>CM060895.1:59679166-61055833 GCA_030762935.1 Hymenopus coronatus | reverse complement strand
AGGATGATTCTAAGTACTGATAAATACTCAACAAAAATAATATTTTCATAAAGACAACATGTGTTAAAGGCGCAGTGCTGCCACCTGTTGTAACCGGCCCCAAGCAGTTTACGACCCAGTTCCATCTCCCTCACAACTCACCAGACAGGCTTAGCACAGTTAAGTTTAGCTCAACCTGATACCTCCCTGCTAGCAATCCCATACTTTTTATACTCTTCCTTCCACGAACGGACGCTGCATAGGAGAGGTCATGTCTTCTTCCCTTCCTCTTTCATAGCCGTAGTTTGTTCATCTCCCCAAACTAATTAATGCTTTCTGCAGCATAAAGGAGGAAAAACACTTTATGTTTTTACTATCTTCACTATCAGTCACACGTACCGCGGATAGTATAGTATAAAAAGAATGACTTACTGCAGTGGTTATTGCCAGTGCTTTGAAAAAAAAAAAGACAAACATATCACTCGAAAAAATCTGATGTGTTCCATTCACATCACTATCTCTACAGCTCTGTAATAAATTATTGTTAAAAAGCATATTCGTCTATCTACTTTATGATAATCGAGATAAGCATGAGCAAAAATAGTCCTTATTACTTGTTTCCTTTGTAAGTAGAAGGGAAAAATCTAATGTGTACCATTCACATGTCCTATAGCTGGTAAGTGAACAAAACTTTTATTTAAAACATTAATCTGTTATCTATAGCACACTAATTGAGATAAACATAAGCAGAATTACTAGGTCCTTGTAAAAAGAAGGGAAATAACAAAATGCACAGACTAATGTGATAGCCTCGTCCTTTAAAAGCCAGTCGCTATGTAAAATAATTGCAATTCCAATCTCTTTCCTTGCCAGGAGTAAGCAAACGAGAAACGAGAAAAAAGTGTCTTCCTGTTTAAGAAAAGTTTAAGTGGCTTAAAATGGAAACCAATAATCCGGAATATCAGGAAAACAGCTAACTATACAAAAAAATATATATGACAAATTGTGTGTTTTAATGAAATATACATTTTTTGTGTAACAAGTTTTGTACATCTCTTACGGTTTGTCAGGTATATGAAATCATCCAGAGGCTTTTCCTAGAAAATTCAAGATGTAAATTTCGTTTGTCATAAAATATCTTAAACATAAGGTATTTTAAGCAAAATAGTTAGAGCCATTTTTGAGAAAATAAATATTTTCGATAAAAGTTCCATGTAAAGGATAGTTTAGGGTGGGAAGATTTTCTTGAATCTTCGTGCCGCACCTTGGAAGATACCGAACTTAAATATTACGTTTAGTATTTAACGGTCTTTTCATTTTTGAGCTATGTTGTCCACTGACACACAGCGACTCACACTGAACTACTTTTTCTAAAAATTCCTTTTTTGGATTCAGGAACTCCCAAAACACTATTTTCGGTGAAGTCTCGATATCGAATTTTTGGGTGCAATACAATACCTACTCTATACACTTATGCGCATAGTAGGAGTAGAGAAAGTAAAAGTATACTCAAAAGATGAGGAAGATCATTGTTACACCGTATTTAACACAGAATCTTCCAACGAGGAAACTTAACTAGTGAAACAACTCTGTATTAACTGCAGGTTATTGCCATTAGGTTTATTCATTTTATATCACTATACTTAAGCACATTCAATGACATTTATACTCTCAGACTGTGTGGGGGACAGGGAATAAATCCGGTTAAAGAAAAAGTCCCCGCCCAGCCGGGAATCGAAGCCGGGACCTCCGGGTGAGAAGTTAGTTTGTTGACCATTCGACCATGGGGGCAGTTTGAGGAGATCTTTACTTAACCAGGATAATATAAATTAATGAAAAAAAAAAAAAAAGGGTTGTTATTTATGGACGCTCTTTAACTGCTGCGGTGCTCAGCGTCCCATTCTAAATTGGGCGTGAAAGACCGCTTAATTTTGCTCAGAGGCATCTCTATCAGGCTTGAGGTTCTTTTATGTGCCGTAAATCTACGACACGGGACCAACGGCTTTACTTCTCTTCCGAATGAAGCCATGCTAAGTATTTTTACACCCGAAAAAAAATCCATCGTCGTCCGCCGGGTTTGAACCCGCGACCTTGGGTATATGAAGTCAGCATGGTAACCATTACACCACGGAGGACGACTAATTGATGAACACTGTGTAGAATAGACCGCATTATGGGAAACATTCTCTTGTCCAGTTAACAGTCTGGAAGAGACCATCTAATTACGACCTTTTCTTAACTGAAATCTCACTTTGAGGTTTTATAGTAGCATGTTTAGGCTTAGGAAGCAGAGGAGGCTTGTTGAGACGAACCACTGAGGCAAGAGAGTAAGATCGGTGTCACACTAAAGATCATTAAATATCTTTGTCAAAGTTGTATGCCAAATACCTAACACACCCCTCACACCTCACAAACCGTTTAGTTAAACATTGTAACAGCTACTTATTATAAATCATTCAGTTATGGCATAAATATACTAGTGCTGTGCAGTGTACCGGAGAGGACTCCGCACCTCAGCCAGTGATTAGTATACGACAAGCCCCGGGAGGAGAGAATGAGATGAGAGCAATTATAGAAGGCAGCCGGAACCATACTGCGACAGGGAACCATCGTGGAGAGTCCCTAATAGTTTCCAAGCAGTTCGTCGCTGTGAGCGCTAGGAGCCCGCGCCTCAGGTCTCATTAAACGCCTCTGAATGTACCGACGACCCCCAGCACCATTCTGCCTCCAAGAGCTGAGGTTCCAAACCGCAATCATCTCCACGAGTAGGGACCACCACCGTAGTCCTCGCCAACACTTACAGCCCTGAAAGAAAGACCAGGCGGATAAAATGGAGATGAAATGAAGCGGCAGGTAATTCAGGGGAACGAATATCATCCTCAGCATTCGCCTAGTGACCGGGAAACCTCCGAAAAACCCCATTGGTCAGAGAGGTCGGACGCGGGGAACCAATCCCACGATCTCCCGAATGCCAATCCCAGACGAAACGCCTCAGCCACCTGACTTGATGGCATCAATATAACATTAGACGACGAAAAAATATGTGTTCCATTCACATGACTTTCTCATACAACTTTCCTTACAAACGATTAATCTTTTATCTACGACAGATAATTAAGGTTAGCATTAGCAGAACAGATCTTATTGCTTGCTTCCTTGTACGTAAAAGGAACATACGGGAATACACTAGGCTAAATAAATATCTCTTTTATTTTACTCCTGGCCTTGCAAAGAAAACCGAATTCCAATTGTTTCACATGGCAACCAGCTTTTAAAGATTTTAGTGTATTCGCTTATTTCGCTTCCTATTACAAAAAACAAGTAATAAGACATTCTCTGTTAATGTTTATTTCAATTAAGATATAGATAAATAACGTCTTTTGTAAGAATAGTTTTAGAGTACAGGTACAGAAAATCATGTGAATGTAACATATCAGAATTTATTTTTTCTTATTTTCATTATGAAAGCTACTGTGCTATAATTTTACACTTGTAAGCCTTAAAATCTCTCAATTTCCCATCTTCCTATCTCTGTATCTCTATTTTTAAAATGTACATCATCATTTGTTTGTGGCCTTCGAGCAGAAAGCTCATTAACAAATAGAGAAAATTTAAATATTAAAATTTAAAACAAAACAGAGCTGCCTAAATCAAAAAAGTACCCTTGACGATTTCAATTCCCTCTATGTGGATGACCTCATGGGTAATATTTTACAAGTCACAATCGGCTGTTGACTCTAAATGCATGACTCGTAAAGCAGACTCGTATAAACGTCAGCTAAGATCATTGCAATGATAGCAAACTAATCCTGTGATGCAAGAACTTGTATTTTAATTTCGGAAGGCATGCTTGTCTTACAAGAACAGGTGAATGTTGTCTGATTATATAAAGTTAACACAGAGTCCGATACTTGCACGTCTAGTTCTGAACCCGATCTACATCTTTGCTGGCCGGGCTCTAAAGCTAACACGGAACTGTGCGCAGGGTTATGTAACACAAGGGTTTCTTTATCTTTTTATTTTCAACAGGTACTGCACAGGGTTGTTACTAGACTGATCAAATATGTAGATACAAATGTTAGGAATAAAGACACAAGTTTTTTACTTTCTCTACACGTACATAATGTATAGAGAAGATTCCACCCAAAAGTTCGATACCGAGATTTCACCGGAAATATATGTTTTAACGTCTCCTATATCCATAAAATGCATTTTGAGAAAAAGGTCATGGTGAGTACGTGTGTCTGTGAACACCGTAACTCAAAAATACTTGGTATTTATGTTTAGTATCTTCCAGGGATGTAAAACGAAGATTTTGAGAAAAATCCCCCACCCCAAACTACCCTTTACATAGAAGTTTTTTCGAAAATTTTGATTTTCTCAAAAATTGCTCAAACGATTTTGACCAAAATGTCGCACATTAAAGATATTTAGCTGACAAATAAAAGGTATATCTTGAATAATCTGGGAATATCCTCTGAAGAGTATTTTATTCTGGATGAATTTACGCAAGTTTGCATAACTGCTAAACCGTAAGAGATGGACAAAAAGCTACCACACAAAAATGTAGAGCACATTAAAACACACAATTGATGTTACATAATTTTTTCTCGTGAAGTTGATCGTTTTTAGATATTCCTTGTTTTTGGTTTCAACTTTGAAAGACATACTTTTTTCACACAGGAAGTTGTCAACTCCTGTCCCCACAAACAAAGGAACTTCAGTCACATGGCAACCAGCTTTTGATTATCACTTTAACCTATGATATTCCCTTTTTTCGCTTCTACTTAAAAGGAACCAAATAATAAAACTATATCTGCTAATTTTTTCTCCATTAGCATGAAGTGAATAGAAGCTTTTTAACAATAATTTGTTGCGGAGATGTAGAGAAAGTTATTGAATGGAACACAGATTTTTACTTTTTCTATACGAACTAGGTACATGGTGTATAGAGAAGGAATTGTAATGCACCCATAAATTCGATACTCAGATTTCATCGGAAATACATGTTTTGTGACTCCCTGAATCCAACATTTTTAGAAAAAGGTTCGTGTGTGTCTGTCTGTCTGTGTGTGTGTATATGTCTGTGTGTATCTGTGGGCAGCATAGCTCAAAAACGAAATGTCCGTTAAAAACCAAACTTGATAATTAGGTTTGGTATCTTCCAAGGATGCGACACAAAAATTTTCAAAAAAATCCCCACACCCCCAACTACTCTTTACATGGAACTTTTTTCGAGAATTTTGATTTTCTTAAAAATGGCTCTAACGGTTTTGATTAAAATATCGTATATTAAAGATATTTATCTGAGAAATAATATGTATATCTTGAATTTTCTGGGAATAGCCTCTGAAGACAACTTTATTCTGGACGAATTTTACGGAATTTTGCATAACTGATAAACCGTAAGAGATGGACAAAAACTTAAAACACAAAAAATTTAGAGCAGGTTAAAATACACAATTTATGTAATATACATTTTTTTCGTGGTGTAGGTCGTTTTTGAGATATTCCTTGTTTGTGGTTTCAGCTATGAAAAACTTGCCAACTCCTGTCCATTACAAACAAAGGAACTTGAATCACATAGCAACCAGTTTTTGACTATCAGTTTGATCTATGGTACTCCCTTATTTCGCTTCTACTTACAAGGAAGCAGGTAATAAGACTATTTCTACTATTTTTTTCTCGATTAGGATGAGGCAAATAGAAGCATAAGCTTTTTAACAATAATTTGTTGCTGAGAAGTAGAGAAAGTTATGTGAAGGGAATACATCAGATTTTTTTCTTTCTCAAACATAAATCATTTATATCTCAACATATCTTCTATCAAACTTCCTATAATTACTTTACCTAGCTCGCATGTACAATGTACATACGATCAGAGAAGGTATTGTATTCCACCCAACATTCGAAACCGATATTTCAACGGAAGTACACGCTTTGAGAACCCTGAAACCAAATAAAGTATCTTTAGAGAAAGACCAGGATGTTTGTGTGTGTGTGTGGGGGGGGGGGAGACAGCATAATTGAAATACGAAGAGTCGATTAAATACCACATTTTATATTTAAGTTTGGTACTTTCCAAGAATGTGACGTAAATCTTTTCAGAAAAATCCCCCACCTCAGACTACACTTTACATGGAACATTTTTCGAAATTTTCGATTTTCTAAAAAATAGCTATAATGATATATATTAAAATGCCATATATTAAAGATCTTTAAATGTCAAATAAAATGTATGTCTTAATTCTTTTTAGAATAGCCTCAGAATCCCTTTTCATTATAAATGACTTTTGTATAACTAGTAAAGTAAGAGATAGGCAAAACTTAATACACACTTATATGCTATGTTTTTGTTGAGTTAACCATTTACGAGATATTATTGGTTAATTGTTTCAATTTTAAACTACTTAACATTTAGCTCAAACGGGAAGTCATCTTTCGTTTTATATATCGCCTGGTCATGCTAAGAGAACACAATTTGAATTGCTTCACGTATCGACTGGCTTTTAAAAGATTTGACTATCGTTTTAGCCTGGTGTATTCCCTTATTGCCCTGCTACTTACAAGGGAACAAGTAATAAAAACAATTTAGGTAATGTTTATCTCTATTAGTGTGATATAGATAAAAGAATATCTTTTTTTGTGTGGAATAGGTAAAGAAAGACATTTTAATGGAATACATCGCATATATTTTAACATCTCCAAAATAGGAATTGTGAAACTCTAAAAAACACGCCACTGTGTTGAAAATGACCTTATTTGATATAAATTTCTTTCCCGCAAGCATTTTGGGGCACAAGAAGAATGGTTGCAGAGCTCAAACATGATCATGCAGTGCCGATCGCAAAGAAGTGAGCGAACAGTAGTGCTAAATATGGAAGAAAGAACGTACCACTATACGGACTACCTTCCCCAGTGAGTCATATCCACCTCTCGCAAGAGGAGGCCTTAAACCCTTCAGGGACATATCAACTATTCATTCATTCACAAAAGGAACAAACGGGATTTATTCCACCCAGTGGATTGTATTGCATTATTTGATTATGATAACGTTTAAAATGGGAAACTTCTCCAATGAAAACTATTTCTTTTTTGTATCAATTGGAGTATTTTTCGTACAAAAATATCTTCATCAAGCAATTTCACCAACGAAAGTAATAGTTTTGCATCCTTCAGCCCAAAAGAGGTATATTTGGACAACGTCACTAAAGAAAATGAATACTTTTTATTCGTGGTTTCTCTTGTACGGTTTAAGCTGGAAAACTTCTATAAAAAAAGGTTTCATTCCGATATCTCTAATGAAGAAAGTAAGAACGTTTTACAGTTTGGCTATGCTCTGCATAATTTAGCCAAATGAAACGATTCATTTGGGTGATTTTAATGAAGAAGTACTGGATCTCTGGCCTATTTTACATAGTTCTGCCTCGAAAAACACCCTACTCTACTAATTTAATGAAGAATTACGGAAATGTTTTTATCTTTTGACATACTCTGATTATTTTACTTAAGAAACAGGTTCAATCAACCACAATGAAGATAGCATGACATACTTGTATGCTTTGGCCTAATTTTCCATTGTTTGTTCTATCAGTCAAGTCAACTTCATTGAGAAAGTCAGCTGTTTTTTGCATTCAATTTGGTGGTTTTCTTCACCTATGCACAATGGCTGTCCTAATCACTTCCACATGACCAGGCTTAGTAAGCCTATCTTATGTCAAATGGATTACTCAGGTTTCCTAATCACCCTGCTGACAGATAATTCGGAACAGTTATATCATTAAATCAAGATTGACGTTTGCGGTTGTGGTTACAATGGAAGATAGTTCTGCTCTGTGACTGAGATATTCCATCTAGTGGAAAGCCTTAGACAAGAGCTTTGTCAGTAATGCCCAGTTCGAGTTACACAACATTACTACAGTCAATGTGCCTAGAATGCTAAGGTCTTGAATACAATATAAAACTCTTAGTTGTGCTTCCATATAGTTTGTATCACAAGCAAACCTTAAATTGCAAAACTCTTGCAGTAATCTAAACTACAATAAATAAACATTTTAGAAAGTTTCGTTCAAGTGACTACTAATAACATTAGGGAAAACTATAATGTGACACAATAAATGTTAGTTGAGTTATGACGTAAGCCTCGATGTCTATAGATATATAAAATAGGATAAATCTGTTTCAACAAAAATGAGGAATTATAACAAAATCTCAACAAAATAAAACAAGCAAATAAACAACAATGAATTTCTGCAGAATCCTGCATTCAGCTAAGGCAGCGAATTGTGGATAATAAATGAAAACAGCAACATGAACACGTAACTTACAAGTATATCATACATTTCTATACGAATTCAGAGCATTTATTATTATTATTATTATTATTATTATTATTATTATTATTATTATTATCATCATCATCATCAATACAGTATTACTATCATCAACATTAAGGTAATTGATACTGAAATATCGACAACATTTCGAGAAAAAACCCAACAATTCTTAACATGTTAATGAAAATCCAAATTCAATTGGTTTTAAACTTCAACATCAATGATAACTCAAGATGAAATGGATGAACGTAATCAGGGATGCAATTTTAAAATTTGATTTTCTCGTATTCATGTTTTCTTATCTTTACCCACTTTAAAATGTTTTCTATTATATTATTTTTGCTCTTTCAGATTTTCAGTAGACGTTTCTTGAGTGCAGATGCAGGGAATTAAGGAACCTTCTCTTTACATCACGTATAGCTTTTGAGTTAGGCTTTAGAAGTTAAATATTTGATTAATTTTTATAAAATTAGAAATGTTATTCTTGCGGGAAAAAATTCAATGTTATAGTAAGTTTTATCTTTAATTATAAAGAACTACATTCGAGAAACATATTGTCTTTACGTACAAGTTTAAATTGGCAAACCTTCATCGTTTTGTTGGAAAGTTAAGTAAATGGAATTATTAAAATTATTTTCTACTGCTATGCATGGAAGTAATTACATTTTAAAATAAAAATCTAGAGCCCGATAATCATGCAATCACCGATTTGCGAAGAGTGTCTTCTATGTGTCTGTTACTGCCTCATTTATGACAGGGAGGGGTTGAATTATGATTTAAATACGTTTGACAAACTAACTACCAATTGTAATTTAACTAAATGACTGCAAGATATTATTCGGATAACTCTTGAAATTCTATTGACGAATTCATTAATTTAATGTGTCAACCAATTATTTACGTATGAAATTATTACACAATGGTCTAGAAAATATGGAAGTTCCTCCCTTTAGCCCTCAGAACTGCAATTTCTCATAGCTTCCTTGTTATTCACGCAAAATGATGAGAAACATCGGCACAATGTCAGACTTCATTAACCTCTCGCCAACGTATTCAAGTTCTTTTTGACAGTGAAACAATCATCGGCTAGAATGATTAAGTAATTTTTACTTTTTCTACTAAGTGCTCTGCACATACATAGTAGGTAGAGAAGATCTTGTATTCCATAAAAAAATCGGTACCGAGAGTTTGCCTAAAATACATGTTTTGAGAACCCCTGAGTCGAAACAATTTAGAAAAAGTCCTTTTGTAAGTCAATATATAATCCCTATTTGTATATATGCCAATCTGTATGGCATGTCCCTATATCTTTATGTATATGTATACGCTATTATAAGCAAAATTGTTATAGCCATTTTTTAGAAAGTCAAAATTTTGAAAAAATTTTAACGTAAAGGATTGTTTAGGGTGGGGATTTTCTTGAAACTATTCGTGTAGGATGCTTGAAGGATGTTGAACTTAATTATAAAATTTGGTATTTAATCGACATTTCGTTTTTGAGTTATCGTGCTCACAGACACGAAAAATGTTTTTATAGGGGAACCCTAAAAGCAAATATTCGGTATAAAATTTTTGGGTGGACTGCAATACCTTCTCTAACTATGTATAATGTTCAAAGTAGAAAAAGTAAAACCATTGGCATAATGTCGGACTTCCCTAACTCTCGCCGACTTATTCGGTTCTGTAAATTTTGCATAAACTTTACGGCTTGGCGTTAGAACAATTGTCGGTCGGAATGGTTGAGTAAATTTTAAAATAATTAGAAGTTAAGACTTTAAATTTTTTTTTTACCTTTTCTTTAATCCCACAGTTATTTAATAATATAACATTATATAGGTTTCACATAATACATAAACCCTAAACACATACAACAAAATAGGAGTGAAATAGGTGAATATGAAGATTCCGTACATCCAGGCATCCAAGTTAACCTCTTTGGAAGAGATCACAATCGTTATCTCTTCATGTTGTGTACAAGTAACTTCTTTTAATTAATTGAAGAGACCATCTTTTATTCATATTTTAGGTTCAAGAATTTTATATTTTGTTGAATTTTCTTAATGTTTTCCTCCTGGCTAATGGCGTAACTAACGAAGTCTTTTTTGCAAAATCTAAGTGTCGCTGCGTAGTAGAAATCCGCGGAGAATTGAACGTGCGAAACTTGTAGTTAATTACCTTGGCACAAATTGTACACAAACAATAAACCGAGTACCACAAGCAATTTCAGCGAAAGTGCTGAATTTGAGGGTTTACCTCGACAGTGATGTATTCAGAAAGGAGCTGCAGATGGAAGGGGAAACTGCTCGGCTTTATTGCATTATCCGCGCCTAGCGAAAGAAAACCTGTTTCTTAATAAACGACCTTCCAGATGTCAATAACGTTTCTTTCGAAAATACCGTGTAAATTTAACGAGATGCTTGAGACAAGAGTATTACGTGCTGTATAGCAAAGTAATTAAAACTTGATTGGTACTGCAGCGACTGCGCAGACTCCGCGCACCATGCTCCTCCTTTTATGTGTTAGCTGTGACGAAATAACTGCGAAGTGCTCTATTTTTAACACAAGAGTAAGAGTGGTAAAGTTAATTTCCTTCATGTAATATCTATACGTGCACCGCAAAATACTGCAACATGTAATAATTCTGGCCTTTCCTTTTTTGCTTGATTTTGTCACATTATAAGCAGTTACTTCATTGTAGCATAACATCACAGGGTAGGAAAATGTATGATTATAATTTTCAGCCACGTTCTTTTTTTTTAGTGGAAGTATTACGACAACGTTGTTAAATTTATTACCAGCAGAAGAAGTAGAAAAAAAATACGCTACTCGCGCTATTACGTTAAATGCGAATATTTCTCTGTTTGCCTCTCTTCTCGCGTTTTCTCTCTGTTTCTTTTCCTCCCTCTCTCTCACTATGTCTCCATCTGTTTTAGCCTGCACTCAGGAGCGTATGTACTTGGGGGGGGGCTAAGGGGATACAATTGCCCTAGGTACCCTAAATCGTAGTTTAGTATTTGTAATTTTTACTTTTTCTACACGTGCATTGTACATAGGTACATAGTGCATTTTGTATACCACCCACAAATTTGATGTCGAGATTTCAAGAGAAAAATATGTTTTGAGCCCTCCTAAATCCCCCCCTCTCAAAAAAATTTAGAAAAATGTCAGCTTGTGTGTCTCTCTTTTCTCTTTGTGTATATGTGTGTGTTTGTGTGTGAGTCTGTGGATAGCATAGCTCAAAAACGAAAAGACCGTTTAATACCAAACTTGGTATTTAAGTTTAGTATCTTCCAAGGATGCAACATGAAGATTTTCAAGAAAATACCGCACCCTTTACATGGAAAAAATTTCGAAAATTTCTATTTTCTCAAAAATGGTTCTAACTATTGTAATTAAAATATCGCATATTAAATATATTTACATTACAAATTTAATTTATCTCTTAATAAATTTCCTAGGAATAGCTTCTGAATGACTTTTTGCATAACTGGTAAATGCATAATACTTAAACGACAAATATTTACCACCAAAAAATGTAGATTCATCCAAACTCACAATTATGTCCTTTAGATTTTTGTCGTGAGAGGTAACCGTTTCCGAGATGTTATTGGTATAAACTTTCAAATACTTATACTTTTCTTTTACTCTAAGCTAATCAAAAAGCGAATTTCAATGAAAACCGTATAGCGACAGCTTTTAAAGCATTTGAATCTCGCTTTAGGCTAATTTTAACCCTTAGTTCCCTTCCACTTATAATGAACTAAGTAATAAGACCATTCTGCTATTGCGTATCTCGATTAGCATGGAGAAGAAAGAAGAACAGTATTTTGCAAGAAGATTGTTTGTAGAACAGGTAGAAAAATTCACGTGAATGGGATACTACAAGTTTTTTATTTATATATTATATATATATATATATATATATATATATATATATATATATATATACACATTGGCCTTCAGGCATGACTTAATTGACCATCAGGGGAGAGAGAATGACTTACATTTAACGAAAACACAGAAAAACATCATCAGCACCCATGCTAAGGTGGGACTCGAATCCATGATTCCCTGCACCACGAAACAACAAAGCTAGACACGTCAGCTCGCGACCATGGCGACCAGCCGCACACTAGTCCTATAACTTATCTCAACCTTAAAAGGCTGTACGGAGTTAAATGGGTTATCTCTGTCTCTATCTAACATATACATATCATTAGCGTCGTATTTTTGCTTTCTCTAGCCCCGTATGTACAGTGTACATAGTAGATAGAGAAGGTATTATATTCCACCCAAAAATTCGATACCGAGATTTCACCGGAAATACATGTTTTAGGACTCCCTGAATCAAAAAAAGAAAGCATTTTCAGAAAAAGGTTAGTGTATGTGAGTGTGTCTATGGACAGCATAACCCAAAAACGAAAATACGGTTAAATACCAGTTTAGTATCTTCCAAGGGTACGACACGAAGGTTTTCAGGGAAATCCCCGCACCACAAACTACGCTTTGCATGCAAAATTTTCGAAAATTTTGTTTTTTGTTAAAAATGGTTCTAACGTCTTTGATTGAAATACCACACATTAAAACTATTTTTATCACAAATAAAATGTATATCTTGAATTTTCTGGGAATAGCTTCTGAAGGCCTATTTATTTTATTATTATGAACTTTGCTGAATTTTGACTAACTAGTAAACCGTAAGTGATAGACAAAAACTTACAACACAAAAAATGCAGATCTCCTTAAAATACACAACTTATGTCATATACATTTTCTCGTGGAGTTTACTATTTTCGAAATACTCCTTGTTATTAGTTTTAATTGTAAAGTACTTACACTTTTCTCAGACAGGAAGTGTCGTTATTATTTTTTTCTACTCCTGGCCAAGCAAAGCAGCGATTTGCAATAACGACAGCTTTTAAAGCATTTGACTATCACTTTAACCTAGTGTATTTCCTTAGTGCCCTTCTACTTATAAGGTACTAAGCAATAAGAACATTCTGCTAATGTTTATCTTGATTAGCATTGTGTAGAAAGAAGAATAATCTTTTGCAAGAATTTATATGCAGATCAGCTAGAGAAAGTCATGCGAGTGTAACACATCAAATTTGTTTACTCTCGCGCTGTCGCCAAGTTGCTAATAACGTGGTGTATTTATTTAGTTGTTATAAAGTTCTGCCATACATTATTTGTTCCAAAATATTTGTTTCTATATAAAGTACATCATTTTTAGATCCTGTTAGATTTCCGTGGGCACACATTTTTAAAGAAAAAGTATTTTTCAGTAAAAGTCCGATATTTTCTGTTTCTATGCTTATCACGCAGTAACTAATAACTACATGTCAAAACCCAACAATATATTAGTCTTAACTAGAGTATATGTACTAGAATGCTTATGCCAGCCTAGTTTGAAGCCTCATCTTTAATAAAAATATTCGATATGATTTTTAAATCAAAGGTCTCTATACAATAGAGAAATCAAGCATTGAGAAACTTTTTTGTTATTGGGTTTACAAATGTTGGGGAAATGTTGACAAGGGTTTGAGACAGTTGTTAAAACAAGCGAACTCCTGCAACTTGTTGCATTCATTACCTTTGAAAAACAATAAACATCCGTCTATTCAACTCAAAGCACGAGGCAAAAGCAAGTTATGTGTTTTTGATAGAGGCTAACATAAGTTTCTAAGGAAGTTGTATAGTGTGTAGAATACTGTGAACTGTTAATGTATATTATTTATTTTTTATTTTACGTAAATATTTATAATTATGGGGTTATAGAAGGTTAAAAGAAATGTTAGTAAACTAAGAAAAGCGGCAAAATAACGACTGCTTTAGATTATTCAAGTAAATCATTTAATAAAGGAATAAATAAAATACCTAAGACTACCCGGCTTTTAGAAACAGTAGTGTACAGGATATAAAAGAAACAAAGGAAAGGACCTGTAAGGATATCATTAAAATAGAAAGAAAAAACGGCAAGAGAAACAAAAACACGCCTGGTTAACGCAATAAAATGGAATAGCGCAAAAACACATTTCGGTACATGGTTCATTCTTTGTTGTTTTTAAACATTCCATCCAAGTGAATGTGATTTTATCAAGAGTAAATAATGATGTTCTACAAAATTGGAGCTTTTATCACTGTTATTTCCATATTTTATATATGTTATGTCAATAAAACCTCTTTCGAATATATAAAGAAGAAAAATATAAAGAAGAAAGATAAAGTGTAGGTGAAAAATAAATGTCTTACAATAGCTTTAAATATCAGAGCACATATTTCACTATTTGGTGATGTATAATTCACAAGATGACATTGAATTCGTAGATCTATTGCATTTGTGCATCAAAGTTTTAAGGTACTTTCAGTGCATGTGCAAGAGTGCCCTCCAGTTAACCTCTGTTTGTGTGTATGTTTTTGATTTCGGAGGGATATTCTACACGTCAGCCGCATGCTTATTGTTACGTCTGACTCCTGGTAGAGAGGATGAGATGAGCATAATTTCAAAGGGGGGCCCCAGGTCCAAGCAGATCTCCTGAGTCTACAGACAGCCGCCAAGAGCAGTATTTCCATAGTGCAGTCACCTCCACGGAAGGGCGCCACTACCGCAGTCCTCGCCAAACTTATAACCCGAAAGAGAGTGGTTGGAATGAAATGGTGATGAAATGAAGGCGCAGGACGTTCGAAAAAATGAAGAAACATCACAAACCTAGTTAACCTGTACTGTCTTTTAAGCGTGAGACGCGCTTTAGTTGAATATAGAGAGTTGTGTACAAGAATAAGTGTTTATAAGATAGTTTGTAGAACAGCAAGCAGAGGAAGTCATATAATGCAACACATTCAGATTAATAACGAAGAAATGATTGCGAATCGAATTTTTTCCCACAAATTCTTTACGAAGCTGAATGATTTCTACCCAAGTTGAAGTGCTGTCCGCACGATTTCGCGCTCACGAATCCTGCTGCTTTTAATTACAAAAAGCGTGCACCTTCACGTGATCCAGAACGGATGGAGCTCTGAAGATTACAACAGTATTTTAAGTTAATGTTGCAACACCTTACTTCGTTTTCTTATCAGAGATTTCAATCCTCCATGTCCATCCTATTCCAGCAAGAGTTGAATATTGACAATTGTAACATCATTATAGTCAATTTACTATGATTTCATTTCCCAGAAAAGCTCAGCACACTTACAATAAGGAATTTACGGTCTTCTTCACATTACTTTAAAAAGATCCTTCGTTTAAGTGACTACGTGTCTACAAATGTCAGAAATAACCTCCCTGTACAATACGTGCAATGATTTTAACACGGAAAGGACGTTCAATACTAGGAAATATGCAATATTTTATGTATATACCTATATAATACATAGTAGATAGTGATGGCATTGTATTCCACCCAAAAATTCGACACCAAGATTTCTCCGGAAATACGGAACATGTTTCGAGGAATCTTGAATCCAAAAAAAAAAAGCATATTTGGAATAATGTTCACGCAAGCGCGCGCGCGTGTGTGTATTTGTGTGCGTGGGAAGGGGGGCAGCATAGTTTAAAAACGAAAAGTCCGTTAAATACCAAACTTGGTATTTAAGTTCAGTATCTTCCAAGTAGGTATGTGACACGAAGAGTTTTTAAGAAAATTCCCCATCTCCCAACTGGCGTATATATGAAACATTTTTTAAATGTTGATTTTCTCAAAAAATGCTTCCTTGTAATGTGCTCCCTTGAGAAAAAATTATCTTGTCATTTGTATATATGTGTTGTCCGATTATCATTTGCGTACGCCTAAAAAGTACAGTTGCTTTTGTTAGAAGCACAATCATTTCGTGAGCAGGGAGACGAAGGAATTGTAATGGATAGATAGGCGAGGCGCAGCTCCATGGCCTACCTCATTTCCTTTGGACTTTTAGGTGAAAGAATTAGTTTAAACAGCGTAAAATCCTGAATCCAGAGTTGCTTTATCACAGTGAGATTTAAGCCTGTGAAACCGTTCTACTACTTTGGAAGTCTTCATCATGGTAGTCCATATACTGCGACTTAATACACGTAGAAACAAGAGTAAAATATTTAACATTTTATTAGCTAGCATGAATTAAGGGCATTTTGAACACGTTATATGAGCTGGTAATTTAAACATATATTCTGTTATACAGTATTATTTAAAAAAAAAAAAAAAGCAAATGTCACCTCTCCTTGTTTGGCACAAAGCGTCTACCCACAAAGCTTTTCCAAGTATTATTGATACATCCTGTACGAAACAAATAGTCCATCAAAAAGTTTTCATAGGAACCTTACGAGTGATGACGAATTTATTGAGTAGTTCGCAAGGGGGAAGCACGAGCAAATTCAAGTAATGCAACTCGTAAACCTCGAGTGGGATTTATTAAGATTATTCCATGAATAGAATGCAACAGATTATATACATAATAATTACATTCTTGCTCGTGTTGTTTAAAATCAAATCACCATTGTGTCACCTGTCAGGTCATCACAGTCTACTGAATGAATGAGCATTCGAATATGTTATGGAATGCTAAACCAATGTTACCAACACTGGGAATGATATAGCAGCAGAACACATAATGACATTTTTACAAGATCGTAATTTATTTGGAAACGCATTGATTATAATTGAATGACGTAGATAGTTAATCATTGTATACTGATACTTTTGCGGCAAATTTATCCAATAAAACAACATGTTTCAAGTATATAAGATAAAGAACCGTGACATATTGATTTAAACAATCAGTATAAAGTTGCTGTTTCGAATTAAAACTACTCACCTGAGCAAAAATTTAAATAAGTCGTAGCTAAATTACTATTCATTTTATCCGTTTCACCCCCACAAATTAAGCAAACGAATAGAATTTAAAACGTAATTACCATCTGAAGAAGTAATAATCGTTCAATAATGTACCTATTTCATGTTTAAAAACATCCTTATTCAGTCTTTCGGCATTTGTTTACGACTACGTGGGATTGAAAACAAAATGGTAGTTTAAGATTTGTACATGCATCATGCATATAGTTAGTAGATCATGAATTTAGCAAATTTAATATTGGTAGGATGGGTTTTTAATCTCCGTTTAATAGTACAGTATACAACGAGAGTATAAACGGCGAGGTCACTAAACGGCGAGGATGTTTATGAAACAAGCGGAGAGGATCATCTTAATTGCCATTTTAGTCAAGTTTCATAAGACATAAACCATGTGTTTAAATATTTATAAATTATTTTTAATATTCAATGTTTGCCAGTCTCAATAAGTATAATGACTTTAAAGTACAGTGAAACAGCAGTATTGTGGTGTGTGCACAGACACAAAAGCATTTTTATTTATTCTGATTTCGACCTTGCACAATAAACTCACGCTAGTTATTCTTCAATTGAACATATGAGAGTAACCGATAATTGCGCTTTCAACAGTTGGTGCCGGTAGCGTTACGAGATATGCGCAGACGCGATATAATTACTAATATTTTGGCATGGCTGAGCATAAAAATAAGCATTCTTCCACAGTCTGTATTTTATTATCTTAATATAACATTTTTATTATTTCCATACTAGTAATTGCGCAGTAGCCCAGCAGTTCTAATGGTACGATAGATTTTATATATAAAGTGGAAAATACATTTATGTTTATATTTATAATATAACAGAACTTTTATCACACTATTTTGGAACTCATACTGTAGTTTTTTTTAGATCAGACAAATTCGCGAGTGCTACGTATACTATTTAAATCCAAGATAGTGAAAATGAACTTCTTGCTCATGGTGGTAACCTCTCAAACATACGAAACTGTTACTTGCATGTGGTATACAGAATTTAGGCAATGCTGCAGTTTGGTACAGTTTGGATGTAAAGTTATACAATAGAGGAGACGTGTGTAGCAAGAAGCCTTTGTTTACCCAAGTATTGTGTTCAGAGAACTTCCCACCACATAACCATATCAACTTACGTGCTTACTTTGACTTTCCCTGTTCGAAACTGCTTACCTGAAACAAGAAGAGAATACACTGTTAGTTTTAGTTTATTAGCGAAACCGTGCATCACAGAGAATAGCAAGGGAAGGCAAAGAGAGGATAGGGTAAAAACCCAAATGAAAAAAAAAAATGGGACAGTTTTATGACCTTAGCTCCGCTAGCGTAATATGTGAACCCAGAGAAAGAAAACTAAATGTAGCAATTCCCTAAAATGTTTATTTGTTATTAATTGTGTTAGTTATTTGTTCCCTAATTCTGTAAAAAATGGCAGACCACCCAAATAGAATTAGATTTTAATTTCAAGTATGTTACGTCACAAAATAAACATATACTTTAATATCATAATTATGGCTTATTATTCGCGTATCAAAGTTTTATAACTCATACAATTTTAATTATGACTTTGACGATTGTTATTAAAATACCATATATAGAATATTTACATGACAAAATATAAGAATTATACCTGGAATTTTCTAAGAACAGCCTATGAAGTCCTCTTCATTTATAAGGAATTTTGTATAATATTGTATAATTGGTATATGCTAAGCGACAGACGAATAAGTACAAAATAATAATAAATAATAATAATAACGATAATAAAAAGTTTTAAACACACAATTAAGTTCAAATAACTTTTTTGAGATTAAGCCACATCCATTACATATTTGAACTGTTCAATACTTTACCGTTCTTTTAAAGTCCTGTCGATTTTCCGCAGTTTTTCGGGATTGCATGGAAAAAGTATGAAATTTTAAGGTTGGCTTATAACGTGCATTTCTTAACATCTAACAAGAACTGTCCCTTTCTATCTACAACGAAATGTGGAATTCGAGAGAATTATCTCAACTGAAATAGATAATTCTACTTCTACTTTCGAAAGCATAATTTGTATATCCAATAATAAATCATAGAGAGCATACAATATCATGTGAATAAAATACATCAATTTTTATATTTTGTTGCAGTATAAGCTGCCCCCCACTTTTGGAAAAACACTGAGGCTGCCAAATTTATATAGTATATGACTTATATTCCACATTTTATACTATGACATTGTTAATTCTTGCCTAAAGAGGAGGAAAGAAAATCTAGAACTATGCATGAAAGCTTGATTTGGTACAGGTTTATCTAGCAATTAAAAAGGCACACATAAAGTATATAACGTGCTAAAAAGTGATTCTTGTATAGAGAAAATGTTCCTCTTGACATAGTTTGCCTAGAAATTGTTTCAGATTCAGAATAATCATTAGCTACTTAGTTATATATCACATGTGGAAATAAAAGTTTAAATGTTCATGGGATTCACTCAGAAATAAATTCAAAATTGATGGAGGAGTTAAACATTTTCTTCAAGGTCATTGGAAAATAAGGAAAAAGGGCTAAAACCTTGCGGTTATTTAACTAAAATGAAAAAAAAATATAATCAAACAATTTAGATTATTCCAAAACAGATACGAAAATAATATTAGACATAAGGTGTTATATTTTAATGACTTTATATTTTCCGTTACTATTTTCAGATTTTACACATATCATGCAAAGTTCAATCAATTCACAGACTAAACGCAGAAAGTTCAAAATATTTATTTTATTCCTCGTGTCAGTATGTCAAACTATAGATTTCACAAAATGTTTAAAGTCGTTTTAAGAAAATTAACCAATAGAAAATTTCCTAATTGGGATTGGCGGAATTTCATGAAGATTTGTTATCTTGTCCTTTGAAACGATAGACTTAATACAAACTTTGGTACTTATTCGCCTCTGAATTATGCAGTTCTCTCTCTGAAATACACACACACGCACATATACGTACGTAATGTTCTAAAAGTGCTTGAAAAAACATTATTTTAATCTGAAATTGATTACCAAGAGGTAGGTGATGGAGAGAGTAAAGATTTTTAAATGAAAATTATTTTTGGTATAACTATTTTGTACTGAAACGTGACTTTTATCTACAGCACTGTTATTGTAAAAAGATTTCTAAAAATGTTTATTGTTACCACACGTGTTTTAAAAGTAAGTTCCGTTTTTAAATGTATTATTGTTGCTTTAACCTAATTCATATGATATATGTTGTCTTTGAGGTTACTATACTCTGATACAATTTCTCGAAACGTAAGTCACACTATAATTCGAAACGTATATTTTTTAACAGAAAACACAGGCAAAGGTGTGTTTTATACAAACGGGTATTGAACAGCTAATGTAAATAGTAATTTTAGAAGATTTTAAGAGAATGGAAAATTTGCAACTGTGCTGGTTAAGGTTCTTACAGCACATTCTCTTTTGATTTTTAACGTTACAGTAAGTACTGGACTGCATTTTCCGAGAATAACATGAGCTTTAACAAAGACTACAAAGCCAAGTCGATTCATCTTTCCGTAATACCGCCACATCATTTCCCTGGATCTCCCTTGGGAGATTGCAGGATCTTCGTTTTCCAAGATTACAGTGGGATAAAGGAAGTTCCGTGGCATTTTCTTAAGTTAACGTAACTTGGGATCTTTCATCGTGAAGAGAGACAGACATGCTGAAATAACTCTTCCTATTTTTCTGTATTTCGTATTCCACTTCGTATTTACTTTTTTCTTATTTTACTTAGAATGATTTATGTAAATGACAGTGAGGCTCCTCGATTAAACGTTGAAAGGATTTTGAAATCTCTTACTTAAAATGGGAATCAATTTGTCCTTGAAGCCATATAAGTGTCCCTGGCCATGTTTCTTAAATTGACACTTTCCAAACTTTTCTTATTTCAGTCTCCAATACTTATGTAATATGTATTTCACCCTAAAATTCGGTACCCCGATTTCACTGGAAATACACGTTTTGAAGTGCTCTGAATAAAAAAATCTGGTGTGTTCCATTCTCTACCTATTCTGCAATAAACTACTCATACCAAAACTAATTCTTCTATCTATTTGATTTAATTACGTTAGTAGTCTTATTATAAATTTCCTTGGAGGTTCAAGTGAAATAAGGGAATACACTAGGCTAAAGCGATAGTTATATCTTTTAAGATATGTGATGACTTCCATTTGAGAAAAGTATAGGTGTTGAAAGTTTTATATCAATAAACAAGGAATCTTCGGAACTTATTAACTCTACAAAAATGTATAAGATAATAACTGTGTTTTAATAACATCCACAATTTTTGTGCAGTAGGATTCTCACTTGGTTTGCTAATTGAACAAAAATCGTCCAGAAAGAAGAGGGCTTCAGGGTTATTGCCATAAAATTCAAAATATATATTTTTTGATCAAATCAAACTTTTCGAAAAAAATTTCCATGTAAAGGGAAGTTTGGTACATGGGAATTTTCTTCAAAATCTTCTTGTTGAAAGATGCTAAACGTAAATATCAAGTTTGGTATTTAACAGACTTTTCGTTTTAGTTATACACTTATACAAACGCATGCAAACACCAAACCTTTTTCTAATTTGCTTATTTTAATTCAGGGGGTCTCAAACATATATCCGATGAAATCTTGGTATAGAATTTTTGGTGGAATACAATATTTCCTCTACTTATTGGTCCTCCGCGGTGCAGTAGTTACCCAGCTAGCCTCTAATACCCAGTTTGTGGGTTTAAACCACGTAGGATGTATTTTTTCAGATGCAAAAATCCTTAGCATGGCTTCTCTTGGAAGGGATTAAGCGATCTTGTGTAATGTTTATTTGTACATAAAAGAATTTATACCTTCGAAAGAAAAGATTCCTAGGCTAAATTTGTAATGTTTCACGTCCACAAGTGGTGATTGCGTCCTATAGTGACATCTATGTGGGATGAGTTGATTCCTCGTAACCTGCACATATGCCGGCAAACTAGAAATTCCGTAATGAAGAAACCAGTGTAAATATGGCCCAATATACGCCAACATGGAGTGAAGGAAATTGGATTAAATTGAAGGAGGATGTAAAGATGAACTGCTAGACAGCTAATGATGCTTGCGGTAGATGATAATTAAATACAGTCAGCTTCAGTTATCTTTAATTCAGTATATTACGTTAATGCCAATTTAACATGCTAAAAAGGCATTCAGCATAAAACTAGAATCTGCCAATTACATATGTATACAGACGCTAAACGTGTATTTGCATAAGGTCTATAGAGTATTCCCTGTTCTTTTTTCCAAATCGTTTGTTAACAAAGGCTCATGTACCTACTACATAGAGAAGCTGCATGTTCTTTTGTTTTGCTCTCTACGATACCAGCGGTACCAACAAAACAAGTCTCTTTCATGTCAGCGATTCAATTATCTTTAGCAAATTGACATACAACTGTTGTTCGTACATTCAGCGACGCCGCTGACACATATTGCTGCATTTCCTTAACTGATCTTTCCCAGAAACTCTTCTCTTCCAATGGCATTTATGTAGAATTGCTCAGGTATGAGACTGCTTGCGGAAAGTCTTGATTACTTCCGATTTAATTAAAATGCTATTCATGTAAACAAATTGTAAAGAAGTGAAGATTGAAATTTCGTATTTCTCTAGCACGCATGTACAATGTACATACTAGGTAGAGAATGTATTGTAATCCACCCAAAAATTCGATACCCAGATCTCCCCGAAGACAGATATTTTGAAGACCCCTGAATTTAAGAAAGAAAGCATTTTTAGAAAAGCCATTGAGTCTGTGAACGGCATAACTCAAAAACAGAAGTCCATTAAATACTAAACTTGATATTTAAGTTCAGTACCTTGCAGGGATGGACACGGTTTTCAGGAAAATCCTCTCACACCAAACAACACTTTACAAGGAAACATTTTTGTAATTTTTGTTTTTCTCAAAAATGCCTCTAACGATTTTAATTAAAACACCATACATGAAATATATTTAAATGAGAAATAAAACGTATATTTTGAATTTCTGGGAATAGTCTCTGAAGATCTCTTCATTGTGGATGGCTTATGTATAGCTGGTAAACCGTAAGAGACAGGCAAAATCTTACTATACAAAAACGTATATTTTGTTAAAACACAGCTTATATCATATTCATTTTTGGTAGATTTAACCGTTTCCAAAATATTCCTTTTTATTGGTTTCAGTTTTAAACTACCTAAACTTTTCTCAAACGAGAAGTCATCTCTAATTTCAAATTTCTCTATTGTTCTACTCCTGGCCATGGAAAGAGAGCCGGACTTCAACAATTGTCATAGCGGCCAGCTTTAAAAGATTTGACTATCGCTTTAGCCTAGTATATTCCTTATTTACCTACTGATTGTAAGGAACATATTAATTAGATTATTTCTTCTAATGTTTATCTCAATTAGCGTAATGTTGATAAAAAAGTCATCTTTTATAATAATTGTTTGTTTGCAGAATTGGTAGAGAAAGTCATGTGAATGAAAAATATCAATTTTTTTAAGATTTAGTCGGATATTTTTCAGATATTTGTCATAATTATGTCCAAAAATAAACATTTAAATTATAATGGTAATACTCCTCTCTTATTTATATTTTATATTACACAGGGTAATGATGTTTCAATATTGGAACCAGTTGAAAAATTCAATGCTACTGCCGGGATTTGAAAATTTAGACAAACAAAACAAAACAAAACAAAAACAGCAACATATAATCTGTTGGAAGATTGAATGACATACCGGCATGTAGTCACGGTAGCTCAATGCTTAGAGCAACCGCACGGAGAGCGGGAGAACCGTCTTCTAATCCCGGCTGTGGCATTGAATTTTTCAAAAGGTTTCAATAATAAAACATTTAAATATTCATATAAATTCCTGTATAGGAGTTAGGAGTAGGCAGACGAGGGGCATCCAGTAACTGGAACACAGCATCGCACATAACCGTAGGAATAGAACCAATGGGCAATCGGCCATTTGGTTATTGTGTCTATGCCCCTGGAAGGAAGAGGTGAGGTGAAAGGATACATTGGGCGGCCAGGACCACGAGTGACAGCGCGTTAATAATAAAAGAACACCGACTGCTTGACAGGCAGACCTAGGACCCACCCCACAGTTAAACGCCCCCATCGGAGTGTGTCCTCATCCCGGAAACAGCCGAAGTCGGGGAACCTTAGATGGTCATTATAAGAATCCTTTTCCCTTCCAGGATGCTGAAAACCATGAAGTGTAGCGACCTTAAACATCTTTTCTCCTCCCACGCTGCACCGAACACCATCGCCACAAACTCCAACCTACCAATTTCATGAAGCCAATCCAACTGGGCCTGCCTTAGCTACCCATAACTTGAAGTTTCCCTGAATAGATTTGAGAGGAAGGAAGGGGGAAGCATCCCGCCAAGTTCATGGGAAAAATATTTCAGATTGCAAATTTCACCGTACTGCCGCTACATACCTACCGATATCACCTGGTCCTACAACCTTGAAACAGATCAAAGAAATGATGTGGAAAGGATATGATGGACATGAAATTCGTGATAGAAGGGGAAACATCCAAGAATTTGCCCAAAACTATCAACATAAAAACAAACCGAAACAAAAAAACGAAAAAAGTCATGGTCAGAGTTAATTGAACCTGAACCTGCTGAATGCGCACCTCATACGCTATAGTGGAGCCATCTTGAACGGCAATTCCTTATGTAGCTCCGGAGATTTTATTTTATTATTTATTTTTCACGGTCTACGGTAAAATTTCCTCTGTGTGCCTTTTACAGAATGTTGGAATCAAACTTCAATTTTGTGTTCCATTAGATGTATTATGAACTATTACAGGATATGCAAATAGTAAAGTATGAACTTCTTTAGAAAAAATGTAAACAAATCCTTACTTTCTGTGCATTTAAATTAATAAAAATGACTTCAAAAGGTATTACGTAGCAATTTATTTTCCTGAAATGTTACATGATTTATTTCCTTAAGTCCTCTTGGTGAGATTCTCAAATTGATTGGCAAGAGTTTGCGATATAGGGCGTAATATAGATGATTACACCATTAAAAATGGAAAAAGAAAACTTATAAAAGAAAGCGGATTTGGTGTAGAGTATCAAAAGATATGCATCCTCAATTAATTATATACAAATTGCTTGAAGAAAAAAAAAAATATATATCATGTGTTCCATTCACATGATTTTCTCTAGCTACTCTGCAAACAAACTATTCTTACAAAACATGTTTCTTTTGTCTTATTCATGCTAATCGCGATAAACATTAGCAGAATGGCCTTGTTACTTAGTATAAATAGAAGGGAAATAAAGGAATATACTAGCCTAAAGGAATAGTCAATTCTTTAAAAGCTGCTACTATGCGATTGACATTAAACTCATTTCTTTGTATGGCCAGGAGTAAACGAAACACGGGTGACATCCTGATTGAGAAAAATATAAGTATTTTAAAACTGAAACCAATCAAGTATCTCGAAAATGGTTAGCTTCTCAACAAAAAATGTATAGGACATAAATTGAGAAAAAAGATGTCTGCATGGTAATACATATCCTATAGATGTTGTTGCATTAATAAATAAATTAAATTTACAAACCTTATAAATAATAAAGATATTCAATATAATAATAAAGTTATGTTTTGATCTAGATTAATTGGTATACAATATTTGTCTATATCCTACAGTGTACCAGTTATGCGATAGTCATTTAGAAAGAGGATATTCCCAGGAAAATCAAGATAAACATTTAATTGGTCATGCAAATATCTTTTACGTACGGTATTTTAATCAAAATCGGAAGTCATTTTTTTAGAAAAACAAAAATTGCGGAAAATGTTCCACGTAAAGAGTAGTTTTGGGATGGTGGATTTTTTTAAAAGTTTCGCTTCGTATCTCTGGAGGATACTAAACTATAAACTAAAAAGTTTGTTATTTAACGGACTTTCCGTTTTTGAGTTATGCTATTTACAGACAGGCACACCGAACATATTTCTAAATTTTTTTCTTTCGCTAGCGCATATGTATAACGTATATAATGGATACATAAGTTAATATTTTCCACACAAAAATTGAAAGGATGTTTCACCCAAAATATGTTTTGAGACTCCCTGAATCCAAAAAAAAGCATTTTTAGAAAAAGGTTGGTGTGTGTGTAAACAGCATAACTCAAAAATGAAAATTTCGTTAAATACCAGTCTTGTTATTTAAGTTTTAAGTTTAGTATCTTCCAGGAATAAGAAAGACAAAAAGTACTACACAAAAACGAAGATTTCTTCAAAACACACAATATATGTCCTTTACATTTTTTGTTTGTTTAGGTAACCGTTTGGATCCACTTTTAAAATGCTTATGTCCAAGCAAAGGAACCAATTTCAATGACAATCGCATATCGATATATTTTAAAACATTTGACTATCGCTATAGCATAGTGCATTCCTTTAGTCCATTCTAGTTTTAATAAACTAAGTATTAAAACATTCTGCTAATGTATCTCGATTAGGATGGTGTAGAAAGAAGAAGAATCTTTTGTAAGAAGTTTGTAGATCAGATAGAGAAAACCGTTTGAGTGTAATGTATCAGAAGTTTTATTCAGGGGTCCTCAAAACATGAGTTGCCAGTGAAATCTTGTTATCGAATTTTTGGCCTGAATGCATTGCCTTCACTACCTACTATTTACGTTGTCCATAAGAGCTAGGGAAAATAATAAGAAAAATATAAAATAACGAAGAAAATATATAGATTTATTATAGAGCATTCTCTTTATATTTTAGAGAAGCCAATAAGAACATAGGATAATCAAAATCTTAAGAATGTACAGCCCCTAATTAAACATATGTAAATTGCTTGAAAGAAAATTTAAAAAAAAAATCTGATGTTTACACATACATGGCTTTCTTCTTCTTTATTCTTCTTTCTACACCATACTAATCGAGATAAACTTTAGCAGAATGTTCTAACTACTTAATTCCTTATAAGTAGAAGGGAACTAAAGGAATGCGCTATGCTAAAGTGATAATCACATGTTTTAAGTTATCATTATGCAATTGTCAATGTAAATCGCTTCTTGTTTGGCTATGAGTAAAACAAAAGAAAAACGGACAACTCCGGTCTGAGAAAAGCATAAGTACTTTACAATTGAAACCAATAACAAGGAATATCTGGGAAACGGGATATAAAGGACATATATTGTGTGTTTTAACAAGATCAACATTTTTTATGTAGTAAGTTTCTGTGTCTCTCTTACGGTTTAACAATTAAGCAAAATTCGGCAAAATTCAACCAGAATAAAGAGATCTTCAGAGGCTATTCCCAGAAAATGTAAGATATACATTTTATTTGGGATGTAATATCTTTAATATGTGGTATTTTAATCAATATCATTAGAACAATTTTTGAGAAAATCAAAATGAGGGAATTTTCTTGAAAATCGTCTTGTCAAAGCCTTGAAAGATACTCAACTTAAATGCTAAGTTTGGTATTTAACCGACTTTTCGTTTTTGAGCTATGCTGTCCAAAGGCAGACACACACGAATCTTTTTCTAAAAATGTTTTTTTTATTCAGGGGGTCCCAAAACATGTATTTCCTATGAAGTTTTGGTAACGAATTTTGGGTACATTACAATACCTTCTCTATACTGTATGTACATAGTGCGTGTAGAGAAAGTAATACAAAACAAGAAGTTTATGCCAATTGCCACGTGAAGACAAAGAAAGCCTTGCTTATATGTAACCTTCTATTTCACATGTAGTGTATGCACGCAGAGCCTTTCCAGAAGTTTTGCAAAATAATTAGCTACGATCTTCGTTAGGTTGAATGTTACAGACAGCATTTAGCGATGCTAAGAAGTTGTGCTCCTCTGCGGAGGTGTTTATTAAGAAAATGAACAGAAGATCGCATATAGGCGAAACAACGGAGCGTGCGATTTCTCCACCTGAGGCAGAGCTTGTCTGATGCCCATAATGTTACTTTCATCCAGCGGCAAATTCGTTTTGTTACTGGCTACAAGAAAGGAAAAGTTCACTTGAAGGAGATACTGTTTGCAGCTGCACATTTCGTCAGATTCTAATTCACCCAAGAATAATTTCTTTCGCTATTCCATTTTTACTTTCTCTACACTTATTACATACATAGTGTATTGAGAAGGTATTGCATTCCATCCAAAAATTCGACACCAAGATTTCACCAGAAATAAGCGTTTTAGGTCTCCTGTATAAAAAAAACATTTTTAAAAAAAGGTCCATATGTGTGTCCGTGTGTCTGTGAACAAGATAACTCAAATACGAAAAGTCGGTAAAATACCAAACATGGTACATATATAAGTTTAGTCTTCTAAGGATGCGACACGAAGGATTTGAGGAAAATCGCCCCACCCCAAGCCACCCTTTACATGGAAAACATTTCGAAAAAGTTTAGTTTCTCAAAAATTGTTCTAACGATTTTGATTATAATACCGTATATTAAAGACATTTACACGGCAAAGAAAACGTATATCTTGAATTTTCTGGGAATAGTATCTGAAGACCTCTTTATTCTGGATGAGTTTTGCTGGATTTTTCAAAACTGGTAAACCGTAATAGATAGGGAAAAACTTAGTACACAAAAAATGTAGCTCCCATTAAAACACACAATTTGTGTCGTATACATTTTTGAGATATTGCTTGTTATTTGTTTCAGTTTTAAAATACTTAAAACTTTTAACATATAGGAATTTGTAAACTTCATGCAATGCATGGAAACGGATTTCATCCACATGACAACCAACTTTTAATTTCGTTTTAGGCTAGTGCATTCCCTTATTTCCGTTCTGCTAATATTTATCTCAATTAGAATAAATTAGATACAATCTTAAGCTTTTTAACAATAAGCTGTTTAAGAGATGTAGAGAAAGTCATGTGAATTGTACAGTGAGATTTTTTAAGTTTCTGTATATATAATACATCTTTAATGCTTGCTGAGAAATATACTATGCTTTAAAGTAGGTTTCTTAACTTTAGATATCTTCTGGCAGTTTTCCTATTATTTTCCTATATTTTAAATCTTTCTTCCCACACAGAAATGAAGAAAAGACTGGAAAATGGTTCAGTATTTTTAAAATTAGTGTTAAAGTTTTTTTTTTTTTTTTTTGAATTTCGAGACAGATGCTATTTGTTTTAAGTAATGATGCACTAATATGTGTTTTTATTTTCTCTACAGTACTATGTATGCAATGTATAGAGAATATATTGCATTGCACCCAAAAATTTGGCACCGAGATTTCACCGGAAATATATGTTTTGGGACCCTTGAATAAAAAAATCATTTTTAGAAACATGCCCTATGCGTGCCTGTGTGTGTATGTTTGTGTGTGTGGGGGGCAGCATAACTCAAAAACAAAAATTCCGCTAAATACAAAAGTTGATGTTTAAGTTCAGTATGTACGAACGATGCGACACAAAGATTTTCAACCTCCGACTATCGGATTTCGAAAATTAAGTTTTCGCAAAAATTGTTTTTGTTAAAATCTCTTTTATTTAAGATATTTACATGACAAATAAAATGTATATCTTGAATTTTCTGGGAATAGCCTCTGAAGAACATTTATTGTGGATGAATTTTTCTGAATTTTGCACAACTGGTAAACCGTATGAGATAGACAAAAACTTATTACACAAATAATGTATATCTCCTTAAAACAATTTATGTCATATACATTTTTTCTGTGGAATTTACCCTTTTGGAGATATTCTTTTCAGTTTTAAAATTCTTAAAACTTTCTCATACGTCAACCCCTGACCTTGCAAAGAAAAGGATTTCAATCCCATAGCAAACATATTTTATAACATTTTACTGGCGGTTTAGCCTACTGCATTCTCTTATTTCTCTTCTACTTATAAGGAACTAAGTAATAAGGCCATTCCTACTAATGTTTAATTCGTTTAGCATGAAGTAGAAGAATAAGCTTATTAACAATAATTTTTTACACAGATGTAGCGAAAGTCATGTGAATGGAACACATCAATTTTTGTATCTTTCTATTTTGCAGGAAAAAACTATAAAACTTTTTTCGAAAATAAATTAAGAGATCAAATAGCAACATTCATCGCTACTAACATCTCTAGAAAATTAAATATTTAAACTTGAATAGTGTGCAAATTATATTTTACACTTCGCCTCTCCCGGCGATTCGTAATTGGTGTCGAACCTGTTCTCTAGCTGTATCGCTAAAAGATTTTGGGCTTACTGGAAATCACTACTTCGCTGAATACAGGAGCGAATAAATAAATACAAGTTTAAATTTAAAAATAAATTAAAATAGCTTTCAGAAACTATCACTTGTAACCAGCTGTTAATATAGTGCGGGCTGGCCGCGCTACCTCTCTTCGGTGCAGTTAATTGAAACCAATGTGAGATTGTAAGTTAGGGGAAGATTAATGGTGCCTTAGTTACATAACCGGGCCAGCCACGATGGTTAGCTTTTAGGACTAGAGTCTAAAGACTATTACACTTAGAACATCCGAGCCTTAAATGTCTCATCTCTAATTTGGCCATGGAATAGCATTCTTAAAAGTTGTGCGCAAATTGTGGACACTGTGTGTATGTATCATAAACAGTTACTTTCAGGCAGAGAGCGTTTCATCTTATCATGTTCAAAACGGGTTTATCTAAAGAAGTGTAATAAAATGAAGAAATGTTCTTATAAAGTAACTACAGACTTATTTCAGACTTACTTATTTAATTACCTTAGAACACCACAGGAAATTTTCTGTGATGAAGAGAGTAAGTGTATTGCAAATTTTTCGAGAGCTTAAAGAAGCATTTCTTCATGTGATACAGATAACATAGGCCTTTACTGGGTTACCGATCCCTCATTCTTCAGTTGTCGCCCTTTGATTCGAATTCGAAACTTACTTTTCTGAGATTTATTGGCAAATTTGTGACGTTTGTTTCCTATAGTATCAAGGGTTATCTCTTGACGACATGCTGCTGATCGGCATTACCTAGTGTTAACTGCATTAGATAATGTTGCGTGAAAGGAGCTTTTGCAATAACACGTCCTAGCAGGAAGAGAGTGATTTCGAGGCAGATGGTGCATAAAAGCGTGACATAAAGGAAATGCTTTACAGAGGTTATGATCATCCACGCGCAATAAAACTACCTGAAAGGTTCTGTTATGGAGACCATCTTCATATTCATAATATCAGGTTAAGATGAGTATTACATTTCTAAATGTTTAGTTGAACATTATCAAAACTGTCGTAATACACACACACACACACACACACACACACACACACACACACACACACACACACGGGGAGCCAAAATTGAATTTTTCTGCCTCTTTTCCATGATCAGTAGAGGACGAACTATATTCTACTAAAAATTCGTCATCGAAATTTCTCGGGAAATAAGTTTTGAGCTTCCCTGAACAAAGCTCGTCCTACATTTATATGAGTTTCTCCAGTCAAAATCGTTTACTTTTGTAAATGCAGCTTCTAAAAAGCTTTTAACGCAAGCATATTTGTTATCTGCTTCGTCTTGATCGAGATAAACATTTACAAATATAATCTATTCCAACCGTACCAACTGGACTAATTTGGTGCTAGAGCAAGCGACTTCTCCATGCAGTGAAGTGGATAAACGAGTGGCATCAGATAAATACTGGCTTTGATAGCGGTGGTGGGTCCTTCGTTTCTTTCACAGTGTGCCCAGTACAGAAAGCCATCTAACACGCCGGCCATCGACTCCTTCGTTTATACCTGCCTGGGAGGAATCTTGCTTATTATAGAAAGTCGCGTACGTTGATTGTGTTTCAGCTATTCGTAATGCTTCCACTATTAAATACGTTGTGATTAAGTTTGTTAGACACCAATTAATTCCGGAAGCCAGTTCATATTATTTCCTATAAATGTGAGCTTTTTTCCCTAATTATGTTAATACCAATTAATTAACCAAGATGCCCGCTCATATTCACTCCTATAAATGTGAGAGTCTTTCCTTACAAATAGTTACAAATGATGGCATTACAATGCGAAAACAAGGGATGTGACTAAGTTAAGGAGCTTGTTGTACGATGTTAATACTGTAATAAATGTCATGTTTTAGCAATTTTATGTTATACCTACCAAACCTATGAATGATATATGTTCATATCATAAGTATAAATACTAATGTAAGAGGCATAATAAAACAATATATTCTACCTCTCATGAATCTGCAATAGGTATATTAGCCTATGAACGACAAATCATGCATTTTAAGTGGAAAATGTTGCATACCAGCACTGTAGTGAATGAATTTCCGTCAGTTGAAGAGCACGCAGTGCACAGTAGCTGATTCAATGCGAGCAACGAACATGACTCTTCTCTCTGCTTTACTCAAAGAGCAACCAGTTGGTGCGCCTGATTTACAAATTTCAAAGTAAACTCAAGAGGGATATAAGAAACCGAGTTGACAGTCAGCTGTTTTAAAGCGGCTCGCTATGGCATTACAATTCCATACTGTACATAGAAAACATCGCGAGAAACAAGTGAATAGTGACAGGTCTACAAAAATGACAAATATTGCACAATCAATTCAATAATAACGACTGCCTCCGTGGTCGAGCGGTCAGCGAGCTGACTTCTCACCCGGAGGTCCCGGGTTCGATTCCCGGCTGGGTCGGGGAAATTTTCTTTAACCGGAATTATTCCCTATCCCCCATAGCGTCTGGAAGTATGAATGTGAGAGTGAATGTGCGTGTAATATAAAGTTTAACCTAATGTTCTGAACCTACAGTTTCGCAAGTGAAAGCCCCTGATGCCATTGATGTTAAAGGGGCTATACAAATGAAGCAATAAAAAAATTCAAACGGATATTTTGGAAATGGCTTATGCCGAAAAAAAAAGTCATTTGAAACAAATTAAGTGTTTTAAAATGAATAATTTTTGAGCAGAACATTTTTCATTTGTACAAAGTTATATAACATTCCTCAAGAATGCAGTTTCACAGGGTATTTCCAGAGAATTCGAGAAATGCATTTTATTTGTCATGTCAAAATTGACTTTTTGGGTGGAAAACAGTATTTTCTCTATCTACTTTTAAGCCCGTAGTATAGGAAATAAATATGTACGCAACATAATCAGAATACAATCCTGTAAGGTTAAAGAAAGAAAGAAAAAGAAGTCATCATTTTTGTGAGTATCAAATTTCTACCGTTTATGGTTATTCTAATTTATTCCCTAAGTGGATTTCAATATTTTGAAATTAGTGTGACAAAAATTTCATTTTATTGAGGGTACCCATTTAGCTTTTCATTAGTTCTCAACCGCTGCACTAAATATTTTGATTTTATAAACAAACGATGGGTGACATTTCAAACATTTGATACTTTGTACTACTGAAGCATTCCGGTTTTTAAAAGTAAATAAGCACTTTCCCTAACAGGCTTCTCGGAAACCGTCCATAATTTTGGAACATATGCGTGACGAATTCATCTGAGTATTGCAAAGAGGTGATACAGATGTTTTTTAGAAATCTAAGCCTAAGTTTGGGAACCCTCCAGCTGCCTCAGATTTTGAGGTATACGGGTTTCCTAACTTCTCCGTGAAAATATTGCCCACGAATTTGATTAACCTATTTCTGGATATAAATATTCTCCGAAATGTATGTACAAACTTTGATCAACAGTTCTATTCATGCGCTCCACACAACATGTTTTTGAGACGTCATCCAGCTCCCAGCATGAACGTGTTCAACATTTTCTCTGAGAACATATCTTTGTTATTTTCATGTAAACCAAACATCTGATCTTATTGCTTATTTTTCAAATAGGAACTATTTTTGTTACAACTTTGGTATTTTAATTCATTTCTAGATTGTTTTATTCCAAGTAAATCGTCAAACACATATCTACACACATTTTGGGCTCTCCTATGACCTGTACATTTTATTTCGGCGAACTACTGCAGCTATAATTATTCTGAAATAAGGACGTGGCTTTATCATTACTTTGACATCAAGGAATCTATTTGTTACTTTGCTATTGAAGACTTTTTTTACTCATATTTCTTGGCCTACAAAGGAAACTGACTGTAAATGAGAGGGATCAGAGTTCAGAACAGATTAATTTATTTTCTCATAATGGAACAAGTAGCGCTGGTTACTGCAATAATGAATCATGAGTTAAGTACGAGGGGTGTAATCATTTGTTTTACAAACAAATTAGTTTGCGTAAAAGTATATACTCCTAGTTTTACTATCTCTACACGTACTATGTGCATAGTGTGTAGAGAAGGTATTGTAATGCACCCAAAAATTCGACATTGAAATTTTACTGGAAATACAAGTTTTAGGACCCCCGAATCCAAAAAGAAAAAAAAATCAGAAAAAAGGTCCGCGTGTGTGTCTGTATGTCTTTGCGACACGAAGATTTTCAAGAAAATCCCGCCAACTGCTCTTAACATGGAAACCTTTTCGAAAAGTTTGATTTTTCCAAAACTAGCTCTAACAATTTTTGTTAAAATATTGTATATTAAAGATATTAACATGATAAATAAAATATATCCCTTGAATTTTATGGGAATATCCGCTGAAGACGTCTTTATTCTGAATGAATTTTGCGGAATTCTGCATAACATTTGACTGTCAGTTTAACCTAGAGTATTCGTTGTTTCCCTTTTACTTATAAGGAAATGAGTAATAAGTCTGCTAATGAAATAGACGAATAAGCTTATTAATAATTTGTTATAGAGTGTAGAAAAAGTCAAGAGAATGGAACACATAAGATTTTTGTTATCTTAGAGAGCATCCTGGAATGGTGCCATGCAATTCTTGTCTTTTCAAGCACTGCTTCAAGTGGACGACAGATTCAAGCAAACAATTAATTAGGCAACATGTTTTCCTGAGCGTTGGTTATGGTATAAGCAAAAACTGTTAACCGTGTTTTAGGCATTTAATACCAAAAAATGTTGGAGTTTAAAGACGCATAGGTATTGCTTGATACAAATTAAGTCATTCAGTAGAGTAAACACTTCAAATCTAATTTCGTATGCAAAGAAGGTAGACAACTTCCTACTATCGTTAATCTGCGTGCAGATAATATTAGAACTTTCACCCAGCAACTAACGTGGGAATATGCCATGACGAACCGTCAGTCCTTGCGCATTCGGCTTTCCAAAACTGTAGCAAGTGTAAACATTCCATAACAGAAATAAACATACTCTACTCGTCGGGCCGCGCCGTGGCCGAGTGGTTATCTAGACGACCCGGGTTCAATCCCAAGTGACCGCACGTGAGATTTGTGGTGGACAAAGCGGCGGAGGGACGGGTTTTCTCCGGGTCTCCGGTTTCGCATTCTACCGGTGCTCCATCTTTATTCCATGTATCTGCGGTACCACAATTAGTAAAAGTTGGCGTTTAACACTATAAACAATAAAAATATGTGTTCCATTCACATGACTTTCTCTACATTTCTGTAACAAATTATTGTTAGTAAGCTTATTCTTCTATCGACTTCATGATAATCGAGATAAACATTAACAGAAACGATCTTATTACTTAGTTCTTTATAATTCGAAGGGAAATAAGAGAATACACATGTTTTAAAATGTGGTTTTTATGAGATTGAAAGGAGTTGACAAGTTCACATATGAGTAAAGTTTAAGTATTTTTAAACTGTAACCAATAACAAGGAATATCTCTAAAATGGTCAACTCTGCAACAAAAAAAAAAATATATATTTGTATATGACATAAATTGTGTATTTTATCGCGATCTACATTTCGGTATAGTAAGTTTTTGTCTATCTCTTACGGTTTACCATTTATGCAAAATTCAATAAAAATCATCCAGAATAAAGAGATCTTTAGATGCCATTCTCAGAAAATTCAAGATATACATTTTATTTATATACGTTGCGATTTTAATCAAAAGCGTTAGAGCCCCTTTTGAGAAAATCAAAATGTTCAACATTTTTTCCATATAAAGGGTAGTGTCTTGAAAATCTCCGTGTCACATCCTTGGAAGACACCAAACTTAAATGTCAAGTTTAGTATTTAACGGTGTTTTCGTTTTTGAGAACACACACAGACAGACAGACAGACACACACACGGACCTTTTTCCAAAAATGCTCTTCTTTTTTTCAGGGGGACACAAAACATATATTTCCGATGAAATCTTGGTATTGAATTTTAGGTGTAATACAATACCTTCTCTATACACTACATATGTACATAGTACGTGTAGAGAAAGTAAAAAACACTATAATCTTCGGGTAAAATACGCATATTTCTATAGCTGGAGAGTTTTGAAATCTTTAGAATTAGAACCTCATGAAATCAGTTAAGTACTTCCAAGATTGAGACCAGTATATACATAGACTGGGTCTTTCATGTTTTTATCAGAATCTGATAATGATGGAAAAGAGATTTCTGTGGCATCAGTCGTTATTACACTCGTTAATATTGTCGCCAAGCGAAAGATGAAAACAGTTGTCGAGCTATGTCCCTCGACATACGGGAAAGGCACAAATTTATCGATTTATGATCAACATTTTAATATTAAAAAAAATGTTAAAAATATTATAAAGCATTAGCACAACCCAAAGATCTGCTCGCGATTAGCGTTAAATACGAAGACTACTGCCTCTCTCCCCTCCCGCCCTGTTGCTTTCCAACCCACCGTCTCTTTGCCAATGCCTTATCGTCCTCCGTGGTGCAATTGTTACAATGCTAACTTCATATACCAAAGGTGGCAGGTTCAAACACGGCGGAGGACAATGGATTTTTTCGGGTAAAAATCCTTAGCATGGCTTCCTTAGGAAGGGAAGTAAAGCCGTTGGTCCCGTGTCGTAGATTTACGGCACGTAAAAGAACCTCAAGCCTGATAGAGATCCTCTGAGCAAAATTAAGCGGTCTTTCACGCCCAATTTAGAATGGGACGCTGAGAACCCAGTTGTTAAAGAGCGTCCATAAATAACACGCCATTTACATTTACATTTCCAGTGCCTTACTTTCCGCTACCCTTTCCTCTCTCTCTCTTCCTCTTTATCGCTCTCACTTCTTTCTCTCCTTTTGTTTTGAAACCGGTGTTAAACTCCTCATGCTTACAAGGCGATCGCAGCTATATTATTTTATGTGGTAACCGTATTTCCATAAAATAACATTGACAAAAATTGGTGTAACTTAACTCTGAAATACGCATTCTACCAAAATGTTTAAGAAGTAATTAGCAATATTATACTTTTTTTTTTTTTTTTTTTTTTTTATGTAAATGGCTTACCCTCTCCGTATTTAGGGCTGACACTCCCCTAGGAGCGTGAGGAAGTGAATTATATGAAATGCAAGCGAAATGGATGATAGGAAATTTGATGATGGAGCAATCGGTGGAAACCGGAGGATCGAGAAAACCCGCCAAGTCGCCGCTTTGTTCGCCATTCTTGTGTGTACAGTTAAAACAAACACACCATACACGCCAAAATGGTCATCCCATACATGAGGGTGGTCCATTATATACTTTGGTATATAGTATATACTTATTATATGTATAGAATTCGATACAGTAAGTATTAATCTCCTGTATGTGACTTTCTCTACCGCTTGTTTATTGTCGTGTTCCACCCAAATCTTGACTTAACGGAAACACGTGTTTTGGGGTCCCTTGAAGGAAAAACATTTTTAAAAAAGTATCTTTGCGCGCGCGTGTAAACAGTACAGCTTAAAACGAGAGGTCGCATCTTGTAAGCTGAAAGGCCAAACATTTTTCGAGATATTTCTCGCTCTCACCCCAAACTATCCTGTGGAAATCGTATCTTTGGTTTTTATTAAACATAACGTTGATGAAAACATACATGTTAGAGATATTGGCATGAAGAAACAATAATTTTCTGTAAATATGACGTACTATTCACTCTGATTGAATGTTGCATAACTTTGGGTGGCAGGGAAACTGTTAAGATATAAACCAACACTTATTACAAGAAAACTTGAGCGCGTTGAAGTATAACATATATATAAGTCAGACATGTTGTAACATTAGTCATCTAGGTTTTCCAACGTCTATATTTTGAAGTGCCAATGATTGCTTGTTGTTTGTTTATTTGTTTGGTTGTTCACATGACGCCATAGGAACATAACGGCCTGATTGTTAAATGTTTTACTACACACTCAATTCCCTGCAAAGCGAACGACAAACCACTTATATAAATCTACCTCTGCGTAAAATAAAAGTGTAGCAGGATTTCTGCTAATTGTTCATAGTTTCGGTAGAATAATTGATACTAATCTTGAAGCCAAAAACAGTACCTTTAAAGTGTTTATGTATATTTGTATGTATGTGTATTCTGCGCGCGCATTTTCTTGGACGTTTTATGGGAAAGCGAAGGCCGGGGGGAAGGAGAGAGAGAGAGAGAGAGAGAGAGAGAGAGAGAGAGAGAGAGAGAGAGAGAGATATATGGCCCGCCAGTCTTTCTGCAGTGTTTTCCGAGGCTCTTAGCCATTACGGTAGATAAGTTGCCTAATTTATCGCCAACTAATTGAATTATTCAACGAAACTCAGCATACGTGTATGAAATCTGGAATCTACAGACAATGAAATCTTAACAATGAGCCACTAAATTCTGGTGTATAACGTACTTCATGCTTCAATGTTGTCGCTCCACTTTACTTCTGAGCCGAGCAGCCAAGAAAAAATGCGCACATACTATATATTTTTAATTTATTAGTCTGATTCATAAGTAGTTTGTCCAGCGACACAGTATAAAATATACATTTAGAGGTTTTAACCAACATGCCATAAGTGAGTATTACAAATAAATATTTTATCGTAAGTTATAATAGTTATATATAATTAAGTTCAACAAAGATTATAACAGATGTGCAACAATAATGTGCTGTTTGTTACTAATTTTTACGTGATTATAAAACTAAATGAAAATAATAGTGGTGTGTAAATAATAGCGATGAGGGCGTTCCGATGAAGTCCCGACTGTCGTGCAAACAAATGAGTATCGGGCAGACTGAGCTAATACAATAAAATGGGCATTCTACGCTTTGCTGATTTTATTCCCCCGCAGAACAGTAATTACAACCGCATTTGAAATCTGTTAAAATTTCTGCATAATGAAAAATCGATGTGAAAAATTGATATATTCAATTGCTGCCCAACCAAATTATCGGGCGTGAAACGCGAATGTTACGACTAACCCAGGCGACGTTCAGAGAATTCCTTGATGAAGCTTGACTCTTGAGTATGGAAAGACGTAATATTGTTTGATGATGGATTAAATGCAGCAAAGCTTACCGAACCGAGTAACAGCTTACTTAAAGTAATTCCACAAATGCAAATGATTTAAAGGTTAACTATATTTAACTTCCTCTACAATCTGCCTATGATAGAAGAAATGTAAACTTCCAAGAATTCAATATCAACATTTCTTTCTTTAAATAAAAACTCTGCTTGTGTGTGCATGTGTAAAACTTAAAGACCAAAAGTATAATAAACTTCAAGCATGGAAAAAAATTACCTCTAACGATTTTGATTAAAGCATTTCCTATATTACGTAAAAATTAAACGTATATCTTAAACTTTCTGTAAATAATTGGATTTTCTCCTCACAATGATGGGATTTTCCAGATTTTAACTGGGAAATAAGGTAGATAAATAAGTAGTTAGGGCATATCTGCTAATTTTTATCATTAGCATGATAAGCATGATTAGCATGAAGTAGAGAGAAGAATAATCTTTTGTAATAATAGTTTGTTTGCAGAACAGGCAGCAAAAGGAAACTCTTGAGAGGAACACTTCAGATTTTTTAAAAACAAGTTTGCTGAAGAATAGGTAGAGAAAGCCACGTGAATGTACCACATCAGATTATTTACTCTCTCTAGCACGTATGTACAATGTACCTAGTAGAATGAGAAGGTATTGTATTACATCCAACGAAAAGTTCGTTAAATAGCAAACTTGGTATTTAAGTTTAATACCTCATAAGGATGTGATACAAGATGTCCAAGAAACTACTATTTACATGGAAAATTTTTAGAACATTTTGGGTTTTCTTAAAAATGGCTCTAATGATTTTGATCAATATACCACATATTAAACATATTTACATTAGGTAAACCGTAAGAGATAGACAAACACCTACCACTTACTACACCAAAAATATAGGTCTCGTCAAAGCAAACAATTTATGACCCTTACAATTTTTTTGTAGAGCTAACCGTTTCCGACATGTTTCTTATTGTTGATTTCAATTTTAAAACACTTATATTTTTCTCAAATAGAAAATCGTGCGTGTCCATTTGTTTTTCTCTGGCCATTTCAATTTCAATGCAATTCGCTTAGCGACAGCTTTTAAAACATTTGATTATGGTTTAGCCTAGTATATTCCCTTAATTCCTTCTAACAATAAGGGATTAAGTAATAATACTATTCGTTCTAATGCTTATCTCGATTAGCAGGGAGTAGAAAGAAGAATAAGCTTTGTAAGAAGCAAGAGAAAATCATGTGAATATATTATATATTTATATTTATATTTTATATACATTTATATTTTTAAATTATGTATATATATTTATATAATAATATCATTATTAGTTTATTTATGTATTTATTTTTGACGCGTATGTAACATTTGCTTAATGCTCACAATAATAACTTATAAACTAATTATAACGACCCATTGGAGTAGAATATAAATGACACTAATTTAAAAAAAAGTCTGAAGTTTTCCATTCACATGCCTTTCTCTACCTGTACTGCAAACAAACTATTCTTACAAAAGATTATTCTTTTATCTATATCATACAATTCAAAATAGACATGAGCAGAAATTTGTCTTATTACTTGATTTCTTCTAAGCAGAAGGGAAATACAGCAGATTAAACCGATAATCAAACACTTTAAAAGCTGGTCGATACGTGAACAATTGAAGCACGGTTCACTTTGCATTGCCAGTAAAACAAAGAAGAGATGATAGGTGACCCTATTTGAGAGAATTCGCGTGATTTAAAATTGAAATTAATACGCTGAATATCTCGGAAACGCCAACTCTATAATAATAATTATAATAATAATAATAATAATAATAATAATAATAATAATAATAATTATAATAATAATAATAAATATATAATAGCGCGTCATATATAAGGTGTGTGAATTAAAGGTATCTACATTTTTGTGCAGTTTTTGTTTATTTCTTACAGTTTATCAGTTATGCAAAATTCAGTTAAATTCATCTAGAATGGGTGATCCTCGGAAGTTATTCCCACAATATTCAAGATACATATTTTATTTGTGATATAAATGTCTTTAATACACGATATTAATCAAAATCGTTAGAGTCATTTTTGAGAAAATCAAAATTTTCGAAGAATGTACCACGTAAAGGCTACTTGGGGATGGGGGGTTTTCTTGAAAATCTTCGAGCCGCATCCTTGGAAGATACTGAACTGAAATACCAAGTTTGGTATTTAACAGATTTTTTGTTTGTTTTTGAGCTATGCTGTTCACAAGAACGCACACATAGACACACACATCACACACGGACCTTTTTCTAACAATGCTTTTTTGGATTCAGGGAGACCCAAAACATGTACCTATTTCCGGTGAAATCTCGGTATCGAATATTTGAGTGCATTACAATACCTTCTCTATACACTATGTACATAGTACGTGTAGAAAAAGTAAAAAATTTAGCATTGAGTAAATCTTCAAAATAAACCTTGAATATCAATCATTGATGATTAACGCTGCATATGCTTTAGCCAAAGTCTTCAAATGGTAAATTTCTCTCTCAATGTGTTATGCAATTCTCAAAATAATTGCACAGATTCGAATAAAGTCTATTATTGTTGTTTAAGTAAATAATATATTTGTTTTATGCTGTTAAGAAAAGTGCAAAACTTGAAGAACAATTTGAATGTGTGTTTTCTAACGTCTTTATTCACAAAAACCAGTATACTCTCATTACTATATGCGGTCTTATGAGTTTATTAAAAATACCTAAGTGCTATCAACACGAGCCTGATATATACGAGAGTAAAATCCATTAACTATCAAGCACAAAGAGAAGGAAGTATATTGGAAATTGAAATAGTAGGCGAGAATCCATGTGAAAGAATCAGATATATCCGGGACCGCCAAAAATTACCTGCATTCCCCCTCCCAGCTCTGCTCCGCAGGCAACAAAGCGAGGTTGCCAAATCAACGGCATTACGACATGGCAACGCAACTTTCAGGCACCTGACTTGTGGACGTAAAGCTTTTTTATTGTGTTTCATTATTATAATTATTGTAAATTTATGTATTTTTTAAATATATATAATGTATATTTAAAAAAAAAACAATAGAGAACTATACATAATACGTAAAAATAAAAGACACTATAGTTTGGTGTATTATCAAATTGATGAGTATGAGAAAGCCTGAAATACAGATATCAAAGAAATAATTCTTTACACTTTAAGCAATTCACACAGTCAAATTAACAGAGAGAACATTGTTCTCTTAAAGGGTTCTCGGTACTGAGATTGCTGACTTTCACAAATGGAAGCTAATTTAGTAGACTTTTTATTGAAATCACCTAGACATAAATATAACACAAAATTAATTTGCATATTGTACACAAGTTACAAGAAAATAACTATCCAAAAATGAGAATAAACTGCATGTCTTAAACTTTCGGTGAACAATCCGCGAAGTTCATCATTATGAACTATTTTGTAAAATTTTATAAGGTACAGACAAAATCTATCTAAACAAAAATGTTTACATTTTTATATTTAGTATATCTATTTTTGCGGCCTTACCTATTTCCGAGATATTCTTTGCTATTGATTTATGAACTTTTCAACGGCTTATATATTTCACTTTCTGTACATGTAATGTGCATTAGTAAGTAGAGAAAGTATAATATTCCACCCAAAAATTAGATGTCGAGATTTCACTGGATATATGTTTTGAGGTTCCCTGAATAGAGCAAAATAAGTGTTAGGAAAAGGTCCGTTTACTAGTCAGCATAGTTTAAAAACCAGCGGACGTGAACTGTCAATTTTGGTATATAAGCTTAGTATCTTCCAAGGATGCGATACAAAGATTTTCAAGTAAATTCCCCCATCAAAAACTAAACTTTACATGCAACATTTATTGAAAATTTAATTTTTTTTCAAAAATAGCTCAAACTATATTGATTAAAATACCCTAAATTAAAGTTATTTACATGAAAAATAGAACGTATAATTTGAACCTCTTCATTCCCAAAGACTCTTCCATAACAGGTAAACCGTAAAATTTTAACTGACCGAAGTTAAAATACATCTTTCTTTGATCCAGCAGGAGGTGGAGCTCCTTAATTGTCATTGTTGAAGAGGTTTAATATATTTTTGATCATGATTATTTATCATATGAATAAATCAAAAACTTACTGCACAAAAAATGTAGATATCGTTAAAACACAACAATAATAGGCATGCATCAAATGTCTGCAGTTGCTCAAAAAGCAAATCTACCTTTTAATCTAAACCCATGTAGATGGTATAGCAAAAGAAAAGCCCGTGTGCAAGCAAACGAATACTTATACCTGGTAATCGAAGGAAGTTTTTAAAAAAGCATTAGGCTGCTACCCAAGCACGGATAGCGCCAACTACTGATGTATTTAGGTTGGCTTGTTCGCTTTGAATTTCGATTACCAGGTAAAGGTATTCGTTTGCTTGCACACGGGCTTGCATCTACATGGGTTTAGATTAAAAGTTAGATTTGCTTTTTGAGCAACTGCAGACATTTGATGCATGCCTATTATTGTATCTTGAAAATCTTGAAGGTGATTTAGCTCATCTTCGAGCAAATGTGTGAAATTTAAAAGCTAACATATAACCACCCACTTTTTAAAAATATGATGCTTTGCAATCAAATAACTTTCTCTAGTCACTCTTCTACATACCATTGCTACAAACAGTTACTCTTTGCAAGTATTCTTGTCGAAATAACGTTTTAATATACGTTACACATTCCGTTGTAGATATAAGAAGTATATGGCAACAGTGATATTTTTAAAACGTACATCACTAAGTAACGGGTTTTAAATTAATTTTTTAGAAGTCCAAATAAGTATAAAGTATTTGACAGTTCAAACTAACAACATAAATATTTCAGAAATGATTAATGCCACAAAAATAATTATGATATAAATTGTGAGTTTTAGTAGATCTATATTTTTTCTGTATTACGGTTTTCTTTATCTATTTTGGTTTATATGTTAGTTTAAATTCACTTCGGTCGTTTCAATCATGCTTTTATCATTCCGATGTACGTAGCTGGCTATAATCTTAAATATCGCATTAAAAGTGAAATAATAAGAGAAAATATTAACTTTTAATTTAAACAGTGATTCAGAAAATATAAAATGAAACGGAAGGATTATTTCTATACACTTTTAGAAGAAAGACTAAACAAACATGCCAGGTTGAAACGGATTACAATCAATTTGCTTTTTACTTAATTTAAGGATGATTCATAATTCAACACTTTTTGAATGCAAGTCAAATGTTCTGTTTAACCACAACCATTTTCCAATTCCAATCCATGATTATTCAGCATATTATTTACAGATGATGAGTAAATCCAATTGGTTTCACAGAATATTACAAAGAGGCTGTGAATATCACTTCTAAGCCGAAATAAGTCTACTTTAAGTCAACCTTGAAGAATGACGATGATGATGATGACTGCATTCATTCATAAATAAGAGACTTCCCTACCTATTACGCAAAATTCAAGAAAGACATTTCATTTTTATGAAAGTAGTTTAAACAAATAGCGTTTTAATCAAATTCTTAGAGTCATTTTTGAGAAAATAAAGCTTTTTTATGTTATGGGTAGCTTGGGAATTGAAATTTTCTTGAAAGCCTTGGGGTGTACCTTTATAAGATGCAGAATTTAAATTTCAAATATGATTTAACCAATTTTTGCATTTAGTATTCCTTATATCTACTATGAAATGAGCCATAAAATCATTTTTGCAAGCGCTTATCTCGACCAACACGAATTATAAAAAGAGGTTTCTTTCTTTCTTTCTCTATCACAATTATAAAGATAGAAAAGTGATTGCATTCAACTCAAAAATGCGATAGCGATATTTAACCGAAAATAGACGTTTTGAGAGGCACTTAATAAATAAAATATAAAAAAGGTTCTCTTTGTGTTTATGAGCAGCATAATTGAAAACCAAAAGTCGGTTGAGTAGCAAACTTAACATTTAAGTTCAGCGTCTTCTAACATTGGTACACGAAGAGGCTTTGGTGTTTCACAGCGCAGGGGGTCGTGGGTTCGAGTCCCACCTTGGGCATGGGTGTTATATGTTTGTGTATGTGTGTGTAAAAAGTAAAACAGAAATTCAGTAATCATACAGTAATCAAAGTAACTAATTAGGTAAATAAAAGGTAGGGTATATAGCGTCAGAGTCCCGATCAGACTCCGAAACTGTATTAAAAAAAAAAAAGAGAGAGAGAGAAAATTTCCTCACTCCAAACTATAGGGAACAATTTTCGATCATTTAGATATTCTCAAAAATAGCTATTAAGACTTTGACTGAACTACCATATTTTAAGACCTTTTCATGGCAAATGAAAGGTATATCTTGAATTTTCTGGGAATTGCCTCCGAGTTCTTTTCATTCTGAACGTCTTTTCATAATTGGTAAACCGTAAGAGAAGATAAAATCTTACTACACAAAAAGTAAAGCTCCGGTTAAGAACGTGATTTATTTCACATACTTGTTTTGGTGTTAAGTCATTTCCGATATATTCCTTGTTGTTGGTTTAAATTTTCGAATACATAGATTTTTCTTAAATGTTAAATCGTTGTTAGCTTTTTTTCATTTTGGCCATGCTAAGAGTATCTAATTTCAAAGCTAAACATTGCAATCCGCTCTTAAAATATTTAACTAATGCCTAAGCGCAGTATATTCCGCTATTCCCATTGTATCCACAAGGAAATAGTAATAAAATCATTTCTGATATTTATCTAGATTAGTATGACGTAGATAGAGGAATGAGCTTTTGTAGTACTAGTACTAATAATAATATCATATAATAATATTAATATTAATATAATAATATTAATATGCTGTAGAATAGGGAAAGTCATGCGTCATATGTCATTTTTATAACAGTTTGTAGAAGAATTGTGAACGGAAAGTAACCAGATCTTTTTGTTATAGTTTACTATACCAAAATTACCAAAGCTTTCCAAAACATTACGTGTAGGTTAGGTTGTTAACATGATTCTAGTTGGAATAGGGTGCCCTGACGTTTCATTCATCGTATCGAGGAGAGGTTGGCAGAGAGTAACGTATAGAATTGCGGTTCCAGTTGTTAGCATGTGGCCTTGAGTCGTGGCGTTCAACTCTTGGCCCAGTTACAGAGTTGCAAAGCAAGCCGCTACATACTCTGTGTAGTAGACGTTTCCTTACATATGGTGCTGTAACATCTTATCTCACTGGTTTTTGCTTCCACACAAAGTGTGATTTCAGTTCTCAACGAGTGTTTGTTTTCAAGCGATAGGCTACTACAAGTATAGACAATCAGTGGACCGAGCAATTGTTTATTGATGGGAAATATACCGGCCTTCGGAATCTTGTTAGCTACTGGCTATCCATAATAATATTTAATTCTTTTAGCTTAAGGACATGCATGACTGAAAGTTTTAAATTCCAAACTAATAATGCTAGCTTTTAGAAATGTAATGCAAATAAGTTACAATACAAATTCCATTCATGTTGCTTTAAAGGTTTGGAAGTTATGCTCAAATTTGTTACGTTTTGTCACGTTACTAAAAAATCTCTTGCAAAAAAAAATAAATAAATAAATAAATAAAAAATTGTTATAATATTTTAACCTTTGGTTCAGTATACATCTTCGTTTTGAAATTGCTCTAGATTTCTCTGTGTCTCCTTTGGTTTAGGCTCCAAATTGTTTTAAACTTAAGAATGTGTTTTTTTTGTCATAAAAGTATTTTTTCTTTGAAAATTGAAAACATGTACTTAAACACATCTGACAGTAAAATCTAGGTTGGTAGGTTGGACTTTCAGCTTTCTTGTTCATCTCTTCTGCTGGGTTATTTTCTGCCCTTTTCTCCTTACATTGCTGTGCAACTATGTTTTTTTCTTCTTCTTCTTCTTTTAACTTAACACCCTTTAACCTGGCTGGTTATATCGGACGATGAATGAAATTGGTGAAATGATTGTGGGGTCCATAAAGCTTAAATTTCATCGACATTCGTCTTCTCAGGATAAGGAAAAACCCAGAAAAAATACCTTATCCGGGTAACTCACCCTAAGCGAGATTCGAACTCACGACTTGTTGAATGTCAGGCAGACACGCTACCACCACACTTCCCAGGCGGGGGCAAGTATGTTGTTCACTTTGCATAATGCGAATGAAATCTCGTCGAACTGAAGTTTTTCTTGCCTAGTTCAGTACAGCTTCACTTCTAATGTTTTGCTGTAATGACTTAAGGCATTTAAAAATGGCACCTGGTGGCCTATCATGCTTTTTTTTGTATTCAGGAATGTTTAAATTATTTTATGAAATTAAAATAAAAAAGCCAACTTTTTGTGACTTCATTAAATTTCAGTCATACATACCTTTAATGTTCTTTGACCTGGATGGTCATATGGGACGATGAATGCAATTTGTGAAATGGTGCTCAAATGATCTCGGAGTCCATAGAGTTACTCGATATGTGTCTTCTCAGGATAAGGGAAACCCCCGAAAAAAGCCTTATCCAGGTAACTCACCCTATGCGAGATTCGAACTCCGACCCGTTGAATGTGAGGTAGACGCTCTACCACCACACTACTCAGGCTACTAACATTGTACTAATATTATAAAGAGAGAAAATGTGCGTATGTATGTGTGTATGTTTGTGCAGGGTAATTTCAAAGACCAATCAATCGTTTCTGAAAGTTCTTTCACTATTGAAAATATCTATCATTCCAAACGGAGACCAATTATTTAATATTTCCAAATATACTCCCAACACATGACGTTGGAAGGGAAACAGGAAAAACTATTTCCAGAAAATTCAATATATGCATTTTATTCAACATTTAGATATCTTAAATATGCATTTTAACATAGAAATCTTAAGAGCCACTTCTGAGGAAATAAAATAAAAATATATCAAAATGTTTCCAAGTAAAGGGGAGCTCAGACAGCGGAACACTTTTGTTTTTCAAAATCTTCGTGTGTCATCTTTGAAAATACTGAAATTTACTATTACCTTTGTTATTCATTCGAGTTTTTGTTTTTCAGTTATGCTTTTATGCTTTTTAGTCATACAAACATACACATGGGACCATTTTCTAAAACAAATTGATATATTACATTGTCATGAATACGAATTCTGCAACGAACTATAGTGCAAAAGTTTATTTTTCTAATTACTTCATGATAGTCCAGATAAAAGCTAGTAGAAATTGCATTGTTACATATTTCTACGTACTTTAAGGAGCCGGTTGCTACGTGATGGATTTTATTTTCCGTTCTCTTTTCAGGACCAGGATGAAAATATATAGACCATTTCCCATATGAAGAAAATATAAGTATTTTAAAATTAATACCAGTAACAATATTTATCTCAGAAGTGATTAACAAAAAAAAATAGACACAAATTACACGCTTTAACGACATCTACATTTTTTCTTTAGTAACATTTTACCACCTTTGCAAAAATCATTCATAAGGAGGATTTCAGAGGCTAATCCCAAAAATTCAAGATAATTCGTACATTTAATTTCTCATAAACATCTTGCAGTATTTTAATACAAATATTGAGTATTTTTAATATCAACATTTTAGAAGAAATTCCGCGTAAAGATTATATGGAAGGCGGATTTTCTTGAAATCTTCGTATAACATCCTTGGAAAATTCTGAACTTAAATATCACGAATGCCGTTTTAAGATTTCGAAGACTTCGATTTTGAGTTATACTATTCAGACACACACATTCACACCCACTCACACACACATGGACCTTTTTCTAAACATCTGATGCATTCCATTCACATAACCTTAACTGTATCTTTTTAACATATTATTCCTTAAAAGTTTATTCTTCAACCTACTTAATGCTAATCGAGACAAACATTAGCAGAAATGATCGTATTACTTGTTCCTTTTGTAAGTAGAAGGGAAACAAGGGAACACACTAGGATATAGTGATAGTCAAATGTTTTAAAAGCTCTTGCTATGTGATTAACAAGGAGTTGACACAGTTAGTAGTTGACAAATTCACATATTTTAAAACTCAAGCCAACAACAAGAAATATTTCGGAAATGGTTAACTCCACAAGAAATCATATAACATAAATTACTATTTTAACGAGCTCTACAATTTTATATAGTAATCTTTTGTCTATCTCTTATGTTTACCAGTTATACAAAGGTATTCAGAATAAAGAGAACTGCAGAGGCTATTCCCAGAAGATATACATTTTATTTGTCATATAAGAATCTTTAATAGGTATATGGTATTATAACTAAAATCGTTAAAGCAATTTGTAAGAAAAACAACATTTTCGAAAACATTTCCTTGTAAAAGGCAGTTTGGGGTGGGGAAATTTTCTTGAAAGTCCTCGTGTAGCTCTCTTGGAAGACGCTGAACTTAAATATCAAGTTTGGTATTTAACCAACCTTTCATTTTGAATTATCGTGTTCAGAGACACGTGGACACACACACACACACACACACACACACACACACACACACACGAACACAAACAACTGGGCTTTTATTATTCAGCGGACCCTAAAACGTATATTTCCAGGCAAATCTTTGTATCAAATGTTTGGGTGGAATGCAATACTTTCTCTACCTATGTGCTACGTACAAAATAGATAGGGTAATGTTTTATAGGTCTCAAAATATACATTTCCGGTGAAATTTCATGGAGTTTTTGGATGGAGTATAATACGTCTTCCCCTACTTACCATGTGTAGCAGAAAAAGTAAAATAAGATTTCTCCGGATTTATAGGAACCCAAAGTCTGTATTTCTGATGAAAACTCCCGTCGAACTATTTGATGGAATACAATACTTTATCTTAGAAAAGGCAGAAAAAGCAAAACAGCAAATTAATAAATGAAATATAAAGCTAACAAAAATTCCAAGGTTTCCAAAAATAATTTGCAGGCAAGAGATGTACTAAGCTTGGCACAATACTTTCAAATCATTTCGAATTAAAATGTCAGGAAGAAAACTGCAGAGCGAGTTTCAATCTGGGACTGCCCAGCTCGAAACCGTAGTTGACAACGTTAAGAAATGTTTTCAGCTAGTTTATTCTCCTGTTCACATAGAGATTAATATCTGTTGCACGCTCCAGCAGAGCAAGACAGTCTTGAGATTGTTAGACCATACAACGGGTTAAGCCTGAGACCTTAGCAAGTTTTTGATGCTGCGTGCACAACAGCTGAGAACAGCGAGTGAATAACTGAAATACTCTTATCTTTGTTGAGGAACACGTTTTATTTAATTTAACAGATTTTTCGCTACTATTAATCAATAACACATTCCTACTCTCTTCAAAAATCTCTGTTAAAATGAGTCAACCGGATAAGATTTTTGTTAGGGGACTTTAGAAAACGAATATCGAATAGCTTTAAGACTTATGTACCCAGCTCATCTGAGGTTATTTTATTCATGTCTGATATGAACAAGGAGGTTAAAAGATATTAAATTCGTTAACTTAACAAATCTAATATGTTCCATTCCGTGAATTTCTCTACACCTCTGATGGGCTAATTAAAATAAACATTAGCAGAAATGTCCTTAATGCTTAATTCCTTATAAGTAGGAGGGAAGTAATGGAATACATCAGGATAAGTGGTGCTCGCTATGTGATTAAAAATCGTTTCTTTGCATGGCTGGGGGTTATCAAATTCCCGCATGAAGTAACTCTTAGGTAATCTAAAAGTAAGCCAATAACGTGGAATATCTCGGGTATGGTCAACTCTACGAAAAACTGTATATGACATAAATTGTGTTTTAACGACATCTACATTTTTTGTGTAGCAATGTTTGTTTATATCTTACGGTTTATTCAGATACGCACAAGTCATGCAGAATGGAGAGGTCTCCATTTTTGAGAAATTACAAAATTCGAAATATTTTCAATGTAAAGGGTATTTGGGGGGGGATTTTCTTCAAAATCTTCGTGTCGCACCCTTGGAAGATATTAAGCTACCAAGTTTGGTATTTTACTCAATTTTCGTTTTTGAGTTATTGTATTCACAGACACACGACACGCACACACGTACCTTTTTTTTTTTATAAAAATTCTTATTTTTATACAAGAGGCTCTAAAACATGTATTTCTGGTAAAATCTCGGTATCGTATTTTTGAGAGGAGTGCAATACCTTCTCTATATACTATGTATTAAGTAGAGAAAAAAAAAGAAAGAAAACACATCTGTTCCTCACTTAAGCTAGAGAAGGCGCTGCACTAAAAAACCATTGGTATCGTGAATGTACCGGAAATACACGTTTTGAAATTCTTAAATCCTTGATCAGCAAAACTATAAAAACAACAACAAAAAACAACAAAAAACAACAACAAAATAAACAATATCAACAGCATCAAACGGATTACAAAGTTAATTCGAACATTCGGAAGAATAATTAGAATTCTATGAGAACCATCCCTAGCCTACTAATCCTTTAATCTCACAGCTGCCTGAATCCTACGTTATGAGTCGTAAAAACGCCTGCTAGGAAGCGTTAACTGTAACAATACGAGATGCGGTTGTATATGGCACTTCTTATTCTGAGCGCTCGTTTCTAACAACAACTTGCTATAGCCTGTTTCGTCTTACAACATACATTTTGCCTATATAGTAACTAAGCCATGCGCACAACAATGGTTAGAGGACAAGACACTTTTAAGGGTTGTAAAAATGAGCAAAAAATGAGATATTCCTATTAGTGAACAAAAGATTGCCAATGATGACTTTAGCAGCTTAATAGCCTAGGCCGCTAAAGTACAATTTTTCGGCGTATTAAAAGCCCAGAAGCGAAGCCCTGGCCGAATTGTTAGACCGCTCGCCTACCACCTCGGCGACCCAGGTTCGATCTGAAACTCATACCTGGCTATTGGCCGTCCATACATTCCAAGTTTTCCATTATGTGGTTTCGTGCCATATGCTTCCCGACAAGCTTCTGACGCTTAGGCATCCGCTTGTAAGTCCTAGGGGGTATCAGTCCTAAAAACAGGGAGGATAAGCCGACTATGAAAATTAAAAGCCCAACAAGCAGTTGTTTTAGAGGGCGTGCACAAAATAATTTATTATGCAGCATGACATACTAATGATAGTAATTAAAACGCGAGTATGTTTATGAAACATTCCAGCTTCTAATTAGCATTTTGGTCAAACTGCATAGACTGCTTTGCCACCGCACTATAATTTTAAAACTTTGGGTTTTTACTAAAATATATTACCTTGTTAATTCTGTTTAATTAAATACTGCTTAAATGGCAGTACTAACGGCAGGATCTTAGGTTTTTTTACCAATAATAGAACAGATGACAATACTGTAGAGTCCACGCTATATGTATTGACTTTTTACAGTTAGAACGAAAGAAGCACATATTCAACTAAAGGATATAAACTCAATTTATTAGAATGTTAAAGTTACATTAAGTAGAGCTTATATTACTTTAAATGCACATTTCATTGTTTATCTTGGGAATGATTCCCATTGGAATGTTTTGAAGCTGTGTTAATTTTATTTTGTTCTAACCTAAAAACAACACTTTATTTGAAATACATATTGATTATTGTACAGTTTGCGAAATTTATTTGGGCAATAGTACTCTACTAGGTACATGAAATGCGCATAGTATTTTCGATATTGCTTCATTGATATTTGCGATAATAAATTGTTGTAAACATTCAATTTCCGGGGGTGTTAATTCTAAATCACGGTCGATTTCAAAGGTGATCCTGACATCCTAGATTGTTAAAAGGGATGGTGATAGGAAAGCTGCGCGCGCCGCCAAGTAAGATCCCAAACAGTCGCTGAAATACCGCGCGGTAGTTTTGTACTGAGGTCGCGTATGCTCCGCGTACTGTGGATTTTCCGTTCCGTTCCGTTTTTAGCGATGCCGTAAATTCTGATATATAGCTCAAGAATATCTTATTATACTTTTTCAAATGTTGTCAGTTAATGAAAGAAAATACGTATATTTCTAAACAAAATTCTATACAGCCCATACTACCCAACATTTTTTGGAGGACAAAGGCGATATTAATGACAGGGTCATTTATAAAGAATTACAAATCCCCTCCCGTCGTTCCCTGGGTCTTATTCTGTGCAATTTCTATTTGCGGGAAACTCTAAAAACAAAGTTAATAGTTACAACCCCAAATAAGACGAACTTAAAGACAATATAAAAACATTATTGTGAACTCTGCGGAAGCTAAACTTAGAGGTGTAAATAAACATTTCATCCGAAGATGCCAGTAATGTCTGCGCATTCACACCACTGTATTAAGGATGTCATAAGTATTCGATCCCCACGGCCAGCATACCTGACCTATTGGTTTTTCGGGCGTTTCCCAGGCAAGAATGGGTAGTTACTAACTATTCTCTGCATTTATTTCTTTATTTTTAGGACATTTTTATTCATTGGAATGAATTAATGTTTTTATATATTTAATTATTACATTGATGAGGATAAAGTAAAACATTTATTTAGTGTAATAAGTGCATTTGATTTCCAATCACAAAGTATTACATCCAATTTTCCGATTCATAATGTCCTATTTCCATGACTTCCCAATCATCTCTTTCAGGGTTGCACTAGGCAATGATGTTCTCCGGGTTCTGGTTGGATGGTGAACTGCGCATTGTAAAAAAAAAAAGTGGCATCAGTGTTGTGAAAACTCGGTCGGGACCTATCTTTTTTTTTTTTTAAACAGTACCGGAGTCTGGTCAGGATCCCCTGCCCACGAAGCACCAAAGCGAGACGCTTTAGCGAGCGTGGCCATGTGGACCGGCTTATCTTCGGTTTTCAGAGCTCCCTCTGGGGGTTCGTCGCGAGGGTCAGGAGCTCGTGAGCAGGGTCTAAAGCGGCGTTGGAGACGTTACATGTAACTATAGGGACGCCATCCATTTTTACGCCCGTGTTATTAATTTATTAATTTAAGGATGCTAAAATTTAACTCTTGTTTAAAAATAAAAAAAAATATATAGATATATTTAACCTTCAATAGGCACAATACGATATTCAAGAAATCTGACCTGCCTACTAAAAGGTATTGGCCAAAATCTCATTTAGAAACTTCAAAATACATAAATTTTGTATTCCCGGATCTGGTAGCCTTCGGCTCCGTCCCTCATCCCTTCCTCCCTGGGGCCACAAGGGTCTACATCCGGTGTTCTGCCCCAGAGAACTGGCAACTCCATTCGTTCTAGGTCTGCATTACATGTAATTATCGTGTTATAACAATAAGTCGTTTATGCACCTTCAGTTTATAAAAGTTGGTATTATTAATTTCCCTAGCACGAATGTACAATGTGCATAGTAAACAAAGAAGGTATTGTATTCCACCCAAAATTTGATACCGATATTTCACCGGAAATATATGTTTTGAGACCCCCTGAATCCAAAAACATTTTTAGAGACATGTCCGTGTGTGTCTTTCTGTGTGTATATGTCTGTGGGCAGAATAGCTCAAAAACGAAAAACCATTAAATACCAAACTTGCTATTTAAGATCAGTATCTTCTAAGAATACGACACGAAGATTTTCAAGAAAATCCTCCCACCCTCAACCTTTACATAGAACATTTTCGGAAATTTGTTTTTTCAAAAATGGCTCTAACGATTTTGATGAAAGTATCATATGATTAAACATTTTCATGAAAAAGAAATGTATTTCTTGAACTTTCTGGGAATAATCTCTGAAGACCTCTTCAATCTGGATTACTCTAAACCGCGAGAGATAGAAGAAAACTTACTTCACAATATAGATCTCATAAAAACACACAATTTGTCATATACATTTTTTTTGTAGAGTTAACCATTATTGAGATATTTCTTTTTATTGATTTTAGTTTTAAACTACTTAAACTTTTCTCAAGGTGAAATTATATTTCTCATTTGGACTGTATAATAAATGAGTTTGAATTGTGTTTCGTTTCATCTCTTTCGTTTTGCACTCGGGAATGCAAAAGAGAACTGAATTTCAATTGTTTTCGTATAGAAATTGATTTTAAAAGATACAGCCAACGCTTTAACCGAATGTATTTTCTTAATGCCCTTCTATTTATAGAGAAGCAAGTAATAAACAATTTCTGCTAATGTTTATCTCGATTAATGTTTATTTTGATGAAGAAGATTAAAGAATAATCTGTTGTAAAATTGTTTGTGGAACAGTTAGATAGTGTAATTTGTATGGATCATATCAAATAATTATTGTTATTATTATTATTATTATCGAAGTTCAAGAGCCTACATATTTCTTTGTGATGAAAACACACCCTACACCTCGTTTAGGGAACCTCTGTGCTACTTAAACTAATTGGAATCCGTGTTTTGAAGTCGATAATTGGTATAATCCCATGCCAAAAACAGAAAATAAATAATACGAGTGTGAGTAATTGTACATCTGAAACTTGAAGGTCTTTGTTCGCAGCAGCACTTGGATCAGTGGAGAAGCAATGACACGAGCGAGCACGAATCACGAGAAATGAAAGCGTTTGGCGGGCGCTAGACCTTGGCACACTTAGACCGGCACCAAGACTTGGTGGATTTAGCAACGACGGACATCCCGTCCTGTAGGGAATCAACAATCATTTTTTACCACCCTCATCCATAAAATTCTTTCCTTTTGTTTTTGTGATGCTGCAACACACAATATATTGTGTGGGAAGAAGCACCATCTATAAACAAGTGTTAGGCAAGCCCCGAGGGAAATACTCTGTTTTGCGGGAATATACAGGGCGTTACGAAACTTTATCTCGCCTTACTCTTCTACAAACATTATTCCTACAAAATTTTATTCTTCTGTCTGCTGCTTGTTAATCGAGGAAGGTATAAGACAGATATATTAGGCGGATAGTCAAAAGCAGATCGCTATACGATGGTTTTGAAATTCCATGCACTTTTTAAGAAATGAAGTAAAGTATCAGATGTACTCCATTAACATGCCGGTTCTACTACCAAACTATTCTTACAAAAGGTTACTTTTTAATTTACATCATGATAATCGAGATAAACATTAGCAGAAATTGTTTCCTACTGACCATAAAGAAAATAAGGAAATACACTAGCCTATAGCAATAGTCAAATCTTTTAAAAGCTGGGTGCTATTGTGAAAAGAAGAAGATCGATTCGCTTTGCTTGGCCAGTAGTAAAAGAGAGATGAAACGAATGGTGACTTTCCGTCTACATTTTTATGTAATACATTTTTGTCTATCTCTTACGACTTACAAGTTAGGCAAAATTCAGCAAAATTCATCGAAAATGAGGAGGTCTTCAGAGGCTATTCCCAGAAAATTCAAGACACACATTTAATGTATGATTAAATATTTTAATATAAGGCATTTTATTGAAATTCATGAGATCCTTATTGATAAAAACAAAAAATTTCAAAATTTTTTCCATGTAAAGGGTAGTATGGAGAGGAGGATTTTCTTGAAAATCTTCTACCTTGGAAGGTAACCCACTTATATACCAAGTTGGTATTTAACAGTCGTTTCGTTTTTGAGCTGTGGTATCCACAGGTTCGCGCGCATACATACACACATATACGCACAAACACACACATGGAAATTTCTCTAAAAACACTTTTTTTGATTCAGTGGATATCAAAACTTGTATTTTCGGTGAAATCTCGGTATCAAATTTTGGGTTGGAATACAATACCGTCTCTATCTACCATGTAAATTGCACATACGTGCTAAAGAAAGTATAAGTATTTGAAAAGTCAAACCAGGGAGCAGTAATAAGCAGTTATAAGATTGAATTGAATAAAACATTTCATGTGATGCTAACATCATAACTTGTAGGAAATAAATCATGAAATAATTTGGCATCCATCCATAACTAACATAAGCGAGAGTGTCTTAATATGATATGACTTTTAGGACCTTATAGAGAAATACCATTTTGTTACAACTGGACGTAAGACTATTGCGTCATTCATTAACAACACACTCAGGGCTGTACAATCACGGGACGCTGCCGTTATTGGCAGGCAGGCGGCAGTGTTTCACCTTGTATCCAAGACAATTGCAATGTTGCATTCATGTAGACAGTTTAATGTAAACACAGCAAATATATTTTTGAAAGCTACAAGCAGAACACGAACATTTAAAGACATGGCACCTAATAAGTATTTATCTCCTCAGCCTGTTACAGCTCCTGGTTATATACCAGCTCTATATTATGGCACCTTTACAATATAGTCCCCCATTGTAAACGCATTAAGAACTTTTTTCATTTAAATATTTTAGACTTATTTATAATCATAATATGTTTAGAGAGGTTAGCTTACTAAATGTTTAATTTAATGTTGATAGAGGAGCGGTTTGTTACGGATAAAGTAAAACAGAAAACGAAAACCACTCTTGATAAAAATCTACTTTATATGAGGACGGTAAGTATTAAACATCATTACAAGGCCGTCATGAAATACCGCTTACAACTCAATATCATCTGCAATCTGCAAACATTTAATGTTTTCCCTTAGAATAATTTAAAGGTTAAAATATAACTATAAATTCCATTGCGATCTAAAATTAAACAGACGTTGAGCATGAAGACATTCATTTTTGTGATGCATTCATTTATTTAATAAAGTTTATTGTAAAATATTAGTTATGTTGTGTCTCTAGTTCTTCAGAATGATGCTCAAAGATGTTAAATAATTTAGACAACGTATTATTTTGTTATCACGTTTATATACCCCTGTGACAGTTGGCCTTGTTACTAGTGAACTTAGATGATGCTACTCTTCTATATTCACAAGTTCATATAGTCCTAGCTCTGGTTATGAGATGTTAGCTCCTATCACTGCATTTCGTTTGCTATTACCTGGCGTGTTGGACCGATAGGCAAGACAGTGATTACATAATTTTCTTCCTTGGCTGAAGTAAGTTAAGTGCTGTGGACTGTTCATCATATTTATACTATACTTAATAATGTACTGAAGGTTTTTCATTTCCATTGCTCATAAAAAATATTCAAAACGATTGCATCTTCTCTTTAAACCACAAAATCGTGGGATACCGAACTGTGGCCGAATGCTTAGATCACTCGCCTCTTAGCTAGGCGACCCGGGTTCGATCCCAAGCAACCACATGTGGAATTTGTGGTGAGTAAAGTGGCGCATGGGTTTTCTCCGGTTTCTCCCGTCATCGCAATCCACCGGTGCTCCATCTTCATTTCATGTATCATCAGTGTCATCGCCTGCGGTGCCATAGTGGTAAAAGCGGGAGTTAAACAATATCCAGCCCCCCCTCCAAACAGCAACTTGGTATACTGATACGTATTGATGTAGAAAATACTTTCAGGTTATTACTACCCGTCATAATGAGCCAATTATGTACGATATTGATAAAATAACAAGTTATTTATAAAAGCAGGATTACATACAATGTTTTATTATTCTTATTATTATTATTATTATTACTATTATTCATAGTTGTTGAAAAATAATGTATTTAATCTAGTTTACAGTAACTTACATTTACTTAATTTATATATTTATAAAACACACAGAGCTGCGTTAAGAGGCCTCCTAGTTCAATAACGTACTATATATCCTAATTCATCAATGCCTTATCTGTACCACCATACGGAATCTTCTGTAGGGATGACATATCATCCTGATTTGTTACAGCGCAGCAAGAACAAGATGGTGCCCCGGCACGTAAGAAGGAATCTAGAACGGTGTTGATTAGAATGTCATTTTGTGTCGTGACTTGTAAACCAATGGAATACAGAGCTGGGCTCGTATGCGAGGGGGAAACACATTAGCACGTTGCAAGATACAATCTATTCCATTGCAACGGCTGCTATTAAAGTATTTGCTATATCACGTATTCAGCTGCATATGAAAGTGAATTATCTAATCAGAACACTGTTTTTGTGCTTACTTATTAAAAGAAATGTATAACCGTCTTATATAACATACGCTAATGCGATGTCTACATTTTGCAAGAAATACATAAATTGTAGCCCCCCCCTCTCTCCGAAAAAAAACCCTCTTTCAAGAAAAAAGTAAGATAAATAGCAATATTTGTATTTATGTCTGTAAAAGAGAAAAGGCTAAGCTTTTCATAGAATCCCTCCACTCCAAACTTTCTGCTAAATACTAATGAACTGGATTTACATGTAAATGTAAAGATGGCAAAACAAAAATAAAATTCAAAATTTTAGAAACAATAATTAGAAGTATTAGGTCTTTCAACTGCGATGTTTGACCCTGAATTGTCACTTAAAATTAAAATAATAGAGACAGAAATTGACTGTTGGAAATGCTTTGCATGGATATCTAAGAGAAATAACATTTTAATTATAAGAAAATAAATGAATGTACATTTAATTTTAAATTTTATTGAACAAAAATTATTAATATGGTACGAGCAAAGTAAATATAATGGCTTATGACAGTTTGTCTAAGAGAGTAATAGAATAGACACCCCAGGAAGAAATAAAGAAAGAAAACAAGATTACCTCTAAAAGAATTATGGAAGTGGAAATGGAGAAAAATTTGTGGGAAAACAGATAGGAAATAAGAACTGAAAAGTGATTTTCATCAGGCCTATGTGCGACACCCTGTCCTATTGACTGGGATCCTGGCCATAAGGAAATCCTAATCCTAATATGATAGCAGGACACCTGTACGTTGAAAAGAAACACACAAAACTAATGCACTGTCTCTCTCATTTAGGATCCGTACTTCCTTACCCAATTATCATTTTTACTTTCTCTAGCAAGTATGTGCAGACCAACTGTATTCCATCCAAAGATTCGATTCCCAGATTTGACCGGAAATACGTGTTTTGGGGTCTCCTGAATCCTAAATATGATGATTTCAGGAAGATTCCTGCACCTCCAGCTACACTTTACATGAAACATTTTTCGAAAATTTTGAATTTCTTAAAAATGGGTCCAACAATTTTGATTGAAATATCATATGTTTAAGATATTTTCCTGACAAACCAAATGTAAAGCTTGAATTTTCTGGAAACAGCCTCTGAAGAACCTTTTCATTCTGAATCAGTTTTTACAGATCCTAAGCCTTATAAGATTGACAAAAACTTACTACTTAAAAATATAGACCTCATCAGAACATAATATGTCATATAAATGTTTGTAGAGTTAACCGTTTCCGAGATATCCCTTGTTATTCGTTTCAGTTTTAATTACTAAATTTTTTTTCAAGCGGGAAGTCAACTTTCGTTTCATATCTCTTTTGTTCTACTCCCGGAAATGTAAAATAACTGAATTTCAATTGTTTCACATAGCGACGAGCTTTTAAAAGGTATGACTATCGCTTTAGCCTAGTCTACTCCCTTATCCTTCTTAGTTATAAGAAACTAAATAGTAACATCATTTCTGTGAATATTTATCTCGATTAGCATTAACTACACAGAAGAATACGTTTTTACTTTTTCTAGCCCAATATGTACAATGTACTTAGTGAATAGAGAAAATATTGTATTCGACCCAATAATTCCATGTCGAGATTTCACCGGAAATATGTTTTGAGGTCCCCTGAGTCTGAAAAAAGCATTTTTGATAAAAGCCCAAGTGTGTGTGTGTGTGTGCCTGTGGACAATATAAGTCAAAAACGAAAAGACCGTTAAATACCAAACTGGTATTTATTTTTAGTATCTTTCATGGACACGACACTAAGATTTTCAAGAAAATCCCCCCAACACAAACTACCTTTACAAGGAAAAGTTTTTGAAAGTTATGTTTTTCTCAAAAATGGCTCTAACAATTTTGCATAAAATATCGTATATTAAAGATATTTACCCACATCGCAAACAAAGGGTTTACTTTGAATTTTCTGGTAATAGTCTCTGAAGACCTCTTTATTCTGGATGAATTTTGCAGAATATTACATAACGGTCAAACCGTAAGAGATAATCAAAAACTTACTACACAAAAAATGTATATCTGGTCAAAACACATTTTATTCATATATTTTTTATGTGGAGTTGACAGTTTCCGAGATTAACATTACCACCATTGATTACCATTTTAAATTGCTTAAACTTTTCTCAAACGGAAGTGACGTTTTGTTTCACCTCTCTTGTTTTACTGTAAGCCATGCAAAGCAAACCGAACTACAATATTGTTTCACATAGGATCACATTTAAAAAATTTGACCATTGATGTAGCCGAGTGTATTCCCTTATTCCCTCCTACTTACAAGGTAGCAAATAATAAGACAATTTCTGTTTATGTTTATCTTGATTAAAATATCGTAGAGAAATGAATAATCTTTTGTAAGGAAAATTGTTTATGTAACAGCTACAGAAAGTCATATGAATGGAACACATCGTATTTTTAAAGAGTAGTGTGTTACAGAGAAAGTCATGTGAATGTAACACTTTTTTTTTTTCTACAAAAGCTTCTATCATAAGGTATATAGTTTATAGCGGCTGCGGTCGCGAATCTATCCTTACAGCTTGGAACTAGTTGCAGTAACAGAGAAGGCGCTGAGAAATTTCCATAAAATGAATAATTACTTACTGTATAGAGCGCGTGTACGCTCTTACTTCACAGACGAGAGTTATGCAATCCGACTAAGCGGCCAGATCTGCACATGGACGTAGCAGCAATGATGGTGTATAGCGCTTTTTTTCGAAGGCCATATAAGCTTAAGGTGCCAAGAATTGATAGAGATTGGATTAATTTTTTTTAACAGAAGCCGTGTATAGGACAGGAGTTTGATAGGGACAGTCAGACTGAAAAATTCAATACCATAGCCGGGATTTAAACCATGGATCTCCCGGTCTCTAGTCGGTTGCTCTTCCACTGAGCTACCATTGCAACATACTGGCATAGCATTGAACTTTTCAACTGACTCGCATGTTTCCCGGTAAACCACAAGGTGATGTCAAATTATTTTGAGATGACAACCCCAGTGGCATGTAGCTAAGTGGAAGAGCAACCGACTAGAGACCGGGAGATCCGTGGTTCAAATCCCGGCTATGGCATTGAATTTTTCAGTGTGACTCTACCTATCCAATTGATAGAGAGTTTGAATAATCATAATATAAATAGAAAGGTAGACAGACTGAAATAATCAATTTCATCAGCGGTTTTAAACCACGGATCCCCTAATCTACGTCCAATTGTTCTAACTACTGAGCTACCATGACAATCTTAGTAATTTAATCTTATAAATCCCGGGAACTCTGTAAGTCACCATTGAAGTATGTCTTCTCAAATAATTTAAGATCTTGTGGGATATGGGGAAAAAAGAAGGGTCCTGGTAATATATAACAACATGCCGGCATATAACCATGGTAATTCAGTGGTTAGAGCAACTGGACGACAGCAGATCAGTTGTCAAAATCCCGGCTATTGCATTGACCTTTTCGGTCTGAATTTACCTTTCCAGCTCCTGTCCACAACGCGGCTGGTGTAGAAGAAATAATTCACATTGTTAAAGTGTCTCTGAAAATAATTCTTAAAATGATGCTTCTTAGATGTGTGTGTTTGTTTGTTTAAAAGGACTCATAGCTGAAATTTGATCAGAATTTTCAAAGATATCAACAATTAATTTTAGGCCTAAAAATACTTTGAGCCTATAGTTTCAACTCAATAATATGACTGTTGGTCTCAGAACCCTTTAAGAAGTGTATGTGGAGCCAAGTATAAGTGAGTAAGCTTGTCTACAAAGATAAACCACTGTTTGCGCTGAACATTTAACTTCGCTCTTCACCAAGGCTATAAGTATCTCGCACAAGAGCGCACTAAAGATTTCATGTAGTAAAGAGAAAATCGGCCACGTGTTTCATTTTTTCACAATGATGCCTGCAGAGAATAAAAATCTGATGTGTTACATTTACATGACTTTCTCTAACTGTTCCGCAAACAAACCTTTTTTCAAAAGTTTAATCTTTTATCTAAATCATACTAATCAAGATAGACATAAGCAGAGTTATTCTTATTATTTGCTTCCTTATAACTAGAAGGAAAATAAGAAACTACACAGGCCAAAGCTATAGTCAAGTCCTTCAAAAACCGGTCACTATGTGAAACAATTGAAATTCCATATCTTTGCGTGCCATGAGTAAACAAACGAGAAGAAAGATATCTTTCCGTTTGTGGCTTAAAATTGAAACCAATAATCCGGAATATCTCGAAAATGGTTAACTCTAAAAACTGTATGTAACATTGAATGTGTGTTTTAGTGAGATGTGCAGTTTTGTATAGTATGTTTTTGTCTATCTCAAGGTTTTCCAGTTGTACAAAAGTCATCCAGAATGAAGAGGTCTTCAGGGGCTATTCGATGTATACATTTCGTTTGTTATAAAAATATCTTATATAGAAGGCATTTTAATCAAAATCGGTAGAGACATTTATGAGAAAATAAATTTTTTCGAAAAATGTTCCATGAAAAGGGTAGTTGGGGGTAGAGGATTTAAGTTTTTTTTAAATCATGGGTAAAACATATATTTCCGACGAAATCTCGGCAACGAATTCTTGGGTGCAATACAATTCCTTCTCTATATACTATGTACATAGTACGTGTACAGAAAGTAAAAATGAATATTTAAGCCTCGGACATTTTTATCTCTTGTTTAATACATTTTAAACACCAATATATACAAACAATTAGTTGTTATTAGGAATTATTCTAATTTGTAAATACTCATTTGTTGTCAAACTTGGGTTAATTGGAGAGAAAGTCAAGACACGTACATTTTTTCGATCTATTTTCACTTAACATTCCCAGCCAAATCTGTAGCTCATGTGGCAAAGGGCCCTTTTTAATCTAGGTATAACAGAACTTATCTAAAGGCTTAGAAAATACGGTATATGCTGCTTTAATTCTTTCCTCACAAGGGGGATTCGAACGGGGCATATAATAACCTCAAAATATTGCTTATAATTATACTTTTCTAAAATGTTTAAATAACTAATGTTCGCAATTTATAAAATATCGACATTAATAAGAAGTTTTAGCATTATCTCTTCACTAATATTAGTTTACGTAAACCGGTTACGAGGAATATTATAGTAAGAATAAGAAACAGGTTTGTGTAACGTCAACCCTTATCTTAATGCTGATTATTTTCAAATTCCCGAAAATAGCAGTTTTATTACTCCCTTTTAAAACATCACATGTCATATGTTATAAGACATGTGATAAACTTTAAGAGATAGAAGGTAAGGACGATGAATGGTAGATAGTGAAAGAGTCGGCGAAAGTGAAAAGAGAGATAGAGTGAGAAGAGGAAGAGGGGAATAGCAGAAGAAAGTACAACGGAGAAATGCGAGTTCTGCGTTTCAAATAAATAAACAAATAAGGGTGTTAAATGCTGGAGATAAAGAATTTTGAAATTAATTTCCTGCAATGGTTGCGCATATAAATTACCAATTTAAATGTAGGCTGATGTAAAAAGTAGGTTGTCCGAAACAGTCAACACTTTTTAAAGTCTCGGCTCATCACAATGCAATAAAATTATCAGTCTAATGCATGAAACAAATGCTTAGAGATGTTCGGTAGCGGAAGTGAATACGAGTTCACCAATTGAATTCAAAGATCATTACATAACTTTAATACACAGATTTAAATTTCATGCAAGACTGTTGGCTAAACAAGTGAGAGACTTGGCTAACTTTCACCAGCATTTCTAAAAGCGCTGCTACTGTTGCATCAAGATAAAATACCATGCCAATATACACATGTATATTGTTAAGATGTTAGGATTATGTTTACGTTAATTGAAAATTTGTATTTGACAGCGTAAAAATTAATCATCAGCTACGATTAATAGCCACCAAAATGCGTCATCCAGTTACGATAAACTTTCTAACAGCTTTCTATTTTAATAAATGTACGCAATAACTATGCCAATATTTTATTTTTTTAACATTTCCTGTAGCAAATACCGACGAGATAGCTATGTGGTAAAGTACGAGGTTCGCATTTGGGAAGTTCGAGGTTCGATTTCGGCAGGTATTGATTGGATTTTTATGGTTTTCCCCATCGTCCAGGCGAATCTACCCCAATTCTCATTTATCCTCATTTTATTACTCTTTCATGTTACAGATCCTGAAGTGTCGTTGGTGTTGCCCAGATGGTGTAGAAGCTTGCGCTATGGCAAGATTTCTCCTCTTGGACGAGTGAGATGTCTCGCCCGCTAGAGGCACTTCTCGCCCTCTTGAAGATTCCTCTCTAATTGTGCGCGGGCGTTCGAACTGAACATAGCTGTGCGTCTCTTTGGGCAAGTTTCCATGTGCACCTGGCACCTCCTATGGATCCTTCAACTCATCCCTAGCTTCCTGGGGGTAGCCAAAATGATCTATAATACTTTGGCAGTGAGCTAAAGATAAATAATTCATTTGTTAACGATGATGTCCATTTCCAGGATTATATTAGCGTCGCCAATGCGTCAGAAATTATTCCTGCTGGATTTCTTTTACATGCCACTAAATATACTGACATGAAGTTATCGCTTTTAAGCACAGTTAAAAATTATCGGTCTGAACCGGGTTTGAACACGCCACCCTGGCATCAGAAGACCAGCTCCTAACCAACTGAGCCACCCAGAGCAACAATATGTAGGCTGTGCCCCTCCGTTCCAGTAATGCTTATCAACCAGGATGGTTGGATGGATGGATTCCATGTTTATTCCCTTGATAGTCTCTATTCCGCTGTCATACAACACAATTTTGCACATAACCATGGAATAACGACTAACAGAGGTTTATTCCAAGTTCGTACAACTGGCCCTCAGTCAACCACTTGCATTCCGAGAAAGGCAGGCCCGCAAACACGGGTATTTAAGGTGAGCGATAATACCCTATCAAACTTAATGTTCCATTTTCTCTGATATATTTGTTACTGTTTGTGGAAAGTTTATTTTATATTCATGAAGCCCTAATAATGATATCTGGCCTTAGGGATATGTATTGTTACAATTGCAAACATTTTTTTTTCTTAATTTTAAATACTAAATTTAAATACTAATTTATTAAAACATGTTTATATATAAAATAAATTAAAATTATAAGTTGCAAAATTCAATATGCAGTTTGAGTAAACAATGCATATAGTATAGCTCATTAAACTTCTAATACATTCCAGCTTATGTACAAGCCCAAAAATGTTAATTTCAAGTACCAAATAGAGGAGGTACATAAGATCCAATGTTATAGTTTTTTGTAGAAAAGCTATTCAACATTGAACTTCAGAATTTTCTTTCTTTCTTTCTTTATTTCTTTCTTCGTATTTTCACATTTTAACTCACTACTTTTGAATATTTTACAGTAAATTGTAGAACTATTTAAAGTAACTCTAAAATATAATTTTCATCATTTTAATATTAATATTTTGGAGATTGATAGCACCCAAATCTCCCAACAGAATAAGGATGAGTAGAGTGTAAGACAGAAGCCAAAGTCCATATTTAGAACTTTTGATTAGTTACGAAGACACTCTTTTATCTACATCATGCTAATCAATATAAACATTCTAATTAATTATTTTTCCACACAAGCTGTGTGTAGAAACACAAGAGTCAATTGAGGAATTTAATGCCTTGCTAGAATATTGACATGGTAGCTCAGTGGTTAGTGCGACCGGTGTCACTAAAGCAATAGTCGACTACTTTAAAAGCTGGTCACTATGTGAAACAATTCAAATTTGACTTTCTTTGCAAGGCTAGTAGCAAAAAAAGAGAGATTGAAAATGAAAGTGGTTTAGAATTTTAACCAATAAAAATAATATTTCGGAAAGAGTAAAATTTTCAAAAAATGTATTTCATAAATTGTGTGTTTTTTCACAAGATATATGTTTTTGTACAGTAAGTTTTTGTTTACCTTTTCGGTTTACTAGTTACACAAAAATCTCCAGAACGAAGAGGTCCTGAGAGGCTATTCTTAGAAAATTCAAGAAAATATCTTAAACATACATTATTTTAGTCTAAATGTTAGAGAAATTTTGAACAAAATAAAAAAAAACTCGATTAGTCTTCTATGGAAGATTTTATTAGAAATATTTTTATCCATCCTTAGAAGATATTGAACTTAAATACCAAGTCCATCTGACTCTCCACCTGTTGTCACCTTTTATATAGTTTCTAAAACTATTCATACAACAGATTATTGTTGTGTCTACTGCAAACTAATTTATGATAAACGTCTTGATAAATAGTGCCATTACAGATTTTGTTAATGGTTAAAAGGGGATTATGGCCATTAAATTCGTCAACATTGGTTTGAAATTACATGATCTTTTATGGACATTAAGAGAAACATGCGAATAGAGACATCAGTTTAAAAATGACAAAATAATAAACAATTCAATCAAATAATAATAATAATAATAATAATAATAATAATAGATATCTCAGCAAAAAGTTATTGCTCAAAAAAGTTATTTGGAATTAATTGTGTGTCTTTTATACGTATATTTTTGTGCAGTGGGTTTCTGTCTGTCAGAAACAGTTATACAAAATTCCTTCTGAAGAGGGTTTCACAGGCTATTACCAGAAAATTCATAATATATACGTATTTTTCATTGAAATATCTTTAAGATAGGTTTTGAATAAAAATCGGAGCCCTTTGAGAAAAATGTTCTGCGAATGAGATATTTGAGTCCGGGGAATTTTTTTGAAAACCTTGTATCATATCTTTGAAAGATACTGAACTTGAGTAATAAATTTAGTATTTATTTAGTATTTACCGGAACATTTATTTTCAGCATGCTGCAGCTCTCTCTCTCTCTCTCTCTCTCCCTCTCTCTCTCACACACAAACACATTATTATCTATAAAACTTTTATTTTATTTATTCAGAATGCCTCAAAACAAGAATTTCCAGTGAAATCTCGATATCGACTTTGGATGGAGCAAATAACTTCTCAATGTTCTATGTAAGTAAAAGGGAAAGTAAAAATTTAAGGATAACTACTGAGTTTCACACTTTTAGGATGCTTGGGGATACAAATGTTTCATTAAACAAAGAACGCAGTTTTTCTTCTACTTCCACTTTTTCTTTTACTTCACAACTTGCATACTTTCCTTATATGGAGAACTTACAGGACTAATGCCTGAAGTGAGATGTCTGTTTAGGAGCATAGGTCTTATGGGTCAGATTATCCAGACATGGTGGATCAGCCCAATGTCTGGTGTGAATGTTAGGAAGCAGATGATGCGAAATAGAGGGGGGAAAATGTGACGATAGTGCAATTAGCAGAATGAATGGCGGGGGAAATTAGAGGACCCGGAGAAAACAGGCCCAGACGCCGTTTCGTCCATCAAAAATCGCACATATGGCCACATGGGATTGAACCTGGAACGCCTATATAGGAGGCCAGCGATATAACCATTCCGCCACGTGCGGAATACTAACTGGTCTAAATAAAAATACATTTTTGAGAAAGTAAAGCCTAAGTTAGTTTAAGCGAGTTTTAAAACGCTACATTCCATTTATTTTGAAAAATGGCACACGATTTGTATGGAAATGAGAAGTGATTATTAAGCAGCAGGGCGATAACCTCTGTCGTCGTCACGTGCGACAGGAATATGTGGGTTAAAGGAAGAATACCGAGGAACGGTCCGTCAGCTGCTATAACGGGAAACGCAGAATGTACGCAAAGGATTTGGCCAGGCATTTCCGTCTCTATGTAGGACACGGAGGCTGAGATAAGTCCATCCTGCTCTCGGACAACATCTTGTATACTTTTCCTGAGTCACGGGTTTTCTTAGCATTCTGTGAGAACAAAAGAGGAAAAAGAGTTTAAAAATGTTCTCAATATTCTGTAAGATTTCTTTCTTTCTTTCTTTCTTTCAATATTATTATATAGTGACCAGCTTTTAAAAATTTCACTATTGCTTTAGCCTAATGCATTCCCTTATTTCTCTTCTATTCATAAGAAACTAACATTTCTGCTGTTTATCTCTATTGACAAGAAGTAGATAAAAAAAATAAGTTTTTGCAAAAACAATCTATTATAGGACGGTGCCATGGCCGAGAGTTAAACCACTTGTTTGAATGATGTTTTTACTATCGAGAGCTCCTCTAGAGGTAGCTTTTTAGAAATTTTATAGAAAACTTTTTTATATGAAATAAAAATCACAATAAATACTGAAAGTTTACAATTAATATCGACATATTGTAAATATTTATCTACTAAACAATCGATATGATATAATACTCTTATATAATACCGTTTATCTAATACTTCTTAGTTTATTAGTATTAATATATTAAATTCAAATTAATAATTATGTATTGTAATCCTTTGGATATTTACAGAGCATCCAAAGGGCACCAAGTGAAGGAAACGTACAAATTGATATTATTTTGAAAAGCACTAAGGCGTTACCAGCAGTTTATTACCTGCGAAGTCGAAAGAAAAGAAAGAAAAAAATCTGATATGCACCATTCACATGGCTTTATCTATATCCCTGCAACAAATTATTCTGAAAAAGCTTATACATCTATTTAATTCATACTAAGCAGAAAAAATCTGATGTGTACCATTCACATGACTTTCTCTATATCCCTGCAACAAATTATTCTTAAAAAGCTTATACTTCTATTAACTTCATGCTAATCAGTAAAACATTAGCAGAAATAGCCATATTACTTGCTTCCTTGTAAGAAGAGGTGAAATAGGTTAAAGAGATAATCAAAAGCTGGTTGCTATGTCACTGAAGTTACTTTGTTTGTATGGACAGCAGTTGACAAATTCCTGTATGAGAAATGTATAAGTTTTTCATAGCAGAAACCAAAAATAAGGAATGTCACAAAAATGACGAAATTCACGAAAAAAATGTATATAACATAAATTGTGTGTTGTAGTGCTCTACATTTTTCGTGTGGTAAGTTTTTGTACATCTCTTACGGTTTAGCAGTTATTCAAAATTCCGGAATATTCCTCCAAAATAAAGTACTCTTCAGAGGCTATTCCCAGAAAATTCGAGATATACATTTTATTTTTCAGATAAATAGCTTTAATATACGACATTTTAATCAAAATCGTTAGAGCCATTTTTGACAAAATAAAAATTTACGAAAAAAGTTCCATGTAAAGGGTAACTGGGGGTGGGGAGATTTCTATCAAAATCTTCGCATCCCTGGAAGGTACTAAACTTAAATACCAAGTTTGGTATTTTTACCGACGTATAGGGAAAGTAAAAATGAGAAGGAATTACAACTCTTAAAAAAGTGGAGATTGAAGAAATGGGAAATGTTGATGGTGTATTTTACTAGACATCTGTAACGTGATATCTCTATATTAAAATCAGCTGTGTAGGTATATGAAAATATAGATATATCAAAGCATGTTTGTTCTAATATTTCGATAACTTTAAAACTAGTCACTTCTCCCCGAGATTCATGTATGCAAACTTGACATAAATGCTTTTGTTTATCTTTCTAAACCATAGGTTGCCGCAGCAACGAGTGGGATTTGGGAATTTTATGCAATCTTTGCTGCTAGCAACCATGACATTAGTAAAAACAACTTAATTTATTTAATAATAATCTAACGGATATATTTTAACGTGTTAATTACGGAGTATGTTTCGAATAGCTTTATATGTAGCGTATTACTGAATTCAATGGACAAACTTTGAAGTTACGTTATAATTTTACATCTGAATACTCGTACTGATAAATTCAAACAAATAAACAAAATGTACATTTATGATGCCGATTTCCATTCTAAAACAATTAATTTCACTTCCGAAATAGCTACTCTTGCTGTACTTTAAAAGTTATTACTTTTGTTTTACTTTTTCTAGGAAAATACTCCACCAAGCCCTGCACAACACTAATACCGCCATAAAGAATCATATGTAGGTATCAGAAAGCAACTACCTTCTTTCTTTAAGCAGATTAATTCCCTATCCTTCACAGATTCTGCAAATATGCAGGTGAATTTGAATTTGTATTTGGCGCGCTTGTGTTTAATAGTATCTTAGTGAAAAACTAACTTTAATACCCTACAGTTAAGCGAATGGGGGAAAAAGCAGTTCTTTCTAAAGTAAAGCTCCCGATATGACCATAGAAGTTAAAGGGAGCTACATAAGTGAAACAATAAAACAAAAACTAACAGTTGATGTAGTAAGAACTCAAGTCATTAATGAAGATCACGGACGGGATAACGTATGAGAAAAATAAATACATGCTTGTTTCTTAACGACGGGTCAATTGCCAAAATCATATCAGCGCCTGTGTGTTGGAATTTCGTTTTTAATATGCCAGTAAATCTATAGATATAGCACATTTACAAATCATTGATCTGGGCCGGGTTTGAGCTAATAGCCTTAGGGCCAAAAGGCCAAATAACCAACTGAGGCAGCCAGAGCGTATGAGCGAATGCAAGTTAACGGCGCTATAGGGATTGAGTCAGAGATAGGGGCGGGGTGTGTATACTCACTGTGCGCTTATGCGACTAAGGTTTATTCGCCATAACTGGTCACTTCTTGTTAGCTTTCGTCGTGGAATAGGGTACGATATAGTACAAATTACTTCCTTATTTAATAAAATTATTTATTTTAATATATTCGAAGAGAACTGTCAATGTGCATTCTCATAACAGTACGAATCAAATATATAACATGAGAAGTTTATGCATCTAAAATGCAAATAAATTCTTGTCATGAAATAGTTGGAAGAATCTTCAGACCTCATGATGGCAGCACGTGAGTATATCATGACAGTGTTTAAATTATTTCATCACCTATCTTTGCATGGCATACGGTTTGTTATCCAGCATTCAAAGATGTATATAGCCAATGAGGGGAAAAGGGACGGTAACGTAGTAGATGCATCTTAGTGGGGCAAGCTTATACAAGGATTATTACTGCTCCCGCCTGCCTGTTTTGTCTTCGCTGTTCAAAAACCGTCATTTAGATCACGTGCTTCGTGTTTCTATGGGTAAATATGCAGTGAATTTCAGTCTTTACATGCCTCAAATATGATCAGTAGTCAGAATGCGGCTCATACAGCAGTTACGTCTCTCATCCCTCCCTCCAAAAAGATGAATGGTGTGCGTAAGGGGTGAATCAATTTTAATTTCCCATTCTTTCAAAGTTTCAGTATGTTTGGAAGGTATTCATATGGTTTCCCTGCTTTATGCCTTGAATACCTTGAATTGATTACCTGCACGTACCATCAACTTAGAGGAGTTTGATTATTGGTGTATTGGTTCGCTACTGATTTTGATCTATTGCAAACAACCATGAACTCAAAACACCATAAGTGTCCTATATCCTATGTAATCTCTGAAATGTTGTTACTTTCTCTACAGGTACCATGTACATAATGTATAGAGTAGGTATTTAATGCACCCAAAAATCCGATGCCGAGATTTCAACGAAAATACATGTTTTGGGTCCCCTAAATTCAAAAAAAGCATATTCAGAAAAAGGTCCGTGTGAGTGCTTGTGTGTGTCTGTGAGTGTGTGTGTGTGTCTGTGGACAGCATTGCTCGAAAACGAAAGGTTCGTTGAATACAAAACTTGGTATTTAAGGATGCGACACGAAGATTTGCAAGAAAATACGTCACCCCCAACTACCCTTTACATGGAATTTTTTTCGAAAATTTTGATTTTCTCAAAAATGGCTTTAACGATTTTGATTAAAATACCGTATATTAAAGATATTTACATGAAAAATAAAATATATATCTTGAATTTGCAAAAACCAAAGACACAAAAAATGTAGAGCACATTAAAACACACAATTTATGTTATATACATTTTTTTGACATGTTCCTTGTTTTTTGGATTCAGCTATGAAAAACTTATACTTTTCTCATACAGGATTTGTCAATTCCTGTACATACCAATAAGGAACTTCAGTCACAGAGCAACCAGCTTTTAATTATCGGTTTAGCCTATAGTATTCCCTTATTTCCCTTCTACTTACAAGGAAGGAAGTAATAAGACTATTTCTGCTATTTTTTCCTCGATTGAAATTAAGTAAATAAAAGCATAAGCTTTTTAACAATTATTTGTTGCAGAGATGTAGAGAAAGTCATGTGAAAAGAACACATCAGATTGTTTTAGAAATCGAATGCTAGACAAATTTTGATTTCTTAGGAAGAAGAGGCCTTTTACTTTAAACCAATCGACCAGTTCAAATCTTTAATAGTCTGTTAATACAGATAGAGGTGAATGAGTGCAAAGAATTTGATATGCATTACAGAACAATACATATACTACATTTTACACCTTACTAATAGTGTTATCATAATGCATTACAAGTTTGAGAGTCTAATGTGTTTTGAACGGCCCTGTGCTATGTCTCTCTTGTGTCTACCTATATCACGCAACGGCTGAATTTAGTACAACTCGCACACCGCCTACCTGCATTCTCGTGAGGAAACGAGGGGCCGATTCAGTCGCAAACTTTTCTTTACATAATTAATGGTTTTACATTTGGTGAATTAGCCCATATTCATTTAATTTATGCTGCAACTGGGGAATTTGCCAAGGAGGGACTGTAAAATACTCCATGGCAGGACAGTCCACAAGAGACCATGGCGTACCGCCCGGCCGCTGCATTCCCCACCTCGCCCCGAAGGTGTCATGAACATAGGCGTGGAACTATATCATCGACAATTTCTAAATCGCCATCATCCGAAAAGACGAACGCTAGCTGTAGGATATCAAAGGACCTGTGGCTGCTTCTCTAAATTCCTGATTTGAAGGTTTTTTTTTAAGTGTTGAGCTTCTCACTTTTGTAGGAGTAGAGAGGGTGATTTTGCCAGTTAAAGAATGAAAGTGAAAATGCCTACATGTTGCTTTGAGCTATGAATTTGTTCCATAAAACCAAATTTAAATAAAGCACAATACTGTCATTGTGTTCAACGTTTTTGAATTGAACTCTGATACATTGTGAAGCCTATTTAGATTAACCATGACCACTGTTACATAAACAATCACCGATCATCTGAGATAGGGAATAATAGCCATTCTAAAAACATCATGAAATTTCCTCCTGAACATAGCTTTAGAAAATAGCGAAAGAACTGCAAATACTGGATCATCACATCGTCCTCAGACGCTGATACAAAATATATTTACGCTTATTCACCTCCCATCCTGTATTGTGATTCGTAAAGTTTCTGTTGCCCACACCTCTAGAGTGCATACTTAAAACATAGAAGTCATATTTTAAACGACCTTACTGATAAACTGGTTTGGATGATGTCAGGGTGATACTTTTCAACAAAGTAAATGAACGTTCTGTAGACAATATCAACAAGATGAAATGTAAATTAAAGCTTTCTAATTAACTGCGCAATCAAACAGTTACCAAAACAAGCGTATTGTTCACTGATAAGTAAGGAAGTGGTGACCCAGAAAAGATTCTTCTCAGTGGCGATACTGGGAAAAAAGCAATAGGCAAGCGTCCGGTTCACGTTGCGTAGCGGTAACGCATTCGATAAACACGTCACGAAATTGCGAGGGTTCCGATGTCCGCAATCACACTTTCTTTCAGACAAATATACCAAGAAGTACTTCCATGACCACACTATTGGACAAAATTACCTTCTCTGGAAACGATAATCTTAAAAGCTTCCTTTTCAGCTTTAGACAAAGGTGTTCTTATACTCCGATTTCTGATAATTTTGGATTTTGGATAAACAATAGATAATAAAGTGCATAATGGACTAATCCTGTCAAATATTGCATTTTTAAAATGTGTTTAGATTTTTAGTTTCTCTACCATGTACACATATAAATACGCAGTAGGTAAAAAAAGTATTATATTAAACCAAAAACTTGATAACGAGATTTCACCGGAATACATTTTCAAAAGTTTTGATTTTCTTAAAAATTGGTCCAATATTTTGATTATATTGGCATGTGTTTAAGATATTTTTGCTTAATGAAACGTATATCTTGATTTTTCTAGGAATAACCTCTAAAGTCTTGACCATTTCGGATGATGTTGCCTAACTTTTAAACCACAAGAGAAGCACATAATATCTGTGTATTTATTACACCTTTTATTTACGTTTTAATTTGTATTAAGACAGCACAAAGATCTCACTCTTTCTCTTTTTTTACCGGTTATTAAAACACTACATGAGACAGTGATAAAGCGAACAGGAAGAGAGACTGTGAAGAATCTTAGCATTTAAATCATAGAAAGAAGTAAGAAGAGACGGATACCAAGCGAGAAGGATCAGTCGGTTTCGTATATGGTCCGCATTCGGGAGTCGCGGAATGATCCCAGTTGGGAGTTTCTGTGGTTTTCCCTTCTTTCATGGTGATTGCTGGGATACTTTCTCTATTATCACTGTTTTTTTTTTGTTTGTTTTGTTTTGGTCCTCTCCACCATGTCAATATACATCACCTTTTAGGGTATGAATCTTGACTAGATAATTTAGTGTAACATGCGCGGTCGATAGGTGCTGAGAAAATGCTTCCTCCTCATTTGGAATCAGGGCAGTTCGGGCCTGTTCGTCAGGAGAATTACTGGGGGTGTCTGCAGCAGCGCCTTCATCTACGAACTTTAGGGACCCCGCAATATCCGCACCTGCTGCTACTTGGTCTGGGCAATAATCCTTCGGATCTTTCATTTCATATATTCCTCCCGGAAGTTGTATTCGGCTCAACAGATCTCTGGCATTGATGCTTATATCTTCCTCTGCCCCTTGCGAGAAAACAAAACAGGGAAAAACTGGCAAAGATAGAGAGAGGGGACGGAAGAGAAAGAGATAGGGACAGGAAAAGTGAAAAATAAAGATCATAACAGGTGAAAAAGGAAAGCATCTCTATATTTTACACAATATCACGAGAAGAGCTGCGGGTTTTGCTAGTGTTATAATTTTTATTTGGGTGGTTTAAAAAGACGATTCGTGAATATTGCGAAAGGTTTTCATAATTTTAGTACATAGGTCCTTCGAAACTAGCCGGTAATAATGCATTTATTGAAATGATTTTCAGCTGATTCAGCGATAATTATTTATCAAACGTGATAACAAAATTAATTTTGAATTTATCTAGGGCAAATGAAAATCAAAAAAGTTGTTACAGGAATAGTCGTAGTAGTCGGCTTACCTTCCCCGTATTTTAGCACGGGCACCTCCTTAAGACTTACAAGCGGATGTCTAGGCATCACTAGCCTGTCGGGGAGACGACACGAAACCACAGAATGGATAACCTGGAACGAGTGGTCGGTCCGTAGGTAGGCATGAGCGTGAGGAAGTGGATGATATAAAACGCAAGCGAATTGGATGATCGGAACGGTGATAGTGGGGCAGTTGCTGGAATGAGTAGCGGAGGAAACTGAAGGGCCCGAAGAAAACCCGTCCAGACGGCGCTTCGTCCACCACAAATCCTACATGCGGACGCTTTGGATCAAACCTGGGCCACCTAGTTGGGAGGCGAACGGTCTAACTACTGATACAGGAATAAAATGTAGTAATATAACGTTTCACGCGTACAACCAAAGATTTTGTTTATTGAAAACGACATTAATTTCACATCAGTTTGATTCAAATAAATTAAAAAAAGTAAAAATCTCATAATTAGGGAAATAAAGTCCGCTTATTTCGTATGGGGATAGCGTATTTCCTCGTATATCCTGAGTACGAAGCTCGGTTAGGTTGAGTTAAGGTTTTTGTGGGGTTTTCCTTCTCCTGAAAATGCGAACATCAAATAACTTTAAGCTCAACTGCATGTCGGGCTCATTTGAGCGTCGTTTCATTCATTAAGAGAGAGAGAATAAGCTAAAGAAAGCTAAAAAATAGTTAATAAGCTTTCAATGTAGGACAAAGTGTCTGTTTTTTTTGTTTTTTTTTGTTTTTTTTTAACCTTTAGGTTTCTTTGCGTTATATTTTTGCCTAAAATTAAATCACACACCTATATTACATTAACACTTTCACTCATTTTTTCAGATCCTGTGCAAGATATAGAACAACTTAGCTCAAGAAAAATAAGTATTTTTCAAAAGTTCAAATTCTTAGCGTACGCAAGAAGGAGTTTACAAAAATTCTAGAAAAATATGAATATCAACATTTTGTAGCTTCAAAGTAAATAGGTAATATTGTTTTTAAATTTTAATCACAAACATAATATTTTAGGTAAAATTGAAAAAAACAAATATTTACATATTTGGAAATTATGCTACAGAGTTTCGCTTTAATGTTCCGAAATTATTTTAAAATAAATACATGTCTTTCATGGTCTGGTTCCTAAGAATTTGAGCTGCAATCCATTTCACCTTTCAATTACTATCGATTTCTCCTGAATTGGTGCAATTCAGCAAGTTCATTTAACGCCATTGAATATAAACTGAAGCGATAGATATTCAATCCTAGCGATTTCCCCTAGCTCGAAATCGTACAACCAGCTGGAAAAGGTCGATACAGTCGCAGTAAATTTGTGCTGGTTTTTTAAAAAAATTTAACTAAAAGAACAAAGCATTAATTTAAAAGTTGAACGAACGACAAGACAAAATGACAATGGCAAAAATTATTCAATTTTTTACTTACATTAAATTTGCAACGGCATCTGTGCAGAGATAAATGCTTGTTAAGTTTAGATTTTGGACAAAAAGTTCTTTTTCATATGTATTTGTTACCAGAGCAAAACTCATATTTTTATTTTTCTCTGAGTAAGTATTATATTCCATTAAAATGAAATTTCGAGATTTCAGCTGAAATATTAACATGGAGGTCACCTGGATAAAAATCATTTTTAAAGAGGCCAGTGTGTGTACGTGCGTGTTGTGTGTGCCTGTGGACAGCATAACTCATAAACTTAAAGTCGGTTAAATACCAAACTTGCTAATTAGGTGCAGCGTCTTTTAAGGATGCGACACGAAGATTTTAAAAAAAACCTCCACACCCCAAACTACCTTTTGCATGGAACATTTTTCCAAACGTTTGATTTTCTCAAAAGTGGCTCAGGACATTTATTAAAACATCGTAATATTAAAACTATTTACATGGCAAATAAAATCTATTGTATTTCCCCGGAATAGTCTCTGGAAAGCTTTTCAATTTAGATGACTTTTGGTAAGCCGTAAGACATACATAAAAACGTACTGCACAAGAGACGTAGATGTTTTAAAACACACAATTTATGTGATATACTTTTTTTGTGGAATTCACCATTTCCGATATATTCCTTGTTTTTTGGTTTCAGTACAAAATACTTAAAAATTTTTCTCCTAATGCCATTTGTCAAATTCCTGGTTCACGCAGAGAAAAGAATTTCAATCACAGAATAACCAGCTTTTAAAGCATTTGACTATCGCATTGGCCTAGATACTTTCATTTATTTCCCTTCTAATTATAAGGAAGCAAGTAATAGGACCTTTCTGCTAATGTTTATCTTGATTAGTATAAAGTTGATAGAAGAATAAGATTTTCAACAATAATTTATTACAGAGATATACAGAAATTAATGTGAATAGAACACATCAGATTTTGTTTTGTTTTAATATCTATATCACCAATATTTTTTTAATTTTATTTTTACGTAAGCACTTTGTTTTGTAATTATTCTCAATATTTGAAAAAGAATGTGCAATTTACATGAGCTATGAAGCAAAAATAAAATGGCTCTTTAACTATCTGGGCTTAATGGGCTCTTCAAATCCAGTCTGTTAATGTTGGACGGTAGTTTTTCAAATAATCCATCATTCGAGTTCAGTTGTAGAATCGTGATTTATTCTCGACCAACTTTTACAATCAATACACGAAATTGCAATCACTCAGTGCAATTCAGTGTTTTAGTTGAACGCGAAAATTCTGTCTCTCGCAATACTAATTCTCAATCAATTATTCCGACTGAAAATCTGTTTAATTCCTCGGAATAAAATATATATTATCACGTTCCAATAAGATGAGCGGAAATTAATGAACAATCCCGCTGCAAATATTTACGCGTTTCTTACTCAACGTGGAAACTTAACTGCACGAACAAAGTGTCAGAGAGGAAATCAAAACACTTATACATAAGAAAAGCAAAAGGAATTGCATCCAGGGATTTCAACGTCGGTATTGAACAAGAAAACATCTGAACATCAAATACACAAAATGTCCGCAACATGGGGTTAGGATATAACAGCGTTACAGAATCTCGGAAGACTGGTCTCGCATATTAAAACTCTTGACCGTTTACCACACACACACAAACCCACACACACAAATATGTATATATATATATAGAGTGTTAAATATATATATATTTATTGTTTCATTTGTAGAGCACCCTTAAACTTGAATGGTCATATTGGGGGCTTTGACTTGTTAAACAACTCGTATTATTGTAGGTTTAGAATGCTAGGTTAATCAGTTTTAGATTGCTAAATACACGCACAATCACATTCATACTTCCAGACTCTATAGGGGATAGGGAATAATTCTAGATAAAGAAAATTTTCCCGCCCCAGTCATGAATCGAACCCGGGACTTCCGGGTGAGAATTCAGCTCACAGAACACTCGACCACAGAGGTAGTCTCTTTACCATATTTATATATACCTATAACCCACTATTTTTATTTCTTTGTAATTGCTATGATAGAAAGTCAGTGCTCCAGGTACACAAGGGTTTATGTTTCTAACAAGTTAGCAATAATAATTCAAACTGAGAAAACGATATTATTCACCACTACATTTTCACTTATTTCAGTCTACTGAACGAGTTTCATTCCAGCCACGTAGGTAGTTGGGTGGTTAAGGAAGAAGCATTAGAAATGCTAGGGACATCATTCTGTGTGCTTTCTATTCCGTGGGCCGGGTACAGGAGGAACTTTCTATCATATGTATGTAATCGCAAGCGTGTGTGTGGTGGTTAGGCACTGCCGCATCATTAACTCCACAATCATCATCATTATCATTTGCATCATCACTACCATTCACACTTTTATACTGAGTTCTCTCTACTTATTGCAGCCTCAGACAAGTTGTGGCAGGAAATGAACTTTGTGCTAGCAATCAAATAGCACATCTGTTCAACACATACTAAAAAATCTGTGTTCCATTCACATGACTTTCTCTACATGGTAGTAATACATTATTGTTAAAAAGCTTATTCTTTATCTACTTTATGATAATCAAGATAAACAATAGCTGAAATTGTCTTAATTACTTGCTTCCTTGTAAGTAGAAGGGAAATAAGGAAATACACTAGTCTAAAGAGATAGTCAAAATTTTTAAAAGCTGGTTGGCATGTGGTTGAAATTCGTTTCAATGCAGAGGCAGTAGTTTACAGCTTTCCGTGCAAAAAAGTTCGAGTATTTTAAATCTGAAACAAGAAATATTTAGAAATAGTCAATTCAACAACAACAAAATGTATATATCATAAACTGTGCGTTTTAACGTAATCTTCATTTTTTGTGTAGTAAGTTTTTGTCTATCTTCTACGGTTTACCCATTACGCAAAATTCAGCAAAATTCATTCAGAGTATCGCCCTACGTGGTGTAATGTTTTTCATGCTAACTTCATATACCCAAGGTCGCAGGTTCAAACCCGGCGGAGGACGATGGATTTTTTTCGGGCGTAAAAATCCTTAGCATGGCTTCCTTCGGAAGGGAATGAAAGCTGTGGGTCCCGTGTCGTAGATTTACGGCACGTAAAAGAACCTCAAGTTTGATAAAAGAGGCCTCTGAGCAAAATTAAGCGATCTTTCACGCCCAATATAGAATGGGACGCTGAGAACCAAAGCAGTTAAAGAGCGTCCATAAATAAGAGGCCATTATTTTCATTCAGAGTAAAGAGGTATTTAGTGGCAGAAACTCAAGATATTCATCTTATTTGCCATATAAATATCTTTAATATACGATATTTTAATAAAAATCGTTAGAGCCGTTTTTGAGAAGATCAAAGTTCTTGAAATTTTTTCCATGTAGTTTGGGGTGGGGGGATTTTTCTCAAAATGTTCGTGTTGCATCTTTGGGAGATACTAATCTTAAATACCATGTTTGGAATTTTTACCGACTTTTCGTTTTTGAGTTATCATGTTTACAGATACACGAACACACACACATACACACATTCACATGAAACTTTTTATGAAACTACAGTTTTTGGATACTGGGGGCCCACAAATGTCTATTTCCGGTGAAATCTCTGTATCGAATTTTGGTTGGAATGCAATACCTCCTCTATACACTATGCATAAAGTACGTGTAGAGAAAGTAAAAACAAGTTTAATTTTAATAGATACGTCACAGCTCCAAATGTGTTATCAAAAGACACAAAAATTGCTGCTCAATTAGTTCATTTTATACGCATACATTTATGCATTATATCCTTCCATAACATGAACTTAACACATGGCCGTATAAAAGTATGAACTCATTCAAGAGGTCGCGAGTTGAATCTTGTTTAATGTGAGTTACAAAGTCTTTTTGTCTTTTTTCAGGATTTTTCCTTATCCTGCGAAGAAGAATGTCGAGTGACTTTAAGCTTCATGGACTCCGAGATCATATCTCCGATTTCATTCATCGTCCGATAAGTCCAACGAGATTAAAGAAAAAAGTATGAACAATTTTTACTGATATAAAACAAAAGTTAAAGAAATTTTATATAAACTATGACTAAAACTATTGTAAAAACCATATTAGCTATTAAACTCATCAAAGTTCATCGTAACTATTCTAGAATTAGGCTATATTTTCCTCAAAAAGGAAAACATCAATAAACAAAGATATAGTAAAAGGGAAGTTTTGTATTCCCCCCAAAAACTCAATGTCATGATTTGAACGGGATTACACGCTTTTAGACCGTGAATCACAAAAACAAACAAAGTAAAACAATGTTAGAAAAAGGTCTATGCACGCTCGCGTATGTGTTTGTGTGAACAATACAAATCAAAAATGAAAAGTCCGTTTAAATACCATACTTATTATTCAACTTCAGCATCTTCCTAAAAAAAAAAAAAAAAAAAAAGTTGCCAGAATTATATTAGCACCGCCGGTGCAGCGAAATTTCGTCTCCCAGAAGTACTTTTACCTGCCAGAAAATCTACTGCCGCTTTTAAACACACTTGAAAACCATCGATCTAAAACGGAAAGGCAGCGCCCAACCAACTGAGCCACACATACTGATTAGTGACTTCCTAGGATGCGACATAAAGATTTTCAAGAAAATCCTTCCACCCCTAACTATATAGACAAGTTTTCGAATGTGTTTGTTTTTTATAAAAATGGTTCTAAGGATTTTATTAAAACATATGTTTAAGATATTTTATGACAAATAAAGCATATTTTGAATGTTCGGGAATAATCTCTGAAGTTCTATTCATTTTGAATGAGTTTTGGACAAGCGATAAACTGTCAGAGAGACAAAATCTTACTACACAAAGTCTGGAGCTCGTTAAAGCATACAATTTATGTCAAATACATTTTTTGTGCGGAGGTATTTTTGTTATTGTTTTGCATTTTTAAGTACTTATATCTTTACATTGGGAAGTCATTGACCGTTTCTTTCTTTATTTATTTATTTATTTATTTATTTATTTCTCTCTTCCTTACCTTCTTTATCTCTTGATCATGTAAAGAGGATGATCATGTAATTTCGAAGCAATATCATAGGGTATTTAAAATATTTGACTATCACTTAAAGCTACTGTATTCTGCAAATGTTATTTCGATTAACATGATGTAGGTAGAAGAATAAACTAAGGAGAAATAAGTAGAATAAGAATATACTTGTATACTAGTAGAGGAAGTCAAGTGAACCAGCATATCAGATTTTTAATTTTCCAAACTCTTAACTACTTTTCTGTTGCAGCCTACGATCACCAAATCTTTAAGCCCACTCCTAATACTTCTTAATTAAATCAGAAGCACAAATTATAGAATGTGAAGAAACAGTAACACAAATGAGAATTCCTATTCATGCCAACATATTTAAGCTGTACACAAACAGACATACACACACAAACTACACAAACCTAAATACAATAATTAAAATATCTATAAAATCGACTTTTAATTCACAAACATATGTGAAAATTCAAAGTGGTTGGATTTAATCAAATATGTATTAAATGTAAGGCGCATTCTTAACATTAATGAATTGTTAACCTTGTAATTTGGAAAACAATTTTGCCCCGTACTCGTAAAATAGATTTGTTTAAAATTTAATGTTGAACATGTTGAAATTTAATGTTAAAATTTGATGTTGAACAAATTATGAATTATCCACCACATAGTGTAATAACTATTAGAAAACAAAACTATTTTGTGTAATGTATCTTCTGGTTTAATTAATTTTAATTTGGTTAACAAAAGTCCAGGAAGAAGGGTGGAATATTGGCATTCTTAAATTAAAAATTGTAAGAAATTTCTTCGAACGCTTCCCTATTTGATTTTTATGGATCTGAAAGTAAGTGTTCCAGATAGGTTAAAGATACTCCAAATTATGCCTCACCTTACATTATAACGTCTTTTGAATTTCTAAATAGAAATCCAAGAGTTTTAAATACTTGTTTAACAATTTGAACTATCTTCGTAAGCTATGAGACCCCTTTTCACAGAAACTAAGAAAGATGAAATTAAATTTTAGGATATAATAACAACCATTACAATGGTTTTAATAAGAGGTAGGTTACCCTTTAAAATAATGGCTGATAAAGTTTAATCAAAAGATAGAATAATTAAGAAAAATCATATATTTCTAAACAAACGTACTAAGTGCATTTAGTGCCTTTTTCGAGAAATTGGGCAAAATAATTGAGAGATTAAACAGAATTATGACGTTTAATATAGATAAATTAAACTCCGAAAGGATACAAGTGTTGAAAAAAATAATAAAATATAAAACTCTAGGAAGTGAATTACTATTACTTTCTAAATATTTGAATGTTTGATTCCAAGGATTATTTAAAACTAAATATAAATTAAATAAACTAAGAATTACCAAAAGTATAAGTTTTATTATTCTTACAGTATATCTGTTCACAATAAGAGTTGGCGATTCTAACCAGTCCAAGGACAGACCGGCTTATGGATTCTTCAAGCATCGCGGGGCAGGTTATGTTACATCACTTTCGCTTTCCGAGCAGAATCCAGCGGGTTGCTCATTACTCAGGCGCTGACATCTTGCTGGCTTAATGAATATTATCTATGCTGAACTATTGGAAACCAGCACGGGAAAAAAAGTACATGATGTGTTACATTCACATTAATTTCTCTATCCATTATCGTTTACTTTTATAAGTACCACAGGTGTTTTTACGAAATCTTATTCTTCTATTTAATTTTAATCGATATACACATTTGTAGAAATACTTTCATGACACATTTAGCTATAGATACAAGGTGATACAGAATATCTAATCTAAAGTCGAATATTTAAATATAGGCCTTAAAACTTCATGGCATTACGGGAAACAGCTGATACCAACAGCATTTAGAACTGATAAAGTATGAAAACCTCAGAAGTCTAAGGAATGGCTGATGTAACAAAAAGTTATTTGAAACAACACTATGTTTAAAAGAGATCTACATATTTTAGGTAGTAAGGTTTTATTATATCGTATAGTTTATCGCTGTGAAAAATGACCGTAGTTCCTTCTGAGGGAAGGTGCCTTCACAGTACATTCTAAGAAAAGTTAACATCTACATTTTATTTGACATATAAGTTTCTTAAATCGTTAGGAGCCATGTTTTAAAAGAAAATAATATTGAAAATGTTCTGATGTAAAACATAGCTTGAGAGGGGGGGGGGTTCTTGAAAATCTTCGTTTTGCATTATTCTTTTCAGGCACACACATACGCGGCTCTTTTCTTAAAGTGATCTTTCTGCATTCAGGTGTCTCAAAACATGCATTTCAGTGAAATATTGGTATCGAATATTTGAGCGCATACCTTGAGCACTATATTCGGAAATTCATAATACATAATAACAATGTTTTATACATTTTATTGCTTATGCAAGTTGATGTTTGGTTTGTAATAATAAAGTGGAATAGCCCCCTTTCTCTTTCGTTTGTAACATTAAATTATAATATGTGATTTTTGTATACTTATAGTATATATAAGTTAAATAAAGTGTAAAAGACATGTTACTTCTAATTGTGTTCAGAAAATAAATCCCAGTGATTTCGTATTACATACACAGCAATGAATAGAATTTAAAATTACCTAAAGGGAAATGAAGGTGTCAAAATTGCCAAAAATGACGTGTTTACTTTTACTTTTTTGGTGTAATAATAAATTTGAATGTTCTTTATAATTTGATATCTATATGTACTAAATTACTGAATCTTAATTTTTATATTTGAAATCTCTTTAGGAAATTGTTACTGCATCTATAATTTATAACAGCTTAAGAGTGAAGGATTTTTCATATGGATGGATGGATGGATGGATGGATGGATGGATGGATGGATGGATGGATGGATGGATGGATGGATGGATGGATGGATGGATGGATGGATGGATGGATGGATGGATGGATGGATGGATGGATGGATGGATGGATGGATGGATGGATGGATGGATGGATGGATGGATGGATGGATGGATGGATGGATGGATGGATGGATGGATGGATGGATGGATGGATGGATGGATGGATGGATGGATGGATGGATGGATGGATGGATGGATGGATGGATGGATGGATGGATGGATGGATGGATGGATGGATGGATGGATGGATGGATGGATGGATGGATGGATGGATGGATGGATGGATGGATGGATGGATGGATGGATGGATGGATGGATGGATGGATGGATGGATGGATGGATGGATGGATGGATGGATGGATGGATGGATGGATGGATGGATGGATGGATGGATGGATGGATGGATGGATGGATGGATGGATGGATGGATGGATGGATGGATGGATGGATGGATGGATGGATGGATGGATGGATGGATGGATGGATGGATGGATGGATGGATGGATGGATGGATGGATGGATGGATGGATGGATGGATGGATGGATGGATGGATGGATGGATGGATGGATGGATGGATGGATGGATGGATGGATGGATGGATGGATGGATGGATGGATGGATGGATGGATGGATGGATGGATGGATGGATGGATACTTTATTTCACTGCTTAGGGCGTGGCCCGGTGGCAGCGCTGTCAATGTAATAATACAATGTACAATACAATGAGTTAAATAAACAATAATGTGAGTAATACACTGTTAAAATGCCAATGACATCATAGTATACTAATACATACATAATTGTAACAACAGTAATAATAACGCAATATTTTTATTTACTATCCTGACTATAAATCACTCTTCTTTAGTCTCTTTTTAAAACTATTTACACTTTGAGGCAAAGTCTCCAGTAAATCTGCAGGTATTTTGTTCCATTCGTTTATTGTTCTATTTGTGAAGGAAAATTTACCTATGTCTGTTTTCTGTTCCCTATTTCTTATTTTTTCCGAGTGATCTTTCCTCCCACAGTATAATGGCTTTAATAATCGTTTGGATATATCTTTCCATGCAGGTTCCCCCTTATAGGCTATAAAAATTGCACATAGCCTTGCTCGTCTCCTATGTTTTCCTAGTGTTTCCCAGGAAGTAGCAGTCCTACGTTTTTCTAGTGTTTCCCAGGAAGTAGCAGTGCTGGTATGATTTTATAATCATTTACTTCTATCTACAAATTTAGCTGCTCTTTTTTTAACTCTCTCTAGTGCCAGTTTTTGCTCCACCCGATATGAATCCCAGCATGCAGCACTATATTCTAATATTGGTCGAACTAAAGAAGTGTATGCCAAATTTCGTGACTTTCCATTGCTGCGTTTTAAAATCCTCATTACGAAATGCAACGCTTTCACGCCTTCCCAGTGATCGAGTTTACATGTTCCCCCCACTCCAATCTTTGATTTAGTATTACCCCTAAATATCTGGTGCTACCCCTATATAGTCGGTATAGTTTCATATTTAGGAAGTATAGTCTCCTAGCAACGTGGTACAGAGAATGATGTGAGAGTAAGAATAAAGAAGGCAAGACATGTTTTTGGGTTGCTCAAGCCTATAGAAGCTGTTTCCATACTAACACGGAATTTTTAACAGGAACGTATTATCCGTGTTTTTATATGGCTGCGAAACCTCGAAATAAAAAAAAAGATTATTAATAAACTACACGTTTTCATTAACAGATGTTTGCGAACATATTAAGAATATGCTGGCCAGCCCAAATTTTCAATGCAAACTTATGGTCAAAACCAAAGAAAATACAGTTGAATTTGAAATTTGGCAAAGTGGGTGGGACATACACTTCGCCGATATCAGAAGATCCCGACAGGAAGGCATTGGATTGGAACCCGCAGGGCAGTAGGGGAATTGGCAGGTATTTACAGGAGCCAAAAAGATGGAGAAGTTTTCTGAGAGCCATATGTTCCCACTAGGAATGATTAGATTAGTGATTGATTCTGATTGAACTATAATTTTAAACTGTGAACTCCGCCCAATTAGACAATTCCTGTAGAGAGTAAGCCTTGGAAACGTTTCTTTTAGGAAACGTTTTGTTTCACAAATTGTCATACTGTTAAACGTGGTAACTTGTGTGCTTGAGCCATGTGCTCCTTTCTTTTCAAATATGTGCGAGCTTCTGATTACTCATTGTTTTGTTTATCATAAATTATTGAATTTAATTAAACTAAGTGTGAATATAATTAAATCAACCTTTAAATTAGCTTTTTATTTTTTTGATGTTAATAAGAGAACTATTTTTAAAATACAGATCCGACGTGTTTTAATAAATATGGTGTATTTGAAAAAAATAATATCTACCTTAAAACAAATTATTGGTCAAAAGCTGATGAACTTAGAAGTCACTCGACCACATCCTGTAAAAGTTTCAGTCCGATGTTTTAATTAATTTATGAGATAATAGAAACACCATTTTAACAATAGCGATTTAGGGCGTTTAATCTCCCCTTAAAGTAATTCATACAATTTAGATTTTTGAGACACTGAAGAAAGAGGTTGAATAAAGCTCTGTAAGTCCATGTTACAGAATCTTCACTATGTGCTGGGAGATAAACGTTTAAACCTTTCCACCCCATTATGTATATTTTTTGGAAGTTGGATAAAATTTGATTGCAAGGGTTAATTTAAAATACTTTTTTATTTTATGGGACGTAATTTCATAAAGTTGACACTACCATAGATTAATATTAAAAGTAAAAATACACAGGTTTTAATATCCTTTCGCTTGTTTTTATTCTAAATTTAAAATATATTCAGTTGCAGTAATAACAGCACTCACACATGTAAATTGTCAATTATTTTATATGGCTCCACCCCATCCACAATTAAAGATTAGTAAGTAAGGATTCAAAGTCCTGATTAGTGGTGTTCATTACTGAGCCACAAATTGCAGGTTAAGGCAAGCTGTGAAGTATTAGAGTCTACCATTTACCTTAAGATTTCAAAAACAATTTTCGTCTGAAGATAAATTGGGCTGGAAAGAGTTAACTATTCATATTGCAATGCATAGGATACAATCTTAAATCTCTAATACATATTTGTTATTTAAAATGAAGATTTTCTCTTTACTCTGTGTACTGTATACTTTTCAATCTTTAGAGATGAAGAACGACTTGGTTTCATTACTTAAAGTCTGCCTTCTCATCCAGTTGAAATACAAGCCACGCCAGCTTAATGAAGAGAGCAATATACAAGTACAGAGTGTTACATGAAAATGACAAAAGGGAGAAACAACTGAAAACATCGCGGTTTGCATTCAATCCATAAGCAAAAGAGAGGATTCGAATTTTTCACAGCGATTACACGTTCGAATTCAGCAGTCAGCTTAATGGTTATAGTAAGCGATACGCATTTGTTGAGTTAAAATTACAATAGAAAGATACAATTATGATTATAAGGATTAAGATACAATTATGATTATAGGTGAAGTCGCTAGGTCTACGAATGTAAAGGACATATATCATAAAACAATATCCTAAATATAATGTGAATTTACAATTCAAACGTGTAAATTGTACAGAACCATTAGTAACATTTATTATTATGTAATCCACAAATTACATATTTGTAAATGTCAGTTATCCTTAGCTTTGTTTCGATGTCAATCAAATATTAAAAGACTAAACAAATGTTAAACTTTAACAGAGCCAGTCACCTCAATAATGTAGTGTATCCCAAAAGTATGCGTTTACAAAATTCTCATATAAATCACGTTGAATATTTTGTCGATTTAAATGAATGCCTTTTTTAGTTACAATTTCGACTACGCATAATGACGTACATACAAAGTAGGCCGTAATGGAACGCAACTATTATACTGCTACTGGCTAGAGCTGTGATTAACAGTTATTTTCGCGCAACGATTATAACTGTCACGGTTGCATGTAACGTTTAGCTTTTTCTACACGTACTATGTATATAGTGTACAGAGAAGGTATTGCATCCACCCAAAAATTCGATACCGAGATTTCACCGGAAATGTATGTTTTAGTGTCCCTGTATCCAAAAAGAGTATTTTCAGAAAAAGGTCCGTGTGTGTCCGTGTGTCTGTATGTTCCTGTGTCAGTGTGTCCGTGTGTATGTTGTGTCTGTGAACACAATAATTCAAAAACGAAAAGTCGGTAAAATACCAAACTTGGTATTTAAGTTTAGCATGTTCCAGGAATGGACACGAAGATTTTGAGAAAAATTCCCCCATCCCAAACTACCCTTTACCTGGAAAAAACTTTGAAAATTTTGATTTTCTCAAAAATGGCTGTAGCGATTTTGATTAAAATATCGTGTATTAAAGATATTTACTTGAATAATAATATGTATATCTTGAACTTTCTGGGAATAACCTCTGAAGACTATTTTATTCTGGGTGAATTTTACGGAATTTTGCATAACTGCTAAATCGTAAGAGATAGACAAAAACTTACCACAAAAAATGTAGAGCACATTAAAACACACAATTTAAGTTATACACATTTTTTCGTCGGGTTGATCGTTATTGAGATATTCCTTGTTTTGGGTTTCAGCTTTAAAAACATATACTTTTCTCATACAAGAATTTATCAACTCATGTCCATACAAAGGAGCTTCAGTCACATAGCAACCAACTTTTGGCTATCACTTTAACCTATGGTAGTCCCTTATTTCGCTTCTACTTACAAGGAAGCAAGTAATAAGACTATTTCTACTAATTTTTCTCAATTAGCATGAAGTAAATAGAAGCATTAGCTTTTTAACAATAATTTGTTACAGAGATGTAGAGAAAGTCATGTGAATGGAATACATCAGATTATTTTTTTTAATAGCTATCACGTTGGCAGTTACGTTAACGTAGAGGTTATAAATAAAGATTAAGTTATTTGTTTTAATGGTTGTCACGTTCGGAGCTGCATTGCAATACTAGTTACCACTAACGACTAGCTGTAATTATGTATCTATAGGAACCATGTCCATACAGACTTTTGCTTTGTTGATTAATGCAATCTAAAAATAAGTGTCAACACTTTGATTACCTACTACGGAAAAGTGTATTCCCTCTGTCTTTCTCTGTATCTCTCTCTCTCTCTTTCACACACACAGACCAAAATTTATTCCTTCGCGTTTCCTTGTCCTTATTGGTTAAGATTCCCACCTTTTCTTTTTTTAACTCCGGAGTCTGATCGGGACTCCGGCGCTGTATACCCTACTTTTTATTTACCTAATTTGTTTACTGTGATTACTGTATGATTACTGAATTTCTGTATTACTTTTTACACACACATACACAAACATATAACAGCCATGTCCAAGGCGGGATTCGAACCCACGATCCCCTGCTCTGCGAAACACCAAAGCGAGACGCTTTTGCGAGCGCGACCATGGGGACCGGCATAAAAAAATACAGTTCTGGAGGCTTGTCAGGACTCCGGCGCTGTATTCCTTTTTTTTTTTTTCTCTCCATTTTTTCCAGTTTCCTATATTTCCTTAATATACCTTATTATTCTTAACGTTTTCCTTTTACATATACAATCACAAACATAGACATATTTTCAAACAGAAACACCCATGCCCAAGTCGGGACTCGAACCCACGATCCTGTGCACCACAAAGCGCCAAAGCGAGAGAGACACTTTAGCGAGCGCGACCACCGGGATCGGCCACCTCGAGTGCACTTCTCTGAGCACGTGTAGATGGGAACAATCGCAAATTGGGATTGGAAGAATGCAGTTTGTACAATTTGTTAAAGAGTATTCAACTTACAATTATGATGTGTTTGGTAATGAGACATGCCTTTCATCGTGGACGTTCGATTCTAGAAATACTAACATATATACATATCAGTATTTCATTGTTATGCAAGACTAAAGGAAATATATCCAGGATAACAATTCCAAAGGAGCGTAAACTGTAGGCACACAGTTTCACACGTGTTTTTGAGTTTCAAAAGTTGGAGAAATTTCCCATTTATTTAAGCAATCTTAAAGAATATACTTGCTGACAGCTTGCGATCTGAGTTTTGATTCACCAGCGTTAAAGCTACGTATCCTTGTTGACCTTACCAACACGCGCATTATTTGTTAACTAATCAGCATTGGTAGTTTATTCATACCAATCATGTATAAAAACTTTTCCACTTATAATCGATTTGACTGCCGTCTTAATGCAATGAATACAATTTTGTTGTCGAAGTGGAAACTGATGTGACCTACTTATACATTCGAAGCGATAAGAAACACGTAATAAACAATCTGGCAACTCTGGTGATCACTCAAACCTATAAACATCAGTTGTTATTTCAAGAGATTGAGTCTAAATGAACGTATGCGTTTCGTCACGCATTTTGCAAACCGTATAATAATTTTTGAGATCTTCTAAAGAAAGCCATGTGAATGCAACTCCTCAGAATTTTTAGAAGAAAGGCTTACGGATGTATGCATGTTTATGTATGTGAATATTCCGTTAAATATGTTCCGTTAATTTTATGTAGATTTATAGGAAAATCTATTCCCGCAAAGACCAAATTTTGGGTATGCATCTACTACACATGTTCCATTTGGAACTGGTTTTCATACGTTTACCGAGTTTGCAGTTTTAATACTAAGCGACTGAATTGTACAGGTAAACTGAGCTATTAAAGAACCTAAATCTAAATATCACGTAATGCAGATATAGCAAAGCAAAAATACGTCAATTTTTCCTTCAACATGATTGAAATTAAGAGTATAATAACAACTTAAACAGTCTCATAGATCGGCTTCAAAAGAAAGTTTTCAACAAATAAATTACCAGAGTCGGTATTATGGAGTCGAATATTAATAACTAAAGGGATGAAAGTGACGACCCCGAATTAAAGGTTTTCGAAGAATACGAAGACACCTCTGAACTGCTTGCTATTCCATTGGTGCAATGTATATTATGGATTAACACTATCAAGGTAAACTCCTAATGTTTTAAGGAATGTATAATGTGTTGTTTAGCTAGGGAAACCATATACGGCACGATGATTGGCCAGTAAAATGTGATGTTACGTACACAGTTACCACCAATACACGCCCACTACCTTTGGCAACAGTGCTTCGCGCGAACATTGGTCAGCGTTCATATGCCTTTAAGTTTTGGGACAATTATAGTAGGCTTTTGCTCTCGCCAGATGATATATTAGATTGACAATGTTACTCACAACCTTAATACTATTTTACAGGAGAACTATTAGTTCCAGGTAAAGGATAGCAATACAATCACCCAGATTCGATAAGAATTGAGGAGATAACTAGTCACTGTCTTCGTTACTTTAGAAGCGTTACTGGGTGACTGGATACTTTGTATCCGTTAGTTCTGTAGCCTTATTGGGTAACTGGTTACTTTGTAATCATTACGTTTGCAATTGGTACTGGGTAACTAGTTATTCTGTTTTGTTACTTCTGTAACCGTTACGTTAACTTCTGCCCAATCCTACTACTTACATATTTAAGTCACCCTCTGGGTAACTGGGTAATTAGTTACTCTGTCTCGTTACTTCTGTAACAGTCACGTTATTTTTTGCCCAATACTACTACTGACATATCTAAGCTGCCCTCTGTTAGTGTAACCTTCTGTATTCCTCGAGAATAATTCTAGCTGCTTGATTAGCTTTTTCCCACCCAAAATATGGCCAAATTGGCGATGATTAATATTACACGAAAATTGTCCGTATTTTCACGGATAATGAATGCTTCGTAGAATTTTGCCGTAAAATAAACTTCAATATAATAAAAACATAAACATAAATGCAAAGTTAAGAAACGTTGATTTTTTTTGTTCATTGCTTTGAAGCAGTTTTGGATTTCATTATACACTACCGATTTTTAATTTTCGTTTTTTGCTGTGTGTCATGGCGACAATAATTGTAACCTTCATCTCCGTGACACAGATGAAAGCTTTCATATAAATGTTGTAGCTCGGTTTAACGATCATTGAAAGTAAGTCTTTACTCCTGAAGATCGAATTATTTTTTATTGGTGTAGCCCCTATTTAACAGCAATTATAAGCATCGTTCATTGCTTCGTTTTTTTTTTCATTGAATTGGTTCTCAGGGCAGTGGAATACAAACTCATACAACTGATGGCTATATGAAAGTGGAAATCTCAGGGAAAGTAGCAATTTAGGGGAATAATCTTTATGCATTGTAATGCATGTGTAAGATGTCGCCTAAAAATCGATTTTATAAACATTTCCATATAACAGCATTACCATCATTTACACTATTTTTTTTCTTATAAATGGCTCTAGGAAGTTTTATTAAACTATATACAAATCTGCATGTAAAAATACATATATTTGCAGTAAGCTAAACTAAACGTTAAAGGAGTAAATATAGTCTCAAATGTTCTCAATCAAAGCTCCCAGATAAAGGAGTTATAAGGAAAAAACTACATAATTTGAATTTTTGGAGGAAGAGCCTATGAAGACGTCTTAATGCGCATGCAATTCTGTTTAGCTAGTAAAATTTAGGAGAAAGAAAAACAACATACTAGATACTCTTTAAAATACCTCATATGTGGTATCGGCCGTTTCCGAGATATTCGTTATTGTTGGTTTGCATTTTTCAATATTTATAATTTAAAAACATGCTTTTGCTATTTTATTGTTTGTTTTATGCCAGCATAGCGAACGAGATCGGGACCGCATTCGGAGGTTCCGGATTCAATTTCCGCCCTCTCTGGCCAGGTTTTTTATCTACCACGATTTCCTTTCCATCATTTATCCCTTCATTTCATTTACCTTTCCACGTATAAGTGTGATTCCAAGTTCTTGATAAATGGTAGTGCGGGCAGATGGCGCGATTGCATATCAATAGAAACTATAGGGACTTCAGCTCGTCTCTGGTGGCCTGTCAACCTAAGGTCTGTGGCCTCGTTTGGTTCTTCCAGCTCATTCTAATAAGGATGCAGTGTTAGCAACAATAGATCTACAAAATCTCTGTGTCCGAGGTGTCTCCTTCCTTGTCTACCCTTTGCCCTTTAAGGTCACCACATTGCGGGCCACTTTTAAACTATCGATTCAGTTTCTTTTATCCTTTTGTACCTACAATGACATGTGTAACGAAACGTATTAACCTTAAGCAAGTACAGAAAGAACAGTGAGTAGGAATTATATAAAAATGAGCAATAACAGTCAGAGAAATTTTTGTGAATATTGTTTCAAGTTCCATCACGCCATGTCGGCATATAATGGGACAGCTTGACAGTGGTTTCTTGATCAGGGAATTTCTAGTTCGCCGCTATGTGCACGAGGAATCCAATCATCGCCTATAGATGGTACTATAGGACAAAATCACGACTTGCGGACGTGAACCATGTTGAATTTAGCCTAAACACCTCTTTTTTTCAAGGTATGGGGTTCTCTATCTCTGTTTACCCTCATCATATGTAGGACTCACAAGCCAGCGCCTGGGATCAGACGGCTGTTGAGGAGTATAGGGTCTGCGTCAGAGAGAAGCCAGAATGGGTGTTCAGCCCGATGCCTGTTATGAAAGCGAGGAAGTGGATGATATGAATCCGCTGGGTTTGAACCCGCAACCTCATAAAATTATTTTATCTAATTTTTAACATATCTTTGGTATGTCTATCCTGATGTAAATAAAATGACTGAAATGAACATAAGAAAAAAGAGTCACCCGGTCAAATGAACATAAGAAAAAAGAGTCACCCGGTCTCTGTGTTCTCAGGATAAGGGATAACCTTTCCAGGCAACTCACCCCCCCCCCACCGGATTAGCAGTCAGACGCGCTACCCCCACACCAGTTCTAGCGGTCTAGACACAAAAACGGCGCTCTTGTAGTCAGTATCTCCAACAGTGGTACATAGCACTCTACTCTGGAAAACATACTGCGTCAGCTAGCATGCAAAGTCGCTTTGCCCAACTGAAGTATTTCTTTGTCTGAATGAAACAACGACACGCTTTTGTGTTAATTTTTTATGGGCGTGCTCACAGTGTGAAGTGCCTATTGTTTTGCCCTTCTTTTATCCTTTGTACACGCCGAAAAGTTGAACGTCCTCCTTCCTGGGACATTTAACAAACTTTTAAATACACATTTAATTACTATTACTATTTCCTCCTCCTGACATTTGGAAGGGATAATATAAAATTATTTCTACACAGAATGCAGTCCCGTAATGACAAAGCGCCCTAAAACATTTTCTTCGGTTATTTTCATATACGGTCTCCTATAGTTCTACCTATTCTATAAACTTCCTATAATCATTATAAATGTACCAAATAATTAAATAAGCCACAATACTATGGCCATGCAGTGTTTGTGGGTCAAGATAATATTGAACAGCTTATAAATAAATTCTATAATTTATTATAATTTAGCAATGATATTACGTAATTAGTCTTTGCAATACAATATAATAAGCTAAAGGTATACCACTCTAAATTTCGAGATGTACTGCTTAAGGTATTGACAAATTCAACTAAAAACAAGAAATTTTTCTAGCACCTAAACGTTTTAAATAAGCGTTTATTTAAATTTAAGCGAATCAGTAATTTTTACTTTCTCTACACGTACTATATACAGAGGTATAGAGAAGATATTACATTCCACCCAAAAATTCGATACCTAGATCTCGCGGAAATAGGTGTTTAAGGGTCCCCTGTATAAAAAAACATTTTTAGAGAAAGGTCCATGTGTGTCCGTGTGTGTGAACACGAAAATTCAAAAACGAAAAGTCGGTAAAATACCAAACTTGGTATATAAGTTTAGTATCTTCATAGCATGTGACACGAAGATTTTTAGAAAAATTCGCCCACCCCAAACTACACTTTACATGGAATAATTTTCGAAAATTTTGCTATTCTCAAAAATGGATCTAAGGATTTTGATTAAAATACCGTATGTTAAAATATTTACATGACAAATAAAATATATATTTTGAATTTTTTAAGAACAAACTCTGAAGATCCCTTTATTATGGATGAATTTTGCGGAATTTTGTATAACTGGTAAACCGTAAGAGACAGACAAAAACTTACTGAACGGAAAATGTAGAGCTCGTTAAAACACACAATCCATGTGATACAATTATTTTCAGGTATAAAATACTTATACTTTTCTCATACGGGAATTTGTCAATTCCTGTCCACACAAACAAAGGAACTGCAATCACATAGCAACCAACTTTAGAAGATTTTACTATCACTTTTACCTAAGGTACGCCCTTATTTCCCTTCTACTTAAAAGGAAGCAAGAAATAAGACTCTTTCTGCTAATTTTTTCTCAATTAGCAGGAAGTAAGTAGAGGCTAAGTTTTATAACAATAATTTGTTACAGAGATGTAGAGAAAGTCATGTGAATGGAATACAACATATTTTTCTGTATGGGTTAGGGCCTAAACGTTTATGTAAATTTAAGTGAATCAAAAATATTTCTCTTCACATTTCACAGCGGTTATTCTGGCGAATGACGGGCGAATGTGTTTGTGTATTTATTTATACCGGATAGGATTGCACACTGCTGCCGGGTTGGGCTTTTGTGCATTAGACCCCAGGAGGATGGAATGAGATGAGAGTATTACAGAAGGCGGCCGAAATCGGACCGTAGGGAAAGACAACCCTGTGGGGGGTGCCTAACATATTCCAAACAGTTCATCTCGACACGGGAGCCCGAGCTTCAGTTCTGACCGAACTCCCTGGATCCTACAGACGACTGCATTGCCTCCAAGCCTCCGACAGCTCTATTTCCAAAGTTCATTTACAACCTTGAAAGGGTGCCACTATCGCAGTCCTCGCCGACACAACTCTGAAATAGACCCTTTGGATGAATGAAGATGAAATAAGGGAACAGGCGAAAATGAAGAAATTTCTGAGCATTCTCCTAGTGTTCCAGGAAAACTCCCGAAAAAAACATTGTCAAAGATATGTTGCGGTAATGGAACCCACACCCCGGATGCTAGTCCCAGACGAAACGCCTGTTCCACTTGGCTCGGTAAGGTAGGGTGAATATTCATACTGTATCAGAAAAAGTGTCTTTATGCGGAGAGAAAGGTTATGCCCTTAAATCTGTAGGCATTCCAACAATTTGCACTTTAGACGTCCCGGGCTCGATTCCTGGCTGGAGAATGAGAAGTTTTCTTTAGCTAGGATTATTCTCTGTTCTTCTTGGAGTCTGGAAGATTGAGAGTATGAATATGAGTATGTGTGTGGTGTGAATGAATGAAATGTTTATAAAGAAAACCTAATACAAATAAACCCAAAGATTAACAGAATAGTAATTGAACATCGTTATCGATTAGCAATTTCCGTAGACAAATCCCAATATGGCCTTAGATCTTAAAGCCCCATTAAATGAACCCCCCTAAATTAAAATCATTTTGGTTCTCCCTCATAGAAATAATGAATTGCAATCAATATTACAATCTGATATATACATAATCCGCCCTCGATAACAATCCAAATGGTTTTTGGCACTTTTATTCACAAATCTTTAAGTGAATTTTGACCAAAATACAAACGGATTATATTCTACGCAATCATCCTTGCTATTCTTTTCCTGCGGAGTATAAACGGAACGCTTGTTTTAGGATGGAAAGCAGCAGATGCTCTAATCGGATATTTAAACGCATATTGCTCATTTCCCAAATATTTCTTTTTCACACTTGTGCATTAAATAAACTCAGAAATTCACTTGTAACATATACAATTTTTCTTTTTGGACTGTCTACTCTTGTTAGTAGAACAACTTTTTTTCGGCATTTAAAACACAGATATTTTTATCAAGCTGTGGTAGTTTTTTAATACACTCAGCAGAAAGCAAAATGGTAGATATTTTATCATTACCTGATCTCGTAAAAATGGTGTGAATATCAGAAATTTAAACTGAGTGGAGAATAATTGATGACTGTTTTTGCAAATGTAGTTGTAACCTTCACATTGCTAGGGAGACCCGGAAGTGGGGGTACTGTCTAGACTATGCAATCCGCCCCGCCCCTGATGCACCATGCGGCATGCAGTGTGGAGTAGGCGGCCAGGGATCGATACTGCAGAACTGCACTCTGTGTGTTTACTGTCTGTACCCCCAGACTGGCTTCATTTCTTCAACAAACCTCAACACCTTTGATTGCCATGCTCTTCTATTTACCTTCGAGTCTGACATTAGACCTTTACGTGCGATACAGCAGTTTCAATCCAAGAATTGCCTCCTCTCTCCTATAAATGTCTTTTCATTGTAAGTAAAACGAAGATAATGTTGACAAACCAAATTCAAAATTCAACAGGACAGTTTTTAATTACCAATTTAAAACATTAAATTTTTAAGGAAAATAAGAGGATGTAAAATGTTTTAAATATACACCTCATATGGAAATGGAGTTTTATTTATGGACGCTCTTTAACTGCTGTGGTTCACAGCGTCCCATTCTATACTGGTCGAGAAAATCGCTTAATTTTGCTCAGAGGTCTCTCTCTATCAGGTTTGAAGTTATTTTACGTGCCATAAATGTACGAGACGGGACCAATGGCTTTAGTTCCCTTCCGAAGGAAGACATACTAAGGATTTCTACGCCCGAAAATAATCCATCGTACTTCACCGGATTTAAAACCGCGACCTTGGGTATATGAAGTTAACACATGATAACCACTACACCACGGAGGGCGACTAAAATATCTCTGAGTGAAATATTTGCCTAATTAGTAAGATTGGTAAATTTTGTATTATAAATGGTAATCAAATACAAGTTAAAATCATTGTACTTAATAATCTTCCAAATACAAAATTAAGATTTGAGAACAGAAGCAAGTGGAAGGGCATTTGGGAAGGACTGTCTTATCGACATTTGCCAGTTACGAAGACAGAGGAAAACATGGAAAAGCCTCAGTTAATAGGACAGTCCTGGGGTCTTCCACTCACAATCACGGCGGGCTCCACATAGTAGAATAACTGCAGCTGGAACTTATGAGTATTCGACACTACGATAAATAAACATTTAAATATTATATTCTGATTTTAATATTTAATTTTGGTTTGTAGCTTAGTTAAATATTTGCAAAAATTAAATGATGGATAACATATGATTTATTGTTACATTTATATAGCCGCTTTAACATCTATAGTCATCTCAGGGGGTTTGACTTTGAAACAACTCAACTTTAGGTTCTTTAACTTTGGGTTTTTAATCAATTTCTTTTCTTCAAAGCACATGATCATTCACGTTCAAGTGTGTATTTCCAGACTTTGTGGGGATGGGGAATGATTCCACTTAAAGAAAACTTCCCCTCGCCCCAACCGGGAATGGAACCCGAGACCTCCACCTGAGCACTCAACCACGGATGCAGTCCGATAATAATTTGTAATGTTAGTTTTTGGAAATTAAAGTTTGAATATATACCCCAGTATAATTACGTACCACAGTAGCCTATCAGATTTCACTTATTTATTTCTTATTTACGTATTTTATTCGATACTGTGAGGGTTGAACTTTGAATATTAATAACAGAAAAATTGATAATGTACGCAGAAAGCTAAATTCGGGTGAGTTCGTCTTTTAACCGAAATTCAGTGGCAGATTTGGTAAGCTTTATTATGATTTTTTTTGGTAGTGTTTAACGCCCGCTTTTACTGCTCTGGCACTGCAGACGATGACACTGATGATACATGAAGAGGGAGTGCCGGTGGAATGAAATGGCTGGGGAAACCGGAGAACCCGGAGAAAATCCGCCCTACGCCGCTTTGTCCACCACAAATCTTATATGCACTCGCTTGGGATCTAGGTGAGAGGCGAACGGTTTTATTATGATGATCTAAGGAAATTTGTGTCTCTTAAGCATTCATGATTAATACTTTTGTATCAATTTCAAACAAATTTAAAACATAACTACACATTTACTACAGCAACTTGTACAGTTGGAGCACAAAGAGTGTATATATTTCTAAACACCCTCTGCATTGTATACAGTTCAAATTTCCATCAATGTAATGAGGCTGTAAATCTAATATAGTATTTAAAACCAATATCTTAAATCAATGTTCTTAAAATGGCTACCATCATAAACAATGTACTTTCGCAAGCAAACTACAAAGTCAGCAAGGATTTGGTAAAATCGCCTGAAACTAAAAGATTCTCCTTTTCAAATAATTTTTCAGGTATTGCGTGTAAGCACGCTAGGTAAACACAGCTGTCAGAAAATATGCCATTTGTAATGAAACCAAAGTTTTCGATATCCAGTGCTTAAATGTCTAGGGAATTGAAAACATGTAACACAAATGTTTTGTTATGAATAATGTTTACAATAGCAATTAATTGCACGGACCGCGATGCAGTACCAAAGTCCATAGACTAAGTTGAAAACTCATGCCTCCAAAGGAAACAAACGATGCACAGACTGTTTATAAATGCGTGCAGTCGATCTTTGGATGGTGCCGATAAGTTCACATTGATTTATGTAGGTAAGGAAATTCTAAACCCGCTCTTCCGAGCCAAGTACCCACCCCTTACCAGGTTCTGGTAAAGGTAAATGACTAAGGAAGGAAACACCTCGCAGATGTGAACTACATCCCCTAGGACGAAGGAACGAAGTGAGGGACTCGCAGGAAGCTATGGGCGGCAGGCAAATATGCTATGTAGATGCGCGAAAGTCCCTAAAGCCCGAAGAGTCGTTCCCTGCTGGAGCCGCCAGTAAGGACGATCAAGCGACTTGACAGCGCTCTAGTGTCCATGTGGAGTATTCTTTCCACTGATCATACCTCCACGTCATCATATAGGTACTATGAACCTAAAAGCCCACCTGGAAGATGAAGGGTAAATGATGGAAGAGTAGTAAATGAGAAATCACTCCAAAATTCGCTTATCAAATCCGGGGAATATATGAAAATTCCACGTGTCAGAGTGGGCGGTCGCTAGTGATTGGCTGTGTCGTGAGTTCGCTCGATAGCGGATTCAAGCACACTACTTAATGTTTGTCTAACTCTTCCTTTTCTTTCGCTTCTGAAGGAAGGTCCAGATACCGATTTGTGTCTATAGGCTAATCTTTGAATTCCAAACTTCTGACAAAAAAACCAATACGAGACGGACTTAACCATATAGATCGTCATTGTGAAGCATGCATTGCAATTAGATGAAACGCTTCGGCACTTTTTCTCTTTCGCCACACAACTAGACCTGAACTTTGTTCAAATACATGCTGCGTGTCGAAACTGAATTAGAACCAGTCTCTAAAAGAATAGGTCATTCACGACCTTGTGGAACATAATATGCTAATGAAATTCTGCCAACATTAAATAAGAAAAGCCACCACTGGAACCAAAAGCACGGCACGTTTCCATGCACTGAATGAAACAACATTAGTTTTGGAGAGCAAAAGAAGTAACATTTCTACGATAGGTAGGCAATAGTTAATATGTGAATTTTTAAATTATTCTTGTTTATTATTATTATTATTATTATTGCTTTTCATTGATATAAGCTACTTTAATGGTAATTTAGAACCTGTCCAAAATTAATAAGTGTACGATTTAAAATAGAATGACATCTTGATAACTGATTTTTGAAAGGAATATTAATAGCTAAAAATTAAATATGTCACATCTATCTTATTTTTCAAATATCAGCTTATGGCTCCCTACCAAGGGATTGTTCTATAATAACTATAGGTCAATGTAGAAGAATCTGATGGGTTCCATTCACATGAGTGTCTCTACCTAATCCGAAAGCAAACTATTTTTACATTATATTATTAGTCTATCTACTATATTATACTAATTGAGATAAACATTACCAGAAATAGTCTTATTATTTAGTTCTTTGTAATTAGAAGGGAAATAAGGGAAAATACTAAGCAAAAGTGTTATTTTAAAAGCGATTGATGTTAAAATTCGGTTCCCTTTCCATGGCCAAGAGTAAAACAAAATAAAAACGGATGGCAACATCCTGTTTGGTAAAGGTATTAATATTTTAAAATTGAAACCGACAACAATGAATACCTCGGAAGTGGTTAGCTTCTTAATAAAAATTTATAGGACATAAATGAATATTTTAATTCATTTGGATTACTGCAATGTTAATATATGAATTGTACATAATGTTTGTGATCTCTTTATGTTTTGGAATTATTTATCGTGGATTCGATGTAATCTGAAATTGATAATATTGTCTAATAATATTTTTGGGACATAAATTGTGTGTTTTGCCCAGATCTATAGTTCCTGCGTAATACATTGTCTATATCTTCCGGTTTAACAGTCATTCCAATGCTATTCAGAATAAACAGGAATCTAGTGGATATTCCCAGGAAATCCAAGATATGCATTTTATTGGTCAAATAGATATATTTAATATGCCTTCGAAAGTAGAGAAAGTAAAAATAATCTATTTGAAAACTCATTTACTGCAAAACTTCAATTTTTGATGTGAATATTTAATAAAATACATCAAATGAGCATTTTATTAGAGCAATGAATTTAGCAAAATTTTTTAATTTAAATAACCATACAAGGTAGAATTTTGATAAATTATGTAATAAATTGGTATACATTTCTAATATCTACTATATTGTGGAGCTTCAAAATTACATAGATGCATTTTCTTTAAAACCAGAGTCTCGGCACCCTGGCCCAATGGTTACACCACTCACCTTTTACTTAGAGGGCTCGGGTTCGATCCTAAGCGACCGCATGTGAGATTTGTGGTGGACAAGCGACGCAGGGGCGGGTTTTTTCCGGTTTCTCCGATTTCCCCCGCCATGGCATACTACCGGTGCTCCATCTTCATTTCATGTAACACCCATTGTCATCGCCTACGCCGCCACAGCGGGCGTTAAACACTACAAAAAGAAAAAGAGTTGTTTTCCGCTAGTTTTTATATGGTACGTAGTAGTGTAGGAAATGATTTATCAACTGATAGATCTGAAAGGAAGAGAGATGAAAATATAAACACTGATCTCACAAGAAAAGACGCAATATTGTCCAGAGCTGTGACGCAAAGCCAGCTAGCTACTCCTAAAGCTTGTATCATACCTTGCATGTTCTAGCCACTTGACAAAACTCGAGTGGTTGTCGACTTGAGGCAAGACCTTTACTCAAAGGGGTTGCAGCTTAAGATGGATCAAACGTCCGTATGAGCGGGCTCCTTTGATTTCGCATAAAGCAAAAAACGTTACGTATAGGAGTTGAACTTCAATTCCAGTCAAAATTGTATGCCTTTTAACAAGAAAAGGCGATGTGCTCCATTCACATGACTTTCTCTACCCATTCTGTAACATGTTATTCTTCGAAATGCTTATTCTGTGATCTACTTCACGCTAATCAGAAAATATAGTAGAAATTGTCTTATTACTTAGTTCTTATAAATAGAGGGGCAATAGGCTAAAGCAATAAACAAATAGTTTAAGAGCTGTAACTATTTGATTCACATTCGGTTCTCTTTGCAGGGCCACAAGTACAAGAAAACGAATTTCAACTTCCTCTTTGAGAAAAGTTTTTTATTTCAAAATTTACAGCAATAACAAGGAAAATCTCGGAAAATGCTACACAAAAATGTCTTTGTGATAAGTTATGTATTTTAACAAGGTCTACATTTTTGTCCGTCAAGATTTTGTCTATCTCTTACGATTTATCAGTTATGCAAAACTCGTTCAGAGTTAACAGAGCTTCATACACTATTTCTAGAAAATGCAATAATATATATGTTTTAATGGACAAAAGAAAACTTAACATGTGAAGTTTTAATCAAATGATGATGACATTTGTGGCAAAATAAAAAAACATTCAATCCGAAGTATAGTTTGGGTTGAGGGTATTTTCTTGAAAATTTTCGTGTCGTGTTCTTGTAAAATGTTGAACTTACACATCAAGTTTGGTGTTTAACCGAATTTTAGTTTTTAATTATGCTGTTCAAAGGCAGACAGCACAAACACGCATGGGGAGGCTTTTTCTGGATTCATGCATCTCAAAACATGTATTTCCAATGAAATCTCGGCATCGTATTTTTGGTTGGAATATAATACCTTGTTCCTAGTATATACATTGTACATGGCAGAGAAAGTAATATTAAACGTTGATTTCACAAGAGGTTTTCTACTTACTTCTTTAAAAGTAATCCTTCAAAAGCTGTTAAACCAACGATCTTTCAATTCACAGTTACACATTTCTTTGTAGGATACAGCAGATTAAAGAGATCATATATATCTTCAGAGTGGAGAAAAGTATAAATATTTGATAATTCAAACTAATGACAAGGGATGTACCAGAAATGGCTAACGCCAAAACGGGGGTGGGGGTGGAAGAAAAGGTTTATTATACCAAAGTCATCCAGAATGAAACCTATTCCTAAAAAATATAAAAATCTTAGACTCTTTTTTAAAAAAATGAAAAGAAAATCGAATCCAGGACCTCCCAAACGCGAGTTGCAGAATTATTGCGGCGCCACCTCGTTCTGTGAGTGTTTCCCTGAACGGGAGAACAAGTTTTATAAGTACGCAAATGAATGTGTTTGCATAAGAATGTGTATTTGTTTATTCTTCAGTTCACCCGCCTTCTTTCTTTATTTAGTTCATACAATTAAACTGTCAAAAGCGTTATTTTTATATTTATATTTTGTTCTCAGATGTTTTAAAACTTTTATTTCCAAACTGTATCACAAACTGTCCGAAATTTAATAAAATTACCATTTTGTCCCGCCCCCTTAGCTACAAATATACTTTTATTGACAGTGATTTGTTGGTATAAAAGCCAATGTAAGTACTGTTGTAATGAGCATTAAATTAATTTGTTTATTAACGCAGCTGTTAATAGCCAACATCATGCCGCCGGTGTGCCGGAATTTCAGCCCCGTAGGAGTTAAAAACCATCGGTCTGGGCTGAATTTTTACCGTGAACTTTGATGAGTATCTTGTACTACAACAGCTATATCAACAATTACCAATGACTTCAGTATTCATATGGATCTCGTCAGAACAATTTTTTGTTGTTTTTTATTGCTCTTTGCTATCCAAAAGTTTTATTTTTCAAACTTATGTACACGTACTTCTCAAACTATCTGATAAATGTTGGTGAAACTTTGCAAACTTTTATAACTATGCATAATTTAATTCTATTTATGGAACGGTTTGATAGATGTTATATTTCCTAAATGATAACGATGCATAGAGTTGGAAAAGAATATGAATTTTAGAATATTAAAAAAAAAAAAAAAAAAAAACATATGAGATAAACAACCATCCAAAGAAACAAATACAGACGACAAAACAAACATTTGAAGAATTTAATATCATGTCGGCTAATGTTATGGTAACTCAGTGGTAAAAACGACCGGACGAAGACTGGGTGATCCAAGGTTCAAATCTCGGCTATTGCGTAGAACTTTTCAGTCTGGTGTACGTTTGTAAACCTTGTCCTACATACGTCTTGTATGCAAAAAATAATTGTCATTGATTGATCTAATAGTTGCTTTAACTATGAAACCAGGTGCTTAAAGTACTTACAGTGCTTAAAGGACATTGTTTGGTAAGTCATCTCAATATAATTTGAGATCACCTTGTGGTTTACCAGAAAATATGCGTCAGTTGGGGAATTAAATATCATGCCGGAATGTTGTGATAATAGCTCAGTGGTAAGAGCAACCGGACGGAGCCTGAGAGATCTCTAGTAAATCCCCGATATAGAGTTGAATTTTTGGTTGGATATAGTATTCCCAAACGTTGTCCTACACATGACTTGTGTGAAAAAGAATAATTGCCAAGGATTGGTGGTACTGTAATTGGATAAAAGGAGTACCAAGCTCCAAAAAATTATCTTTTACAGTTCCTTTTCATTTATGCATATAGAACATTTTAATTTTGATACATTCTTATCCATTTTCGTCAGTAAATTTCTTCAGTTTTATTGAAAATTACAACATGCATGCATCATAAAGAGTGCAATATTTAAATGTGTTTGTATACAATTTAATTGCGGATTTTCATGGTTACCTTGCTTAATGTAGTGGAGAAGAATTATGCTGACGACAAGAAAATGGATCACCACAATTATTCCACGACAAACTTTAATACAGTTGTTGCGGTGTGCATACAACACGAAGTGTATCCACTCCGGCTACAAATCTGATTCACGATACATCTAGAGGTCTTTAAACCGACCTGGTGCTTTCCTTTTAGTTTGGAATGCAAGTATAATTCATATATGAGTTCCTGTTTTTCTCGATGATAAACATTAGTTCACGGTATAAACGACCTCTTATATAACTTGCTGTTGATCAGATATATATTTTAGCATGACACAAACCTTTATAAGTTTATATAACTTCAGCGTTTGCCGTCACTATGAGCCATGACAGGCAACAAGACACTTTCTACCACATAAAGCTGTAGCATGCAACAACACTTTATTGAAACAGTGCTTTATTGAAATTCTAAGCATATCAGTTTTTGAAGTCATGACTCGAATAATGTAGGTACATACATATGCAAAATAATGTGTCTTCCCTAAGCATTCATTGGATACATAAATCTTTAAGAAGGGTTTTACTTTGAATTTAGGCAAGAAAGTCGTATGTATTACATTCGCATCACCTTCTCTGTCATTATCATTTATTACTTTCTCTGCTAAGCATACTAAGTAAGGGGAGTATTATATTCCAACCAAAAGTTTTATGTCCGGATTTCACCAGAAATATATGTTTTAAGGCTCCCTGAACGCCAATAAAATTGGAAAATGTACCCCCTCTCTGTGTATATGTGTGTGTCTGTAAACTAAAAAGATGATATATTCCATTCACATGTCTTTCTCTACATCTCTATAACAAGTTATTGTTAAAAATCTAATTCTTCTTTCTACGTCATACTAATCGAGATAAACATTAGCAGAAATCGTCTTATTACTTGCTTCCTTGTAAGTAGGAGATAAATATAGGAATGCACTAGGCTAAAGCGTTAGTCAGATATTTTAAAAGCTGTTGCTATGTGATTGAAATTGTTTTTTTTTTTTGTATTGCCAGGAGTTGACAAGAAAAGTTTAAATATTTTAAAATTTAACCAATAAAAAAAATGGTGTGTTATTTATGGACGCTCTTTAACTGCTTTGGTTCTCAGCGTCCCATTCTATATTGGGCGTGAAAGATCGCTTAATTTTGCTCAGAGGCCTCTCTTATCAGGCTTGAGGTTCTTTTACGTGCCGTAAATCTACGACACGGGACCCACGGCTTTACTTCCTTCCGAAGGAAGCCATGCTGATGATTTTTACGCCCGAAAAATCCATCGTCCTCCGCCGGGTTTGAACCCGCGACCTTGGGTCCATGAAGTTAGCATGGGAACCATTACACCACGGAGGGTGACACTTAACCAATAGTAAGGCATATCTAAAAAAAAATGATCAACTCCACAAAAAAAAAAAAAAAAAAAATGCAAGGGGCATAAATTGTGTGTTTTAAGAGACCTAAATGTTTTGTGTAGTAAGTTTTTGTCTATCTCTTGCGGTTTAATAGAAATGCAACATTTAGCAAAATTCATCCAGAATGAAAAGGTCTTCAGAGGCTATTCTCAAAAAATTCAAGATATATGTTTTATTTTACATAAAAATATTTTAAATATAGGGTATTTAATTCGAAATAAATAGAGCCATTTTTGAGAAAATAAATATTTTCTAAATTTGTCCACGTACAGAGTAGTTAGAGGGAGGTGGACGGTTTTCCTAAGAATCTTCATATCACATCCTTGGAAGATACTTGACTTAAATAACAAGTTTGTTATTTTACCAACTTTTCGTTTTTGAGTTATCGTGTCCATAGACACACGGACACACTGACACACACACACAAACACACACACACACACACACACACACACACGGACATTTTACTAAACATGCTTTCTCTGGATACAGGGTAATTGTATTTCTGGTGGTATCTCGGTATCGAATTTTTGAGTGAAGTGCAACACTTCTCTACCTACGTACCATTTGCTATGTAGAGAAAGTTAAACCGTTCTCCATATTCCAACATTGCGACACTTTGAATAAAAAATCTGAACCCCAAATCACCCTTTTTGAAAATTTTGATTTTATAAAAAGGCTCAACGATTTTAATTAAAATGCCATATTGCTAAAGACACTTTATCAAATATATATCTAGAATTTTCTAGAAATAGCCAGAAGCAATCTTCAATCTGATGTTGTTGTTTTTTTGTTATTATAAAGCTTAAAATGTAATGGGTGAAATTATGCTCAAATAATCTCGACCGAGACGAGCCACTCAGTAGGCTATGGTTAACCAATTGTTTTGTTTATATAACTCCTATCGCCAATGGTTTGTAGTTTTTCTATTTTTTTAATTGTTTCATTTGTATAGTCTCCTTTAACCTCTATGGTCATACAGAGGGATTTGACTTGAGAAACAACTGCTGGTGTTTTTTACTCGCTGATCTGTAGGTTTCTTAACAGTCTTTTTCGGTTTTATAATATTAAACACACACTCATTAACTCACAGACTCTGTGTCGAATAAGAAATTATATAAATAAAAATTCCCTGACCTAGCTGGGAATCGAACCCGAGACCTCTGGATGAGAAGCCAGATCGCTGACTACTCTACCGCAGAGGCAGTCTGTTTTTATAATTTTTCTTCTTCCTAATATCCTTAAATGTCTTTAAAATATTTGAAAAGGAAATGAACCATCTTGAATTCCATCTCCACAGTATATATCACTCCCAACGGAGACATGTCGGGTCCCTCGACACCCACCAACAATTGTTCAATGTCTCTGCATCCCTGGCCCCACCTAAGAAGAACAATAGTTTGAAACAGCCGACTTTCAACGTTCCTTGCCACTGAGTTTAAATCACTGGATAGTTTTAAGCAAATTCTGAGGTCACTTAGAAAACAGAAACATGCTTGCTTACTTTGCATAGTTTATAATTATATAGCATTAATTGATTTAATAATTAATTAAACTATGAAGCCCGCGAGATAAAGTATTTACAGCATTGTGTGTCGCCATTGGGTTATGTCGTCTCAAAATACTTTGAGACCACTTTGCGGTCTATCGGGAAACATGAGTTAGTTGGAGAATTAATGCTGTACTGGCATGTTGACATGGTAGCTCATGGTTAGAGCATTCGGCTAGAGACCGGGAGATCCGAGATGTGGCATTGAATTTTTCAGTTTGACTCTACTACCTATTCGGTTTATAATGATGTTTGAATTCACGCGAGGAAACTAGCCGTGAAAATTCAGAAAGTCATACAGTGAGAGGTTGAATTCTGTGGATAATCTAAAGATAATAGTATACATATTCTTCAGGACATGATAAACCTGCCCCACTCCTCTGCCAAAGTTTGGGTTTACGAGGTGTGCAAATGGAGACCAACCCTCGCAAGTGCCAAGTCTTCCAATTACTGATCGCTTAACATGTTGTGCAGTAACTAACTGGTTTGGACACCTACTAACACGAAACTGAACTGTCTACAGAGACTGCAGGAAATAGAGATTTTAGTACGTTACCTCTAGCCTCTAGTAGAGGGTCGCCTTTTGTTTGCTAATGGTTATTTAACGCTTATTGCCAAGTAGCAGAGGGAGTGGTCTGGTTTGAGGGGTTTTGGAGAAAATAGTGCATATGTATTAAGGCTATTTCTGATAAAATTATTAGTCAATAAAATATTAATAGAGAAACATTATAAATATTTGTATTTTGTAAATAATTAATTATACGGTAACTATAGTAGTTTAATTGCTATGAATACATTAAAATAAAATATAAAGAGCATTGCAAGAACTGACTTGTTTTAATGGATATGTTAAATAATTGTTTTGAATTGTAGTTCATATTGTTTTATTTTAATTTACTTTGGCTAGTAGCTTTAGGTCATTATCTTTAGAATAATTCTATAAAATTGTACATAAAATTGAAAATAAATAGTAGGATCTAGGATGTCGTCTAAGACTTTCAATATGGAAACGTTAGTGTCCCCGTCCATTTTTGCGCCTGTCGTCATCCGGATCTAGTCATCCTTCGTGTCTCTCACCTCATTCCTCGGATTTTCACACTGGATACAAAATAAAAAATACATGTGTATATTTTTAAAATAATATATTTTCCGAAGCTGGGTCAAGGTATCCTACTGAGCACCAAGCTAGCTCCAGTTTATGGCTGGTTTTAATTTATCAGTATTATTATTCAGTTAATTTAGTTATTTAGTTAATGAAATCATTAGCATATTAGATTCAATTACAATAGGTATAAATCTTTGAAGGGCGACGCAGATTTCTGAGTAAAATACTTCAGGACGATTAAACCAAAAAGTTGCTTGATTTAATCGTCAATTAAGAAAGATCATGAATTAAAGTTGAATGCAATATTCAAAATTGATAGTTGATTTAACAAAACTGTCTAGAATTAATGGCACTACTGTATATTGCATGATAAGTTTCACCTTAAGAAGACATTTCAATTCTGCTGGTGCTGAAGTTTATGGTGAATATAAACTGTCACGCAAAGCTCGTGGAAAGCAGAATACATACCTGCCACAAATGATAGAGATAGCAGAAAAGGAGAAGATAGCTGGAAGGTTAGATTGTTCAATTACTCAGCAGCCTCTAGACCAGAGAATAGACCTAACTCGGATACAAGTTCATACTGAGTAAAGTTTTTTTCGTGAATTTGTTAATCTATGCTGTTACTATTCCCGTCGTCGAATCTTTGCACTTGACAGCTTACGGTTAAGTTGGTGCACTCATAAAAATATCTGATGTGCTACATTCACATTACTTTTTCACATTACTTTTTCTAATTATTGTTAAGAAACTTATTCTTCTATCTACTTCATGCTAATGGAAATAAACATTAATAAAACTGGTCTTATTGCCTGATTTCTTATAATTAGAAGGAAAATAAGGAAATACACTAGGCTAAAGCAATAGTCAAATCTTATAAAATCTGGTTGCCATATGCTTGAAATCCGTTTCTTTGCATTGCCAATAGTCGATAAGTTTCTGTATGTGAAACGTTTATGTATTTTAAACAACCAATAACAAGGAATATCACCAAAAATTGTTAAACATAACAACAACAAAATCAAAAAGACAAAAAAAATATATGACTTAAGCTGTGCGTTTTAGCGAAATCTACGTTTTATTGTGAAACATTTTCGAAAGGTAGTGTGGGGTGGAGGGATTTTCTTCAAAATCTTCGTGTCGCATCTTTGAAAGATACTAAACCTAAAAACCAAGTTTGATATTTAATGGACTTTTCGTTTTTGAAGTATGTTGCACATAGACACACACCACAAACACACGGACATGTCTCTAATTTTTTTTTTTTTTTTTTTTTTTTTTGATTCACGGATTCTCAAAACATATATTTCCGGTATTACTTTTGGGAGGAGTAAAATACCTTTTCTGCCTACTATGCACACTATACATATGTGCTAGAGAATTAAAAATAAATAATTAAAAACATTACTGTTAAGACTTCCCAACCAATCACAAGGCAGTATTCTGGTCAGTGTGTCACAAAGTGGAAACGGATCTGGAAGCTGCTATGTTACCAAATCTGGGTATATCCAACCACCAATCGTTCTTTGAAATATATATTATTCATTGTTATTTTTATTTTTTGTTACTGTTGAAAGTATATTTGTGTTAATTTATATACAAAATGTTAGGGGTATGAGTACGCAGATTTCGCGTACTGGGAGATCCAAATATGACAAATAATGAAGACCAATAACACTTTCATCTATGTTGAAATCTAACCGAGTTAACTGAACAGTATTAAATACATTATCTGCACAGTTGGCAACAGAGTAGGACTTAGGAATCGAATGTTTTGTTTTAGTTTGCGACCAGGCCAATGTTTTATTTTGTGCTTGAACTCCAGTTAGCCAGTATCTGTGTGCTTATTATCAGCTACTGCCACTAGCGGAGGGCGGGGTAGTTTTCTTTCAAGCTTTCCGATCGTGTTCACACCATTGCTGTCAACATTCTGACCTTCCGTTCTATACACAACGATGAATGTGGCACAATTGCAAGTACACAACCACGACTTTATTCCAGTAGACAAATAGCTTATCTTCTGTAGCTCTATCTCACTATTCTAATTGCAGAAGTAGTGAGTGGGATAGTGACATACTTGCTATGAACATTTGTCCAATTTTATTTTTTATTTGCACAACCATACACTTTAGAAGAAAATTGTACATGAATTCATGTTTCAGCTTGACATCAGGAAGTTGCCTTGAAGCCTTAGCACTCATGCACCTAATTCTTGTATATTTATCTACATTTACTCACCTACTTAATATATTTCATTCATATTATTTGCACACGATTTGAAGTGTCTCAAAAATGAGGCCGATCACCGACGGATGACTTGCAAAGTGGAAATTCTTTGTGTAATGTTGCGCCACTTAATAGCCAGTCATTGGAATTAAGAAGAACCTGGGAACTCTTTGAACGGGAGAAGGTTAATAGGTATCCCCGTGTTTCTGCTAATAAAATACTGCAGCTCTTGGACTGAGCACTACAACTGTCATTACAAGGGAGTGAAACATGACTGACGATTATGCTTCCGAGGATGGTGACTGCTGAGCTTTCGATGAAATTTTAAACTGATAAATGAAATGAACTTTATTATACTATGCCCATATACGTTTCATTTCTCCCCTATAACAGGTAAATTTGCATTAATTTGTTCTATATTATCGAAATTCTCTAACATGTGTGTACAATATATACCTATAGGAGATAGAGAAGATATTGAATTACACCCAAAAATTTGATACGCGATTTCACCGTAAATACCTGTTTTGAGACACCCTGAATAAAAATAAGCAATTTTAGAAACATTTCCATGTATGTGTGTGCAGGGCAGCATAAATAAAAAACGAAAAGTCGGCTAAACACCAAGTTTTGCTAAATTTGGCTCTAACGATTTTGATAAAAAAACCATATATTTGAATATTTTCATGACAAACGAAATATATTAGCCTCTGCAAACCTCTTCATTCTGGATGGCTTTTGTGTGAACTGTAAATCCTGAATGCTAGACAAAAACTTACCACAGGAAAACGCAGATCTCATTAAAACACACATTTTGTATCATGTACAATTTCATTTTGAAGAGTAAACAGTTTCCGAGGTATTCCTTGTTGTTGGTTTCAATTTTAAACTACTTAAACTTTTCTCAAGCGGAAAGTAAACTTTCGTCTCACCTGTTTTGTTTTACCGCCGGTAATGCAAAAGAGAACAAAATTTCAAATGTTTTACATGGCGACAGCTTTTAAAAGATTTGACTATCGCTTTAACCTAGTATATTCCTTATTTCCGCTCTACTTGCACGGAATCAAGTAATAAGACCATTTCTGATAATGTTTGTCTCGATTATTATGATCTAGATAAAATATTAATCTTTGGTAAGGAAAATTAGTTTGAGGAAGAGATAGAGAAAGCGTGTGAACGGAGCACATCAGAGTTTTCTATACACGTTTCAATATATTATGTGTGTTATTTTAAACTATTAATAATAACAACATTAATAATAATATGGAATTAGTTATTTTTCATCGGTATTCACAACTATTTACACTGTTTATATGTAATTTTAAACACGATAAAAAGATTCATAATCAGCTTTTATTGCATATTAACAACTCTAACAATGTCGTAACTGCAATATTGTTAATATTACGTAAGTCACTTGAATTGTCAAGTGCAAAGATTCAGTGGCGGGGCTATAGGTACAATTTCTATAGTGATTAAAATCGCATTCCTTGAAATATAGCTCCCATTAGAAACATTTTCAAAATAGTTTAGAGGGAAGTCATCGCAAACCGCTTATAGAGGCACATATTCTTACAACGGGTATCTTACACACCATACATGCGTTATTTATCGACAATTCGAAGAGCAAAACCAAATCGATATTAACATAGCTGTATTCCAGGTTTCGTGTTGCAGTGAGGGCTACAAGGCGTCTGAGACGTGTATAATGAATGTCGCATAAGCTGGGAAGAGCTGCTGTGCTCCAAATGGCGACCCACTGTGTTGCGGGTAGTGTTTGGCACATTGCCTAAACACAGGCTGACTTCATCGCTACAAATTAGAGTTGTGTCGGTTTCTGATAAAGATTTAACACACGCGAGATGGACATGGTCACTTTCAGAAACACTGTTAAGTAATCTTATTATTTCTTTGAAATAGTTTATGCTTTGCCAAGAGTATCTTTGTTTACTTTATAGATAAAAATAGCTGCATGTTTTAAGTATCGACTTAGAAAAAAATTTTATGTCGTACCATTACAGAAACTATATTTTGAGTCGCTCAGCGCTGTGGTAGCGCGGCTGCTTGCCAAGCGGGAGACCTTGGTTCGATTTCAGGTACCGGTGTGGGTTATTTTCCTCCGCTGGGAGACCTGGTCCGGGGTGCACTCAGCCTCGTGAGGTCCCTGAGGAGCTACTTGATTGAGAAGTAGCAGCTCCAGATCGAGAAGAGCGGGAGGGACTCGAGGTGCTGATCCCGTCTCACCCTCCATTCATGACCCCTTCAGGCCGAGATGGGGGATGCAGGTGGTAGGCCAAGGTCCCTTGTGGATGTCGTTTTCCAAACTTAAGATAGAGAATAAATTATTTTATAATTTTTGCTAATAAAGATTTACTTCAAGCTTGCTATAAATATTTAAAATTCACGTTGAAAAGGCAATGAAGAACTGGAACAGAAAGTCCAGCAATTAGGGCATGAGATAAAACACTTGTACTAATTGTTTGTAGGAGATTAATATAGAGCATATACTTAGGAAATTGAAAGAGAAGTGCAACCCTTTATATTGAAATAATTATTGTTCTCAACAAATCATACAGACATTAGAACATTAAACAGCTACTAGCGAAAAATATTTTAATACAATAAATTGTGCCAGAAAAGCGATTAAATATCAGAACAATGTTCTGTGGAGTAGAGACTTCACTAGTGAAATCTATTGTTTACCATTCACATAACTTTCTCTAGCTATTTCATATATAAACTATTCTTATTCTTTTATCTACGTCATGCTAATCGAGATAAACATTAACAAAATTGGTTTTATTACTTGCTTATTTGTAAGTAGAAAGGAAATAGAGGAAACAATTTGGCTAAAGCGATAGTCAAGTCTTTTAAATACTGGGCGTTATGTGAAACTATTGAGGTTGGAGATAGTTTAAAAATTGAAACCAATAACAAGGAATATCTCGAATGGGTCAACACTACAAGAAAAACGTTTATGACACTAATTATGCTTCTCATAGGCTATTCCAGCAAATTCAAAACATATATTTAATTTGTGATGTAAATATCTTTATTATACGGTATTTTAATCAAAATTATTGCAGGACATTTTTAGAAAAACAAAATTTTCAAAAATTGTTCCACGTAAAGTGTAGTTCGTGATGGAGGATTTTCTTGAACATCTTCGTGTTGCATTGTTGGCGGATAATAAACGTAAATGCCAATTTGGAGTTGAACCGTATTTTTATTTTTGAGCAATGATGTCCAAAGATACACATGCACGGACTTTTTTAAATTTCTTCGGACTCAGGGGACCTCAAAACTTACAGTTTGGGTTAAATCTTGACATCGAATTTTTGGGTGGAATACAATTACTTCTTTAACTATTATCTACATTGTAAATAAAAAACCGCATATTCTAAAAGTAATAATAGAAAGTATACTAGAAATATGGTTCTGAATGCTGGACAATGATGAAAATTTGCAGAGAAAAATGTTAAGAACATAAATGTAAGGAATTCGAGGAGTATGAGAATATCCTGATAATAGCATGTAAAGAATAATTATATTAAAGAAGAAATGGATGCAGATGAAACTGTTATGGTCAGAATAGAAAATAAGTCTCTGCAACGGTATGGGCACGTATAACGTTTGTCGGAGGAGAGGTGACCCAAATGTACCCTTCACTGGATTATTCCAGGCAGAAGGAAACGTGGAAGAGCTAGAAAAAGACGGTGCGAAGGAATCCTCGTAGTTGTGGTGAGAGGGTCATGGAAGAGGGACAGTGGGAGGATAGGAATATCTGGAGAGCAGGAATAAATGGTGAACTATTGTAAAGTGGAAGCCTGTAAAAGTAAGTAATTAGCTTATTCGCAACATTCAAGGGAAACTCTACAAGATATTAGTATGCATATATGGATATTATATAGCGTTGGCATTCAGAAACTTAAGCAGAATTCGAGTAAAGGTTACTAAAGCTTTTATACGGCTTCATAACACACACTTACAGTATTCGCAAAAATGCCACTTAAAGAAATGCATTATCATAATTGGGATCCGATTGTCGTTCGTTTCGCTGTGAATTTTTGTATCTTTCATCTTATGATGTGGCGATATCCTTTTTTCTTCACGAGTACATTTCACTGAAAGAAGGAACAGATTATGCCGGAAAGCATTGAAAAAATAATGTTTCTCATTGTGTCTTAATGGAAGAGGACTAAACGCTGTAAATGGCATTAAATATTTTCAGAACTGCGTGTTATTACTATTGTAATTGCAGTAAATGTGTCACTTGTGCGGTAATTTCACTATATTTTAATTACTGTGTTTTAACACCAAAATCCGACATATTTAGATGTATATTTTGATTGTTTGTGCATTTGGGCGCATATTATAACAATTTAGTGCATATATTTCTCAACATTAGTAATGAAAAATCTACCTCCACCCTCCCTTAGGTGAGCTGCTCTGTTCCTTGAGCATAATTTCTAGACTACGGATTGGACAGGTACTTTCAATCCACTTGTTGGTCTGGAAGGCTCAGTTGGTTAGATACTGGTCTTCTAATCCCAAGGTCGTGGGTTCAAACCCGCGCAGACTGATGGGTTTTAGTGTGCTTAAAAGTGACAGCCCTATGTCAATAGATTAACTGACATGCAAAATAACTCCTGTGGTACGAAATTCCGGCATACTGGCAGCGCTGATGTGCTGTTAAAAGTTATATTTTGTTTAACTCAACCAAAATATGGACGAACTGCCAAACGTAATATTATAAACAAATTGATCACGTTCGGGCAATGCTTAGTTAAATTTAGACGTTAAAATAAAATATAATATAATATACACGGAAACTATTTGTCCTAATGAAAGCTCTTAAACAAAGGTCGTAGCTGGCGTCCAGTTTAACGACACATTGCAACAAATTGCAACGTTTCCTTCTGCACCAATCTTAACATAACTCTTTCGTGAAGGCTGTATATGAACCACCCCTTAATTTTACGTGGATTACATAATGGTGAATTTGATCGCTTTTGTGTCGCTGGTTTGTTTTTCAGGCCAGTCACATAGAGAACCGATACCGGCTGGGTGAAGTCAGAAAATTAGTTACTTGAAGGTGCAAACTTTATTATAATGATGTAAGAGAATGAATAATTTGTTATGCACGTGAGTGCACGTATATATTCCATTATAATATTATATTCTTTTAGTATTTTAGATTTTTATGAGTTGAAATTAAAAGCTATCCTATAGTTTATATTCATCGGGTTTCAGTGATCAACTGGCTATCAAAGTCGGTTCAGTGGTTTCAAAAATGATTCTACACTCTGTCTCTCTTTATATTATATAGATTTAATCAAATTACTGAGTAAAGTTTCCAAATTAAACATTTTCATGTAGCAGTATTTGATTTCTTTGCAAAGTAATTTACACTGGAACATCTATTTTAATGAATCAAACGGATAAGATAAAGAGCTTTTGAGGCACCTTACAACACCTCGGCGTTACTGCAATAAAGAGAAATATTTGATGCTAGACGACAGCTTGGAATCCTTTCATCCGGCGCCTACACAACGAGCCAATTTATGAGCGCAGTCCACAGTTCGCATCCAGCCTTTAAGAGAAAGAATTTCATCGTGACGTCAACAACTTTGGTCCAAGAGGTCAGCAAGGCGATATACAAACACATACCGGTGAATATTGAGGCTCTGGAGTTATGAGGTCGCGAAGAAGAAAGATGTCTGCCAATATCCCACTTCCCACTATTTTCCTGTTTATTGTTCAGAGGAAAAAAAGGTGGGCTGGTGTTTTCAGCTAGTAAGCGTGCTTTGCCTTACGTAAAAGGCGGCCTAAACTGGCACGTGGTGGGCTTCATAATTAGACCAGAATTTAACCTTAAAAGTCAATAATTAGCACTTTGAAGTGGCATTATATCTTTTTATGTTTTTGTTCTACCATCTTTTACGTCAGAAAAAGTTTTGTTTTTCATCTCTCCCTCAAAAAATCAGTATAAACATTTCAAAGATATAAATCAGTAAACATGCCGTGGTTATAAAAACACGACCTAAAATAAAATTTGGAATATATAACGACTTTTCTCAAATGGTAAGTCTTATTCCATTTTTCATCCGGGTCATGTAATGAGAGCAACCAATTACCAGATATAGCTTTTCCTCGAATAAATAACAGAAGCTTTTGACTTCTGCCTCTCAGTTTAGAGAAAATTTCAATTTTCAAAAAAATTGTCCATGTAAAAGATAATGGGATGTGGAAATATTCTTTGGAAATATTCGTGTCTCACTTTGAAAGATAGAGAACAAATTCGGCATTGAATCACCCTTTTGGTTTTGAGTTATACTATTCACAGACAGATAGGTACACATATACAGGAACCTTTCATTAAAAATCTATTTATGGAATCTCAAACGTGTATTTCCGTTGAAATCTCGGTATCAAAATTTTGGAAGGAGCAAATGCTTCCCTTACTTACAATACATAATAGAGAAAGTAAAAAAGCCATCACATAGTGACTGGATTTGAAAATATTTGATTATCACTTCAGCATATCGTATACTTATACTTGCAATGAAATTAGATTTAACATGCTTGTGAGGGCTGTATTGGATCGGTTTGTGAGGGATGTATTGTAGTAGTTTTTTTAAGTGTTTAACGCCCGCTTTTACTACAAATGGCACCACAGTGCCCCGCATGATCTGATGATACATGGAATGAAGATAGAGCACCGGTGGAATGTGATGGCGGTGGAAACCGGGGATCCTGGAGAAAACCCATCCCTGCGCCGTTTTATCCATCACAAATAACACATGCGGTCGCTTGGGATAGAACCCGGGTCTCCTAGGTGAGAGGCAAGTAGTCCGATCACTCGGCCACTGCGCGGCTTATGAGGGGTGTATTGAGTAGAAAATACAAATGCCTACCCTCCCAAAAGGTTTAAATTTAATATTCGAATTAACGAATAAAATAAGTTATTACTTTCTCTACATAAACTACTTACATACTGTATAGAGAAGGTATTGCATTCCACCCAAAAATATTATACTAAGATTTCACTGGAAATACACGTTTTATGGCACCTTGTATCCAAAAAATGCATTTTTAGAAAAGAACCGTATGTGTGTGTGCGTGTGTGTGTGTGTGTGTGTGTGTGTGTGTGTGTGTATCAGTGTGTCTGTGAACTCAAAAAGAAAAGTCGTAAAATGTCAAAATTGGTATTTAAGTTTACTATCTTCCAAGGATACGACAAGAAGATTTTGAGGAAAATACTCCCACTCCAAACTACCCTTTACATGGACACAATTTTGATTTCCCAAAAAAATCTGCAAGGATTTTTATTAAAATACTGTCCACTAAAGATACATACACACACATATATATATATATATATATATATATATATATATATATATACATATATACAGGCTGTTTCAAAAATACGGGGCATAATTTCAGGTATGTATTTCCCACATGAAGACAATCAAAATAGTTCATTATAACATGTGTCCGGAAATGCTTCATTTCCGAGTTATGGCGTTTACAGAATTGAAAGTCCCACCTGTGGACAATCAAAATAGTTCATGTCCGGAAATGCTTCATTTCCGAGTTATGGCCTTCACAACATTGGAATTCACTGGAACGTTTTTCTTTCCGCAGGTTCTTGCCGTCAAAGGAGACATTAGGAGGGCGCTCTGATAGTTCATTCTGAGGAAGGTTACATTCAGTGTTCTTTAGGCGTTAAGACTGTGCGAAATGTATTCAAATCAAGAGCTGGCAGAGATACGCTTCATGTACGGTAAGGCGGACGGCATTGCTGCGCTGGCTCGTCGTTTGTACCAGGAGAGGTACCACAGCGACAATGTCAAGATCGGAAGACATTTGTATGTCACCATTCCCGTCTGTGCGAGTATGGAACATTCACCTCTCCTGGTTTGGGAAGGGGACGACCAAGATCTACAACTCCAGAAGTGCAGGAGGAGATTCTGGAGGCTGTGGACAGGACTCCTTCTATCAGCACACGACGGTTAGCGTTGCAAGTCAATGTTCCTCATACGACTGTCTGGAGACTGTTGAACGAGTATCAATTGTATCCTTATCATTTGCAACGTGTACAGGCCCTGTCACCAGCAGATTACCCTGCACGAGTTAGGTTCTGTCAGTGGTTCTTGCAACAATGTGGTGTAAATCCGAACTTTTCTTCCGTCGTATTATTTACAGATGAAGCACAGTTCACAAGAGATGGCATAACAAATTTCCACAATCAGCATGTATGGTCGCATGAAAACCCACGTGCAACTGTTGTATCTCATCACCAGGTGCGGTTCTCCCTCAACATGTGGGCCGGTAACATTGGTGATCGATTAGTTGGACCCCATGTACTTGTAAACAGACTTACGTGGCAGGCGTACACAAACTTCCTGGAAAACACCATACCTGACGTTTTCGACGACACTCCACTGATCAATCATCAACACATTCACTTCTTGCATGATGGCGCTCCTGCACACTTTAGTCTTACGACTCGCCTGTACTTGGATCGAAGGTTTCCTGATCTATGGATAGGTAGAGGTGGCCCAATTGCTTGGCCTCCACGCTCACCTGATCTGAACCCTCTTGATTTCTACTTGTGGGGCAATTTAAAATCATTGGTTTATTCGTCTCCGGTGCCGGATTTGGAATCCCTTCGGAATCGAATTGTGGCAAGTTGTGAGGACATACGCAATATTCCTGGAGTTTGGGATCGTGTTCGCAGGTCAATGAGACATCGATGTGAGGTCTGTATTCAAGCAGGAGGTGGACATTTTGAACATCTTCTGTAATGAAAACAACCTGCGGAAAGAAAAACGTTCCAGTGAATTTCAATGTTGTGAAGGCCATAACTTGGAAATGAAGCATTTCCGGACACATGTTATAATGAACTAATTTGATTGTCTACATATGGGAAATACATACCTGAAATTATATATATGGCAAATAAAATGTTTATCTTGAATATTATGTGAATAGCCTGTATAGACCTTTTTATTCTGAATGAGTTTTGCTGAATTTTGCATAACTGGTAAGTCGTAAGAATTAGACATAAACTTACTACACAAAAAATGTAGATCACGTTAAAACACACAATTTATGTCATGTTGTTTCAGATTTAAAGTACTTAAACTTTTTTCATACGAAAGGTTGTAAATTCCTGGCTCTGCATAGAAACGGAACAAATAGCTACCAGCTTTTAAAAGATTTGACTATCGCTTTAGCCTAGTGTATGCCCTTATTTTCCTTCTACGTACAAGGGAGCAAGTAATTAAAACAATTTCTGCTAATGTTTATTTCGATTATCATAAAGTAGATAGAAGAATATGCTTTTTAACAATAAGTTGTTACAGCAACGTAGAGAAAGTCATGTGAATGGAGCACATCAAATTTTTTATAGAAAAGGTGTTTTACAGAGTACAAAAGGTCACGTGAACGCAACGCATTATAATGTGTGTTTGTGTATGTGTTTATTTCCATTTGCAGATATAGGTTCTTCTATGATATTTCCAACTCCTCGTCCCACTCGAGCTATTATAATTTTCTTTGCGGAAGAGGCAAGTTTTCGGCAATTACCAGCGTCCTACATTATCTACACGTATGCTCGCTCCAATAATTGCGGTGTTCTGTCCTTCCCGTCTACGATTTCCGCGCGGATGCTCTTGGCTATTCGTCTACCTCCGCACGGTATCGACATTGAATTTAACCTGGCGGAACAACATTAATTGTCCACTGTGTGGCATCAAAACGAAACGACAATAAAATAAGTAAAACCCACATGGTCGTCTGGGCAACTGCGCTTCTGCATCAATTAATGCATATGGGGATTGCTTGGGGGCCGGAAACGGCGCTAGAGTGTGGGTACTAATGTGGAGCAACTGCACTATTATACAAAATAATGACAAATGTCGAATTTCCATTGTCCACAGCGTGAAACTCGTTTACGACAGTGGAGTTTATTGTTTCGTTTAACAGAGACATTCGCCATTGTATTTTTCTTCTTGAGTTCAATTGTAGACAACTAATTAATCCACATTCAAACTCTAGTATAACTCTACGCTGCATAGATGTTATTCGTTTGTTTCACTTGATGGTCATTGCTGATCTAAAAGCATGATTGACAAAGCGAATTGCTGAAACAAAACAAAGTGTCTCTGATGTTCGTCACAATGTGCGGTTCTATATCGAAGCGCTTCTTGAAGTTTTCAGAAATATTTAAAACTCTGGCCTTTACATATTGTCATAGTTCATTTTTAGTACAGAAGAAATTTATCTCAGAAACAGTAATGTCTATTAGATAGTGAACAGATACAATTTGCATCTACAAAACTAAATTCCGCATAATCTAATGGAAAAGTATCTTAAGTTATTGAGAATCATTAAAAACAACAATATCATTTTCTCTGAAGTGAATTAGAGTGTATTCTACATAATTTAGGTGAAAGAATTTCTCTACAAGTGCTGAAAATAAGAAAACACCGCTGCTGATATTATTAAAAATCGGATTATTCCATTCACTTGACTTTTTCCACCTTTTCTGTAACAAACTATTCTTACAAAAAGTGTTTCTTCTATCTACTTCATGCTAATCGAGGAAAACAGCAGAAATAGTCTTATTACTTAATTGCTTATGACAAAGCTGGTTGAAATGTGATTGAAGTTCTGTTCTCTTAGGAAGGCCAGGAGTAAAGCAAAGGAAAAATGGATAACCAATACACTTTTGAGAAAATATATAAGTATTTTAAAATTGAAACCAATAGCAAGGAATATCTCGGAAATGATTGACCCCATAAAAAGGATGATATAAATTGGGTGTGTTTTACGAGATCTACGCTTTCTGTGTAGTAAGTTTTTATTTAAATCTTACGGTGTACTAGTTATACAAAAGTTCTCCGATGAGACTGTTCCCACAATATTCAAGATATATGTTTAAATTAATATTAAAATATATTAAACATATGGTATTTTAAAAAAAACCGTTAACAGAAAAGACCGTTTTAAGAAAATAAAAATTTCGAAAAGAAGTTCCATATAAGGAGTGATTGGGGTACTGGATTTTTCAAAAAATTTTCCTGTTGCATTTTTGGAAGAGTTGAACTTAAATACTAAGTTTGGTATTTAACAGAGTTTTCGCTTTTGAGTTATGATGTACATACATACAAACACACGCTGGATTTTTCTAAAAGAGGTCTCAAAATATATTTCCGATGAGGTCTCGGTATTATGTGTCATCAGTACACGATGTACAGTTGAGAGATAGTGCATTGTCATGTAATGTCTCTTGCTTCTCAAAGCAGAAAATCGTTAACAGTAAAATATTTCAAAATTAGCAGTTTGTCATACTGGAGTCTCCTCCATCCTTGTCACATTCTATAAACTGTCATTCTGAAGATTTTTCTTGGAATTAAAAACATTATGGAATAAAACAAGATATTTATGGAATATTTGCATAGGAAATTCAAGAAAACAAAGGGAAAATTTAAATTAAGGAATAATTTAAATAAAAAGCGTTAATATGATTGTTATATCTTTAATATCATACACACTCAAAAACATATGATTCTCAGTGGACAATATCCTTCTCGTAGCGCATTATGGAATATTATTGTTCGGTTATAATCTGCGTACATGTGGCTGGAATGCTGCAGGATTGTGACGTAATAACTTCCTCTTCTGTTTTGTAAGACCGAGGGTCCTTTCTCCAACCATACCTTCTTCCAATGTACCTTTTTTCCTCAGGTAACAGCTGCTCGGATCTGTACATTGGATAATATGTAAGTGAAAATAATACACTCAGAGCCAGTTTTACGAACTCGCAATAAACCTCTGTTAAATGTTATTCCATGGTTATGTGCTAAATTGTGTTGTACGATAACGCAATAGAGACTCTCAAGGGAATAAACATGGAATAACTTATTCCGTGATTCCTTGCGGGGATAAGCCGATATTCCGAGAGTAGGGTATAAAAAAAAAATAGCCGTTTGGGTACGCGAGACAATTTTGACCCATATTTGACCGATATAAACGATTAATTTCTTTATAATATGTTTTTAAGGACATATACCTAAATACAATATGTTGTAGAGATAGTCCGATAAATGTACACGGTTATAATGAGATTAAAGTTGAGAAACGATATCACACAGACAACTTGGTGGCTATAAGATAAATATGACAAGAAGATAGTTAAAATAAACTTTCATTTATTAAACAGTAAATTCTTCCTACAATATTATAATCAAAATACCTCTATTTTTATGGAAACAGTCAAATTTAATCCAACCCAAGATAAATATAAAATAATGTAGTGCAGCAATTCACCAGCACAATGCATAGCGTTGTAAAGAGTGAAGTTACGTTTTATTGACGAAATACAAAGGATAGGTTACTTCTAGGGCAATATGCCTATAAACTTAAGATAAGCCCCAAGTGTTAATGTTAGCGACATTCTGTACCACATTCAAATTTTGGAGGTTATGTGCAAGTTTAAAAATGATAACACTACAAGCTTTGTGATGTAGGGAGGAGATGCCCAGATTAAAAGACGCCTTCAGAGCTCGTAAATCTAACTATATTATTTTACAATAAATTCATAATTTTTCGTATTATATGCTGTAGGTTTAATACATTAGAGACAATTTTGATTGAATAGAGAATACCTTCCATAAAATATAATGTTCTCGGTTTTATTGGTTTCTTAGACAATTTCTAGCTGTTGTTTTAAATATTGCCATCATCAAAGTGCGAACTGTAATGGGAACGGTTTAATGAACTATTCGACATAACTACTAATATTTCTGTTGGTTAATAATACCTGTATAGCAAATTGTTTTTGTACTTATCTTGGTGCAGCGATTCAATTATGCATATCTCAAGTTGATAGTGGCATTGGCCAAACCAAAATGCAATTTTCAAAATTCGCTTACTAAGTATTTTAATGAATAAAATGCAGAAATCAGGCTAAGTAGGTTAGCTCTTTTGGTTACAGAAACGGAAATATGTCATATGTCAGCACAAGATACAACTTTGCACATACGGTAAGGTTTCACTCCCATATTCCTAACCTATCGCAAGAAGTCACAGTGTACATGTGTGTTTATGTTTTGTAAAGTGTATAGCAATTTTACATCCGAACACGCTTGAGAACATTCATAATTATTTCATAGTATCGTAAGTAGTTAAAATAAGAAATAATACATAGTTTAGAAACAGCTGATTGTGAAAACAATGCACATTTTCAGCAAAATAAAACAGTAATTACGTATCAAGTTGGCCATGAATGACTCGCAATATAGCCAACATTAGTTTTAAATCTACAAACAGTCGAATATAAGGAATAAAATTGCATGTACAACCCGCGCTACATTTATACCGTGAATAGTGTATTCCAAGAATAACTATTCCAGGATTTATTACGAGTTCGTACAACCGGCCCTCAATGTTATATTCCTCCTTTCTTCCTCCATCATCATACATTGGTGGTAAAATGAAATGGCGTGTTATTTATGGACGCTCTTTAACTGCTTTGGTTCTCAGCGTCCCATTCTATATTGGGCGTGAAAGATCGCTTAATTTTGCTCAGAGGCCTCCCTTATCAGGCTTGAGGTTCTTTTACGTGCCGTAAATCTACGACACGGGACCCACAGCTTTACTTCCCTTCCGAAGGAAGCCATGCTAAGGATTTTTACACCCGAAAAAATCCATCATCCTCCGTCGGGTTTGAACCCGCGACCTTGGGTATATGAAGTTAGCATGGTAACCATTACACCACGGAGGGCGACTACGTTGGTGGTGGTCGGACTTTGCGGTGGTAGACTGCTAATAGACAAAAGATTCCTGGACGTAGGGAACTGAAGAACAGATCAGGGGGATGGTTTAAGTCTTGTCTCCCCTCAGTGACATCCCTGATATAGAGGCTCGTTCTAAATTAGTTGCGCAACAAGTTAACAAAATCATTTATTTCATATCTCTTTTGTTATACCCCTTGTCATCCAAAGTAAAGTGAATTTCAAGTCCAATTTCTTAAAATAGCTTTTAAAGGATTTACCTATTTCTTTAGTCTAATACTTTTCTCTATTTCCTATGAACCTAGAAGAAAGCAACTAATCAGACTGTATCTGCTAATGTTTATCTCGATTAGCATGAAGTGACAAAAGAATAATGTTTTGTAAGAATAGTTTATTTGCAAAATAGGTAGTAAAAATCAGTCAGATATTTTGTACTACCATCTTCATTATTTATATACAGGCTATTCAAGCTAGTATACTGATTACATACTTTTTACACATATATAACACATAGAACACTCATTCACTATCACTCTCTCTTCTTTAGTTTACATTCACTAAAATTTATTATGTTCTAACATTTCTTACTTTTTTACAATCGATACTCAACGGATATTGCAATAATTTCAACATTTCAATAATTGAACTTGCATGAAATTTTATTATCACAATTTTATTGCTATGAACTGTGACAAGCCCGACACCGTCCAATGGTGCGCGGCCGTTTGTTTAGCGTTCGCTAACGGGACGTTCTCTCTGACGTAAATACCAGGAACGCCTCCCAGACGCAAGCAAGTAATTGTGGTCCCTTCTTTACCCCGCCACACATTCTGAAACTCTTTAACCATTACATATGAACAAGCATTCCTGTGAGCGAATCAGTGACGAGTTCGTGCTGTTTATGTGACATAAACTGCTGTTCTTCGAGTGTGACGTACAGTTAAAACTGTTGATGCGAGCAATTAGAGAGGCCTTGTGTTCGATACTCTAGTGAGTGCAGTGGAAGGAAAGGGTAGCTTTCGCTCGTGATTCATTTCACCGCTACATGCCAAAAGAAGTAAAGAGCGGTAAAGTCTGGGCTAAGTTACTTTAATAAAGTAAATCATTATTCAAAACTGAATAAAGCACAACAGAATGTGAATTTAAATTCATAAACATCCACTCTGTAAAAGAAAATGTATTTTGACAGTTCAGGGGAAGTAGATATGATTCCATTCGGTTTTTTATTCTTTGTGATATAAAAACAGAAATATTTACTATTAGGTCTAGGTCATCCGGGAAGGCCGTGTCTTGATTGAATTTCTTGCCGATGTTTCGCCTCACTATGTGGGGCTTCATCAGGGATTGTCTTCTCTCCACGACAGTTGCCAGGTGAACTGTGAGAAGACAAGCCTGATGAAGCCCCACGTAGTGAGGCGAAACGTCGGCAAGAAATTCAGCCTAAAGACCTAGACATAATGGACACTAGCCGCCGAAGCTTACGCAAGGAAATGAAGAAATATTTACGTTTAAAATAATACACATAATTTTGGGCTTAATAACCAATTTAGCCAATTTAGTTTATAACTTAAACATGCGGTCGATTGTTGTATCCTTTTATTCTTCTCAATTTCTTATAACTTGTTTATTTCTTCATGCTTGAAATAAACTTGTCTCAAAAATAAAAAACAATTTAAAGTAATATTTTCAGAACTATTTGTTTATATTAAATGACAATTTTCAGATTTTTAAATAAAATCAGCTGTTAGAACTCTTAATGAAAAAATTTAGTTATTTTTGGTTCTCCACAGTTTATAGAAATATTTAATTAAAATTAAAAACTTATCTTTTATGTGACTAAAGGTTAAACCGATTAATATATTTAAATACATAGGAGGAAAGGCTCCTGATATATGAGTTGAAACATTCCGAGCTGAGAAGCAGGGAGTCACGTATCACTTTTTCGCACATTTAATCGGGGGCTAACTTATTACTTTATCTAGCACGGATTTACAAAGCACATAGCCAATAGAGAAGGAAGAACTGTATTCCAACAACAATTAAATGCTGAGATTTTACCAAGACACATGTATTGAGATCCCTGAATTCAAAAAAGCATCTTTAGAGAAATGTCCGTGTGTGCGTGCGTGAGTGTATGTATGTGGGCAGCATAGCTCAAAAACGAAAGTCCGTAAAGTACCAAACTTGGTATTTAAGTTCACTATTCCAAGCATGTGACAGGAATATTTTCAAGAGTATCCGCCCACCCCTTTACATGGAAGATTTTTCGAAAATTTTGATTTTCTCAAAATTAGAGGTAACGATTTTGATTAAAATACTACATGTTTAAAATATTTTCATCACATATGAAACTTATATCTTGAATTTCCTGCTAATAGCTTCTGAAGATCTCTTCATTCTAGATGACGTTTGTATAACTAGTAAATCGTAAGAGATAGAAAAAAAACTCACTATACAAAAAACGTAGACCTTGTTAACACACACACAGTTCATATTATATTTTTTGTACAGTTAAACATTTCCAAAATATGCCTTGTTATTGGTTTTAATTTTAAAATACTTACATTTTTCTCAAATTGGAAGTAATGTTTCGTTTTATTTCTTTTGTTTTAGTCCTGGAAAGGTAAGGGAACATATTTGTTTCACATAACGATAATCTTTTAAAAGATTTTACAGTCGCTTTAGCCTAAAGTATTCTGTTATTTCCCTTCTACTTATTTCCGCTAATGTCCATCTCGATTAGTATGAAATAGATAAATGAATAATCCTTTGTAAGAAATCTTTATAGAACAACTAGAGAAAATCATAAATAGAAGACATCAGATTTTTAATAACCATTATTCAGAAACACTTAAAGTATAACCAACCCAAATAAGTTATCATTCATTTAGTACTTATTGTATAACTAGAATTTAAAGCAAAGTCGTGAGTTAGTTTCCTAATGAACTTCCATTGGTCTTAAGGATAACCTAGCCCCCGTGTTTCTAGTAAATCAATTTTGTCCGCTTTCGATACTATAGGCCGACACACGCATCGCTATTGTTTTAACCATTAACCAGGAAGGCTGATTTCTTTTATTTTTTTCCATACATCTATTAATTCACTCACCCGCACATACCAATTTTGCTGAGTATAAAACACTTCATTTAAAATTCCAGGCCGCAATACAATACCATTTACTGCAAAATGTATTTACCGTTTGCGTGATAGATGGCAGTTTTAGATGGTATTGAAATGTCAAACAATCTATTCCTACGCCCATCTCCTTACCACTACTCTCTCCGCCCCGTTATAATTTACCTCAATCCCTTATCAACTCGTATTTGATATTTCTACAAGTTCCTCGTCTACATTCTCACTATGGTACAAACTACTAATGACAGATTTGAATCATATATTCTCTTTGGTTGCCTTTTTAAATAGCGCAAATCACTGTTACGAGATTATATAACCAATCTCAAACAGTATGTGTATACCTATCTATTCCTTAGAGGGCTTAAGTTAGGAGCAGAACAGGTGGAATTAGAGAATGGCTAGAAAATTTAGAATTATCATCTGCACAATTTATCATATGTGGGGTGGTATTAGATATATATTGGATATTTGTATGCGGACACTAAGATTTTGTGAGAGATGGCAAAAAAGGATGTCAAATAAAATCAAATTTATATTGTGGACCTTGTATAATTAACTTTGAAAATCCTAAAGGAAAAACGCTTTTTAGATGTGAATTTGTAATAATTTACATGACTTTCCTAGCTGATCCACAAACAAATATTCCTTATAAAAGAATATTCTTTTATCTACGTCGTGATAATCAAGATAAACATTACCGAAACTGGTCAAATTACTTGTTTCTTTGTAAGTATAAGGAAAATAAGGAAATACACTAGCCTAAGCGATAGCCAGATACTTTAAAAGCTGTCGCTAAGTGAAACAATTGAAATTTGTTTCTCTTTGCTTACTAGGAGTAAACAAAAGAGAGAGAGAGAGAGAGAGAGAGAGAGAGAGAGAGAGAGAGAATAAGAAAGATATCTCCTGCTTGAGAAAGATTTAAGTTTCTTAAAATTAAAAACAATAACTCGAAATATCCCGAAAATGGTTAACTCTACATATAAAATGTATATGGCATATATTGTGTGTTTTAATGAAATGCACACTTTTTGTCTGGTAAGTTTTTGTGTAGCTTTTAAGGTTTACCACTTATACAAAAGTTATACAAAATTTAGAATGAAGAGGTCTTCAAAGGCTATTCCCAGAAAATTCAAAGTATACATCGCGTTTGCCATGAAAATATTTTAAACATATGACATTTTAATAAAAATTGGAGCTATTTTCGACAAAATAAAAAATTTTGAAAAATGTTCCACGTAAAGGGTAGTTGGAGTGGGAGAGATTTTCTTGAAAATGTTCGTGGCGGAACTTAAATAGCAAGTTTGGTATTTTACCAACTTTTCGTTTTTGAGCTGCACACACACACAAACACACACATATACACACACACATATATATATATATATATATATATATATATATATATATATATATACACATCATCATTATCATCACCACCACTACACATAGGCAGACGACATGCTGCTAAAAATATGTTTTTAATTCAAGGGTCTCAAAACATGTATTTTGGGTGAAATCTCAATAATTTCAAGTTTTGGGTGAAATATAATATCTTCTCTGTCTACTATTTGCGTTGTGCATATACGCTGGAGAAAGTAATAATAATCCAAAGTTATAGGAAACGAGGGATATTCTGAGTTCACAGGGATGAGGCCAAAATTTAAAAATATTTTGTAACTCTGGAGAAAATTCTACAGGAAGCATTCGTTTTCAGTTTAAAGATAATTATCCACCTACATTTAAATAATAGGATTTCTCTCTAAAACACTGCATAATTTCCCCTTAATTATGTTGTATATTTTTAAGGAACACTCTCAACTTTATCCTGAGCCCCCTGTGTCTCCATGGTAACTCCATGGCACGACAGCTCACAAGGAACCTTGGCCTACCGCCCGGCCGTTGCGTCCCCCATCTCGGTCCATGACAGACGTCATGGATGGCGTGCTGTATTAGACGTGGTCAGCGCCTCGAGTCCCTCCCGGCTGGTTGATGCGGTTCTCGTGATCTGGAGCCGGTACCTCTCCATTAAGTGGCTCCTCAATTGGCCCCCCAGGGACCTCATGAGGCTGAGTACACCCCGGGACTTCCAGCGGGGGAAAAATCCCCACGCAGGTACTGGAAATCAAAACCAGGTCTCCCGCTTGGCAAACAGCTGCGCTACCACCGCGTTAAGGAGATGGCCGTGTATCCATGGTAGGGATTTCATTATTTTGCCACTTAAATGTTTAAATATTAATTAAATTTTTGAAATACATTTATTATACAAGCACAGAATAACATGAAATATTTGGAAAGATGAGTCAGACTGAAAAATTCAATGCCATAGCCGGGATTTGAACCACGGATATCCCGGAATCTAAACAGATGCTCTACCACTGAGCTACCATGTAAAACATACCGGACAATATTAAATTTCTCAGCTGACTAGCTTGTTTCCCGGGAAACCACAAGGTGATCTCAAATTATTTTGAAATGACAAATCTCAATGGCGAATTACAATGTCATAAGTACTTTAAGTTCCAGGATTCATAGAATAGCCAACTATTATGGTCAATTAGTGTTAATTTAGTTGTTTTTCACACGAGCCTAGTGCAGGACAGAATTGGATAGGAGAAGTCGGACTGAAAAATTCATTGCCATAGCCCGGATTTGAACTACGGATCTCTCGGGTCAGCTAGACACCGGTGGTTCAAATCCCAGCTATGGCATTGAATTTTTCAGTCTGACTCTACCTATCCAAATGTTGTCCTACACACAGCTTTTGCGAAAAACTTAAATCAACATGAAATATATTGCAAAACATAAGTCCATAACACAAGAAAAAGGAAACTCAATATACATTTGCCACAAATGGCAAAAGAGAAAAAAATCTAATACCAAATGAAGTTTTTTATAAAAATAATGAACGAAGAAACCATACTTAAGCTAAAAGGAAGAGTAAAAAGAAACACGACGAGGCTTAGGACGAAATAAACAGACTCTTTTAAAGGAAGTTTAAGCCATAATAAATATAATGATACTCTAGATATTCTTGTAAGTTTTACGCCTGTTAAGTTGCACATTTAATATGATTTCGTTTTTTATTTTTATTTTATATCACATACAAAATAGAGAAAATATTGGATTTCAAGATTTTCTGAAATTCATGCTTTGAGTTCCTTTGTAAAAAGAAACACATTTTTAGAAACCTCTGTGAGCGGGTGCGTGCGTGTTTGCGTGTCTGTACATTTAACTAAAATCCAAAAATGGGCTAAAATAATATACACATCTTAAATATTCCTGAACTTACATCCAGAAGAATTTTGCACAATTTTCTATAACGGGTATCTATAACAAAATCTCTGTTGTAGCTATTTTTGCAGGGTTTTTTTTCAACTAAAATGAAGCAGAAAAGTAAGCTTTCATAAGAATAATCCATATCGCAACTAATAAACGATACATAATAGAAAAAGATATATGAATGTAACAAATACGATGTTATTTTGTTTGGCAATGTTTTAATTCCATATCTACCAGATATAGCACCAGGCAGTGATTAGGATTAAAAATTTCTTAGCTTAACTAGAGACAGAAAGTAAAGTGGAAGTGTTATTGCTTTATTTATTTATTATGTTTTCAACATTTGTACTGTCAAAAGCTTTTCAGCGTTGCTTCTGATTTAAATGCATTTATATTTGATCTGAAGTTAATGTCTATTGTATATCTTTGAGTACGATGTATCGTACTATAGTTTCAGCAGACACGTCGCAAATAATAACTACCCGCCATTCCTCATACAGTCTTTTGGAATTTGCAGACGGTTCCTTGTTTTTCAGTGACCTTTGACCACTGCTATTTACATTCTTTGTACTGCTTAAGAGTCTTTATGCGTGCTCACAATACGAGTGTATGCAAAAAAAAAAAAAAAAAAATATCTGATGGGTTCCATTCACATGACTCTCTACATCCCTGCAACAAATTATTGTTAAAAAGATTATGTTTCTATTTACTTCATGCTAATTGAGAAAAATTTAGCAGAAATGGTCTTATTACTTGCTTCCTTGTAAGTAGAAGATAAACAAGGGAGTACCATAGGTTAAATTGATAGTCAAAAGCTGGTTGCTCTGTGACTGAAGTTCCTTTGTTTACATGGACAGGAGTTGACAAATTCCCGTATGAAAAAAGTATTAGTTTTTTAAAGCTGAAACCAAAAAAAAGGAATATCTCAAAAACGATCAACTCCAGCTTATGTATATGACATAAATTGTGTGCTTTAAGGTGCTCTATATCTCTTACGGTTTAGTAGTTATGCAAAATTCCGTAAAAGTCATCTAGAGTAAGGTAGTCTTCAGAAACTATTCCCAGAAAATTCAAGATACACATTTTATTTGTGAGGTAAATATCTTTAATATACGATATTTTAATCAAAATCGTTAGAGTAATTTTTGAGAAAATCAAAAGTTTCGATTTTTTTTCATGTAAAGGGTAGTTTGGGTTGGGAGATTTTCTTGAAAATCTTCTTGTCGCATCCTTAGAAGACATCTAACTTAAATACCAAGTTTGGTATTTAACGGTCTTTTCGTTTTTGAGCTACAGACTGACACGCACACACACACACACGCACACACGGACCTTTTTCCAGATACGCTTTTTCTGAATTCAGGAAGACCCAAAACATATTTCCGGTGAGATTTTGGTATCGAATTTTTGGGTGAAATACAATACCTTCTCTATACACCATGTACATAGACAAAGTAAAACTTATACTAGGTGGCCAGGGAAAAAGGTTCTAATATTTACAGGTGAGGTAGTGCGCAACAAAACAAGAATAACAGTTCCTATAAGTATTGTTCTTAACATGATTCTTTTATGATTGGTCGGGGAGGGCCAATACCGTGGCCTCACCATTCTTCTGATTCATGATTACCCTTTAGACTTATAGCTTTAGGGACAATTCAGCAGCTCCCATAAATAAATTGCATATACTATATGAACATGTGTTCAATACTTGTGCAACCTGGCAACACTAGCGGTGTTCCAAAGAATGCGAAATTCTACACGCAAGATGGATGATTGCATTGCAATGGATGGCAGCAACATATTGTGAAGAGTAGATCAAACACAGTGATTTGATGATAGTATAGTAGATCATAGCTTAACAGATATCAAGTTTACTACAAAGGTTTATAGGAATTGTTTTTTGTTGTACTCTACCTCCACTGTAAAAGCTGGGACCCCCTTTTTTCGGACACACTGAATTTGGGAAGGAAACATCTAGGCGTAAGCTTAGGGTACCTCACAGGTAGGGAGAACCGTCCGCAAAGGATTTGAACCAAGGATCTTCCAATTACGAGTCAATTCCTTAACGACCTCTGTCACTCGTGTCGATTCGGGTAGATATATCCCGTTAAAGAAGACATATAAATTAGTGTTCAACGTCGAAGTTCACAGCGGGATATTGTTATGTTACATCGCTAGTTAGCCTCACCTTGAAAATGGGAGACAGTCCGTCTGGGGCATCTCCTTTAATAATGGTTTCCATGGAAACAGGGCTGTCTGGTGCTGCGTCAACCCCTTCTCCCCCGCTCAGAAACATTGTTATACCGCCCGCGCAAATACGGAAGCCTCTGACCAACGAACATTGCTTCTGTCAATATCTTTACTAGTCCTTTTTGGTTTCATCTGTAACACTACACTTGTACCACAAACTCGTTTGTCAAAATAAAACCTCCAGAGGTAATGTTACATATAGAAAAAGGACGGCCAACCAGCAGGTCTTTGTTCTGGACTTCCAATGTTTACACCAGCGGCATTATAATATGTCATGGGTATACATAATATTGCATAATCACAGACACGACAGAATTCCGGTTAGGTCAAACTGCCTGGCTGAGGTACCCCTCCTCCGCCGCTACCTAACACACAACAAGATGTATAAGAGGAACGTTTAGGTACTCAAGTTAATTTAAAGCTGCATTTAAATATTTAACGACAGAAAGTAGTCAATTACTAACATACTAAAGCACTCGAATTAGCGTTTTTATTTTACGTTGGGGTTTTCTGAATACAAAACAAACATTTTCAGAAAAATGTTTGTGTGTCTGTATGTGGGGAGGGGTGTGAACAGCATAACTCAAAAACGAGAACTCGGTTACATACCAAACGTGATATTTTAAGTTCAAAATATTCCGAGGAAGCAATACGAATACTTTCAAGAAAATTCCCCTACCCAAAATTACCTTTTACTTGAAATCATTTGAAAATATTGAGCTTTTTAAAAATAGTTGTAACTATTTTTTTTGATGACAAATGTTTAAAATATTTTCATGACAAATATAATGTACATCATATATTTTCTGAGAATGGCCTCTGAAGTGCAACTCATTCTGGATAAATTTTGCATAACTGGTAAACTGGTAAGATACACAAAAAGGAGGACAGTTACGACAGCGCATTTTGAGAAGGCAGTTCGATTGGAGAGAGCTGAAGCAGTAGAAAACTTAATGCATTAGCAGCAATTGAAACTAAAAATAATCACTTTGTTACAACACTATAATTCCTCCACTTACTCAGGGTAAGTAGTAGAGGAAGAAAAAACTAAAAATTATGGTCCAAAATGAACAACACATTTTAGTTCTCATTTTCTAGTTATTATAGCTACTAATTTGTTGAATAAAATATTAAAGATTAGAAAGTTGCAAGGCACAGTTATATTACTTAAGAGTCACTGGGAATGAAATTTTAAATTGTTATATTTTGTAAAGATTTTCTGACATTTTTCCTGTGATTGGATTGCTCTTATTTTAATATTAGTAGTAAATGACATTCAAACGGATTTAATAGTTTGTAAGATATAAATTAATTCACAAATTTTATTATGTAAATATACATATTCCATAGCGTACAGGTTCCACACTCCTTAACATTTAAGAAAATTGGTTGACAGTTTTTGAATTACAGGTTTGAACCACACACAAAAAGTGTGCGTGTTGATATTACAATAACTTTGATTGCTGACTTATGGTAATTTGTTTTAAAGATTATAAATTTTAATCTCTTGAATTATTACTTTGAAAATTACTGTCCTTTTAGGCTACTTTTGTCCCCTTGTATTACAATACGTACTTCTGCACATTATGGAACATTGTAGTTGCATTTAAACAAAAACTGAAAAGTGTGGAGCATCTTGAAAGCGTTCAAATGTGCATTCGAGAAAAAAATCGTTTTATAAGTTAGTGAGCCAGGAAACAGAGTATTGTGTGTGCGTGTGTGTCTGTATGTGTGTGTACATTACGAGGGGTATTTCACACGAAGCCGTGGGTTTATTGTATGTCAGATCTCTGCAGGAAAGATGAGATGAGTGTAATCAGAGAGCGGCCGACATCCGGAGGGTAGAGAACCGTCGTGGAGAGTCCCTAACAGTTCATAAGTGGTTCATCTTGACGCTTGGAGCGCCAGATCCGTGACTCAGTCCCAGATAGACTACCTGAGTTCGCAGATAAGCCACTAAAGCTGTCCCGCTGTTGAGAGCTCTATGTGTTTATATTGTAAATATGTATATAATACAAAGTATCTCAAAATATGCACACAAAAAAAAATGTGAAAAAAAAAGTCTTCAAACCGAACTGTTCTCGTGGGCTCAAAGAGTGCCTCTGTAAGGGATAGGATAAAAAAATTCTGATGTGATCAATTCACATGACTTTCTCTACATTCTCTATATATGGCCGCGCCGTATCCGAGTGGTCGGACCACTCGCTTCTCACTTAGACGGCCCGTGTTCGGTGGACAAAACGCACAGGGTGGGTTTTCTCCGGGTTCTCCGGTTTCCCCCGCCATTACATTCCACCGGGGCTCCATCTTCATGTATCATCAGTGTCATCCCCTGCGGTGCCAGAGTAGTAAAAGTTAAACACTAAATTATTCTTAAATAGCTTATGCTCCTATTTACTTCATGCTAATTTAGAAAAATTAGCAGAAATAGTCTTATTACTTGCTTCCTTGTAAATAAGGGAATAAAATGGGTTAAAGTGATGTTCAAAAACTGGTTGCTATGTGACTGAAGTTTCTTTGTTTGTATGGACAGGAGTGGGCAAATTCCTGTATGAGAAAAGTATGTGTTTTAAAGCTGAAATTATTAACAAGGAATGTCTTAAAAAGATCAACTCCAAGAAAAAAATGTATATGACATAAATTGTGTGTTTTATCGTGATCTATGTTTTTTGTGTAGTAGCTTTTTGTCTATCTCTTACGGTTTACCAGTTATGCAAAATTCAATAAAAACCACCCAGAATAAAGAGGTCTTCAGAGACTATTCCCCGAAAATTCAACATTTAAAGGTCTACATCTGATTTGGCATATAATGTCTAAAATATAAGAGATTTTATATGCCAAATAAAATGTATATCTTTAATTTTCTGGGAATAGGTTCTGAAGATCTCTTTATTCTGGGTGTTTTTTATTGAATTTTTCATAACTGGTAATCCTAAGAGCTATTTTTGAGAAAATCAAAATGTTCTAAATTTTTTCCATGTAAAGGATAGTTGGCGTGGGGGGATTTTCTTGAAAATCTTCGTGTTGCATCCTTGAAAGATACTAAACTTGTAGCGTTATTGAGCCCCGCGTTTGGACACCATCTGCGGTGTTAATATGGTGTTGACGTTAGATGTTATATGCAGGGTTGCCTCTTGCACAACATTTAAGACGCCTTATGCAATGAGCGCAGATTGGAGTCGTTGACCAGACTCACTCCCCTACCTATGAGTAGACCCACTTACCTGGTACGGTGAATCTACTACCGGTGAGTTTCCCTCGGTGTCGCTCAGTCGGAACGATAATTGACTCACCCGGGGTGGTAAAGCAAATGGGGGTAGGTCAGGAAGTTGTATAGTTTGCTTGAGTTTATTCCTTCCTAAAAGAGACGAGACAAGCACGTCTGCCTTATAATAAATACTGTTCACTTATACACTTGTTATGATTCTAATAACATGACTGAACACACGTAATATTTAGTACTCGTCACTGGCTTTGTGTCTAACTTTATGTGATGTGCTTAAGTTGAGCCCGACGAACAACAGCAGAATATCTACAGACAAATTTCACGCACAGGTCAGAACAGATGAATTAGAACAGATTTTCCGAGGTGCATTCTTGGGCTCTTTGTATACAAAAATTACTGTCTTGGCGGCCTCTTTCTGATTGGACAGAAAAGGCGCACAATTGACGTCAATATTACCCAAGAATAAATTTCCTTATCCCAGTATGCACTGTAAACCTCACGTGACAAGCCTAGTACAATGAAGAATTACCATCTTCCATATTTTTCAGTTCACACCCGACCTAGCTCTAGCGTACGTGACTTGACAAAAGAGCTTCTCATCCCCTTTGACTCTTGGCGTCAGCTTTCTTCTCCAGCTGAATTTTCAGTTAACTACATATATTTATACTCTTTTAATTTTACTTTGCTAAATAATTAATGACTAATAATAATTGTAATAGGGGAGCTAATTAACGGTCTCAAACTTACATATCAAGTTTGGTATTTTATCGAGTTTTAGTTTTTGAAGTTTCGTGTTTACAGACACACGGACACACAAAAGGGTCTTTTTCTAAAAATGCTTCTTTATACATGGGACATTAAAATGTATATTTCCGGTGAAATCTCGATGTCAAATTTTTAGTTGGAGTACGTCTTATCTACCTACATACCATGTACTATGTAGAAAAAGGAAAATCATTACAATTTTGTTCTCTGTTTTTAATTAACAACATTATTTCAATATAATAAATTCTTTAGCACTTAATGTCCTACACTATAGTGGAACCAATTTTTGGAAATAATGGTATATGGGGATATTTAGGGTAGTTGCTCCCTGTGATTCATCCTATGTGCTAGTCTTAAATGTTTATAAGTTCTTAGAGTAGTTTTTAAATGTCTTAAAAGCTTTGAAAGTATACCAATTTGTAACATGGAATAGATAAAAACTGGTGAAATGCACGATTAGTTACTTCGCTTTATCACAGCAACTTTTAGCGTACATTCTTATCCACTTAGCTGTGATAAAGCTATCGGCTCAGAAATTGTGAAAATATTCTGATTATGACAACAGCTGTAAGAGTAACCTGGAATGAAATATTAAACGAAAACTGTAAACTATTGTGAATTCATTTTTATAATGAATAGACCAAGTATTCCAGACGTTTGTAAGCATGCAGAACTTGCATTTATTTTTAAGTGAGTACTTTAAAAATGTATATGATAGTTCAATACTTTTTTTAATACAAATCGAATGTTAAATTTAACTACATCGGATCTGTTTTAGCACACATCAAAACATGTGTTTCCACTGAATACTCGACATCTAAGTTTTGGTTGGAACACAATACTTTCCCTTCTTACCTAATATAAGTAGGTGGTAGTGCAAACAAAAATCTAACGGTTTAATTTTCGCCACGCAAAAAATATAATTATTTGTAAATCATATGCATGTTATGAATATTATGGTCATTTCCTTGGAATAACATGAAGAATTCCGAGTTACAAATATTTAGAAACTAGTTCGTATTGATTTGTGAAAAGGTCCAAATATTTTATGCAATATTGTAAGAGCCATTACTTCAGAGAAACTGGCAGAGTAAAATCCTTTAACCCAAAGTTGCATAATATACAATGCTTTTTAGTTGAAATTCAGTACTCGCATTTACTGGCATTAAAGTGGAAAATAGGGTGAGATTACGGAGAACGACGCATCAGGCTAGTGCTGAAGAAAATCTATGCTTAAATATAATCTTTCTTACACACGATATGTAAGCCATGAATGTAAACTTACCACTTTGCGGCAGCAATTAGTTCACAACTTAAACACCACTCACCTGTAAGAGAGAAAGAAAATAATTTACCACAACTGTTTAAAAAACAACAACATATTTAGCGCCAATTAATAATAAAACTCACATTAAACAATAACACCTCAAGGCCATTATACATTGAAGAGGATAAAATATTAAGTTTGAAATTATACCTTATAATGGTTGAAACGCTATCCTAAAGGCTTTAAAACTATGATTCGTTATGTGTAACCTGTTTAAAATAACATATTATATATAATAAATACTTATTTTTTTTATATTTTCATGTTTGTAAATTACTACGTAGGAGCTGAAGTAGGCTAGCTTTTTATTATGAATTACATTTATAGTTTGATATACTGCTCTAACTAATTAGTACTTGAATCATTTTACAAACAAGATTTACGAACTTGCTTAGCGGAGTAGCAATATTATTTTAGAGCAACTAACGGAACTATAAGACTGCTGCTTGTACAGAGCGTTCATTTAGAGCATGGCCTCAATTGCCCTGCATTGCGCTATTTCAAACCGGTTATGTTCCCCTTCCATTTTCCTTCTTTCCTTGTGCCAGCCAATCAGTTGACCGAAGAGTTTGTACAGATCACTGTGTTATAAGATAACAGAACTACCTGCCACTAAGTTATCGTGTAAAGGGTCGACAGAGACAGCAAACAAGGACGAAGGTCGAACGAACATAGCTTGCCTCACTCTGAGAAGTAAACTTCGGTATCAGACACACTTTACAAAATATGAACCAAACATTGAGGTATTTTGCATGACACAGTATCTCTGTAATTACCTCCTTTGTATGTCTAATGTGTAATGATATATAAATTTTACAAATGTCCATTTCACTAAAATACATTGAACAATAAATAATAAAACATTCTGGAAAAACGTTGCATTAAACGGATAAAAGTTCTTTACAAAGTTCTCATATAAAACCACAACGTTTGTTTTCATGTTAAGTTTTTTGAAGCTTAAAAAAGCCAAATATAGCTAAACATGTACTCATTTCCTTTTTCGGTACCTGAACTTTTCTTCCTATGAAAACAGAGCACGAACACAGACTTCAATGAGAAAGAGAACAGAAGAATAGATGTACGGGAAGTAACAAAAGGGAAACATAAAGGTACCGTAGAGTGAGTGTCTTGAGTTACACTTGCCCCAGAAGACTGGAAGTAATTCAGTTTCCAAGAAGCTAGAAAAAGACCACGTGTACTGCATGTCTTGCTGAAAACAAATATGTCTTCCCTGAGGAGTTCTAGTGCTTTTAGCATTATAATAAGCAACTCGGCTTTGAAAAGTTGAGTTTTTCAATAAACGCTTGAAAAGATGCAAGAAACTACACATGTCTATATGCATAGGGAGCTTGCAAAACTTGCAATCTTGTGTTGTAAAGCAATGGTCAGCAAGTGACGTCGGAGCAGGCGAATGCCAACGAGGCACTGAGTGAGGAGTAGTCACAGCAAACAATGGTAAGGACATGTGGTAATTCATTGTGTCAACATGTTTGCTTATTGACTGACAGCTTTATTTATACTATATACTGTATGTGATGAACTGTAATTATGTAAAACATATTTGTTATTGCATTGCATTCGATACTTCAGTTGTCATTTACTATTTAAAGGAGAAATGCTACCAAAATTGTAGTTGGAATATTTGTTATATTTACTGCATATTACGAGGGGCTTTATTTATATTTTGAGTCTAATAATAAAAAAACAGTAATTTGTCATTGCAAATAGTTTTTTGTTGCTTGAAATATTCTACTTTATGATCAATACACTTTGTCATAGAATTGTTTCCAATCTTCTTGAGACATCACCAAAACATGGTTTTTGAACGCATCAACGGCTTCGTTGTCCGCGCATTTTATTTTTGATGTTCGGGAACAAAAAGAAGCCATTGGGTGCCAAATCAGGGTTGTACGGTGAATGGGTCATCAATTCGATTTTTGGGTCGGTTGTTATACGAGATGTATGAGCGCCCGCATTGCCTTGATAAAGAACGATCCGATGGTACTCACCGAAGATTTCTGACAAACAAATGTTGTATACCATTCTGAATTTACCACTTTATATTCCTCTAGAGTCCACATTACCAGTTTTTCTGAAGAAAGAATAAAAAAAAAAAAAGCGATCATTTGTTTCCAAGTGCTTCGAGTGTGAGAAACGTTTTTGGATTTGGGTCATCTTGAAACTCCCATATAATCGACTGCTGTTTACGTTCTGGCCCATATGTATAGATTAGTGATTCATCACCTGTTACAATCTTATATAGGTCTTTCGAAGCGCCACCATTGTATTTCTTGAGCAGCTGTGTGCACCAAGTGATACGAGCATCTTTTTGAGATTGCCAAATTATATGGGATTCCAACGAGAGCAAACTTTTTCACAACTTAAATGATCATCCGATACTTTATATACGTATGTTGGTGGAACTAATGCCTAAGGTTGCCTCCATCTCGCGGTATGTGGCATGACAATCTTGCACTATAATTTTTTTCACAGAATTAATTTTTCTGGCAGAACTGTTTTTGAATGTTTTTGACGAATTTGAGCGAATGACGGTCGAGATTTAACTCGTTATGCTAGTGTTTCACAGTGGAAAAAGGATGGAGTTTTATTGCCAAATGTAGTGGCAATTTGATCAATGCACTCTTGTCTTGATAACCCATAGTAAAACACCGCACGAACATTTTCACGAGCTAATTCCATCTTTTCACTGAGACACAATTTAAAAAAACACACAAATAACGGTCTATTGACAAAATATCTGAAACAAGTTACGGACAGCAATGTCAAACTTTCCGGTGAAAATACCATATGGCACCCACAGCAATCAGTGTAGCCAATGCTCAAAATATAAATAGTCGCCCTCGTACAGTGAATTAAATTTAATCATGAAATTCACCATTTGTTACTAAAAGTAACCTAGTGCTGGATGCTTCAGATTCAAATATAAAATATTAATTTTTGATAAATTTTGAATGTATATTGTGTTTGTTAATAATACACGCAAACGCATAACTGAGGCTTGATCCAATGCTACAGACGCCTCTTGGGGTTAAACTTCTCAAGAGTCCTAATCTGATTATTGAGCGCTCTTAGTAAGTTTGTGTTATTATATATTGTAATATTGATATAATTTTCGTGTTTCAGATAGCAGAAGAGAAACTACATTGGTATAAATACATTTTTTTAAGTTTCCCAACAAATGTAACAAACCCGTCTACTAAGCGGGTGGTCCTAAGTTCAAATCCTATTGGCCAACCAATTTGGCTGGATTTTTTTTCGTGGCTTCCCTAAGTTGCGAAGCTAAAATACCCGATTGGATATTTAATACAACCCAAAGTCACACCTACAGTCTAAAACAATAGCAAAACTGAAAACAAATGGTAATCCAAATTGCGCTTCATGTTAGACCGGACGGCACCCCTAACCTCATCTATCTATATCGGAGGTAAGGAAAGCATAGTATGAGGAACTGGGGCCTTAGAAAGCTAGTTGCTCTTTGCTTTGCACTATATGGTTATGGGTGGAGGTGTAGCTGGACTGAATGGAACTCTAACACCTCTGCTTGGCGCTAAACGAAGGTCATATGAAACAGGGATATTACTTTGAGGTACATATATAATGGTATATTTGTTGTGAAATTAAAAATATAAACTGGGATTAGGTACCCTCTTATTTTAACAGTTTTAAACTGGAGTATTAGTAGTTATGATCTTTATACTTAAAGAATTTTGCAGTATTATAGTCTATTTAGAAGACTACTGTCCACCACATACCGTAAACGGGGTACGTTACCGAACAGCTCAGTGGCGACATGATTGGGTTATTAAAGCGACGTAAAATAAAACATACAATTTATTTAAAACCCTGGTTTTTCAGCTCAGCGCAAACATGTAAAACAACAAAGGCCGCTACCGTTCAGTGGAAGTTTCGTATTCGACCGTCACTTTTGGTGGCAGGTCTTCTGAGAAAGAGAAATACTGCCCGGCTGAATGCTCTGGCCATTTCTATTACAAAGAAGTTACATTTTGAGGGATGTCTTATTTCATTCACTAGCTCACTCACAGTAAGACTCGTTAGCATGGCTTCCTTCGGAAGGGAAGTAAAGTCTTTGGCCCTGTGTCGTAGATTTACGACACGCAAAAGAATCTCAGGCCTGAAAGAGAGGCCTCTGAACAAACTTAAGCGGTCTTTCACGCCCAATTTAGAATGGGACACTGAGATCCACAGTAGTTAAAGAGCGTCCATAAATAACACGACATTTACATTTGCAGTAAGACTGAGTAAGGAAGCAAATAGGATTAGCATAGCCCAGCTAGTTCTTGTGTTTTCATGTGCCTTCTTTTTAGACAAGTCAACACGAGACATAATAACATCATGGCGCAACATAACGGCGATTGGAGGAACAATGCTATACTGTTCACTTGGCCCGCGGATATTCATGATCTCAGAAAAATAGTTTTACAGCCTTTGTAAGCCTTATACCTGAGGAGATGTTAGATTAAGATCACACGCGGGGAAATTGTTTCACATGTAATGAATTGTGTCGTGAACGAATGGCGGACTATCTGAAAACAAATCTCAGCAGAAAAATAAATAAAAGTAGTTTTCATTTTTCAGTGTTCCAATATTGTGTTTCCAACGGGTCACCCTGCTGTCGGCTATAATCGGGAGCACATAAGGGGTTTGGAGGTAAGTCATTGAAAATTGACAGAGTGTGTGTGTGTGTGTGTGTGTGTGTGTGTAAGCCAGAGAGAGAGAGACAGAGAGCTGTCTCTTTTATTCTCACTCTATGCGCTAGTGGTCACATGATCCAGAGGAATTATTATTATTATTATTATTATTATTATTATTATTATTATTAGACCGTCTTCATAGCGAGATGGTAGCGCGGCTGCTTATCAAGCGGCAGGCCCGAGTTCGATTCACCGGCGTAGCGATTTTCTCCCGCTGAGGGACCTGGTCCGCGATGCCCTCAGCCTCATGAGGTCTCTGGTGGTCTAATTGAGGAGCTACTTGAAGAAAAAGTAACGGCTCCAGGTTGCGCAGACCGAATTAACCGACCAGGAGGGACTCGGGGCACAAACCAAGATCCATCCTCCAGTGTTGCCTGATACGGGCAGAGTTTGGGGACACAGCGAGCGGTCTGCCTTGGTGCGACTTTGGGCTGTTGGGCTACGGAGTTTAATTTAGTTGTTATTATTATTATTATTATTATTATTATAATCATCATCAGCATGACCATCATTATTTTTACTTAAGGAAGTATACCTAGAACGCTACAAACTACAATGTTACGATTTGGTTGATGTATGATTAATTAAACGCAACAAAAGAAAAGTATTTGAATAAATTACAAGTATAACCTGATTACTCCTATTGGTGACTTGGTCCTTTTCGACCCGAATAGAGCGGATAGTGATTCCTGACACCATGCTTATATTGCTTTACATACCCACCTCCAACACTATGGAGAATAGGGTAACTGTTCGAGGGTAACTATCGCTAACAATGTACTTTCTAGTAGGTATACTTTTCTCCTTCATAACTTTAACCATCCGCGATTCATGTGCAGTTCAGGGATAATGTAGAGTAAAATGAGCTGGAATACCGAAACAAATACGAGATAAATTGACTGAAACCGGATAATTAGCTTAGGTTGAAATCCAGTAGGTCGTTTGTGTAAATTGATCCTACGCAGCATTCTCATTAAAATACAACGAAGTTGTGGATAAAGGCAGAAAGAGACGGTAATTGATAACTGAATAAAATATGTTAAGTAACATCAAGGGTTAGTACAGTGCATTATTAAAAATCTGATGCGTTCCATTCATATGGCTTTCTCTACATCTCTGCAACAAATTATGGTTAAAAAGATTATTCTTCTATCTACTGCATGATAATCGAAGTGAACATCAACAGAAATTGTCTCTATTACTTCTCTCCTCGTAAGTAGAAGGAAATAAGGGCACACCTTAGGCTAAAGCGATAGTACATTTTTTAAAAAGCTGTTAGTCATGTTGTTTTATCCGTTTCTTTATATGGTCAAGAGTTTTCAAATACTCGTATGAGAAAAGTATTTTAAAACTGAAACCAGTAACAAAAAGTATCTAAAATGGCCAACTCCCGAAAAAATGTACATAACATAAATTGACATAACATATCATAAAAAACCAAGACCTACATTTTTATGCAGCAAATTTTTGTCTATCTCTTACGGTTTTCCAGTTATGCAAAATTCAGCAAACTTCCTCCAGAATAAAGAGATCTCTAGAGGATATTCCCATAAAATTCAAGATATTTAATTTTCTATTATTAAATATCTTTAATTTGCTATAATTTTATCAAAGAGTTAGAGCCATTTTTGATAAAAATTATCTTTTTCAATTTTGTCCATGTAAAGGGTAATTTAGGCTGGGATAGATTTTTCTCCAAATCTTCGTTTCGTATTCTTGGAAGATACTAAACTTAAATATCAAATTTGGTATTTTACCGACTTTTTCTATTTGAGTTATCGTGCTTAATAAAAAAAATAAACAAATAAAAATCTGAGATATAGTTCCACGTTAACTAATATAAAGGTTATTTTTCAATTTTTTCTTTGGTCACATTGTACTCCTATAGAAATGTTTGAATGTCTGGTATTTCTACAGTGATTTGGAAATTTTCTTTATCCGGAGAACTCATTATAACCGAAATTCGAACTCCGGACCTCTTGAATAAGACAGACATGCTACCCCCCCACTATAACGACGGGAGATGACAGATCCTTATTCATATGGCGATCAGCTTTAAATTGATTAACGCTTATTTTCTTTATTTTATCTGAAAATAAGAGTTGTATTTAATAAGACTATTTCGTGAATAAAATAACAATGATTAGCTTATATGGACATGAAGAATAATATTCCTAAAATCCCGTTTGTCTTGACGTATTTTTACACCGAAATCCCTACAACTTGATGCGCATATCATAAATTTCAGTTCTCTTTGTATTGCTGCATTATATTATTTTGGCTTAGTAAAGCATAATTGTAATTACGAGGGGCATACTGAAAGTCATGAGCAACACTATTTTACAATCTTAATATTTATTTTTAAGCCAAACCAAATACATCATCATAATCTACAGACTTTCTTTCACTTTTCGACATAGTCTCCATTGTTTTGCACACATTTTCCCCATCGTTCTACAAGTTTGAAAATGCCCTTGTGATAGAACTCCGTTCCAGCTGCCCGCAGACCCTGACGCACTGCTTTCCGAATATCCTCCAGCGTCTCGTAGCGTTGGCCACGCATCTGCTCCTTCACAGAACCGAAAAGATGGTAGTCGGAGAGTGCCAAGTCGGGACTGTAGGGAGGATGTGGAAGAGTTTCCCACCCTAATGCCCTGATCTTCTCCATAGTGGCACGGGCAGTATGCGGACGTGCATTATCCTGTTGAAGGATGATCCTCTATCCAGGGCGTTTATCACGCAAAGCCAGACGGAGCTTCAGAAGTGTCTTGATGTAGCGGGCAGAATTTATGGTTTGTCCAGGTTCAAGAAAGTCAACCAGAATGCAACCTTGTGCATCCCAAAAGACACTTCCCATAACTTTTCCTACAGACTGCACTGTCTTCGCTTTCTTTTTCGATGGTGAGTTCAAGTGGTGCCATTCCATACTCTGACGTTTCGTTTCTGGATGTGATGGAACCAGCTCTCATCTCCAGTCACAATACACGTCAAAAATTCATCACCTTCATTATGAAATTTCTGAAGAAGGTTTTGTGCAATGGTTCTTCTCTGAAGTTTGTGGTCTTCAGTCAATAAACGGGGGACCCAACGGGCACAGAGCTTTCGATAACCCAAGCTGTGGATCATTTCTTGCACTGCACTATATCCTATTCCAAGTTGCGCAGCAATTTCATTCACAGTGAAACGCCTATCTCCTGTAATGAGCTCATCAACTCTTTCCTTGTTGCGTTCTGTAGAGGCAGTTCGAGGACGCCCGCTACGAGACGCATTTTACAGACTCGTGTTTCCATCTTTGAAATGTTTCACCCATCTTCTAACACTGCTGGCACCCATGCAGACACCTCCATACGCACGTTGAAGTCTGAGATGAATTTCAGGAGCAGATTTTCCTTCTTTCACAAGGAATTCAATGACAGCACGCTGTCGAAACGAAACATCAATATCAGCCATTTTTTCAAACACCGTCTGTGGTCACGTGATAGAAGCTAATGACGTCACAATATGTCAACATGTGGCTTAAAGTCTGTAGATTACGATCCTGCAATTCCTTTCGTTACATTGTTGAAATTTAAATTTTTACTATGGGTTGCTCGTGACTTTCCGTATGCCCCTCGTAATATGTTTATTCGAACTTCCACCATTATTTACGGGAATATCACTGAACACTAATATTCAGAGAGAAAACAAATGCATGGGGGTGCGATAAATTTAGAAAACCATTGGCATGTGGGTGTGATAAAAAACCAATAAAACGCAGAGATAATGAGCTCCGATTGGTTGGAATTATATGCGCCATTTACTGGACTGGTCCCTTCCTACATCACGTGTCATGAATGAAGTAGTCAGCTTAAACTATAAAACACTACTTGACTTTGTATGAATATTATGCAAATAAATTTAATATTCTCAATACCGTATTATCAAAGAGTAATGAGAAACAACACCACAAAGTAATACAAGCTTTTGCGTGCTAAAGCTTTGTATGCTGCACATTAACAGAGGACGGGAGGTGCACTACAAAAGCGCCGTAACGGACATAAACGGAACCTCAACATTTTCGTGTTATACATGGCTGGCAGCACAACTAGAAAGTCGGGCATGAATTAGATGCTTGTGCTTCACTTTTTGTTAATAGATGTTCATAAAACAAACTATAACCTCATAAGAAACCCAGACTTGATGTTTCAGAATCCAGTTATTCGGAAAAATTAAATTAATATCTTCATAAATCGCACCCTGGCTTCTAAAACGCCGTAACTCAAAATACTTTTTTTTTTTTTTCTTTTTTAGATACAAACATGTTAGTTACATATGCTTGTACAAAATACAAGTGAACTTCAGACTGGGGATGTGTTTGAATTGGGTTGGTCTCGACACCCTTGGGAGACTGAGTACGTCTTGGCAGTGAGGTTTGGAAAGGGTTGAATACGCCAGTACAAGAGGTACTGCCAGCCCCCTCAAGTTTTTCGTAGTCTTCTCTGGTGTTTGACTCTCGCAAGGGACTTTTTGTATTTTTTTTATAGTCTTCTACGAAGTCCGTGCCCATGTCTCAGTCATCTTAAATACCAGGCCATAATATCACGCGAACCAATCAGATGTTAGCTTCATCCCAGCTCTTATAAATACCAGTCTCCGCAAGCTCAAACCATCAGTTCACCCTAAAGACGAGGAAGATGCACTTCTTCGAAATGTTGGTGCCAAGCCAAGTTTTTACCTGGCTAGAAGCCCGAGAAGATTTTGAATTGGCTTTTTGAGTTTTCAAGAGATGCCATGTTTTTCATGGCAGACAGATACTTCTACATCGAGCAGAACATCTAAGTCCCTACAACTGGGGATGTGTTTGAATTGGGTTGGTCTCGACACCCTTGGGAGACTGAGTACGTCTTGGCAGTGAGGTTTGGAAAGGGTTGAATACGCCAGTGCAAGAGGCACTGCCAGCCCCCTCAAGTTTTTCGTAGTCTTCTCTTGGGTTTGACTCTCGCAAGGGACTTTTTGTATTTTCAGGAGTTAATCCATGGAAAACAAAAAAGGAGCTTCTCGTGGTGCCTTGAACTTTAATTCTCCACCTAATTATTTTCAGACTTTCATTATCTAAAAAATATAAAAATACTTCTTTGAATCACAGTTTCCTTTCGGTTATAATGGATTTTATAGGGCAATTAATTAAACATTCATATTTATAAAGCGTTACATATAGATTTTAACCTAGTATTCTAACTATTTAAAACAATTCAATTTTTATTTTCCAAAATATATGTTTTTTAAAAAAAAAGAAAGTCACACAATGTGGAATCTCTAAACTTTATGTATACAACTTTGTTATTAAACGTTTCATGTTGGAAATAACCCAGAAATTAATACATACTTTATAAAAATCGTGCGTGGTATATTTTTGAGCGAATTCCGAAGACATAACTGAACATTTACCAGGTGGCCCAACTATCCCGTATTTGATGTGTGCAAATATCCCTTCGTGTGTTAAAAGAATTGTAAAACTCAACAGTGCTATTTCAAGTTAACCGCACGCCAGTGGAGTAAAAGCATTTGCTTTACTTTTCTTGCTTATCAGCGGAGACGCTGAGCGCTTCGCGCTCTTTGCAAGGGGGTAAAACGAAATTCGCTCTTACCAGTAATCAACAGGCTGTTTTTAACTTGAAATAGCCCCGTTGAGTTCTGCAACTCCTTTAACCCACGAAGGAATATCCGCAAGCATCAAACAATGTCAGTTGGGCCACTTGATACATTTTCGAGAAAAGCATTACGAAAAAACACCGAAGCTTAATACTTTATTTTACTCAGAAAATAGAGCTTACAGAAAATATGTTCGACAATATGAAAAGTAAAATATGGGAATAAAATATCATGAATATTCAAGAATATCCACATATGCGAAGCCACATTTTCTTCGTAAAACTATGCTACCGAAATTTTGTGCACAAGGAACTGAGAAAATAATAAACACGGGGAAACAAAAACCAAGATAATGAAGGAAGACGGTTAACGCGCGTAGAACTGAGCAACCACAACAAGTAGCCAAAAATATAACGAAGTCAATGAGAGGAAAATAATGAAGAAAGGTAGCCAAAGAAAAGCAAGCAAAAGCAAGCTAAAAATAACAGAGAATAGAAACATCAATTAAGAGAAGATAAAAAGAATCGAAGCCACAAAGAGAACTTGTATACAAATAAAGCAAACAAAGATATCAAAGAGATAGACATTAAAAGCAATACAATAAAATGGAAGAAGCAACTATTGAAAAAGGAAATGGAGGAAGAAGAGAAAGGAAAGACAGAAATTTCGAAGAGAGAAATAATGAAAAACAACGGACTAAAACAATAGAGCACTATGATTAAAAAAAAAAAAAAAAAAAAGGAGTCGGAAATAAAGAAATAGACGGCGTAAAGAAAACAAACGCAGGCGGCAGAACGGCAGCAATATGCAGACCCGCAGAGAGACTGTGGTGATGTGAGAGCACTTCCGCGTTTTAAAGCAGATGGACCAAACTGCTTCATCTGGGTGCAAAAATACGCATAGTAGCATCTTCACTATGCTCTTTCTTTAACTCTCTTCTCATATTGAAGTACCAAACGAATTATACATATAATTATAAGTAATACCACGAGTGTTTTCATTTTGTCGATAATTCTCGACCGGAGCGAAGCCACGGGAGTGAATTGCCCTGAGAGATGAAAACACGAGTTGTATTTGATAAGACAATTCAGCGGAATAGATTATTAATAAGTTATAATACCTAGGAAAGGGCATTTAATTGTAATACATTAGTTCTTAAACGGTAGATGACGCATTCGACCATGTTTATTGACCGATTTTGTTTTTTTCTTTCTTCACTGCCTCCTGAATCATGACATGGCCAACCATGCCTACACCCAATGTATGAATATCGATAGCAACAATAGAAATAGGGAACAATTACTTTATTTCAGCTTTTAATAACTAATACATGAAATGGAAACAAGCGTTATTTTATTTGAGGCAGTTGCACTCATCTCATACATAAGAAATACAATAATGATTATTTTCACTCCTTTTTGAACTAAATACGTTATGAACTGGATACAACTTTAAATAAACATTGTAACTGAATTAATTGAAATGACAGTTATTAAAAGTAAAGGCTGACTGCATTGTCACCTTGTTACAATAACCAACACAGGAGAATAAACAAACGAATGTCAGATGCGACAAAATTTCAAAGAAATGATCATTAGTTACGATAAGATGTTTCGACAATATCGCTAAAGTCAGATGACCGTGATTGGTTGAAATTGCCTAATCTCGGCCATTGCATTGGCACTTTAATAGTTGAGCTGAATTGTTAGAAGCATTAAACCTCAACTACATGATTACGGCGGTAGGTCAGAGGACATTCCCCGGAATAGAGCTAGTGCACCTTTTTTAATTACCCTGCCAGTTACTTCTACAGTAAGTAGAAGAAACGTTGCGTTGCACCCAAAAATATAATACCAAATTTTCACCAGAAATGCATGTTTATAGTTGCTTTAACAAGAGAAAATTCTGATGTCTTCCGCCCATATTACTTTTTCTACATTTCTGTCACAAATTATTGTTAAAAAGCTAATTCTTCTACCTACTTCACGCAAATGTAGATAAAATTACCAGAAATTACATTATTACTTGCTTTTTTTTGTTAGTTAGAAGGGGAGTTACACTCGGCTAAAGCGATAGACAAATATTTTAAAAACTGGTTGCTATGTGATTGAAATTCGTTTATTTGTACGGCCAAGAGTTGAAAAAGTTCCGTATGAGAAAAGTATAGGTATTTAAAGCTGAAACCAACAACAAGGAATATCTCGGAAACAGTCTACAAAAATGAATATTATATTATCTGCGTGTTTAAATGCGTTCTACATTTTTTGTAGTAAGTTTATGTCTATCCCTCATGGTTTACCAGTTAAAACAACCAGAATGAAGCGGCGTTCGAATCTAATCCCGGATAATTCAAGATATACATTTGATGTATCTTGTAAATATTTTTAATTTACGATAATTTATTCAAAATAGTTAAGAAAATCAAAATATTCGAACAACTTTTCCATGTAAAGGGTAGTGTGGGCTGGGGGGCCGGTATTTTTCCCAAAATCTTCGTGTTGCATGCTTGAAAGATACTTAATTTTTATAACAAGTTTGGTATTTTATCAACTTTTTTGAGTTATCGTGTTCATAGTCACATGAACACACACACGGACCTTCATCTAAAAATGCTTTTTTGGCTACTGGGTAACCTAAAACATATATTTCTGGTGAAATCTTGGTATGTACTTTTGTTTGAAGTGCAGTGCCTTCTCTATTTACGTACCATGTACTATGTAGAGAAAGTAAATAAAGAAGAAATGAAAGAAAAAGTGTAGATCGTTGTACAATTTTTATTATTTTCATAGAGAATCCGGAGGGAAAAAGCCACTTTTTTAACCAGCTGGTAATTTAGTTGACGTTAAAGACTACATATTTCAGAAATAATGTAATAATCTCTCCAAGTTAGAGGAGAGTTATCAACGTTAGAGGAGTTATGTATGGGGAAACACTTTAATCCTTTAGCGTAAAGAAGTGTAGTTGATGCAGTACCTACTTGAGGAAATCTCAAAGCTAACTTGAAGACTTCTATGTTTGACTTTGTGTCTAACTCACGTATAGACACTGCATGTGCCATAGCATGAAGCAGGAACTTTCTACAGGACTTCCGTTTGAAGCAATTAGAAGGCACTTTCTACTCTAACTTCAAGGGCGAGGCACTGCAAGTCACACAAAACAACGACGTTCTTGAGGACGCCGCTATAGATATAGCGCGGTCTTATGTAAAAGACAGGGAAACAGTTGACTAATTACCATGCGTCTAGTCGGGGTTTCGTATTGTCAGAACAGGTAACTAGAGGCAGTCATTACTTTCACTCAAACACCACACCCTTGCTGAACATGTCTTGCAACTCGAAACGTTACATTCCTCGTATCAAAGCGAGTCACTGAAAGAAAGCATTGTTGCGCGGCAAGGGAGTACGACACTTTTTTGTTCGAGAGTTGTACAGTTCAAGAGTGAGATGGCGTGTAGGTAACGTGAGTGATTCCATTAGGTGGGTTCGATTTTAGTGGCCGGCCTTCCTGATCCATAGCTTTTTTTCAGGATTTCCCGGGTCACCAGGCGACTGCTGGGAAAGTTCATTACATCCTCGAATACACATGGTCGTATGTCCCCGGAGGGACAGCTACTCCAGTGCGAGCCTGCGGACCCCGAGCGCCCGTGGGGTTCCTGACGTAGCAGGGCCACCAAACACCGAGCCCCTGCCGGAAGGAAACTTTTCGGATTGATTTGGACTCGGCGTGGGAGATTGGGTACCCTGGGCGGGGTTGTGAGACACATCATTAACAACGTTCGCGCCTTTTCAAACCCTTTAGGACCTACCTATTGTAATGCGCTAACATCTTTTCTCGACACAAATGTATCAATGTCAGTATTAACAGTAGACAATATTAATAAATTAATTTAAATTGTGGCGTTGTCATTCTTAGTATAGTTCAATTTTTATAATGCTACTGGAAAGTTTAAATTTTCTATTTTTTCACATACCTAGCACAAATGTTTTTAACACAATAAACAATCAGCCTTTATATCATTCTGAACTCAGAAATAATAAGTTTCACATTCTACACGAAATTTATAGCATTTTGGAACGTCACCTTCTGTTATTATTCGTCATGTACACAGCTAAACAGACTTACCTCGTGGAGTGGGTATGGTACAAGTGGCAATGTTTTGTATACAAATATGAGCGAGCTCCCCAGGCCTGAGTTTATTCCTGGGGTGCACCGTTGCGGTACTATGCGATCGGGAACCGCCTTCGGGTACTTTCGAGCTAGGGCCGCTTTGGGAAACCCCCGGAGGTTCAGAACTCGTGCTTATGCCACTTGTCATTCGGATCTTGTCGCCCTTAAGGTTTCTCCTCTTATCCCTCCCTTTCGGATCATTAAGCCGTAAAGGGCCCAAAGGTCCTATGTGCGGTGCTCTGCTCCAGTGACAAAGGTCTCCGTCGGTGAGTAATCCTGAAGCTGTATAACACAGAAATAGTTATTCCGGAAATGAGAAAACGGCATAATTGCATTCTTTAAATAAACAAAAAATATTCATAGCAAAATGTATTTATACAAATCAAATTTTGAGTAGAGTGAATGTTGAGCGTTTCTATATAATAGTTGTGACATTGAATATGGCGATTTTGCAACAGCGCTTATTTATATTTGACGTGAGTGGGGGAAGAATGTGGCTGCCGCCAGTTTCAAAGCCTCTGAAAGTCTTTTAGTAGAATTGATTTCTTCTATTCACCTTGCACTTACAACGAAATGCGTAATATTAACTATTTCAGCAAAGCTTTATATTGACTAAAGTGAATTAGATAGTTGCAAATACTGTATATAAATTAGGGATATTGGACAGAAACTGAATGAATCTAACACTGTATGTTACTTTCTCTACACGTACCATTGTATACTTAGTAGAGAAGGTATCGTATTCCACGAAAATTCGATATCGTAGTTCAAGAAAATCCTCCCATCCTAAACTACCCTTTACATGGTTTTTATTTTAAATTTGGTTTACCTGAAATATGACTAGCGATTTTGATTAAAACATCGGATATTAAAGATACTTAACATAAAAATAAAAAATATATTTCGAATTTTTACTTTCTCCATACGACTATGTACATAGTGTATAGAGAAAGTATTGCACTCCACCAAAAATTCGATACCGAGATTTCACCGGAAATATATGTTTTAGGGTCCCCAATATCAAAAAAAAGCATTTTCACAAAAAGGTCCGTGTGTGTGTGTGTGTGTGTGTGTGTGTGTGTGTGTGTGTGTGTGTGTTCGTGTGTCCGTGTGTCTGTGAACACGATAACTCAAAAATGGAAAGTCGATAAAATACCAAACTTGGTATTTAAGCTTAGTATCTTCCAGGGATGCGACACGAAGATTTTGAGAAAAATCCCCCCACCCCCAACTACCCTTTACATGGAACTTTTTTCGAAATTTTTGATTTTCTCAAAAATGGCTCTAATGATTTTGATTAAAATTTCGGATATTGAACGTATTTACCTGACAAATGAAATGTATATCTTGAATTTTCTGGGAATAGCATCTGAAGAGTAGTTTATTCTGGATGAATTTTACTAAATTTTGAATGACTGCTAAACCGTAAGAAATGGACAAAAATTTACTAAACAAAAAATGTAGAGCACTTTAAAACACACAATTTATGTTATATACATTTTTTTCGTGGAGTTCGTCGTTTTTGTGACATTCCTTATTTTTGGCTTCTGCTATGAAAAACGTATACTTTTCTCATACAGGAACTTGTCAACTCCTATCCATATAAACAAAGGAACTTCATTGACATAGCAACCAGCTTTTGACTATCACTTTAACCTACGGTTGTCCCTTATTTCGCTTCTACTTACAAGGAAGCGAGTAATAAGACTATTTCTGCTAATTTTTTCTGATTAGCATAAAGTAAATAGAAGTATAAGCTTTTTAAGAATTATTTGTTGCAGGGATATGGAGAAAGTCATGTGAATGGTACACATCAGATTTTTTTTTGGAATAGCCTCTGAAGGCCTTTTCATTCTGGATAAATTTTGCACAATTGGTAAACCGTAAGAGATAGATAAAAACTTACTACACAAAAAAATGAAGATCTCGTTAAAACACACAATGTACGCCATGCCTAAGCATTTGCTATGAGTTAACCATTTTCGAGATATTTAGATAGCTTTCAATTTTAAGCTGCTTAAAATGTTCTCAAACGGGAGGTCATTTTTCGTTTCTTTTCTCTTTAGTTTTACATTTGCCCATGCAAAGCGAACCGATTTTCAATAGTTTTATATAGCGACTGGATTTTTAAAGGATTTGACTATCACTTTATCCTAGCGTATTTCCTTATTTCCCCTTAATACAACCACTTCTATTAATGTTTATCTCAATTACCACCTTGTAGGAAAAGGAGTAATCTTTTATACGAACAGTTTGTAGAGAAAGTCATGTGAATGAAACATCAGATTTTTAAAAGGTGGTTTTTCTATTGTATTTCTTGCAGAAAATTTATATTACGTACCAGCATCCGGAATTATGTTGAAAATATGTGGAATAATTCAATGTTTAAGGAATGGAGGCGCATGTAAACAGAAACACCGTGATATTGTATTAGCAGAAACGTGGAACGAGCTGCGCCTTCCCCCTTCCCCTCTCTTTCTCGCTTTCTCCTCACGGAGGAATTAGATAACAACACGCATTCACGTCATCCAGAGACGAAGACGTAGTGCTGCGACTTTTCCATCCAAATGCACCAACTCTCTGAGAGGGCTGGGCAGTGACTGATGTCAGTCCCACGGCTTTCTCCACTCATCACTGCTCAACGTGAATTTTACTCACACTATAGAATTCTGTCGAAGGGCAAATGTAGAGCTCACGTTCTAAAGAGATTTTGTCATTCAAATACAAGTTTCGTGATGGCCAAAAAAATAGATTTTTCTGAAAAAATATGTTATTGTTTAATTTTGGTATTTAAGTGCATGTACATAGATTATAAGAATGCAACAAAACACACTAATCAAATCAAAGAATAGCACAAAAGAATCTGACCATAGTTGTTTTTTATTGAACTGAAAAGACATACTACATTTTGTTTGCATGGAAATGGGACATAGCCCTCTTTGACTCCACAGTGTTTTAATAAAGATTAAAACATTATTTTAAAAAAAAAAATACTTATTTTAATCAGGAGAATATCCAACTTCTTTTATAGTGTTCAACGCCTGCTTATACTACCCTAGCAGCGCAGGCGATGACACTAATGATACGCGGAACGAAGATGGAGCACCGGTGGAATGTGGTGGCGGGGGAAGCCGGAGAAAACCCGCCACTGCGCCGCGTTTTTACTTTCTCCATACGCACCATGTACATAGTGTATACAGAAAGTATTGCACTTCACCAAAAATTCGATACCGAGATTTCACCGGAAATATATGTTTTAGGGTCCCCAATATCCAAAAAAAGCATTTTCACAAAAAGGTCCGTGTGTGTGTGTGTGTGTGTGTGTGTGTGTGTGTGTGTCCGTGTGTCCGTGTGTCTGTGAACACGATAACTCAAAAACGAAAAGTCGGTAAAATACCAAACTTGGTATTTAAGTTTAGTATCATCCAGGGATGCGACACGAAGATTTTGAGAAAAATCCCCCACCCCCAACTACCCTTTACATGGAATTTTTTCGAAAATTTTTATTTTCTCAAAAATGGCTCTAACGATTTTGATTAAAATTTCGGATATTAAACATATTTACCTGACAAATGAAATGTATATCTTGAATTTTCTGGGAATAGCATCTGAAGAGTAGTTTATTCTGGATGAATTTTACTAAATTTTGAATGACTGCTAAATCGTAAGAGATGGACAAAAACTTACTACACAAAAAATGTAGAGCACTTTAAAACACACAATTTATATTATATACATTTTTTTCGTGGAGTTCGTCGTTTTTGTGGCATTCCTTATTTTTGGCTTCTGCTATGAAAAACGTATACTTTTCTCATACAGGAACTTGTCAACTCCTATCCATATAAACAAAGGAACTTCATTGACATAGCAACCAGCTTTTGACTATCACTTTAACCTAGGTTGTCCCTTATTTCGCTTCTACTTACAAGGAAGCGAGTAATAAGACTATTTCTGCTAATTTTTTCTGATTAGCATAAAGTAAATAGAAGTATAAGCTTTTTAAGAATTATTTGTTGCAGGGATATGGAGAAAGTAATGTGAATGGTACACATCAGATTTTTCATCACAAATCCCACATGCAGTAGCTTGGGATCGAACCCGGGCCACCTTAGTGAGAGGCCAGTGGTCTAACTACTCGGCCTTCAACTTAAATATAACTTGCTAAGAAACATAGCTTGCAGTTTTACAAAAATAAAAAGTAAACCTTAAACCCGGAAGACCATCATATTTCAGTCAAACACCACTTCCTCAGGAGGAACACCAGCTGCATTCATTAGAATCCATATTAATTTATTACTATTTACCAATATCACGCAAATTATTAATAATTATTAGTTAGAATACAAAAAGCAAGAATAATAATCATAGTTTTTGCTTCTACTACAGCTGATAACAAATGCATGATAGGAGTAAATTTCTCTGATGGTAGTGCTCTGATTTACTAAAGGTCTTACTTGTATGAATAGAGCAGTGGACAAAGTTGATTTCTTAATAAAAAGTCTTTCAAATACCAATACCGCTGTAACTAAATTTGTTTTGTAAGTAAATAGACTGCTGGAAACCAAAGGATGAATCTCATATGCTGAAAATCGTACTTCATTTTTTTATTTTTTGAATGTGAGTTCCTCAGATACTTCAGCGTATCCAAAATTTCAAACTTTAAACATGGTACATTTGTGTCCATTTGTGAAATGGGCAAAAAGTTATTAATATTCCTCACTGTGGATTTTAGTGTTATAATTAGAGAGCGGACATTAGGCACTTAAAATGTTAAAAAAATTACTAAAAATATATAATATAGACAAAAAGATTGTCAAAGTACAGGCTGAAACCTTGTCGCATGCAAAAAGATAGAGGTCAGAAATATGAGCCCAATTTGCATATCTCTTGTTGCCACCTCGAACTTGCCAATTATGTCTCGTAGCAGACAGAACATTTATGAACACTGTAAACCACATTTTCAGATGGTTTGTTTCACCTCACCTGTTTCAGAAATGAAAACATAGTTCCGTTGAAGAATAAGAGAGGCAGTGGATCAGCTTTGAGTTTTACGTTAGTTCACTGTTAGATGGCCATATCTTCATATGGTCATCTGATACATCTGATGATCAATGCCCTTTCTTCCCAATGTTTCAATCTAATACAGTTGTTTTCAATAAAATAGTAAATAGATATTTACAGGCATCATAAGCTACAACGGACAAAAATAGGCATATATATCTCAATGAAAAACAGCACTAAAGGTAGAGGGCTGAACATAATTTATATAATTTCAATGATAACTATAATGAATAGGTATAAACAATTTGCCTAGCATCCAGTCTAAAACGCCGGAAACCTAATTTATTTATGTTCAGTGTTTTTAGCTGTATATCCGGTGTATTATCTGCGTATTATCTGCGTTAATGTGCGGTTTCGTGTGATGAATGATATGAAGGAAGCATCTGATATGGCAAATGCACACAACCGTCTCTATCACATACTCCACTGCATAATAGATACGATACCATTGGTTACAAGAGGAACGCCATTGAACAAACACTAAATGGAGTCGCTCGTACACCTTCAGGACAGTAGCGACTTCTGTAAAGGGTTGGTAAAATATTTTTCGATTGCTTTTTCTCACAAGTTCTTGAAGTTTTAAGCCTTTCCTATCTTATGCCACTGAATTAAAGGAATTGAGCTCATAGTAAAATTTTAGGTTTTAAAAATTGATTAGAATTTAAATCATATCTAATCTTTTATCACAGAATGTTGAATTACTAAAATTTGTTATATTCATAATTTTATTCTAGTTCAATGTGTTTATATAAATATGGGACGTGTCAGCTTTGTAGCGTTTTAGTTTCTGGAAAAGGATCCATAGGTTGAGAAAATGCAGCTGGATTGAAATTATGAGCCACTTTTATGAGTACAACAGATTGAGTATTAGTTGCACCGTATGTCGTATCCTCATTGCCTAACGAGAGCCTGCAAGTTTGCCATCACAGAGAGTCAGTAAAATAGTCACTTAGAACAGATTCAGCATGCACAGAATTAACAAGCTAATACAAAAATGTAAACGATAGAAAGAAAAATAAACTTGAAAAACAACCTCACACTTACTGAAAAATACAACACATCCATGTTCCATCCAAAAATCAACAACAGATTCAATAGATTGCTTCTAAAGCAGGGAATATGTTTTGCTTCAGACACTAAACACAATCTCAGAACGATAACTCACTATCCACTAAAGAACGCACAATACCGAACACTAAAATCTGATATGCATAACAAGATTATATAACAGGTGTTATCTCAAAAGTCTAAAATTTCCTCACACAGAAATACTAACAAATCCAGTTAAACATTTGAGTCAGCCACATTCAGAAGGCATTTATTAAACGTACAATACTTTGTTTTTCTAGCATTTAAATATTTATGCATCCATAAGGTGCAATATAATTATACTTTAAATCAGACACCTATCTTTATCAGAACTGTGTGTGTGTGTTTGTGTGTGTGTGTGTGTATCATTCCGAAGAGATTCCACATTGCAGCCGCCATGGGCTCATTTTACATCAGACCCTAGGAGGATAAGATGAAATGAGAGTAATATTGAACGGGCGGTTGAAACCTGACCGCGGGATAAGAACTACCATGAATGGTCCCTAATTAGTTCAAACAGTTTTTCATCTCGAGTGGGGAGCGCCAGGGGCCCTTGTCCCAGGTCTGACCGAACCCCTGGGTCTACAGACAGTTCAACCCACCACACCGCCAAAGCGCATCCACCACCACGTAAGGGCGCCACCGCCGCAATCCTCGCCGACACTACAACCCTGAAAGGAACCGTTTGGATATAATGGAGATGAAATGAAGGGACATAAAGTTCTGGTAATGAAGAAACCTCCCAAACATTCGCCTAGTGAAAGAACCTATTGGTCAGAGAGGTCAGTTTTTATTAAAAAATTGAAAACGTTAGTTTCACCATTTTACACTTCCTCTTTATTCATGAATTTAAAACGCCGCTTGAAAAATACAGCAGCCACAAGTCCCTTCAGAGCTATACCAGCGTATATCTAAATGTTTATTTTATTTCATCATTTTCGAGCGCTGTCAAAGCTGCGGCCACGGAGACGCTATTACATTACATCTGCAATATAGCATGAGAAATTTAGATTGGTAAATGGATCATTCAATATTATTGATTATTACAAGCGATAGATTTCCTGCACATAAAAGACAGCCACAATAACAATGAGCCAATGGTGACATAATGCAAGGTTTGTGTCTAAACTTATATAGCCTAACACCAACAGTATGTTTTAACATGATCTACACTTGCCCTCAGAAAGTTGTGTTTTTGCAGTTGTTTTCAACTTTCACAGCCAATAAAAGAAATGACATTACAAACATTTTTATTTGCAGCACTTTAATCCCAAATCTCTATTTTAAAATGGATCATTGGAAACTAAAAAGATATCTATAAAACACATAAAAGATCATAAAAATGACCTGATAACTAGAAAGAGCAAAGTCAAAATATGATTTAAATTAATTCATATGTTTAATAATTTTGGTTTTAATTACACATTTAAGGTGACACCGTGGCTGAGTGGTTAGATCGCTCGGGTTCGATTCCAAGCGCCCGCTTGTGGGATTTGTGGCGGGTTTTTCTTCGGGTCTTCCGGTTTTCCCCGTAACTCATTCCACCAATTGCTCTACCTTTCCTATCATCCATTTCTCTTGCATTTCATAACATCCAGTTCCTCTCGCTCATGCCTCGCTACCGGCCGACAACTAGTTCCAGGTTCTCCATTCTGTGGTTTCGTGCCGTTGGCTCCCCAACAAGCGTTTGACCCCTATACATTCGTCTGTATGTCCTAGGGGGATGTCAGTCCTAAATATGGGGAGGGTAGTCCGACTACGAAACGAAAAAAATACATATTTAAATAATGAATATAATGCTGGACATCAGTTATTAGCATTATTACGTCGCAGGTTCGATTTCCGGCTGGGGTGTGGAATTTTGTTTTAATTAGAATAAATTCCTGTCCCATGCGGAGTCTGAAAATATGAATGTGAGAGTGATGGGTGTGTTTAATAGTATTAATACTAAAAAAACTAGCATTAGTAAACCCCACAGTTCAGCAAGAAAATACCAGCAGGTGTTTCCCAAGTCAGTGCCCTCGATATCGCCACGGAAGTTAAAGAGGGTTATATAAATAAAACAATAAAAATGTTCCTTCTTTCATATTATTTTCTCTACACGTACTGTGTACATAGTGTACAGAGAAGGTATTGTAATACACCAAAAAATTCGATACCAAGATTTCACCGGAAATATATGTTTTGGGTCACCCTGAATCAAAAAAAAAAAAAATTGAAAAAGGTTCGGGTGTTTATGTGTGTCTATGGACAGCATAGCTCAAAAACGAAAAGACCGTTAAATACTAAACTTCGTATTTAAGATTGGTATCTTGCAAGGATGCAACACGAAGATTTGCAAGAAAATCCCCCCACCTCCAACATGGAACTTTTTTCGAAAATTTTGATTTTCTCAAAAATGGCTCGAACAATTTTGATTAAAATATCATATATTAAAGATATTTACCTGAAAAATAATACGTATATCTTGAATTTTCCTAAAATAGCCTCTGAAGCCTACTTTATTCTGCATGAATTTTACGAAATTTTGCATAACTGCTAAACCGTAAGATATGGACCAAAAGTTACCACACAAAAATGTAGAGCACATTAAAACACACAATTTATGTTATATTATTATTTTTGTGGAGTTGATTGTTTTTAAAATATTCCTTGTTTTTGGTTTTAGTTTTGAAAAACTTACACTTTTCTCATACAGGAATCTGTCAACTAGTGTCCATACAAACAAAAGAACTTCAGTCATCTAGCAACCAGCTTCTGACTGTCACTTTAACCTATGGTACTTCCTTATTTCCGGTGATAGCGTAGCTACTTGCCAAGCGGGAGACCTGGGTTCGATTCACAGTACCGGCATGGAGATTTTTCCCCCGCTGGGAGACCTGGACCGGGGTGCACTCAGTCTCGTGAGGTCCCTGGGGGGCCAATTGAGGAGCTACTTGATGGAGAAGTAGCGGCTCCAGGTCATGAGGACCGCATTGACCGGCCGGGAGGGATTCGAGGCGCTGTTTCTCAATTAGCATGAAGTAAATAGAAGAATAAGCTTATTAACAAGAATTTGTTACAGAGATGTAGAGAAAGTCATGTGAATGTAATATATCATATTTTTTTTTAATATTGTTATGTTAATCTCTGTAAATCAGTGCTCTTTGTTCGAACTGAGAGAGCAGTGAAAGAATGTAGTCAAAGGAAGGTGAAGTTACAAAAAGATGCCAAGGCCTAAAAAATGGCAAAGAAGAACAAATAGGCCAAGAGAAAAGAAAGCCACCGAAAGAGCCCAAAAAGACAAATAAAACGCACAATTTTACAGCTTAAAGTGATACAAAGACAATATTAGTTTCTTCTTTGGACATTCGAAAAAAGGAGTTTTCCTCAACTTTGGAGCCTTGGTCATTAACTTGCTTAACGTATGACAATGCGGCCAGGAACATTTCTTGAGCATTTCAGAAAACGCCTAAAAATTCTAAATTTTGTCATGCTGTTCAAAGACAAACACAAATGCTTTGTTTGTATTCCAGAGGCTCAAAATGTGTGTTTTGGATCGAATTCAGAACTACCAATGTTAAGGAAGAAGTAGAGTTTGGGGAGAAGAAAAATGGAGGGCAGGAGAGGTAGAAAATGGCAACTTCTGCTTTCACACTTAAATGAACAAAAGTTAACATGTCTAACAATGGTTCCGTTGCAGAAAGGCGGTGGTGATGTAGATTCTGGCCTCTCACCAATTGGCAAGGGTATAGGAGCATATTTCTGAGATGGGGACGTATGTAAGTAACGGTTTCCCTCTGCAGGACAACAAATCTCCTTATATTTTCGTATATTGCTAGGTCAGAATTTGTTGACTAAGATTCACGAAATTTTGGTAGCTAATATTGTACATTTCAGTAGCTCTTAACTCACGTGAATATTTGTTAATACCATGACCAGAATACAACTGACACGTTTAAGAGCGTTGAACTGTATGGGCAGGAATGCTGCTTGTCAATCCAATGTTGAACATCTTGGGGAATTCGGTGAATAGAATCTTCCACAACATGGAAATACTTGTAATAGCATTATTGGCAAAAGAGAAAAACATTCTAAAGAATGTGCTCAAAAAGCTAAATGACTACGACAGGAATGTGAAATCAAGATATATGATAAGCCTGAAGACAAATGTGTAGTCGTAAGAAAAGACGAAGAGGCGGAAATACACAGCATCATTTAATTGGATTGTACTGTACATGACAACAAGAAGTGTTAAAACAGAAGATGATGGTGACAACGAGAGCTTCTTGTAATTCTTCCTCATCCAGTGATTAGGTATTTCGTCTTGTATGGTATGAATTACTATTATTATTATTATTATTATTATTATTATTATTATTATTATTATTATTATTATTATATCATTATTATATCAACTGACGTTTATTAGGCAAGTAAAGGTTTGCAGCAAACTCAATAACTAAATGAAGATTATGATGATGATGATGATAATAATAATAATAATAATAATAATAATAATAATAATAATAATAATAATAATAATAATAATAATAATAATAATAATAATAATAATAATAATAATAATAATAATAATAACAATAATAATGGCAATATCAAGTAATCTCTTGCATGAATTTACCCAAAACTCTTCTTCCAATTGATTGATAGATTATCTTCTTGAGTAAACTATTATCTAACATTCTATCAATGTGTTTTTTCCAATTCAGTGTTCATCATCTATCCTTCCATTGTTTGAAAATGTACTCGAATCTTGTATTATACTTTCATTCCTCATTTTATTAGCTCTGATGTATTCTTTTAAATTTCATCTGAGAACTGAATATGCATTCTTTCGTTTTGAAAGTTTTACAAATAGCATCTTCATTGACCCGTTGAAAAGAGGAAAATATTATGAACTTGCATTTTATAAGCGACGAAGTGTGGAACATTATTTAACGCATCCGCCAAGACGAATTATGTTAAATGGACCGACTAAATAAATGCTGCAACTATATTAGAAAATCGTGAATGAAGGAAAATAAACACGAGGGAAAAATAAATACAGAATAAAAACAAAACTGACAGGGAACATTGCCTGAGTAATTGCGTCTAAAACGTTATGTCCACAACAAGCTAATGAATATAACGTAGTGTCCATAATTTTCAAGTGAAAAATCTAATGAAAACTTATTTTGTGAGTTATCGCCTACAATTTTAGTGTAACAAGTCAATAATGAAGATGATGATGATAATAATAATAATAATAATAATAATAATATTAATAATAATAATCTGTACATGGATTAAGTTATATATCCCCCTCCGATCTAATGGCACTTTCCATCTTCTAATCCGTCTTTATCGGCCCTTTTCCATAAAATTGGCATTCATATATCATTTTAGGATATGTGGTTTTGTCCATCCTCTCCGAATGTCTTATGTGTGTGTCTCTATTTTGCTTTAGTTTACCAATTATGGAACCAATTAGGCCTAAAACATCCACAAAATCAATCATGTTGGAGAGAAAATCCCCAAAATAAAACGGAAAGAGGACTCTACAATTACGGAAAGCCTCAGAAAAAATAACCTGTCTGCTATAAAATACTACTACTGATAATAATAGTGTGGAGTAAAAATAGTGAACAAGAATAGCCAATTTTGCGTATTTGTAAATTTTATATTATATTTTTATCAAGGAGTAAGACCTACAGCCAAATTTATTATGCTAATGACTAATTTTGCGTTGGACTAAACTTTGATGAAAAGGATTAAGTGAAATGGAAATGTAGTTGAGGTTCCTTATCTATACAGGGCGTGACAGATTGCTTAATTTTGCTCAGAGGTCTCTTTATCGGGCTTGAGGTTCTTTAACGTGCTTTAGCCATGCTAAAGATTTTTACACCCGAAAATAAAATCCATCGTCCTTCGCCAGGTTTGAGCCCGTGATCTTAGGTATATGAAGCTAGCACGGAAACCATTCACCACGGAGGGCAACAAAGTATTAAGTGCAAAGACAAGTAAAAGGTTAATTCTCCCACGGACTGGCTCAATCTGGGAGGTTTTACATGAGCTATCCTGCCCAGAATAGGAGGCCTTTGCCCTAAAAGGATGTGAAATTCTCCTACCTTATTTTGATATTGGTCGGTTGGAGACTACTCTGCACCGAGGAAACGTTTATGTAAATAATAATAATAATAATAATAATAATAATTTCGAGAGGCTTTGGCCTGGCAACCTAAATGCCGGTCTACTGCCCAGGTACTCAGAGCAGAGTTGGGCTATCATCCAAAAGATACGGAGGGGAGATGTGGCCTGCATCACGTATCCCAATCAAAATTTTGACTTTATTTATTTACTCTGGTATGAGTTAAATCCATAAAGCCTCATCTTTCACACTACCCGGTAATACAACGTAATAAATATAAAAGTACTCGAGATCCACCATATTAAAGCGAAGAAAAGAAAAATACAATAAAATACAATCTCTTAAAAACAAATAAAAAGGAGTTATAGATCATGATCGCTGCCTATTGTACCTCCTCAATTTCCTCACGATGCTGGGTCCTATATCCGATATAAAATCTACAACCACTTTAAATCGAAATAGACCACCACGAATTAGCCCACTGCACCAAGATGCAGGAAGTTACCAGTCCACAGCATACTTCCTCATAAGTTTTAAACATAGTTCAAAAGATTTTATACAGTATATTTAACATTTTTCTTGGTAAACACCGTCAACTGAGGCGGTCATTGCAGCAAGGGGATAATCAAGAAAAATGCAATAATAGGTGAGAGTGTCATTGCTATTTCTAGATCTATATGCATATCCTCGTAGACAAATGGAACAAGTCTCTTCAACGCAAAACAATCATAAGTATGCCACTCATTCAGGAAGGGAACAAGTCAGCTATTTGCAATAAACACACTTGAGGAAAAGAGAGAAAGACAAGATAATGTTCTTTCCACAGTTCACTGAATTTTGTTTACTGTAAAGATGAACCAAGATGTGTGACTGCCAGGGTGTGTACTGGCAATGATATATGCAGGCACAGATTCTCTATGACAAAAATGTCTGACACTGGATCATAATATTGCCTATTGCCTACAGAATTGTCTATTGTATACAGAAGGTATACAATGGGAAAATCCCTATTAATATGAAAATAACTACAAATCTTAACAAAAGTGAGGAACTAATATCCACCTAGAACATTTTTTATGAAGAAATTTTGAACTGGCCATCCTTTAACAAGTAATCATCAGAGGACGTGCATTCTTACATGTAACAATAAGTCTACGCTAAAAACTGAACAAATGTTTCTGTATAGAGACAATTTATTTTTAATTTGTTAGTATATAATTGTAGTCCTCATATTTCGTTATTCTGAATTAGTTTTAAATGGATTTTTACTTCAAAATAATTCAAAATCATAAGAAAAATATGTAAGGAGAATTGCTTGGTAACAGTAGTGGTTAAAACGAAAAAGTAATATTAACTACAGTACGTAAACTGTAGTTAATAGAAATCAATTTGATTTCAAGTGTTAATTACTCAAAATTGGTTTTCTTTAGCTTTTGTTTTTTACTTTTTCTACATAGTATATAGTACGTACCTTGAGAAGCTATTGCATCGTACCCAAAAATTAGATACTGACATCTCACTGGAAGTACACATTTTAGAGTCCCCTGTATCCAAAAAAAAAAAAAAAAATTTAGTTAAAGGTTTGTGTGTGTGTGTATCCGTGTGACTGTGAGCACGATAACTCAAAAAGGAAAAATTGGTAAAACACCAAACTTGGTATTTAAGTTTAGTATCTTCCACGGATGTGACTCGAAGATTTTCAGGAAAATCCCTCCACCCCAAACAATCCTTTATATGTAAAAACTTTCGAACATTTTTATTTTTTCAAAAAGGTCCTAACGATTTTGATTAGGATAGCATATATTTAAGATATTTACATGTCAAATAAATGTTGAGCTTGATTTTTCTGGGAATAGTCTCTGAAGACCTCTTTATTCTGATTGAATTTTGGATAATTGGTAAACCGTAGGGATAGACAAAAACTTAATACACAAAAGGTAGATGTCGTTAAAACACACAATTTATGTCAAATACATTTTTTCATGAAGTTAGTCATTTTTGGAGAGCTGGACAGCCAACTTGTTTCATAATGTTTCACTATGTATAAACTTATTAAAGGCTGCATTTATATCTGCTGATTTATCCATTATTGGAAGAATAACATAGTTTTTTATTCATTATCTCAAATATACAAATCTCAATATTCGTTATCTTCTTTTTGTAATGACTAATACAATCACTCTTTGAGTGTAATATTTTTCAGAAAATGTCTGTGTCTCAAAAGCAAAACACAGCAAAAAGGAAAGAAAGAGAAATGTGTTATTTTTAAAAGGTTTCTGATCTCAGTGTGAAGGCGCATAACCTTTACGTAACTTACTGTCAAGCGAATGTATGTTACGCAACACTGCCCGCAGTATTCTCCGGGCGTGGGCACACATTCAAACAAATCATCAGCAACAATAGTACACTGGTAGCCAAATTTGTTGTATCCCTCTAGCTTCAGCAACCTATAATTATAATATTAATTTTAAAATTATTATTCTCTATGGCAACCTCTGGGTTCTCATATTGTGAAACAGTTGTCAGAGGCTTTCCATCTGTCTCTTTGTTGCTTTCACCAGGACGTAGGAAGATGATTCCGCCAGCGTTTCGTACTGATGCCTCAAGAGCGTTTGTACTTTTTAGCGTTCTTAGTGATGCTTTAAAACATGTAGAGGAAACTAAATGCGCAAGACAAATAAACATGGTCTTCAATAGACTTGCATCTGTTTTAGTAAACTACATATAAGCTGAAAGGATTAAAAAAATAGGAAGACCAATAGACAGATGGTTCAATCAGTTCTCTTGAATGGGAACAGACCTAATGGCCTGTCTATGAAGCAGAAGAAAAATAATTTACATAGCTGCTTCAGCAGATTTTTGGAAGTGGTAGCATCAAAGGTTAATGATTTCTCCCGCCACAGTTTCTCCGTAATCTCACAGGGCTAAGATACAAACACGGCTTAAAACAGGCATACAGCCATGAATTTATAAGGGACATTATGAACACAAGCACAGCAACATTTATATGACCTCCTTAACTTCAAAATCAGGGAGATTTTCTCAGTGACCGCATCAAAATTGCATCACGAACACCTCTTTGAGCGCTGAAAAATATCGAAAACACCACAACCGAGAAAAATGCATTCGAAAACTGTTCCACATGAGGCATGTCCGTAAAGCATATGCCAGTTTAGAAAAAAAGTCATAAAATATTTTTTTCAGAGCATTTATTTTTACATGAAAGAGGATTCTAACAAAAGAGTATTCTCCTACCTACTTGATACTAAACAGGATTAACATTACCAGAAGTGTTTGTATTACTTATACCCCCGCCACTGATTTCTTGCACTTGACGGAAGTTAAGTTGGTACACCCACAGAAAACAGATGAAAAGCTTTACCCATTTGACTTTCTGAACCAATTACAAAGCAGCATTCCGGTCGGTCGGTCGGTCGGTCTGTCGGTCAGACAACGGAAACGGATCTAGATGCTGCATTGTTGCAATATCTAGCTATTTCCAACCGCGTGCTTATTTTGTGAAGTCCTAACACATGCGCTGAGCTGTTCTATACAAGCTGTCTATTATTCGTTTTTATTTATATTTGCTGTTATTGTTGATAGTGTTACAGGTGTTTGTACGTGAGAAAACATAAGACTTTCACAATTATAGAGGAGGATAGACTTTTGCGGAAGGTGTGGAGAGGATGGACGCGGTTTTATGGAAGAAGAAAGTGAATCATGTGCACAAAATATACGAAAAAGCACAGGAATTAGTCGGAATCATCAGTGAATGTGAACCACTAATGATATGTCTTGGTGACGATGACGACAATGTTGATGATGACAATGACGATGATACTTCCGATAACGACGGAGACTTAGTGGAATTGAGGCATTAAAATTTTAAAATCATTTTGCTATAGGTATCTTTCTCTCATTGTAACGCGCTACGTGTATTTTGCATTTTTGTTCAATATTGTCGTAAATACTTATGCATGCTACATGCGTTATACAATCACTGTTATTTTCAATTAATATCAATAAGAACCAATTAGTTTCATTATTAATCGGCATCCATTTACTATGTACAGTGTTCATATTCGTCTGTATACACGATAGAGACACTTGTAAATAGCGGTTGTTGTTTACTAGTTACTCTGGCAACGCCGCAAAGACAGCATAGCCAACCTTACGTGAAACCACCCGAATTGTCAAGTGCAAGGATTCAGCGGCGAGGGTATAGTTCCTTGTAAGCAGAAGGAAAATAAGGGAACGCACTAGATTAAGGCGATACCCAAATATTTTAAAGGCATGTTATATTATTTTGATTCGGTTCTCCTTACATGGCCAGGAGTAAAAGAAACAAAAAAATAGCAATGACAAATTCCTGTTTGAGAAACTTTTAAGTATATTAAAGTTGAAAAGAGCAAAAAGAAGCATCTTGGAAATGGTTAACTCACAAAACAATTGTAGATGACATAAATTGTGCAATTTAACGAATTCTACATTTTCTGTGTAGTAACTTTTTGCATATCCCTTACGGTTTACAAGTTATGCAAAAGTCATCCAGAATGAAGAAATCTTCAGAGACTATTCCAAGAAAATTCAAGATATGCATTTTATTTGTCTTGTAAATATCTTTAATGATTTTAATAAAAGTCGTTAGAACCAATTTTGAGAAAATCATAGTTTTCGAATTTTTTTTAATGTAAATGGTAGTTTGAGGCGGGGGATTTTCTTAAAATCTTCAACATTCTTGAAGTTGTGAGCTTAAATATCAAGTTTGGTGAACAGACTTTTCGTTTTTGAGTTGTGTTGCTCACTTTCGGACTCACACATACACACACAAATGAGCGCGGACCATTTTTTTTTTTTTTTTTTTTTTTTTTTACAGAAATGCTTTCTTGGGTTAAGGGGGCCCTGAAATGTTTATTTTTGAAGTTTCAGTATCGAATTTTTCGGTGGAATGAAATACCTTCTCCACCAATGTGCTGTGTGTATTGTGTATATGTGTGTGTGAACATCAGAGGGAATTCTACACTGCAACCATTGGCCTATTGTACGTCAGACCCCGGGAGGACAGGATGAAATGAGAGTAATTACAACGGATGGCGGAGAAGCAGCTACCGTAAAGGTACCTAACAAAGCTCAAGCAGTTCTTCGCCCCAAAGCGGGGATCTCTAGTAGCCCGTGCCCCAGGTCTGACCGAACTCTTTGTGCCTACAGACGACTTCGAACACCATTCCGCCGCCGAGAGCTGTATTTCCAAAGCGCAATCAACATTACGGGAAAGCGCCACCACCTCAGTCCTCGCCGACACTTACAAACCTGAAAGAGACCGCCTGGATGAAATGGTGATGAAATGAAGGTACAGAAAGTTAGGGGGAATGAAGGAACTTCGCCAGCATTTGCCAAGTGATCCATGAAAATCCACGAAAAAAAAAAAATGATGGGTCAGAGAGGTCGGCCGCAGGAATCAGTCCCACGACCTCCTGAATACCAACATCAGCAATGCCTGAGCCACTAGGTTCGTTAATGCACTATGTACGAAGCAGAGAACTAATAAGCTCTTATAAAAACACTTTGTAGAGCATATAAAATAAACGCTGCTGGTTAGAGAAAGTCGTGTGAATGTGACACACGTGATACATTCCCTCCTCCTTTAGAAGCACACGATGCAATCAACAATTGATTCTCAAGGCAAAAGTTGGAGGCGTAAACCTAACAGCAGGAAGTGAACAAGTTTTTCATTGTCATTGTCCCCCCTGTGTCCTCAGAGGCGGGTCAGGGTGGAGTCTCCGGATCGATCCCAAGTCCAGACGTATCGCATAGGCGTCGCGACGTCAGCGTCTGATAAAGTTGACGCAACGATTTCTTGGGCAAGCAAATACTTGGAATTTCACTGCATTTGCGCCGGTTCATCATTGACAAGACTTCATAAAAATCGTCTAAGCACCATCCGTCTCGAAAATTTCAAATCATCGTGCACATTAACATTTTAATCACCGTATAAAATACAAAGTTTTTGCCATATTTTATGTAGGTTAGGGAAAATTAAAGAAATCAGTGACAGAAATACATTTCAGACTGCTTAACTTTTTATGCTGTTGCAATTACACGATGTATTTAACTACAAAGCTTTTGCCTTTGATAATGGTGTTATATAGTGTACGGGTTTTCTTTGGGTTTTATACATTATAAAAACGCACGCGTACAGACACTAACTCAATCTTCTAGACTAGGGGAGAATAACCAATAATCTTATCTAGGGAAAACTTCAGAATCCTCAGCCGGAAGTCGAACCCGGGACCTCTCGCACATAACTTAACTTCATTGCTTTATTAAAATTGGTTCAATATAAAATGGTTCATAAATTTTGGCTGAATTGTTAGTTACCTAGTTGTATTTATCTTTTACATTATAAACTGTCCAGGAGCAGTGGTTAGTGGCCGTTAATCATTCGCTCTTTAAACAAAATGAATTACCAAAAAAAAAAAAAAAAAAAAATGCTCAACGCTGTAAACCACCGGCAATAATATTTATGGTATGTTTATAGTCGAATGTTGGGTTTTTGCAATTTATTATCCCAAATGCACAAGAGGAAGCTAAGGAAGACGGGTCTATTAAATAAAGAAAATCATATAATATGTAAAACATAAAGATATTGATGTAATAAACCTATGTGTGAAAAAGTCAATTTAAATGATAATTTAAATGACTGACAAGTTTCTGATAATACTTATATATTTCATTTTATGTAATAATTCCATGCAAATATCGTTCTTAGTCCAACGTGGTTTTAATGGAAATCACCGTTTGGGTGCTTATAGCTAATCCCTAGGTCCAGTTGTCCTTGATGGAATGAGATTCCCCCGAAGGTGATGCTATTAGGGGACGTGGAAACAACATCAGATATTTAGTAAGTTGTTAAGCGGTTGAATTATACTTATTGTACATTAACTTAAAGAGAAACATACAATATCTCCTAAACTTATCCAGAATACCTCTTAAAGATACTGGGACTGAATTCTTTAAGTTCACATTTTTATATTGATTTTATTTTCTGAGAAACTTGCTTGGTTACATTACTGTTTAGTTAATATGTATATTAATATGTACACCAATTTCAATCACATTGGATAAATACTTTGAGAGTCAAATTATTTTGTAAATGTTACATTAATATGCCACACAATTAAAGTGCACCACGCGATTCATAATTCCAGAAAATTGGTTATAATTTTTCTAATAGCTGCTTTGAACCACAAATTGATTTTACGAAAATATATTGTAAATAAATATGAGTGAATTGTTAACTTTTTTGTGAGGCTATAGAAATTAATCTTTCAAACTAATCATATTTTCAAGTATACAATTATTTTTAAAATAATTCTTGTTGATATTAGCATGTATTTTGTTTTGTAGACATTTATTGTGAATGTTTTGCACATTATGGAAAGTTTTATCGAATTTAAAGAAAAACTGAAAAGCGTGGAACATTATGAAAATGTGAAAATGCAGTTCTGAAAAAAAATGCTGTTTTATAAAATAGTATGATAGAAAACAAGTGCATTGGCTGTCAAGCCCGAAGTGAGGGGAGAAACATCAATGACTATTTTTTGTAGCGTTTGGTCAGAACATGATAACTTCAAAATTGGATTTTTTGTGTAAGACAGTAGTGATATAAGATAATTAATCCTCTATCGTTTGCTGAACTCCTGATATCTCCAGGGCTTCACCAAACGATAGAGGATTGTTTGTGGAGATATCAGGGCTTCACCAAAAGATAGAGGTTTTAATTATTTTATATCACTATTGTCTTAGCACATGAAAAAAACACTTTTGGAGTTATCATGTTCTGACCAAATCCCACAGAAATATTTCAACCATTTACTACATTGTAGTAAAAAATTCACTTTAATGTCCGTTAAACACGAGAGTGAAAATCAAATATAATCGGAAACCTAACTGGGTTTTATGACACAGCATGCAGGAGTTCTACGTCTCTGTCATGAAGATAAGTCCTCGAGAGAGTTCAGAGTAACAAAATATTTAACTTAAGGTTCATGCTCCTGCGAAACAATACACAACTTTTTAGGAAAATGTTCATAGAACCAGAAGAAGTATCATCAACACACATTGCAAGGCTTCACTCCTTTAAGGTGTGATGGATTGGCTCTAAACGATACAGATAACACAATAAGCCCCAGGCTGAAGTGCGCCCGGAGAAATGACGGGAACCTGTATCGTAAATGAAGAAGAAAGAAGACGAACATAAGATTCTATAATTAATTAATAACAACCTGGCTTCATGGTCTTACACTTCTCTAGTAGATTACACAGTTAGGAATATTCAGAGATAATGATACATTCAGGTACAGTTTTATTTTTGCTTATGTCCCATTGTGTTTATCTAAAATCTTAGTATTGGGATTAGAACGGACGAAGGGAACTCGTTATAAATAAACAGGTGATTATTGCACCTACACCCCACGAGGGGGCAATCCAGGGAGGGGGGAATGAGGTGAGAGGATACACTGGGCGGCCGGAACCAAGAGTAACGCACAGCAATAATAGGGGCCCTATAGTTTCTAGATTGAGTCCAACCAGGGACGATCCTCATTCCGGCAACTCGCTGAAGTCCTTCGATAGTCACTATGAGTATACTTTTTCCAACCATTGGGATCGAACCCGCGACCTCGTGATAGAGAAAACCCACCTGAGCCATCCCGCTCAGTAGTAAAATCTTATGCCCCCCCCCCCCAAAAAAAACAAATTCACGTGTCTGCAAATAGATAATTTTCTTCCTGTTCATGGACAAAAAATTAACACAAACATTCGGCACACTAACATGTATCGTTCATAAAGTATGTTAACGCGTTATGTAATTATAGCTTTCACCATTTAAGTAATGACTATAATTAATTAAAACCGGAATGAAGAAAGTGTCTTCAAACGATCATTTCTTATAAACCTCTTCTGTACTTTTACGTGTATAATGTATTCAGGATATTATCTATTGATTAGCCTGTGAACTTCAAACAAATTGATTCAAATTTGCAGAAGACAATTTTTTCCATAAATACTCTGAACATACGTTCTCTTTTAACAGTTTTTCAGATCTCCTAAACCCGACAAATCAATAGTAGAAAAACCAGTGTGCAGATGTGTGTGGGAGTGTTTGCGAACAGTAAGAACGAAGTTCAGCAATTATCACGAGTACGACAGGAATATTTTGAAGAAAATCCCCCCAATAAAACAGTTTACTACTTGCTAACATGTAATTATTTTCTAAAAAATGTATAAAATGTTACTTAAATTAGGACGATGCATTTTTACGGCTATTTGAATATTTAAACTAATTATTAAATGCAATTGTCCAATATATTTAGTATAATTTAAATGTATAAATAATATAGATCCGGAAAAAATAATCACTCCCTAACGTTCCTGATTGAAATACCAAATGTTTTAAGACTTTCGCGAAACAAATAAAATACATATATTCAATTTTCTGGGAATATATTATGAAATCTCATCATTCGGAACGAGATTTGCATAACTTCGTATAACTGGTAAGACATGAGCGATAGATAAAACAAAATGTAGATCTCTTAAAAAGTTTATTTCAAATAAACTCATTATGATATCTACCAGTTCCTATATATTCGTTTTTATACATTTAAGTTTTTCAACACTTTTATCATTTTTAAAAGTACAATCACCATCCTGTTGTTTTTCGGAACGCTAAACAAAGAGTGGGAACTACTATGCCAGCCGCTAGATAATCGTTTTTAAACATTTGGAAAAAAAATCTGATGTGTTACATTTAAATTACTTTGTTGCCAATTCTATAACAAACTATTCTTACTGAAGCTTATTTGTATCTACTTCATGCTAATCGAGACAAATGTTAGCAGAAATTGTTTTATTGTATATATATATATATATATATATATATATATATATATATATATATATATACACTTTTATATATTTGGTAGGTACAAAGAAAATAAGGAAATACACTAGATTAGAGCGATAGTAAATGTTTAATGTTGGTCTTGAAATGTTATTTCATTGCATTACAAGGTTGAAAAATAAACTCAATTAAAAAATATAAGTATTGGGAAATTTAAACCAAACAGCAAGAAATACCTCTGAAATTGGTAACTCCACAAAAATTGGTAATTGACATTATAAATTGAGTGTTTTAACGAAGTTTAGATTTTTGTGTAGCCAGATTTTACCATCTCTTGCGGCTTAAGTGTAAGGCAAAGGTCATCCACAATGAACAGGTCTTAGAGGCAATCTCTCCTCCCACCAAAAAAAAACATTATTTTATTAGGATGAGACTGTTTAGGATTAGTTTCTTATTGTTTAGTTATTTATTATCAGGATGTAAAATCTTATAATGCTGGTCAAAAAAGTGTCCCTCAAGGTAATACATAACCTATAAATACTGTTGCTATAATTAAGAATAAAATTACTACTCCTAAGAAATACATTTTATTTGTGATCTAAATATTTTTAATAAATGATATTTTAATCAAACTCATTAGTACCTTTTTTGATAGAATCGTACATTTCGAAAAATCTTCCACATAAAGGATAGTTTGAGGTAGGCAGTTTGCTTGTAGATCTTCATGTCATAACCTTAATAGTTAACTAACGTTTCGTTTTTGAGTTATTTTGTTCACAGACACCACAGCAAATGCTTCTGGGGCAATTTAGGGGTCCTCAGAAGATGTGTTCCTGAAGGAATCTCTTTATCGAGTTTTTGGGTGGAATATGATAAACACCTTCTCTACCTATTTTATCTTGTAGCTACGTGGTAGAAGAAGTAAAAAGGTCAAAGAAACCATTTCTGTAAACTTTTATTTTGATTAATATTTTTTCAAGATTAGCTTATAGAAGCTATATGTTTGCCTAATCTTTCACCATACCCGTTGTAGGCTACTGCATTATAAACTAAATATTTTTATGGGGAGGAGCATATAGGCTTTTTTGAATTATCTATTAGCTTTGGCTTACTAGTTTTTGTTTGATTTTCGTATGAAATGTGATCTTAAATTCTGTGTCAGCTAATTGCGCGTATGAACGTTTAGTTAAATGGTGTTCCACAAGGAGATGTATGAATAAATTCTGCGCATAATTAGGCAGTAGAAGCTTGCAAGATTGTTGACCTCTGGCTTCCGAATACTTCTCGGGTGTTGATCCCTGTGGCAGAGTGAAACTGATCAGCGCGCTCAAATTTCTGCAGCAGTCACTTACCAGAGATGACTGCCTGCCTGGGATTTTGTATTCATTGCTGAGGCTGTTACGCAGTCGAACTCAGGATAATAATGATCTACTGTAAATGGCAATTCATTCAAATCAGTGTAATGAAAGTAATAAATAAATTTACACGTGGATATAATTGCTATATAATAGAAAACGTTGGTTAATGAATAATGAGATAAGTTTGAAAACTAATAAAAAATAGTTTTTTGAGGATACATATCAGTGCGTAAAATGAAATTTCGTAACACGTAATCTAAAAATTGTAAGCTGTTACTTTACTTTATCGCAAAAAAATACATGTGATGTTTATTAAACATTATAGATAACGTATCTTCTATAAAACGTTCCGTTTCAGGTGAACTGCAACAACATGTTGCAAAATCTTCTACATCAGCCATGCTTATATTTTTTAAATCATTCAGTGCTCATTGGAACAAGTTACTAAGCAAAGCAATCCGTATAATTGTCAATGACAGCTTTATTAAAATATGTTTTTAAACAGGTTTGGCCACATATAATATGTCCGTGATAATGGTAACTATTGTCTCATATTTGTTTTATTTTAATTTTGTAATTTCTCACCATTGTAAGATGCACATCCTTCGATTCTCGTGTGATTATGAAACTCAGCTATACCTCGTTTAAGAAACACAGTTGAAAGTGGATACACGTCTCAAAATCTGTAAGGTGACGGATGTATGTCGTGTGGGTTCAACTTCGGCCTGACCTATGGTTTTTAAGTGTGATTAAAAGCGACAGCCCATATCTGTATATTTACTGGCATGTAAAAGATCTGGGGATAAAATTTCCTCACACCGGTGGCGCTGATATGATCCAGGCATTGACAGCGTCGTTAAGAAACAAAATAGTTTAAATATTTTTAATGGCTGTAGTTATGTTAGTGAACTATTATGAAACTTGTGGAATACAAACTTAAGGAGAAAAATTGAAACAAATGAAATGCGTTTTTAAGGGAAATTAAGGAAATAATAATGAAACCAGAAACAAATTAAGTATATTTTACTGGAATGAAAACATTAGTTCAAATAAAACCAAATGGTATTATCATATATTATTAATGGGCGATAATAGAATACGTATTATACCTTAAATTATACACCAGAACTTTAAGAAATGTTGGCTGTCCCAAAACTAAATAGCTGAAGAAGATTATGATGATGATGATGATGATGATGATAATAAAATAATAATTATTTATAGCACTCTGAACTTCGGCCTGGAGCTTATCCATCCCAAATGTTCTTTACTTGTTTACATTCCACATATCACCACCGCATGTGATCAGTGCCTTTGGTCCCATATGCAGTAAGAAAAAGCATTAAACGCTACTAGAAAAAGCCTCTACGCCTGAAATGTCAGTGCCTGAAGCAGTTGCAGAAGTTTGCCCCTTATGCATATGCAGCAACAGATTCTAGTTTAGAGAAACGCACAGTATAGTGTATTCAGTGAAACTGGTTTTCACAAGCATGTCATTTTGTTACGTAATTCCCGCATATAATCCGGTAGTTTTCACATTGCGGAGAATACAGTTGGCTTTGAGCTATAAAACTTGTACAAATACGTTATGCTAATTTTCTTGAACTTCATTAGTTAACCGTAACAGTCATCAGACGTAAAACTAGTTATCATGTCACTCACTGTGTCAATCAATGTATCTAATGTGAGTTAGTCATCTCAACTTTTGTAATAATAACTTCTAGGTGTTTCACTTCTGCTTTTAATACCTTTACAGTCCACAGCAGTATAAGGCGTATCATGAGTGTCCGTTTTGCAACGGAGTAATGCAGGACCATTATTAAAATATATTATTATTATCATTATTATTATTATTATTATTATTATTATTATTATTGAAAATAGCTTAGTGGTAAATTTACATGACTTTCTCCATCATCTATCGTTTATTAATGTATTTTCAATTATTCTTTGAAACCATTTTGTTTTGGCTCATTTTAAGATAAAGCTTTGCAGAAATAGTTACATCAAACATTTCATTTTAGATTAAAACAAAATAGTGATAGTAATATGTTTAAGAACTGAAATTATATGATGAGCTTAAAAATGTATAATGTATCCAAGCAATTGTAGGAAATATCTGCATATCCCAAGGAACTTAAAAGAATTTATTACAAAGTATTGGAGGATTGAGCCATTAATAACGTTTATCTTGAGATCGACTTATTACATAAAAAACGTTTTTTGAAATAAATTACTTTTTTTAAAGAGATCTACAGTTTTATACAATACATTTTCGTATATCACTTAGCATTTACTTACTAATGAGGGGTTCACAGGCCATTGTCAATAAATTAGATGTAGGCATTTTAATTATTATGTAAATATATTTAATATATAGCACCTTAATCAAATCGTTAACATAAATTTAGAGAAAATCCAAAATTTCAAAAAAGGTACCAGGTAAAGGGTAGTTTGGTATATAGGGATTTTCTTGAAAAATCTTCATGCATCTTTAAACTCCATGTTCGGCATTTAGCCGATTTGTCGTTTTTGAGCTCTGCTTTTCACAGAGAGACACATACACATACAGAGAGAGAGAGAGAGAGAGAGAGAGAGAGAGACAGACAGAGAGACAGAGAGAGGCGGAGAGCGAGAAACAGACGAACCTTTATCGATTTTTTTTGTTTGTTTTTTTTGTTTTGGGAATCTCAAAATGTATATTTTTTGTTGAAATCCTCACAAAAATGCGCTTGACAAAAATTGTGTGTTTTAAGAAGCTCTACAATTTTTGTGAAGCAAGATTTTCTAAAATAAGAACTAAAGCTTTCCTGGCGACGTGTTAATTCAAAATCTTCTCGGGCTTCTAGCCAGGTAAAAACTTTTTACCTGGCTAGAAGCCCGAGAAGATTTTGAATTAAGATTTTCTAAATTTTACAGTTTACCAGTTATGCAAATGTCATCCGGAACGAACAGGATTTAAGAAAATTCCAGATATTTTACATGAAAATAACTTCAATATGTGATATTTTAAACAAAATCGTTAGAACCATGTAAAAGATAGTTTGGGGAGGGGGGTTCTCGAATATCTTCTTGTCATTTTTTTAATAAAGCTGAATTTAAGTATCAAATTTAGTATTTAACCGACTTTTCGTTTTTGAGTTATGCTGTACATACTCACGGACCTTTTTCTTTAAATACTTTTTTTTATTCAGGGCATCTCAAAACATATGTTTCCGTTATAATCTGGACATCAACTTTTTCAGTGGAATACAATACATCCCCTACTTACTGTACGTAGTAGAGAAAGTATAAATGATTATAGTATTAACAAAATTTTCAAACCGACAATAACGGATATCTGTTAATGACTGATGCTACTACAAAAGGTATTTGATATAAAGTAAGTAATTTAAGACGCCTACATCGTTAGATAATACGTTTTCGTTATCTCTTTGGTTTACCTAAGATCCAAAATTCTTTCCGAATGAAGGAATTCTGAACAAAAATGACCTCATAGGTTACTCTAATAATTTCAAGATATGCATTTTATTAGATATCATTAAGTATCTTAAATGTATAGTAGAATTATTTCCTGTATCTCCTAAGTTGAGTAAAGGGCATCGATACGATGTTTCCGTGTTTGGATTTGAATTTCTAGTTCGTGTGTTCGCATTATGCGCCATGGAGAAGATGGATCAGTTCGTCGCCCAAAGCTGTTACTGTAGAACGAAATCACGACTTGCGGACACGAAATGGCGGAAAATGTTGCCTGGGGACCTTCTTTATTCAAGGTATGGGGCTCTTTCACATGCAAATAAATATTATATTTATTTTTCATAACATGATGACCCTGTCCCTCTCTCCTACTTTAAAGTTTGCGGTTAGGGGGTTTGCAGTTGGAAACCATCCGTCGCTGTTGTCAAGTCTTCCACTTACTGGTCTCCTAACCGAGGCGCGATTTTGATCTTGCAAGCAGCTTCTCCAGGAAAGAGATTTTACTTCGTTGCCTCTCGCCCCTTTTGTTTGTTAATGGTTATTGTCCAGTGATAGTGGAAGCGGTCCAATTTGAGAGCCATCATGTTTTCGAGAAAATTATACACAACACAACCGGCTTTACTTCCCTTCCGAAGGAAATTATGCTAAGGATTTTCGCCCAAAATATTCATCACCCTCTACCGGTTTGAGCCTGCAATCTTGGGTTTCAGAGGCTAGCATGGTAACCATAAAGCCACGGATAGTGACATCTTAATTGTGTGATATTTTAATAAAATTGCCACAGTCATTTTGAGAAAATTAAAAATATAGAAGTTTTTCAACGTACGGGCTAATTTGGTGAGGGGTGATTTGCTTAAAAATACGCATATATTTCGAAGATACTTTTATACCAATTTTGTTATATATTCAATATTGAGGTTTTCACGCAAGACAGCACACCATGAATATTTTTCTATAAAAGCTTTTTGTAGTTTAAGGAGGCCTCAAATACGTATTCGTGTGAAATCTCGTCATCGAGTTTTTGGGAGCAATTTTTCCTTTTACCTACTTTATATAGTGGAAGATAAATAAATGGTGAATAAGGAAAAAGAAATGTTACCTCCTGTTGTACCCTGCACTCGAGTTTTGACTGAGAAGGATATGAGCTGTGGAGTAACGCCACTGTCACGTCACGTACCTCTTCCTAAGGGAAATCAAACTTGGCGAAGGTGTTGATGAGCCACAAAATGGATGGCTAAAGTGGACAGCATAATTATGAGCAATCAGTATTTACCGATATGTATCTCAAGCATATCATTAGTCGCATTTTCCGCAATACCGTACACGCTAACATTGATTTTAACAGGGCATGCTTTAGTTTTAAAACAGCCAATATCCGCATGGTAGACAGGAATATATAGATAACAGGAAGCTGCGTTATCAGAATTAACAAAATAAGGTATTGACTTCTCAATCCAGAGATTCCGGGTTTGATCCCCAGCTGGGACGTGGGAATTTTATTTAATAGAATAATTCCCTATCCCCACAGAGCCTGGAATTATAAATGTGATATATTCAATAGTAAAAGTAGCGAAAACCAATAGTTCAAAGAGTAAATTGTTTTTCAAGTCAAAGCCCCCAATATGATCAAAAAATTAAAGTGAGATATAGAAGTGAAACAATGAATTAAAACATATGGCGCGCTCTATTCACATTATTATCTAATTGGTCTGCAGAAAAATTTCTATAAGAGTTTATTCTTCTTTATGCTAATCGAGATAAACCATTAGCAGAATGGCCTTACTAATTAGTTTCTTTTAAGTAGCAGGGAACTAAGGGAATACACTAGGCTAACAGGATTTGCTTCTGAACATGGACAGGAGTAAAACAAAAGAAACACGGACGACTTCCTGTTCGAGAAAAATAAGTACTTTAAAATTGAAACCAACAACAAGGAAAATCTCGGCAACGGTTAGCTTTACAAATAATATATATATGACATAAATTGTGTTTTTAACAAGATCTACATGTTTGTGTGGTAAGTTTATTACCATTTCTTATGCTTTACCTATGCAAAAGTCATCCAGGATGCAGAGGTCTTCTGAGGTATATTCCCGGAAAAATCAATATATGCATTTTATTTGTCTTGAAAATAGTTTAACACATGGTATTTTCATCAAAATCGTAAGAGCCATTTTTGAGAAAATCAGTATTTTCGAAAATTGTTCCATGTAGGGAGTAGTTGGTGTAGGGGGGTTTTCTGAAAACCTTCATGATGTATCTTCTTGGAAGATGCATATCTTAAATACCAACATTGGTATTTAATGAACTCTTCGTTTTAGAGCTATTCTGCCTCCCTAACACACACACATTCTCGCTCTCTCACACACACACACGCACACACCACACACTAACACACAGACTTTTTCTATTTTTTTTTTTTTATTTAGATTCATGGGGTCTCAAACATATATTTCTGGTGAAATCTCGGTATCGAATTTTGGGCGGGATACAATACCTTTTCCGCCCGCATAAGTAGTAGTATGGTGGTAGCGTGTCTGCCTCACATTCAATAGGTCGCAAGTTTGAATCTCGCTTAGGGGGAGTTATCCGGATAACGTTTTTTCCGGATTGTTCCCCTATCCTGAGACGACGAATGTCGAGTAACTTTAAGCTTCATGGACCTCAAGATCATTTGAGCAGCTTTTACTAATTCCATTCATCGTCCGACATGACCAACCAGGTTAAAGGACATAAACTTCAAAAAACAAAAAAGAATTCTCTATGTGCTATGTACATTACACGTGCTAAAGAAAGCAAGAAACGACGTATCAAGTCGAATAATATTACTAATGTACATATAAACAAATCCAAACTGTAATGAGCACTATAAAAGCTGTAACTCTTGTTCCTAGTTAATTAGACGTTCCGCGGGAAATCATTTATGCACGAAAAGCAGCTGCCTTCTAAGGACTTTGGGACACTGGGTAGTTCAATTTGACTGCTGTTTGAGTGCCAACTTTGATATTAAGTTTCTCAAAAGCTAGATAGTGAAATAAAACGTTGACACTGAATAGAGCATTATTTTCCTAACATAAGAGACACAATATAAGGGGGACCTTGGCTATAAAACAAAATAAAAGAGAAGAATGTACTATAGAATTCAAACCAATAGTAACTATTATATATAAAAAACGTTTACTGTGATAAAAAAAACTGTATGTGTGAGTGTGTAATTGGCATAATTGATTTACCAAGATATGCAAATTATAGAACACTCATTCAGAATAAAGGATACTTCATAGAAAATAATAATACACTAATTTTATTAGTTAAGCAAATGCCTTAAATATATAGGTACCATTTAATCAAAATTGAGGACCACGTTTGAGAAAATAAAATACAAAACTTTCCGCGTAAGGGAAAATTTGGGTTATGAGGGATTCTTGTGATAAATCTTAGTGCCATACCTTTGGAAAATACTGAACCTTAATCAGTCATTTCGTTTTTAATTGTTTAGACAGCTAAGTGTGAATTTCTTCTAAAACATATTTTTGGGCTTCAGCGGACTTTATACCATATATCTCTGATGGATTATTGATATAGAACTTTTAGATGCAGTGCAATACCCTACTCTTTCTCTCTCGCTCACTACTTATCTCCCTAGATGTATGCTAGAAAAATTTGAAGTGTTCCATTCACATGACTTTCCCTACATCGCTTTAATAAATTATTGTTAAAAGCATATTCTATTATTTACTTTAAGATAGTCGAGATAAACATTACAAATTGTCTCAATTACTTGCTTCCTTGTAAGTAGAAGGGAAAACACTATGCTAAAGTGATAGTAAAATCTTTTAAAAGCAGGTTGCCAGGTGGTTGAAGTCCGTTTCTATGCAGGGCCAGGAATTTACAGCTTTCCGTGTGAGAGAAGTTTAACTACTTTAAATCTAGAACAAATAACAAGGAATATATCAGAAATCAGTTTGGTATTTTACCGACTTTTCGTTTTTGAGTTATTGTGTTCACAGACACACGGACACACATACACACGGACTTTTTTCAAAGAATGCTTTCTTTTTGGATACAAGCGACTATTGAAACGTCTTTTTTTTCGGTGAAATCTAGGTATTAAATATTTGGGTGGAATGATTACCTTCTCTATACACTATACATAGTATGTGCAGAGAAAGTAAAAATTAAAAATCTGATGTGTTCCATGGCTTTCCGTACATCTCTGCACAAATTATTGTTAAAAAGGTTAAGCTTCTATTTACTTCATGCTAATCGAGAAAAAATTAGCAGAAATAGTTTTATTACTTGCTTCCTTGTAAGTAGAAGCGAAATAAGGGAGTGCCATAGGTAAAAGAGATACTCAAATGCTGGTTGCTATGTGACTGAAGTTCCTTTGTTTGTATGGTCAGGAGTTGACAAATTCCTGTATGAGAAAAGTATAAGTCTTTTAAAGCTGAAACCAATAACAAGAATATCTCAAAAACGATCAATTCCACGTTAAAAATACATATAACTTAAATTGTGTGTTTTAACGTGCTGTACCTTTTTTGTGTGGTAAATTGTTGTCCATCTCTTACGGTTTAGCAGTTATGTAAAATTCTGTAAAATTCACAGGCTATTCCCAGAATATTCAAGATATAATTTTTGACAGGTAAATATCTTTAAATATCTTTAATATATGATATTTTAATTAAAATCGTTAGAGCTATTTTGGAGAAAATAAAAATGTTCTAAAAAAGTTCTATGTAAAGGGTAGCTTGGGGTAGGGGGAGTTTTCTCAAAATCTTCGTGTCGCATCCCTGGAAGATACTAAACTTAAATACCAAGTTTGGTATTTTACCGATTTTTCGTTTTTGAGTTATCGTGTTCACAGACACACATACACACATGGACTTTTTCTAAACATGTATTCTTTTTGGATACAGGGGACCATAAAACGTCTTTTTTCCGGTAAAATCTATGTATCAAATTTTTGGGTGGAATGTAATACCTTCTCTATACACTATGTACATAGTACGTGTAGAGAAAGTAAAAAGATGCGGCTATGCTTAATATTTTTAAAACTGATAATACGCTTAGGTTTCTGTAGATGGCTTTTATTACGCTAAGCGATAGGGTGGGTTGCAAGCAATTCCTCTGCCATACACATAACCCTCGAGGGAAGGAGTGGCGCTCACTACGTCTTTATTTAGTTTAATGTAAGGTAGGTAGGCAGGCAGGCAGTCTATCCACTCAACCGAGGCGCCGTCTGATCCACAGAGACGAAGAAGCTCTTTGGAGTGCAGATGTTTCCTGGACAGCAAGTACACTGCCGTTACTCAGTTCCAAATGTGCCTCGGTCCTATAATACATGTCGGGAAGGGTTTGGATAGCTACGTGATCCCAGACACATTATCGGAAATCGAATTCCTAACCTTTACAGCAGCAGCAGCACCCCTATCTCCGGCACTAAGCTATTCTCAAAGCATGTGCTACCATCTAAGTTTTTGTTTTCTTAATATTTCTCGAGTTCTTTATTGACAGCCTTCTGTTTTTACCATAAACATTACTATATTGGACGTCGGTTACAGCTTCCTTCCATTTTTACTTTCTCTACACGTAATGTTTACATAGTGTATACAGAAGGTATTGTAATGCACCCAAAGATTCGATACCAAGATTTCACCAGAAATACAGGTTTTGAACCCTCCTGATTTCAAAAAAAAAAAAAATTTTGGGAAAAAGATATATGCATGTGTGTGTGTCTGTGTGTATATGTATGTGTGTGTCTGTGGACCGCATAGCTGAAAAACGAAAAGACAATTAAATACCAAACTTGGTACTTAAGTTTGGTATCATCCAAGGATGTGACACAAAGATTTTCAAGAAAATCCCCTCACTCCCAAATACCCTTTATATGGAGCTTTTTTCGAAAATTTTGGTTTTCTCAAAAAGGCTCTAACGAGCTTGATTAAAATGTCGTATATTAAAGATATTTACCTGACAAATAATATGTATATCTTGAATTTTCTGCGAATAGCCTCTGAAGTCTACTTTATTCTAGATGAATTTTACGGAATTTTGCATAACTGCTAAATCCTAAGAGATGGACAAAAAAATTATCACACAAAAAATGTAGAGCACATTAAAATACATAATTTTAGTTATATACATTTTTTCGTGGAGTTTGTTATTTTGGCGATATTCCTTGTTTTTGGTTTCAGCTTTGAAAAACTTATACTTTTCTCATACAGGAATTTGTCAACTCCTGTACATGCACAAGAAAAAAAAAACTTCAGTCACATAGCAACCAGCCTTTGACAATCATTTTAAACTATGGTACTCCCTTATTTCGCGTCTATTTACAAGGAAGCAAGTAATAAAACTATTCTGCTAATTTTTTCTCAATTAGCATGAAGTAAATAGAAGCATAAGCTTTTTAACAATAATTTGTTGCAGAGATGTAGAGAAGGTCATGTAAATGGAACACATAAGATTTTTTATGATTATTTATTTAGTGTCGCTTTGATCTGGGTCTTATTGCGACATCATAAAGTAAGTTACAATATGCTATAATAGCATTGTTACAATATGAGTTAAAATGTTACAATAGCAAAATGAAATTGGATAGGAAATTACAAGAAGTTACAACACAAAGCACTTTTTTTTTTAAACTGGAGATATTATATTAGTTTACAGATTCCAGTAAATGCCATGAAGCGTATGATTTCGGGTAAGTGTTGGCGGTTGTTGAGCTCTTCGGAAATATCTGTAGGGATGTTGTATATTTCTCTTGCTGTAGTGTACTTCGTACATTATGTAAGGATATGACAAGCACGAGTTGGACGTTGCAAAAGTTACAGATTGGTACTGGTTGTTTAGCAAGAAGGTAAGAGTGGGTTAACCTTTCATTTTATGTGCTTAAACCTATTAATTAAGAAAACACCCACCAATTCAGAGCTGGACGCGGCGTGGCCGAGTGGTTAGACCACTCGCCTCTCACCTTGGGTTCGATCCCAAACGACCGCATGTGAGATTTGTGGTGGAAACAGCAGCAGAGGTGCGGGTTTTCTCCGGGTTCTCCGATTTCCCCTGACATCACATTCCACCGGAGCTCCATCTTCATTCTATGTATCATCAATCAATGCCTGCGGTGCCATAAGCAGTAAAAGCGGGCATTAAACATTATAAAAAAGAAACAAACTCAAGCTAGTGTGATTCTGAGAACCGTGCACTCATACAAAGAGAGAACAGCTCCTTCATGGGCAAGAGAAAACAGCACTTCAAAGATTTCTAATATAATTACATAGTTATTAATTTTCCATTTAAACAAAGAACACACCATTGAGGAGAAAGTTTAAAATCATTTTTTATTTTATTCCAGGGCAACGCAGGCTATGAAATTACAAATGACAAATGTTGATACTTATTTCTGCAAAATCTCTGGTGTGTTCCATTCGCGTGTACCTTATTCTAATCAAGATAAATTTTGCTAGAATGGTCTTATTACTTGCTTCTTTGTAAGTAGAAGAGAAATAAGGGAATGCACAGGTTAAAGCGATAGTCAGATCTTTTAAAAACCGATCGCTAAGTGTAACAATTAAAATTCGGTTATCTTTTCTGACTAGAAAAAAACAAAAGGGTGATGAAAAAGAAATGTCTTCCCGTTTAAGAAAAGTTTAAGCAACTTAAAACTGAAACCGATAGTTGGAATATCCCGAAAACGGCTAACTCTACACAAATCATGCACACGACATAAATTGTGTGTTCTAATGAGATTGACATTTTTGTGTAGTAAGTTTTCGCCTATCTCTTACGGTTTACCAGTTAAACAAGTCATCCGAATAAAGAGGTCTTCAGAGTCTGTTTACAGAAAAGTCAAGATATACATTTTGTTTGTCATGAAAATATCTTAAACATATGACATTTTAATAAACATCTATAGAGCCATTTTTGGGAAAATCAAAATTTTCGAAAAGTGTTCTGGGTGGGGGGGGGGTTTACTTGAAAATCTTGGGTCGCATACTTAAAAGATACTGAACTTAAATACCAAGTTATGTTGTTTAACCGGCTTTGTGTTTTTGAGGTATACTGCACACGCCCGCACACACACACACACACACACACACACACACACACACACAGAGCAATTCACACACATGGACACGTTTCTAAAAATGTTTTTATTTGGATTCAGGGGTTTTAAAACGTGTATTTTCGGTGAAATATCGATATCGATATTGGGTGGAATATAATACCTTATCTATCCACTATGTAAAATGTACATACGGGCTAGAGAAAAGAAAAAAGGCATTCATTTGTCTTTGTAAGCTGTGACCATTTGAATATGAACGAAGAACGAATTCAGAAGTTTCAAAACATGGTTTACATTGGAAAATCTCCTTTATGTAGTTAAGCGGAAACTAAAATACGAATTACCAAAAATGACATTTTTACTTTCTCTATTTATTAGGTACTATGTACAGAAGATAGTAAGATTTCACCGGAAACATATCCTCTGAGGGCCCCTGAATAATAAATAAATAAATAAGAAAAATGAGTTTTAGTAAAACCGCCGTGTGAGTCTGTGTACAGAATAACTCAAAAACGAAAAGTCGGTTAAATACCAAACTTGAGTTTAATATCTTCCAACGAAGATTTTTAGGAAAATCCCCCACCCCATAATACCCTTCACTAGGAATACTTTTCAAAAATCAGATAACGAATGCTTGGATGGAGTAGAATATATTCTCCATCATACTGCGTTTTAGAGAAAGTAATATCAGAATATAGCGGTGTCAATTAAAATTTAAAATTTGTTGTTGAGGACAGGGAACGAAATCGACCCTAGTTTTAACTTTCATTCAATAATGTGTTATTTTGTTTAAATTCAATTAAAAGTAGTTATCTACTGTTAGACTGGGAAGTTTAGAAATAAGAACTCACTATATGAGAAGATAGGTATCGGATAAAGGTGGGCCATTGCAAAACACCAAGTTGTTTACAACGTGAACTTGTAAGCATAATCCGAGAAACAGCTATTGTAAAATTCATGGCAATTAACAATTCTAAAACATTCTAATGTCGCAACCAAGTTTTAAAAATTCATTACCTCACTGACGTATTTGTCCACTGATCCTTTCCCCTTCAATGATGATTAATAAAAGTTTGAGAAGCAGTTTCACATTGTTACTACATTCTGTCAAGAAAGTACCGAGAATTGATAATTTTAAAATTCTGTTTAAAAGGGTATTCGAAATTATTGCTGTCGCTAAGTTGGTACAACTTTCCTCTATACCCACTCGGAGTTTGATGGTCATCTGTCATCTAGTTTGTTTACAGTACGCCATTTTATTAGTTCATCTCAAAGGTGATTTGCGATTTTACGATGGATACAAATATTGAACAAATTTTGCAATGCAAACGGTATTTCTTGTGCCTAATCGCTGAAAATGTTACATAGGGCTTACGGTGAATCGACTTTATCAACAACACGTGCATATAAGTGGTACAGTGCATTCAAAACTGGTCGAGATGTGGTGGAAGATTTGTCTCGCTCTGGTCGGCTATCAAAGGTTTCAACTGAACTGAACATCGCTAAAGTGAAGAAAATGGTGTCTGAAAATCGTCATTTAAGTCTGAGAAGGATTGCCGCTGAACTTTGTCTGTCTCACAAGTCGATTCGTACCATTTTAAACGATTGTTTGGGCATGGCACGCGTTGCAGCTCGGTTAGTTTCGAAATACTTGAATTTTATACAAAAATTCAATCGCGTAAGGATTGCTGAAGACATGCTAGAACGAGACAGTTCCGACCCCACATTCATGAAACACATTGTACTTGCTGATGAGACGTGGGTTTACGAGTTTGACACTCAAACCAGTCAACAAGCTTCCGAATGGCGCCTTCCAACTGAACCGAAACTTAAAAGGACACGTCAAACTTGATCAAACCTGAAGGTCATGTTGACAGTTTTTTTTCGATTATCGCGGTGTCGTGCACTCAGAATTCTTGCCAGATAGTCAGATGGTAAATAAAGACTATTATCTAGGCGCTATGCGGCGTTTGAGAGAACAAATAGGGCGAAAAAGGCCATATTTGTGGAACGACAACTCATGGATTCTGCACCAAGATAACGCACCAGCTCACAAGGCTATTATTGTGAATGAAATTCTGGCCAAAAACTCAACAAATTTCATCGAACAACCACCGTAATCACCTGATCTGGCTCCTGCTGATTTCTGTCTCTTTCCAAAACTCAATCACCACTTCGAGGCACGCATTTTCAGTCGATAGAAGTCATAAAGAAAAATTTGCGGCCACAATTGACATCGATTCCTAAAAGTACCTACAAAAAATGTTTTGATGTTTGGATTATTCGTTGGCATAAATGTATAATTTCAGAAGGGGTCTGCTTTGAAGGCGATAAAATAAAATTGGATGAATAATTATTGTTTTGTTTTATTGGCAAATTCCCGAAACCTTCTTGACACAGTAGTACATACCTACTGCCCTCATTGCCAGGTTGCGTTTCAAAAAGAAACATGTATCACTACGTTAGTCATCATTTTGCATCCTTGATCTGCTATACACTTGTGGTATATTTTATTTTCAATTAATCATTTTGAAGTTAGCTAACTTCTTTGTATACTTAAGAGTGTTCAGTAAACGTAGGCCAACTACGCAGTTGCAAAACCAGTGATTTTTCATCCACAGCTTGGAGTTGTACAGAGTGGCAAACAAGAGTCATTGAAGATAAGGGAAATGTTGTAAAAGCCCTCTGCAATTGGGGTTGCTCTTTCTAAAACAACTTGATTACTTAAACAATTTCTCCATACCCGAATGAATATCAGATTTATAGGGCTCAGTGTGTCTGGCATTTTGTCTCTTGGAAATAACAAAAATACCGGAAAATAATGTCCATGAAATCCATCCCAACTGAGATTCACATATGAGTTCTTCAAAGTATGGCAGAACGGCTAAGCATCTAAAAGCATGTGGGGTAACTTATTCACATTTCCAATGCCTTATAGTATTTACTTACTTCATCGTGGCATGCAAGGTTCCGTTTTATACAAAGCTATGCTGTATACAGATCACTCACTTTCTTTCTTCGAAGCTCCAAACTGCCCTATAAATTTCTTTATGATGTCGAGATTTCAGCAAAAATACAAATTTTGAGGCTCCCTTAAAAAGATCCTGGTATTTTTGTGTGTATATAGACAGCATAATTAAAAGACAAATAGTCAGTTAAATACTAAATTGAGTATTTAAGTTCAGCATCCTCCAAAGCAAGGATTTGCTTTGATGAAGATTTCCAAGAAAATCCAGCTCCCCCCCCCCCCAAATAACATATTACATGGAAAACGTTACTTACTGTTTGTTTTTGTTACATTGATTACCTTTAAATTTGTTCATTTTGTCGTTTTGTATTAACTTGGTTTTAAATCAAAATGACAAAAGATTCTGGTGAAAATACAGTTTAAACATACTTGCATGACAAATAAAATTAAATCTTGAATATTTATTTATGTGAATAGCCTGTTAAGTCCTCTACACTCAAAATGACTTTTGTGTAATTGGCAAACCGCAAGGGATGTATACAAAACTCTAGTACATGATAGAGAGAAAGATTCCTAAGCAAATACCATGGCCACATACATCTTTTGTGGAGTTAACTATTTTATATTTTTCAACTTTTATAATGATTACTTCTTTTATTGTCTCTAAAACGATAATATTAGTTAGAGAAGAAATTGCATTCCCTCCCAAAATTATGTACATACTTAAATTTCATTAGAAATAAATGCTTTGGGATCCGCGATCCCAAATAAGGCAATTTTTAAAAAAGGCCCGCGTACATGTATTGGTGTATGTGTGCATGTGTATATGTGTATGTGAGGGGGGGATAGTGTAACTCAAAAACGATAAATCGTTTAAATATCAAACTTAATATTTAAGTTCAGCATCTACCAGGGATGCGACACGAAGGTTTTGAAGAAAATTTTCCCCACTCTCTCCAAACTACCTTTTCCATTGAACATTTTTCGTACGTTTTGATTTTCTCATTAATGGTTGCAACGACTTTTATTAAAATACCATGATATGTTTAAGATATTTTCTGACAAGTGAGATGCATATTTTAAATTCTCTGGGAATAGCCACTGAACCATCTTCTGGTTGGCTTTTGCATACTTTGTACACGATAAGAGAAAGACTAAATCTTATTACACAAAAAGGTAAATTTCGTTAAAATAAAACATTTTATACCATACATATTTTTGTGGATTTAACTATTTCTGAGATATTCCTTGCTATTGGTTTAAATTTTTCTGTACTTATATTTTTCTCATATGGGAAGTCGCCATTGGTTTTTTGTTAAAACTCTTGACCTTGCAAAGAGAACTGTATTTCAATGTAATCACATTTGACTGTTGATTTACTCTAGTGTATTCTGTTATTTCTTTTCTACTTACAAGAGAAACAACAATTCCTCTAATTAAGTTCGATTACAAAGAAATGCATGAAGGAATGAGCTATCACAAGAATCGTTTGTTGCAGAATAGATAAAAACAAGTCATGTTAATTGGAACACATAAGATATTCTGTCATAAATCGTTATTCATTTTTCTTTGTAGTTCATTTTTAAATGCTAACTCTCGGTTTACCCTACTGCATCCTTCATATGCCTTTAATGAATGTGTTTATGTAAAATGAAAATTAATCTCAAGTAATAAAAAGTAGACACCAGCATAAGTTGAATGAACAAGTAAAAGAATGAATAGAAAATTCTATTTGAATATAACACATCAGAATTTGTTCCTACGTTGCACATAAAAATGATTGTATCTCTTGCGCTACCATTACCTAATTTTTGTGGCATCAGCATGATCTGCTCTCTTCATCTTGGAGACATCTATTTCAAAACATCGGATAACCTTAGTCCTGTCGTGCCATTCATATCAGCGATGCTGTTATTGATTATCGATGCTATTGATATTGGATCGCTAACTTTGCCAATAATTCAGGAAAGTTGCTCATATATCACTTTCGAACACAGTCCTTTCTTCCATTTTGATTTCGTTACAGAGGGGTGGGTATGAAAGCTCTCTACAGAAACGAACTCAGAATATTATTTTGGCCGTAAGAGTGCACTTTCGAGACAAACATTTAACAGGCACGCCAGACATGAAATGAGTTTGCTTTCCCTAAAGTGTCTTGCCCTAATTCATGAGAATTTCACAATGGCAATTCATCTTCTAGTTCGTAAGTAATCAGGACAGTTATCTCATTCAAACTATTATCACTACAAAGAATGCAAAACAACAGAGGCCAAGCATCGCACTAAGAATCTGATGTGTTCCATTCACATGACTTTCTATCTCTACAATAAATCATTGTTAAAAAGCTTATTCTTCTATTTACTTAATGCTAATAGAGAAAAACACCAGCAGAAAGGACCTTATTAGTTGTTTCCTTGTAAGTAGAAGCGAAATAAGAGAATACTATAGCCTAAATCGATAGTCAAATATTTTAAAAGCTGGTTGCTACGTATTTCAAGTACCTTTGTATGGACAGGAGCTGACAAATTATCCTATAAGAAAAGTATAAGTATTTTAAAGCTGAAACTAATAACAAGGAATATTTCAAAAACGGTAAACTCCACGAAAAAATATATATGTATCATAAATTGTGTGTTTAACGAGCTCTTTGTGTGCTAAGTTTATGTCTATCTCTTGCGGTTTATCAGTTATGCAAAATTCCGAAAAATCCGTCCAGAATAAACATATCTTCATTCAGAGGCTATTCTCAGGAAATTGAAGATATACATTTTATTTGTCACATAAATATCTTAAATATTACAGATTTTAATCAAAATCGTTAGAGCCATTTTGAGAATAGCGTAACAGGGTACTTGGGGGTGGGGTTATTTTTTGAAAATGTTCGTGTCGCATCCTTGGAAGATACTGAAATTAAGTATCCAGTTTGGTATTTAATACACTTTTCTTTTTTGAGCTATTCTGCACACCCACACCCACACACACAGAAAGACACACACACGGACATTTTTCTAAAAATGCTTTTTTATTCAGGGGATCCCTAAATATGTATTTCCGGTGAAATCTCGGTATCAAATTTTTGGGTGCATTACAATACCTTCTCTATACACTATGTACATAGTACGTGTAGAGAATGCAAAAATGGTGTGACAATGGATTGCAATTGATGTCGCAGATTGAGTATATGTATTTGTATAGTGAAAATTCATTATAACAAAAATACATGTGTCTCGGCTTTTCCTCCCTTTTTTCGGTTGCAAAAAATGGAACAGTTTTAAGTTGACACAGCTGACTTTGGATCCATCTTTCACTCAATGATCAGCTATCCCAGATGGTGAAAATGAACTTTGATCACATCGAGCCTCAAATCTCTGTGCACACCGCACTAAACATAGCTTATAATAAAGATTTCATGTCATGAAGACAAACCTATCACATTTACGTAATATTCTGAACGGTGTTCTTGAAGGGCAAAAACTGAAGAGGTAAAATTTTCAAATTCTCTCGTTTAATTCTTTTTAAACACCGATATATGCAAGAAATTATATCTCATTAGTGGATGAATCTAATTTGTATAATATTATGTATAAATATATTCCGCGAAATATATGAGTCCAAATAAAGCACTTTTAGGAAAAGGCTCGTGGTATGTGTGTGTGTGTGTGTGTGTGTGTGGAGTGTTTGTGTTTGTGAATCGAGTGTCTGTGAAAACGATTACTTAAAAACGTATAATCTATTAAATATTAGACCTGATATTTAAGTTTATCCATCAAACATTTTCAAGAAAATCTCCCTCACTACAAACTACCCTCTATATGGAAAAAATCGAAAGTTATTTTCTCAAAAATATTTCTAACGAATTAGATTAAAATACCGTATATTGCCGTAAATGATATTTTAAATGAATGGGTTTTGTATAATAGGTAGAGAAAGTTTTGTGAATTTAACACATCAGATTTATAAAATAAACTAATGGCATACAGAATCTTGTGCTACAGAATACTCTTTCTAAGACAAAAAATAAATCGAAAACATCGCAGAAAGCATTTGCTGCATTTAAAACAACATATCATTTGGAATGCGACTATGAAAAAAAACAAACACCAGTTCATACAGAAGGAACAGATAAACGGTATTGAAATACGATATATGTAGGATAATTGGAAATACCATGGTGAGTTCATTTCAATTCCAATAGAGAGAAGTCCTTTACACTTCTGAGGAAGAGGAGAGACAAGAGGGAGAGAAGTGGAGGGCGTTGTTGAGTAAATACAATTCACAAGTCAAATGCTTGTTTAGTAATTGCTTACAATTAGCCTTACACGACTAAGTCGTCGTAAACCTTAAAAATCCCTGAGGTCATTTCCTCTAGTTATACTGACATTATTTACTGCTAGTAGTCCAGTTTATTATATTTTAAAAACAGCTAGCACAAATTTAAAATTCATTTCAAATCAAGATCACTTTAAACATGTAAGTTTATAAGCTATAGCCCCTCCTATTCCGGTGTATGTAATTATCTCAAAAATAAGCTAACATCAAAACTAAACTAAGATTAAATGGAAAATATGACTTTCTTTTTAAGTAAGAGAAAGTCATAAACTATCAATATGAATAACAAAAACGGAAAAGTAAATTATAAATATTAAGGCCAAAGTAAGGAATACGTTTAGTTCTCTCTTTTACACTATTTCTCTACAGCATTTTCGAGCACATTTTATTACAAATATATTTTGTGATATAAATAATACCGAAAATTGGAAACATTCAACTACAAATTGATTTTTACTTTAAAATAAATTAACGTTTTATCCCTTACATTTTTAAGGGAGTTTTTAAAGATATTAAACAGCTGAATTCTAGCGATAATTTTAGCTTTCCTTTACGCTTTTTCAAAGAGCAATTATTAAATACTAAAATAGATAAGACCAATTATTTGTAAATTTGTAGATTATTTTAAAGTATTTAGGTTTTTTTACACAATAAGGTATGTTTCTTTCTTTGTGAATAATACTGCATTTCAGACTTTCTACAATGTATATAGTAAGTAGAGAAAGTATTGCATTCCACCCAAAAATTTCATATTGTGATTTCATCGGAAGTACACGTTTCGAGGTCCTTGGATTTAAAAATGCAGTTTTAGAAAACATATGTGTCCCCGTGTGTGATGATTAAGATTTCCAATACTTGTCTCAAGTAGGAAGTCGTCATTAGTTAGGGACCGGCTTTTAAAATATCTGAATATGCTTTAGTCTTATATTCCTTTATTTCTCTTGTACATACAAATAAATAGATAATAAAATATTTTTGTTAATGTTTATCTTGATTAGCATGGAATAGATAGAAGATTAAGCTCTTGTAAGACTAGATAAAAAAAGTTATGTGAATGAAACCATTGGATTTTTTTTCAATTGTGTGCCGCCTTAAGTCGCTCTTTCACCAATGCATGGCATGTGACTCAAAACGAACACTCACCTTTAAATATTATAAACAGATGACAGAGTTCACAAGAACAATAAATGTTACTATATTGCAAATAGTGCATACTTTTATTTATTTCTTTATTTTAATGCGTTTTAATCAATTAGGATAAAGGAAAACCCCGAAAACCTTTATTCGAATATAATTCACCCTAGCCAAAATTTGAACTTGAATGTGAGGCAGACATGCTACCATCACATAGTTGACTTATATTCATTGGTTACTGCAATACATGATCCGATTCAGTACTCTGTTATTCTACATTTAGAGTTGTTTTCAGTTACAGTCTATAATCCGCAAAGCTTAGTCCATGGTAAAGGAGCCTAAGCTACAAAGCGTAGCTCAAAGTATAAGGCCCTGAGCCGCAAAGCGTAGCCGAAGGATGTCTTTTGTAAGTAAAAGAGTGGAGCAGTTACGGCTGAAGGCCGCGATTGCGAAACGACGACAGGGCGCAGCCGAAGGATCTGTGAAGCTAAGACTCCAATGATCCCAAGAAGAAATCTTACCCTCCAAAATCTAGCGGACTTCACACCTGAGCAACTTAATGTTATCAGCATTTGGCACCATTTAAACTATATCTTAAAATCACAAGATTAGTAATACTATAGAATAATGCAATACTAATAAACAATAGGAAATAAATATGTATACTATTCAGGATAGAGCAATAAAGACACTAAGAACAAACAGCTTAACAACGACAGTGATTAGAATTATATTGTTAATAAAATGTAACTTGATGTATATAGTACTAATATATAAATAAAAAGCCCTCTGGTACTAATCGTTTTGCTTACAAATTCTGTTATAAAACTAAAGAGACGTTAAATTAGTTTAGACAATGCTTACAACTCTCTAGAAAGTGTTTTGTTTACTTCACCGTGGCATATCTATAGTCACATTTTAAGAATTATATTGCAGTTCTAAACTGTGAAAGAAAAAGAAAAAAAGTGGGAGAGGCGTCGATGAAAAGATTAATTTTCAAAATTATTACTTATTCTCTATATGGTATCATACTTCATTTATCAAGCCCGTCGACTTGTATAATTAATTTAAACATTTAAATTACAGTATATATTTTAACACTTAAAGCCAGAAACATTTTTTGACACTTCAACCTTGATTTTTCGGCGTTTTTAGACTTTTGACATCCGAAGAAGTGATTAACAAAGGCTGTTTAAATATCACTCAAAAGTAAAACCCTGAAACTCTATTTCTGTAATTTTCTTTTCTTTTTCTTATAAATAAGTTATGCATAAATAAAGGTATATGCTTTGATTTTAATTAATATTGCTGAATATTGCTGGATTCGTTAATTTAAAAGTTTTAAAATAATATATTAATTTGGCTTTTTTTTTTTTTTTTGAATGGAACGAATATCAACTACACAAATCTTGAAACTCTATATCTTGTTTTGGAAACAACTATTTACAAGGGAAAAGTCAAAATTTAAAACTTTTAAAACGTAATATTAGTATGAGAAATATTTTGGAGAAAAATAGGGCAAAAAATTTATTACTTACTTAAAGTAATAAATTCACAATTTGAAAATTGCTTTCAGAAAATTACTACATTACTGTGAGGGAATTACAGATTTTGAAAATGTAATACGTGGGGTGCCTTAAAGATGTGGAATTTAGGAACTGCAGTTGACCTTTCACTCCCCTCCTCTTGCATTACATCACTGGAGCGGAGACGCGAGGATAAACATTTACATTAGCATGCATGCGGCACAACTTTTCAGAACACACAATACCTTTGATGGAACCGGACGAGGTGTGAGGTTGTTGCGACTGTTGTTGCTGAGCTGTTTCGAGTTTGGAGCTGACAGAGCTCCACATTTCAAACATGTTTACTCCCTTGTCTTCATTACCTCACCACTATCATCGTTAACACAACTGGTTTGCACTCATCTTCGCATAAACACACTCACATTTGTGTTTCAGAAGCTCGGAACAATCCATTTTGTATGGATTTTGCAGAACACAGGTCAGGGTTGAACTGTGGACGTAAAGACACAACACTTGAAAACGTATTGAGTAGCTTGTTTGATAACACTAAGGTGGGCGGGTCGTTAGGTTACGACATATCAGCTTTAACTAGCCTCTCGTCTTGTATTACTTAATATATTTTTAAAAAGTGGGTCTGTAGCACTAGTTTTTAAATTTCGGCAACGTTTTCACTTGTTTTCCTTCAATGTGAATCCTAGTTTACACTACTGAACACTGAAGTTATGTCACTATCACAGTTTTGTATTGATCGAGGTTTTTTATTATTTTAAATATTTTCGAGTATTGGCACATTTATCTATTTAGCCTCCGCGTAACGCACTAGATTCATTGTTTGTCATTTTTTATTGTATGGAACATTAAAATTGACTGTATTTATTTAAAATAATTATACGAAATTACACTGAAGAATTTTATGCAATGCAGAATTTATATTCGGTTCACTAACACAGAAATATCACAGGGTACAGTAATAATTGTATGTCACACTAAAATGTTTAAATGTTCGGAGGCATGTTTCACGGAGTAGTAAATTCGGAAAGCACACGAATCCACAGCACTCTGCGGCGCTACGAAGAGGTGCTTCCGCGGAGACGGCGCGGCCTGCACTGAACGACAGACAGATCGTGTACGCCACAAGTAGAGAGTGGGTCACTGGGCTGGGGTGGGAAGAACTACTGTGAGCCTTGCTTTTAGGGGTGGCTGCCTCAAGGTAGCTCTTGTAAACACTCCGACTACTTCGCTGATTGTCCCGCACACCTCTTCAAGGCCGTTATGCAAGGGAGTAACAAGAACTGCACCATGTTTATAAATTTGTTAAATGTTTTAGTTTGGGAATGTTAAGTTATATGTTGAATGTTAAATGTTATATGTTGCAGCCCATGTGTCAACTTTTATAACATGTTATAAGACCACTCAGCTAGGCAACTTAAAATAAATGCATTAAAAATATTATGTGCTCCATTCACACAACTTTCTCTTCATCTCTGTAAAAGCATTTGTTAAAAAGTTTATTCTTCTATCTACTTCGTGCTAATTGAGGTAAACATTAGCAGAAATGGTCTGATTACCTACTTCTATGTAACAAAAAGGAAAATAAGAGATCACATTAGGCTAAAGAGATAGATGTTTTAATAGGTGGTAGCTATGAGATTGAAATCCGTTTCATTGCCTGGGCAGGAGTTGACCGTGTGAGACAAATTTAATAATAACAAGGAATATCTTGGAAACCGTCAACTCTAAGAAAAATTGTATATGACATAAGGTGTGTGTTGTAACGAGATCTAGATGTTTTGTGTAGTAAGTTTTTGTGTATGTGTTACAGTTTACCAGCCACTCAAAAGTCATCTAGAATGAACAGATCTTCAGAAGCTACACTCAGAAAATTCAATATATACATTTTATCAGTCATGTAAACATCTTTAATAGACAGTATTTTAATAAAAATTGTTGCCGCAATTTTTGAGATAGTCAAACTTTTCGAAATGTTTTCCATGTAAAAGGTAGTTGGGTGTGAGAGGGTTTTCTTGACAATCTTCGTATCGCATTTTTGGAAGATACTGAACTTAAATACCAAGTTTTGGTACGTAACGGTCTTTTGGCTTTTGAGCTATGTGTCCACACACGCACACACACTCACACAGACAAGAACCTCTTTCCTAATATTTTTTTTTTGAATCAGGGGACATCAGAACATATTTGCAGTGAGATCTAGGTATGGAATTTTTAGGTGGAATACAAACCCTCTCTATACACTATGTATATGGTGCCTACGTGTAGAGAAAGTAAAAATCTGATATGCTCCAATCAGATGACTTTCTGTACCTGTTCTGCAAACAAACTTCTTAAAAAAGATTGTTCTTCTATGTAATTCATACTACTCGATATAAGCATTAGCATAAAGCATCTTATTACTTAGTTCCTTATGAGCAGAATGGAACTGAGGAAAAATACTAAAGCAAGAGGATAATCAAATATTTTAAAAGGGGGTTGCCGTAGGATTGGCATTCGGTTCTCTTTGCATGGCTAGGAGTAAAACAAAAGAATCACTTCGACTTCGTATTTGACAAAATAATACGAATTTTAAAACCGAAATAAATAACAAGGAATATCTCTGAAAAGATTAGCTCCACAACAAAAATGTATAGGGTATAAATTGTGTATTTTGACAGACTTATACTATTTTTATATAATAAGGGTTGAGGAATTTTCTTGAGAATCTTCGTGATGCATCCTTGGAAGATATTAAATATGAATACAAAGTTTAGTATTTAACGTATTTTTGTTCTTGAATTTTACTGTCCCCCAAACACACACACACACACTAACATATGGACCTTTTTTAAAACTTTCATTTCTGGGATTCAGGGATTTCAAAACATGTGATCTCGGTGAAATCTTGGTATAAAAACGTTAGTAGAACACAATACCTTCTCTATCTACTATGTATATACGAATACAGATATCTATGTATATAGAAAAAGTAAAAACAAAAATATGTATTTTATATGAAACGTTCCCATAATAGCTCTTACTCCGAAACCCTTGCAATCACGTCACTCTAACTTTGAAAATTAAGACATTCAAAATCGGTTATGCTAATCGGGCATATTCTGAGATCCTAGATGTTAACAAAATCCCCACCATTTGACTATTCTATATTTGCTGTAAATTTTGCTGTTATCTGACGATTATAATTACATAGCATATCTTTAGTTTGAGATGAGGTAGCATCACATGCATCAGCAGCACCATATGCAGTAATAAGAGTCTTCTGAAGAGAACCTAAATGGGTTTTGAAGTGGCAAAGGATGAGTTTAGTACAAAAAGAAGCATTATTTGTATGAGTCGCTGTGCAGTCTAGAAAGTTACAGTTTACGATAAAGTGAGCAAACCTAAGTGGATGAAGAACGAATCATGGTACTGGCCAGTATGAGCCGTCCTCCGTGGTCTAGGGGTAACATAGCTAGCCTCTGGTTCCTATGATGGAGGGCTCAAGCCCGACTGAGAACGATGGATTTTTTTTTCGGGCTAAAAATCCTTAGTATGGCGTCCTTCGGAGGGGAAGTAAAGCCGCTGGTCCCGTATCGTAGATTTACCTGCAACCTATAAAGAGGTCTCTGAGTAAAATTAAGAGATCTTTCACTTCAATAAATAGGACGCTGAGAACCATAGCAGTTAAAGAACGTCCATAAATCAATTTAATTCACTGACAAGTAAGAGGTAAGAAATCATATTGGGAGTCAGTAGATAAAGATTTATGCCAACTATGGGCGATGTAGATAATAATTTACACCATATAATTGAATGCAAAGAAACAAACATATGGAGAGAGAAAAAATATGGAATAAAATTTGGAAAAAGTGTACCTTTGTAAATAATAACAAATATTTTATAAAATAACTAGGTAATTATATAGGGAATGTAAGAGAGAAATGGCAGAGGAAAATCGTCAAACAAAGAGAGGATCTTAATAATAAAAATGATAAGGTTGAGAGTATAAAATAAATAAATATATTAAGTTAATATGGTATAAAATGTATAATTAGAGTGAATGGTACACATACATAAATAACCAGGGTGTTAACTGTATATAATACTAAATTCAGTAAGTCCAGGAAAGTAATTGTGTATATATGACTTTGTAACTGAAAAGATGAAACAAATTATCTCTATCTGTCTGTCATATTGGGAGTCGAAGAGAAAAGCTGGAAAGGTGGAAGTACAGAAATATAACTCTAACTTGGAGAAAACATGATTGATTAATTCATTCATTCTCTCCTATAAAAGGACATATGGCTAAAGAGTCACACCGAGAGAGAGAGACAGAGAGAGGAATGAATGTTTACTCAGAAGAGATGTAAGCAATGTTAGCTTACATTGGGGCAGAAACAATATTTTATTGATAGATAAAAGTAATGGACTCTTGTAAAATTTCACTTTTTTTCAAATTAACATATTTATTAGTTTGGCCAACACGAAGCGTGGCATACAGACCCAGGAAAGCAATTAGAAAGACATAGAACGAAGGGCACATGATTTGAAATCAGCCTCCATAACTCCTCCCTGTCACACATTTACTGACGTCACCACTATTGGATTGTTCCGAGAACTATTAACCTTCAGTTCAAATTACTGAGGAATTGTAGGAAATTAACTTATATTTAGGACTGAAGTAAATGTACCATTTAAAATCTCTTCCTCTATTTCGTGAATATGCCCTGTAGAAACTACAAACCAAGCGAGGTGGCGCCACGATAACGTGTGAGGCTCGCGTTCCGGAGCTCCTGGTTCCATCCCCTGAAGCCGACCAACTTGACCGAAGGTTTCTTCCCGGTTTTCCTCGTTCATTATGCGAATGTTGGGATGGATAATTTAATCCGAGAATTTTCCTATCCTTTCTTTCCTTAATATATTTCATTGATCTTTTTCACCCAAAAAATCAAACACTGTGTTTAGCAAACGTCCTGGATATGTTATTATCCAAAATTTGGTTACTGTTTGATAGGCTACCGGCAAAATTTGTTAAACCTCGGGTGTAAGCCCTTCAAAGAAAAGGGTAATCTTTTGATGGAAAATCCCTTCAGATTACCATACAGTTTACTTTGTAATTTACTGGATCTTCGTGTTTTCATGTATTCATAAATGCATATAGGTTTTTCATAAGGAGTTATTGCTTGCACAAATACTACATGAAATACATTATAATAATGACATAATTAGCGTCATTTATTCTCCGAAAGTACACTTGTTATCTACAAGAAAACAATCTCGTGCAGGCATACTGAAAATGGATTCCCTCCTCAAGTTTCAATAACATTCCATACGCATGACGCGAGGGACTTAAGCATAAGAGTTGACAGTCTTCGGACACTTTACATTTATAAGCTTGCTGTTCACTGTTACATTCAAATGCGCGCGGATTTTTTTTTTTTAAAATTTGCTCTTGGGATCACAGAGAACAGTTAAAATTGGGAACAAAATGTTCTAATAACAAAAATAAATTCAAAATATATTATTTTTTCTGTGTTTAATATTTTTAATTAGCACTGATTTTTGCTGAAGAAAACTAAGTTCTAAATAAAAATTATAATCTCATCTTCTAAAATGTAATATTCATACAATAGGTGTATATATTTTTGTCGATTTACCCACCCCGTATTTAGGGATAGGACTTACAAGCGAATTTCTAGGGGTCAGAAGCCTTTCAGGGAGCCAACGGCACGAAACCACAAAATGGAGAACCTCGAACGAGTGGTTGGCCTGTAGTCAGACATGAACGTGAGGAAGTGGATGATGTGAAATGTAAGCGAAAATTGATGATAGGAAAGATGATGGAGAAAATGGAGGAATGAGTGATGTGGGAGGAAACCCGCCCCGAAGCCGCCCTGTCCACCACAAATCCCATATGTGAGAGTCTGGGATCGAAACCGGACCGTTTAGGTGGGAGGCGAGCGGTCTAACCACTTGACCACGTTGGACGTGTCTACATGATATTTAAATGATGTATAATTAAATAATTTCCAATGAAATTTTAATAGTAAGTTTTGTGTCGAATATACTCTTTGTCATATGTCCTTTTTTTTTTTTTTTATTAAAACACAGAATATAATGTTTATTTTTTTTCCTATATACTGGCCACTATATAATTTCATTGTAATTTGGTTTTATTTACATGACTAACATGAAGAAAAAAGAAAACCAATAAATTCTTCTGGTTTTAAAATCCTTATAAGCCTTAGAAACTGCAAAAACATAGAAATGGAATAAAATATGCTTTTTCTTCAGCATTTGTAAATACTGAACAGCAACTTGCAACTCAGGTCTTGAGTTTTGTTTTTTAACCAATTGTGAAAAACATTCGACTGATATATTTGTAGCCTTTTTATTACTACTTAACATAAAATATTCCTTTGTTGAATAAACGTCTCATGCTTTCTATAGTATCCGGTCGGAACCTTCCTATAGTTAAATACGTTACGTAAATTGTAATAATTATTTATAACTGATTAAATTACACTACTGGTTTCACGCTGTAAATTCCTCTTCAGGTGAATAAAACATTTTACTGTCTTTTTTTCTTGGAATTAATTATTTGTTTATAAAAGTGAGCTAGGTTTTGTATCCAAATGCAACCAGCATTAAATATAAGCATTTCTTTACTGCAAATAGCATGCGTGTTTATATAAGTATGTCCACGAATTCAACAACTTTAGAAATTCTACGAACGATTTGAATTAAAACATACTTCTTGTGTTACAAAGCGTTATAAAATCAATCAAAAGGGTCCAATCCTATCGCATGCAGACGCAAGAAACTTCCCACCCTTCTGCTTATGATATTCAAGCCACAACGAACGGGTTTGGCGTCCATTTCCAGCTCTGTCAATCAAACTGTATCTAGTCTAGGCTACCATGAGATTTGCATCTTCTGATGATTAAACGTTTATGGCTATAACATAAGACTTAGCACACAATTCTTGAGAGTTAATATTTGAAATACCTTTACGTTAAGAACATGAAAACATTTTTAAAAATTATCTTTCCATGCCAGGCAACAAGGGCAAACAAAATTCTGGATAATTGGAAAATATTATAACCCAGTTAGTTACATATAAAATTTCGTGACAGTTTACACGTTTGTGCAACATTTGACATTTTCTGCCTCAATGCAACGCTACAGCACGAACGTAAAATGGCTACACTTTAGAGTTATCCGGTTCGATTTCCAAAATATTGCATAAATTTCTCTTGGGTCACATCAAGTAAAATATTGATGCCTAACAGGATGAAAGCACGTCATATATTTTGCAAGAGAAGAGACCTTCGTTCCGGTTTTACTTGTTCAAGCTCTGTTTCTCCGTACAGCATACAGTGACTTACTGTAAAAACTAAGAGAAATTAGCAAATATGTTGTTTTGCGAGATATTCTATTTTAATCCCTAATACTTATGGTGATTTTGGCATAGTAATTATTTCAACATGTGAAGAAGTTTTCTAAATGAAGCATTGTATCTCATACAATGGCATTTTTCCTTTCTCTACCAAATACTATGTACGTATATAATAGGTTGAGAATCTATTGTATTCCACCCAAAAATTCGATAGCGAGATTTCACCGGAAATACATGTTATAGGCTCCCTTGAATCCAAAAAAAAGTATATTTAGAGAAAGGTCCAAGTGTATATAAGAGTATGTGCGAGTGAGTGAGTGAGTGAGTGAGTGAGTGAGAGAGAGAGGAAGAGAACAGCATGATTAGGGGTGTATCAGGGTAACTTAGGCTGCAGAATATTCAGGAATGAGATTGAAACATCCCAACTTATTCTGTGCTTTTAGCAAAAGAAGTAGCATCAATACCAACTAGAAGACTGCATTTCTAAAAACGAAAAGTAGGTTGAATACCAAACTTGAAATTGAAGTTTAGTATGTTTCAAGGATGCGACAGGAGAATGTTTAAGAAAGAAAAAATTAGTTTGTTTTTTACTTTCTCTAGCTCCGTATGTACAATGCACATACTGGATAGAGAAGGTATTGTATTCCACCCACAATTTCGACACCGAGATTTCACCGGAAATACTTGTTTTAGGACCCCCTGAATCCAAAAAAAAAACATTTTTGGAAAAAAGTCAGTGTGTGTGTGCGCCTATGCCTGTCTGTATGTTTGTGGACGACATATCTCTAAAACGAAAAGACCGTTAAATACCAAACTTGGTATTTAAGTTTGGTATCTTCCAAGGGTGCGGGACGAAAATTTGCAAGAAAAACCCCCACCCTAAACTACCCTTTACATGGAAAAATTTTAGAAAATGTTGCTTTTCCTAAAAATGGTTTTAAATTACTGCATTTTGATTAAAATACTGCATATTAAAGCCATTACAATCACAAATAAAATGTACATATTGAATTTTCTGGAAGTAACATCTGAAGACCTGTTTATTCTGGATGAATTTTGCTGAATTTTGCCTAACTAGTAAACCATAACAGATAGACAAAAACTTACAACACAAAAAATGTAAATGTCGTTAAAATGTATGCCATAGGCATTTTTTCGTGGAGTTTACCGTTTTGAAGATATTTGTTATTAGTTTCAATTGTAAAGTACTTATACTTTTCTCAGATAGGAACTGTCCTCTTTTTTTTTTTTTTTTTTTTTTTTACTCTACTCCTGACCTAAGCAAAGAAGCGATTTGCAATGGCAATCGCATAACGACAGATTTTAAAACCATTTAACTATCACGTTGGTATTACTTAATCCTTTAGTTCCCTTCTTATACTTATAAGGTATTAAGTAATAAGAATATTCTGCTAATGTTTAGCTTAATGAGCAATGTGTAGAAAGAAGAAGAATCTTTTGTAAGAAGATTGTTTATAGAGCAGCTAGAGAAAGTCCTGTGAGTGTAACACAGCAGATTTTTTTCTGTGTTAAAGTAGTATAATATCGAGTTAACTTGATAACACAGTCTGTTGAAATTAGTGTTTATTGAAATTATTTGAAAATATCGTATATAACAAACAACACATTATTCTTCATGCTTTCTGGAGTCCTCGGAAAATTCAATGAATGTAGCCGTACAAAAATCAATCCCTATACATGCAAAGATCGTGTCAAACGTTTTTCCCCGTGTAACATTTTTGCTGCATTTATGCAGAATAATCTCTCTATTCCGCATTTTCCTGTCTACAGAAAATCCCTTGTTTTAAAGCAGACAGAATGAAGATGGGAGCGAAGGATGGAGATTGATGAGCAAGGGAAGAAGGCGCTTTGGTAAAATATAACAAAGTTGGGGAAGGAATTTTTAGAAGATAAGGCCAAGAGAGAAATGGAAAGAAATGGAAAAATCGATTACGACGAAAGAGGTATGGAGGGAACTGATAACCTAGGAAGGCAGTAAAGTAATGGACCCCTAACAGACCATGATACGGTATCAGGAGAAGCTACCCCACCAGTTTCTGGAGTTTAGTGCTCAGCCACAGAGTGTCTGCTTCTTTCAAGGGAGAAGATGGGGGAGAGGCAGAATAGTAAATCTAGTTTTATATTTGGGAGGAACATTTCACATACACCATAGAGTGCATGAATTCTAATTACATAAAACACTTTTAATAGACATCTTATAGCCTTATAGTAAACTAAAATTAATTTTAAAATTTTAGTTTCGATATCCTAGTCACAAAAGTCCACTTATAAGTAGATTTAAGGGATAACTTACAATATGCGATATATATTTTTCTGAAAATGCCACTTTGATTGCATTTCTATTATTTTAATATGAATACCAAATGTCATTAAAATTGGATAAATTCTTTGCCAGATATAAAGTATTGCATAAATGTTATTATGTGCATATAATGCATAATCAAAATGTCCCATGCACCTTAAAATGTGAGAAATTTGGTTGGCATTTTCTGAATTGGAGTTTTAAACCATATTTAAAATAACTTTAAATGGGAATGCTTCAATAACATTGTTACTTAAGAATTATATGTATTATAAAAAACTTAGATATTTTAAACTCTAAACTCTGTTTTTTTTTTAAATTACTGCTAATGGTAGGATAATATTAATCTTTGTAACATTACAATAGATACTCTGCACTTTCCTGGAAATTTTAGTTGTATTTAAAGAAAAACTGAGATGCTTAAAGCATTTAGAAAGTGTGATAAAGTAGCTTTGAGAAAAACGCTGTTTAATGAAATAGTATGCTAGAAAACAGTCATATTCTACGATGGCTATAGAGCTCGAAGTGAAGAGGGCAGCTAAATATTTTTTTATTTTTTTATTTTTTTATAGTTTAACGTCCTTTAACCAGGTTGGTCATATCGGACGATGAATGAAATTGGTGAAATGATGCTCAAATGATCTCGGGGTCCATGGAGCTTAAAGTTACTCGACATTCGTCTTCTCAGATAAGGGAAAACCCCGAAAAAACCTTTTCCGGGTAACTCACCCTAAGCGAGATTCGATCTCACGACCTGTTGAATGTGAAGCAGACACACTACCACCACACTACCCAGGCGGGCAGCTAAATGTTGATTCTCTGTAGATGCCCAAAATTTCCAAAAATGTTTTTTTGACTGGCTGTAGACAAAATTTTACTCCGAGTGTCCCTTAGAAGCAGACTAACACGTACTTCATTTTCTCCCCCTACAATTACTAGTTTTGCTTGATTGAAGGTATTTTAAGAGTAGCTTAGAAACTTTATATTGTCAATGTTAAATATAATACATTTATTGTATAGTGTATGATTATAATGTTTAATTTTATTTTTGGTTGTTTTAGCATGAGTAATAAGAATTGCTCATTTTTTTCAGCAAGATTACCAGCGAGGTCTTTGTTTCTATGTATTCAATGCACCCCTCACAAAGCGATCCAATTATATCAGAAATTGTAAATACTATCATCTAATCTAAAATAATAATTTATCAAGTTTGGAATTTAAAGAACTGTACTAATTAAGTTATGCTGCCCACAGACAAACACAAACGCACACGCAGGCGCGGACATTTTTCCAAATATTGTTTTGGGGGGGGTGGGGATTCAGAATCCTCAAAACATGCATTTCCGGTGAAATTTCGTATTAAAGTTTTGTATGAAATACAATATCTTCTGTAGCTATTATGTATGTGCATAATACTTGTTAGAGAAAGTAAGAGTATGGGATTTAGGTTTCTCACTTCTTTGCCCCGTTAATTTCAGGACCAGTATTGAGCATAAACAACTGAATGACATACACAGAAGATCCTGTTTAAGACACTGAATCTGAAATATTACTTCTCGCGCTGGAAATAGTTTAGCTATGGTGAGTTTTTTGTTATTGTTGTAAATAGAATATTTGAAAAAGTTTATCTGTATTTTATTAGTCTGCCTTCAGCTCTGTTTACCTCGCTTTTCACTGCTCTTTAAAGGTGCCTAATCTTCATAAGTGGAGTGTACTTAAACAGCTGTAGACAAACGTTTGTCACTTTTTAGGGAATCCAAACGGTCTTTTAAGAATTCGTTTAGTGCCCCTAAAATAGCTTTCTTTAATGAAGGAGGTAGTTCTAAGGCATATTTTGTTTATTTATTGTTTTCGTGCTTTGTTGGTCATTGTGTTCCTGAAAAAAGTCCAGAGCACAGATCCTCACGAGAGTTTCTATACTAATGTTGGTACCTTCATTGATATTTTAGAACAGTTTAGGATAGGTATATTGAATAAAGTAGGTACCGTCATATCCAACTACGTTATTTCGCCACCTTGAGTATTCTGTGTCGCTAAGTTGTCATGTTTTGTTAGAGTCTTTAGCGTGTTTTCTCTCAAGGTTTATCTTATGTATTATATGAGCTCCACATAACACATTCAGAGTTGTGTCTTAAGTAGACAAACAACAGTCATAAAATAGTTCAACTTCTAAAATATTTCGTATAAAGATGGCTGTAAAAGAAGAGTTTCTCAAAAAAAATTATAAGAGAGTTTATTGTAATATAACAAATCTTATATGTTGTATTCACGTGACTTTCTCTACCTGTTCTGCAAAAAGCTACTCTTATAAAATATTATTCTTCTATATACGTCATGCTAAACGAGATAAACATTAACAGAATTGCCCTTACTGCTTAGTTCTTTGTAAGTAGAAGGGAAATATGGACATACACCAGGCTAAACGAACAGTTAAATCTTTTAAAAGCAGTCGATATGTGAGCAATTGCCATAAAACAAAAGAGAGATGAAATGAAAGAGAATGAGAAGAGATGAGAAGATGCGAGTTTAAAATGGAAACTAATAACAAGGAATATTCCGGAAACGATCAAATCTGCAACAAAAATGTATATGGCATAAGTTATGTGTTTTAACAATACATACATTTTTGTGTAGTACGTTTCTATCCATCCCTTACGGTTTACCAGTTATTCAAAATTCAGTAAAATTCATCCAGAATAAACAGATACTCAGAAGCTGTTCCCAGAAAATTCAATACATACATTTTATTTTTATGTAAATATATTTATATTAAAGGTATTTTAATCAAAATCGTTATCACTATTTTTTAAAAAAATTAAATGTTTAAAAAATGTTCTATGTAAAGGGTAGAAAATCTTTGTGTCAGATTGTTAGAAGATACCACACTTAAATACAAAGTTTGGTATTTAACGCTCTTTTGGTTTTCAAGCTCTGAAGTCCATAGACACACACCAACCCTTTACTATTTCTTTTTTGCACAAAGGAGACCTCAAAACATATATTTCTGGTGAAATCTCGGTATCGAATTTTTGGGTGGAGTAAAATACCTTCTCTATACATTATATACATAGTATGTGTAGAGAAAGCAAAATTTTATTTGTACCTTTCACATATCTTTCTTTTCTGCAACAAATGATTCTTATATAAGCTTACACCAGAAATTACCTAATGCTAATCGAGATAAACACTAACGGAAATAATGTTATTACTAATTTCCTTGTAGATACCAGGGAAATAAAGGAGCACATCCGGCTAAAGCGATAGTCAATATTTTAATACCTCATCACTATATGTCTTTGAATTTCTGTTTTATTTGTCTGACTAGGATGAAAAGAGAAGTTGAATGATATCCGACAATATGAGAAAATATCTCGGAAATTGTTTAACTCTAAACAGTATCTAACATAAATTGTGTGCTTCAACAAGATCTACATTTTAGTCTAGTAAGATTTTGTGCATCTCTTCTGGTTTACTTGTTATATTAAATTCATCTGTAATGAAAACTACTTCAGAGGCTATTACCGGAACACATACATTTCATTTGCCATCAAAATATCTTAGACTTACGGTTTTTTTAATCAAAATCGTAACAGCCATTTTTAGAAAATAAACATTTTCAAAAAATAATAAAAAAAGTTCTATGTAAAAGGTAGTTTGGAATGATGTAATTTTCTTGAGAATCTTCGTGTTGCAGGATGTTGAGCTTAAATATCAAAATAAAACGCATGGGCAATAAGATACATTCCTGTAACTAGATGAGTTATATATTTCTCTGCCAAACATTTATATTTGTTCATTTCGTGGAACTGTTTTTTTTTTTTTACTTTCTCTACATGGTACATAGGTATAGAAGGTATTATAATCCACCCAAAAATTCGATACGGAGATTTTACCGGAAATACATGTTTTAGGGTCCCCAGTATAAAAAAAACATTTTTAGAAAAAGGTCCTTTTGTGTGTGGGTGTCTGTGAGCACAATAACAAAAACAATACTTGGTAAAATACCAAACTTGGTATTTAAGTTACTTATTTTCTAAGGATGCGACATGAAGATTTTGAAGAAAATCTCCCCACCCCCAAGCACCCTTTACATATAAACTTTTTCGAAAAGTTTTATTTTCTCAGAAATGGATAACAATTTTGATTAAAATACCGTGTATTAAAGATATTTGCATGAGAAATAAAATATATATTTTAAATTCTCTGGGAGGAGTCTTTGAAAAGCTCATTCCGGATGAATTTTGCACTGGTAAATCGTAACTGATAGACAAAAACTTACTACACCAAAAATGTACATCTCGTTAAATTATGTCACATAATTTTTTGTAGAAATAACCGTTTCTGAGATATTTCTTGTTATTGCTTTCAGTTTTAAAATACTTTTCTCATGGGAGAATATGTCAACTCCTTGGCATGCAAAGAAATGGATTTCAAACACATGGCAACCGACTTTTAAAAGATTTTACTACCGCTTGAGGTAGTATACCCCTTATTTGCCTCCTACTTGTACAGAACTAAGTAACAAAACCATTTCTGCTAATGTTTATCCCGATTTGTATGAAATACATAGAAGAACAAGTTTTATAGCAATAATTTGTTACAGAAAAAGCCTTGTGAATGGACACATTTTTTTCTTGATGAAACCTTTCTGAACATATAAAAGTTAAGCAGTCTTTACTCCTTGTATGACCTTTGAACATGAAACGAAATGGAAATTTTGGAAGAAAAGGTTCCAAACCTAAGTCCCGGCATTTGCCAAATATTAGAATTTAAATGAGGAAAGTCTGGGGGAAAATGTCAGGTAACCGGTCCGAGCAGGATTCGAACCGTAGATCTCTTGTTCACGAGTCCGTGCCCTTACAAATTTGGCTACCCTGTCGGTATAGGTAGATTATGTTTAAGGATTGATATTGTCTGAAAGAAGGTTTTTTTTTTTTTTTTTTTTTTTTTTTAAATTTGCCACACCTTGCTTTGAGTGGGCGTCAAACTCAAATAATGTTTGCGGTCCAGAGACGCGCAATAACATGACGCCTGTATACCGCCCATGGACTCTCTGAGATCAATTCCGTGACTCCTTAGTCGCGACGCTTTTGTCGCCCGGACCTGCGCACTGTCACGCCGTTACCATGGAAACACATATTTTTTGTATGTGACGCAGCGATAATGCTGCGACGCGCAGTAACAAATAGAGCTGTATGCGCGCCAGATCCGGAAGCGGAAGTAACTTCCTCAATCCATCCCCCACCTCTTCTACCTTGAATCGCGAATGTTTGTCATTCTGCTTCGCCATTTTATGCCTGCAAAACTCCCCCCAAGTGTCAAGGTTAACGGTTATTCTTTCCTATTCTCTGCGTAATCACGTACCACACGGATGTTCCTAATGGGAGCTACAAAAATATGCAACAAGAATCGCTACATAATCAAGATGTGCTAAAACATGCCTTACAGTAAGAAAACATCTGTAACACGAAGTTGTGCACGATTTATGACAGAGCGTACGAGAATTCACCCTAGTTCTATTTTTCACTGCTATTTGCTTATAGTAAATAGAGGAAATATTGTATTCTACAGATCAATTTAATGTAAAAATATCACCTGAAGTGCAATTTTTTAAATTCCTTGAACTAAGAGAAAGTTAAGGAAATTACCATTGTGAATACTGCGAAATAGAAAATATTTATCCTAAATAGAAGATAGATATTAATTGAAAAAATCATATTACTTGTTTTATTTATATAATATTTTTCCGTCTAGTACTTTCGTCCTGCATTCTTTTTCCTATATAAACATTTTACATTGTTCTACGATACCGAGATTTCGCTGGAGCAACCCATCTTGTGAACCCCGGAATCTAGAAAATCAGTTTTAGAAAAAAGATCATTGTATAGGTGTGTTTATGGACTAAAAACGAAAATTCGGGTAACTAACAGATTTTATATTTAATTTAGTATATTCCAAGGGTTCAAAACGATGATTTTCAAGAAAACTTCTTTAACCTAAACTAATCCTTACAAGGAATGTTTTCCGGCAGTTTTGAATCTCTCACAAATGGCCGTAACGCATTTGATTTAAATATCATATTAAGATATATTCATGATAAACTAAATATCTCTGAAATCCTCATTCTTTTTTTTTTTTTTTTTTTTTTTTTTTTTTTTTTTTTTTTTTTTTTTTTTTTTTTTTTTTTTTACTGTTTCAACTATATAGCCTCCTTTAACATCTAAGGTCATACCTGTAGCTTTGCATTGAAAATAACTGGTCTGTAGGTTCTTTACGTTGAGTTTAAATCGTTTATTTTCCTCAAACACACACATTCACTCTTACATACATACTTCCAGAATCTAAGGGGGGTAGGAAATAATTCTGGTTAAAGAAACATTCCCCACCCCAGCCGGGAATCGAACACGGGACCTCTCTGGGTGGGAAGTCAGCTCGCTGACCACTCGATTTCAGAGGCAGTTTCCTCATTCTTCAACTCTTAAAATGTAAGAGACGATATATTACTGCACAAAAAAGTGGATTTCATTAAATCACCTAATTTATGACAAATAGATTTTGTGGAGTTAGCCATTTCTGAGATTTTCCTTGTTATTGGTTTAAATTATCCAGTGCTTATACTTTTCTTACATGGAAAGTTGCCATTCGTTTTGTTTTCTTTTCACTCCTGGCCGTATAAACAGAACCGAATCTTAATGCTATCATATGGCAATCGCCTTAAAAGATTTTATTACTGTTTTAGCTTCAATTCCCTTATTGTCTGTGATCGTACCATTGCTAATGTTTATCTCGATTAGCAAGAAGTATGTAGAAGAACATGCTTTTGTAAAAATAGTTTGTTGAAGAATATGTATAGAAAGCAATGTGGACGGATCAATTCAGATATTTTTATTAATTCCCTTTTGTAACTACAGAGTTCTTGTCTAGACAAAAAAAAAAAAGATATTACAGAATATAAGAAAAGCTGACACTTAGAAGTATATTCACCTATATAATTTTGATACTAGTTTTAGTAAATATCTGAAACGTAAAGAAATTAATGATATGAAATTATTTTCCTAATTTTTCTGCAGGCAACAAACATAAGGGGATCGATATGCTATCTTTTTTTTTTTCTTAGTACGAAGAGCTGGTATATCTGTGACCCAGTGATCGCAGATGTTAACAGCAGCAATTCACATTACTTTCCGGAACCCAGGACGCAGGCGCGAGGGTTGGTAGAATCGATCGTATCGACGGAACTGCTGTCGAAGTAATGTCCGCAGCTACCGCCTTTGCTCTCTTATTCTACAACTTGAGATAGGTCAGTAAGAGGGATTTATAATCTACGGCTCTTAGCTCTCATTCTAATTATCTTGAAATTCCTTGGTAGTCTTTATAATTAAAAAATACACAATAACAAAACAAATAATTAGAATATGCTAGTCAAAAATTTAAAAGCTGGTCATTAAAAATTGAAGTTAGCTTCGCTTTGCAAAGCCAACAGTTAACAAAAGAAAAACAAAAGAAAAGGTAACTCCGTTTAAGAAAAGTTACGTAGTTTAAATTTGAAACCAATAGCAACAAATATTTTGGAAACAATCAATTTTGAAACAAAATGTATATGACATGGATTTTTACGAGATCTACATTTTTTCTGCAGTAAGCTTTTGGCTATTTGTTACGGTTTACTAGTTATGCAAAATTTAGCAAAATCCATTGAGTATGAACAGGTCTTCATAAGCTATTCCCAGAAAATTCAAGAAGTAAATTTTATTTTTGATGTAAATATAAAAACCGTTAAAGCCGTTTTTGAGAAAACAAAACTTTTAAAAAGATTTCCATGAAAAGGGTTGTTTGGGGTGGGGGAGTTTTCTCGAAAAGCTACGAATTGCATCCTTGGAAGATAATAAATTTAAATAATTAATCGTCTTCTAGTTTTTAGTTATGCTATCCACAGACACACAAGCACACGAAGGTTTTTCTAAATATACCCTTTTGGATTCAGGATATCTCAAAACATATATTTCCGGCGAAACCTCAATATCGCATTTTGGGTGGAATACAATACCTTCTCTATACACTATGTACATAGTCGTATAGATAAAGTAAATATCAACTAGCATCAACTTGCGTTATTTTGAAAAATAACATGTTGGAAGGGAAATCCACAAAAACATGATTAAATTTATCGTTACAAACACTTTAGCCATAACAATGCAAAGTTCTTGATTAAGTTTCCCATTGCAACCTGGCTGGGTATTTGAATTCCATTAGAAAAAGATAGATATGCAATAATGGATGCATATAAGTTCAAAATAATCGAAAATGTTTAACATATAGGACAGAAAGTCTTCACTATAAATTATACAGAATTATTAGATACAAAATTATTAGATACAGTGTTAGATACATTACTAGAGAACCTAGACCTCTTATTTTAAACATGCAATCTTTTCCCTCACTCTCTCTCTCCTCTCTTTCTTTCTCTCTTGCTTCTTCTCTTCGTTCATCTTTCTTTCTCTGCCCTATTCTCCGTCCATTTCGTTAATCCCTTCCTATTACGTTTTCCGTTTCTACCTCCCTCCCTTTCCACTATTTCGCCTACTCTCTCTCTCTCTCTCTCCCTTTCTCTCATTTCATAGCCCTTTACGTATTTCCTACTCTTCTTTATGCGTCTTGTATTGTGATACTTTAAGAATGGATACTAAAATTACTATTTGTAAGATGTCAGTATAAGAAAACGCAAGTAGAAGGTTTGAATTACACAAATTTGTGTCTACCATCTTTGCAGTTAGTTGGTAGCATGTCGGCTTCACATTCCAGGGATACCGAGCTCGAATCTTGATTAGGGTGAGTTACCCTTATTTTTCAGTGTTTTCCCCTATCCTGAGAAGATGACTTTCTTTCTTTTTAGGACATTTTATATTCATTGGTATACATAATAATTTTTAGGAAAAACATTTTTGGAGGTAGTCTTAGGTAAAAATTGTACTCATAATATAATAGTAACTTAATAGCATATCTTTATTTTATTTATATTAAGATCTTATCAAGTATCGGGCAACTCTTAAGCTCTATGGACCGCGAGCTCATTCCGACAACCGCTCGCTCTAACCTATAGTTTTTTCAGGCGTTTCTCATCGACATTAAACCAATCACCCCCCCCCCCCGAATTTGCCACCTATCCATATCATTCCATTAAACATTTCACACATCCTTTACCCGTTTTTCTGTTTCAGGATTAGAAGGGTAGGAAATGGTGTTTCTGTGCAGCGTGACAGAAGAAAAGGATGCTGTCTGTGGAACTTTCACAGACCCTTGGACTTCAGCTGCTTTCCGGGGTATGCAGACCACCCCCTTAGGGAATGGTGGAATTTATTAAATTGCCAATATTAAGGAGTAATTGGGAAGATGGAACCTGGTGATGATTGAATGCTAATTTCATAAATAATATAGGGGAGGCAAATAAACATAATTTAATGGTTATTAAATGTATAAAACTACCGTGTAATGTCGGATGATCATTTCAATAAGTAAAAACAAACATACAATATCAATTAATATAAAAAATAGACATTTTTCCTTCACATACATAATCATGCAAAGGAACTTAAATAAGAATAGCAAATTATTTGTGGAAAAAACAGACCATGTGGTCTAAACCGTAATTTTTGTGATTTTAAAAGAATTAAGAAACGTAAATTTGAGGACGTAATTGCTTGAATTAGAAAGTATTTTAATGAGGCTTGTTTAGAAAATATAATTTTGTGATTTGCATTAATTTTTAAGCAAATATTCTAGCATTTTATTTATGAGAACACTGAAGTGTGTAATTTTTCTTGGTTCCGATTTTAAAAAATTTATATTTTATTTAAAATTAATGTTATTGGTTTTTATGATGATGATTATGATGAGGATGAAAATGATAAGGCAAAGAATGTCTAGAAACTGTTGTACAATGCTGTGATACGCTTCTATGTATTCTCCTCTAACATGGCGCAAGAACAATATAGCCTTTTTTATTTTCTCTACCATGTTCTTATAATAAGTAGAGGAATTATTACATTCCACCAAGTATCGATACTGAAATGTCATCGGAAATACATGTTTTGAAGTATTTGAACTCAAGGAGCATTTTTAGAAAAACGTCCATGTGTATGCGTGTGTGTGTGTGTCTGTGAACTATACAACTAACGTTTTTTATATTTAAATTTAGTATTTTCCTAGAATGCGACACGAAGAATTTTAGGAAAATCTTCCACTTAAACTACCCATTGCATTTTCAATTTTTAGATACGTTATCTCAAATAAGTTTTACTAAAATACAATATTATATAAAAGATATTGTCATGAAAAATGAAATACATAATCGTTTAATGTTTGGAAAAAGACTCAAAAGTCCTCTTTATTCTGAAATACTGTTGCACAAAATTGGTAAACTACAAATTTTACACTGAATCTGACTACATAGAACATGTATATTTGTTAAAGCACACATTCTATGCTATATACAGGAGTTTATATTGAATCTTACATTGAAGATGGCTATTTGCAAGATATTACTTCTTATTATTTTAATAATAATATCGCATACATGTTGTACGTATGTTTGAAGTTATTTTGTGCAAAAGTTTATCACTGATATTATTTTGAATTTTCAAATGCATGTGCTTTTCTCAACTGGAAAGTCACTATTCAGAGATCTGAGGAGGCTGCCAATAGAGAAGGGGGGCGGGAATAAGATCAACTAAACAAAAGTGACTACAATGTTCTACATACATGTATATTATATCATATTTAGGTCACTGTTGTGCTAGGGTTGTATATATTATGTGTATATATGTCTTTTAAGTGTAATTATCTATTATAAGAGGGTGTATTTATGAAGGTGTACTCTGTGCTGTAAATTTAAATTGATATATTTGAATATCTTTGTATCTTTATTTTCGGATTCACTCTTAATTTTTATTGTTGTTTAATATTGCTTTTGACTGTGTATTTCCTTTGTTTTTTTATTTTCGTGTTTACTCTTTTAATTCTTTGTTGTGGTTGTTGTTTTAATATTGCTTGTAATGTGTATTACAAAAGCACGTACGGTCTGTGGACCCGTGCGACTGTTGAAATTCTATGTATGATATTGCTATATTAATAAATACACTTATTCATTCATTCACTATTCATTTTGTTTCGTGAATGTGAATTGAAAGTTTATCTGGATTAAAAGAAGTAGATAAAAGGATACGTTTTTAAAGAGTATTTTGTAGAAACGGAGTGGAGACTTGTCATGTGAGTGGAACACGTCAGAATTTTTAAACTCCTGCAATTAAAATTGAAAGAACTGGAATCGCCGTGAAAGTATGCACCCTGCAAGAACGTAGCGGTGTGCGGGTCAGCTCACCCATCCAGTTGACGAGATTCATCATTACAAACAAAGTATGGCGGTGTTCAAGACCAACTTTTAGCAACCCGAGTGTGATAACAATCTCTATGTCTGTGTTGGTACGTGCGCTGCGAGTGTAGGAGTCGTTATTGCATCACGACATTCCACCATTAACCCGAGGTGAACACCATCGTGCGTATGGGAACCATAATCTTTATTTCGATCTACCATTCGCAATTGAGGCACACAAATAAATTAGCAAGCATTGCAAGCGTGGTTAAATTTGTCTTACTGCCACTCTACAAATAAATGTACAACTAGTAATTTCGGATAAATTACTGATTTCAGTACGTGTAGTAGGTTACTGAAAAGCTAAAATATGGTTTTATTTTTTTTAATTCTCCTTGCACTCAAAAATGGCTGAAACGATTGCTAAACATCGGATGGAAGGAGTATAGACGATACTGACGTCTACGGAGACAGATATCGATGAGTACACTCAAAACTTTAATAATACGCTTATTCTAGCTTACGTAGTTTATATAAAACACTTTGATATGCAGATGCATTTACAAATAGTACGTTTTCCCTTGCAGGTGCGTGGTCAAAAGTGTACTTAATGAGTAGGTTCATTTCCGGAGCATGGTAGAATGCGCATTGTTTTTCCGATGCTGCCGCGAAGTAAATGCTCTATTATGGAGAGGATATTAATTTTACTAAAGTTGTTTAAATGCCTCCACGTATTTGTGTTCAAAAGTTATAAAAACGTAAAATTACTTAACTCTGGATGAAGCAATAAAACAAAGTAACTATTATAACTTAAACTTTTACGTATTAACACCTTAATATAAAACCAAATAAGTACTGAATATTATATAATAACCAGATAGAGAACATTTAAGGGCTTATCAAAGCAAAGTAATAGTTAAGTAAACGGAGTTATTTAATTTTATAGTTTACGAAAAAAAAAAATGCATTTTATACAAGGATTTAATAAATAGTATTTATAACTTAATGACTTTATTTTTATTTAAACTTTCAATAAAAAGCTCCTTCAAAAAGTGTCAAAGATTAAAACATATTGTTATATACCATTCTCCATTTATTATTACTATATAATAATATAAAATAATAAATAAAAGAAAAACAATAAATTCTAATCTTAATAAAGCGTTATACAGATATGAACAAGTAATATCCAGCGAACGAGAAAAGTCATAAATGTATAAGGCTTGTGTGCGCGCGCGTACGCACGTGTGTTTGTGTATGCGTGTAGGCAGTTAATCAAAGCTGCTGCGGTGACATATTTGCAAAACAAAAGGTCAAGTCTTTGCGAAATGAGGCGCTTATAGAAGAAAATAACTTGATTATTTTCCATACTATCATTTACTTGAAAAAGGCTAGTTTAATCATTCCGTATATACATTATAATGTAACGAATAACAGAAAACTTATCGATTCAATTGTTGAAATATCGATTCAAGGACCAAAAGGGTATTTAAATTCCTTTTTCGTCTTTGTACACACCATCATCTTTATAACGATGACACCTAAACTTCTATACCTAATGTCTAAACTAGACGTTATGCTGCATTATCTTAATTATATTCCCAAGCGGGTAAGAGTTAAAAGTATATTTAAAATGTCAAAACAAATGTTCGCATATAGATGAACCTTGCGGAAAAAGCAAATAAGTTTTAAAAATAATACTTCTTACGTAGAATCTGTGAGTATAAAATATACACTAAGTGTATTATTAGTGGAACCAATGTTTTGTTTTGTTCTTAAAAGTTTGAATTTTGGGCGAAAATTATTATTTTGGGAGGAAGGGCCTTTGTTTTATTTTACTCAATTCACTCCTTTCAACCAAAGCCATTGGATAACTGGCAAGCAGAGAGAAAACTCTCTCAATTACTGGATTGTGTTTTAGTAATCTTTGAGATGCGATTTTGGTTTAAACCATGATGGCGAGTTGCTGCGAAAGTTTGATTCCCTGCAATGCTTAACACATTTGCTTTAATGAATTTAGAAGTTTTGTATATAAAGTTTCCTCCTCATGAGACTTTCTCTACTTGTAGATTCCAGACAAGTAAGCTCATCTATCTACTTTCTGGACGAGCGGCATCACAAAGTTCCTTAGTCACCTAGAAAAGTGCTGTTCTGTAGGGACGAAATGTGCAGGAAGTTGGTTTTATTCCTCACCATTTTGAAATGTACTTCTTTTGAACTAAAAGCAGTAAGGAAAACGATTCGTTAACAGTTTTACTTTCTCTAGACAATACTATATACGTAATAGTATGTAGAGAAGATATTGTATTACACTAAAATATTTGACACCGATTTTTGAAGAAAATACCTGTTTTGAGGGCCCTTGTGTTCAAAGCAAGATGCTGAACTTAAATACAAATAGATTACGAAACGAAGATTTTCATAAAATTCCCTTACTCTCACCCTCAACCTGCGCTTATTTGAGCATCATTTCATAGATTTCATTCATCCATTATCCAAACAGACTTACCAGGTTAAAGGGCGTTAAAAAGACTGATATGTTTCATTCACATAACTTTCTATAAGTTTCATATACAAAATATTCTTATAAATGTATAATATTTTATTTACGTCATACTAATCGACATAAACATTAGCATAAATGGTCTTATTACTAGCTTCCTTTAAGTAGAAGGGAAATAAAAGAGTACACTAGAAATACTCAAATCTTTTAAAAGCTGGTTGCTATGTGACACAATTGAAGTTCGGTTCTCTTTACACGGTCCCGTTTGAAAGAAGTTACGTGGCTTAAAAATGGAATCAAAAACAACGAATATCTCGAAAACTGTCATTTGTATAAGAAAAACATGTATCACATAAATGATGTGCTTTATCGACATCTACATTTTTTGTGTTGTAAGTTTTCTATATCTCTTACGGTTTAACCCTGCAAAAGTTTGCAAAACTCATTAAGAATAAAGAGGCCTTCAGAGGTTACTCCCAGAAAATACAAAGTATACGATTTATTTGTAATATAAAATATATAATATACACTATTATAATCAAAATCTTAAATTCAATTTTGAGAAAATCAAAATTTCAAAAGTTTTTCCAAGTAAAGTGTAGTTTGTGGTGCGGGGGTTTTCTTGAAAATCTTCGTGTCGCATGTTTGGAAGATGCTAAACATAAATATCAACTTTAGTATTGAACGGTCTTTTTGTTTTTGAACTATGCTCTCCACGGACACAAACAGAGAGAGACACACACACACACACAAACACACAAACGGACCTTTTTTCTAAAAATGCTTTTTTTGGATTCAGGGGACCTCAAACATATATTTTCGGTGAAATATCGACATTGAATTTGTCAATGGAATACAATACTTTCTTTAGCTCCTATATACATAATATGTATACGGCTAGAGAAAGTAAAAAAATATCATTTTATTTAGACCATGCTAATCGAGATAAACATTAGCAGAATTGGTCTTATTACTTGCTTCCTTCTAAGTAGAAGGGAAATAAGGGAGTACATTTGTCTAAAGCGATAGTCAAATCTTTTAAAACCTGGTCTCAATGCGAAACAATTGAAGTTCGGTTCGATTTGCATGGTCTTGTTTGAAAATAAGTTAGGTAGCTTAAAACTGAAACCAATAACAAGGAATGTATCGAAAATAGTCAACTCTACGAGGAAACGGATATAATATGAATTATATATTTTAACAAGACCTACATTATTTTGTGTCATAAGTTTTTGTTTTTCTCTTACGGTTTAACGTTACGCAAAATTCTGCAGAACTCATCCAGAATAAAGAGCTCTTCAGAGGATAATCACGGAAAATTTAAAATATAAAGTTTATTTGTGATGTAAATGTATTTAATATCATTAAGAGTCATTATGAGAAATAAACAAATTCGAAAACTTGTTCCATATAAAGGGTAGTTTGTGATTGGGGGGGTATTCCCTTTAAAATCTTCGTTTTGCATTATTGGAAGACGCTAAAATAAATACCAAGTTTGGTATTTAACCGTCTTTTCGTTTTTGAGCCATAATGTCCATAGACACACACGGACCTTTTTCTAAACATGATTTTTTGGACTCAGAGGGCCTCAGAAAACGTATATTCCCGGTGAAATCTCGACATTAAATATTTGGGTGGAATACTATAGATACGTTCTGTAGTTACTATATACATGTTATGTACATACGTGCTAGAGAAAGTAAAAGGAATTTTTATATACTATTTGTAATCACCTTTTTATCTCCATTTAAATGACTAGAGGCCAAATACTCACTTTGATTTTGATTTGAGTATTCTAAAAGTTACGATTTCTCAATATATGCATACATAATATGTGTTATTTGTGTGAACATACACACTCCATGATGCGTATAATGTCCACAAAAAATCCGACGTGTTCCATTCACGACTTTCTCTACATCTCAGTAACAAATTAATGTTAATAAGCCCATTCTTATATCTATTTCGTGCTAATTAAGATAAATACTAGCAGAAATTGTGTTTTTACTTAGTTCCTTATAAGTAGAAGAAAAATAAGAGAATACACTAGCCTGAACTGACAGTCACGTGTTTTAAAATGTGGTAGCTGTGGAATTAAAATTCGGTTCTTTGCGTGGCCAGGAATTGAAAAGTTCCTGTATGAGAAAAGTTTCAAGTATTTTAAAACTGAATCCAATAACAAGCAATATTTCCAAGTCGATCAATCCCACGAAAATTTATATAAATTCTGTCTTTTAACGAGATCTATACTTTTTGTGTAGTAAGTTTTTGTCTATCTCTTACGGTTTACTAGTTATGCAAAACTCAGCAACATTTTTCCAGAAGAAAGAGGTCTCGAGAGGCTACTCTCGGACAAATTGAGATATACACTTCATTTGTCTTGTAACTGTCTTTAATATATGGCATTTTACTCAAAATCATTAAAACAATTTTTCAGAAAATTAAAATTGTTGAAACCATGTAAAGGGTAGTTCCGGGGGGGGCTATTTTTCTCAAAATCTTCGTGTCACATCCCTGAAAAATACAAAACTTAAATACCAAGCTTGGTATTTTACCGACTGTTTGTTATCGTGTTCTCAGACACACGAACACACACTAAATTTTTTTTTTTTTTTGGTTACAGGGGACCCTTAAACGTATATTTCTGGGGAAATCTCGGTTTAGAATTTCTGTGTGGAATGCAATACCTTCTCTATACACTATGCATACAGTACGTATAGAGAAGGTAAAACGTAAGGCTGAGAAACAGCAAATACAGATCCAGAATGATCACAATAAAAGCCGACAAACATATTGGTTATCATATATATCCGCATTACTTCCGCCACAAAAACATTGAAATTCAACGCTGAATACATGTTTATATCTGATCACTTCTCAGCATAAAAGAAGCACTAAAGGACCCGGAACTTACAGCACCCTCGATATAACGGTACCTTGTTATGTCTGTAGGTTCCGCTAAGTAAGACAAAACTTTGCAATAGACGCACATGTGAGGGAGTGTAAGATAATACGAGGTGTTCCTTTAAGATAGTACTCCACCCCTAAGGGAGAACCAAGTGCTCAACGGGACCTCTTTATTACTACCTCTAGAATCCGATATGTTCCCATACGTGGGGGCGAGCACATGCCGCTTCCGTAGGGAGCAACCTTTTCTTTGCTTTTTCTTCCTTTAGAAGCTGCAATGATCATAATCCTTAGAGACAGGTAAGAGAGTAACGGAGCATATTACACACCTACTGCATCAGCTGCAAGGTGAAGGCCAAGGCTCGAATCTGAACTTCCTGTAGTTTCTATCCCTTGGTGCAGCGATTTTAATCTCAGAATAGTTCACTATTAACTAAGGCAAAGCTATAAGTTATAGCTAACAAATCTTCTGTTCCGTTTGCATGACTTTCTCTACATCTCTGTAACAAATTATTGTTAATAAGCTTATTCTTCTATTTCTTCATGCTATTCGAGATAAACATTAGCAGAAATGATCTTATTACTTAGTTCCGTTATAAGTAGAAGGGAATTAAGAGAATACACTAGACTAAACCAACAGTAAAATGCTTATAATGTGGTTGCTATGGGATCGAAGTCCGTTTCTTTGCGTGGCCAGGAGTTGAAAAGTTCCCGTAAGAGAAAAGTTAAAAGTATTTTAAAAGTGAAACAAATAACAAGGAATATCTCGAAAACGGTTAGCTCCATCAAAAAAGTGTATATGACATAAATTATATGTTTTAACGTGATCAATGTTTTTTATTTATTTTTGTAGTAGGTTTCTTATCTCTCCAGCTTTGCAAAATCCAGAAAAAAATCATCCAGAAAAAGAGGATTAAGAGAATTCAAGATATACATCTTATTTGACATATAAATTTCTTAAATATACGAGATTTTAATCCAAATTGAGAGTCATTTTTGAGAAAACCAAAACTTTCGAAATGTTATCCATGTAACGGTTAGTTGGAGTGGGGGAATTTCTTAAAGATCTTCGTGTCGCATCCGGAAGTTACTAAAATTAAATACCAAATTTTGTTTTTAGCGGCCTTTTCGTTTTTGAGCTATGCTGTCCACAAACACACACACTTTTATTTTGGATTCAGGTGGTCACAAAATATGTATTTCCGCTGAAATAAATCTCGGTATCGAATTTTTGGGTGCAATACAATATGCCCTCTATACACTATGTACATAGTACGTGTAGAGAAAGTAAAAATATGATATGACTTTTTCTACCGTTCTACAAACAAACTATTCGTACAAAAGATTATTGTTTTATCTAAATCATGCTAAGCGAGATAAACTGTAGAACTTGTTTTATTACTTGATTGCTTAAGTAGAAGGGAAGGCTAAAGTGATAGTGAAAACTTTTAAAAGTTGGTCGCAATCTGAAACAAATGAAGTTAGTTTTGCTTTGAATTGCTTAAAAGAGAGATGAAACAAAAGATGATCCTGTTTGAGAAAGGTTACGTAGTCTAAAATTGAAACCAATAACAAGGAATATCACGGAAAGGGTCAACTCTACAATAAAACTGTGTATGACATAAATTGTGTGCTTTAACGAGATCAACATTTTTGTGTAGTAAGTTATCGTGTATTTTTTACTGATAAATGATTGATTCAAACGACTAGAATCGTTAGCGATTTTACTTACAACCCTGAAAATGAGGTATTGAATTTCTGTTAGGTAATTTTGCTAACTCTAGATTTTCTAAAAGGTTTATACAATCCCCTTTAGTGCTCTGTAAAGGACAAAAAAGCGCATGCCCACAAAAGCATTACATCAAATTTTGAACTTAGAAAGCTTTTCTATCCTTTCCTATAAGAGTTTATAGGGCTAATAAATGATTTATAAGACAGCTTGAAAAAAGTTTCAATAAAACTTCGAAACATTTTTACAATAATCAAAACGATTTAAAGCAATAGTAAGATAGATCACTGAAAATAAAATGCTGCAAAATAAGTGTAAGATCTATTTAATAATTAAATATATTAATACTTGTTGAGTACAGTCCTTTTGAACGATTTTTTGATAAGATAATCATTAGATCAGTTTTATTTTCCCACTTTAGTTTAAATAATCACATGATTATTATTTATTAAAAATTGTACAATGAGCTCTGTTTTAAAGTTTTATATATTTGGTTAAGTTTGATTTTAACATAAAATTGATACTAATGACCCATTACTATAGTACTAATTAGGGACATATTCTCAAAAAGTAATTTTCACCGAAACTCTTGAATTTTCTCTCGATAGAAATGCATAATTTTGCAGTTCACCCTCAAAGATCCCTGCTGAAAATCAAAATGCACCTTTAAATGACAAATGCAGTCGTCGCAGTCGTGGTCACAAACGCAGGGTACTTCGACTGCATGTAAAGCCAGAAATATCAACCCTTTGTAAACCAGATTTTTATTACCACCAACCAGATTCTAACACTACACAATCACAGTTTGTGAAACAACATCCCAATCTAACCCTTAATAATGGAAGTGAATCGCAGAAACCAAATTTGGCACCCCTGGCCAAAGTAAAATTGCTACAACTTTGCTATGTAGTACTTTTCCACATCTGAATAAAGGCTTGCTTTCTATTTTCCTTTGTTTCTTCTTCCTCACCACTACTTGAACATCTGGCGCGTTTTCCAGGAACAATCGACAATATACGGCTTGGAACAACGGGGCATCTATTACTAATTGTTGATTGGTAAATAATAGAGCTTCCATTAACTGTACCCTCTTGCCTTCTGACTTCTGCAGCTTCTGGGCTGCTTGAATATCATAAGAACAAGGTCGTCAAAATAATATTTAGCTTAACAGAAGTTACTTTGGTAATGCTTCATACATTTAAACACTTTGACTTCAGGAAAAACAAGAGATACAATAAGACTCCGAACAAAAATTGTATGTGAAATTTGTAGCCGAAAAATCTGATGTGTTCCATTCACAAAATGTTGTCTACATCTTATGCAAACAAAATATTTTTTTATCTGTCATGTTAACCGACATAAGCATTAGCAAAAATTGTCTTATTACTTAGTTCCTTGTAAACAAAAGGGAAATAGGCTTAAGCAATAATCAAATATTTTAAAAACTCGTCAATATGTGAGCAATTGAAGTTCGATTCGCTTTGCATTACCAATAAACTAAAAGAGAGATAAAACAAAATATGGCCCGGTAACACAAGATACGTAATTTAGAATTGAAACCAGTAACAGGGAATATCTCGGAAACAAACTATACGCCTATACAACAAAAATGCGCATTACATAAACTGTGTGCTATAACGAGTTCTACATTTTTGTGTAGTAAGCTTTGTTTTATTTCTTATGGTTTAAAAAATACGCATTATTCATCAAAATTCATCCAGAATGGATAGATCTTACGAATTTATTCCCAGAAAATTCAAAATACACATTTTATTTGTAATGCAAATATCTTTAATGAAAATCGTTAGTCATTTTTGGGGAAAAATTGTTTTCAAAAACTTCTTCAAGTAAAGGGTTTATTTTTTTTTTAAATCTGCCTGTCGTATCCTTGGGAGATACCGAACTTAAACAGGCTTTGAAATTTAAAGGACTTTTTTGAGTTATGCTGTCCACACACACACACACACACACACACACACACACACACACACACACACACACACACACTGCCCATTTCCTAAAAATGTTTTTTTATGGATTCAGGGAATCTGAAAACACATAATACCGCAGAAATTTCGGTGTCGAATTTTTGTGTGAAATACAATACCTCTTTATACACTATATGCATAGTAGGTAAGTGTGGAAAAAGTAAATATTGCATTCCTGAAGAAGAAAATAAGGAGAAATTTCCATGCCTTTTTTCCCCTGCCGAATATTGTTATTATATAATGCGAAAACCTGAACGTTGCGATGTAAAACAGTAGAAATAAATTAAAGGATGGACATAGAGATCATTAGAGTTAGGTACATCCCGAATCTAATTATCTTAACCTTAAACTAAATAACTTCATTAACAGAGTAAATATACGAAAATCTTTTATAACGGATATTTTGAAATTTAACACTCCTCGCAAATTAATCCTGACCATTTTAAGTGATATCTAATAAAATTCATAAAGCTATTGAAAAGTCAACGCACTTCCGAAGTTCCACATTATACGAAGTCAAATTATTCTGATATTCAGCAATATAATCCAAGAGACGATGTAGATGCACATACTTTTCATTGTCATAATTAATCTGTTTTATTTGTGTTTCCTTATTTTTTACTGGCTCTAATAATTATAATCGAGTCGATATTAAACGTATTTAAAAGTTACGAAATATTGATTTTTAATTTTAGTTTTTTTTCTATGATTCTGTGTTCTAAAATAATCTAAAATAATCATATTTATTCGTATGTACATTAGTAAGCATGTAGTGTGACAAAACAGTTCTTACATTTCCGGTTTGTAAGAAATATAGGCTAACCAAAAACATATAAAATCAGTTCTTTCATAACACATATTATTCTGGCCTTACCACTGCAATGTAATTACATTAATATTTACAGTATAATAATACACCCATAAAAAGATATGGATACATTTTTTTTTCTTTTTAACTACCCAAAATATTCATAATAAATTCAATTAAATACTTGTGTCTGCTGTTTACCATAGGTAATTCTGCGAGAGGATGCGAATTTACTTGATGAAACTCATAATCTTGAAAGGAATTTATTACAATGTTCCAGTAATAAAATGTAACAGATTATACAAATAATAATGATTTTTCATACTTCTGTTGTTTAATATATCACCGTTGTAACAGTTGTAAGATCACCGCATATCTAGTAAATGAATGAACACTAGAATGCATTTCGAAGTATACTAAGCAATACTATCAACAGACGGAATCAGATAATAGGGGACCCCAAAAACTGAAATCAGAACACAATAATTAATTTATTTCAAGAACATACTTTACTTGGAAAGTGAATCGATTTGAATATGAGTTAATTAAAAGTAATATCGGATGGTGTTGCTTGTTAATCACTACATACTGACACTGTTACAGTAAAGAGAAAGTTTTATTAAAAAAAATCCATCCTTTCAAGCACATTATAAGTAAACGCATGTGATTGACCGATATCCCAGGCATTGAAAAGCGCTATTGTTTAATATCAATAAGCGCCATACGAATGGAATATTCATTACTACATAGAGCCTAAAGAAATTGTTGTACTAACAGTCCTTTCAAAGAATTCTTTAAAAATTCAAAACAAATTGCCAAAATGTCATCGAGTGTCAAATCCAAAGCTGTAGTTTTCCAGGAAGTTGAATCATGATATTGCCTCTGTGGCGTTTTTTATCTCAACACTTCATCTTTTCATTTCGCTTACATCACACATTCGACCAGTCCGTGCAGTTGCTTATTTGCTTCTGTGTGTGTGAGTGTGTGTGTTCATCCATATTAATGAAGCAGATACCCGTAACGGAGTCCACACTTCTGCATAAGAAAGAAAAAGCTGACTAACGGTACAGCATCCCTGAGTTAAATACCTTCCACCGGAAACTCGATAAGGGTAGGAGTAGTGGTAAGAGAAGGGATCAATTCATTTTCTTTCCTCCCTTTTGTTTACGACTAAGTAGATAAAAAACAAAGGGAAACTTTGGACGATATAGTGGAAAAAGTCCGGAACTTCGCTTGGCTTGGCGATCGTCCCGCCTCTAGCGACGAGTCGGAGAAAGCGGCTGAAAGAACAGATGAATGGCGAAACTGCCGTACGTGGGGGGAGGGGACCCGGCACGTAAAATTGCATCACTGCATCAAATTACATTGCCAACGAGAGAACCTTTCGCAATAGGTATGTTAGCTTGCCCATGTGGTTTTGTGGACATGCCATATGCTAACACCATACCAAATGATTAAATGTAACAGTGATGAATGATTCTGTCGAAACTTTTTGCTTTTCATATAAATATCTAAAGATGATTTTGGTTTCTCAAGAAACAGGTGCACATACAACAACTTTCTAGTGGTGATAAAGCAATATTAGTTGGAACAGACCCGTGAAGTCCAGTTACCTTCAAGGCAAGAACTTTTACTGCCTAAAGGTGTAGACAGTTAATCTCTCTCTCTCTCTCTCTCTCTCTCTCTCTCTCTCTCTCTCTCTCTATATATATATATATATATATATATGTGTATATATATTATTAATCTCTCCCTCCTCTCTCACCCTCTCTCCCTCACCCTGTGTCTCCCTTTCTGCTCTAACATTTAGATACTACTTAAGGTAAGAAGAATTGCTTTCGACCCAAAAATTGAATATTGGGATTTACCAGAATTACACGGTTAGAGGTTTCCTTCTTTTAGAATAAGCATCGTTTCGGAAGACTGTGGGTGGGTGTGTTTTGGGTATCGCGCTCTCTCTCTCTCTCTCTCTCTCTCTCTCTCCCTCTCTCTTGCTTTCCTTACTGTTTGTAGGTGAAAAGTACAATAGAATTGAAATGCAATAAAAACAACTTCATTTTCTGATTGTTTCTGATATTTGGTCATTAGCATGTTAATTTTCAAATCCAGAGCACCCGAGTTCGGTTCCCGTCTGGAGGATGGGAATATTTCTTTAACCAGGATTACACCCCACTTTCCCTAGAGTCTGGACATATAAATTAGAGTGTGAATTTAATGCAGTAACTAAAAGTAATGCTAACGCAAAAATTGACACCACAGTAAGTGAGTGAACATCATTGCCGATGTCCCAAATGCGAAAAGCCGTCCAAATTGAAATTGTGTATTATTTATGATTAGTCTTTAAATGCTGTGATTCTCAATGTCACATTCTATATTGGGCGTGAAAGATCACCTAATTTTGCTCAGAGGCTTCTTTATCAGGCTTGAGGTTCTTTTGTGCTCCAAAATCTACGACACGGGACAATGGCTTTACCTCCCTTACAAAGGAAGCCATTCTAAGGATTTTACACCTAAAAAATACATCGTTCTCCGCCGGATTTGAAACCCTGATCTAGGGAACTAGAGACTGGTATATTAACGCTAGACCTGGGAGGACGATAACAGTCACCGATAAAAGCCTAAGATGTAAATGGAGCATAAAACATACTTTATTTAGAACATATATTGACATACTTTTACTTAACAATAACAATACAGTGGAGCAAGTATTTCATTTCACACAAAAATGAGTATAGAGATTTCACCAGAAATACATACTTGAAGCAAAAGCAAAAAGAAGAAGAAGAAAAAAAAACATATGTTTGTATGGTGTGCGCGTGTATGTATCTGTACATGTGTGTTTTGTGAACAGCATATCCAAAAATATCGTAGTATCTTCAAAGAATCCAATACCATGATTTTCAAGCAACTCTAGCCCTAAACTATCCTTTACACGGAAAATATTTCATTATTTTTTATTTTCCTAAAGCAGCTTCTAACGATTTCTGTTAAAGTATTAAACATAGGTAATCAATTAAATGTATATATTGGCTTTTATATGAATAATCTTTAAAGTCCTATCTGTACTATCAAATTTGTGCATAATTTAAGACACTACGAAACCACACGAGACAGAGAAAAACTTCGAGCAGAAAAAAGATCAACTCATTAAAATACACAATTTCTGTTACAATATTTTTCGTAGCTTGGACTGTTTAGAAATGTTTTATGTTCATGTTTACACACTATTAAGGCGATATCCGGAGGACTTTCGTGAACATTTGTGATTCTTATTTTGTTTCTTTGCATCTCAAAGGCCCATTCATTTACCCAACTATACATCTTTTATTGCTCCATTTATATGCAAGTTATATCGGCAGTCTTTTTACTTTTGAACAATATAGGCAATATTGTTAAATCGATACAGTTTCATCGGACTGCTGCTTTTTCGACTAAACATTTGAATGCTGTTACACATGTACTTACCATAACCAAGCTTTACTATTGAATTTGAACATTGCTAGTTAAGAGATTTACAAGCTGTAGAGGAGGAATATGAGCAGATAATGTTATTGGTAATTACGAACAGTGAAATGAACAACATTGCATCGATATTTTATCCATTTTGCAGACTTATAATTTTTGCTTATTAAGAGTAGCATATTTTCAGGTTGGTTAGTATCTCCAACTAGGCGTGGCACATCAAACCACATTAGTTTACTTCTCTTGCATCGCGGCTCGGAAGGCCAGGCCTCGCCATAACGAATGTTGTATCGGAACTGAGTTTGAATGCTTTCTGCAAGGCAAATGACTCCACAGTACCTAGGCCAGCAGGTAACGTATTGAGTTGTGAAATCGAAAAAGCAAAACGAATAATCTATACTCAGGCGTTGTTCTCCGCACAGTTAAGACCTTAAAAAATATATCAGGTAGCAAATAATGTGATTGGTTTTTGGGAAAACTGTTAGAAGATAAGGAAGAAAACCCTAACACACCGATACATTAAGATACCATTTATCAAAATAGCTGTGTATGTATCTCAAACAATCTGCAGGTGAACGATAAGTCGGTAAAATACCAAACTTGGTATTTAAGTTTAGCTTCATACAAGGACGACACAGGAAGATTTTGAGAAAAACTCCCCCACCCAAACTAAATTTTACATAGAAAAATTTTCGAAAATTTAGATTTTCTCAAAAAGGCTCTCGATTTTGATTAAAATATACATGTTAAAGAAGTTTACATTACAAATAAAACGTATATCCTGAATTTTCTGGGAATAGCCTCCGAAGACCTCTTTATTCTGGATGAATTTTGCTGTATGTTGCATACTGGTAAACGTAAGAGATAAATAAAAACTTACTACCCAAAACATGTTGATCTCGCTAAAACACACAATTTATGTCATATACATTTATTTATTTATTTATTTATTTATTTATTTATTTTGTCGAGTTAACCATTTTCGAGACATTTCTTGTCATTGGTTTCAGTTTAAAAATACCTTTGTCAACTCCTGACAATGCAAAGAATCGGATTTCATCTACGTGGCAGCCACCTTTTGAAAGAGTTGACTATTACTTTAGTCTAGGGACTCTAGGGTATTCCCTTGTTTCACTTCTACTTATACGAAAGGAAGTAATAAGATCATTTCGTCTGTTGTTTTTCTTGATTAGCATGAAGTAGACAGAACAATAAGCTAAAATTTAACTTAATTTGTTACAGAGACGTAGAATGGAATACATCAGATTTTTAAACTCTACTCTGTTTGCTGAAGTGTTACATAATGGGCATATATGCATATTCCCTTATAACGAGATGTTGTAACCGCTTTATTGCTAAGAATTCTGTTTAGCATATATTTGTATTCTGTGGAGTAACAATAACAATGTTCTACTCCATGGCATTGTTAAATGAAAGTCAAGGCTTTCTTCGTAATCTTGTTCTTTTATAATTCCAGAATGTTCGCATTGAAGTCTTTGTAAATATTTTTATATTTGAGTAATTTATTAAACATAATTAGTTATTTATAATCCCAAATCCGTCAGAAGGAATTAAGATTTTAAATGTTGGCAGATCCATGGGTATATTGCTTTTTTCCTTGACCATAAATACTCAATTTCGGTCCTACAATCAATCTTATTATTCTTCGAAAGATCCCATTCATATTGTACATAACCAATTTATAAACTTAATCGTATAACATACTTTGTACTAATTGTGTCGACATATGTAAAAATAAAAATTAATTTAATGTAATAATCAAATCAAACTTACGTATCTATTCACAATAATGTCTTAGTTAATCATCACATTGTCTTAATAATTTTGTTTATATTTCTAAACCTAGTTTAAACAAATTCCATTTCATTTTCAATAGTTTGCATGCTGGATTAATTTAGATGAATTGCTTTTTGTGAACAGCTGTCTACATTAAACAAATTTTCTAGATTAAATTACACAAACACACACGCGTGTACGCGTAAATACTTTCTCTTTTTATAATACAATGTATATTATAAATGTAAGTGTATTATTTTTAATTTTCAGTAAAATACTACATATTCGTTTCCTGCTTCAAACTTTTTATCTCAAATGCTATGGAGCAGGAGTGCATTAAGATGTGAAACTTGAAGGATTCCCATAAGTTTCCCCTTTTCTTACTTATGGAACATTTTCTCAGGTTTTAGTTAACATAGAGACATAATATTTGTTTATACTGCATTAGTGCAAATTTTGGTGATAATACTTTTATTAAGATTAAGAGTGGCATAAAATGAAAACTCTCAAAGAAGCTGGTATTTTATTTACATGAATTTCAGAAATAGTCTTATTACTTACTTCCTTATAAGTAGAAGGAGAATAAGGGAATACACTAGGCTGAAGCCGCTATACGACTTTTAAAGCTAGTTGCTATGTGACTGAATTCGATATTCTTTGCTTGGCCAGGAGTAAAACAAAAGAAATAGGAATGAAAACTTCCCGTATGATCACAATATATTAAAATTAACATGGAATATCTGAAAATGCTTATCTTCACTTAAAAATGTATATGACATAAATTCCATGATTTAATGAGATCTATGCTTTTAGTGTAGTAAGTTTTGACACTCTCTCACTGTTTACCAGCTATGCAAAAGTCATCCAGTGAAGAGATATTCAGAGGCTATTCCAAGAGAGTTCAAGATTAAGATTATTTCTCATGTAAATGTATTTAATATAGGGTATTTTAATCAAAATCTTAGAGCTATTTATGGGAAAATAAAATTTGGCGAAAATTTTTCCAAGTGAAGAGTAATTTGGAGTGTGATTTTTTATGAAAATCTTGTGTCTCATCCTTGAATGATGTTGAGGTTAAACAGCAAGTTCGGTACTTATTCCACTTTTCGTCTTTGATTTATCCTGTATACAGGCAAACAGACGTACGGACACATGACAAGTGCACACACGATTACACATACAAACATACACGGACGTTTTTCTAATTTTTTGATACAGAGGATCATAAAACGTGTATATCCAGTGAAATATCGGAACTGACATTTTGGTTGAAAAACAATACATTCTCTACCTATGTACTATATATAAAATATAGAAAGTAATTAGCAAAATGTTTGAATTAAATAAAATATTTTATCTTGAAGTAAAACACCTAACATTATCCACATAAGTAAAACCATGTGAGTAGTAAAACTCCTGAGGAAATGTACCTTCATTTTATATAGCTTTACATTTATGAGTTTAGGATATTCCGTATGCCCTTATGTTTCTATATATAGTAATAATATAATGTTTCTGATAAGAACAAGTTTATCATAAATGTTCTACAAAATGCAAAAAATAGTTATGTTTTGTTTACGAATAATGCCTTTCTTGAAGCAATACGAATACGCATATAATTTTAAGAATAATCGCATAGTAAATATCACAACTGTAGATAGAGACCACATAATATCCAGCCACATTCTTTAAAGTGCTCTGAGTCAAAGGCCAATAAATAAAATCGACCGATAGCGAGGAATATAAAAGTTGAATCATGGTTTATATTAAGCTGTGTGCAAATGAAATCTGACCTAAATCAATACCAACATTACACATCAATTAAAATATGAAGTGTGCATCTCAAAAGCTTATTTTTCTTCGACTTCATCCTAAATGAGATAAACATTAGTATAAATTGTCTTATTACTTAGCTCCTTATAAGGATGAGGGAAATAATGGAATACACTAGGTAAAAGCGATAGTCAAATCGGTCCAAGAAAATTCAATATCTGTTGCGTAAATTCTTTAATATGTGGTATTTTAATCAAAATAGTTAGAGCCAATTTTCAGAAAGTAAAAATTATCGAAAAGTGTTTCAACGTAAAGGTAGTTTGGGGTGAGAGGTTTCTTGAAAATCTTCGTGTTGCATCCTTGGAATATGCGGAATTTAAATATCAAGTTTGGCATTTAACCCAGATTCTGTCACTCCCATCGAAAATTCGGTAACTATAGTCCCAACCTTACTCCTTTTCACTTTAAAAAATAAAAATAACAAAAAGGATAAACTATGTTCATTTGACGTGTTTTTTATGAGAATAATTGCAGAGATAACAGTTTTAAGGAATTAAAATAAAGCATAAAAACTTGGGAAGTCACATGCAGATGAGTTGTGGTAGCTAATAGTAGTAGTCTCAGATAATAAAACTAAAAACAAATTTTAGACGTTAATTTTGGTACTGTCGAGATAAGCATTTATGAGGCTTTGCAGTTATACAATATCTATTATGTTAAGAGTAATAATGTCTCATAGGGCAGAGTTATGGCATGTTCCCGGTGACAATGTATCCTCTTATGGAACAACGCGCATAAGTGGCGTATCCACTTCCGTCCTTGCGAAAGAAAAGGGGTTAGTACACCTACCTAATGGAAAATCTCACGCACTTATTCCTTGGGTAGTCATCACTGCTTCCTGATTATGTCCATCATCTCCTATTCCCATTACTTCCTTGTCATCAGGATGGTGACTTGTGCACTGTAGCGGTTTATTCCTGTGGTTATCGCGGTACCGTCCCATCAGGATCCGCCTTTTCGTGTTTTTGGGCTAGAGTATATTCGGGAATACCCCGGAGGTTCGGTGCCAAAGGCGGCGAGTCGGTGGTGTTCAATCTGGATACCGTCCATTCCTGCTCCCATCGTCATCTGGTTTTGATCGCCCTTCGGTCTTCCCCATCCCTTTTAGGATAACTTAGGTCGCAAAGGACCCTCAGGACCTATGTGCCCCAGGACTGGGGGACTTCGCCCGTGAGTATTCTAATCCTGTGGTTCTGGAGTAAAACGTAAAACATTACAGAGATGTATACTTAGGCTGAAAGACATACTAAAACGGAGAGAGACACTTCGTGCACTGGAGGTATATTGCAGATACCACCCCCAGGAAGAAGAGGTGAACTGAACGAAACACAAGAGGCTACAGTCCACAGGAGGTAGACCACAAGGATGTCTGTAATTCCCTAAAAATTCCTGGCTGGAGTTCTCCTCCGCTACTGGAGCTGTTCAGGAAAGGCGATGAGAGACACGTCAACCTAACAGCCAACTAATGTACACACTTCCTTAGAGCAATCATCCTCGCCATTTGTGCGGCACCTCCACACACCATGAAATCTATAAATACACTTGAAAGATGATACGGAAACAGAAAGGAAGGGAAATGAGAGGAAAAGTCGTAGTAGATGAGAAACCACACCAGCACTCACCTTTGAACACGGAAAACTACATGCCTCTAAAAGTCATAATCAGCAGTCGACCAGAATCGGACTCGGGACCTCACATGTTACCCTGGAGATGTTAAATAATGTGAAGCTAATGTTGATCATAAAAGCATAAAAGTGGGGAGAATGTATGAGTGTTTGAGGGAGGAGAGAACAGTCTGCCATTGAATAGAACACTATGATTATTTGATGCATTGACTGAATGCCTCATTATGTAAACAACACTATGTTTTTACTTTCTCTACACATACTATGCATATAGTAAGTACAGAAGATATTGTATTCCACCAAAAAATTCGATGTCAAGATTTCATCTTAAATATATGTACAAAAAAATTAGAAAAAGGCCCGCGCTCACAATGCAAATGCGTGGGGTGTATAGTTTTTCCCAAAACATGATAGCCTTCAAACGGGACCGCTCCCTGCTGCCACTGGACAATAACTATTAGGAAACAAAAGGCGAACTTTTACTAGAGGTGAGAGGCAACGTAGTAAAATCTCTGTTTCCTAGAGCCTGAAGATTCTGCTTGCAAGTCGGATTTCGCGTCTCAACTAAGGGCACAGGAAGTGGAAGACTTGGCAACTGCGAGGGTTGTTTTCCAGCCGCACCCCTCCTAATATCAAACTTTAAAGTCACCGCCTTTGGCAAAGGGTTATCTTGTTCTGAAAATTACTGTGTGTGTGTGTGTGTGTGTGTGTGTGTGTGTGTGTGTGTGTGTGTGTGTGTGTGTGTGTGTGGAAAGCATAACTCAAACTCGAAAAGACCGTTATATACCAACATTAAAAACCTCCTCCCCCCTCAAAATACCCTAGACACATATTTTTTTTTTAATTGTGTCTTTTACTTTTCCAAAAATAGCTCTAATTATTTTGATTAAAATACCGTGTAATACAGATATTTACATAAATAAAATTAATATCTTGACTTTTCTGGAATAACTTCTAAAGATATTTTCATTCTGGAAGAATTTTGCATAACTGGTATGCCGTAAGAGGTAGACAAAAATTTACTGCAGAAAAAATGTAGACTTCATTTGAACATACGATTTATGTCATGTACAGTTGTCTTGTATAATTAACCGTTTCCGAGGTATTCCTTTTTGTTTGTTTCAATTTAAGTCCTTAAACTTTCTCAAATTGAAGGTCATGTTTCCTTTCATTTCTCTATTGTTTTACTTCTGCCAGTGGAAAGCGAACCGAATTTCAATTGTTTCACATAGCGACCAGATTTTTAAAAGATTTTATCATCGTTTTAGCCTAGAGAATTCTCTAATTTCCCTTCTGCTTAGAAGGAATTAATACTAATAGTAGACATTGCTAATGTTTATCTTGATTACCACGATATAGATATAGGAATAATCTTTTGTTATAATAGTTAGTTGAAGAAAATGTCATGTAAACGGAACACATAAGATTTTTATACATGTTGTAGTTTAGGGTTCCGTACTTCTTCAGAATTTTCTTCTTCTTTTTCTAATCTCTAGTGAGACAAAGGGAAGGTTTCGATATTGATCTGTTGACTTGTGTACTTACTCAAAGACCCCGCCTTGCGTGTTGTTTGCACCTTCACTTACCTGAAACAAAAAGAAAAGAACATTCATCAATTATTCAAGAAGAGCAGTATTACCGAAATAGAACAAAGCTGTGTGTTATACTGCTACAGAAATTCTTATTTCGTAAATATAAATATCAAATAAAAGATTATCGTTTCTACTACTGCTTCAAATAGCCGCGACGCAAAAATAACTGTAGTCGCACCTGTACTACAGTCAGAGGCCTGTCTCTAACTTATGTGTTTACCCACTACAGTGCACGGAGAAAGCATGCTTGCTCTAACACAAAATCAAGACGGATGACTCAGCGATAATATATGACACTTGCATTTAGAGGTCACGTATTGGAATACGATTGTTCGGCTACTGTGATCTTGGATTTTAATTTTTATTTTTATACTGCCGCAAATTTCACTATCTTCACATTTCTTGCCCTTTCATCTCTTAATCTTCATGGTCGAAGGATCAGGTGAACGGATGTCGGGCGGCGGTGGAATTTACTTTGAGGAACTGTCTGGTCTACTGTGTGACCTGTGGAAATTCTGCTGACGTCAGGGTGTAAAATCTGGATACTGCTGGTCGCTTCAACCCTTCGAGCGTTTTCCAATTTCCATGTGTTGTTATGATTGGTGACCATATTCATAAATGTATAAAAATCAGTTCATTATAGGCTGCTCTTAGTTGATGAGAAACAAAACAATGGGCATAAATGATAACACAATTTTAATGTGTTAACGAGTTCTATAAAACTTATGTGGATATTTTTCTTTCTCTGCAGGTACTATATCATAGTGTATAGATGAAGTATTGTTTTCCACCCAAAATTCGATACTGAGATTTCACCGGAAATACATGTTTTAGGACTCCTTGAATCCAAAAAAAAAGCATTTTCAGAAAAAGGTCCGTGTATGAATGTGTGTGTGTGTATATGTGTGTGGATAGCGTAGCTTAAAAACGAAAACACCGTTAACCTGGCATTTAAGTTTTGTATCTTCCAAGGATGCGACACGAAGATTTTCAAGAAAATCCCGCCACCCCAAACTACCCTTTACATGGAAAAATTATCGAAACTTTTATTTTCTAAAAATGGCTCTAAGGATTTTGATTAAAATTCCATATATTAAAGTTATTTGCATCCCAAATAAAATGTATATCTTGAATTTTCTGGGATTAATCTCTGAAGACCTCTTTATTCTGGAAGAATTTTGTCAAATTTTGCTTAACTACTAAACTCTAAGAGATAGACAAAAACTACAGAAAATGTAGATCTTGTCAAAACACAATTTATGTCCTTTACATTTTTGTTGTGGAGGTAACCGTTTTCGAGAATTTCGTTGTTATTGATTTCAGTTGTGAAGTACTTATATTTTTCGAAGACAGTAAGTGTCCGTTTTTCTTTTGTTCTATTTCTGGCCAAGCAAAGAAGCGATTTGCAATGACAATCGCATTACGACAGATTTTAAAACATTTGACTGTCGGATTATCCTAGTGTATCCCCTTATTTTCTATCTACTTATAAGGAACTAAATAATAATAACATTCTGCTAATGATTATCTCGATTAGCAAGGTGCCAAAAGAAGAATAATCTTTGTAAGAAGCTTGTAGAACAGCTAGAGAAGGTGTCATGTGAGGGTAACACATCAGACTTTTTCCCTATGTAGTTTTATTTCTCATTTTCAGGTATACAAAATATGTTTATAAAGATCTTTAGACTCTATTTTTACATTTTACCACGTATAATAAGTATATATAGTAGGTAGAGAATGTATTGCGTTCTATCCAAAACTTCCATATCAAGATTTCACTGGAAATGGATGTTTTGAGGATCCTCAAATAAATAAAGAAAGAGAGAAATTTTAGAAGGTCTATGTTATAAGTGTGTCTGTGTGTGTGAATAGCTAAACTCAAAAATTAGTTTACGGATAAGTACCAAATTTGGTATTTAAATTCCATATCCCCCAAGGATGCTACACGAACATTGTCAGGAAAATCTCTCCAACTTAACTATCCATTACATGGAAAATTTTTCGAAATTTTCTGCTACACCAAAAATGGCTCTAATAATTGTTATTAAAATATCATTTATGAATGACATATATAGCGCAAATGAATATAAATAATTTCTACAAAATTGAGAAATTATAGTAGTAGTGGAGTAAAAGCGCTATTGAAGTATTGCCTTGCAATAAAATTCAAGAAAAGGAATGTTGAAGAGATAGACGATTTGATTAAAGCTGTTAAAAGGAAGAGTCTGCAGTAATGAAAACCAGTTGTAGTTGAGGGCGGATAAACCCTGCGGCAGGTGTTACACAAGACCCTTTCCCTCACGCTTCAGACCCGTGTGGCAATCCAGACAAACTGAGTATCGAACACAAGACAATTGCCAAGAAATTCTGTAGGGAGATTTCTGCCGCAGTGACGTAATTCAGTAACCAAAGTATTCTTTCGCACGCGACATTCGAAATTGACAGTAGCTTGTAATGCCATTTTTCTGCTAAAACACGATGAATGTTTTGTGGAAATATACACAGCACACTACTGCTCGTTACGAATTCACACTGCTTTGGTAATGAGTAACAGTTATCAGTCAAACGACCGAGGAATTTATTAATCATAAGTAATATAACAAGAGCTCAAACTTCTATCGATAAATTCGCGAGCTGCTTGTTGCGAGCGAAATAATCTAGAGAAAAGTTGTATTTAATAAGATTATTTCGTGAATAAAATAACAATGATTAGTCTATATGGACACGAAGAATAATATTCCTAAAATCCTATTTGTTTTGAAGTACTGTATATTTGCACCGAAATCACTGCAACTTGATGTCCTTAATATATATTTCAGATCTCTTTGTATTGCTGTATTATATTATTGTGGCCTAAAATAAAAGTGTTTAAGAAAGGAGGCTTAATAAAGCCAGTTGGAATAACAATAATTTTATATAGTTCATGATTGCAAAATTATTTGAGGGTACAGTTATTGAAAACACAATTGTGAACATTAAAGGAAGCAAGTGCTGTATTTCCCTTAGAGTCAACAGAATTCATTTTGGAACTTCCGCAATTATGTACGGCAATTATGTACGGCACTGACACTATTATTATGAGACGAATATTAATTCAAAGAGAAAACAAATGCACGTAGGTGTGATAAAAAACGAGTAAAATGCAGAGATAATGAGTTCCGATTGGTTGAAATTTACACGCCAATGTACTGGATTGGTCACTTCCTACGATCAGGTGCCATGACCGAAATAGTCACTATAATTTGCTCCTCATGGGTAGGTACTTCACTGCATACACAACCTATTCCATTGTTGCCGCTATAGATACTAGGAGCGTCCTTAGAAAATCCAAGAAATTACACTCGTAGTATCGAAAAAAGTTTGTATTTAGTAACCGTCGTCTCTTGCTAAATGACAGTCAAAGTTTCAACTATATCCATTACATGGTTTCGTTGCCAATGCGATTGAATCAACAATCTTCTGCTTCTTTAGAGAGAAAAAACGATTTCATGCGGTGATTAAACACTTCTATTTAAAAGGCTTAATGCCGAAAGAGAAAAAAACCGAGTTGGATGAAGTTCGTGGTACATCTGAGGATATCAACCGGAGCGCCTACATGCTGGTATTTATTTATTATTTTATACTTTGTTTGCTTCCAATTAAATAAGGAAGATTGATAATTCAATACTTTTGAGTGCAAATCAAATGTTATATTTATTTCTGCCCCTGCGTTTGCAACAACTTACAATCAGATAAATAAATTTAAAAATGGCCGTACATCCGCAAATAATGAACATCGTCAGTAGAAATGACTTTCTCAGAAAAAATCCAGGATATGGTTTTGAGTGGCCGACGAATCAAAGTTCGCGAAATAGTAGAGGCCACAGGCATATCGCAAAGTACAGTGTTCTCATTCTGCACCAAAAATTAGCTCTGAAAAAGGTCTCGGAAAGACGGGTGCCGCATTTGCTCTCAATGGAGAATAAAGGCAATGTGTGATCGAATCGGAAGCTGGTTTAGCACTTTTCTGTCACAATTCTGACGAGTTTCTGCGTCGATACATAGATGTGGATGAAACCTGGATACACTATTGCACTACAGAGACAAAAGTACAGTCGAAACATTGGGTTTTTAAAGGAGAACCGGCTCCGAAGAAGAAAAGGTGGTGAAATTTGCAGACGAGGTGATGTTCTCGGATTTTTGGAATGCGAAAACATATATACATATATATTGATTACTTCCAAAAAGGAAGAACAATAAATGGAGAGCATTACGCATCACTTTTGCGTATAACAAAAAAAATCCCACATCTGACAAAGAAAAAGATTCTCTTCTCATGTGCATATCTGCGCAGTTTCGTTGGCGAAAATTTAGAACTAAGGTTCGAATTACTACAACATCCACCGTATTCACCAGATTTAACCACCAGGGATTTTTTTTTTTTTATTTCCAAACCTGAAAATGTGACTCGGAGGAAAACGATTCACGTCTAACGAAGAGGTCATCTCCCAAACAGATGCCTATTTTGACGACCTTCTGAAATCCTAATTTTTTTGGAAGGCTTAAAACAGTTGGGAAAAGTGAATTGAGCTAAAAGAAGATTATACTGAAAAAAAACTACCAATAATATTTTGTTTTTCTATCTTTTGACTAAGGACTTATTAAGCACCCCTCGTATTTGTACTTCAGTTCAGAAGTTTATGAATTAAATCTGGAATTCTAAGTTTTCCTGCTAGGTGATGTATCCGCGAAATTTGAGCAACATTTTCTAAAATTAATAAACTACTTTATTTCATAATAAAATGACCAAAATTCTGAAATTTAAGTGAACATATCATTTTTCGCACTTGATACACCTTAAATACCAATTAACAAAATCTATAGATAATTAGGGGATTGCATATTATTAGGCACTCCCAACTTAAATCTTATTTTCTCGCAATTCTTTTCCAATACTCAAAAGGTTCCACACGATGCAATTTTTCAATTATTCGTTTAAACATATTTATATTGCTTCTCAAAAACACACTAAAGAAAACTGTCATATTAATTTTTCGAAACAATCATCCACTTTTTATAAATTAATAATTTTTAAAAAAAAATCGATAGTTTTGGAGAGTATGAAATGTAATTTAAAAAAATCTGATGTGTTCCATTCACATGACTTTCTCTACATCTCTGCAACAAATTATTGTTAAAAAGCTTATGCTTCTATTTACTTCATGTTAATCGAGAAAAAAATAGCAGATATAGTCTCATTACTTGCCTCCTTGTAAGTAGAAGCGAAATAAGGGAGTACCATAGGTTAAAGTGATAGTCAAAAGCTGGTTGCTATGTGACTTTGTATGAACAGGAGTTGACAAATTCCTATATGAGAAAAGTATAAGTTTTTAAAAACTGAAACCAAAAACAAGGAATATCTCAAAAAACGATCAACTCCACGAAAAAATGTACATAGCTTAAATTGTGTGTTTTAACGTGCTCTTCATTTTATGTGTGGTAAGAGTTTATCCATCTTTTATGGTTTAGCAGCTATCCAAAATTCCGTAAATTTCATCCAGTATAAAGTAATTTTCAGAGGCTATTCCCAGAAAATTCAAGATATACATTTTATTTGTCAAAAAATATATTTTAATATACAATATTTTAATCAAAATCGTTAGAGCCATTTTGAGAAAATCAAAATTTTCAAAAAAGTTCCATGTAAAGGATAGTTTGGGATGGGGGAATTTTTCTCAAAATCTTTGTGTCGCATCCCTGGAAGATACTAACTTTAAATACCAAGTTTGGTATTACACCGACTTATTGTTTTGAGTTATCGTATTCACAGACACACACACGAGCCTTTTTCTGAAAACACTTTTTTTGATGGGATCCTAAAACTTTATTTCAAATGAAATTTCGGTATCGAATTTAATGGTGGCGTGCAATACCATCTCTATACACTATGTAGTTAGTGCGTGTAGCGAAAGTAAAATGAAGCGCTCGACCAAACTCTATTACTTACGAATAGAAGTCTCGAAGTGAGAGCTTTAAACGATTGAGTTGAATAACATAGGAGAGCGTGAAAGTAATTTTGGAACAAAATAACAAAATTCTGATGAGATTATTTATCACCGATATCTCTTTTGTTCATGATTCTATACAACTGGCATCTCTGTACTCAAAAATTTACAGATGTTTATAATTAGATACATATTGAATAGCTGATAAAAACTATTTATACAAATTGGCATTACAACAGTATTGTAATACTATTGCAATATTTATGTAATTACAACCTTTCCTACATATTTAATATTTTTAACTTATTTTGTTTAATGTATTAAAATATATATCTTAATGCTGTAATAAAGAAGTCCCAACATTTTCATTAATTTCCAGTAATTTCCATTCCCTATGAAAAACCTGTTCTTTGAGCATATTCTGCTATCTAGCGGAGAGTATAATAAAGCTGGAGTAGTGGCTGCCACCTAGTGACAAGTCGGCAAACTATAACCGGCGGCTCCCGGTGCACGCTCGTCCAGGAAGCTTGCTGGAATTGGCCTTGCACGTCCTTGGAGTTCGTTCAACTCTCCACCACGTGGCTGACAGTGAATCACTGAAACTCCCGTGCTTCCTTCCCCAACATGAATTGCTATGACAGAAAACGGCCAGGAAGCGTATCATTGGGAAAGTGTACGTTATGAGGAGCACATCAAATGTTTGAGGTGGTATATCCATTTAAATTTGAAATTTTTGGGGGTTTTGCTTCACCCGATTTCATCTACACTTGCTGTAAAATCCAAACAAAAAACTTCTCTTAGGTTTAGCATTGTACATATGTAATGGTCAATAGTACATCGTCCTGAAACAATTTAATGCAATACAAGCACAATGAACTTATCATTAGAGCACGAGAAGGGTTGAATGTGAGACGAAGTCAATGCTATTTCCAGGTAACAAGATCCCAACCTTTGTGTCGAGCATCGAGCGATTATCCACGCCTGGGTTTTGAACTTAACAAATTAATTTACAGCTGACATGGCGGTCAATAAGAACGACGGAGACGTCGGTTCAGATGGCTTAAATCGTAAATAAATATTAACAATTACAAAACGAGTTATCTAGTAAGATTTATGTGATAAAATTCTACTATCAAACATGATTTCATTCCATGTCGGCAACAATAAATACAAAAGAAGTTACAGCATTTAATATAGCTGTCATGTGCATACGTGCAGTAAAATAGATATATTAAGCCACCAGCACTGAATGCGCGAAATTCAATTTTCAACCGTGACAGCTTATGCGGAATTATCGTCGAAAAATACAATAACGAAACTGCTATTATGTTTATGCTATAACAAGAACAAATCTGTTATAATAAATTATCGTCTGTATTCATAGACCTATTTATTTTTTCTTTCTCTAGAATTAAATATTGCGTTCAACCTAAAATCCCTACCGGAAATAGGCTCTTAATTCTTTTAAAATCCAAAATAAGAGGACAAAATAAAAAGAAAGAAATAAAAAAGAGAAAAAAAGAAGGTTTCTTTGAAAACAACCGGTTATACATTTAGATGACCCTATTTCCCGTTATCGTTTACTTTACTATATATTCTGTACGCTAATCATTAAAAATCTATTTTATTATCTTCTTCGTGGTTTACACATTTTGTAGATACAGTAGAGGAAAACGGAATGCTAAAACGATACTAAAATCCTCAAAACGTAGGTTGCAATAGTATACTAACTTTGAAATGCCACTCTTTCTTTCTCCTCACGATAAAGTATGATAAAACACTAGAAAATACAAATTAAAGCAATAATTTCTCTAAAATGACTAACGATTAACGAATGTATTTTATATAAGTTGTATACTTTAACAAGATTGTAGTAATGTTATCCATCTTCTATGGTTTAACAGCTATATAAATTATATGACATTCATTCAGAGTTGAAAAGATTTTACAGGCCCTTTCCAAAAAAATCTAGGGTAGATGCACGCTCTATTAGTTATGTGAATATCTTAAATATTTTATTCTTTAATCAAAATAATTTAAGTAACTTGTAAGAAATAAAAAACTGCACGTAAAGTATAGCTAAACAATCAAACTTGTATTGTTGTCCTGCGAGAAACAAGAACGAGGTATGCATCTTAAATAAAAACAGTTAATTTCTTTTGGTATTTATTGCCTTTTTGTTACCCAAAAAATGCATTGAGTGCATAAATAACTAATATAAGATAAGACAATTTTAATAAAAACAGCGTACCATGCACATTAACAAAAACCTGAAGAATGCTAGCTAATCCTCAGTTTCCTTTTTAGCTCGTTCTAACAATCCATAGAGTAATTATGTCGTTTTTCTTAGTTTTGCTAAAAGCAGTGCAAATGTTGGGTTATTGTGGCATTCATCGACTCATGTTTGGACCAATGCTAACTGGTTATTACTGGTAAATGACTGATATGGGTGGAATAATGCTCAAATGAATCTTAAAACCGACTTTATTCTTGCATGATAAGGGAACTTATCCGGATAACTGACCCTGATTGAGATTCGAAATTGGGACATGTTGAATTGGGGCAAACTTGCTACCCCCACAACCAGAGATGAGGAATTAAAATCTTGACAGATTTTGAGGGAATATACACATGTTATTTTCGAGTATTATACTTATTTCATTATGACAGTCATGGTTTATCGTTGTTTACCAACTAGCCTCACACACAATATACACAAGCCTTAATTTATAGCATACAAGCTATTAATGTCATTTGCAAGGTTTGACTACAGCATCCGTAATAAATTTAAAGAAAATCCGTTTAACGGCTTAAAATTTGTCGAGGGGGGATTTGGTTGCGCAGGGTCAGATAACGGTATTGCTTAGTACATAGGTTTGGCCGCCAGAGATATAACTGCTTCATTCAGCAATGTTTTGGCTTATGAGTTGACTTTCTCTGACAAAATTAATACTCGTTTATAAGTTTTTATTTATCTGGAACAGTGAAAGATTACAAAAGAGGAAATTAAGTGATTTTATATGCGACTTGAGTCAATAGTACCTCATGACCATCCATAAAACATTTGAAAATCGCTCTCTAATAGATTTATGCTTAGGTCTTCCCTCCTAATTTCATCTAATATAACTCAATCACTTGAGGACTAAAGGTAAAGTTGTCAAGATGTTTTGAAACTCAGGAAATAAAGATTTAAAAACTAATTTTTAGCTGTTGAAAAATCTGTTATTAGCATAGGCTTTGTTTTCTGTGTGTTTTTAGGCAATGCATAGACAAAATTGCAATTCCCGATAGGTTTATTAAAATTTCGAACAAAAATTTCATCTTTCAAGTTTATTGAGCTTGAATATATTATAACATTTATGATTAAATGTTGAATCTTAAAAAGTATATTTCGTTTTTAAAGCTATCTTACTATTTTTATTTTAGTGAAGAAAAACTCTATGTAATGACCTCGGGTTATAATTTATTTAACATTTATACCTTAATATTTGTTTACTTTAACATAATTGTAAATATTAATGGTTAAGAATGAAAAATTAGCTGATTTATACTTTCTTTACATTTATTATGCTTGTGGTAGATAGAGAAAGTATTGTAATCTGCCCAAAAATGCGATGTCGAGATTTCATTGGAAATATATGTTTTCAGGTTTACTGTATGCGTGTGTGTGTGTACTTAAAGATAATAACCAAAATACGCAAACAATAAATGGGTGAAAAGTATTATCACGAGTAATCATTCCAAAGAATACATATAAATAGAAAAAAAAAACCTAAAATCGAAAATGGAACAAAATGATTAAAATGGTTTAATAAATATGTATTTTCATTATCTGGCCCCATAATAAGGATTTATGTGTAAGCAACAACTAAAAGGTGAAATTCTATCAGATTTCGGATCCTGTTCATTATGAGTCACTCACGTTAGAGGAATCATTTCATTATTGTATCAGTTTCCAGAGTACATGTTCCAAAGCAGCATCAGGCATGTAATGCAAGAGCTCATAAACATACGTACTTAACTCTGATTGTTCGGAGATTTCTACCGGTCATTGTCTTCAATTGAAACTTGGAAATCAGCGACATTCCAATCACATCGATTACTTCTGCTGTATTAAGTATTCGCATTACTGATAAATTGAAATTGGACACCCTTTAACTACTGTGGTTCTCAGCGTCCCATTCTAGATCGGGCGTGAAAGACCGCTTAATTTCGCTCGAAGCCCTCTTTATCTGGCTTGAGATTCTGTTACGTGCCGTAAACGGCTTTACTACCCTTCCGAAGGCAGTCGTCCTAACCCGCGACTTTGGGAAGTACAGGCTAGCAGTAACCCCTAGACCACAGAAGACGAATCCATTCCTGAGTATAGTATATCACGACAAGCATTACAATAAGACCTTGTGATGCATTGAAGATATTAATAAAAGATACACCAATCGCCTTCTTTGAAGTAAACGCCATTATACATTGGTTCACATTTTTGGCTACCGTTTAGTTTCAGTTTAGTTTAGTTTAATACGAGAAAGATCAACCCAATGTTAAACTAAGATACATGGTATATATCAGCCGGTGATTCATCGGTATTATTGGACCTCATTTGGGATTGTTAGACCCAACATAACTATTTGTTGTTGAAGATTAACACCACGGTTGTCCCAGTTTACTCCTGTTGCATTAGGAATTATTTTGTAATGCACTGCCACATTCTTACGGATTTAGTTGAATAAATGAAGTGCCGAAAACAGGTATTCATTACTTTTATTTCAAACGCCGTGGTGCTGTAGGATAATAATACACTTCGTGCAGATTTAGAAAAGGTATACACGATATGCGGCTTCTTTGAAACATATTACAAACACAAACTTTCAACAAGCCACGTTGTTTTTTTGTTTTTTTTTATGTTTAACGCCCACTTCTGCCACTTGTGGCACCGCATGCGATGTTAAATGAAATAAAGATGGAGCACCGGTGGAAGCCGATGGCGGGGGAAACCGGAGAACCCGGAGAAAACCCGCCCCTGCGCCGCTTTGTCCACTAAAACTCACATGCGGTCCCTTGGGATGGAACACGGGCCGTCTAGGTGAAAGGCTAGTGGTCTAACCGCCTAGCCACGGCGCGCCAACAAGCCACGTCTCATGCCGCTAACTTTCTTATAGGCTATAAATGAGGATGTGTCTTTGTTGCATAGGATGTCAAAATTACTCATAGATTTATAAGTTCAGGAGTGCCGCCCGGGTAGTGTGGTGGTAGCGTGTCTGCTTCACATTCAATTGGTCGTGAGTTCGAATCTCGCTTAGGGTGAGTTACCCGGATAAGGTTTTTTTCTGGGATTTTCCTGAGAAGACGAATGTCGGGTAACTTTAAGCTGCATGGATCTGGAGATCATTTGAGCATCATTTCACCAATTTCATTCATCGTTCGATATGACCAACCAGGTTAAAGGAGGTTAAACCACCAAAGAAAAAAAAATTCAGGAAAGAATGACAAGTGATGAAAGCTTCTTTCTTGAAGCGTTTCTAAATGTTACCACAATTATACTTAGCGCTGCGAGCCTGAGCTCCAACAGATACAATGCAGATTATATTGAGGTTTGGACTATATCTTACTATCATGTAGCCTATTTAACACCCACTTAAGGAATTGGAGAACGTGGTGAAGAATCATATCCACAACAAGGGAGGAGTGATAACAGGAAGAAGTAGAACAAAATGAACAGGTTTTACAGCTGATATGGCATATAGCAGAAAAGAAGCACCTTTTAGGATCATAATTATACAGCTAAATGATAACAGTGAGAAAAATGGAATGTCAATATATACAAAATATCTTATGTACATCTTCCTGAATTTCTCTACCCACTGTTCAGCAAACTATTCTTATTTTTTTACCTACTTCACGTTAATCAGATAAGAATCTACAGATAAACACACTTTTATCACATATTTCCTTGTAGATACAACGGTATTAGGGGAACACAGTAAGCTTAAGTGATATTTAAAGAGCCGGTTGCTTATAATGTCTTTGAAATTCTGTTCTCTTTGCTTGACCAGGACAAAGAAAACCGTCTAACAACTTCCCATTTGAGAAAACTGTAAGTGAGGCAATATTGAAACTAATAATAAGGAATATCTTGGAAATGTTAATTACATACAAAAAAAGTAGCTGGCATTATTTGTGTGTTTCGGCGACTTTTATATTTTTGTATAGTAAGATTTTTTGTTGCTTACGATTTAGAAGTTATGCAATCTCTAGAGGACTTCAGAGGCTATTCCCAGAATCAAAATACACTTTTCATCAGTCATTAAAATATCTTAAACATATACTATGAAAATAATGAAGGGCTATTTTGAGAAGGTCAAAAGTTTCGAAAAATGTTCCATGTAAAGAGCATTTGGGGTGGGGATATTTTCTTGAAAATCTTCGTACCGCATCCTTGCAAAACAAAAAACCACCTCTTTGAGTTATTACTATTCACACACTCACACACACGCACGCACGTACGTACGGGCAAAAACACACAGACGTTTTTCTGAAAATGTGTTTTGGATAAAGATTTCCATACGCATTTCCGGTGAAATCTCACACCGAATTTTTGAGTAGAAAAGAACACCTATACTGCTATGTATATTCCACGTGGCAGAGAAAGTTAAACGACTTAAAAAAAATCTGAGGTGTTCCATTCACGTGACTTTCTTTACATCTCTGCACAAAAATATTATTAAAAAGCTTATGCTTTTTACTTTCTCTAGCCCCATATGTACAATGTACATAGGGATAAAGAAGTATTGTATTCCACCCAAAAATTCGATACCGAGATTTCACTTGAAATACATGTTTTAGGACCTCCTGTATCCAAAAAAAAGGCATTTTCAGAAAAAGGTCCGTGTGTATGTGTGTGTGTTCGTGTGTCTATGAACACGATAACTCAAAAACGAAAAGTAGCTAAAATACCAAACTTGGTATTTAAGTTTAATATCTTTCAGGAATGCGACATGAAGCTTTTGAGAAAAATCCCCCCACCACAAACTACCCTTTACATGGAACTTTTTTCGAAAAAATTGAGTTTCTTAAAAATGGCTCTAACGATTTTGATTAAAATATCATATATGAAAGATATTTACCTAACAAATAAAATGTATATCTTGAATTTTCTGGGAATAGCTTCTAAGACCTATTTATTCTGGATGAATTTTGATTAATTTGGCATAACTAGTAAACCGTAAGAGATAGACAAAAACTTACTATATAAAAAATTTTAAGTCTTGTTAAAATACACAAGTTATGTCATATACATTTTTCTCGTGGAGCTTACCGTTTTCGAGGTATTCATTGTTATTAGTTTCAGTTGTGAAGTACTTATACTTTTCTCAGACGGGAGTGTCCGTTTTTCTTTTGTTCTACTCCTGGCCAAGTAAAGAAGCAATTTGTGATGACAATCGCACAACGACAGTTTTTAAAACATTTGACTATTGGTTTAGCTTAGTATATTCCCTTATTTTCTTCCTACTTATACGGAACTAAATAATAAGAACATTGTGCTAATGAGTACCACGATTAGCAAGGTGCAGAAAGAAGAATCTTATGTATGAAGTTTGTAGAACAGCTAGAGAAAGTCATGTGAGTGCAACACATAAGATTTGTTAGTTTCTCTATACGCCTTATGTACATAGTGAGTATAGAGAAGTATTGCACTCCACCCAAAAATTCGATACCGAGATTTCACCGGAAATATGTTTTAGGGTCCCCTTTATCTAAAAAAAGCATTTTCGGAAAAAGGTCCGTGTGTGTGTCCGTGTATCCGTGTGTCTGTGAACACGATAACTCAAAAACGAAAAGTCGATAAACCAAACTTGGTATTTAAGTTTAGTATCTTCCAGGGATGCGACACGAAGATTTTGAGAAAAATCCCCCCACCCCCAACTACCCTTTACATCGAACTTTTTTCGAAAATTTTGATTTTCTCAAAAATACCTGTAACGATCTTAATTAAAATTTCGTATATTAAAGAAATTTACACGACAAATAAAATGCATATCTTGAATTTTCTGGGAATAGCCTCTGAAGATTACTTTATTCTGGATGAATTTTATGGATTTTTGCATAACTGCTAAACCGTAAGAAATAGAGAAAACTCACAACACAAAAAATTTAGAGCACCTTAAAACGCACAATTTATCTTATATAAATGTTTTTCGTGGAGTTGATCGTTTGTGAGATCCTCTTTGTTTTTTGTTTTTTTCTCATACAGGAATTTAGCAATTCCAGTCCATACAAACAAAGGAAGTTCAGTCACATAGCAACCAACTTTTGACTATCACTTTAACCTATAATAACTTACAAGGAAGCAAGTAATAGGACTATTTCGGCTGATTTTTCTCGATTAGTATAAAGTAAATAGAAGCATAAACCTTTTAACAATAATATGCTGCAGAGATACAGAGAAAGTCATGTGAATGAAACACATCAGATTTTATTTAGGGGGTCTCAAATCATGTATTTCCGGTTAAATCTCGGTATCGAATGTTGGGTGCACTACAATACCTTCTCTATACACTATGTACATAGTACGTGTAGAGAAGGTAAAAAAATGAAAAAAATAAGAATCGCTAAGGAAGTAAATTCTCTTCCATTGCCAGAACAGAACGTAACTTACCTAGAAATTTACGACATTGAAATTTAAGTGGACAAGGTAGTCTATATGTCATTACAGTCTTGTGTCTTGAATCTGTGATTAATCTTGGAGTCTGAGTAATTTATCTGCAGTTTTACTTTCTCTATCATTAACCTAAAATAGGCAAATTAAGTATTGTATACCACCCGAAATTTCGAAATAAGAATTCAACTGAAATGCAAGTTTTGGCCCACTCAAAATCCAGAGTTTAAATACGGTTTTATGCATACTCGCGCTCGCGTTTGTTTATGTGAGGTGTGTGTACCTTGAACTCAAATTTTTGTTAGATTTCATTTTTGAGGAGCAGATGTAATTGTTTCATTATAATTGCACTACCCTCCTATGTGCAACAATGGGTATAATTTTAAAAAGCGCTAAGCATAATAAATAAAAATTTTTATATTAAGTTCGGCATCTTCCAATGAGATAAGGTTCCTTAAAAAAAAAAAAGTAATCCCCACCCCCAAAATGTCCTTAGGATGAAGAAATTTCGTCATTTTTTGTTTTCTAAAAATGACTATGGATTTTGGATAAAGTCCACAAATTTAAGAGTTTTTGAATGATTAATAAAATGTGCATCTTTAATTTTCTAGAATAATCTTTGCAGGGTTCTTTATTATGATTCAAGTTACATAAGTTACTTACATAATTTGGAAAAAATAAGACATAAATGCAGTCATTAAAAAAAAGAATTTATGTTACTGACTTTTTTAGGGAAAGGGAGTTAGCCATTTTCAAAATCATTCATGCTGTTTTATCTGTAAATGCGCTTTCTGACGGGAAGGTGCTTAAATCTCCCATTCTACTCAGATTACTTTCGCTAGCGCGTATAAAAAATACATAATAGAGAAAATATTGCATTCCATCCAAAAATTCTATACCAGCATTTCACCGGAAATACATCTTTTGAAGGCCCTGATTATAAAGCGAATTTTTATAAAAGGTATTTTTTTGAAATATTGATTTTCCTAAAAATGGCTCTAACAATTTTGATTAAAATGCGGCTTATTAACAATAGTTATATCACAAATAAAATGGATATCTTGAAATTTCTGGGAATAATCTCAGAAGTCCTCACTCTGAACAAATGTTGCAAAAATAGACAAAAGCTTACAACATAAACATGTAGATATCGTTGAAACACTCAATATCTCATACACATTTTTATAGAATTGATAATTTCCAATATATTTCTTATTGTTGGTTTCAATTTAAAAAGTATTATACATTTTTCATACAGGAGGTCGTCGCCCGTTTTCTCTTGTTTTAATCCTGGTTATGCAAAGAGAACGGAATCTCAAAGTCAGTCACACAGCTTTAGCTTAGAGTATCCCCTTATATTTTTCTACTTACAACGAACTGAGTTAAGAACTTTTCTGCTAACGTCTATCTCGCAAATGTTTGATTAGTAAGATATAGATGAAGAATACATTTTTGCAAGAATAGTTTGTTGTAGAATAGGTGGAAAATACTATGTGAATATAAAACATTAGATTTTCTTTTCCTTTTCTTTTCCTTTCAAATTATTATTTTTAATTTATTTCAACTTCTTGCATTCGAACATTTATTCGGCATATTCTATATAGCTAAATATATTCCTAAGTTTGAAATCATTTTTAGACAAAACTGCATCATAGATAACGTAACTTGGAGTTCATGATTTTACTTTATCTATTGTCTATAATAGATAAATAGAGAAAGTACTGCATTCCACCCAAAAATGGGATACCTAAATTTCTCTGAAAATATTCAATGTTTAGCCTTCCTGAATAAAAAGAGTTAGAAAAAAAGTTGGTATGAATGTGCGTGTTTTTATTAGAGTAAATATGTTATTCCGTTCATACAAGTTTCTTACATTCGGTAGATGAAAATTTAGAACTTCTTATAGTATAAATTACAGTTTGGCTGCTAATAGTACCCTGATCGTAAGTTCTTCTTGCTATGGTATACAGACCAAATTTAAAAGTAAAACTAATTCCATTTAACTCTATTAAACTTATTGTTTACATATGAATATTTTTGGGGCTTTATGTTTCAACAGGAAGGGAAAAACCTTAAAGTGAAGTTACCGGGGTTGTAATGTTTTTTTTGGATTCCGTGGATTCTCCTCAATTCTTTCCGTTCTATTTTGTTACTGCGATTAAATATTTCTTGTTTATACTTTTTGCTTAGTTTGTATGAGATAACTCAATGATTATACCTTCCATTTTCTAGAACAATTATATGCTTCAGTCCATTCGCCTCTGTTGATTCGACTCCATTAGTAGATGGGAGAGGCAGAAGCCGTTTCGCTTCGATTCAGATCGGATTGGATACTCTTACAGCTAGACATTTTTTTTTTTTTTTTTTCCTTATTTTTCCAGCTAACCAACCCTACTTCAGTGATTACGAATCTGAATATATTCAAGTAAATGTCTCTATCAGATGTTTTTTCCTTATTAAGTTGGCTGTCTGTTCCGCTGCCGCATGATATACCTTCCATTATTCTCTGGGGTCATTGCTCCCACCCACCTCATGGCATGGAGGAAAGGTTGCAGTCTGAAGTCATGGCTTTTTCTGTTCAACATCGTGCAAAATGCCGAGAATATATACTGCCAAAGTTCCTAGGTTCACTTTTTTCTCTCTCGCGTTTTTCTTTTCTCTTGGGGCTTCTTGAATGTGAGAGGCAGACAGATATACGTACGTATAGAAATATGTATATAATTCCGGAAGCTCAGATTTGGCCGTGTAAAGCAATATTAATGAACATTGGTATTGTTCTCATTTTGGCCACCTTAAATTATGAGAACCGTAAACAAATTGTAATTTTAAGTAGCAGCATACAAAACATTTGTACTTCTCTGGGGGAAAAAAATCTATCACAGAGTGAGAAGATGGGGTTCTTAGTCGTATCATTTGATTTATTTCTTCTTATTCTCTTAGAAATCCCTCATTCAAAATTGTCCTATGTTAAGAAGAATGTTAAAGAGGCTGTTAATGAAGAAAAAAGTCTATATTTTTATTATTATTGCTATCGCTGTTTTGTTTTGTTGCTATTGCTTTTGTTAATAATTTTCTTTCTTTGCCCATTATGCGTTCGACCCAAAAATTTTACATCAATTTTACGTGGAAGTGCATTCTTTAGAACCTTCGGGGCTCCCAAAATGATTTAATTAAAAACAAAACAGCAATATACTTACAAAATGTTATTTTTAAGCCAGGCTAAGTCAGACATCTGTTAAGAATGCATGGTAAAGATTTTCAAATAATGCTCCTCCTTCAAAAAAATCCTCTACATAGAAATCCTTCCTTACTCTCTCTCTCTGAAATCACTAATAAGAAATTTGACTACACTCATAGATAGAGGGTCTTTATTGCTAAACGCTATTACAACGTTAATAAAACAAAAACATACCAAATTGTATTAAAATATAATTTGCACCATATAATGGATTAGAAATATTGTATACACATGGCGTATAGTCTTCCTAAAGGTTAAGTAAGGAAGTTCGTTTAGCTTTTGCGGTTCATTATTAAAGAACTTAACCCAGAAAAAAATAACTAATTTGAATTTAATATTTTTATACCTATTAAAAAAATTGATTTTTTGTCAAGTAGTTATGAATATTTGAGCAAAATGTAAAACTATTTAAATTCTCCCTAAAAATTAAATTGTCCGCATCTGTTTTCTGGGAAGCATGTCTGCCTCTCACATTCAAGAAGCCCCAAGCTCGAATCTCGGTTAAGATGAGCTACCCAGACAAGCCTTTTTTTTTTTTTTTTTTTTCCTTTTTTCGAATGTCGAGTAACTTTAAACTCCATGTACTCAACGTTCATTTGACCACCATTTCAGCGATTTCATTCATCGTCCGGTATGACCTACTAGGTTAAAGTACGTTATACAAAAGAAAAAAAACAATAAAAAAAGGAAAAAATCAAAATACCTACATAAGATATATAAAAATTAACTTACAGTGATAGAATGAACTTGCAAATTACTCTAAGAGTCTTCTTTTACAAAGCAAAAATCTTATTTGCCAAGGGATAATTCACCGAAAAACGAATACCGTAAATAAGACCCCGTATAAATATGAGCATAAAAGACCTTCATTAATACATCTTCAGTAACACTTTATTCTAAGTGTGAGTAGGGATATGATGAACAAACTTGAAGTTACTGTCAAGTCTCCCAGTGAATTTCAAAATAACGAGAAACGTAATATTGTTACGTCAAAGACGCACATGCAAAGAATATGCAATATTATGGCTAAAATAATAATGAACCTTAAAACATGTCGTCTCAGCCATGTGCATGTTCTTGTGTACCTGAAGTCAAATACGCAGAAGTGTTTACATCTACGAGGTTTTAAAGATGGATGCGATGTCATGCCGACAGGTGTATAAATGTGTGTCACAAGTGAAGTAGGCCGTCAGGATGTTGTGGTGACAAGCATATACCAAAGGCAATTACTGTAACGTGACAGTTCACCTCAGGCACTCCCAGCCAGTGTAAGGAGTGCCGCAGTTAATTAAGTTATAATACTGCTATTAAACTTAACCATAAATATCAAGGGCCACATGCACATTCACAAATATCACATAGTATAACAGAGCTCCAGTTATCTGGAAAGTTGCGAATGTTTGAATATGCACATACACACACACACACACACACACACACACACACACACATTAGATAACATGGGGTTTGACCTCCTATGTGTCAGCCTAAAAGGCTTATTGTATTACTTATATACATATATAATTGTTTTATTTATACAGCCCCCTTTAATGTCTATGGACATATCAGTGAGTTTGGTTTGGAAACAACTGCTAATGTTTTTTCGCTAAACTTTAGGTATGTTTACATTACTTTTTACTCTTTCTTCTTATTACATAGGTAGAGAAGCTATTGTATTCTATCCAAAAATTCGTAACTAGGAATACACATGTTAGGGTCCCCTGAATAAAAAAAAAAAAAATAGTCTTTGAAAACATAACTCAAAAACGAAAAGTCAATTAAATACCAAACTTCTACCTAACTACCCTAACTACCCTTTACATGTAAAAAATAACAAATATTTTGATTTTCTCAAAACTGACCGTAACGATACAGATTAAAATACCGTATATTAAATATACCTGCAAGATAAATAAAATATACATCTCGAATTTTCTGGAAATAGCATCTGAAGTCCTGTTCATTATGAATTACTTTTGCATAGTTGGTAAATTATAAGAGATAGACAACAGCTACTACATAAAAATGCAGAACTCGTTAAAATACACAATTTATGTCATAAACTATTTTTTGTAGAGTTAACCAGTTCTTAGACATTATTGTAATTGGTTTCAATTTTAAAATATTTAAACCTTTCTCGTGCATGATTTTGTCAAATTCTTTCCATGTAAAGAGAACGAACTTCACTTAGCAACAAGCTTTTAAAAGATCTGACTATCCGTTTTTTCTAGATTTCCCTTTTATTTATATCGAACTAAGTAATAAGACCATTTCTGCTACCTATTGTCTATTATAATGAAGTAGATAGAAAAATAAGCTTTTTAAGAATAATTTATTATAGAAATAAAGAAAAGGGCGTGTAAATAGAACATATGTTATATTTTCAAAGTACACAAATAAACACAGGGGTTGGGCGGGAGGGAGAGAGGGAGAAGAAAGAGAGATAGAAAGAAGGGAATCAATTGACACAAAGTCACGGTAAGCGCTAAGTGCATACTATTGGTTAGTATTTCATTTAACGCATGGAACATGTAATCTGACAAAGTAATTCAACAAAATTGCCCGAAGAAAAACATTTAAAAGGCCTCTACCATAACGCCTCAATAAAGTTTCGGAAATTGTGTTAATTTGTTTCAAATTTTGTATTTTTCCAGAAAATAAAAAAAAAATGGGTTACCTAAATTGTTGAACTACGGCTTATAAAATATTTGAATGCATAATTTGAAATACATTTGCACACTGTTTCGCACCAAAAGTTTTAAATGTGCTAAGGATGAAATTTTTAATAATACCCTCTTCTTCGACACTGCAAATCATTTTCTGAGTATGTTTTCCTCGTACACCGTGTGTGTTGCAAATACAAGCTCAAGAATTTAACGCAATAAACAGAGCCAAGTAGAAGAAACAAAACAAGCAGGAATAGCAGCACGCGAGGGGGCGTGGCATTCCCGCGTTGTTGCGCGCGCATCCGAATCCCACGAAGTCAGACATAACGGGCGCACAGTTACATAGTGGTCAAGTAACGGTAGACAACCAAACCAAGCCACTCCAGAACCACCATGCCGTGCTGTTGACTCATCATCGCTCGCTTACTGGGCTAACGATGAGAAAGATGAAGAGTTCAATGAACTACAACAGCCGAGATCTGACCGACTACCGCTCATGCATGGTCGGAAAGTGTTGCAGCGCAATCTAGGCATTCAGTTTCCCGCTCACAGGCTTATTACTTACTCTTTTAGGGAAGTTACATCGACAGATTTAACCCAGAAAAACTTATGGGGAGTCGAGATGAGATTTTCATATTTCCCCATTTTTATGTTTTAATTGCAAATGAATATTTCGAATCCCGCCTCATTTTGGCATAACTTTCATACAGGTACGCTAATTTAAATATTTTTTTGTTGAAGATAATTCTGTAGGAGTATTTTGGAACATTTTGCTACTCACTTGGTACATCAAGAACTTTAAAAATATTAGTGTGAAAGAAGAGGTACAATATATATAGTGTATAGAGAAGGTATTCTATTGCGCCCAAAAATTCAATACCGAGATTTCACAGGAAATACATGTTTTGAGACCCCTAAACCACAAAAACGTATTTTTAGAAAAATGTCCGCGCGTGTGTGTGTGTGTCTATGGGCAGTATAGCTCAAAAACGAAAAGATCGTTAAAAATCAAACTTGGTATTTAAGTTTGGCATCTTCCAAGGACACGACCCGAAGATTTTCAAGAAAATCCCCCACCCCTAACTACCCTTTACATGGAAAAAAATTCAAAATTTTATTTTCTCAAAAATGGCTCTAGCGGTTTTGATTAAAATCTCTTATATTTAGGACACTTACATAACAAATAAAATGTATATTTTCAATTTTCTGAGAATAGACTCTGAAGACATGTTTATTCTGGATACATTTTGCGAAATGTTGCATAACTAGTAAACCTTAAGTGATAGACAAAAACTTACCACTCAAAAAATGTAGAGCTCGTTATTACACACACTTTATGTCATATACATTTTTCTCGTGTGGTTGACCGTTTTTGAGATATTACTTGTTATAGTCTAAGCTTTAAAATTCTTATACTTTTCTCATATGGGAATTTATCCACCCCTATCCCTACAAATAAAGGTACTTCAATTACAAAGCTTTTTACGAGTTTTAAAAGATTTAACTATCGATTTAGTCTATGGTACTCCATTATTTATCTTCTAATTACAAGGCAGCAAGTAATCAGACGCTTTCTGCTAATTTTTTCTCGATTAGCATTAACTAATTGGAAGAATAAGCTTTTTAACAATAATTTATTGTAGATATGTAGAGAAAGTCATATGAATGGAACATCAGATTTTTTTTATTTTAATTGGAAAATTTTACTTTAGCTATTCGCAGTATTGGCACCCTGTTTATATTTCGTTCATGTGAGAGTTTCGAAGTACTGAGAAGCTGTGTTTGGAACCTTAGGCTACAGTTTTTTTTTTTTTTTTTTTTTAATTTTATATTTGAAAGCAATTTCTGAAGAAGTAAAATATTCTACACAAGTGTCCCATTATTTCAAACTAATTGACACTAAGGGTTGAAATTTTACCATACATTTGCATCTAAATAGGCCTTATTTTAATGAAAAAGTTTTTATGTACATGGATATTTATTTTAAATTTAAAAAGCATTATTTTCCCATACATTTTTTTAGAGAATTATTAAAAAAAATCATACCTTTCCTTCTAATGAACAAAGGCACTCTCTTTTTTCATTAATCAATTGAGCAGAATTTTAAATATCTAATGTTAAAACGTAAAAGGGTAGCACGAAGTATAGTATTGGTTATTAATACGGAGTGCCGCCGGTTACCGGCGGCAAATTATAGATTAGTGTTGTTTGTAGTTTTTATTATTTTCATATAAGTTTAGGTTTAGGTTTTTAATTATTATTTTAAATTATAATAACGGTTACCTGTTATTTATTTACTGGTTACCAGTAATATTTTAATTTTTTTTAATTTTAATAATAATTTGATGTTTATCTCACATTATGCAACTATAGAAACATAGTTTCAAAAATGCGGGATAAAGTAATATCATATTTAAAAAACAAAAATTATAATAGATATAAAACAAATGGTATAATTAGAATAGATGTTAAAGAATTTTATACATAATTATAATAATAAATAATAAAATAAATTATAATAAATAACGATTAAAATAATAACCTAAATTCTAAATATATATATAATTTTAGGTAATTAATAATGACAATTAATATAATACATAAACATTTAAATATTAAATTTAATTTTGATAAATATTTAGGTGCAGATGTATAATTTAATTTAAGTTATTTAGGTTAAGTTATTAATCTGACAATTGTATATTTAGTTTATTTTGTAAAATGTAAAAAAGTTTGTTAATAAATAAAATAAGGTCTGAGATATTTGCCCCGGTGTAAGCAATTAGATATCCGGTTATAGTATACAAATTTTATTTTTACTTTTTATTTTGTACATTAGTGTTAGAGAAAGTTAAAAGTGAGTGGAGCTGTAGATCCTGCTAGTTGTCCATAAAGCTAGCACTAAAATATATAATTTGTGTGTGTGTGTGCATCTGTGTGATACTACAGAGTGATAATTTCTAGTGCAGTGTAGTTTAAATATGCCTTAAGATACATATGTATGTCGACCATTTTAACGATTCAAGTTTGGGCAGCAGATTATTTTACGTTCCATATGATTTACATACATGATTATCATCTTCTCAAGGCATAATAACTGCTCTTAATATCTGCATTATTGGTAAGGATATGCATGAGGTACTAAAACTCTCGCTGAAGCTTTTTGAAGTTGTACTTCTAATCTTAACTTGCAAGCTTCAGATGTTTTCTAAAGAAGAAAATCAAAGGTTTTTACACGTACTGTGCACATAGTGTATAGCGAAAGTATTGCATTCCTCCCAAAAATTCGATACCGAGATTTCATCAGAAATACGCGTTTTAGGGTCCCCTGTGACCAAAAAAGCATTTTTGGAAAAAGGTCCGTGTGTGTGTCCGGGTGTTTGTAAACACGAAGCTAAAAAATTCGGTAAAAAACCAAACTTAGTATTTAAGTTTAGTATCTTCCAGGGATGCAATACGAAGATTTTGAAAAAAAAAAAAAAAAAAACAATTCCCCCACCACAAACTACCCTTTACATAGAAACAAAATCGAAAATTTTGGTTTTCTCAAAAATGGCTCTAGCGATTTTGATTAAAATATGGTATATTAAAAATATTTACATGACAAATAAAATGTATATCTTGAATTTTCTGGAAATAGCTTCTAAATACCTCATTATGAATTTTACTGAATTTTACATAATTAGTAAACCGCAAGAGATAGAAAAAAGTAACCAAATGAAAAATGTAGATCTCGTTAAAGGGCAAAATTCACGCCATATACGTATTTTTCGAAGAATTTGACATTTCTCAGATATTTTAATTTTTTTTTTTTTTTTTTTCATATTTAAAATACTTTAAGTTTTTCCACATGGAGAGTTGTAAATTCCTGCCAATTCATAGGTACGGATTTCAATCACAAAGCAACCAAATTTTAAACGATTTGACTATCGTTTAGCTTAGTGTATTCCCTTACTTTCCTTCTACTTACAAGTAAGCAAGTAATTAAGCCAATTTCTGCTAGTGTTTATCTCAATTATCATAAAGTAAATATAAGAATAAGCTGTTTAACAATAATTTGTTACAGCCATGTGGAGAAAGGAACACATGAGATTTTTTAGAGTTAGAGTGACTAGGCAAGACTTTGCATTTAATTTTATGGTAATTGCAACATTGCTACTGGAATTATTGAAAAATGCATTCCATAAATGATCCGTTCATAAATAGTGTGGTAATGTAGTGATAGTACTTACTTCACTTCAAGTTGAACATTATTTGCTCGTTTATTCACATTATCATATTTCAGAAACAACAAACTCTTTGTTGTAAACGTAAAGCTTGGAACTACCATCAACAGTTATCTGCAGCTTTCGCCTGTAAAGTACGTAGATTGCTCCTCAGTACAGATCCACGGTTACGTTGCCTATCTACAAGGGGGCTTAAACTGAAAATGAATATCTGAATCTTCATGATGCAGTTTACTGCATATATTATATTTCCATAAGAAATAACTTAAAATATTTTTTAAAAAAATCATATTTGTAACAGTCACATTCTTTATCTCTATCCACCAAGTGAGATGGTTCCGCGGTAAAGTGTGGGGCTCGCATTCAGGATAACCTGTTTCGAATTCCTTCGTGATGGCCACTCAAGAAAAGGGTATTATACGTGGTTTCCCGGGTCTTTAGCCGAATGTTGGTGTGGTTCTCTCATATGTTTTTGTCGCCCTCCGTGGTGTAATGATTACCATGCTAACTTCATATAACCAAGGTCAAGGGTTCAAACCCTCGGAGGACGATAGATTTTTTCGGGCGTAAAAATCCTTAACATTTCTTCCTTCGGAACAGAAGTAAAGCCGTGATCCCGTGTTGTAGATTTACAGAACGCAAAATAACCTCAAGCCTGAAAGAGAGACCTCAGAGCAAAGTTAAGTGGTCTTCCACCTCCAGTATAGAAAGGGAGTTCCATAAATAAAACTCCATTTCATTTTTTTCTCATATGTTTCAGAATTATAGGGCCAGGTGACGGAGGTTGGTGTAGCGTGGCAGGATGGTGGAAATCTGCATTATGGAAAGATTTCCGTTTGGCGGGTGCTGGGGTTCCTTTGCTTCCAGGGACTGTCTATTCCCGGGATCCTCAGTTTCGGATGGTTGAAGCAGGGCTAGCCACGTCAGCATTGTACCATTTTGATCTTGTTACAGATCCCTTCCTTGTAAGCCTGGTCAAATCGCCCTTCGGATCATCCTTTCATGAGTCACGATGGAAGCAAAAGGGCTCATCATGGCCCTCCTGCGGGCTCTACTCCAGTTACTAGATGCTCCTTTGTCTGATTACTCTTAACTCCACTACCCGGTGCTTATATGCAGTGTATACTCGCTTATGGAACACTGCAGTTAATTGTTATTGTCAGTGTCTGGTATTTATATCAGCGAACACTTGGTAACTTGCGAGATTAGATACTCAGTTGTTTACAATACAATATTGTTAGACACTGCCTCTGCCGTCAAGTGGTCAGTTCTGACTTCTCTTCCAGAGGTCTCGGGCTCGATTCCCGGCTGATCGATTTACTTGAATCGTCCCTTATCCCCCACAGTATGCATGTGAGAATAAACGTGGTTGTATTTACATAGCAGTTAAAGGGTGCTATATAAATGAAACAATAACAAACAAATGTGTACTTTTAGTGAGTACATAACTGGAAAAAAAATTACTGAAGAATTGCGCATATTCAAGTATACACTTAAATGGTATATATTTCAATTGGCTCTAAATTGTTCATGTAAGAAGTTCACTAGCTAAGCAGTATTAGCAGGATATTTATTTGTATTCTAAAATCTCCTTCTTAACTCCTTAAAACCATTTTTTTTCTATCTACTTGGTAATAATTGAGATAAACCATGTATAATAGTTCATTACAACAGAACAAAAAGCAAAAAACGATGACTGCATTTCAAAAATGTATCACAAAGAAGTGGAACATTTAAAACAATAACTATAAAAGCTGACATAAATTGGTGTTTTACCTATATTCGCATTTTCTGTATACCAAACTAATGCCCGTATTTTATGGTTTACCCATTATGCAAAAAGTATGCTAAATTAATTTGAAATTCCAAGAAATTGAAGATATACTTACATTTAATTGCATCTACAATATCTTATATACAAGCTAAATCAATAAAAACACAAGCCATTTTGAGAAAATCAAACATAATGGAAAAATGTCAAAGGCTATTTGAATATGAGGACTTTATAAGGGCAGAGAATGGAAAAGTGTAAACATTAATATACTACAGTACATTTTTATGACAAATATAATTATAAGTTCTCAGTATGAAAACAATATACGATTGCTAAAATTAAATCAAAACCTCTCATCTATTGATGATGACAAAAATTACTTTTCTCCAATAATAGCATTACATTACTAATTTTTCTTGTTATAATATCAGATATGCAATTTTTGGCCTCAACATGAGAGAAAAAGATACATCACATAATACTTATCTAGATTCTATTTAATTTCTAGACACAGTCTTGCTTTTTTTCACAGATATCTTCAAGGTGAAAAATAACTGCAAATGGCCATCTAAATTCATTTTGGCATGCTTATTTCATAGAAGAAAGAAATATTCCCATGTGTTCAATAGTAAAAATCTATAACTTGATTCTAATTTTTCTATAGACAGTAATTTATTTTTATTTGCGGAAAATGCTATAAACATTTATTTACATTAAAGCTTCAACGACTTGTAGACACATGTTTGAGCAGTAAATAACAAACACTTTGCTTTCAGCCTAATAATATTCTCACCTTATAAACTCTAACGTTTAGAGCTAGAGGTTACAGAAAACAGAGAAAGTCTTACTTACAGATTACCTAAAACTCAAAATCATGGCAATCAGCAGCAGCAGCAAGGAAACAATATAAATAAATGCAGCATAATAATAAATAAATCTAGAAAAATATTCAATATAACTGCGCATTATAGCTGGTTAAGAGAAAGCCGTTGTTTCTACTGAAGCGAAAAATGTTTCATCCATCAATTTTATTGCTCTATTGGTTCTTTTTTCAGGAACGATCTCGTGGGAATAAACTGATCATATATTTATCCTTTTGACTAAGTAACGCTGAATAAGCAAAATCACGAAAAAGAACACTGTGTTAATGCATAACATCATTGCTATTTGCTTCTCCCTGCGCAGGTAAAAATCTTTTGAAGAGACCGCTATTTAGGTTAAGTGTCTTCACATATTCTAATATGCCTTAGGATTTCTACGACTCATAAATGTATTTTACAGCTTCTAAAAACTGATTTACTGCTGATGTGTACTGGTCGTAAATTTTACCCAGCAACCTATTCTTTTCTACTTTAGAGACAGAATTGACTGACCTATAGAATATGGAGTGTAAAACAACATATTAGCATATATACAGTCTTTCAAACGGCGCTTCAAAACGTTAACCTCTATAAATATTATAATATTTGAGATGGAATAAAACAAAAGAAGTTGCATACTGGGTAAGCAATGAGGTTTAATTTTCATTTTTTTAAGTCACCGTTACTATGGGCACAATTTTGTGAATAGAACTTTGGTAATTTAGTTCATTCTGCTATAAGAATTTGTAAGTTACAAATTATGAAGCTCATGATAGATGATAGAATACAGCTGATGCAAGCAAGAGGAGTTTATCTCAAAGTCTGAGAAAGTTTAGAACTCTTAACAATTTAAAAACAGAATCCTGTTCCATTCGTAATTATGGGGATTTAATCAGGAAGTTGGGGAAACTAGTTATATTGCTGATAAGAAATTTGGCACTAAAGATAATCAATGATGTCGCTTTTGCTTCATATCTACACCCTGCAAAACATTACCTAAATCTTTGGCGATCATGTTATCAGTAAATGCTTTACAACAAAGTGGCCGCCACAATTTTCTGATCTCTATCCAACCACTTTTGGTTGTGAGGAACGAGTTTTCCTGACACATTCAACAGCAACTAAAATATGTTCTCTCACAAAATTGCTAATACTCCAAGGCATCATCTGAAAAATGCTGCACATGGAGTGGCAGGGAAAATGGTGAAGGTTGATCAAGAGAACGAAGGACATCATCCCAATATTTTGTAAAACCTCATTGTTTGCCCACTTTATAATTTTTTTTTTTTTTCTATCTCAAATATTATAACATTTATAATGGTTTAGTATTTTACATGACCTTTGAATGGCCCATTTCAGTTGTAGCCAAAAGTTGTTAGTTATCGCTGAGCTAGAGCTTATCAATGAACAACGTCATATGAAAAAAACGTTTGAAGGTTGAATCTATCAATAATTTGTTCTTGCAACGCACAAAAGTAATTAAAGCTTATTTGAAATCTTGGGTGTTCGATAGCACTCCATTTTCTTGAAGAAAACTGATGCTGTAGTTTTGGGGGGGGTGTATTTTGAGGTGTATATAATAGACGTTAAAAGTATTTCATTTTATTTTTGTTTTGAGAAGGATAAATTAAATTAATAAAAAAATTAGTTGAAGTGCTTTGAATTGCAGTAGTATAAATCTGGAAAAAGGTAAAGTAGGCACTTTTAAGATAACTTTTAGGTACTATACATCCAAGGCGCCGGAGCAAATATATTAATCTTAGAGCCATACGAATGGAATCGACATGAGTTTTCCAACTGAATCGTCAAACAATTGTGAATTCTGCTTGCGGCAACTATTTTCTCAACAGAGAAGAACTATCTCGTGTTCATGCAAAGAGAACGGAAATTCAAACCCAATATATACCGAATTCGCCCTTAAAAGATTTTATATCGCTTAAGATGATGCAAGTATGAGATTTTACCAAAACTGTGAAGAATTAAAGCATTAGTTTATCCATAATTAAATTATATGACGTTCTTTTTCTCACTTGCCGTAATTCAACAGCCAACTAACTGAAGCTATAAATGAGGAGCTGATGTTAATAATAAACACTTCAAAATTTAAACCTTTTCTCTCTTTTACAACATTTTTCCATACTCAAAATATTTCACAATTGCAATTTTTCACGATTTTTTTCAAAATGTTATACTGTGTCTCAAAAGCACATTATGGAAAAAATTGTCATATAGCTTTTCGATATAATTCCAGTTTTGAGAAATAAATGATTACATTTTGATAAATCAAGAGTTTTGGAGAGCACGAAAGGAAACACATTTTGTACATATCGGGAGAATTTGGTAGATCTATTTTCAAACTTATTTTCTGCAAAACTAGGGTTTTTATGTAAATATTTTAGAAAATGCATCACGTATCTCATTTTTATTAGAACAATGAATTTAAATAGTACAAATATTATTTAAATAAGCATGCAAGGTAGAATTTTGATACATAGCATGTTATTGTGTATAATAACTGTTATCAATTTCAACAAGATATCTTACATACTGTAGAAAATTTCACAGGTGCATCATCTAAATCTACCGTATTCTCCTAATCAGCATCTAACTGCAATAAAATAGGCAATTTCTGCAGATGATTATCTTGGTCAAATGAAAAGATAGAATGATAGTTTTGTAAGAGTAGTTTGTAGAAGAGTAAACAGAGAAAGTAATGTTAATGCAACACATCAGAATGCTGTCTACAATATTCCTGGCTAAAAGAAACCGTATTAATAATTAAGTATGCATGCGTGTACCCTCGAACGTTGACTTGTCTGATTTTAATGGCAGATGAAATTTGGTTGCACCACATGGTGAAAGGTGTCGACCGCATGGCCAAGTTCGTTGATCTTCCTGCCATAGCAATAATGATGTAACCTTTTAATCATCCGCTTACCTCAGACTTTGAGACAATGACCTCTCGCACATATTTCTGATGTTTTCTCTGCAGATGCACAATAGCTGGTAATGTGCTGATGGCCAATGCTGACTGCGGTACATCAGCAGACGGAAGTGCTCAATTCCGTTGACCTTTCCTGGATTTCGCACTATATCCTTCTGCTGTTTCCTTATTACCTTTCCTTCTTACTTTCTTCACCACCTACGTACAGAAGGTATAGAGAATGCATTGTATTTCACCAAAAATTTTACTTTCTCTATACCCACTATGTACATAGTGTATAGAGATATATTTGCACTCCATTAAAAATTCGATACCAAGATTTCACCGGAAATATATGTTTTAGCATTTTCGGATAAAGGTATGTGTGTGTCCGTGTGTCCGTATGCCTGTGAACACCATAACTCAAAACCGAAAAGTCAGTAAAATACCAGTCTTGGTACTTAAGTTTAGTATCTTCCAGGAATGCGACACGAAGATTTTGAGAAAAAAAAAAAAAACCCCACTCCCAACTACCCTTTACATGGAACTTTTTTCGAACATTTTGGTTTTCTCAAAAATGGCTCTAACGGTTTTGATTAAAATTGCCTATATTAAAGATATTTACCTGACAAATAAAATGTATATCTTGAATTTTCTAGGAATAGCCTCTGAAGAGTTCTTTGTTCTAGATTAATTTTACGGAATTTTGAATAACTAATAAACCGTAAGAGATGGGCAATAGCTTACTACATGAAAAATGTAGAGCACGTTAAAACACACAATTTATCATATACATTTTTTTCGTGGAGTTCATCGTTTTTGAGACATTCCTTGTTTTTGGTTTCTGCTTTGAAAACTTATACTTTTCTCATACAGAAATTTGTCAACTGCTGTCCATACAAACACTTTAACCTATGGTATCTTTGCTTCTACTTACAAGGAAGCAAGTAATAAGACTATTTCTGTTAATTTTTTCTGATTAACATGAAGTAAATAGAAGTACAAGTTTTTTAAGAATAATTTGCTGTAGAGATGTAGAGAAAGTCATGTGAATAATGCACATCAGATTTTTATAGATATTTCACCGAAAGTACACATTTGAAGGTCCCCTAAACTAAAAAAAAGTTATTTTTACTCTCTTTCTCTAGCAATGTATATAATAGGTAAATAAGATACTATATTCCACCCAAAAATTAAATACCGAATTTAATCGGAAATACATTTTTGAGTACCCCTGAAAAAAATAATAATTTTACGAAAAATGTCCGTGAAGTGTTTGTGTGAATGTGTGTATGTGTATTGTCGTATAACTCAAAATAATAAATAAAAGTCCATTAAATAACCAACTTGGTATTTAAGTTTCTTCCGAGATTTTCAGGAAAATTCCCCAACCCAAACTACCCTTAATTGCAAGATTTTTAGAATTTTTCGATTATCTTAAAAATAGCTCTAACAATGTCCATTAAAATTTCGTAGGTATACTAAAGATATTTAGATTAAAAAATCTATATCTTGAATTTATTGGGAATAGCCTCTAATGTCGTCTTCATTCTGAATGACTTTTGCATAACTGGTATACCATAAGAGATAGATAAACCTTACTAAATTAAAACACAATTTATGACATATACATTTGATTTATAGAGCTAACCATTTACGAGATATTCCTTGTTATTGATTTTAAAATGTCCAATACTTATTTTTTACAAATGGGAAGTGTTATTCATTTTTTTCATCCTGGTAATGCAAAGGGAAGGTGATTTTAATTACTATAAATAGTTACTAACTTTTAAAGGATTTGACTTGTGTATTTATTTATTTCCCTTCTACATTTAAGGAACTAAATAATAAAACCCTTTCTGCTAGTGTTTATCTCAATTAGCATGAAAGAGAAAAGGATTAAATTTTTATAAGAATAATTTGTTGTAGAATAGTCACGTGGATGGAACACATCAGAATTTTTTCCAGACAGCATGTGTCTATGTGAGTAACGTGACGCAATACTGAAGTGAGGGATAACTACCAAACCGGGTATATAAGTTTAACATCTTCTGAATATGTGACAACGAATATTTTTAATCCGTCATCTAAAAGACTATTTATACGCAAATGTTTCCGTTATTTTATAGTTTCTTAAAAATAACTTTCACATCTTTAATTCTAGTACCATGTGCTTACTATATTTGCATGGTTACCAAATTGTATATCTTGAATTTCTGCGTATACACTGAATATTTTGTATAGTTTTGTAATACTACTTAACAAGTGATGGTAGAAAGAAAAGAAATATATTACAAAAAGGTATATTATTCTAAAGTATACAACTTATGTCAACCTTTTTTTGTTCGTTTTTGTTTTGTTGTTTTTTTTTGTTTTGTTTTTGTTTTTTTTTTTTTGCTACTAAAATTTCGATGACACTTTCGAATATCCTCAAGAGATGCATGTTCAAAGGCAGGAAACAGGGACCCACTATAAAAAATTTGACTGCCGCTTTAACCTCAAGAATTAACCCACAGCGAAACGTATAATGAAATTATTACAAATTTTAATCTCGAATAATATTAAATAGATACTCAAATTTAACTTTGTACTCCCTCAGAAGAAATGTAAAAATAAACTTTAGTGGGTAGAGGAAATCATGTGAAAGTTGACATAAGATATTTTACTTTCTCTGTGATTTACTAATGACAGAACAACTGAGCGGGATTTTTCAGGCGGTTTCATCTGTGGTCCACTTTCGGCAGGTCGCGGGTGCAATCCCCTTAGCTGGCCTTGCTAACTCATAGTTTTTTGTTGTTGTTGTTTTTTTTTTTTTTGGTTTCTCCAGGCCCCCAGGCGAATGCTTGGAAGGTTCATTGCATACCACTACTCCTCCATGTCGTTTCCATTTTCACTTCATTCAGTCTTTACCCGTTGGTTTCTTTTAGACTTGGAAGTATCGGCGATGGTGCCTGTAGCTCTTAAAGTCCCCCGAATTTGGCTGGTTGCCGGAGCACAAGAACCACTCCTTGGACACATTGGACCTAATTTGGGGGCAGCACGTCTCGTCTGCTTCTCCGTTTGTCGAGAAGTTTTAATCTGGTAACTGTAGGGGCACTGTTATTGTTGTATGTCACTCCTGGTTCCTCCATCCCGCCCCGTGGCACCTCATCGTGGGGCATAGGTGTGTGTGTGTGTGTGTGTATGTGTGTGTGTGTGAATCCGGAGGGGACGCCACACTGTAGCCATTGGCTTACTTTACGTCACACCCATAAGGATAAGATGAGATGAGAGTAATATAAACTGGGGGCCGAAACCGGACAGCAGGGGAAGAGCCACCGTAGAGGACTCTTAACATATTCCAAGCAGTTGTTTATCTCGACCAGGGGAGCGCAAGTAGCCCACATCATAGGTCTGACCGAACTCCCTGACTCTACAGATGACTTCCAACGCCTTCCCACCACTAAGATCTGTATTTCCAGAGCGCAGTCACTACCACGGAAGGGCGCCACCGATATTTACAACCCTGAAAGAGACCGGTTGGATGAAATTTAGATGACATAAAGGGACAGGAAGTTCGGGGGAATGAAGAAGCGTTCCCAGCATTTGTGTAGTAACCCGGGAAAATCTTCGAAAAAGCCCAATCCCACCACCTCTCGAATGCCAGTCTTAGACGAAAAGCCTGAGCACATGCCTCGGTGTGGGGGCATAGGTAGATTTATGTGGCTTACGTTTAAGTTATGCATTCACAGACACAGGTAGATAAAAATTCTTTCTTTTTGTATGCAACGACTTCAAAAACCCTACTTCTCTAAATCAAATTTTCTATACTGAACTAGAAACTAGATTTCTATATGAAACTAGAAGTCAATGCATTTTCTCCCGAAGTGAGCAGTAAAGAAAAAGAATAGAGGTGAATCAAGGTCTGAATATAAGCAGGAACAGCAATTTTAAAATTGCTTGCTTCAGCAAAACCAACATGGTGTTCCTGTTAGCCTTTTGTATCCATGCCACTGCGTTTCACGTTCCAGCAATGTCGCCCATGATTGTTCGCTATTATCTATTTGTCGTTATACGTCGTTAGAGAATTGCCTTCGATATCATATCGATTTATCCTTAATCGAACCGCATTCTGGCAAGTTTGCTGCATCATACTGGACTTGCCTGTATGGTATGGTCGGCTTGTACATGCATAGTGGAGGTTATGACCTTTGTATTACAGTAGCGTAACTAGCTTACAATGGAAGTCCAATACAGACGTAGAAAACAAAATCGGACTGCAGTATAGGAGATACTACGAATTAATTACAGCATACAAGTAATAGAAGTAAAATTTCCCACATGGATAGAAATCGGAAGGAAAAAGAAACAAAAATTTGATGTGTTCCATTCGCATGACTTTCTCTAGCTGTTCCATAATTAAATTTTCCTCTTAATATACTATTTTGTTACCCAAATCATGTTAATTCACACAAATATTAGCAGAAATTACGTATTACTTGCCTCTTTGTAAGCAGAAGGGAAATGAGGGAATACATTACATTCAAGCAATAGTCGAATCTTTTAAATGTTATCGCTATATGAGACATTTAAAACCCCGTTCTCTTTTGCATTCTCATTCACGAAAGCTGATTTCCCGCTTGAGAAAAGTTTAAGTAGTTTAAAATTGAAACCAATGACAAGGAATATCTCGGAAACGGTTAGCTCTACGAAAATAATATATTATGACATAAATTGTATTTTAATGATATCTACATTTTTGTGTAGTAAATTTTCGGCTATCTCTTACGGATTGTTACGAGTTATACAAAATCCATCCAGAACGAAGAGGTCTTCAGAGATTCAACATAAGCATTTCATTTGTCATGAAACTACCTTAAAAATGTGGCATTGTAATCAAATTGTTAGAGCTATTTTTAAGAAAATTGAAATGTATTAAAGTGTTCCATGTAAAGGGTGTTAGGGGTGAGAGTATTTTTTTAAAATCTTCATGCTGCATCTTGGAAGATGCTGAACTTAAATACCAAGTTTGGTATTTAACCGACTTTTCGTTTTAAAGTAGGCTGCGCCACAGACAAAGACAAACACAAAAACACGAACATTTTTCTAATTTTTATATTTAGGGGTCTCAAAACATGTAAAAATATTTCCGATGAAATCTCGCTATCAAATTTTAAAGTGGAATACAGTATCTTCTCTATCTACTATCTACATTGTAAACACGCATTAAAAAAATAATAAGCTTATGCTGACTTTCAAATTCATAAATGATTATTTTTATCCTAAAGCAATTCATTATTTCGTTTTAGTACTAATTTCAAATTAAGCAGTTAGTGTTTAGTTATATGCAATATGGGGAAACAGTATTAAATTTTAACCACATTAAATGGGATGAGTGGGTTTGTTAAATTGAAAAACAATCGTTACAAAGAAAAGCTGTTTCACACACTTTGGTATTTTAATGAGCTCTAGGTTTGCTTTTTATCGTTTTCCAGTTTTAAAAAAATGAAGAAATTCACTAGATGGCTCCGTGAGCACTAGCTTATCACTATCCGCCCCGAGTTTGATTGTAGCTGCCCGCAAGTGGGATTTGTGGTGGACGAAGCGCCGAAAGGATTTTCTCCGGACTCACCGGTTTCCCCACCGTTCATTCAACTAATTTCTCCATAATTATCTTTCCTTCATCCAGTATACCATCAGTTCATATCGTTCACTTCTTCATGTTCTTACTAGGATCGCGCTGATCATCCATCCTGGCTTCTCTCTGATCCAGAGCCTCCGCTGCTCCACAAGTCTCTGACTGCAGGTGCTGGGTTGTAAGTCCTGGGGGTGTAAGTCATATATATGAGGAGAGTAATTAGAGAAACAAAGAAAGAAAGAAAAAAGAACGAACGAACAAATGCATTCAGTTCGAAGAGGACTTCATAGACTATTCACAGAAAATTCAACATATACATTTTAATAGTCATGCAAATATATAAACATTTCCGTAGTTTAAAGAACATCTTCAGAGCAGTTTTTGAATAAAAAAAAAACAAGATTCACGAAATATTTCTAATGTATAGAGAGATTTCCTCGAAAATATGCTAGTACCTATATCCTAAGAAGAGCCTGTCGTCTTCCATGATCCGAGGGTAACATAGTAGCCTTTGGTTCCCAAGGTGGGTTCAAACACTGCAGAGGACGTTAAATTTTTTTCGGGCATAAAAACCCTTAGGGAAGGGAAGTAAAGTTGTTGATCCCATGTTGTAGATTTTGGCACTAAAAGAACTCAAGGCTAAAACAGAGGCCCCTGAGCAAAATTAAGTGGTCTTTCACTCCCGATATAGAATGGGATGCTGAAAATCATAGTAGTTAAAGAGCGTCCATAAATAACACTCAGTTTAATTAAATTTCGCGAGAGAATGAAATGTATCAACATCCCTATCGACCAAATGTTTATTACTGCATATTTTCGGTTCATTTAATCAGGTGCAATAATACTGTATTGCTTATATCATAAAGAGAGATCGTGAAAGATAATTTTTTGTCGCGCAGAATTTCACATAGGAACTGTTGGTGGCGCCTACACGGCTATATCTTTTTGCAGCGATTTCCATTTGAAGGAGAAGTAATAAAATAATCGCTAAATGTCGCATTAGTTTATAATGCCCATGAGCAACGACAGAAGATAAAATTACCTAATGGACAATTGTGTTGCAACACAGCATAATGTAATACAGAACTTTTGATTTCTCAAACCATGCTGAAGTGCTATGGCAATAGACTTATTTCCTTCAAAGCCCTTTCATGTTTGTCTTATTTATTATTCGCCTGTGCCTCTTTGTGGAATATTCCATCATGATGTCGATATGTAGGTGAGTAAATATTCATACAGTTCTTCCTGCGACGAGGAATTTGGTTTCTTGGCTTTTCCTGTCGCTGCTGATGTACAAATAGCATGCCACGCGACAGTTTGCATCTCTGTTGCACGACGTTAGGATACACAGCAAAGCAATACAAAGGAAAAGTCGATTGACGCATGCGTCTTGAGCTTCTACAGTTTGACGAATCCATGGAACAAAAGTCAAGTCACGTTATTCTCGGGCGCGGTCAACATTTGGGTAATGCGTCTTCCATGTGCGGAACTTGGGGGTAGGTTGAGAAAAGATATTTTATTTATATATATACTAATAAGCTAGATGGTTAATAAAAAGTTAGAATATATTTTATAGTATCAATATCAAAGTCGCCATATCTGTGAAGATAGGACTTTTTTTTCTATCCATTGCAAAATGTGGCAGAAACCATTGTTCTTAACTGAAAAGGTAAAACTACTACGATATTCCTGATTGTTAGAGAGTAGCTACTCAAGCTTGAACAACTCATCGATTACTTTTCATGTATTAGTAAACTCCATAGGATGAGGAGAACTGAACTGTGCTTGCCACCGTCCAAAAACAGATCTAGATTAATAATATGATGTGTTCCATTCACATGACTTTCTCTACATCTCTGCAAAAAATATTATTAAAAAGCCTTTGCTTCCATTTCCTTCATGCTGATCGAAAAAAAAAAAAAATAGCAGATATAGCCTTATTGCTTGCTTCCTTGAAAGTAGAAGCGAAATGAGGGAGTATCATAGGTTAAAGTGATAGTCAAAAGTAGTTTCTATGTGACTGAAGTTCCTTTGTTTGTATGGACAAGAGTTGGTAAATTCCTGTATGAGAAAAGTTAAGTTTTTCATAGCTGAAATCAAAAACAAGGAATATCTAAAAAAACAATCAACTCCAGGAAAAAAAAAATTATATAACATAAATTGTGTGTTTTAAAGTGCTCTACATTTGTTGTATGGCAAGTTTTTGTCCATATCTTACGGTTTAGCAGTTATGAAAAATTCCGTAAAATTCGCCCAGAATAAAGTAGTCTTCAGAGGCTATTCCCAGAAAATTCAAAATATGCATTGTATTTGTCAGTTAAAATAGCTTTAATACACGATGTGTTAATCAAAATCGTTCGAGCCATTTTTTAGAAAATCAAAATTTTCGAAAAATGTTCCATGTAAAGGGTAGTTTGGAGTGGGGGATTGTTCTCAAAATCTTCGTGTCGCATCCCTGAAAGATACTAAACTTAAATACCAAGTTTGGTATTTTACCGACTTTTCGTTTTTGAGTTATCGTTTTCACAGACACACGGACACACGGATACACTGACACACGGACACACGGACACACACGGACCTTTTTCTGAAAATACTTTTTTTGGATACAGGGGACACTAAAACACATATTTCCGGTGAAATATCGGTATTGAATTTTTTGGTGGAATGCAATACCTTCTCTATACACTGTGTACAGAGTACGAAAAACCGCTGTCCAGTCCTTGTATAGGGGTGGTATTTCAATGCCTAGAGGGTTCTGGGAGGAACAATTGCACGAGTATAACCCCATTATGTTATTCCAAGGATTCAACCGTATGTCATCCATCTTCAGCGCATTATAGTCACAAGCGATGAGATTTCAGCTTTGGAGTGTACCTGAAATTACTATCACTTGTTAATTCTAGTTCTTCTTACCTCCAGGAGTGAAAAGAAATACACTCGAGCGAATGGAACAATAGCTGGCAGAATACTTTCCGTAAACAAGTTGGGACAGATTGGCAGCTCAGATATATGAAGTAGAGACCGCACCGATAGAAAACCTCTGGCACTGGATGAACATAATCTAACCAATGCATATTCTGCCCAGCTACACTAAACTGCATTTTGTAGGCAGATTGACGGAATCTGAACAATGCTAAAGAACTTATCGAAAATGGTGTCAGATGACACTAGACCTTAAAAATATTCAACTCTGGAGTTTAGTTTAAAGAACATGTTCCTCTAATGCTGCGTGATGTAATTGGTAACGGGATCATTGCACTGAATATTTAAGAAGAATGTAGGGTTGATTGATTGGTTGTGTTTAAGGGCCTTCAACAACTAGGGTCATTAGCGCCCTAGAATATAGGAAATCTAACAAAGAAGGAGGACTGTTTCGGTTAATTGAGGAAGGAAAATGGTTGTTGGTAAAGTCAAGATCTATCTCCACAATGCAGCCCTTCATCTCTCGGATACTAATAGTGTTATGGTAGGTCCAGTTATCTTTAAAACAAATAAATAAAATCAGCAGAGCTGTGTATTACCCAATAAAGAGAGGAGACACCTTTGACACCAAATTTGTTAAAAAATAGCAAACATTTGCAATGCTGTTTGAATGTAAAAATATTTGACTAAAAATATATCAGAACTGACAAAATAATCTCAATTACTGTGATAAGCGTTGTTAATAATGCAACATATTTTACCACTACCAAGCAATTTACTTGCGAAAAAAATTGATAAATCATAAATTGGTGCATTAGGCAGGCTTTAGTTTACTTTACACTAACTGTTAATTTGGATCTAGCCAAATCAACACAACTTAATCTATGAGTAAATGCCTTATTCTATGAATGCCGTTTCCGACATGTGTTCAGTGAGGCATGCTGAAATAACACGGATCCCATCACCATCAACACAACTTAATCTAAGAGTAAATGCCTTATTCTATGAATGCCGTTTCCGACATGTTGAGTTCAGTGAGGCATGCTGAAATAACACGGATCCCATCACCATGTACCAAAAGAGGTAGGAATGCTTCTGGATGCAAGTCATGACGGTCAAGTACGTAGCGAAGGACACTACTTGTTTATTCCATTTGTGTTCCTGACTCGGAAGAAACAAGACGTGGACAACGTAATAACAATTAGCGTAACCCGAAAGATTCAATCCTTTAACTGCGAGTTTCCTTCGCCTCCTGAGAATCACTATTGATCTACTACAAATGATGTATTGAGAAGGAATGTAAAGCAGTCAGTCTTCCCGCGTTGTATTGGAATTACTTTTTAAGGAAGGAGATATACTTTATATGGAGTTTCACCATGTTTGTGGAAAGATCTGTAATTGTCATCTAATGTCAGAAAAAAAAAAAAAAAAGCTTTGAAGAAGATTCTCAAGAAAACTACTTGAACTGAAAGGAGATAACGCTCCTTGATAAAAAAAATTACTTTCTCTAGCAGCTATGTACAATGTTATTAGAAGATAGCGAAAGTATTGCATTCCATCCAAAAATTAGATACTAAGATTTAACCGGAAATGCACGTTTCAAGTTCCTGTATCCATAGAAAGGCATTTTTATAAAAACGTCAGTGTGTTTGTTCCATAACTCAAAAACAAAAGTAGGTAAAATAATACTTGGTACTTAAGTTTAGTATCTTCCAAGGATGCAACACGAAGATTTTGAGGAAAATTCCTCTCACTCCAAACTACGCTTTACATGGAAAAATATTTGAAAATTTTGTTTTTCTAAAAAATGGCTATAACGATATTGATTAAAACATCGTACATTAAAGATATGGCAAATAAAATGTATAGCTTGAATTCTCTGGGAATAACTCTGAAGACCTCTTCATTTTGAATGACTTTTGCATAACTGTTAAACCGTAAGAGATACACAAAAACTTACTACACAAAAATGTATATATCGTTAAAACACGCAATTTTTGTCATATAGGTAATTTTTTCGTGGAGTTGATCATTTCCGAGATATTCTTTATTGTTGTTTTCAGTTTATAAACAACTTTAAACTTTTTTCATACGGGAATTTGTCAACCCTGGCCATGCAGACAAACAAATTTCAATAATAATTGCATTACAACCAGCTTTTAAAACATTTGACTATCGTTTTAGCCTAGTGTATTCCTTCATTTTCCTTCTACTTATAAGGAAGTGCTTAAAGCGTCATTTTTGCTAACTTTTGTTTATTGATTAGCACGAAATAAAGAGATGAATCAGCTTTTGTGAGAATAGTCGGTTGCAGAATAGCTAGACAAAGTTATGTGAATGGAACACATCAAATTTTTATGTGAAGCAACTAATAAGAATCAGGAAAGTACGAGTAGAAGGTTTATCAGGGGAGGTATATAATGTTATCCCACTCTCTCACTTATCATCCGCTCCGTACAGCACCTATTTGGAGAATTGGTGCAGAATGGTTTCCAGAAAAATAATGGAATGGTTGAGGAAGTAAGAAGAATAAAACAATGATAGTTGTAATAATATGCCTGTGCAAGCAGAAAAGGACAATTTCTTAGAGAACATAGTTAACACAGTTCATGAAGAAAAAAAAGCATAGAAAATACAACTTTGAACTGGAGAAGCAGATGTGGAGCAAATGGATAGCTTCAGATGCTCGGAATTTATAAGTGGTAGCAATAACTATTGGTAAGAAAACTTTTTTTATGCTTAACGTCCTTTAACCTGGTTGGTTATATCAGACGATGAATGATGGGTGAAATTATACTCAAATAATCTCGGGGCCATGGAGATTTATGTTACTCGAACATTTGTTTTCTCTGGATAAAGGAAACCAGAAAAAGCCTTGTCCGGGTAACTTGTGACCTATTAATGTGAGGCAGACACGCTACCCCCACACTACCCAGGCGGATTAACACATTTATTCTTTAAGAAAGAGTCCAGGAAGAGCTTAGTAAAGTGTTTGTGGAATGTAGCACTGCATAGCGTCAAAATTTGACATTCCAACTAAGTGATTAGAACAATTAGAAGCATGTGAATACGTACAATAAGCAGACGATTGTTCAGTCATATGACTGCGTTCAACTGTTTGCGCAAAATTAATGTATATGACTTACCTTTATTTATTTATTTATAATTAAGTTATATTTTACCCACATCGAGAGTGTGGGGTAGTGTGTTTGCCTCATATTCAAGAGGTCACGAGTTCAAATCTCACTTAGGATGAGTTACCCAGATAAGATTTTTGGGGTTTTTTCCTCTGTCCAGAGAAGACGAATGCCGAGTATCTTTAAGCACCATGGATCCCAAGATCCGCGGTTTCATCTGTGGCGAACATTCACTGTGGTAGGCCTGCCTGACATATAGTTTTTTCGGAGTTTCCCGGCAAGTGAATGCTGTATATACTTCTACCATCCCCGAATTTCCTGTCCCTCAATGTCGTTTCCATTGTCATTTAATTCATCCTTATGCCGTTGATTTCTTTCAGGTTTGGAAATGGCGCGATGGTCTCGATGCGGCATGGCAGGGAAACAAGATGCTCATTGTGAATATCCGTCCTTCGGCTAGTTACTGGTTCCTGGGATGAGAACCGTCCCTGGCGGGAACGTTGGACCGTAAGTGGGGCGTGTCCCCGGTCTGCCTGTCCGACCGTCGGGGTGCCTCTACCTAGAAACTATAGGACCCTGTCATTGTTGTGCCGTTGCTCGTGGGGCGTAGGTGCAGTAACCGATTTGGTTCTGTTCAAGTTCCCTCCGTTCGTATCATAATCGTATGATTTATTTTGTTAGCTTACACAGCTTTAACAGAAAGTTGCATGTACAGCTATGGAAGTAAATTTGATTGATAGAAATTAATTAATAAGACCTTAACATGCAACTAAGTTGTTTATTATTCTTATCTGACTGGTCCATTACAGGGGTTTAATTGGTATATGAGTGCAATGTATACATTTTCCCGATGGCCGCAGGGAATGGTGAAATATTATAGAACTTTTGAAATACACTTTGAATTTTATTGCCGATCGAAACTTACAGAAATTGTGATTTTAAAAATGCAAGTATGTCTGAAGCTTGTTCAATATTTCTGGAGGCTGTAACCTTTGATACACCATTAATAAATATCACAAATAAGTATTTGATAAATTCCTGCTGCGTAAAACTTCAATTCCACTGAATTGATGGGAGAAAAGTATTTCTATTTCAGAATATTCCAACAACTCCTCAACTTGCTCTAAAAATAAGCCAACTAACTTCCTGTTTCGTTAAATGCTATTTTTCATGATTTTGTTTCTTCTAGATGTTCAAAATTATGATTTAGAGGTATGTAATTACATAACATATGTTTATTATTTTCAATGTGTTACACATACTCTATATAGCTCAGTATTGAATGTTTCCGCCATAAGGAATGCAGATAAAGACACGATTTTCAGAATTTAAATTAACGATGGATATATTGACGGTGTTATCCTAATCAAGTTTAATATAATGCAATAAAAGAATATAGAACTATTAATGACCCATTAATAAAACAATGAATATAGATAAAATCACGGCCCTCTTAAAATGTTTGCTCATTTTAAAATGCAATGAAATGACTTGACCTATTTGTGAGGGGCGTAAAAAAGAACAACATAATAAAATGTGTCCAAAATTCGATTTTAAGAGTATGGTTTACCTAACAATGCCTGTAGTATTATTCTACAATACAAAGATTCCGTTTAATTGGCTGCAAGCTCCAGAACAGCTATTGGCATGGCGCCAACCAGAAAACGATGTACCTATTTCATCAATCCCAAAACGAAACTTCTCAATATGAAAATATGCACCATAAAGCATCGTTAACTTTACCTGTCATAACGGGCGAGGGCGACGTGGTGGAGAGCGGCGTCTCTGCGGGCGTCGCGGCGCTGCTGGTGCCGGCGTCCAGTGTGTCACTGCTGCTGCCGCCGCTACTGCTGTTGCTTCCATGACCCTCCGCACTCGCCAGAGTTCCTTTCTCCTCCACAATGACGAGTTCAACAGTTCCTCCAGCACACCAACCTCCTCCCAGCAGAGAACTCCAGGGTTTGCCACAAATTCCAACTAAAATACGTATACTCAAACTCAAAAGAACGCTTCTAGTGAACTAAAATTATCATTTTCACGGGAGTTTCTCACAGAAAGGCAAGTAATAAGCGGACATGTAGGATCACTTCATACAACCACCAATACGGGGCATGTGTACAGGTGTGTTTAAAAATATCCTAAGTTTACGCATAATAAGTTTTTGTACTAGACGTAGTGCGACAAATTGGGAGTAAGTTTGCTGCGGATATTTTGAAGTATAGTTTTAAAACCAGTTCATTTATGAAAGTTTTCATATAAACTACCCTTAATTCTCTACTTATTTCAACAAAGTTACTCAGATATAATTTTCAATAATAAATACATCGGTTGGTTGATCAGATGTTTCCCGATTCAAACTGTTGGACGTAGTGCGACACATGGGGTAAAGTTCATTACGGGTATTTCGAGAAATATACAGAACTCACATTCAAAAAGATTTTGTCACTCAAACATACGTTTCAGGAATATGATAAAAAATATATTCTCCTGAAAGCAACTTGTTTTTGTTTAATTTTGGTATTAAAGTATAGCACAAAAGCATTAATAAAACAAAACATTCTGAATATAGTTGTTTTTGATTCAATTGAAAGGACATGATACATTTTGTTTGCATGAAAATGGGACTTAGACGTCTTTGACTGTACAGTGTTTTAATAAAGATTGAAAATTGTTTTAAAGAATTTAATTCTTTTAATAAGGAGAATATCCAACTTAAATGTAATTTTCTTAGAAACTAGGGTGCAGTTTTACAAAATTAAAAGTAAATCTTTAGTATGGAAGCCCTCATAAAATTCCAAACAGTTACACAAAACTTCCTCAAGAAGTACTTGCTATATTCACAAGAATCCATACCACTATTTACCAATATTACACAAATTATTAACTATTATCAGATTAATACAAAAAGCAAGACTAATAACTATGTTTTTTGCTTCTCTACAGCTGATAACAAAAACATGATGGGAATAAGTTTTTATGGTGATAGTGTTGTGATTGGCTAAAGGTGAAAGAGTCTTGTTTGAATGGATAGAGCAGAGGACAAAGTTGATTTTTAATGAACAATCTACTTCTAAATACCAATATCAATGAAACTAAACTTGTTTTGAAAGTAACCAGACTGCTGAGACCTCAGGATAAATATCATACGCTAAAACAGTATTTAATTAATGTTTTTGTTGTTTACAAATTCTCTTTTGAATGCGAGCTCCTCATATATGGAAGTGAATATTATGAAGAATGCCTAGTCTTAAAATATTTTATTTTCAGCAGGCGTCATATGCAAACTCTACTTAATTTTGTATTCATTTCTACAAATTGTGTTCATTAAAAATATAGGAATTAACACATTGAAATTTTCTTGCATTTTTAATTTGAGCCAAACTTAATTAACACTCTAGAGGCTTCACTTACATGATTTCGTCATGATATAAAGCCACTAGAACCCTATGTCCATAAATTAAAAAAACGAATATATCCTAAAAATAATAGTTATGTCTGTGGTACACATTCAGGAGTTCCTGGATTCAAATCCCGCGGGCCGAACAATTTGGGAGTTCTTCCTCATTCGTAGGTAAATACTGGATTGGATATTTAATACCACTACCCAAAGTTCTACCTTCAGTCTAAGAAACAATAAAACTGAAAATAAGAGATAATTGCGATTGTACTGCCATCCACAGATAGAAAGCAATAGACTGGACGGCACTCTAACCCCACATACTTGTCACGAAGCCAAGTAGTGTGGTGTAGGGGGATGTGACCTTGAAAGACTAACTGTACTTCGCCATCTTTCTACAGTGTCACCATCTAACTGGATGGATGAGCAGCTAAGCTGTACGCATTTTTACACAGTCTGGTTGGCATGAAATGAAAGTAAAATGGTACTGGGATGAGACCTTGAATGTTATTGTCCACCACATACCGTCAACAATGTAGTTTATCCGACTAGATGCGTCACGATATGACCAAGTTGTTTAGGCGACTTAAATATAATAGAATTTAAAATGTTCGATGATTGACAACAATAAGCATTATATTGAATCCCGCTCGCTGAGAATGGAAGATTAGTTATTTTCTGAATGCATGAGAAATGTTACACATTTCAGTGTTGTATACATAAGTTTGAACTACAACAAGTTTTATCATTGTTTTACAGTGTTTCCATTTCATCTATAACAAAATGGACCATATTATATATTTCGTATGCATTTATTTTGAAAACACCATTTCGACGTACTCGTAGTTTAAAAAAAACTGCCAAAACTTGGAGAACATAACAATATAAACAATGTATTCCAACAGGACCCTTTCACTGGCATGGGAAATTCATTTTCTAAATATGTTGAAATCTCTATATTTCAATGTTGTCTACACCAAGCTTCAAAATATTCAAAGTTCGGTAGTGTAAGTACAGGTTAGACAACGGAGAGGGGTCCTAGTATAGTGCGATCTACACAGAGCTATTGTGTCTAACACCTCCCAGGAAGAAGGGAGGAAATTATGGAACTACAGGAGACGCAGGAACACAGCACAGACATGCGCGAGACCCTAACATTTCCAAGCTCAAAATCCTCTGCTGAAGCTGCCCAAAGGGGGCGTCGACCAGGCAGCCTTCTAGTGTCCACAGGAAGTATTTCTTTTCTATGATCATGCGTCCGCGTCATCTAACCGGTACCGATATGCTCCCCGAACCTAGAAGCAACCTGAAAGATGAGAAGGAAACGGAATGAAGCGGAAATCATGAAAGGGAAATCTTGGTATACTAGAAACCAGCACTCCCCTACCGATCCTGGAAACCACGGAAAAACCCATGGATCGAGGGATCAAACCGAAGGTCTCCCGAATGCGAGGCGCACACATTATGGCGGTTTCTCCTTAGTATATGATAAAAAAAGTCGGAGGGCACTTGACACCTACCCGAGGTTATTGAACCTACACCCCCGAGAGGACGCACGGGTGGCCGGAACCAGGAGCAACAGCACAGTAATGACAAGGTTCCTAAAGTTTCCAAATTGAAACACCCCGACAGTCAGAATTCCCGCCTCACATATGGTCCAACATCCCTACCAGGAACGCTCCTCGTCCCGGTACCCTGCCGAAGCTGGGGAACGGGGATAGTCACATAACATGTTTTTTTCCTGTCATGCCGCACCGTGTACATCGCCGACTCTTCCAACTTTGAAAGAATCCAACGGGATGAAGGATGAATGAAACGAATGAAATGACAGGGAATTTGGGGAAGGCTGGCGACCCCCGTAAAAACCGATAGGTCAGGTAGACTAGCCACGGAAAGCGAACCCGCGACCTCCCGATTGCGGGCCATAGACAAAACCGCCTGAGCCATGCCACTCGGTCCGGATTCACCTTGCACAGGTTCAGTAGTAAATGTTTTACAGTGTTTCATATCATCCATAGTCAACGGATCATGTCGTATTTTCGTTACGGTTTTAGTTTGAAAATAATATTTTTAGACAGTTACTGGTAAAAGTGGGGCTTTTACATATGTCAGTAATGTTAAAAATAGAAAATTCTGTCAGCGGTATCAAATTAAAACACTCCAATGTAGCCAACTTTGGTGCCTTACGTAATGTGACCTCGGTCGACAATCTGACTCACAGAACGCTTGTATCGGTTCATAAAATGACAGATGATATGAATGGCGTCAATATCGAGTAGAAAATTCCATCGAAAAGAAGAAAAAAATTGCTTCATAAATTCTTCAATACTTTCAACTATTTCAAATCCAAGCAATTTATTAAATCATATAACCAATATTTCAATTCCCTCTTCCTCTGCTCAAGAATAGCTTGCAGTAATTGTACAATAAACAATACAGTTTCGTCAAAGTATATTTAGTGAATCGTATAACCTCTCAATATATTAAAATATTGTTACATTATTTTAATCGTTTTATTATTTACACTGCGTCCGTTATATGATATTTTGTTGTACTGTAATTCATTTAGTTGTCAACACCTTCTTATTAATTTACACATATTGACCTTCAGGCGTATTCTGATTGGCCATCAAGGGAGAGAGTACGACTTACATAGAATACAAACATAGAAACACATAACACTAAACATCCATGTCCATAGCGGGATTCAAACTCGCGGCCCTTTCGCGACGTCAACGCCAAACGCAATAACGACTGGGGTCGGATCGTTTATATTTATGCTAAGCAACGCAACAACTGAACATCGCTACACGTTGAGCATCATGTCCGTGAAAAGGTAAAACAACCTATTTATATCTATAAATATTCAGGATTGTCTAAAAAAAAGTCTATACCAGTCGCTACGCTCGTTCCGCTGATATTTCTGCTCACAGAATATAATTCTCCCTTTTCCACTGGTATCATAAATAACTATTCAACGTTTTCATACTGTGAAATAAAGTAAAGTGTCTGCAAGCTTATAGTTTACGTTTTCTGGAACTTTCCTTATGATAAGGATTTACGTTTTAAGTTGTAATCATAAGTTTACTTCTTGCCAGTAATTCCTAGCTTGTGTTTCCGTCCCGAAATATCATCTCTGTTCCGTAGTGAGGGAGTAGTGTAGAACGCAGACGGCGCTGAGAGAGTAACTTTCCGTTTCATTTTCCAGCCCTTAATCGATACACTACTCGCGTTTGCGCTTCCGCGGCTGACTGCCCAGTTATTCCTGTTTGCCCAACAGAAGTAAAGTTTGCCCATCGTTAGCGAATGATATTTAACTCCGTCTAAAGAAAAAAAAAAAAAAACCTCCAAGCAATAAAAGAGACAGAGAAACAAAATGAAGAAGAACTTCATAAAAACAGGGTGGATCCAATAAGTCTTCAGTGAAACAAAGATGGCAGCACTACTTTAGGTTTTAAGAACAAAGGAATGTCGAAAGTTAAGAAGTGCTGCAGCAGCGTTCTTTCTTTTCTTTTTTCATTGCTGGTACCAAATACTTTTAAACCGTTCCAGAATGTCTATACATTTTTAAACTAAAAGCTTCAGAACTATCTGCTTCACGTACAGCAGAAAAATAATGAACTATTTCTACAAGTAATTATTGAACAATAGAAAATGTATAGGCAAATAGGACATTACGTAACGATGTCACATAATACGGTTAACCAATTTTGAAACTCCAACTTAGATATAGCTACAGTATGAGGAAATATTTACCAACAATTTATTTTTGCGAAAATATGAAATAAAAAATTCAAAATAAAGAGTTTTACATGTATACTATTATTATGTAAATAAAGTATGTTTCTCTATATTTACCTGTGATAGTATATAAAATATTGTACATTATTCTACGGAAATTCAAATTCTGAGGTCAATTTAACTAAAAACTTATATGTGTGGCTATGTGAAGACTTTGAAATTTTATAATTTTAGCATAACCACGAAGAAAACGAATTGAGACTAATCACTTATCATTAATTATATAACAGTCATTCAGGATGAAGAGGACTTCACAGACTATTTTCGGAAAATTCAAAAATGTTTGTAATACAAATACCTTAAACGTATGTGTTTGAATAAAAATCACTGGAGCCATTTTTAAAACATCCACAAGGAAGTGTGTAATAAAGCTACTTCTCAAATGTGTATGTCCACATACCTGTAGTAATTAGAAAAAATAACATTCTGTCAGTATAGTTTTTGCATAATAGGCACAGAAGTCTTGTGAAAGTATCACATCACATTTTTATTCAGGGAGCCTCACAACGTTTTTGTTAGGTGAAATTGCGGTCGATATCGAAATGTTAGATGGAATGCAAAACGTCTCTATTTATTGTAGTTAAGTAGTATAGGTCACACTCCGTGATGTAGTGGTTGCCATGCCCAAGATTGCAAGTTAAAATCTGGCCGACATGAAAATCCATAGCTTGGCTTCCTTTGGAAGGGAAGTAAAGCCGATGGCCCCGTGTAACATTTATTTGCACGTAAAAGAACCTCAGATCCTGGGCTAAATTCCGCCATTTCGCGTCCGCAAGTCGTGAACTAATCCTACATTGCCATCTGTGGGCGACAAGTCGATCCCAAATCACCATGGCGCATAGCGGCGAGCTCACGAACTAGAAATTCAAATCCGATCAAGGTAATATGGTAACGATGCCCTATGCTCCACTTAGGAGCTACAGAAAATTAACTAAACTAGTAATATAGAGCGTAAATATTGCCTCTAAAGCTGAAATAAGTAAAATTTAATAAAACTAAAGTATTAATGCAATAGTCTAATCTCTATTAACAGAAACGAAATAGATATTATAGCAGAACTAGTTAATTCCCCACAAGTACATTTGATTAGGCGTCTCAAGATGTCGCGAATGTAACCATAAAATAGATTGTGCTTAGTTTAACAGTTAATGGGGCTTACTTACTCCATTTAGTTTAATTTCCACAGACATATTTAAGTAACTTCTGTTGTGTTTACGGAGTTTGTGTCTCTGTTTGCATCTCTGCCAATATATATTACCAAAATTGGCAACTGCTATTCGAAAACGAGATGTCATGAATTCCATTCAACACTCCTCCCCTCTTGTACTAAGAAATTATATATTTCAATACAGTATCGTAAGGAATACTTAGTTAACCTCCGAGAGGCTTTAAATGTTATTTTATTTATTTTATTTTAGCCTATTTTGAGACATAAATGTATAGCTGCATTCATTGCAACGCTAAATGTGTCACAGAGGATGAATATGACGGAGCTATTCAGGTATCTGCACAACGATAGTCTTAGTATGGGCTAACTGAGAAGTATATAGGCATTAAATACACATCGACATTCAGAACATAAAACTCCGGAAAAATCAAGGAGCTTTCTTATGTTTCGTGTCGAGCTAGGGTTCAAACCAATCGAGAAGAACAGGCATGTCATCTACCGAGCTACAATGTTAATTTGAGAGTGAATTGATCAAAACAGTAATCATGCTAATCAGAACTTCGTCAGAAAGTTTCCCTGAACAATATTGTCCTTTTTGCCGGTTTATTTTCTGGTAAATAATTTGTTTTCATGAATAGTTAGACACTATATTTTTCAAAATATTTTAACAGAAAATATTTAATTTTGGACACATCTTCTCAACCATACCTACGTTTTATAAACCTCGCTATTGTTTTTAAAATATGGATATTTGCTCTCTTTATGTTTGTTAAATCATGTGCAAAGTTTTTCGTTAATACTTGTATTATATATAATACAAGTGTATATATACAAGTATTATCAATGTTCAACTCGCATGTGTATTAAACCCAAATAGTTATGATAATGAAGTACAGAATATTAAAAAACTGAAAGAATATGTATGCGCTCATAGTGGAGACCTTGCATCGATTAATGTAATGGCAGATTGTTTTAATGTCTCGAAAGTATCCTGTAGAAACAGAAGAAATATTGCAAGCTGCTGAGAGGAAATTGGAATTATTACAACAACAAAAAAATTAATAAATACTCATGTTGTCAGCAGTTGTACTATGATAGTACAACAACAGATTGGAGCTCAGTATTGCACTTGGCCGAGTATCCACTGCTATCAGCTAGATACTTTATGAGTATAATTTAAGACTGCCTAAAATTGAAATATATAAATTTCGTTTGTGAGGAAAATATTGTAAGGTACCCGGTGGTCATTTTGATAAATTATATTTCAGTTAGGAAGAGATAATATTGCACAAGTTTGAGCAATCAATATAGGTGGCAAGATGTAAATAATGTCTGAGTCATGTCCTCATAGGCACAAGGCTGATATAAGCAGGGTTTTAGCCCGATAACTAGGTCACGAACAGTCCTTAGATACATTAGAGATACAGACACTACCAGACGCATATGGATCGAAGTTGACAGAAAGGGCAAAGTGTTTAGCTTCCAAAAGATCAGAATGCACCAAGTGAGCTCTGTGAAATTAGGATAATCCATTGGGTTCCTCCTTAGCTCCCTTACCATATAGTCTCTCTAATCCCTCTAAGTGGTAGTAAAAATACTGAGTCTCTTCGCACCCTTGGAGTACTTATAGCTTGCCGATATTTCTCCCCAAATATACACTTTCCTATACTTAAACTCTGAGGCGACCTGCTTCCGTCTACGCATGCGCAAGATAGCTCTATCCTGAACCCCCTAACGATGCATAGTGGCAAAAATAATTGATATCTTTATACAAATTTAAATCTTTAATATAAATTATTTAATCAAGATCGTTAGATCCATTTTTGAAAAAATATACTGGATAGTTTGGGATGGGGGATGTTTTGAAGATCTACGTGTCGCATTTTTAGAAAATACTGAACTTAAATATCAAACTTGGTATTTAACCGAATTTTCGTTTCTGAGTTATGCTGTCCACAGACACAAATATGGACATCTGGAACTTTTCCTAAAAATGCTCTTTTTTAATTTAACGAGTCTCAAAACGTGTTTTCACGGTGAAATGTCGGTATCGAATTTTTGGATGGAATGCAATACTTCCTCTCCTAACAGCAGAGAAAGTAATAAGATTTTGTAACAATGGTTTTTAGAAGTTACATAAAAACAGCTGACAGTGGGTAGAGAAAATCGTGAATGTAACTTGTTCTTGTTCTGATTACTGTTTATAGAATGTGAATGTTTGATTCATGCGAAAGCGGGGCTCGTGTTGCAGTTTTCAAACAGCATGTAGTGCCACTGGCAAGAACAAGTGCACTTGCACTTATGCTAAATGAAAGAGCGTAAAAAAGATGCTGGCAGTTGACTGACGTTCTTGAACCCTGCAAAGCGCAATGTAAACAGAGCACATAGCTCTGAGCGATTTGCTATCGACGCAACGGCGGCGGCGTCGGGGCGGGGGCGGTGCTTGGAGGGTCGAGAATCGATAAAATTCTTCCCAGAAACAAAACAACGCTCGGTTTCAACCAAATGCCAAGGGTGATTTGAGCTCGCTATAGGGCGTTAATTCGATTTGTAGTACTGTAAATCCAAAACTGTTTAGAGTGTCTAATGGACTTAATGCACCAATTGACAAAGTGTGTAAGAGTAAAAATCTGTTAAGACACAGCTTCAGAGTTATATATACATATATATATGGATTTTTTTCGGGCGTAAAAATCCTTAGCATGGCTTCCTTCGGAAGGCAATTAAAGCTGTGAGTCCCGTGTCGTAGATTTACCCAACATCTGCGTCTAGATATCTTGCCTCTAATAAATCGTAAGGCGCAAAGAGATAATCCACAGTTCATTAAACGTGCAGTTTTTACAGTTTTTGCTGTCTCTATGCTTGCATCATTTTCAATATTTTTGGATAAATAATTATTGTGATGTCACTTCCGCGAGCGCCACTTGTTAGTATATGATTTTATAACATATTATTGATTGTTATCCAATTGCGCTTAAGCTGCGTTACGCCTGCGCTTGTGTTTCAGTGTGAATGTGGCTTTAATTGCAATATGTGGAACGATAAAAATGACTCTGTGATGTTATTTGTTAAACAGTATCTTTATTGAAAGAAAAGAAAAATAGCGAGTGTGCAATGCTTTGCAAAGAGAACAGTAGAATATAGCATATTCGGCGTTTATATTACGATTTGAATACGGAGGTAGGTATTTCCGTGCAACATATTTCGGTCAGATTTCGTTTTGATCCCGCTTTCTAAGAGGATAGGATCCAAAATTCAATGCGAACTGAATCCGCGTTTCCATGCTGCATTCAATACGGAATTTGTACTCAAATTGATATCAGTTCCTCATGAAAATGCAGAAAATGTTGTATTCAAACACAAGAGAAGTTTTGCTAAAAGAGAATAAGAAATTCCAATCTAAAGATAAAAACAATGTATTTGCGGATATGATGTTTTAACAATCCACATTAGAGTCATTAATGAGAAATTTACGTTAGTTGAAAACAGGCTAGAGTATAAAAATATATATTTTAATTTTGCCGACTAGAAAAGAATTTTAAATGCTTATTATTACAAACAAATTATAGCTATATATTTAAATGCTTTATGAAAAGCATAAATCGAAATATAAACATCACCTTCTCTACCTACACGGATAGCAGAGATCATTAACTAGACTCGTGAACGGGAGGTCCACGGTTCAAATCCCGCCAATGCCGTTCTCTCTGAAGGAGGAATTCTCTAGGTTTCCTTCAGTCCTCAAAATTGACAAGTGTCGCATAGTTACCTTAAACATAAACCGGGAAGTTTTCTTCCCAAATATAATTTATTTTCATTGCATTATTACCAGGGTGTATCGCCTGTAGTGACATGCGCAGTAAGAACGGGTGTCAAACGCTTTTTTAAAAAAATCTTATGCGTTATATTCACATTACTTTTTCTACCCCTTCTCGTTTATTAGTGAGTATACAAGCTATTCCTACGAAGACTCATTTTTCTCTCTTTCTTATTTCAATCGAGATAACCCCTTGCAAAAACAGCTTTATTCTGCATTTTGTTATAGATAGAAATGGAATAGGGAAAGTCGAATTTTTAACAGCGGGACGCTATATGCTGATTGACAAGTATTGAACAATTCGAAATACTGATAACAAATAACTCGGAAATGACTTATGTGACAAAAAAATGTTAACAGAAATAAATTGTGTATTTGTGGAGTGCGTTTTCGCCTACCACTTAGCTATACCAGTTTTACAAGATTATGCAAAAAAAAAAAGAGTGGACTTTACAGACTATTACCAGAAAATTCAAGATATACATTTTTTATGTTATCTAAATATATAATATATGGTACTTTATTCAAAATGGTTATTTTCACTTTTGAAAAAAAAGCCAACATTTCGAAAACTGTTCCTTGTAAAAGAGTAATTGGGGAGGGTGGGAATTGACTTCAAGATGTGGTATCTTTGGAAGATTGTGAATTTAAATACTCAATTTAATATTTAAGTTTGGTATTCATCCAACTTCATGTTTTTGAGCTGTGCACCCACAGATAAACTTACATATACACATAGGATCTTATTCTAAAATACATTTTTTTTTGGATTCAGGGAACTTCAAACCATGTGTTTCCAGTGAAATCTCAGTATTAAATATTTGGTGGAATACAATAACCTCTCTTCTACTTTGTATGTGGTAGAGAGCTTAAAAATGAAGAAAATCAGACAGAAGAAAAGAAACAAACCAAACACCTCAATCACAATCCTTGGGAGCGTTAACAACGTATTAGCTGACCTTAGAAGGAAGAACAAGGTTGAAGCTGTAAAGATGTCTAAAACTGCGAATGGGATTTAAATCTAAAACTCTAATGTGTTCCATTCATATGATTTTCTCTGACTGTTCTGCAAACAAACTATTCTTACAAGAAAATTCTTCTATCTACATAATGCTAATTAAGATAAACATTAATAGAAATAGTCTTATTACGTGCTTCCTTATAAGAAGAAACAAAATATGGCAATACTCCAGACTAAAGCAATAGTCAAATCTTTTTCAAGCTGGTCACTATATAAAGCAATTTAAATTTGGTTCTCTTTGCATGACCAGGAGTAAAACAAAAGAGATATGAAACAAAAGACGACTTCCCGTTTGAAAAGTTTGAGTAGTTTAAAACTGAAGCCAAAAAAAGGAAATTATAATAAACAGTTAACTCTACGATAAAAATATATATGGCATAATGTGTGTGTTTTAAAGAGGTCTATATTTTATACGTAATAAGTTGTGTTTATCTCTTACGGTTTAGCTATGACACAAAAGTTATCCAGAATGAAGGGTCTTCAGAGGCTCTTCCCAGAAAATTCAGATAATTATTTCGTTGGTAAAGAAAATATCTTAAATATATGGTATTTTAATCAAAATCGTTAGTCATTTTTAAAGAAAAAATTTTCCATGTAAACGGTAATTAGTGTGGGGAATTTTCCTAAAAATCTTCGTGCAAGACACTAAAAGATATCTTCTCATGCTTAGAAGATACTAAACTTAAACACCAAGTTTGGTATTTAACCAATTTTTCGTTTTAGAGCTATGCTGTCCACGACATTCACGGATATTTTTCTAAAAATGATTTATTTATTTTTGTTGATTCAGGGGGTATCCGGTGAAATTCCGGTATTAAATTTTTGTTGGAATATAATACCTTCTCTACATATTATGTACATTGTACATATGGGCTAGAGAAAGTTAAAAAAAAAAAACTTATACGTTTTATTTCTGTAAGGCTTCCATGAGCAATTTAGTCGTTATTGTTAACAGATCATAGTATTTCTTGGTACGAAGTACGACGATTAAAGAATAGCACTGCTATTCTCCATTGCAGTACGGAGCTTGTAAACTTGTCAACTTATTTTTTATAACCTGGGTGTCACCCTCCTACACGTACTGGATGAGGTCAAAGTCCCGACACGCCCAAAAATGTCCCATGTACAGAGTGGCTCAGCACTCTAGATGATCAAGGTATATGAAAAAAAAAAAAAAAACGTTATGTATTACATTCACATGAGTTTTACTACCAATTCTTCAAGAAACTATTATTCCAAAAACTTATACTATATACTTAATGTTAATCAATCCAGATAATTATTTTCAGAAATGATTTTATTGCACATTTTCGATTGATGCAAGAGCACTAGGAGGATTCAGTAGGTTTAAGTATTAGGCTAACCTATTAAGAGGGGTCACTATGTGATACCTTTGAAATTCTACTCTCTTTGCACGAGAATGAGAAGAAAAAGAATAGTGTTCTTACTCTTGAGAAACCAATAACAGAAAAAATATCGTAAATGGCTAACGCCACAAAAATTGCATTTGGCATAAATTGTATGCTTTAACCAGATCTGTGGTTTATGTTTGGTGGCATTTTCCCTTATCTCTTACGCTTAACCAGTACCACAAAAGTAATTTAGAATGAAGAGGACTGTAAAAATTATTCCAAAATATTCAGTATATACTGTTTGTTATGTAATTATCCTAAATATGTGGTACTTTAATCACAATCTTTAGAGAAATTTGTGAAAAAAAATTAAATATAAATATATAAACATTTTCTATGTAAAGGGTTTTTGGAATGAGGAATTTGTTGAAAAGCTTTAACTGAATCTGGAAAATATTGAATCTATCCGTCTTTTCGTTTCTGAGTTGTACTGTTCACCCCATATGTCCACATACACATACTTGAACCTTTTGCCTAAAATGGTTCCTGTTTTGGATTCAGCTGCCTCAATGTTGGTGAAATTATGAGTGGAATACCATATACCCTCGTGATAGTGTTGATAGATGACAAACAAGAAATAATATATGTCAGTATTTTTTAATGTTTAACACTCGATTTTACTACCTAGACACCAAGGGCGATGACACTGATCATATATGGACGAAGATGGAGCACCGTTGGAATGCGATAGCGAGAGAAACTGGATAACCTGGAGAAAACCCGCCCCTACATCGCTTTGTCCACCTCAAATCTCACATTCGGTCACTTGGGATCGAACCCTGGAGAGAGGCGAGTGGTCTAACCATTCAGCCACGCCGCGGCCTATATGACAGAAGGAATTATAATTACTGTAGATATAGATAATGCTTTATATATAACAAAAAAAATGGTTGAAGAATATAAAAATTGGGAGCTAAGTATTAAGCTTAAGAAAAATAATATTTAACATTCAAAATGGAAGATGATATAAATTGGAGAATGAACAAGAAGAACCCCACAAAGTCCGCAATTTAAAATATATGGAACCTATTTTAGAATCTGATGGAAGAAGCTCGGTCAAAGTTGTAAAAAGGAATAACTATAGGTATAAATATGATTGGTGTATTGAATTCATACAAAAATATCGTAAATTACGTAAAAAATATGATTTAAAGTTCAAACTTTGATACTACACAGGCTAAATATAAATGAATTATTGGCTTCAGAAATGTATTATTGAAACAAGCAAATTAAGAATGGATAAGATTAGAAATCAAAGGATTAGAGAACTGATAACACTGGATAAGATCATTCTTGAAGTAGCTAATTGAAGCAAGAACATTGAGATGGATTGGACACGTTAAAGGATAGGAGAAGATGAGAAAGGCAGAAGGAAAACCAACGGAACATGGATGGATGGAATCAGGAGGAGTATGAATAGAATATGTGAGGGAAGAAGATGTCCAAGACAGACATTTGAGAAGGTTTAACGTTACATTTGGGTTTCAGAATAGAAAAATTACTAACTAAAGAAAAGGAATAATGTTATTTTGGTTTATGGTAATATTATTATGGTAAATAGAGCAGCAAATCACACCCCATTGCGAGTTAGTAATATAAAAGTCTTACCTCATCATGCTCAATGATGCAATTGCATAGCTCAAGTTGCTATGTTTGGGGCATTTGTCAGGGTTGACTTTTATGTCCACAGAACAAAATTGTAGATGGGCCCTGTTTGGAAAGAAAAATGACCCCAGCTCGAGGTAGAAAAAAGCACGTAACTGATGCAGCCTGTGGAAACCGGTATATCGAGTAACGAGATCATGGGATTCGGTAACTGCGTACTCTCACATAGCAATGAGGGGGAGGGAACAAGGCGAGGGACGCTCGCTCGGCTCTTGTCTTGGCTCCACGGGATGAAAACGTATCTCATGTGTAACATTCACAATGGCAGCTCGCAGCGATTATATATCTGTCGGTAAAATACAGAAAGTACAGCATTTGATTTTAAAAAATATGATGTGATCCATCCACATAACTTCCTCTACATCTCTATAACAAGTTATTATTAATCAGCTTATCTACTGCATGCTAATCGAGATAAACATTAGCAGAGACGGTCTTATTACTTAGTTCCTTATAAGTAGAAGGGAAATAAGGGAATACACTAGATTAAACCAACTGTCAAATGTTTATAAATGTGGTTGTTATGGTATGAAATCCGTTTCTTTGCTTGGCCACGAGTTGCCAAGTTCCCGTATGAAAAAAGTTTAAGTATTTAATTTCTGAAACCAATAACAAGGAATATTTTGAAAGCGGTGGACTCCACGAAAAACAAACGTATATGACATAAATTGTGTGTTTGTTTTAATGAGATCGGCGTTTTTTTTTTTTTGTTTTTTTTAGTAAGTTTTTGTCTATCTCTTAAGGTTTACCAATCATTGAGTCATTTTTGAGAAAATCAAAAATTTCCAAAAATATTTAATGTCAAGGATAGTTGGGGTTTGGGGGAATTTTATTGAAAATCTTCGTGTCGCAGCTTTGGAAGATACTGAACTTAAATATCAAGTTTGGTATTTAATGGGCTTTTCGATTTTGAGCTATGCTGTCCACAGACACGCACATGGACATTTCTCTAAAAATGTTTTTTGTTGTTGTTGTTGTTTTTTAATTCAGGGGGTCCTAATACTTGTATTTCCAGTGAAATCTTGGTATTGAAATTTTAGGTGCAATGCAATAGCCTTCTCTATACACCATGTATATAGTACGCGTAGAGAAAGTAAGAGTACATCTAACATAATCAGACTATAATCTAAAATATCAAAACTGTTTTGACATCAAAAAAGCCAAAGCTAAAGGTAAAAGCTTATAAAATTAATATCCTAGAAACTTTAAAATTCGACTAATTATATTGATTTTAGGTTCAAAAATATTTAGTTGTACAAAATTTATATGTAGTTTCGTCGAGATGCAAACGAAAATGCGCGTTTTAGAACCCCTGAATGCAAAATAAATATTTATGCTGACATGGCATATTAAATATCTTGAAATTTCTGTAAATAACCCATGAAATTATGTTTATTCTTAAGGTATTTATATTACTTGTAAATATACAATACATTTTAGAAATATTTGCAGTCAGTTTGGATGTTTCTACACATCAAACAATGCACTTTGATATGTTAAGCTGGTGCACACAATATGTATATCAAGAATGCCATTTTTCCAATGCTGTTTAAACAGTTAACTTAATCCCAGTTCCATCTATTCTCTTGTGTGTCTGAAATAGTATGGCTTCGCGAAACAAATTTGAGCAAATATGTTTTAAATGAGCTCCAAATATCTGGAAGCGTTTTATGAAGAATTTCACAAATATATTTGACAGTAAAGCATAATTAAGCAGAGAAAGATGTGTTTTAGTAATGGCAACTTTTTATTCATTTTCTCCCTGTTTGTTATACCTGCCTAGAAGCTGTAAACAGAAACACGTGAGTCGATGTATGTAAACTGTTCCGGACAAGAACTACTGGTAAAATTTTAGCACGAACTAAATAATATAGGTATGAAAATTATGCTAGTGGCAAATGACAATTTGGGATTGCAATCAAATGTTCTACATTGTTTCTCTTATAACTAGAGACAGGGAAAATATATAAGTTCATGTTATAAACTATGCTTGCTATCATTATGAGAACAACTATTTTTATTTGAATAGAATTCAATGCACGTATAATATGTTGGTAAAATCTTCACATTTCTTCATATTTTATAAGGTTAAGATTTTACCGCTTTTAAAATAATCTCCTTTAGCAAATATTTCGGCTTCCCAAATATTCTATTTAATATTTTCTGTGAAACTTGTTTAGAAAGCCCACATTTTCCATGAAACGTGTCTGTAAAAAACTACCAGGCACAATCTAAAAAATGAGGCGTTTCATGAATGTGACGTCACGTGCAAACTTAAAATTAAAACATAAGTTTTCGTTTTCGCGAAGTAATATCCTTAATGACATATTGTGATTAGTAATTGTTAAGCAAGGTCAAAGCACACTGTCAATTCCTTTTATTCCTCTCAAATTTGAATGATTTAAGAATGATTAATATCTACAAACTGGTCTAATGTTCTGCATTCAATTTCGTATTTTGTTATTAAATATGAATAAAAGTCTGGTTATTCTACTAATGAAGTGAACCTGCTTCAAATGCTTAAAATTTTACATCATTTGGCTTCAAAATATATAGCTTATAATATTTTGAGATTTTTATTGTCTCTGCTATGTACAGTAGGGGAAGTATTGTATTTCACCCAAAAATTTGATGTCATGATTTAACCAGAAATATATGTTTTGAGATAACCTGAATCCGAAAAAAGAATTTCTAGAAACAATTGCTGTGTGTATATGTGTGTGTTTGTTGTGTGAACAGCATAATTCAAAAACAAAGAGTCCCTTATAAACCAAACTTGATAGTTACGTTTGTAACTCTCAAGGATGCGACACAAATATGAAGAAAATCCCTCTCCCAAAACTATCCTTTACATGGAAGATTTTTCCAAAATTGTGATTTTAAAAGGGCTCTAAAGATTTTTATTAAAATACTGTATGTTTAAGATATGCTCATGTTAAATTAAATACATATCTTGAATTTTCGAGGAATAGCCTCTGTAGTCCTCTTCATTATATATGACTTTTGCATAACTGTAAACCGCAAAACATAGGCAAAAGCTTACTATAGAAAAAATACAATAGTGAAAATGTACAATTCATGTCAAATGCATTACTTTTGTGAAGTTAACTATTTCTGAGTGTTCTGCCTACACTGTTCATATAATTTACACTTTTCTCAAATGGAAAATCATTACTCGTTTTTCTTTCTGTTAGTCAAGCAAAACGAACGAAATTTCAAACTCACACAGCGACGCTCTTAATATTTTACTCCCTTAATCCAGTTGTATCTTCAAGGAAATATGCGGGTAATAAAAGCATTTATCAAGATGTTTATCTCGACTAACGTGAAGTAGATAGAAGAATAGGCTGAAGAATTGATAGAGAATGCCTTTTAATGTAGTACATCAGATTGTTTATATTTTCATATTTTAATATTTCAAATTAGTCCTCATATTTTGCTGTCTGTTTATAACACGACATACATTCAGGAGGTATTTTAACTTCTCTGCATATTATTCTGAAACGTTTCTTCTAAGACAGCTGCAAATCCATCGATAGGGTTCAGTAGATGATATCTTTTCACAGTTATGTCTGTTGATGATATCACAGATATGTAGTTTCTGTGAACTCTATTTTCATACTTACATAATGCAATGAGTTATTGAACTTTCTTATTGGTGGCTCTTATTTCGGGCACCAAATGCATAATGTCATTTATAAGATCATGAAAAACAAGAAATGGGCATGTAAGTTTTAAAATTAAGAATGATTATAATTTAAAATAATACTATAAGCGTTCACCAGAGAAACCGTCCTATGTGCTCTAAGGGTCTGAGGTTGCGGGCTCCCGGGTTCAAATCGATGTGCAGAAATATCCTTAGCATGTCTTCTTTAGAGATAGAAGTAAAGCCTTTAATCTCGTGTCGTATATTTATCCAGATAAAATAACCTCAAGCTTGAAAAACAGGTCTCTAAACGAGTGGTACACTAAAAACCACAGAAGTTAAAATGTGTCCGCAAATAAAAACCAATCATATTTTATTTCGTTAAACATGAGTGGTTATACCATTAAAATATCGCAATATTACCGTCTTACAGTGAGTTCAACTAGCCTCAATGAAATTTAATTTTTAATAATTTTAGTTGCAAACTCAGAGTAGAGCATATGAGATCTGTTGTGGACAAAGTGGCGTCTAGATAAGTTTAAGCGGGTTCTCAGGTTTTCTCCTGTCATTCATTCCACCAATTGTTCCATTATCACCTTTCCTATCGTTCATTTCGCCTTCAATTCATATTACTACTTCCCTCAGCCTTGTGCCAGGCTGCTGCGACCCCTCGTTCCGGGTTCTATATTCTATGATCAAATGTTACTGGCTTCGGACCCTAGGTCCCCACGTGTGCAATATTTTTACTTTCTCTATACGTATTATGTACATAGTGCACAGAGAAGGTATTGCACTCCACCAAAAATTCTATACCGAGATTTCACCGGAAATATATGTTTTAGGGTTCCCTGCATCCAAAAGAGGTATTTTCAGAAAAAATGTCCGTTTGTGTGTGTGTGTGTGTGTCCCTGTGTTCGTGTGTCCGTGTGACTGTGAACACGATAACTCAAAAACGAAAAGTCGGTAAAATACCAAACTTCATATTTAAGTTTAGTATCTTCAGGGATGCGACACGAAGATTTTGAGAAACATCCGCTCACCGCAAACTATCCTTTATATGGAACTTTTTTCCAAAATTTTCATTTTCTAAAACATGGCTCTAACGATGTTGATAAAATATCTTATATTAAAAATATTTACCTGACAAATAAAATGTATATTTTGAATTTTCTGAGAATAGTCTCTGAAGACTACTTCATTCTGGATCAATTTTATGGAATCCGCTAAACCGTAAGAGATGGACAAAAACTTGTCCGACATAAAATGTAGAGCACATTAAAACACACAATTTATGTTATATACATTTTTTTCGTGGAGCTGATTGTTTTTGAGTTATTCCTTTGTTTTTGATTTCACCTTTAAGAACTATACTTTTCTCATTCAGGAATTTGTGAACTCCTGTCCATACAAACAAAGGAGCTTCAGTAACAGAGCAACCAGTTTTGACTATCATTTTAACCTATGGAACCCCCTTATTTCGCTTCTGCTTACAAGGAAGCAAGTAATAATACTATTTCTGCTAATTTTTTCTCGTTTAGCATGAAGTAAATAGAAGCCTAAGCATTTTAATAATAATTTGTTGCAGAAATGTAGAGAAAGTCATGTGAATGGAACACACCAGATTTTTCAGAATATGATGGCCCTGCTCCACTCTTCTTTCAAAGTGTATGCTGCTGGAAACCAACTCTCGCTGTTACCAAATTATCCACTTACTAATCCCTTAACTGAGGCTCGAATCTCGACTTGCAAGCAGTGTCTGCAGGAAACAGATTATACTAAGCTGTCTTTCGCCCCTAGTACAACGTGTCTTTTATTTGCCAATGGTTATTGCCCAGTTATAGAGGGAGCGTTTCCGTTTGAGTGCCATCATATTTTGGAAAAAAACTATAAGCCTTAGTGGTTTTAAGTCCTCCAAATGGGTAAGCCCATTAAGTTAAATCAAATTATTTAGCTGCACTGCAGATATTAACATACTACGGACACTTAATGACATTCGTGGCCACGTAAAATATACACATGTGCATGACAAATAGAGAAGGTATTTTATTCCACCTTAAAACTACATACTGAGATGTCAGAAAATATATGTTTTGAAGATCTCTGAATGCACAGAAAACCATTTTAAAAAACTCCGTGTGTGTATGTGTGTCTCTGGGCAGTATAGGTAACTCAATAACGAAAATTCAGTGAAATGTCATGCTTGTATTTAATATCTTCCGATGACGCGACACGATTATTTTCAGAAAAATCCCTCCACCCAAAATTTCCCTTTACATGGAAGAGTTTTCAAAATGTCGATTTTCTCAAAAATTGCTCAAATGATTTTAATTAAAACATCATGTATTAAAGCGATTTATATTTTCTGGAAATATCTTTCTCGTTCTGGATGACCTGTGCATCACTGAGAAACTATATGAGAGAAACAAAAACTTACTACACAAAAAATGTAGATTTCGTTAAAAGACACAAATTATATTAAATACATTGTGAAATTAACCGCTTTCGCGATATTTCTTATTCTTTCTTTCAGTTTTAAAATACTTATACTTTACTCAAATGAGTTGTCGTTGTTCCTTGTTTTGCTCCTGGTCAAACAAAGAGTAAAACCCAACACACAGCGACCAGTTTTTAAAAGATTTGACGAACTCTCTAGCCTAGTGTTTTCCCTTAGCCTTTATATTTACAATGAAATGCGTATTAAAAGGTCTGTGTAAATAAACGTTCATGTTTAGGTTTCTGCATTAGCTTGAAGTATTTAGAATGCCTATTTTTACTTTCTCTAGCACGTTATGTACAATGTACATAGTAGGTGGAGAAGGATTTTGTCCACTCGAAAATATAATTCGAGATTTCAACCTAAATACGTGTTTTGAGGACCCTGAATAAAAAGCATTTTATAAAAAGGTCAGTGCGTGTATGTGTGTGTGTACGTCTATGGAAAATTCGGTTAAATACCAAAATTGGTATTTAAGTTCAGTATACCTACTACAAGAGAACGACACGAAGTAATTCGGAAAAATCATTTCTCCCCAAACTACACTTTATATGAAACATTTCTCCAAATTTTAGATTCTCTAAATAATGCTCTAACAGTTTTTATTAAAATGCCGTATATTACATGACGAATATACTGTATATTTCTTGGAAATAGCCCCTGAAGTAATCATCAATCTAAATGAATTTTTCTAGTAAATTTACCGCACAAAACTTGCAGATCTTGTTAAAGCACACAAGATCTAAGCATCTCGAGATATTCACTGCTATTAATTTCAGTTTTAAAAGGCTTAAACTTTTCTCAAGCGAGAAGTCTTCATCCGTTTCGTATCTCTTTTAGTTTACTGCTGACTATGGAAAGAATACCGAATTTCAATGGCAATCGCATAATTCGCTTTTAAAATTGCTTTTAAAATGTTTGTACCCTTATTTCTCTTTTAGTTATAAACAACTAAATAATAAGTCCATTTCTATTGATCCTTATCTTTATTAACAGTATTTAGATAATTAATTATTTGTAAGTAGTTCGTTTGCAGAGCAGTTAGGGAAAGTCATAAGAATGGGACATACCAGGGTTTTAAGATTAGCTTGTTGCAGAATAAGTAGTGAATATCAAGTTAGTGTAACACATCAGTTTTGTTTCTAATTGTTAAGTGAGTTTTCAATGACACCTAGCTTTAATTCATTGTAGTCTACATGCAGGTCTCGGTTCTCTCCTGCATATATTGGACGAATAGCACTGACTATTAGAGAAATGTGATTTAAATGGTGATTAATGGACTACGTCTAATGAATGAATAATAGAATGAAAATGTAGCGTAATAAGTAATACTGTAAATAACTTTACGACACAAATACAAGTATCTCTATATCAAGCAAGAGAATCAGCTTTGAGTACTCGTTGATTAGTTGCTTGCCAATTCAACACTTTTTCTTGTTTGGTTCTGATTTAAATGTATTTATATTTTAGTTGAAATTAATTTTGAAGAAAATTATAATGAAAAGGTGAGCAGTTACAATTACATTATAGATGTCATCTCCATATAAAGAATCGAATAATTTACATTAATATAATAAATTAATAAAAAGATAATTAGTAAAAAATAATAGTTAATACAATTTTATTTAATCACCCAAGGCATATTAAACAAAAAATGTTCAGGAAATACAACAAGGAGTTAATGTTTCGATAAATAAAATAAGTGTTAGTCATATTTCTGGTTATAAAAGGAGTAGTGTCGTCGGTGTTGGACAGACTTCCTTTCTTTCACCTCCATCTGGTGTCCAGAGGGGACAAGTGGATACTTAAAGAAGCTCTAGACAGACGGACAGTAATCCTATACATAACTTTTTCTTGTGCCTTGTGTACGTTTAGAGGATTAGGATTAACGCGGATAGCAATTGTGATCCTTTACGACTTGCATGAACTTTAGGAGGGAGGGATGAGGGCAAGTGGCGTCGTGATCAAACACGAATGGGGTCCCTAACGGTTCTAAATAGAACGCACATGAACCAAAATGGCCCCTTCCGAAAGCACCCAAAGGCGGATTCTAACAGACCATTACTGCAAGGACCCCAAGACCAAATTTTTTCAGAGTTCAGGTCACCGCCCAGCCCAAACACAGTGCCTGGTCCGGTAAGCTTGAAAGAGATGATTCGGCCCAGCGCATAGAATGGATTGGATTACGATAGATTAAAATAAAAATGGAATAGGGGTTTATGTCCTAATATTGAGACCAACGATATATTGTATTATTTTCATCTTTTTTGTTCTAGCCAAATAGCCCTGTTGTAGATTTTTGCCTACATTTTCCTTTGGGAGATATCCTGATCCAGTCACTGCCACTACAATCTAAAATGATATAAAGGCAGTTCCTTTACAGAGTGAGCTTTCTTTATATATGCAGGTCCTTAGCCTACAGTGGCCAGTAAACTGTACTGTTATTAGCCTCATATGTGTCCTACTGAGTTTTAGGAGTTTTCTAGTAAGAGATAATGTTTGTTTTAACAACATTCTCTTGCGATGTCTATGTCCTTCCACTTCTGCCCATTATCGGTTTAGCGGTCCACTTTTTAATGGTTCTTTTACAGTAGATAAGGATATACTCGCCTACCGTCCCGGGAGAACCTCGAAAAACCCATGGGTCATCATGGGCTGTCGCTGGGGATCGAACTCGGCACCTCCCGCTTATGTCTGAGCTATACCGTCCGGTTGTACACTCGTTAACACCTTGACATTTAGGGGAGATAGGTGACTGAAATATACAAAACTGCATCCTTTTACTGAAATACCATTTTCTCTTAAACTATTACAGATAAGCTCAACAAATTTCATGTGCATGTACACTGGTGTCTGCCACATATGTGGTACACATTTTATATATAATATATAATATATATACCATATATATGGTGCATGTATATGAAGTATGCAAAAGTGCATCATTTTACTGAAATACTAATTTCTCTTAAGCTACTACAGATAAGCTCAACAAATTTCATGTGCATGTACACTGGTGTCTCCTACATACGCGATACAAAGTTTATATATACCATATATTTAAAAGGGTCTCTGTATTAAATTTCGAAGCTGTAGCAGGATAGTTTTTGCAAAAAAGGAACATAAAGTTCTAGTAAAAATAGCATATATACCTCGTGATATAAATAGCTGATTCATGAAAGTTGCTTATTATATATACATACTGTGTATGTAGCAGACACCAATGTACATGTACATGAAATTTGTTGAACTTATCTGTAATATTTTAAGATAAATTGGTATTTTAGTAAAAGTACACACTTTGCAAATTCAGTCACCTATCTCTCCTTAATGGATATGATTTAATCTGCTCCGAACAACAATATACGACTATACTCGCCACAGTAGGACTTTTGCTTATCTTTTAAAATGGTAAAAGATATCGCTTCTATTTGCTTTGAGGATGTGTACATACAACCAAAAACATATTTGTCCATTTTTTCCAAAATCTTATATTAATTTTCCTTCCTCAGGTTGCTACAGCCTAAGATTAACAATTAATATTAGATAATAATTTACTATTATTAAAAATAATCTTGTGTTCCATTCAGATAACTTTCTCTAGCTATTCTACAAACAAATTTTTCTTACAAAACATTATTATTTTAACTACGTCATGCTAATCTAGATAAACATTAGAAGAATTGGTCTTATTACATGCTTCCGTGTAAGTAGAAGGGAAATAAGGGAATACATTAGGTTAAAAGCGATCATTATGTGAAACAATTGAGGTTTGGTTCACTTTTCAAGGTCGGATTTGAGAAAATTTAATTCATTTAAAACTGAAACTAACAGCAATGAATATCTCGAAAACGGCCAACTCTACAAGAAAAACCCTTATGGCATAAATTATGTATTTTAACGAGACCTAAATTGTTCTGTAGTATGTATTTGTTTGTGTTTTACGGTTAACCGTTATGCAAAATGCTGGAAAACTCAACCAGAATAAAGAAGTTTTCAGAGAAATATTGGAAGATACTGAACTTAAATGACAAGTTTATTTAACCGAGTTTTCGTTTTTGAGCTATGCTGTCCACAGGCACAGACAGACACACAAGGACCTTTTTCTAAAAAAAAATTGTTCGGACTCAGGGGACCTCAAAACATATATTTCCGGTGGAATCTTGGTATATAATTTTGGTGGAGTACAATACATGCTCTATTCACCATGAAAATTGTGCATACGGGCTATAGAAATTAAAAATTAATATTCAATATTTTAATGCTATTAAAATTTATAAAAATAGATTCATAAGCTGAACCTTTATGCTCAGCTATTCTTTGTGCATTTTCTCTCAGTGCGTACACAAAGGTTTACAGTTAGTATCCCTTAAATGCTCCCTACGAAGTGACTGCATTTTAAGGAAATCTGGTTGGAATGGAGGTTTAAAGGAAATCCGATTTAGACTCCTACCCTTGTAATGAGCTACGTGGGTGGGCGAGGTCTGAATGTCGTACGAAATTCCTTCCTTTCCAACCTCCGCCCAAAGTGAGAAGCAGCGCCGTTAGTCTTCTTTCATTTGGACTGGTAAAAAACCTCAGAAAAAATGGAGAGAGCTTGTGACTAATGTTTGAAAACTGGTACTTAGATGTTATAGTCATCGTCTACAGTTCTTTGCAATTGTATTCACTGGAATGTATTAGGTGACCTAACAAAAGGTGATGTGTCGCCTTTACATGTAATTCTCTACTAATTCTTCTACAAACTATCATTACAAAAGCTTATTAATCTGTCTGTTTCATGTTAATCTAGATAAATTTTAAATACGCATTTTACTCATTTAGCTGTACGATAATCAAAATCATAAAGCCCGCAGCGTGTGTGTCACACTTTCAGGAGGTCCATAATTCGAATCTCGGATAGGGTGAATTGCTCGGATAAGTTTTTCCGGGGTGTCCTCTTATCCTGAGAATATGTACGTCCAGTAAATTTAAGCTCAATGCACCCCGGGCTCATTTGAGCATCATTACACCAGTTTCATTCATTGTCCAATATGACCTATCAGACTAAAGGACATTAAACTACAACAAAATTAAACAACGTTACGTTATGTGATGGCTTTGAAAATCTATGATGATTGTACGACCACAATAAAAAGGGAATATCGATTTCCAATTTGTTTAACATAGATATTTCAAAAATCAAACCAATAACAATGGTTAACAAAAAAGTTGTATTCTGCATAAATTGCGTGTTTTGTGCAGATTTACATTTTGTGTTAGTAATATTCTGTCTATCTCTTATGGTTTACCAATTATACAAAAGACATTCAGAATGAAAGGATTTCACAGGATATTCCTAGAACATTCAAGATATTATTTCATTTATCATACAAATACTTTAAACATGTGGTATTTTAAAAAAAATCATTAAAGCTAAATACCAATGTTTGTTTTTAAACTACGCTTCTTTCACTCATACACACACCTTTTTCGAAAAATGCTGTTTTGGATTCATGGATCTCAAATCATGTATTTCTAATGAAACTTTGACATCAATTTTTTTTTAATACAATGCCTACTTTGTCTTAGGTAGATATGTGGGAGAAAAAGTAAAATATTAGGAAATAACTTCGATAGCATAGGTGTTCCATATCCGCTTAACTTTCAAGAGCTCTCGCGTTTGCATCTAGGTTAGAGCCATATATGAATCCTCTTTTTCCTCCCCTGAAAAGATAGTTTTCTGTGGCTCTAAGCTCTGCGGACCCTGCGTTCATTAACTTGTTTGGTTAAACAACGTTAATCTTACAAAAATAATAAAGCATATTTTAATTGTTATGATAAATTATTCTGAAACAAAATATTCCATTTTTACTTCCATCCAAGAACAGTTCAACTTACCTCTATGCAAACACATTTTAGATCCCATAGAAAACGTAATTATTTTAGGTTATAGAACTACACGAAATTAAAACGTTGAAATACACCTCTCAATATTGGAATTCTGAATATTGTTATGTAACAAAAGTTTATAATATTGTTTTGCATGCAATATTTCCAACGGGTGAATGTTTATGAAATTATATTTTTCCTCACTTAGTATTCGTGCAGCAAATCAACAATTAATGCTAAAGCGTATTACACTTCTGGAATATATTTGTCCTTGTCTTTTTAATGAGATACAGTACAAGTATAGAGACTGGGTACAGGTATTTGTATCATAATAAATCTTTTGCGTTTTTCTAGCAAATTTATCAGAAAAAAAAGTTCTATTATCGGTTTTTAAAGCATTACATGTTGCTCAGACTGAGACGTAAAAACATTGAGATGAAGTGCGAGCGCAAGAGAATTAAATACAGTTGGAGAGAGAAACTGGGAGAGGCAGTAAGAGCGACACATAAGGAGGAGAGAGAACGAGAGAGAGAGAGACAACATGGTGAAAAGGAAAACAGGCGAAATGATGAGAGAGGGTGAAGAGACAGAGAGAACGAGAGAGAGAGCTAAGATGGCGATTCAGAGAAGAGGGTCAATAAGAGTAAAAGAAAGAGAGATAATGAGGAATGGAAATAATAAAAGATAGAGAATAACAGAGAAAGGAGATGGAGAGAGGGAGGGGAATTGTGGCTATACATTAACGCGAAAGGAGGTGCAGAATCATCTAATCGAAACTAAATAAAATAAATGTGCGTGATGTTTTAATCGTCAGTGAATTTATATTGTGAAACACATCAGGTGCCAGCAACATATAAAATAGGAAGCCAGACATTGTAGATGCTTAATAAAATTATGATGTAACGAAGTAATTCTCTATATAAAATAAATCTAAGATAAGTCTGTCTCCACCAAGATAGATACCCAAAACAATGTTTTCAATATACCTATAGTATCTAAAGAAACAGGAGATATGGAAAGATCTAGAATAACATGAGGCTAGGATGTAAAATTGAACAGGTCTTGTGGCTCAGAAAAAGAATATGATAATAAAGATGATACAAACACCAGATTTTACAAGGTTGGAGCTATCTGACATTAAAACAACGTATTTCAGGCCTATAAAGCTCAAAATTACTATCATTAACAGGGACTAGATATTATTTACCAATTAATTTATTTAGATTATTCTTTTTAAATAAAGTGTACAAAATAGGTAGGATACTAAAATAGCACATATGGTAGCTTTAAATACACTTGCTTTCTTAAAATTATTGTTAGAAATTATATATTGCTATAATAATTTAAATTATTTGATTTTTTCATGGACAGCGACTTTTTGTTCTTAAAAACAAAGTGAAAATTTTTACCCTACTCGCAGGTATATTTGAAATATATTGGTTTTACTAGGAACTTTTAGCAGATGATAGCAAAGAATACTTGTTAGAGATCATACAGTACATCCAGATTTACTGGACCTACTTCCCCATAGTTGATGAGTACAGATACCCTTTTGCGCGTTAAAAGAGTTGCAGAACTCAACAGGGCTATTTCAAGTTAAAATCGGCCAGTGAAGAATTATTAAGAGCAACTTTCATTTCACCCCTCTTGTTATCAATGAAGACGGTGAGAGGGTCGCACTCTTTGAGAGGTGTGAAAGGAAGGACCCTCTCGCTTGTTCTCCACTGGCCAGTTGTAACTTGAAATAGTCCCGTAGAGTTTTACTTTTAACACGCGGAGGGAAATCTGTACATGTCAAATACGGTGTATACAAGTATACAAGTACCTAGTATACAAGTACAGGTTACAGAGATTTTACGAGGGTTCAATTTCTGAAGCGAATGCGAAGAAGTGTAATTTTTTGTTTGTTTGTTTCATTTATATAGCTCCCTTTAACATCTAAGGTCATTTCGGGGGCTTTGCACTAGAAACAACTCGTTGCCTATAGGTTCTTTACGCTGGGTTTAAATCGTTTTATTTTCCTCAAAAACACACACACAAACACACGCGCATACATTCACTCTCACATGCATACTCCCAGACTCTGTGGGGGCTAGGGAATAATTCTGGTTAAAGAAAAATTCCCCGCCCCAATCGGGAATCAAACCCGGGTCAGCTAGCTGACCACTCGACCAGAGGCAGTCAGTGGTCAAATTCCTTTGCTAAAATTACCAAAATAATGTTAGAATTTTGAAAATGGAATGTTTCGGTCAATTTATTTGTATGTATCTGATTAATAAATAAGCCGTCTATATAACATAACATTTCTTCAGTTTGTAGTTTAAAAGTGATCTACTCGCTTTTCATTGTTTTTGACTGGACGAGAAAATAAACCATGGCCACAAATGGCATACCAATGTGAAGTTATAAAACTGCTTTGTATAGGTAAATGTTCTAAATATTAATGATTGTGTATATTGTCGACAGAAAGTAATGGTCTACTATTTTCTCTTAAAATGTTCCCGCTTTTAAAGAGCTTCCCAATTACTTCAAACATATAGTAAACTACATAGCAACGATGCCTATTAACGGCATTCTTTTACCCTAAAGGTTCTTTCGATTGTATGAATTGCGAGAGAATTCCATTGTGTTGTTGAATCATCCTGAATACAGTTCCGTCATAAATGTCTTTCACAATATTTCGAAATCGCAGCCTCCGCTCACCCTATTTTTAAGCCAATAACGTGTTACGTAGTGTCCGGAACAATGCATGAAAACGCAGCAGAATAGCGGTTAAATCTTTGCAAATTATATTAGCTGCGTATCGAATATGGGCATCATACTTAACGCGGTCGTTTATTATTATTATTATTATTATTATTATTATTGTTATTATTATTATTTTCGTCATCCCATTTATGTTATCTTTTTGCAAACGGGCTTTCAAACACGTCTTATCTCTTGAGAAAAGCTCTAAACCAAATCTTAACAGAAATAATAATCGCAGTAAACTCGCAAACTCTTTACTTAAGCTTACAGATTTTGGAATACTAACCTATTCAACTGAAATTTTAACTTTCTGCACCATGCTACTAGGATAATAACACTGCGTAATTTTATTTCCATAGTACAACTAGTTTGCAAAATTTTCTATAGTGTTTTTTTTTTTTTCTTTCTGAGAAATAAATTGATGGTTCTAATTTCATAATGTATTTTAAGAAATGCATGCATATTTTTATTAAGCTTATGTAATATTATATTTAGTTTTCTTACCCTATGTTATAAAAACAAAGATGTGAAAACTGAATCGAATCGGAAATTAAATAACAGGTGCTAAAACGTGACAGCGAGAAAAATAATTGTATTTAGTATTGAAAACCCTAACTAAAGGAGCCTCAGAATCCTACAGAGTTCGAAGATGTAAAGTACATGATTACTTTGATACCTATGTGTTCATTAATTTTCATCACACGAAATTAACATTGCTGCATTTTTATATTATTTAAAATGTGTTATTAGGTCAAATAAGAGTGACTAGAACAGTGACAAAATTAAAATTAAATGTTGTAACCTCTCGTATATACATATACTTTTTTAAAATACCTACTCTATCACGTGTTATCCAGGTTATTTTTAAGTCATTATTTCTATATTCATTATTCATCTTATGAATGTTATAGAAAAAGTAAAAAAATATACCTAGAAAAGATATTAAGTTTTTTAAATAATAAGTATTTTTGGAATGTTTACTGATAATAATTACATATATGAAAATTAATAATGTTAATTTTCAAAAACTAAAAATATGTAATAATATTTAATTTAAATATTTTAAATAACAGTATAAACGCAATTAATTACCTAATTGAAAATAACCTGAAAACTATGTTTATGTAACAATAATAATTTCTCCAAACAATAATTTATTCTGCAATATGATGTTTTTGAGATAATTAGTATAAACTAAGGCAATCTAATTAATTTTCTTGGTGTATTTACTAGAAACAAAACAAATTTTACACTTTAAAATTCATCCTACAATTTCTTCTAATGTTTGGGGTTTCACAGTAATTTCTGTCAATTGAAAAAGGTTAAAATAAATGTCAAGTAAGAACCACATATAAAGTCCTTATTAGGTTCTCATAATATTTCTTGATACTAAAATTGTTTTAGTCGCGATATAACCTTATGTTTAAAGCTATTTAAATATGTACATTTTAAAAAGAATGTTTTGGAATTTAAACAAGAATGTCTGCGCGCGACTCTGTGGTGTTGTAGTAGCATGCCTGCCTCACGAGGTCCCGAGCTCGAATCTCGATAAGGCTTTTCGGGATCTTTCCCCTTATCCTGAGAAGAAGGATAGCTTTAAACTCTATGGACCCCAGACCTATTGAATATCATTTCATTCATATTTTCATTCGTCTTCTGATATGACCTACCAGGCTAAAGGACGTTAAACCTCTATATATAGGAATTCTTCTTTTTAATTGTTTTAAATAACAACACTATGTTCCAATTATCCCTGACTATATACTGCAGATTTTATGTACACACTCAAATAGAGAGCATCGTCCTTCAAGTTGCCAAACAATACTTTCAATATCGCAGTATCGGAAGATTTAGTTACATGTAAGTAAAGCAACCATCAAAGTTTTATACCTCATTTAATAGGTATTCTTAAATTGTTGTTTATTACTATTCTCTTACCTGATAATTACTTGTACCACAATTCCACAAGATATAATAACAACCTAATGAGGAGACATTGGTGCTATCAAGGAAATTCCCATTTGGAAACAATTATTGGCTTAAACATTAGCTACATCTAACTTGATATAGGTTTGTCGTGACTGTTCCTATCCAACCAGAGTTAAACACCTATAAGTCCACAAATAAAAATAAAGTGAAGAGTACAGAAGGAAGCTTTGCGCCGGTCAACATTGCAAATAAAACAAATGACAGTAAATGCAACTCTAAGAATATCTAATCTAGCCCGAATGATTAAAATGACAATAAGCTATAAAACATAATGTTTCTTTGCTACAAAAAGGAAAACTTAAATACTAACTTAATATTGGTTGTATTTTGATTTCCTTCAAATCAGAAAGGTATGTATTGCACAATTTCATTATTTTTAAATATTAATGAATAAGCACAGTTCAAAGGGTTACTGCTTAAGACATCCGGGCAGAGAACTTTTCGAGCACAAAACCAGAAGCTTCGGCAACGTGATTTTCTTTACTAGCTACTCTGTTGTTTAAAGCTTTGATACAAGTATTTCAATTGGAGAGTTTCATCTGATGCAAACATATTATAGCTTTAATAACTATAGAAATATTCTGAAACCGATGAAGTGATAAAATCAAGCGGTCTTAAAGGCAACTGCCCAAACATTCCTAGTGCGCTACACAACCCTAGCGGCCTGAATTGAAAATTTGAATAGCTACATTATATCATAATTGTATAATTTTTTATTGGTCAAATTTGTAATTATTCGGACTACCTGTAATTCATATAATGAAATTGAAGATCTAGTGGAAAATGTCCCGAAAGAATACAGCATCTATGAGCTCCATTGTATCATAATAGTATAACTTTTTATTGGTAATCTTCGTAATTATTCGGACTACCTACGGTTCGTATAACAAAATTGAAGATCTACTGAAAAATGTCCCGAGCACTTTAAGAGGTACAATCTCTAACTAACTGAATAAATAATAATCAATTTTTCTGCTCTTGAAGCTAAATGGTGTGTTACACAGAAAACAATATATATTTTAAGAACTTACCCCATCTTTAAAACAATTTGATAAAACTAAATACAAAAAGTTTATATTAGCGGAGATTTTAACACTGTTCTTTTCTGTAAACAGAGCATTCAAGTCTTGTAGCCTTTCCCTCCTTGATGCTGAATACGACATATATTTCAGTAACCCTTTAATACTTTGCATTTAATATTAATGGCGCTAATATTAACTTCAAAAAATTAATGCTTGCTTTCTTTGACAATTCATAAAATAAGTAAAATTGTTTTAATACTACAAAACAATAGAATTAAACGTATTGAATACTAAGTAGAAAGGAGACGTTAGCTTCCCCCCTTCCCGATCCAGATAGGAGTATTTAGAAATGCTTAGGTATAAAATTTATGCTAAGTATTTTATGTTCAGCTTAATACAAAAATTAGCACATTAATGTGCTAACTATTTAAATTCTCAAGTTGAGGCATTTATTGAAAATCTATATATCCTATAAACTTGACTAGTTAAGCTGGTATAAAATAATAAATATAATTTTAGATGTCTACCAAAGCGTTATGCATTCCACATGAGAACTAAAATTTCCTAAAACTATTTCCAGGACAATAAAAGATCATCTTCCTGGTTTAGAAGCTTTCTCTAAGATAGGATGTACTTTCTTCTGTTGCTTCAGCATGGCCACATTTGTTTCACTATAATGAATATAAGAAAACTGCAAAAAAGCTTGGCAAATTTCACTAAGAACACATACAAAATACAGCATCCCAATATGTAGAGCATTAGAAAAGAGATTGAAATAACATCTTCTGGGTATATGAATGCACATTTATATCTCAATTATATGAAAAACAAAATAAAAACTATGAGGGTAGACGCGTGCGCCCTCTGTGAGAAAATCGTTAGGAGGAGGCTTGGTGGTTGGAGTGAAAAAAAAAAAAAAGACAGAAAGAAAGATAACAACTTCACACGCGCATTAATTACATCCACTTCATCTTCATATCACACACTAGAATTAATTATACTGCACTATAGTTCACCAAAACCATTTCTTACTCTTTTCGCTTGTTGTACGCAGTAAACAAATTCAGCACGACACTGGAGCACGTTTCGCTTGTTTCCCGACTCGTGTGTTTATCTATATTTGTATATTTGTGTGTGTAGGTGAAAGAATCGATTTCAGCTATCGATATGTATTACTACATGTTCCAGTAGTAATTGCGCACAGTGTTGTCGTTACTATGGCATCGCCCGAACTACTATAAAGAGAAGAGAGGGTGGGCAGCTCGGTGGTAAGGTGCAGCAGGGGAGAGAGGGACGGTGCTTTTGTAAAGAGTTGACATGCGCAAGGCGGGGGGAAAGTTTCGATCCAAGTAGGGTTGTATGCACTGTAACACCGAATGTACTACCCTTGCAGATAACATGCTATAGCGAAACGAAAGTGTGCTGACTTTTCGTAATTAGGTTAGAGTGGCTTTGTTGTTTCGGCTTTTCAACAATGTTCGATGTGTTGACACACGGCAGTCTAAGAGGACGTGTAAAGATCTTGAAAGACGGGAAATATCAAGAGAAATCTGTACACTGGTTGGAATAGATGGAGGCTGGTTAGCAAGAACCCGAGAACGGGAACGAGAACGGGAACGAGAACGGAAACGGAAACGAGAACAGGAATACATATCGATGACCATATTAATAACAATTTGGGAAAATCGATTTGCCCATTGGGAGACTAATATAAGGTTCTAATTTAGATAACATAAGGCAAATTATCTAAAGTCAAAACTCGATAAAGTATACATTTTCTGAGGCAAATCCATTACTACTGTCTACTATTGTCATACCAACCACATTAAAGTTATTTCTTACTTTTTATTGTTCTCTGTTATTTTCTGCTATTATTTGTAATTTAAATTTTTGGGTTGCATATAAACATACAATAAGTTACGCTTTCGCTAGAAAAACCAACGCTCAATGAATCTGAGGGATACACATCTGCTGGAATTTCTTCCGGCTTCATCTTCCCGACTAGCGATTATAAGGAGCTCTAGCAGCTGCTTCATGTTAGTGCCACCTTGAACAATTTCTACACTGAAAAATAATATGCACAATATCGATCTAATATAACATTTCCGACATCAGAGATGAGATGGTAGAATTTTGACCAGATTTACAATTCAGTTCTTTACCGTAACGGAGACCAGGGTTACCTTCCCGATAATTCTGAATATTACGAAACATATTGCAGGACATCTTCTTATAACACTATTAGGAAATACCGGTAGTACAATAATAATATATCTTTTACCCCTTTTAATTAATAATTATTACACAAATCCTACTTTTAAATTTAGAATCTACAGTGGCTATTATCCAATCTGCAGTGGCTATTTGTTCACGTTCTTGTTTCCGTTCTCAACTATTGTAAACTAGCTTTCAAAATTGTCCATTTGTTTAAAATTTATGTCTCCAATCCAGGACACTACAAATGTTCAGTGTCGAGTGTTTCCTTCAGATGATTCCACTCACTTAGTTATTGAAATCTCTTGACATGATGACAGGTGACGGAGACGACGACGATGACGAGCGATGGCAGCCCGAAGGTATGCTAGACGTGATACCTACTCTTGCTAGGATTTAACCACGTAATGAACAGGGGCTTTGCAGGGTGACAGTTGAGAGTGAGGTTGTGGAGTGATAGGAGGTAGCAAGGTTGCCGCTCAACGGTTGCCACTCATGGTGCAACGGCCCTGTGCATTTCCGGTGTGAGTTTATTTCAAAAGTTTGTTTTTATTTTGGAATGATATTTACATTTTGAAGACCTAGTAATTCTTCTAAGGATTGCATAGCAGCTCAAACTTAGCTGCTAGTGCAATTGTTTCGTTGTCATCAAAGTTGCCCGTACGCCATGCGGGGAAACCGGTATAACCTGAAGCGGCGTATTCTGTGGTTATAACCCCAAGAAACCTAAGGACTTTGCCACTCCGATTGAAAGGACAAATGTGTTAGAATTTTATAACCCGGCGCCTAATCTCGTCCGCCATATAGGAAAGTCCTAACACCTCGCACAGGAATTTCACGTGAAAGAGAGAGGAATGGAATATATAACCTGGATGGACCTATTCTGCACCCGTTGTAATATTGACATTGACAAATACACGTTTTATAATTCTCCTTCATCTCCGGCACGGTTTACTTGTCAGCCTGTTCCAACACCAAATTCCTGATCTTCCACCATTTTTAGCTCTTCCTGAGGTATGTCCTCGTTGAGGTCTATAAAGTAATATTGCCTTTCCTATTCTATGGCTAGTCGTTTTGTCTAAATATTGACTCCGCTTTATTTTGTATTCTATTATTGAGGTGTTAAGCTCTATATCGCACATTTTTTTATATTGTTTAACGCCCGCTTTTACTAATTTTGGCACCGCAGGCGACACAGTCCTAATTTCACTATTTTGTTTTTATATAGTCCAATGCATCCTGTTATTGTGATGAGACATTTAATTTACTCTCTCTGTATTTTAGTTTTGATTTGAGTAGCTGTTGTCTATGTTTCTGCACCATATGTAATGTTTGTATAATTTCATTGTTGAATCGCTTCTAGCCTTGTTTTAAGTGTCCGTTATATTATTCCTGTTATGTGATTTAACTTCATTAGTTTCTTATTTATTTTAGTCTCTTCATAAATTGTTGTATCGCAACTAAGGAAATTGAATGCTGATGTTCCTTCTATTATTCTATTTTCCAAGATTATTTTAGACCGAACTATTTGGGAACATTTAACAATCATACTTTGGTTTTCTCTGCGGATATTACCACGTTACATTTCGTTGTTACCGAGTTTAATCCATATGTCATTTTTGGAGTGCATATTTTTTACTTTCTCTAGCACATATGTACTATGTACATAGTAGAAAGAAAAGGTATTGCATTCTACCGAATGGTTCCAAACCGAGATTTCACCGGGAATACACGTTCTAGGGACCTCTGTATAAAAATAAAGCATTTTTGGAAAAAAAGGTCGATGTGTTTGTGTGTTAGTATGTGTGTGTGTCTGTGTCTCTGAACTCGAAATCTTAAAAATCGAAAAGTCGGTAAATTAAGTTTAATATCTTTCAAGAATACGACACGATTTTGAGGAAAAGCTCTCAGTCCAAATTACCCTCTACATGGGAAAGGTTTCAACCTTTTTGATTTTCCCAAGAATGGTCCCAAAAAATGTTATACGCATTTTGATTAAAGTACCGTACATTTAAGATATGGCAAATGGTAAATAAAATGTATATCTTGAAGTTGGTTAGAACAGCCTCTGAACACCTCTTCATTCTGGATGACTTTTGTATAATAGAAAACTGTAAGAGACAGACAAAAATTTACTACACAAAAAAGATGTCTTTCAAACTCACAGTTTATGTCGTATACACCTTTTTCGTGGAGTTGGCCATTTCCGAGATATTCTTCGTTATTTGTTTCAGTTTTAAAATACTTACTTTTCTCATACGGGAGTTTGTCAACTTCTGGTCTGCATAGAGATGAATTTCAATCATATGGTAACAGTTTATAAAACATTTGCTATCGCTTTGGCCTAGTGTATTCCCTTATTTCCACTTATAAGGAAGTAATTAATACGACAATTTCTGCTATCTAATGCTTATTTTGATTACACGACGTAGAGAGGAGGATCAGCTTTTGTAAGATTAATCTGTTGCAGAATAGCTAGAGAAAGTCATGTGAATGGAAAAAATCAGACTTTTTATCATTATTAGAAGCGGAATACAACCATTCTATAAAGACTACACAAGATTGTAATTTGTTTACGGGGCGTTGTACTAGAAGGTGATAGGTGATTCTCAGGTGTATAGTGGTTAGCGTGACCAATTGTCACTGGGGAACAGGGTGTTGCTTCACTACCGGGAAGGTTATAATTTTGTTGAGCATATCCCTAATCGTCTGTGACTTGGTTTAGGGACACTAAGTGCGCCTGGGCACCTGTTACGGGTTTCTAAGGCTTAAAAAATGTAATAACTACCACTAAAAATCTTATGTGTTCCATTTACATGGCTTTCTCCACATCTCTGTAATAAATTATTGTTAATAAGCTTATTCTTCTATCTACTTTATGCTAAACGAGATAAATATTAGCAGAAACAATCTTATTACTTAGTTCCTTATAGGTAGAAGGGAAATAAGGGAATATACTAGGCTATACCGACAGTCAAATATTTTAAAAACGGGTTGCCATGTGGATGAAATCCGTTTCTTTGCATTGCCAGAAGTTAATAAATTCCCATATGACAAAAAGCTTAAGTATTTTAAAACTGAAACCAATAAGAACGAGTATCTCGAAAACGGCCAACTCCACACACAAAAATGTATATGACATAAATTGTGTATTTGAAAGAGATCTACATTGTTTGAGTAGAAAATGTTGTCTATATCTTACAGTTTACTAGTTATACAAAAGTCAAAAAAATCATCCAGAATAAAGAGGTCTCCAGTGGCTATTCCCAGAGAATTCAAGATATATATTTTATTTGTCATATAAATTCTGAAATATAAGAAATTTTAATCAAAATCATTAAAGCCAATTTTGAGAAAATCAAAATTTTCCATATAAAGAGTAGTTGGAGTTGGTGGATTTTCTTGAAAATTTTCGTGTCGCATCCTTGGAAGATACTGACTGAACTTTAACATCAAGTTTGATATTTTGAGTTATACTGCCCACATGCACACACGGACATTTTTATAAAAATGCTTTTTTTGCATTTCATGAGTGTCCCAAAACATGAATTTCCGGTGAAATCTCGGTATCAAAATTTTATGGGTGCAATATAATACCTTCTTGTATACTATGTACGTAATATGTGTAGAGAAAGTAAAAAGAGCTAAAACATTGAGGAAACTAAAAGGTATATTAAAATTAACGTTCCTCTAACTATAAATAATTTCTTTCTTTCTCCGATTACCCTCCTCAAATGTAGAACTTTGATCCCCCCCCCCCCCGAACACCCAGGACTTATAACCCAGTGCTCGGAATGAGATGCGTTTTGATGAGCAGATTACTTCGGATCAGAGAGAAGCAAGGATGGGTGACGAGCTCGATGCCTGATATGAAATTGAAGAAGTGAATTACATGAAATAAGGGCGAAATGGATGACAGGAAATAGGAGTATAGAACACTTGGTAGAATGAATGGCGGGGAAACCGGAGAAAACCCACCCAGATGCCACTTCGTCCACCATGAATCTCACATGCGGTCCTCTGGAATCGAACCGGGCCGCGAGCGGTCTATAAATATATATTAGTGAAAAATAGTGTCAAATAAGATTAAAAGTTATATTTAAAATTTGAATAGGGTAATAAGCCCACTTCTTTTGCTCTTTCTTGGTTTTGTTTGTTTTATTTGAGGTCGGCAAAGTATTACTTTCAATTAAAGTATATGTTTTAAGGTGAGGTAAAGCTAAGAAAAGAGTTGAGTTGTAGCGTTCTATTAATTTCCTTTTAACGCATTAAACATTAGTTCCAATGCTCCAAAACAATCTCTAATCAACTTACTGTTATTCAAGAAAGGAAACAAAGGACTGGAAATAATCGGCGAGTGCTTAACATGAAAGGTTTCAATAAGCCTTTGTGTATCAGTGAAACAAATCTGAGAGAATGAAAGATAAACAGATTTAAGGGCAAAGAGAAAATTGTTTGCACAAGGTGTGTGTTAATTATGTGGGTAGAGAAAAAAAATGGAGAGAAAATATATCTGAATGTTTTGAAACACAGGACTGGTTGAAAATATATATTGAAATAGAAACATTCGAACTAAAGGGCTTCAATTAAAAGGATGTTCAAAGAGTGACAAACTAAAGTGAATAGAAAGTCAAAGTAAATGGACGTTCAAAAGGAAAAGTGAATGGAATATAAAATATGGAGTTTTCATTCAAAATGGAAATAATAATGTAGGGTATATCTTATGTGAGTGGAGTTGTAAGTGAATAAAATATTGGAAATGAATATAAGCAAAATAAAAGAGCATACCCCTGTCTATATCTCTGTTTGTGAGCGCTCCGGATCACCGGCTGGAATGTTCTGTGGACGTAATAATCTACCTTTTCTAAACGAAATTTAATATATGAAATATTAATATATGAGCAAAGAGGTTTAAGCAGCAAAAATATATTACAAGATGTAAATACACATTTCGCAATTGCAATCATACTTAATTTAACTTTAAAATTATTAAATATGAGATTAAATATTATTTCTAAAGAATATAATTTTAAAGACTCAATCCTGAATTTGAGTTCTTATATAAAGTTTAAATATACCATGTGTACCATTTATATAGTGCCATAGATCACAGATATATACAATTGATTTTATTGCTATACACTAGCGGTGAATGACCCGCTCAAGGCTACATTTATCAGCTTTGTTCATACCTGTGTCTGTTGCTGCATTCAGTTAGAGCTGTAAATATTAGAGTATATTATTTGCATCTCAAAAGTGAAAGTTTATTCGAGAATTCTAGGTTGTGTGTGAATTACATTAGAGTATTCTTATTAATTCACTGAAATGTCTACCGAAAAGTTCACGCTTAAACAATTTATTTTTATGAAATGATACATATGCAAAAACTAAATGATGTGTGCAGACTATTTGAGGAGAAATCTCCTGGTTTTCAGTTCCAGGTAGAAAAACTATTACATGTCGGGTTAGTAAGTTTAGGACAACGGTTTACTTCTTCTTTCTCCTTCTCGCAGTAGACTTTATTGTCTGTAGCAATCTACATATCTTCTTCATGCCATTGTTTTTAAGGCCTCTAATATTTGTTTTCCATGTCCGTTTATAATTTTTATAACGAAAGTATTGTCTCCCTAAATATATTCTTTGTACATGTTTTATCCACTTGGTTGTATATCCTTTTACTTTATCATTTAAATTATATATAACACTATATAAGTGAATAAATCATGAACAAAGAATATATAAAATAAACTAAAAAAAAAGTAAACTTGAAGCAACTGAAATGAGATTTTTAAGAGTAGTTGCTGGTTATAGAAAAATAGACCATAAAAGAAGTGAAGAAACGAAATAAGAAGGGATACACACATATATATATTGCATCTAATTTTACATTTTGGGCTCCTGATATTTGCATTTTTGTTCCTTGATATATATATTTCGTTTTTTTGAAAACAAGAAACAGACTAGCTCGCAACTCTGCAGGTTGTGTGGGTGTCATTTGCACTAGGTCAGTAAATAAACAAACACGTCTCACTACTGCTATAACACCAGTGTAGAACAATCAGAATGCCAGTTGCAATCGTTATCTACCAAAACATTACACCATCTTGCGTCGTGTTTGCAAGCGACCAACGTGTTTACATCCAAAAGCCGGTTCAGAAACCTGACCATCCTCAACGCAACGTTACCGAGTTACTTCAGGTCTGAAACTCTGTGTGATATCGCATAATTACTATCGAAACTAATGTCAGAAATACGTTACTCTACGCATCTCACAAGTAAACAAATATTATCTTCCTACATTCTTATGGAATTACGCATCCCATTTGGAGCAATAACCATTTATATATACCGGGTGGAAGGGAACTTATTACATTCCTTCTAATATGTGCTTTATAGAAGCATTAAAAACAAAAGAGTCTAATCGCATTTTGTTTTTTGATCAGCCGAGTTCGAAAAAATAAATAGTCTCATCTTTGGAAGATTCTGTTAGTATTTAGTCAACTTTTCGTTTTTCTCCTATTGTGCACAGATACATGAGCACGTGGACACAGATGCACACACCACACACAGTCGGACCTTTGTAATTTTTTTTTTTTTTTTAGGAAAACCACAAAATATTAATTCTGGTGAAATAGTTAGTTTGATCTACGTAACAGTTACATAATATATATGTATTGTACTAGTATGTAAAGTTGTCGTTTTCTTAATCGATTGCGAATTTTATGAAACGAGACACGCACGGGAGGAAGGAATGAGGTGAGAGGATGCACCATGCGGCCGGAACCAGAAGCGACGGCACAGCAATGACAGTCTCTACGGCTTCCAAATAGAAGCACCCCCACAGTCGAACAGGCAAACTAAGGGCCCCACCCCATATAGGGTCCAACGCCTCGGCCAGGCGCGGTCCTCATCCCGGCCATCAGAGAAGTCAGGTGACGGATATCGTTTACTTTGAGCATTCTTTTCTTGTCAGGTGCACCGAGCAACATAGCCGACACTTCCAACCCTGAAAGAAACCAACGGGATGAAGGATGAATGAAATAACAATGGAAACGACTTAGGGCATAGTCTCATCTTTAGACATGGCTCGGCCCTGCAACAGAATTTTTCAGAACATGAAGACCCTGCCCCACTCTTCTTCCAAACTTTAAAGTTTGCGGTTAGGGGGTTTGCGGTTGGAAACTAACCCTCGCTGTTGCAAGTCTTCCACTTACTGGTCCCTTAACTGAGGCGCGATTTCGACTTGCAAATAGTGACTCCAGAAAACAGATTTTACTCCGTTGCCTGTTGTTTCTAGTACAGGCTCATCTTTTGTTTGCTAATGGTTATTGCCCAGAGGTAGGGGGAGCGGTCCCGTTTGAAGGCCACCATGTTTTGGAGAAAACTATGAATATGATTAATCTCGACGTGAAGTTTAGGTTTAGGTAATTTGCGGTTGGAAACCAACCCTCACAATTGCCAAGTCTTTCACTTGCCAAGTCTCCAGGAAACAGAGATTTTACTACGTTGCCTCTCACCTTTAGTACAGGCTCATCTTTTGTTTGCTAATGGTTATTGCCCAGTGTTAGGGGGGAGCGTTCCCGTTTGAAGACCATCATGTTTTGCAGAAAATTATAAATGTGGCAACGTCGCAGCAAGTCCTATCAGCTGAGCAACATGTTTCAGTGCAAGATACTCTCCTCGGGCGTACTTTTATGCCAATATTTCCATTGTTATGATATCTGTAGCAATATACATATTGCATAAACATGCCAGATATATGTGCATAGGAAATTATGATAGCATATTACAAGCTGAAGAATATATAAGCTATTTTCGGTTACCTGATGAATCCGTTCCAAGGGCAGACTGGTCACTGTTTAGCAGATCTATGGTATGCGCGAAACATTTTCAGGAAAGTTTCGTAAGTTTTGTTGTGAAATACGCAGAAAGGATGAAAATGCGTGTTTTAGTAAACGCGATCATCCAGTTGTTCCCGAATTTACCTTAAGTGTGAGTGAAACTAAACGAAAACCCCTAAAACGAGAAGAGGAAAATGTTATCATCGCCTTAAAAAGCTAAAAAAAGAAAACGTGTACTGGAGTTTCTAATTTTGCAGATAATGTATCCCATAACCACCTAAAAAGAATGATTGAGCAATATGTAAAAACGCATCGAGTTGAATAGTGTATAAACTAGACATAACTAATGCTCCTAAAGTAACTTTCAGTCTCAGAGAGAACAAGGATCTTAGTGTAAAAGTGTGCATAAATGGTTCTCGCCTATCAAATGAGGCCTTAAAATGTATAGGTTCTAATGTGGTAAACTTTAGAACCGTGTTACCTGTAGATTGTTATGTTTAACCAAATATCAACAACAAAATTTCTTTTGTATTCCAAATGACCGGCTCCCTACAAGTTTATTATTGTTAGTAAATTATTGAAAAATTAAGTTCTTTGTGTAATCAGTCTCAGTATTTAAATCAATTAAACTCAAGTAACAATTACACAACATTGAAAATGCATTCCAATGAATAAACTTTTTCTTTATACATATTAAATTATTATTGTAATATATATAAATATTATTATTAAATACTTTGGTAAATAATGTTAAGAGTATGTTGTGATGTCAAATTAAAATGAAAACAAAGAGGTCTCTCTGTGTTCATTTGAATTGCATTGTAAATGAAAATATCCACTATCAGTAATATACAATTAATAATTACTCAAGTGCAGTGAGAGAGTTTTTAGACAAATAGAACGACATTTAAAATGTGAATTCCTCATGTAAACCGAAATCCATCTTAAGTACATCCGTAATTAATGACTCTATTAAAGTTTTATCTAATTAAACGATTCCATTCCGCATAAAAACAAAAGCAACTTAAAAAGAAATGTCCATTTTGTAACGACAAGTCAAGAGCCATAGTGTGACAAGTTAATAAATCAGTTACCTTTAAAATACGAAAAACATGTGAACGTTTTCAGGCATTTAATAGATGTGCAGCAAGACGGCAAAGATCTCGCTGCCCGATGTTGCCAGTTAGGGAGGGCCCCGCCATTCTAGAGATGACTATGTTTGCAGCGACCGGAAATTCGTGGGAGGAAAGAAACCTACGCAGCATTCGCCCGGCGACCAGAGGAAACCCTCTGAAAAAACCAGGGTCAGGCAAGCCGGCCATGAGAAACGAACTCGCGACTCCCGAATGCGGACCACAGAACGAAGCCTCCTGAAAAAATGAAATTAAACTGATTTTATTCATGGACGCTCTTTAACTTCTGCGGTTCTTGGTGTCCCACTCTATATCGGGCGTGAAACACCGCTTAATTTTGCTCAGAGACCTCTTTATCAGTATTAAGGTTGTTTTATGTGCCGCAAACTTACGACACGGGTCAACTTCCCTTCCCTTCCAAAGGAAATCATGCTAAGAATTTTTACACACGAAGAAATCCATTGCCTTCTGCCGGGTTCGAATCTGCTCAGTAACTTGCTGGGTTTTGTCACCTTGAAAGCATGAAGCTGCGACCATGAAACTGTGTGATGCTGCTAGTCTTTCTCTACATATTCACCCTTCAACGCGACACATTTTTTTTTTCGCAACGATGGCTGACTTGACGGCGGCCTTGGCTGTTGAAGTCAGCATTTTGGCTCTTCAGGAAACGTTCCACCTCATGAATCAGCTCGTTGTCATTCTGGAAATGCCTGCCTCGCAATGGTTTCTTCATCCGAGGAAAGAGAAAGAAGTTACTGGGCGCCATATCCGAGGAATGCGGGGGGTGAGACAAAATTTGATAGCCTAAAGAAGCAGCATGTGTGACTGTGTCCTGTGCAGAATGAGCTGGGACGTTGTCATGAAACAGAAGGATCCCCTTAGACAGTTTCCCCTGCGACGCTTCGTCTTATATCCTCCCACAAAGTCGTCAGGAGATTTCGGTAATATGCTCCTACGATGGTTTGGCCCCACCGAGCATGATCTGTTAGCACCTTAGATGTCCCAAAAAACACTCGGTATCATCTTACCCAATGATGGTTGGATGGTTTCGGACTTGTTTGACCAGAATGAAAGCATCTGCGCCACCTAACCATATGATGGTTGCCGCTACTTCCACCAACTCAGCATTAGTCGCCCTCCGTGGTGTAATGGTTTCCATGCTAGCTTCATATACCCAAGATCGCGAGTATTTTTCGGGCGTAAAAATCCTTAGCATGGCTTCCTTCGGAAGGGAAGTAAAACCGTTGGTCCTGTGTCGTAGATTTGCGGCACGTAAAAGAACCTCAAACCTGATAAAAGAGGCCTCTGAGCAAAATTAAGCGATCTTTCACGCCCAGTATAGAATGGGATGCTGAGAACCACAGCAGTTAAAAAGCGTCCATAAATAAAACTCCATTTCCATTTTAATTCAGCATGGGCTGTTGCAGCGTTGTTCTCTTCAAATGCTGGAAACGAATTACCGCACGATACTCGACTTTATCAATGGGCTGCGCCATTTTGTTTTGGCTACTCTAGAGACGTGCTACGGTATTGTGGCGTGGACATTTAAACGTGTACCAGGACTTCAAACATGTACCTACTAACAAACAAACAAAAATAATAATAATTATTATTATAATAAAAATAATAATAATTACTTAACTTTATTTCTTCCAGATGTTAATTCAAACGTTATCACTACCCCTCGTAGCTAACTGGCAGAGAAAATAAAACAATAATGTAGTCTTCCATTAGCTTTTTATACATTAATTGTTGTCTTAGTATTTCATTGTTTAACTACGCTTCTTCCCTGTGATCTTAGTATCAGACTCCTTGAAGCTCTTAATTAAGCAGAATCCCTCCACGTTTTAGCAACATTTACTGCATGGTAAATGAGTTAATGACAGTCTGTGCATTATAATGGTGCCGAACCAGTTGGAATACCGTGGTTTACCATAACCGCTTGCCCGGTGGGCAGGTTCCGGCAGCGAAACAATGACTGAAGCGATGACAACACCAAGAGAGGTCGTTGTCCACAGGAATTCGGCAGGTTTGGGGTCCGTTAGGAGTGGAGTAAACTCTGCTCAGTAAACCAGCCCTGTTTCAACTTTACTGAGTGATCCGTGGTTAACAAAATAAAAATCTGATGTGTTACATTCCCATGACTTTCTCTTTCTGCTCTGCGAATAAACTATTCTTTAAAAAGATTATTCTTTAATCTACTCCATGCTAATCGAGATAGACATTAACAAAATTGTCTTATTTGCTTCCTTCTAAGCAGATGGGAAATATGAGAATACACTAGGCTAAAGCGGTGGTCAAAAAAAAGCTGGTCGCTACTTGAACAACTTTCCATGTCCAGCAGTAAAACAAAAGGGAGAAAATAAAAGAGATGAAATCAAAGGTGATTTCCGGTTTGAGAAAAGTTACGTAGTTTAAAATTTAAACCAATAACAAGGAATATCTCGGAAAATGTATACGACATAAATTGTGTGTTTTAACGGAATCTACATGTTTTGTGTAGTAAGTTTTTGTCTCTCTCTCTCTCTCTCTCTCTCTCTCTCTCTCATGCTTTGCCAGTCATGCAAAAGTCATCCAGAATGAAGAGGCCTTCAGAGGTTATTCCCAGAAAATTTAAGCTATACATTTTATTTTTCATGAAAATATTTTTAACATACGATATTTTAATTCAAATCGTTAGAGCTATTTTTAGAGAAAGTTTCGAAAACTTTTCCATGTAAAGGATAATTTGGTTTGAGATGACTTTTTGAAACTCCTGTCGCATCCCTGGGGAATGCTGTGCTTATCTATCATGTTTGGTATTTACCAGACTTCTCGTTTTTTAATTATATTATTCTCTCTCTTTCACACTCACATACACACACTCACACACAAAAAGACTGGCAGACACTCGGACCTTTTTCTAATAATGCTTTTTTGGATACAGGGTCTCCTAAAACGTGCATTTCCAGTGAAATCTCTATATTGAATTTTTACGTGCGCTGCAATGTCCTCTCTACCTATGTACTACATATGTAATAAGTAGAGAAAGTAAAAAGGTAATAAATTACGCTTATACTTAGCCTCTGCAATCATAATACATATTAACAAATAATAAGGATGTAAGGCCCAGATTAAGATTATTTAAAATTCAACAATAATCAAATATGATTATATTCCATGTCTGTAGTAATAATCATATACTAGACATAAATATTTATTACACTGTCATTATTAAGTACACTTCGCAAAAAGAATCGTATTTTCACCTCACCAATGTTTACGTAGCTCGGACCTCTTCCAATAACGGAGCTGTTTTTATTTGTTACAGGATTTTTTGATACAAAAGGTCTGTCTAGGTCCGAAGTTGCAATATTCTGGGTTGGAAAAGGATTTACATGTTCTGCATTAACTCATCGGTGTGCAAATATTAAACATATAACTAGACTGAGTGCTGACCAAACTGAAGGAAAACAGGAAACATACATTTGACTACGTTGCTTTTCACTCTCCTAATGAGGGTCGCATTTGTTTGCCAATGGTTATTGCTCGGTGGCAGGAGAAGGGTCTGGTCAAGAGTATGGTATGAAGCCGTCATGTTTTGAAAAAACATCCCTTATGCCGGAAATATAGAATATAAAGCGAAACTTCCCAGAATATACAGGATTCCCACAAATGTCCTTTGGGATTTCGGGCCCATGTAACTTGCCTTTAGTAAAACTTAAAACTAATGTGGAAATAGTAATTCAAAAACATTTAGTCACCCCGTTGGCAGCAGACACACATAATCATGTACAACATTGCGCATTGCAGAAAGATATAAAATGTGACATAGAGGATAGGCAAACGTTCTGTGTTCTCGATTACCCTTTTATCAATCTGTAAGTGTTGTTTAACCATATTTTTGAGCAACCACATTTGTTGTTTAATCGCATTGTTGGTGAAGATCCACCCAGTGGACCTTCCTTTTGTAAACAACACTCTGATTATCATAATTAAGTCAGATTAGAGCTCAACACCAAACTACCGAACTATGGATTGGTCGTGCTACTGATAACGATAGATAACTTCTTTGTTCACCTCCATCAGACCTGATACCCCTTGACGATTTTGTGGTATTTTGTTCAACATATTAGTCACCCTTTCCACACACCATCCTTGATCTAAGAGCGCACATCACAGAAGCCGTCACACCAGATGACCATCATAAGCACTAGAATGTAACATGGTGCGGAAATGGACTATGTCGTTACGTATGCCATGTTATCAAAAGCTCACATTGGACATCTGTAAGGTAATATAGCAAATTGTTTTGAATGTATCTTTACATTGGTACTAATTTCAAGTTTCTAAGGGTTATTAAACGAAAGTTACACGCGTTCGAAACCAGAAAGATCATTTATTATAATCCTACATTATGGAGTGCAAAGGCCCTGTCATGCATATGTATCCTTAAGCCTTCTTTCTGTTAGAACCTGAGGATATAATGAGGTCATCATTATCGGGATCATTGCATTTGATTCAAAGTCCACTTTAAGAGGCACAAAGTCTTCCAAAAACATCATTCATTTCATTATCTACATTATTAGAAAGCGTACCACATACGTACATAATCATTTTCAGTGTTAATACTCATAATGAGTAGTAGAAACCATATTAGTATTACGCGCAGTAATTTATAATGTTAATATTTTCAGTGGTGGATTTAGGAATTAATAAACTTAACTGAAATAACTGCATGTATTTAAGCAACAAATGCTTATATAAATATTTCGTTCAAATTGAATTATTCTTTTCAACTTAAAGTGAACTATTTCTTTGGTTTAGCAATTAGCACGCTGGGCAGCAAATCGCGAGGTCGCGGCTTCGATTCCAATGGTGTGGGACATTTTGTCTTCATGAATGTGAATGTGTGCATGATTTTAATTTTGGAGGAAAACTTAAAGTAATAGAAAAACACAATCAATATCACGAACATCGCTGGCCACCTGATCTTATTCCATTTCCTTCTCATATTGAATATTTATGTGGAATACAATGCTTTCTCTAGTGCTAGAGAAAGTAAAAATATCGTAACTAAAACTGGAACTCGTTGTGTGATTCAACAAAAATAGGAAAGGAAATTTAGTAGTGCTGCTTACATTCTGTAACAAATAATCTTCTTATGAATCCATACGCGTTTGTGTAAGCATGGTGAACACGTATCGCAGTCTCACTATAACCTGGAGCTCCAAAATCAAGCATGAAAGCAAAAATCAACGATAAAGGCCATTATCTTGTTTTAGTAGACAGATGAATGGATGTGCGCGAGTTAGCAGAATCAGTAAGTGGCATTGCATAATGGATTTCCCAGACATGAAAAAGCTTTGAATGTTGCATACGGCGTTGCTAACTTCGTAGCTAAAACCAAATCACATTCTAACATTTCCCAACAGTTTGTAAATGCTAAGGAATCCAACAGATTTTAGGCCATTTACTGACTATGGATAAAATTAGGACCTATATGCATATACGAAGTAGCAGCCTAAATAGTACACCACTTCAGTAGTCATGGCTAATTCTTTTTTGAGGAGAGGATGAGGAATTCTCTTGATTGAATGCTTGAAGAAAGGAACACTGACCACTTTAAGAGAGCTCTGAAGACAATGAGTGATCGCGAAAAAACGTCTAAAAGGTGTTATTTCACCATGACATTGCGCCGGTGCACTGAACCGGGATCGCTCAAGACAAATCGACCGAACTAAGATTTAAAATGCTTCCGCATCCGCCCATTTACCTGATGTCGATCTCTCATTCTCTTGTGCATTAGTTTGTTCCTCACATGAACACAAAACAATGAGAACGAAGACTGCCTCCGTGGTCGAGTGGTCAGCGAGCAGACCTCTCACCCGGAGGTCCCGGGGGTGGAGAATTTTTCTTTAACCAGAATCATCCCCTTTCCCCTATAGTCTGGAAGTATGCATGTGAGAGTGAACGTGCGTGTGATTAATGACATAAAATGATAAACCTAATGACAATAGCCTACTGTAATCAGGCGAGTTGCTTCACAAATCAAAGCCCCTGATATGAGCATAGAAATTAAAGGGTGATATACAAATGAAACAATAAAAAAGACAACTAATTTCTATTGTTTCTCATAGCAACCAGCTTTTAAAGGATTTGCCTAAGGCATTAGCCTAGTGTAATCCCTTATTCCTTTTCTACATTTAAGGAGTGTTTATCTCGATGGATGAGTAAGATAGAAGAACAAGGTTTTGTAAGCAAAGTTTGTTAGAGAATAGGTAGCAGAAGGCATGTGAATAAGGGACCAGATTTTAAGGATAGTAACCAGGCGTGGACAATATATCGCCAGTAATAAGTTTAGAGGAAACTAAAGCAAAAGAGAGAGAGACAGAATCGAATCTCATTAGTTAACATACGGTAAGCGGAACTGTAGCCTCTGCTAGTAGTTACAATAAAGATAAACTTCGCCTTAAGTAAGCATACATTTTATATGTGCCATCCAGGAACCGCGCCCCGTGGTTTAAAAACTACTAATGACTGGAAACTTAAGGTTTGCTTTAAACAACAAACCCTACAAAACCAACTCTCAAAGCTCTGCCAATCTCAGCATGGGTTTTGAAAAATAGTATGTCCCAATCTGTAGACATATCTACGCAGTGTGTTATGGCCCGTATGAGCTCCAAAATTACTGAGTTTATATCTTAAATTCCAGGGAGCCTTACTCTGGTTACAGTCTGGACCCAAAAATAAACAGTTACTTGTGTTTATTCCAATTTGCATAATAATTCCCACTCATTGATATAGAAGTGATGGTACTTTCTTTAACTCCCTGGATTTTAGCAGAGTTAGACTATTTGTTGATTTCGTTTCTATGGGAGTAGTCTCTTGACTGTAAGAGTAAATATGAGAAATGAAAGAAATAAAATAGGCTAAATACAAAATAAGTATGATGCATTAAATTAATTAAAAGGAAACGAAACGAAAATAAGAACCCGCTCTTTTTACTTTCTCTACACGTACTATGTACATAGTGTATAGAGAAGATATTACACTCCACCCAAAAGCTCGATACCGAGATTTCACCGTAAATATATGTTTTCGTGTCCCCAGTATACAAAAAAAAAAGTATTTTCAGAAAAAGTCCGTGTGTGTATATGTGTGTGTCCGTGTTTCCGTATGTCTGTGAACACGATAACTCAAAAACAAAAAGTCGGTAAAGTACCAAACTTAGTGTTTAAGTTTAGCATCTTCCAGAGGTGCAACACGAAGATTTTGAGAAAAATCCCCCCCACACAAACCACCCTTTACATGGAACGTTTTTCGAACATTTTGGTTTTCTCAAAAATGGCTCTAACGATGTTGATTAAAATATGGTATATTAAACATATTTACCTGACAAATAAAATGTATATCTTGAATTTTCGGGGAATAGCCTCTGAAGACTACTTTATTTTGGATGAATCTTACGAAATTTTGCATAACTGTTCAACCGTAACGACGGACAAAAACTTACCACACAATAAATGTAGAGCACATTAAAACACACAATTTTGTTATACACATTTTTTTCGTGGAATTGATCGTTTTTGGAATATTTCTTGTAATTGATTTCAGCTTTGAAAAACATAATTTTCTCATTCGGGAATTTGTCAACTCGTGTCCATAAAACAAAGGAACTTCAGTCACATAGCAATTTCATTGGTTGATGAGGGATGACTTAAGTAAAATTAAACAAAGGCCCTTCCTCCCTCCCCCCAAAAAAAATTAATAACAAATCAAAACATTGGTTTGTTAACAATACTTTTTAGTATATATTTATGCTCATAGATCCCATTTTTTTTTAATTCTTCATAAAATTTTGACTAACAATTTAACCTATGGTACTCCCTTATTTTGCTTCTACTTACAAGGAAGCAAGTAACATCACTATTTCTGTTAATTCTTTCTCGATTAGCATGAAGTAAATAGAAGCATATGCTTTTTAACAATAATTTGTTACAGGGATGTAGAGAAAGTCATGTGAATGGAACACATCAGATTTTATGTTTACACTGGATGAATTCGAATGTGGTTGTAGCTTTCAAGACTGCATTTTATATAGATGCGTGTTCAAATTTATAGTTAACCTTCTGCAACCTAGATTTTTATAAAATGTTGATTTTACAATGACCTCTTCGGTTTACCGCGAGAGAGAAAATGTGGCCTTTAATAATCTCTCGTTTTGTTTTCCGGCTTTATTGTATTTTTCCCAATTAAGACAGGCTATCCGTATGAGTGGCAGTGAGTATACGGGACGCATTCTCTACGAATAAATACAAAATGCAGAGAAGCTAGATCTTGTGTTGACAATAATCTTAAAAGATTGATTATTAATTTTAATTGGTGGTGCTTTGCGTTGAATATTTTACCATAAATTAGATTAATTTCGTACTAATTTTGGCAATGACTTGAATGAAATTAAAATTACCAAGTTTGACATTAATGTTAAAACACCTTATTTCCAAATACAAACCTTTTATTTCAAATCATAATCACCAATAAAATAACACATTGCATCAAATATTACGAAACCATAAATAAAACAAGTTGTGACATTTTCGGTTTTCATAGTTGTCCAGTCTGTCACAACTAAGTTATATGAAGAGAAAATCTCTCGCTGTCAATATATTATACTCCTTGCCAAAAAGATTGAAGGGGCTTTTCACAGAAAACGTGATAAGATTTACTATTTGCTTTCAATGCCAAGAATTTGTCTAATTTGTTACCGTTACCACCATGAATAAATACTTTTACTTTAAATAACATAATGTTTGATACTTTTATTTCAGACAGATCTTTCAAAAACTTTTTCCAAGTAAACAATAGTTTGAGATGGCGGATTTTCTTTAAAATCTTGGTGTCGCACCCTTGGATGGTACTGAACTTAAATGTTAAATTATTGTACTTCATTGACTTTTTATTTTTGTTAAAGTTCACACAGACACGCACGCACACTCACGGATATTTTTCTAAAATCTTTCTTTCAGTCTTCAAGTGGTATATATGGTACAATATGGACACCGAATATTTGGTTGGAATAATTTCCTTACTTATATATGTAAGTTAAAAGGTAAAATAGTAATATTTAGTCTAAAATTATAAAATATATATATATTATATTAAAGAGCAAATTCCCGTTTATAAACGCAACATAAAAACAAATAAATGTAATCTTGTTAACTTTGTTTATATTTAATCTCTTCTTAAATCAAGAATTTGTAATTAACAAGATTTTTAGAAGAACTGCGTGCGTTTTTCTACCCTTTACATGGAATATTTATCGAAATTTTGCATTTCAACAAAAAGGGTTCAACAATGTTAATTAATATACCAGTTTCACTATAAATTATTTGTATTCTCTGAATTCTCTAGGTATAGCCTCTGGAGTCCTCTTCTTTCTGGATTAATTCTGCATAATTGGTAAAGCGTAATGGATAGACAAAAAATTGTAGCTTTTATTAAAGCAGACAATTTATGTTAGATACACTTTATTGTAAGTTAACCATTTCCGAGATTTTCCTTGTTTAAATTTTCCAATAATTATACGTTTCTCAATTGGGAATTCATTATTTGTTTTTTATCATCCTGGTCATGCTTGAAGGACGTAGTTTCAATCATTATTTTGGTTTTGAAGCAGCTGCTGATATTGACACTTTTTTTATGTTGTTTGACTATTTCGATATGATTCCACGTGTTTAATATTTCTTGGTTCTGATTTAAATATTTTGTATTATTTAACATTAATTTTATTTCTTTTTAAATGTTGTTTGACCAGCTCTTAAAAGCTTTAATTACAGCTTGAGCCTTGAGTATTCCCTGATTTTCCTTGTACTAACAAGTATAAACTAAAACCATTTCTGCTAATATTTACCTCGATTAACAAGAAGTACTTAGGAGAATAAGCTTTTTAAATAAAAGTTTGCTGCATAATATTTAGAGAAATTAATGGGAAAGTAAGACATCAGAATTTTTTTAAGCATTGTGAAATAAAATGTTGGAAGATATCCAAAGTACCTCTGATAATGCGGAGTAAATATTAAAAAATATTTTTGAACGGCTTGGTGTTGGAAGCTTATGACTTCTGTTTTCCGAAATGTCGTCTAGGGAAGTGGAAAAGAAAATTGCAGATGTACATAGTGTGATTAAACAACGACGGGGAGGGCGAGGGAAGGCAAACAGTTGAAGAGAGTAACAGATGAATGAATGAGTGTATACGAGAGAGAAGTTTTTCATCACATAAAATGCTGCAGAGAGAAATTCACTTTTACCCAGGCAGCAGTCTAAACGGTCCGGTGTGGGTGGTGGCACGCATCGCTAGTTGGAACGACTTTCGACTTTTGTCCTCACTAATCGATAACTCGCAACTACGTGCCCTTTCAGCATGGACCTTACGCTGCTATCGCCGATACTAAAAGAAGTAATTTTCCGCAACCCAGAAAAGATACCGCTCTACTAGAGATGTTTTCAAATAGTAATTTAATTGGAGACGAAATCACTTAACTTCTCCTAATCTAACAAATTATCTCTGTTCAATACTGCAAATGTATCTGTATACACACAAAACCACACACATGCACGTGCGCACGCAGGCAGGTATACCTGTGTATCAAAGTTGAGTCCTTCGTAAAAGTTGGGGCTTATTTATAAGAAACACAGTAAGTCTGTTCCTCATAACGCCATTTGACTTAACTTTGTTTTTATAAGCTTACCAAGCATGTAAAGACATCTGAATGTATCCACCCCCGTTCTCTTCTCGTTGATTGGCTGAGGTTTTACCGCCGTAAATATGGTTTATGTAGCACGTGGAGTGAACGTGAAGGGAACAGATAACCTAATGAAAACCTAAAAAACATGTTGGACTAATGCAAATTAAGTGTTGGTAATATGCAACAAATGTATGTTTATTTATTTAATCTAACGGCTCAGGCTATTGAACAATTGTCGTTAGCCTCCTGACTTTCCAATGCAGTTTTCCATTTGATGTGTCCCAATATTTCTGAACAGCAGAGCATGTACTAAGATGTTCCCAGTTTTGTAAGCATCTTCTTGACACAACATGTACTTCGGTGAGTTAAGAATTTTCATCTGTGTAAATAAATAGTGAGCAAGACAATCATGTGTTATTTTTCGGAATGTTCCAACAGTTTCATTTCGAGATAATTCTGGTATAACGTTTTCTTGCTGAGGATGCTGGCCCATTTATTTTCACTGCTTACTCTGGTGCAAATATATATATCAAATATTTAACTCACAATTACGGAGTATCCTTCGTAACCGGAATCTGATTTCGCGACATCAGTTTTGTTGTCAGATGAACTTCCGATAAGACTAATGACTGCGCTCTCAATAATATTACCCATATTGCCATCCAACTCTCACATTTTGTTTTCTCTTGATTACGTGAGTAATTGTTCCTTTCAAATGGTTTTAACTTGCGAGCTATACTAAGCAGCGCCCTAACCTCTAGCAGCAGTTTGAATCTTTGTTGCCACAAAGCAGCTTTCACCAACTCACCACTCACTCATTCAGCTTATCAGACTTTCTGAGTACGGGTTTTTCCTTCTTTTACTCTTTTTCCCATTATACACGATTTTCCCACATAATAAGAAAGACACACTTATTATCTTTGGTGAATAATGACCATTAATGAATGAAGATGCAACTCAGCTTGGCGCGTATCGACACACGTGCTGCTGTTACAAACATCCTAGTATAAAAATCTTAGAATAATAATCTGATACGTCATTGCTTGAAAGAACAGTAATTTGATTAAAATACTCTGAATGCAGAGAGTAAATTATTATTATTTTAACTAGGGAACTAGTATCCACGGCGGTATGTAGTTATAGGTCCAGCGTCAATAAGAAAGGACTTAATCACGTCATAATGTTGACATGGCGTAAGGTAAGGTAACAGTTTAGTTACCTTTCATTGACCGTCATGGTGGAATAGGTGGCTGTGTGATACAAAGTATTTCCTTATTTAATAAAAATATTTACGACAGTAAATAATCCATACACGTTTTCGAAACACATTGTCCTATTTGCACGACGGTGCATATAAATGCATTCACTCTACCTGCTAGAGAAAGTAAAAAGATAATGTTGGTACTTATTTAGTGCATTTTCATGTTACGTTGTTCCTTTTCTGTTCTGGTGGACTACAACAAGTGAAAACTCCCTGAGCTGTGAGCGAAACAACTGCCACGCCTGCTCAGGTACGTCCCTAATGTTTTTGGCAAGACTAGTATGAACTCTCCAACGTCCAACTTACGTAACTTGTCACCCCACAGCCTACTGCGTTACGTCACGTTGCGGCGTGTTGCTGGAACAGGATCGATGTATGTATCTTGCGTCGCCACGCTGAGGATGTACATGTTTTTGAAAGAGAGGTGTACAGTCATGGCGAGAGATGTGTGCCTAGGAAACTGCTTTTTACATAACTCTTTCACTGGTAATATCCAATATAATAGCTTTTTCCTTTCGTGGCGGTTCGGTTTGAGCGTGTATTTTGGGATGCATCGTCTCTCTAACGAAATTCTTGTTTTTTCTATAAATATATGAATACAATTTTTACTTTCTCTACACGAACTATGTACATAGTGTATAGAGAAGGTATTGTATTGCACCCAAAAATTAGATACCGAGATTTCACCGGAAATACATGTTTAGAGTGCCCCTGAATAAAAAAAAAAAGAAGCATTTTTGGAAAAAGGTCCGTGTGTGTCTGTGTGAGTGTTTGTGTGTCTGTGGACAGCATAGCTCAAAAACGAAAACACTCTTAAATACCAAACTTGGTATTTATGTTTGTTACCTTCCAAGGATTTGACACGAAGATTTTCAAGAAAATCCTCCCACCCTCAACTATCTTTACATGGAACTTTTTTCGAAAATTTTGATTTTCTCAATAATGGCTCTAACGATTTTGATTAAAATATCGTACCTTAGGATACTTACCTGACAAATAATATGTATATCTTGAATTTTCTGGGAATAGCCTCTGAAGACTACTTTATTCTGAATGAATTTTGCGAAATTTTGCATAACTGCTAAACCGTAAAAAATGGACAAAAACTTACCGTACAAAAAATGTAGAGCACATTAAAACACACAATTTAAGTTATACAATTTTTTTCGAGGAGCTGGTCGTTTTTGAGATATCGCTTGTTTTTGGTTTCAGCTTTGAAAACCTTGTATTTTCTCATATAGAAAATTTTCAATTCGTGTCCATACAAACAAAGGAACTTCAGTCACCTAGTAACCAGCTTTTGACTTCACTTTAATCTATGATACTCCCATATTTCGCTTCTACTTACAAGGAAGCAAGTAATAAGACTATTTCTGCTAATTTTTTCTCCATTGGCAGGAAGTAAATTGAAGAATCAATAATTTGTTACAGAGAAGTAGAGAAAGTCATGTGAATGGAATACATCAATTTTTTTGAATTTGCTGCTTACCAAATAAAGTACTCTTGTTTACATATATTTTATTTAGGGATTAACAAAACAGGTAGCTGCGTTCCTGTTATTGCGATGATAGTAGTGAATCTTCCCTTTCTGTTTTTCTCTTTCTCACTTCCTTCTTTAATTTGGATGTCCTTCATTTTTCATTTCTCTCTCTTTCAGTTCTTCATCTTTCTTCATTTTCATCTCTCACCCTCCCGCTCTCCTTCTCTCTCTCATCCTAGAAACACACCAGGGTGTGTAAATGATTTCTCCGGTTGGGTTGACTCCTCTACTACCACGAATATTGCGGGACAGGGAATAATTCCGGTTAAAGAAAAATTCGCCGCCTCAGCCGGGAATCGAACCCGGGACCTCCGGGTGAGAAGCCAGCTCGCTGACCACTCGACCACGGAGGCAGTCTACAAAGATTATTATTTTATGTACATCATGCTAATCAAGATAAACATTATCAAATTGGTCTTATAACTCTCTTCCTTGTAAGTAGGAGGGAAATAAGGGAATACACTAGGATAATGTGATAGTCAGTTCCTTTAAAAGCCGATCACTAATTGAAACAATTGAAATTCGGCTCTCTTTGCTTGACAGGAGACAGCAAAAGAGAGGTGAAAAGAAAGATGTCTTGCCTTTTGAGAAATGTTTAAGTAGCTCGGAATATCTCGAAAACGGTTAACTCCACAAGAAATGATGGCATAAATTGTGTGTATTAATTAGATCTACATTTTATGTAACAAGATTGTGTCTATCTCTTACGGTTAACCAATGACACAAAAGCTATACAAAAGTGATCCAGAATGAAGAGTTGTTCAGAGGCTATTTCCAAAAATTTTAAGATATACATTTTGTTATGAAAATGTCTTAAATATATGGCATTTAATAAAATTCGTCAGAACCATTTTTGAGAAAATCAAAAGTGTCAAAAAATGCTACATTTAAAGGGTAGTCGGGGTGGGAGGATTTACGTGAAAATATTCCTGCTTGTCCTTGGAAGGTAATGAACTTAAATATCAAGTTCACGTAGGCAGACAGATACAAACACGGATGGCATGTTTGTAATATTTTTTATTACTCGGGGATCTCAAAACATGTATTTCCGGTGAAATTTGCGTATCGTATTTTGGGTGAAATGCAATAATTCTCTATCCAATGTGTACATTGTACATACATGCCAGAGAAAGTAAAAAGTTAATAATGAATTGCGTGTTGGGTAAAAGAAAACAAAGACCTACCCAACCAAAAAATCAGACTTTAACCCAAAATTAGATTTAAAGGATCTTTTAAATCATTGGTTTACTTTATTTACTTAGAAAACTCTAGCTGAGCAGGATGCTCAGGCAGTTTCATCTGTTGCCCGCATTCGGGAGGTCGCGGGTTCGATCCCCGTGGGCGGACTATCTGACCCATGGATACTTTTCGAGGGTTTCCCCGTGTCGCCAGACGAATGCTGAATAAGTTTATTTCATCCCCCGAATTTTCTCGTCCAATATTTCCTGCTCCATAATTTCATAATCATCTTTCAGGGCTGAAGGACCAGGCGACGGAGCTTGGCGGGTTGTGGCTGGATGATGATTTGAAAAAGATTATTCCTGGCGTCGTCGTCGGGAACACTCGGCTGGGCTTCACCTTCCGATTTCAGGGCTCCCTCCGAAGGCTCGTAAGCAGGGCCTACGGCAGCGTAGGAAGCGTTCTAACTAGAACAGACAGGGACTCCATACATGCTTGTGCCCGACGTCATCTAGATTTGATCACCCTTCGTATCTCTCCCCTCATCCCTCCCTGGGGTTGCGTAAATGGCAAAGTGCCTACGTCCAATGCTCTGCCCAGAGTCCTGGTGGCCTGTCGGAAACATCCTAATTCTAATCCTACAAAACTCCAGCCGCACGGAGTTACGGACTGGATAGCCGGCGTAAGAGTGTGCTCCATTTAGAATCGTTATGAACCCTATCCCTACGTGTGCACATCGTCGTCCTTATGAGATCGCCCTTTGAGTCTCCCTCTCTTTTTCAGGGTTTACGTTAGATGCAAAACGAGTGCCATTTTGACCTATTTACGGTGAAGTGCTCCAGTTTTGATGGTCTTTCCGTCTGTCTACTCCTACTTATACTCCTTGGTTTTTAGCAATTTCATTGCTAAACTCCTAAAAGAGTGAGTTTCTTGTGTTAGTGCCACAATAAAAACGAAAATGTTGTCTATTGTCTAGTTATTTGCAATGAATGCAACATACATACATTTTGTATTGCGGAATGCTTTCTGAACATAGGTTTCTTCTCTTTCAGGAGATGCTAGAAAGGTATCTGAAAATATGTTATACATATTAGATATGACGTTCAAACAATAAATTTATGATATAAAATAAGTAGCGGTATAATAGTAGTACAGATTCAGATGGTCAGCGGTAATGTGTGCGACTCGCATTACCCCCAATATATAATGGTACTCTGAGAACCATAGTAGTTAAACAGCGCCCATAAATAAAGCTCCATTTCATTTCATTTCAGGCGGCCCTCAAGTTTGTTCACAGGTGACGCCTCCTTTGGGGTTCTTGGTGGTTTCATTGGGGTCACAGATTCTTCATATATTATGATTATTTTTCAATTATTTACCTCCATTCCGTTTCCCTCTCATCTTTCAAGTGTGCTTCCAGATTCGTAGCATATGGCAGTGCGGGTAGATGACGCAGATGCATGCTGAATGAAAGGCATCTCCATGGACTCTAGATGGCTACCAGTTCGACGGCTTGCACGCCCTCTCTGGCGCTAGGCAGTGGGACGGGTCACCGGGCTTGAAACGTTAGACACTTCCGCGCGTCTCTGGTGGCCTTTCTGGCTGCGGCCTCCAAAGGTTATTTCACCCCATTCCACCCTCTACAGGACTGCATAGGTCCCAGTGGATAAGATGTTTCCCTTCGTTATCTACTCTTTGCGCTTTTGTTGGAGTAGTAGTAGTAGTAGTGGTAGAGGAGGTGGTGGTGGTGGTGGTAGTGGTAGTGGTAGTAGTAGTATAGAGATTATAACAAATTAGAAATAGCAGTAATAGAAACAGTAGTAGCACAGAAATCCTTAAATGAATTTTTAAAGGCAATGTATGAACGAATTAACTCGCGGAAAATGTTCGGCACTGCCTAATCAAAGCGAACCGTCACTGGCTGCGCAAAATATGTAGCAGCGGAAAAGTTAATGGCATTATGCTAATGCCGCCTGTGGAGTGTTCTAGCGCTAAAGGATAACATCTTCTAGAAAGTAAAACCATCAAAGAGCTTCCGGAGCTAGCTGCCCGCTACAATCTTCACCTGTTCGGAGATTTAACAAAAATAAGATAATGAGTTGCTGTAACTACTATCAAAGCTCACATCCAAAAACTGTTTTTTTTTTCTAGAATTAACCAATAACAGTAACAAACTATATGCAAAATAATTCGACAAAAGAGAAGACTAAGTAAAGAGCTTACTTCCAATCCTCACTTAATCTTTCATATTACTTTGCATACCCTACTTATATATGGTATAGGAAGTAGTGTAATGCACCCCGACATTTAAGATTGATAATCCACAACAAATACGTATTTTGGGGTCTAAAGTAGATAAGTATAAATTTAGACAAATATCTGTGTGTGTATGCCCGTCTGTGAGGCGAAACGTTGATAAATACAAAAATTTATATTTCTAGTCACACTGTTTGCCATACCGATGAAGGTATTAAGAAACTCCCCCCCCCCATAAACTTTCGTAGATTTTGATTTCCTCAAAAATAGTTTTACAATTTTAAAACACTGTATGTTAAGAATGCGTGTCGCTATTAAAGTGCACATGTTTTTCATAGCATCTATAATATTCTTGGTTCTGAATAAGTTTTGTATAGTTTGTATATTGGTAAGCCATAAGAGATGGACGAAACCTTACTTAGAAAAACTGAAATATACAATTTATGTCAAATTATTATTAGCCTTTATTATATATTCGTTGTTATACCTTTAAACTTTATTAGCTGAAACTTCAACTATGCTCTTTTTCTGCATGTGTTCGTTTGTAACAAGCAATATTCAAAGTGAGACCGTTAATTAGCTTCTCTATAAAAACTATTGTTAGTTCTTAACTATTTAGCATTGTATAATTAAAGATTACAAATGCTTATTAACTTATGTATTTAACAGAGTAAATTCAGCTTGGAGAAGAAATAGAAAGTTGACGCCAAGATAGTAGTATGCTGTGAGAAGCGCTTTGTTGGAAAGGTTTCTTTTGTCCAGTCACGTACGACCGGCTCACGCCGGGGGTAAACCTTAAAATTCGGAGAGTAATTTTCCATTGTACAACACGTGTCACGTGAGTGTTGCAGTGCACCCTGGGTTGAGAAAACTGAATTTTGGGTAATATTTACGTCAATTGCGCGGCCTTTCTGTCCAATCAGAAATATGCAGTCATTGCGGTATTTTTAGTATACAAAGAGCCCAAGAAGACACATTGGAGCTGTCTGTCGTCTATTGACTATCTGTCGCTGTCATGCTGTCGGTTGTCAGTTTGAACGTCACTTCTTCGCTCAAAGTTAAGCACGGTAACTTGTAACTGAAAACTTAGTAGTTTCAAGCGCTCTAAGTATATTTAAAGTCAGATACGTTATATTGTATAGAAATAAGGAAGAATAAGTAAATATAATTACGTGTGATTAACCAAGTACTAAAGTTCCTAACAAGTGCTTAATTTAGCAGAATTGTAAAGCAAAGTGCTTATCTTGCATCTACTAGTAAAAATAAATTCCATGAAAGTTACGCACGTTTTCAGTATTATAAGCTCACTCCCTGAACTACCCTCATTAGCTGCACCACCCCGAGAGAGTCAACTATTGTGCAGACTGGATAACGCCAAGGCATATTCACCGGTAGTAAATTCACATCAATAGATGCGTGGGTCTAATCATTGGTAGTGGAGTGAGTCTTGCCAACGTCACCAATCTGGGCTCGAAGACGAGAACTCGTCATCTGGTGCTTTGAATTTGGTGGTCAGGAGAATATGCCAGAACAATAAGGCCACCGCATACGGTACACAACGTATAAGGACACCGCAAAAGAATTGATGTTGCTTTGTTCATCATGCATGCAACTACTTATTTTATTTAATTTGAGATCTTATCTAGATAAAAAAATGCCGACACCTACTTTGAATAGAACAATTAAGTTTTTTATTAAAACTATAAACTATGAGGAATTAAGTGGAATTATAAAAGGAAGAGTAACGCAAATGTGTTGACTGTGTGTTCTGATTTTGCTTTAATATCTCTTACTATGATAACAAACAAATATTACACTAAAGTAATATAAACTTGCGAGAAAAACTCCCTTATGGCGTTTTGCAATTAAGCAGGAAAAATCTTATTTTCTTACGAGATCTATACGAGTAATGAATAATTCATTTTCACATACATATTCTTTAGCTTTTGAAATGATAAGATGTAGATTTAAAGATAAGCATATGGAGTATATTGTTTTATTACAATACTGTTTAAGGATAACAAAATAAAATTTTGAGGTGAGAAATATACAAGTATTACGAAATAAAATATAGTTATTCAAATTTTTACACATAACAACTAAAAGATGGAGTTTTAGTAGTTTCAGTAAACTATGCTTAAAATACAATGCTTTCTTTTCTTCCTTTAAAAAGTATATTTTTAAAAAATCCTATATGTTACATTCACATGATTTTCCTTACCCTCTATCGTTTATTAGTGATTATAGAAGCTTTTCTAACGAAATATATGTTTCTATTTCATTTTGATCGAGAAGTATCTATATTAAGCTTTTTGTTTTAGACACAAAGGAAATATCTATAGTCAAAGGTTGCCTAAAAGTTACATATACTTTCTATACCATCGTAGAATCAATTGAAAATCAAAAGAACTTTAACAGAATTACACAATTGCTGTATATATTGGAAATGGTTTAACCACAGAAAAAGATTATTTAAAATATATTCTGTGTTTAAAAGAGTTCTCCATTTTTTGTGTAGTACATTTTCGTTTACCGCTTAAAACATTTCGGTTATTCATGGTTATACATAATTTCTTCCAAATGAAAAAGTCTTCCAGGCTATTCGCAAAACATTTCAGAAGAAAACTATTTCAAAAATGTTCTATATGAATGTTGGGTTGCAGGTGTTTTCTTGAAAATCTTGTGCCGCATCCTTGAAAAACGCTGAACTTAAATATAAATTTCAATACCAATCCACACTGGATTTTTTTTTCTAAAATGCCTTTTTTATTTATTCAGAGTACCGGTGAATTTTCGCTATCAATTTTTTAGTGGAATACAATATCTTCTCTATCCACTATGTACACTTACATGTACTACAGAAAGTAAAAGTAACGACTGTACACACTTGTGTCATAAAAAATCCTATTGTGGTTTTATAAATTTCCTAAACCTGCCTTGTGTACAGTTTAAGTATGTGTTCTGTAGTTTGTTAGCTAGCATTGTGTTCATACGTTTTAACTCCTTTCTCAGTCTCCTATGTGCCCACATCAAAATTGTTAGCATTATGATATTATCTAATTGTAACCACTTATGCCTACTAACAGGAAGTAGATAGAAAATAAACTTTTTGCGTGAATGATTTGTTGAATTGGTACAAACTAAACTGTAATGGACAGATCAATAATGTGCTTTTTTAATGATTAGCTCATGTTCTTCCACTACTTCACTTGTAAATTTATAACTTGATACTATTTATTGTATATGGCCCTATTTCATATTGCTATATTTAACCCTTTATATGTGTTCTTGTTAATGTTTGTATTTGATAAGCTTTTTCCATGAGGCAAACTTGTAAAAAAGAAACAAAAAAATAAATGCGAGGCTGGATCCAAAAGTAACACACAATAATATTTTTACAAAAATGTTTAACAATTAAAAGAAATCACAAATGAACTGATAACTTTTACATACTTTTCGACGCAGTAACCAACTTTTTAAACACATTGTTCTATTGTGACACCAGTTTCAATAAGCCGTATACGTAGAAGTCCGTTTTTCTGAAGTGTAACCATCTGCCGACTGTTGGTTTAACTGCCGCCTCTGTCGTAAAAACGTTGGCCGGCAGGAATTTCTTTATGGGACCAAACAGATGGAAGTCTGATAGTGCAAGGTCAGGGTTGTATGGTGGATGTAGGAGCACCTCCCACACAAATTTGTTGATTCTCTGATGAGCAGCAGCAGCAACACGGGGGCGAGCATTTTCAAGAAGAAATTTAACATCATCAGCATTAATGTTGTGGCGTTTGTCACGAAGGGCTGCAGCATTTCACAGTGGTTCCATGTTCAGCAAAGTCCACCAATAAAATACCATGTATATCCTAGAGCGCTGGTTCAAGCACTTTCCTAGCAGAATGAGTCACTTTGAATTGTTTCTTTTTTGGGAAATCAGTATGTTTCCACTCCATATTTGCCTGCTTTGTTTCGGGCGTGTAGTAGTAAGCCCACGACTCATCACCAGTGACGATTCTTTTCATAAAGCCATGCCCTTCTGCGGTGTACCGCGTTAAGTGATTCAAACTTGTTATCATTTGCTGGCCCTTGTAGTTGCCTGTCAGGTTCTTAGGCACGCAGCGGGCACTAACTTTACGAAATTTCTACGTGTCATGAACAATATCGTACATTGTGCCATAGGAAGTGTTGAACTGTTGCGATTGGATTCGCAGTTGCACACGCCGGTCGTTCAAAATTGCCGTCTCAATGCCTCTGACATTCTGCGGGGTTGCAGCTGTTACCGGCCTCCCGGAGCGTGGCGACACACTAAGGTTCACTCGGTCCTCTTAGAAGAATGGACACCACCTAGAGACATTGCTAAAGTCCATAAAATCATCACCAAACACGCCACTCATGTCCTGTGAATTTCGCTTGGTTAAGCTCTTTGGCCCACAAATATCGAACCACACCTCTCGCTCTTCACACGTGGATGGCAGAAGCATGCTCGCAATCTTTGTTGCCTAGTTCTCGCTTCTCTCGCTAGAGCTGCATGAAAAAATACCCTCTGTAGTGTAAACATCAAATTATATTCTGTGTGAAATTGCAATATTCCAGCTGCAATACTCAGGCAGAAAAAAATTATTGTGCGTTACTTTTCGACCCGCCCTCGTAAATAACTGTTAGAGGTCTGATGTGTTTACACGTATATGTGAACAACATTTAAAAAAACTGCAAAAATATTTTGCTACCTGATAGAACGAACTATCGAGGAAATTTAATTTAGGATTAAAGTTTACTGCATCACAATGCCTGCTATAAATATTTAAAAAATATCACATTTTTTTATTTATAGAACATAATGACTAACAACAGAGTGCGTGTGTATAAGCGATCATAAGGGTCACTATCCCAGAAAATACCGTGACAAATCCTTGTTAAGATCTCTTTTCATGTCGAGGTTGACCTATTTTTATACTTCGTGCGTTTAATTTAAATGTGTTAGGCGTTTCTCTCATTGATACTACATCGATATGCAGGCTGTATAAAAACATCACGGTTTTTCTTATGATGGAACCGCAAATCAGAACTCTGACGCCTAATGTTTAGATAACTTTCTGAATACAATACCACTACTTATTTTCTTTTTCCTTAAAATGAAATGGCCTGTTATTTATGGACGCTCTTTAACTGCTTTGATTCTCAGCGTCCCATTCTAAATTGGGCGTCAAAGATCGGTTAATGTTGCTCAGAGGCCTCTCTTATCAGGCTTGAGGTTCTTTTACGTGCCGTAAATCTACGTCACGGGACCCACAGCTTTCAGTGTTTCTTTCCCCCATCGGTTTATAATTCTTAAAATGAAACGGTAGTTTCTCTATATCATTCTTTGTGTAGGTTTATCCAATTGTTTTTGTACTATTTTGTTTTATCATATTCTTCTTATATCTTCATTTCTTTGTGGTGTATTTCCTATAGTCAACAACTGCTCTTAAAATTTTCAGTTCGTTTGCCTCCAGATTAATTTTATTTTTCTCTCTCATGATCCAAATTTTCGCTTCCATATAACAGTTTTGGCACCGATATTATTTTATAGAATTGTATAATATATCTTTTCTTGCTTTACTTTTGAAATATATTTTTACGGTGAAATTGAGATAATTCAATACCTTCAATTTTGTATCAGATCAATTCTCTCTGATACGATATGTTGCAATATAAGTATTTAAATTCTGAAACTTGTTCTACTGCAGTGTTTTCTACCACAAATTCTGATCGGATACTCTCTTTCTTCTGAATGCCACTTTAGTTTTGCTTAAGGATATTGCCATATTATATTCTTTTTCTATTTTATTTGAGGTGTATATTGACTTCTGAAAATTATCTTATAATCATCTGGAAACATTAAACGTTAATCTCTACTTTTAAAATGTTGGGAATAAAAGGTATAATATTCATCCATTTTCTAACTATCTCATCAACGTATATTACTATGCATTACTTATAGAAATGTTATTTTTGTATCCATTTTACAGGAATTAATGACAGAAAGGTAGATTATAAGGCTCTCTGACCTAGTATTTGCTATGACGAGAATTGGTGGATTGCGCGCACTCTGTTCGAATGAGTAGCTACGAAGTTGCCATTATGTTGATGATTTCCAGCCCGTGTTGGGTATGCTAATACAATTCAACTAGCGCAAAAAGTTTAGGAGTCACTTAGAGAAGAGCTATACAGGGTGTCAAAAACTATATTTACAGCGTTTCAGGTATGATCAAGAGGTAATATATATATTAAGTGAGAAAAGTGACCAAGTTTCTCGGGGTGGCCTTAAAGGATAGGTTTTAGATAGCTTCTTTTGAGTATAGTACTTTTTATTCACTTCCGGTTCAAGCTGTCATAGCGGAAAGTGAATTATATGCAATCAGTAGTGGGATACCTATTTTATTGCACGTATGTGCATGAGTTACAATAAGTCCTCTAACCTTTTACATATTTTAACATTCAGGCATGAAATAATCATATTTCATAGTCTAATGTAACTATTTAATTCTTGCATTTACTTCCTTTTTATTTGTAAATATTTATTTACGATTTAATTAATGTAGTAGTTAAGCATGAACAGGAAGTTATTGATATTTTAAAGTCATCATGTGGATAAGGCGTGGATAATCAATGTCACAATGATAACCACTATGTTTAACAGCTGTTGAACAGTAGGGATAGGAATAGAATTTTTCGGAGAGAACTTGGCACCAATCCAGTGAGTATATTGTACTTACGCCCGCGAAAGAACTCTCCGGGAGGGACGGATGCATGGGTTATCTAATGGTTTATTCCTGTATTATTAATATAAATCCCAGTTTTAAAGTTTTACGTGATCTGAGTTTAATGTTGTAATGTTGTAATATTAATCCGTTTGAAGGTATTATTTAAGGGATAAAGATGTAATAATTTAATGTGACATATTAATGTTAAATAAGTTTTAACTAACTTATTTTTCATCATATTGGATGAATTATACTTTTTTGGATTCTATTTAAATGACTATAAATTGTATTTAATTTCACTTTAACTTTGTTATGAGGTTGAATGTCATTATTATATATAAGTTTTATTATATTGTTTTTTTTTTCTTTATTATCCTTTCTAATCAAATGTGGTGCCCAATGCTTCTTGAACTCTTCAGTTTTATCATTTAATTTATATATACTTAGCTCTTATTAAATGTTTTCACCTCGAAAGAGATATCTTCGGATTGCAATTTACTTTTATCTTGTGTTTATAATCCAGGATTTTGTGTCATATATTAATGGAGATATACTCATTGCTTTACAAAATTTAAGAAATGTATGAGGGTTATTTTGTCTACAGATCTCATCCCAGTGCAACAAAGGCACGTCCACTTCAATAGCCTCTAACAAAGAAGAGGTATATTGTTTGTAGTTTTCTAAATTTTGAGAGAAGTATAACTCATGCTGTCAACCCTGATGCTAAAAAGAAACAAGCGACCATCCCAGTCGAACTGAGCACCACAGCTAATTAATAATATACAAGTTGTCTTTATATGATGAATGTAAAAAAAATACTGTTTGCCACAACTGTTCAAAGCATATTTATTCTGCTCGCAGGATTAAATCATGCTTAAGGTATTGGATTAATTGTTTTTTGTTTTTTTTCACACAAGCCGTGTGTAGGATAAGAGTTGGATAGGTAGAACCAAGCTGAAAAATTCAATGCCATAGCCGGTATTTGAACCACGGATCTCCCGATCTCTAGCCGGTTGCTCTGTCACTGAGCTACCATGGCAACATGCCGGCATAGCATTGCATTTCTCAACTGACTCGCAAGTTCTCGCCGAAATCTTTGATCCATGAGGTTTCCCCGGGTCACTAGGCGAATGCTGGAGAGTATTCTTCATTCCTCCGAACTTCCTGACCCTTCATCCTATCTTCGTTTCATCCCAACGGGACTCAGGGTCGGTGTCGATGAGGACTGCGGCAGAGGCGCCATTTCGTGGAGGTGACGGCGCTCTGAAAATGCAGCTCTCGGCGACGGGATGGCGTAAGTAGTTGTCTGCGAACATAGGTGGTCTAACCAGGACTAAGTTCCGGGCTCCTGGCGCTCCCCGCGTTGAGATGAACTGCTTGTAAACTGTTAGGGACCCTTTACGACGGCTCTCTTCCTGTCTGGATGTCGATCGATATCTGAAATTACATTCACTTCATCCTTCCTCCAGGGATCTGATGTACAATAATCCCACGGCTGTAGTGTGGAATACCCCTCCATGTCGTATATACACACCACTCGCCTCTCAACTAAACGGTTTGGGTTCGATACCAAGAGACCATATGTGAGATTTGTGGTGGACAAAGTAGCGCTGGGGCGGATTTTCTCCGAGTTCTCTGGTTTTCCCCACTATCTCATTTCACCGATCCTCCATCTTCATTCCTCGTGTCATCTCCTGCAGTACCACAAATAGTAAAACCAGGCGTTAAACACTATAAAAAGATAATGATGTTGCTCAGCTATGACTAAAGACTTTAAACAATCTAATGTTACACCGATATCACAGCTGAATGTTTTATAAAAGTTAGCTTTTACATAGCATTGAGCTTTGGCAGATGTTTTAAAGTGTAATGTTGGCCTAACCAAAGGGCAGAAAAGGAAGGAAACTGAAGGGCAGTTCTTCGTGACAGGAAAGCTCATGATGTTTGCATGACTCGAGTGCAATGTCGCAGTCATTCATTAAAGCCCTGCCGACAGATCTGTGTCCATTCATTATACGTATACCTGTGTACTGTCACAGTTATTAGCTAACGGTTAGTTTCGTATTAATTGGCTGCACGCCGGAGCAAGAGCAATGTAATTGCTAAATTGCACCACTGTAGACTAATTACAAGCTAATACAAGAGCAGCTCTACAGACTGACTCTCTCTCTCTCCCAAAGTCATGTAGTCTAAGCAAATCACGTTGTTTGATGCATTACTCTTGCATTAAGGTAATACCTTGGATGAAGACTGGCAAAAATAACTTTTTAAAGGGGATACAAAAATTAAATGCAGAAAACTCCCAATATATGTGTTTATTGGTTTATTTACACGCAATATGTATATAGTGTGTAGAAAAGGTGTTGTGTTGTAACAAAAATTCGATAACGAGATTTCATCGGAAATACATGTACAATCAAACGATATGCAGAGGAAGAACATTTGGATAATGAGAGAATCCACTCTAACATTCGTCTGACGACCCGGAGAAAACCCACGGGTCGGAGTTGGTGGTCGCCGGGTATCGAACCTGGTACATCATGAATGTCAGTTGCTTGCGTTATCGCGGCGCCACCTCACTCGGTAGACTCTGGGCACTCCGGAAACCCTTGTTTTAAAGAAACGTTCTAGAGCCCAGCCGGAAAGCGAACCCGGGAACACTCGCACATAATGATATATAAGTTGAAATTAGAGACTGAATGGGTCTAATTAAAAGAATCTAATGTGTTCCACTCACATGACCTTTCTCTTTAATGTTTGTGTCTACAGTATGAAAATTGAGACTAACATTAACCGAAAATTGAGACAAACATTAAAGGATAACACTAGTTTAAAGCGAAAATCAAACGTTTTTAAAGCTATCCCGTGGAATTGTCATTGAATTTCGCTTCTTTGCATGGCCAGGAGTAAACCAAAAGAAGCACGATTGACTTCCTGTTTGAGAAACGCATAAGTAATTTAAAACTGAAACCAATAACAAAGAATATCTAAGAAATTGTTAACAGTATAAAAAATGTATAAGACGTAAATTGTGCGTTTAACAAGATCAACATTTTCTTGTGTTGTAAGTTTTTTTTTTTTTTTTTTTTTTTTTTTTTTTTTTTTTTTTTTTTACCAATAATACAAAAGTGATCCAGAATTTAGAGGTCTTCTGAGGCTATTCTCAGAAAATTCAGGATATAGGTGCATTTCATTTGTCATGAAAATATCTTAAACATAAGTTATTTTAATCAAAATCATTACAGCCATTTTTGAAAAAATAAAAATGATCAAAAAATGTACCATGTAAGCGGGTAGTTAGGGGTGGAGGAACTTTCTTGGAATTCTTTATGTCGCACCTTTGAAAGTAACTTGCCAACTTTTCGTTTTTGAGTTATACTGTCCATAAATACACAGTCAATGATTTTTAAATAAACCTTTGAGGTTGAGCTGTGGCCGAGTGGTTAGACCACTTGCCTCTCACCTAGGCAACCTGGGTTCGACCCCAAGCGATCGCGTGTGAGATTTGTGGTTCCCCCGCTTTCGCATTCCACCGGTGCTCCATCTTCAGTGCATGTATCATCAGTGTCATTGCCTGCGGTGTCATTCATAGTAAAAGTGGACGTTAAACAGTATTTTAAAAGTAAACAAACCTTCCTATAAATGCTCTTTCCTTTTTTTTTTTTTTTCTTTCTTAGATTTTTATTTAGAGATCTCAAAACATATATTTATTATGAAATCTCAGTATCCAATTTTTGACGAAATAAAATACCTTCTCTACTTACTATGTACTTATGTTAGAGAAAGTAAAACAAAAAAAGTATACGAAATTGTATTTCTTCCACCTACTAGGTTGAGCGTATACAAAAGGAAAATTAAATTTCTATATATCTAGTTACATGTGAACAAGCTACTAGCATACTCATTATGGGCAGTTATAATTCTGGATAATTTTCATCACTATCACGTTACAGCTAATGCAATACAGCAAAGAGAAGGTACCGGTGAACAAACAAGGGCATAGCGGCAAGTGCGTCCTAGTTATCGAGGATGTCATTGCCAAGGTTACGTTGCTAGTGACAACACAGAGAGCATTGCACTCTTGCAAAGAACTGGTACAGATGGCTTATATTAGCTAACCACAGGAGTAAGTTTCCATAACTGTCTTCGTTCGTAATTCTTTAATTACGTAATACTCTTATCCTATATCCTAACAATTTCATTTGCTTGTTCTTATGAATGCATTACGTAAAAGATAGTACATAATAGATAGACAGTGGCTTTAAAAAAAAAGTCGTAAGCTATACATACCAAATATATTCTCATCTTCCTTTTCTTTATCAAGGATTAGGCTTGCATCCTGTTCCGTCTTCAATCTAGGCATCCCTTCGCAGATCGAGCTTCTGGTTCGTATTTATGCTGTATTTTAATTCTGTAATTTATTTTTAAATGTTTTATTTAGTTATTTTTGTAGTCAACGTCGTTTAACCTGGTAGATCATATCGGAAGAAGAATAAAATGGGTAAAATTATGCCTAAATAATCCCGGAGACTTTAGAACTTAGAATTACTCGACATTTGTCTTCTCAGGATACGGGAAAACCGCACAAAAAAGAAAAACCTTATCCAGATAAGACGATCCAATCAAGATTCCAACTCGAAACCTCTTGAACCTGAGGTACACATGCTACCACCACCACGCTACAGGGCACTTAATTTTGTCTTTATCTACAATTTACTTTTGCTTTATCGAAATTTAATTTTATCTCTTATTTACTTTTTGTGTTATTTTTAATTTTAAATATTTTACGTTTATTGCTTAACCATCTCTTTTTATAGTTTATATCCCAACCTAAACTTAAACTGAGATATGTGTATGTATTCAATTATATTATATTATATTATAATTTAAAATCATCTTACGGAATGCCATGCCATTTGTTTTCTTTCTGTTTTATTACTACGACTTTCTCTACTAACGACGAATTACCTTATATCCCTTACCTATATAATGCTGCATTATTTTACTCACGTTAAGATATGGTGTACATATGTCTCTGTCTAGGAAATGTCTGCTTAAGACAGAATTGCTTAGCCATAACATGATGCAAAAGCATTATTGACGAAGAAGAAGCACAGTCTTCCAGAAATAGTTATAAGCACTGACACTAGAGAAAAATGTAAACATGCAAACTGGAATATTCGAAAACGGCTGTTTATTATATAATTGATAGTTACAAAGAACTATACAAATAAACGAAGGGAACTTCACAGGTCATCCACAGATTATTAAAGATACACATTTTAATAGTCTAAACGTAATGCACTACTTTAATCAAAAAATTTCGAGCCAATTTTGATAAAATAAATAATAAATAAAAACATGTTCCATTTAAAGACTAGCTTTGGATGAGCAAGCTTCTTGAAATCTGCAGTTAGCATCTTTGAAAGATGTTAAGCTTAGATACAAAGGGTGGTATTTATCCAAAACTTTTGTGGGCAGTGCAACACGAGCAATACTTTCTTTTTCTTTCTTCTTTTGGATTCAGGGGCCTCAAAATATACCTTTATACGATATCAAGCATTTTGGCAGGAATACGTACTTCTTTTAACTATTTAAGCTATTTTTACAAACGCTTATTCTACTATCTAAATTAGATTAATCGAGACAAGCTAATTGCATGTTTACTAACATATAGGAGCGATGATGCGAATTTAGAAAGATCTTCTAAGCAATATTCGAATCTTTTAAGAGCGGGTAACTACGTGATAACTTTGAGATTCCCTTCTACTCTCAGAAACTCCGCAAAAAAATACATTTTGACATAACTGTGTGCTTTAACGAGCCCTACATTTTAGTGCAGTAATATTTCATCTATACATACCTATATTACCGTGTATCAGTTATGTACTCTACTTAGTACACGAAGTAAAGAAAGTAAAATTATCGAAAGAAAAGAAAAACTCTTATGTGTTATATTCACATGACCTCTATCCGTTCTTCGTCGAACTATTCTTCAAAAACTTAATTTTCTCTCTACTTCATTTTAACCGAGATAATCATTTGTAAAACCTTTTAGGTTACATTGGTAATACAGGAGAGTTTAATTGATTGTTAAATCTTTCAAAGGCTATGTAATGGCTATGAAATTTGGTTCTCTTTACATGATAAAAGATAAAAAGAAAGAAAGAAGATACAGTAACGTCCCTTCATTTGAGAAAGGTATAAGTATCGGAAAATTCAAACCAATAAAAAGGAATTTCTTGGCAATGGTTAGCGCCGCATAAAAAGAAGACACACATTGCGTGCTTTAACAAGATGCATATTTTTATGTAGAAAGATTTTAGGTAGCTCTAATGGTTTACGGTTGGGAGCTTTCCAAAAATATTCGTTTTGAATCCATAAATATGCTCGATCCAAATTCTAAGTTTGTTCCTAAAGATGGTTTGAGATAAGGGATTCTCAATACTATCTTCGTGTAGCATCTTTGGAAGATATTAAATTTAAAAATGGATTTCCGGGCTTTTTGTTTTTGAGTCATACTGTGCACAGACACACAGAGGCACACACACACACACACACACATATAGACCGTATTTTTCTTTCTCTAACACATTTGTATAATCTACATAGGAGCTAGAGAAGGTATTGTATTTCGCCCAAAAAGTCGATACCAATATTTCACCGGAAATATCTGTTGTGAGGCTCCTTGAACCCAAAAAAAATCATTTTTAGAAAAAGATCAGTGTCTATGTGTCTGTGTGTGCGAGTGTCTTTGTGTGTGTCTGTGGATAACATAACTCAAAAACGAAAAGTCCGTTAAGTATCAAACTTGGTATTTAAGTTTAATATCTGCCAAGGATAGGGCTCAAAGATTTTCAAGAAAATTACCCCACCCCAAACTACCCTTTACGTACAAAAATGTTCGAACATTTTATTTTCGTCTCTCTTTTGTTTGACTCCAGGCTTGTTTCAATTGTTTCACATAGCTACCGGCTTTTAAAAGATTAGCTTAATGTATTCCCTTATTTCCCTTCTACTTACAAAGAAGCCAGTAAAAATACCAATTCTGCTAATGTTTATTTCGATTAGTATGACGTAGATAAAAGAATAATCTTTTGTAAGAAAAAGCTTTATTGCGGAACAGCTAAGAAAATCATGTGGTTGGAGCACGTCAGATTTTTTAAAATACTTTTTGGAATGTTGGGGCTTCAAAACATACATTTTGTGTCAAATATAGACATCCAATTTTTATTTGGAACACAATACTTCCTCTACCTACTGTTGAGTGCACAATAGAAAAAGTAAATTTGTTTGAAAACACAAACATGCTGATTTCGAACAGAAAAGGTAAACTTAGCGTTCAAACTGTTGTTACTCCGTTACGGAGGTTCGTTTTTACCGCAACTAACGATATCTCCGAACCCGCTAGACAAACAACAGCTATATATGCCGCAGGCGAATTCGGAAATCCTCCTCGTGACGAATGGCTCCGTTATTGAGGAAGGCATGGAGGGGAGAAGGACAAGGCATTTCATTTGTAGGTTCATCTGCAAGGCCCCATCAGCAGGGTCACCACTACAAAAGGTTTTTTTTTTTTTTTTGTTTTTTTATGCCGAGCTCAAAGTTCCAACAATACTCAACTGTGTCTATATGGAGTTGGTAATCTTGTATGTACTAGTGCGGGAATGCTATTATACATCCTTTATGCAATAATGTACTTTGTAAAGGTAACTGCATCTTCTTCGTTCGGCGGGTTTAGGGTAATGCATCTCCGAAATTTGACTAAAAATTGTGAAAAATAAAAAACTTATTTTGTTTAACAATAAAACGATATGAATTCTAAAGTTTAAAAAATATATCTTTTCTTCCACTTGGCGGAATTTGAAAATACCAATTAGCTGAAACTATAGAAGCTTATTAGTAGACACTCATAACTTTAAACCTTAATTTGTCGCAAATCATTTTTCAACACTTTTCCATACTCCAAATATTTCAATAGATGGAATTTTTCATTAATTTGTTTCATAATTTTTATACTGCCTCTAAAAAACATATTAAAGAAAATGCTAATATTAAAACATATATGTCAGATATGTTTGTGAATTTGTTTGTTGTAAAACTGGACTTTTCATGTGAATATTTTGTAAAATGCATTACATAGCTCATTTTTATTATAATAACGCCATGGCACGACAGATCACAAGGAACCTTAGCTTACTGCGCGGCCGCTGCGTCCCCCATCTCGGTCCTTGACAGACGTCATGGATGAGGTGCGGTATTGGAGGGCGAGACGTGGTCAGCGCCTCGAACCCCCCACCCCCGGTCAGTCAATGCGGTCCTCATGACCTCTCCATCAAGTAGCTCCTCAATTGGCGCCCCCAGGGACCTCACGAGGGTGAGTGCACACCAGACCAGGTACCCCAGCGTAGGAGAAATTCCCACGCTGGTACTGAGAATCGAACCCAGGTCTCATGTTTATTAAAAAGTGAATTTACACATAAAAATAACCGTGCAAGTTAAAATTTTGATACATGGTAAAAATATCACTATTATTCTATATAATAGCTTATATTTTAATAAGATATCCTATATAGATGATTTTCTAAATTTCATAGATGCACCACCTTAGGGCCTTGTCTTAGATACATTTTTCGGAAGTTCTTCCTTATTCTGAAAAGCTTTATGTCCCATACATTTGGGGATTTATTCATCTATCACCGAACAGATGACTCAGGCGTGTGGCCCGCATTCGAGACATCTCGGGTTCGATCCCCAGCAAAGGATCATGCCTTTCGTGATCGGCAGGTGAACACTGATGCCACTTCTAGATTAAATCAAGCAACCTTTTGATTTAAGGCCCTTAAGGTATTTTATGGACAATGTTCAGAAATCTGGTTCGCAAATCAGGAATTATTCCCTTTTTTCAAGTACCCTTCTTAAAACTCGCTGGGATGATTCAACTTCTTTCGAGAGCTTTTCTATTCAATTTTTCATGTGTTAAATGCTTCCTTGTTATCTCTTTGGGAGTGAAATTTCAAATGTCTCTATTTCTGTATAGATTTTTCTAAAACTTCTACTATGATTCCATTGCTGTTATTTATACTAATACCAAATGTCATTCAAACTGGATAAATAGTTTGCAAGATATAAATTACTTTATAAATATTATTATGTAAATATGTATTATACTCAAAATTTCCCAAGTGCCTCAAAATTTGAGCAAATTTCTTCAACGTATTCTGAATTGGAGCTTTTAACTACATACAAACACTTTAAATGGGATCATTTCAATAACCTGCACTGCTGGATTATTATAAGTTGTTTTACGAAGTTACCAATTTTAATCTCTAAAATTAAACAGTTTTTCATAAAAATACATATATTTAAAAATTACCATTCCTATTAAAATAATTTGCTACATTGTTATATTGCAGTAAATACTTTTGCATATTCTGGAAAATTTTAGTTCTATTTAAATAAAAACTAAGAGGCATGAATATACATATGTCTAAATGTCTAAAAATGTGAAAATGTTTTGAGAAAAACACTGGTAATGAAATAAAATATGTTAGGAAAGGCCTATAGCGCCCGAACCAAAAGTAGGACAGTTAAATGTTGATTATCTATAGACGCCCAAAGGTTTCAATACGTATTTGTTCCCCGCTTGGGTAGTGTGATGGTAGCGTGTGTGCCTCACATTCAACAGCAGCAAGTTTTAATCTCGCTTGGGTTGAGTTACCCGGATAAGGTTTTCCCTTATCCTGAGAAGCGAATGGCGAATACCTTTAAGCTCCTCGAGATAACTTGAGCTTCATTTCACCAATGTTAGTCATTGTCTGATATGACCAATCAGATTAAAGGACGTTAAGCTAAAAAAAATCCTACAAAAAGCCATTTTCGATTTTTTGAACGATTATAGTCACAGTTTCACTCTGTGGAGGGGGTCGACGGTGCTCGGCGGGCTGCGGTTGGGTGGCTGTGCGCTCTATAAAGGTTTCTTCCCAAGCCTCTTACCAGAAACCACCTTCAGTTACTGTCGAGCGGACGACCTTTCGGGAGGAACTGAAAGCTCAAGCTTGTTGGTAGGATTTGCGCTCGAGCTGAAGCGTTAGAGACCCCGTCCATCTTGCGCCCATCCTCATTCGGATCTGGTCGCACTTCGGGTCTCTCTCCTCATCCCTTCCTCCCAAGGGTCATGTAAGTGCAAAGAACCATGATGTCCTAAGTGCGATTCTCTATTACAGTACCTGGGGGGCGCTTTTCGCTCTAACCTTACTCTTTTGCTCAGTTCAAAGCTACAATAATCGCTAACCGAATATCAACATGGATTTGAGCTCTATATCATGCATATGATGCCCTTAATCCAAAACAATAATTTTTAGAAACATTCGGTTGTATGTGTATACGTGTGTAAGTCTGTAGATAGCATAGCTCCAAATGAAAAAGACCGTTAAATACCAAATTTGGTATTTAAGTTTAGTTATGCCAAGGATGAGACACAGATTATCAAGAAAATCTCCCTACCACAAACTACCGTTTACATGGACATGTTTTTTTCATTTTTTTCCAAAAATTGCTCTAACGAATTGTATTAAAATACTGCACATTAAAGACATTTACGTTGCAAATAAAATGTATATTTTGAATTTTCTGGGAATAGCCTCTGAAGACCTTTTCATTTTTTATGGATTTTTGCATAACTGATAAACCGAAACAGATGGAGAAAAACTTGTGAAAGAAAAAATGAAGATCTCCCTAAAAAACACAATTTTTATCACACAGTTTTTCTCTAGAGTTAACTGTTTCCGATATTACCTGTTATTGGTTTCTAAACTACTTAAACTTTTCTGAAAAGGAAACTCGTCTTTCGTTTCATCGCTCTTTTGTTTTATTCCTGGCCAAACAAAGAAAACCGACTTTCAATCGTTTCACATATCGATAGATTTTTTAAAAAATGGAATTGGTTAGAGTCACACTGAAAAATGCAATTATTACCTGTTATTGGTTTCTAAACTACTTAAACTTTTCTGAAAAGGAAACTCGTCTTTCGTTTCATCGCTCTTTTGTTTTATTCCTGGCCAAACAAAGAATACCGACTTTCAATCGTTTCACATATCGATAGATTTTTTAAAAAATGGAATTGGTTAGAGTCACACTGAAAAATGCAATGCCACAGATCTCCCGATCCCCAGCTCTGTTCTAATAACTTAGCTACCATGGCAACATGCCGACCCAGCATTGTTACTCAGATATTTTAAATTTTAGCTCCTGTTCTACACGTAACTTGTGTGGAAAAACAATTAATTAAAACAAAGTATTGTTTTATTTATATATTTGTTAGTAACTCCACAGCGAGTCAATCTACTCTAAAGCTGAAAGCTGCAGATACATGCCTTGTTACTCGTATAGCGTGGTAACAGCTATAGTGGGTATTGCAGAAAAATATTCGCTCAACTAAAGTAGTAACGCAAGAGAATTTAGTAATCCGATTTACTAAACGGTATATATATGCAATGCGGATTAAACGACGTGAAGGAGGATAATGGTATTTGGAATAGGGTTTGGATGTATTAAGACAATTTGGTATGCTTTTTTTTTAATAATTATTTTACACACATGTTTCAGCGCTTAATTGCATGTAATGTATAATTACAATGGAAATAACAGTAAACAGATTATAGAATAAATGGGAAAATAACTAAAATATTACAATAATATATTATTATAATAATAATAATAATTGCAAGTAGTTTACAAATTATCAAAGTGAAAATAAGAAAAGCTATTATTATTGTTATTGTATTATTATTATTATTATTACATTAATAACCAAAGCTGGCGGCGTCGTGGTTGAGTGGTTAAACCGCTCGCCTCCCATCTAGGCTGCCAGGGTTCGATACCAAGCGCCCGCATGTGGGATTCGTGGTGGACGAAGCGGCGTCTGGGCGGGTTTTCTCCGAATCCTCCGGTTTTCCCGACCACTCATTCCACCAATTGCTCCGTCATCAGCTTTCCAATTCTCAATTTCGCTTACATTTCAAATCATCCCCTTCCTCATGACTGGCTACGGTCCGACCCCTCGTAACAGGTTCTGCATTCTGCAGTGTTCACAGTCTGTTTAAATATCTGCGCATCTAGTGATAAGGAATCGAAACTCCAGAACATTCTGCTTAATTTGATGCTAAAATTGGGTCATTGAATGAATTTCCAACGGAATTATTAAAGAATAAAATGTGTCAGTTCTATATAAATAACTCAATAATAACTCCATGGCACGACAGCTCACAAGGAATCTTGGCCTACCGCCCGGCCGCTGCGTTCCCCATCTCAGTCCATGACAGACGTCATGGATGGGGTGCAGTTTTGGAGGGTGAGACGTGGCCTCGAACCCCCCGGCCGGTTAATGCGGTTCTCATGACCTGGAGCCGTCACTTCTTCGTCAAGTAGCTCCTCAATGGACCCCCCCCCAGGGAATTCACGAGGCTGAGTGCACCCCGAACTAGGTCTCCCAGTGGGAGGAAAATCCCCACGCCTGTACCGGGAATCGAACCCAAGCTCCCGCTTGGTAAGCAGCCACGCTGCCACTGTGCTAAGAGACGACCTGGAAAAGAAAATTACAAAAATAAAAACTTGGAGAGAAACCTTACAAATACAGAAACAATGACAAAACCAAAGTAGAAGGAAGAGTTAGAGAAGAGAAAAGAACCTTATTAGTTAGCAAAGCTCATGTTTTGAAATAGCCAAAATATTACGCGCCCTGACGAGCAATCCATGTACTATTCCCCCATTTAATACACGTGACGTCGAGAACATCCCGGTTCTGGCTTTAGGTTACCCGTGTTAACGGTACAAGGCAAGTAGCGGTACAGCGCAGGCGCAATGACCGACCGGCCTACGTCTTTTGATGTACCTCTAATGGCTAGAGTAAGTAAGTGCATTTGTAGTCAACACGGTGTGAGCTAGAGAGATATAAATAACCAACTCTTCAGTTCACTGTGTCACACAGGAATGGCAGAGTATTTCCCTCGACTTTAATTATTCCTATCGGGAAACAATATTATTTGAAAACTCATTTCTGGACAACGTATAATTGAATGAATGAATGAATTAACGTATAATTAAGTAGAAATGTAAACTGACAAACATGATACAAGAAAATAATGACATGAAAATTAAAGAACGCTTATAGCAATATTTTCTACAGATTATTGTTTATTTGTTTATCTTCTCTACATATACTATACATATTGCGGTGGGTAGAAAAGGTATTGAATTCCACCCAAAAATTCGAATTCGAGATTTTGAAAGCCTGAGGATTTTGATTAAAATACCGTACTTAAAAGATATTTACATCACAAATGAAATGTAAATCTTGAATTTTCTGATAATGGTCTCAGAGGATCTCTTTATTCTATGTGAATTTTATTAATTTTGAATAACTGGTACACCGTAAGTGATAGACAAAAACATACTTCATAAAAAATATAGATCCCGTTAAAACACATAATTTATGACATATACGGGTTTGGTTTTGTTTTTTTCTATAGAGTTTTCGAGATATTCCTTGTTATTAGTTTCAATTTTAAACTACTTAATTTTTCTCAAATATTCCTTTTCATCTTTCTTGTTCTACCGCTGGCCATGGAAAGCGAATCCAAATTCCACTGTTTCACATAGTGACTGGGATTTAAAAGGTTTGACGATCGCTTTAGTATAATACGATATGTAATCGTATATTCCTTTAGTTGCCAGGAAGCAAGTAATCAGACAATTCTGCTAATATTTATCTCGATTAACATGATGTAGACAAAAGAATAATCTTTTGTAAGAATGGTTTGTATCTGGAACAACTAGAGAAACTCATTTGTTTTAATTTGTTCATTAATGATTATATATACAGTGACGACATTCGAGTTAGTTGGTAATTCTGATGTACATATGACAGTCAATTACTCATTAAACTAATCAACCTAATTACCAAGAAAGAAAGAGACAGTTAACATTTTACTATAGGACCTCAATTAAAGGCATCTATAAAATAGTGAATATTCCTGAAATAGTTAACGCCATAAGAAAAATAATTTACCTATATTGGCATGTGAGAGCTACAATCACGCCCTTCCTCTCACTCTAATACATTTCTGTTTGGCTTTTAATTTCACTGCGTTACACAAAATTTCAACTATAAACGAGAAAAACTTCAAGGCATACCCTTTCCCATATAACTGCCCTAGCCTAAATAACCAATGAAAACAATTTAGTGAATTTTCGAAAAGAATAATAAAATAAGCAGGTAAATGAAAAGGAGCGACTTCTTTAAGAAATCCTCGCATTACATCAGTAGAGCATTAATGTCAGCTATTGTACTTCCACCTTTTGATTCTAAATTATGTTTTTATAGCGACTTTTTTTTTAAAATTCTGACTATTAAAATGAGTAGGTACTAGGTGTTTTAATGATAACGTAAGGCAATTTCTGAATTAATTGTATCTCGAGTCTTTAAAAAGTTTAATCCCTCGTAAAGCACCTGTTGCCGTATTATTATTATTATTATTATTATATCATTATTATTATTATTTTATTATTGTTGTTGCCATTATTGTTGATGTTATGAGTAACAAAATGACAGGAAAATCAGATCGAAATATTCCCCTCACCTTCCCTGAAAATATTCCATTTTTATTCCAATTCAATACTAAGCGATACCTGCAGGTATAGCAGAAGGGCAGTGACCGCAGTTTAAATGTTTCGAAGATATCCCTCAGCAGGTCAGCGGCCAGTCTTTGCATTTCTGCCAGTATCATCTTACATAAACTCTAAGTACAAAAATTCTGTTTTATTGTTTTTTGATTTAAATGCAAACACATATAACTGCACGTTATTATGGCGAATCTATTGATTGCATAGTAGTTGGACCCATTTCTCTTAATTTTATCTAATATGCGAAAGTGATAGAGCTTTTCACTGTTCCCCAGATATAAAAATGCAATGTACAATAGTCTTCTGCTTCCTGATAACGATAGAAATAATCGGCAAACTCTAAATAATAGATTTTTGAACGGCAGGTAGCTTTCCTGATATTATAGACATCATAATGTTTTCTATAGAAGATCGAAGACCACCGGTCTTCTTAATGTTACCGTAACATTTCTATAGTCCTCAAACACTACAAAGAAAGCCTCTACCTTAAATGCCTGTTCATTATCATAAAATTGATCATAACAACTCAGGTTTACAACGGAATATTCCATTAATTCAGCTTCTCAATATGTTATTACTTTCTGCAGCACATATGCACAATGTATGCATATAAAGTATTGTATTCCACCAAAAAATTTGATACTGAGGTTTCACCGAAATACATGCTTTGAGGAGCCCTGAATAAATAATAAAAGTAAAAGTCCGCACGAGCATGAGTAGCATAACTCAAGAAACGAAAAATGTGTTAAATTCCAAACTTTGTAGTTAAGTTGAGTATCTCCAAAACATGGAACACGAAGATCTTCAAGAAAATCCCTACACCTCAAACTATACCTCAGATGAAAAAAAAAAAATATTTTTTCTCTAACAATTTTTATTAAAATGTCAAATATTAAAGATACTCGTATGGGAAAAATATATATCTCGAATTTCCGGAATCACCTCTTAAGTTTTGTTCATTCTGTATGTCTTTTGCATACTGGTAAACCGTAAGAGATAGCCAAAAACGTATCCACCACGCAAAAAATGTAGATCTCGTTAAAACACACAATTCATGTGCTGTATATTTCTGCAGTGGAGCTAACCATTTCCGACACATTTCTTGTTGCAGGTTTCACTTTTAAAATATTTATAGTTTTCTCAAACAGGAAGTCGACCTTGTTACTTTTGTTTTACTCCTGGCCATACGCAGAGCGATAGCGTTTAAAAATGTTGACTATCGCTTTAGCCTATTCCCTTAGTTCCCTACTATTTACAAGGAACTAAGTGATTAAACAACTTATGCTTATGCTAATCTCCAACTTTGGTATTTAAAGTTGTTTTTTTCTTTCAGTTTTTAAGCTATACTGTCCAGAGACACACACACACACACACCAACCAGACAGACACACACTGACGTTTTTCTAAAACTTCTTTTTAGGATACAGGACGTCTCAAAACATATATTTCCGATGAAATCTCGGTATCGAGATTTTGGGTGGAATACAATATCTGCTCTACCTACTATGTGCATTGTAAATATGTGCTAGAGGACGCAAAAATGCACGTCTTTGTTCCCTTAAATCGCGAGAACTGTTTACGAATACTATTTGTAAAACTTTTAAAGAACAAAATCCTAACAAAGGTTTAACACACCTGCAGGTATTTAATAGGTATTAAAGTTTTACAAAATGTGTTGAAATAAAATAAGAATTCATATGCCAGTGGTAATTCATGTCAGGCTGTGAAATCGCAACGCATGAATAGTTGATGGAAGTTTGGGAACCTCTTGATTGCCAACGGGAAGTACAGCTCATCTTCCGCTCCAATGAAGTGCAGATTCCAGTTCTAACTGTTCTGGTTGGCACGAAGAAGGCAAGGGCGTGCATGCATTGCATGAAGGAGCACGTCACGTAAACTGTATGTGACGTCACTTGGCTCTACTACTTGTCACCTACTTCTGAATTACCTACCTTGTCCTCTTCAAGAACCTGCCTTCCTCGCGAAATTTTCTCTAGTGGCTCCCAGACAGCGAAACTGCGCTGAGATGCTGTTAAGGAGTCTTGTGATGCTACGAGTGTAAACTTAAAACGCCACATATAGAGTTAACAACACGCACCAAGAGTAATCTCAACAATATGTAGTTGCTCCTGCATGACACATAATTAGAAGTTTAAAATAATCTGATGTGTTCCATTCACATAGCTTTCTCTACATCTCTGCAACAAACTAGCTTATGCTTCTATTTACTTCATGCTAATCGAGAAAAATTAACAGAAATAGTCTTATTACTTGTCTCCATGAAAGTAGAAGCGAAATAAGGGAGTACCATAGGTTAAAGTGATAGTCAGAAGCTGGTTGCTATGTGATTGAAATTACTTTGTTTGTATGGACACGAGTTGACATATTCCTGTATGAGAAAAGTATGTCTTTTAAAGCCAAAACCAATAACAATAAATATTTAAAAAATATCAGCTCCACCAAATTTGTCATAACATAACTTGTGTGTGCTCTACATTTTTGTGTGGTAAGTTTTTGTCCATCTCTTACGGTTTAGTAGTTATGCAAAATTCCGTAAAATTCATCCAGATTAAACATATCTTCAGAGGCTATTCCCAGAAAATTGAAGATATGCATTTGATTTCTCATGTAAATATCTGCAATATGCGATATTTTAATCGAAATTGCTAGAGCCATTTTTGAGAAAGTCAAAATGTTCGAAAAAGTTCTAAGGAAAGGGTATTTGGGGTTGGGGGGTTTTCTTGAAAAACTTCGTGTCGCATCCTTGGAAGATACCAAACTTAAATACCAAGTTTGGTATTTAACGGTATTTTTGTTTTTCAGCTATGCTGCCCATAGACACACACATACACACACGGACAATTTTTCTAAAAATTCCTTTTTTTTGGATTCAGGGGGTTCTAAAACATGTATTTCCGGTGAAAACTCGGTGTCGAATTTTGGTGCACTTCTCTATGCACTATGTACTTAGTACGTGTGGAGAAAGTTAAAAGCTTATTCTTCTACCTACTTCATGATGATAAAGATCAATATTACAGAAACAGTCTTATTACTTAATTCCTTACAAGTTATAACAGAAGGGGAACAAGGGATGTGACAATATTAAGGCCACAAGCCACAAGATATAAGGTTTTTATTTTGTAATTGTATTATTAACTTGAAATTTATTTGGGTAAATAGCTTAAAACATACATTTAACTGTTAATCTTTGTGTGAATTGTTATTGCTGAATTGTTTTACTTGTGTTATTAATATATTTTGAAGACGTATTCATTCTAATGCAAAAGGAGTTTGTAATGTGTTGGCTGGAGACGTGACCAACAATAGCAACAATGATAGAAAGAGACGTACAGAGTTATGCGCATGTGCATTGCTAAAACATACATAGGTTACACGGCCTTGGAATGAACGCACAAATATTTCTGTTATAATTGCTGTAAAGGAAAAGATCGTTTGGCTTTACAACCAAACAAAAAGGAGTAAAGGTGTATGCTGCTGAAAAATAAGTGCAATAACTTGATTTTGTGTGTATTTATGTATCTATATTGCTTCACAATAAATTCAAAAGATTAAGAACAATATTTATTGATGGTAGTTGAAACCAAAGTACAGAATGCGTCTCATATACCATAAACCTGATAAGAGAGAAGAGTCTACATGGTAGAAGTATAAAATTATGAAAATTAAATACACACGAATCAACTGTTTCGTTGCAGGGAATACACTAAGCTAAAGGGATAGTCAAATCTCTTAAAAGCTGGCACCTATGTAATAGAAATTCGGTTCCCTTTGTATGGCCAGGAGTAAAACAAAAGTAAAAGCAATGACAAATTCCCGTCTGAAAAAAGTTTATGTTGAAATTAAACCAATAACAAGCAACATTTCGGAAATGGTTAACTCAAAAAACTATATGACATACAATTGTGTGTTTTAACGATATCTACATTTTCTGTGTAGTATATTTTTGCCTATCTCTTACGTTTTACCAGCTATATAAAAATCAAGATATTCCAAGAAATGTCAATATACACATTTTTCCATGTAAAGAGTAATTTGAGTTGGGTGATTTTTAGAAAATGTTCGTGTCGCATCCCTGGAAGAATACTCAACTTAAATATTATACCAAGTTGGGTATTTAATCGACTTTTCGTTTTTTAATCATTGTCTTCACATACACACACACGCGCACACTTTTCTTGAAAGTATCAAAGTTGTGGGTGAAATGTGAAATATGTTTTTCTAACTATGTACTATGTAATATGATTTCCTATCAAGCTCTTCTGCAAATTATTTTGTTTGTATTTATGTCCCCGAGTTCAATTCCTGAGTGGAAGTTGAACTGGAATATATTTAACTAGAAACGTATTAGGAGGTTAATAATTTCGTAGTAGTTAAAACAAAAATTGTACTTGTATTTAGTGAAACGCAGCTCTCGTTGATTCATACCTTTCACATCTTTAAATGAGATTTGACCCATGTTGGATGACGCAGATATGTGTGGAATACTCAATAAAACAGTATGGTAATGTTTAAACAATACTTAGACATAGAATAAAATGTGTCTGTGTAAAGTTATTAAGCAGTACAAACAAATTCAAAATGCATTTCAGTCCGCCTGGTAGTGTAGTGCTAGCATATCTGCCGCACATTCAACAGGTCGCGAGTTCGAAACTCACTTAGGATGAGTTACCCGGATAAGTTCTTTTTTTTTCGTATTTTTCCTTATCCTGAATAGACAAATGTTGAGTAACTTTAAACTCCATGGACCCCAAGATCATTTAACCAATTTCATTCATTGTCTGATATGACCAACCAGGTTAAAGGACGTTAGGCAACAAAACAAACATAAACAACAAAAAATTTCGAGATAGAAGAAGTCGCAACAATATATGGATCCAAGTTTATTTTTAGTCCTGCATCAATATGAGCTCTAGGTTTTATTTTCCCTCCTACGTACTTTACATGCGAATGGTGCTTCAATATTTTTTGTTTGTATTTATTATCAATATTTTTAATTGAATCCAATCCAATTGTTAAAGGTTTAAAACTAACTAAGTATTCAACTTCTAAAACGATATGATACTGTGAACTCAGTGAGCAACAGCACTCTGCCGCTATTTTTACGCAGAGGAAGGAAGGAAGGTCAAAGTGAAAAGTTGAAGAAGGTCAGCACTGATCTACATCTGCTTTTGAGTGTCAACACGTCTCGCAGATTATTTTAAGCAGACTATTGTCTTAGAGTAGAGTGTATTTTAAAGAAGTGGCTGTTTTACATTTTGCTTTATTAAGGAGATATAACCTCGAAAGAGCTCTAGGTCAAAATGAAAAAGTTTTAAAATCAACATTTTCAAATTTCTTTACAACTGGAAAGCATTTTCAGTTACAAAATGCATTGAGTTCGTACGTAACATAGCAACTACACTTCCGGAAGAGTTGAGCGAGAATATCATCCCAGCTTAGAATCCCAACTAATGTCATACCTGCACGAATGAAAAAGCTACAAATGGTGATTCCATTGCTACTATGGCCTCAAACTTGAAATAAAGACAGCCATATTCTCCACAACTAAAGAGCAGTGTGGGGTATTGTGGACCTAATAAATCGCAGGCTCCTGAACATCGACGTCTACCCAAACTATCGAAATTCCAAAGATAAAAGAAGAGTCGGCTGTGCAAGATACATCATTTCCAGCTGTTTCTCCCAAAAATGCCTTGCCTTTGCCACAGTAGTTCATGCAAGAAACCCAAAACGCAAAGAGAAAGTGCCAAAAATATTAGACAATGTCACCATACAAAGCAATGCGCCTCCATACAAAAAATTCACGTTTTCTGAGAAGAAAGGTGGAGAACAATTGTCATGGTATATAATTCTGGGATCAATTAAATAGAAATTAGCATAGTTAAGAAGTGTATTCGACCACCACATTTATACTGCTATGCTGCTTGAATTAGTTGCACTGACTTGGGACGCGTTTCCACGTTACCATGGTATCTTTAACTCGCTGATTGGTTGTGGAAACGCATTCTAAGTTTAGTATAACTAATTTGACCAGCAAAAAAGTGCAAATATGGTCGTTTCATAAAGTTCTTAATTATGAAATCTTCGCTTTTAATAATATTTCTTTTTATTTTAATGGAAATTAGCATGTATTTTTAACCAAAAAATGTGTGATATCCGAACTATAAATTCATGATTGTGAAACCTGGAGTGGGGGGTTAAGCATAATATCTTACTGCAAGGACACCACCGGCTATGGACACTAATGATACATAAAATAAAGTGATAATTGGAGAAGGAAACTTACCAGACCAAAGTATTGGGATATCTCCCCGGAATTTACCGCTATAAGGTCTATGGAAAATCTTATATAACCTCAGTCAGAGGAAAGTTATTTGTAACGCACACCTACGAATCCATGCTATAACGACCTCGTTACCCGAGTCAGTGATGGTGATAATCATGATCTTGATATAGCAACTGGCAAAGCTTCAAATAAGCTGGAGACCGGGAGTATGAAATATTAGAGTTCAGAGAAGCTTTTCAAACTCGGGAAGATTTATCACACGCTGGGATAACTGATGGTGGGCCAGGCTTGTAATGTTTCAACACTGAGCGCTGTGGCATAGATTAAACCTCGAGCATAAAGTGTTTCATCCCCTTTCGGGTAATGAAGTTGTACATTATGTATGGGCTCTCTACAGCTTCAACCTTCGTGTAAGGTTTGACCATACCTAGGATGAGAAGATGTTCATCTCTTAGGTATTTGCAGCTATGGTACTATATTTAAGTCACTTTGGTTCTGAATCATACAAGAAGGAAGGAAAATTAACCAAAATGTTAAGACTCAAAGCTACTGAAGAAATGTAATATATAACAGTCGCGAGATCTTCAATCCCTTTCACGTCAATTACATTACTGTGTATTAGCCAGGAGATTAATACAACAATTAAAGCTTGTCATGAGAGAATGTGCGCATTTCAAAATGATATGAAAACTTAAACGTAGTACAGTGACTTACTGACACTCAACACGCAAAGATATAGGAGCGGGTTTGTTTTTTAGTCTTCTGAATGGAAGATATTTCACAGGACATCAAAATGTATTTAACATCAAAATTATGAAGTTTTGGGTCAGATGCACCAAATGGTTGAGAAAGTAAACCACCTCATACCCTTTCAGAAAGAAATTAATGTAGACATTTTCCAAATTAAAGGGTTAATTAGCATAGAAGATTTTTTCTGAAAATCCTTACCTAGATTTCTCGAAAGACGTTTGAATCAAATAGCATTTCATTTCTTACGTATGCCAAGAGGACATCAAAGTATTTTCGTAAAAATATATATCAGCAGGTGATGTTAAAAATAGGACAAATGGTTATTTTTCAGGAATTAAAAACAACTTGGAATAAAATGAATACAACTAAGAATAATTAAATATGCTTTATTCGTGGTTGCTGAGTCGCTCACTCCATAAATTGTGCTACTGAAATGTGTCCAAATATCTTAATAAAATCATTTGCACTTATCTTGATTTACAGAATTGTTAACTCCAGCTGATTGTAGATCAGTATGCCTCTCGGTTTTTGTATCACTTAAGGAAAATATAATACAAGTATTATAACAACAATTATTTACAAAACAAAAGTATTTTAAATGCCACATAATTACCTATTGCAACGGTGAGCCTATATCGTGACAGTATGAGTATACTCTGTGTTATAATGACTCGATATGCTAGAAAGGTGGCATTAGTTTCATAGTCACATCTGTAAATGAGCTCAAGATCGGGGTAACCAAATGTCCCATCTAACCTTTCCTAGGACTGAAGGAGTTCACGATTTGAGGCGTTTACATTGACGTTTACACGGGATTTGCACCCACCGCCATCCAAATAAGTCATAGACGCTAGCGTCTGAATCATGTTGTTTGACTGATGTTGGCTTATTTTCTTTTAAATCGCAATCTCTTAAATTTAATGATTCTAGAAGCTTCAAAGCATTTAAAATCTGATTAAATATTATGATATCGAATTTGAATCAGGTGCATTACCCGTCTGCTTTGGATGAGGGGTCAAAAACTAGAAGTAGGTATCATGGAAGTTAATTTATAAGCCCGTTGTCCATTTTGAAATTCAGAATTTGACCATGCGCAATATCTATGTTGTGCAGGCAGAAGTTGCGTGGGCTCTTCCTTAACTCTCCGCTCGAGTTTGAGCCTTGGAGTGCTTCTTGAGACACTCCGCGCATCTCAAGAGGACCGAGTTTGGGGATGGGGTCGACTTCACGGTTTATTAGCCTCTGACTACCGCCTCTGCTAATACAGCCTAGCCACAAAACTGTCTATCTCCATAAAACCATCCATTTACTAATTTAAGTTTTCCTTTGCCTTGCCTCGCAAATTATAAATATCATGTACTCTTAGCGTTGTCACTGATGGCTGCTATTACAATATGAATTGAAGAATAAGGTCCAATACATGCAGGAGATGGCAGGTGTTAGTAATTAAGCTTTCAAGATTTAACAACTACATTACTGTAGGTATATTTTGTTACAATATGTTTAACACAATAAAGAAACAATGTGCCTTCCAAAATAATAAAGCGTAAAATATGCTTCATAATTAACTTCTAAATTCCAAGTTACCACAACATATGTTTTTAGTATGTCAAACAACATAAACAAAGAAGAAATTATTTCTCCAACACATAATTTCACTACTCGTACACAGGTACATGTAAGATCACGACATTGCTTATTTACACGTTGTATGTAAATTCTGTAATCCGTATTGTTGAAATGCAATCTTCATCGCTTATTTTTCAACAGCCTTGGTGACCTAGTGTCATAATGAACACTATTATAACTTAGGTTTTAAAATTTAAAATTTTCGGGCTGTTTTGCCGTGGTCTGTAGGTTAAAATATATTCAGTTAAAATATTTCTACCTAACGTTTCGTCCCTGTCTGTGGGGGACATCTTCAGAGGCACTGCACTCACGTCGCTAACTCGGAAAGAATTACATCAGTCCAGTCCAGTGTGATTGGCAGGCTGAGGGCAGCCCGAGGTGTTTTAGACGTGTCCCTGTTCTCAGAGAGAACTTAACCACGTTCTGACGGGATTGTGGGTTTTGTAGGATGGCGGGTGTGTATTGGGGTTGTGGAGTGACAGGAGGAGGCGAATATTGCTCCTCAACGGTTGCCTTGATGGTGCAACAGCCCTTGTGCACCGCTGGTGTGTTTTTATCAAAATGTTTCTTGAGGTTAAATTTTGAATCCAAGCAACTCTTGAAGGATAATAAGGAGCTTAGCCGTAGCAGCTGTTGGTGGTGCTCCTTCGTTACCGGGGATGCCCGCAAGCCATGCGGGGAAGCCGGTATCGCCTGAAGCGGCGGTTTGTGGGATCGTAATCCCCAAGAGACCTAACGAGGGCGCTCCGATGGAATGGTAACCCTTCGTTGAATTTTGTTGCCCGACGCCTAATCTCGTCCTCCAGGTATGGTAGACCAGAGGCTTCGTGCAGGAGTCTCGTTGGAAAGCCTCGAGGCACAGAATAGATAGCCCGGAGACACCTATTCTGTACCCGAATTACATCAGTGCGGGTTACAGCCAGTATATATACTCGGGCACTGGTAGGCGGGGTCAAGTGGACAGGTTCTGGTTTGTTTATTTGGCCTGGAGGTTGCGGAGCTGGGAAAGTATAGGGAACCAGGTGGAGTTTAATTTAAGTCCTTCGTCTTTGTTGAAGTTGTTGGTGTTCTTATAAATCTCAATGGCCTCTATTATAACTTTCTGCTATCAATAAACAATGCAATTTTCCTTCTGGAATACTGAATCGTACACAGAAACATTAACTTGTGGTGATTGAGCTATTAATTTGTTCGTATAAATATTACTACCACACTGAATAATCCCCAAAATCTTTTATTGAGTGTTGTGAATCAACATAGTGGATATTTTAAAACGTTTTCTATAAAAAGGGGCATTGCTAAAGGTATTGATCCACCGGCCATTCATCGCATCATAACTACACTATTATGAAATGCGGTGGTTACCCTCATGTTTTAACTTATTATAACAAAAGCACAAGTGACTTTATTACTGCGTTTATTACTTTCCAGAAGTTTCTTAATTAGCCGCATCAATTCTATTGACAAACGAGACGACAAATGTATATGTAATAATCTCATCTGTATCTATTTTTCCAACCGTATCAAAAGATTTTGAGAGGTTAATGAATGAATTATTCATTATTTTGAAAATATAATTGTTTGTTTATTACATGTTTGTTACTAACTGATAGCCAGTTTGGTTTTCGAGCAGGAAACAGTGCAATTGATGATGTTAGCTCATTTTTAATAAGAGTCAGAGTTCATAGCCATTTATTTGACCACTCGAAGGCTTTTGGTGTATCACAGACACTTGACAATATAGTTTTATTGTTTTAACAATCACAGCTTAAATCTGTACGATCTAACAGATGACAGTAAGCATAGGCATATGTAAACGCTAAACTCTAGGAAATGAAATATCTTAAGCACAGATTAGTATTCCACTGGAATCGATTTTAGGATACTGAGGCTTAGAAAACAGTTTTGCTGTTAATTAATTTTGTAGTAAGGGGTACATCCTTGAGACAAGTCTTAGTACGAGAATAACGAAGAAAAAAAAACGCCTTGTGAACTTCTAACAAACGTTCTGTTTAAAACTAAAACTATCAACATAAGATTTAGTCTAAATTATGAGATCTATGTTAGTGATGAACAAGTGATGTTTTTATGTGCTCTTAAGGAAAGCTGTTTGGCTAGAAAATGTCATGGTCATTTTTAAAAGATTGTTCGCACTGAGAGTTTTAAAAGATTATCTTCCCATAAAACAGTTTATTATATCCATATACACAGTCACCTTGCATATAGAAATTGTTGTGGGGTGGTCATACTTCAGCCAATTGAGTATTTCTTAACAGAAGAGAGTTGTAAGGTTAATATGTGGTATCCCTTCAAGAACTCATCGTAAACTTGATTTCAATATTCATCTTAGACTAATCTACCCTTTATTAAAGTAATATGTGCCTTGTAAGATAATTATTCTGCACGTACGAGAACATATATCCAGAAACGTATATATATGTATATATATATATATATATATATATATATATATATACAGAGAGAGAGATATTTGAGATTGTATCACTTCAATATAATATTTAAGCAGATCGCATAAAGTTACTATTTCTCTACATTTTTTTAAAAAAAAAAACAAGTCAGATTAACATTTCTGTTAAAACCTTTATATAATAAGCTAGAGTTATCAGTTTTAAATTATTGTATGCTTTATATAATGTCATTAAAATATGTATAATTGTTAACGATACTCTCAATTGTCAGGATTATATCAACACCACATGTGTGTCGAAATTACATGTTGCTGAAGTTTTTACAGGGAAGTAAATTTATGACATGGAGTTATCATTTTAATCATACTTAAAAACTATCAGTTTGGACCGGTTTGAAACTGCTTTTGGGATCAGAACGCCAGTAATGACATTGTTATACATGCTTATGTTGTGACAATAAAGATCAATATCTCTTGATAGCTTAATTACGCAGAGGATTGCAGTTGGCTAGCATGAATTGTAATTCATAAACTATGTAAGATGTAAATCTTCGATAGTGGCGTAGTCCACGACACCCCCTTAGTTAGTACCATCCCAAGATAAGCCTTTAAATTAGGCTTAAACAAGTTTATGTTGCTAAATTTTGTAGCATTCTCTAAAAATTTGAAGCGAATACTGTATCAGTTGATCTCTCATTCACCTCTTTTTCATCATTATGCCGCCTTTACAGTCTATTGACCTCTCCTAGTGCTAGGAATAATATATAGACAATTCTAGCCAACTAAAATGAACATAATATATGCCTGTACAAGCTGTGTAAGATTAAAAGAAGCAAGGTTTGATTTAGGAGTTGTTTTAAAGTAGACAGCATAGGTCATATCAATCGTATTTGGACTGAAATATATCGCGAAGATACCTCAAAGAGTAGTGTAGTCGGTATAGAATTAAATGTCTGCATAAATTCGCTTATATTTCCCCAAACCTTGAAACATCTACGCTTTAGCACAAATATAAAATGTTTTGGTTTAATTGTTTTTCGTTGGTTTTTTTCACACAAGCCGTGTGTAGAACAGGGTTGGATAAGTAGAGTCAGACTGAAAAATTCAAAGCCATAGCCGGGATTTGAACCACGGATCTCCCGGTCTCTAGCCCATTGCTCTGCCACTGAAAGCAGCTGCCTTTCCTTGACAAGAAGACACACACAGACATACACATCCGTGCAACATGTGCTGCTAGAGTGCGTACAACTCTCCAGCTGCCGGCCTACCTAGCGGAGGTCCTTGCAGATAACCACGGAGAGGTCGATAGGGTTTTTAAAATTTTTATCAAAAGTTTCTTTCACACTGAGGATCTAGTTATTTATCATGTCAATACGGTTTTGTTTTAACTACTTTTATCCTTTTTTACGCTCCGTTGTTCATCCATGGTTTTAGCAATGGATAGTTCTTACACTTCAGTTGGCTCTTAATTTTAACAAGTTTTATATGGGTGCTAATAACCTAGTAGTTGACCGCCCTTAAATCCCAATCATCACACATACATTCTCTCTCTCTCTCTCTCTCTCTCTCTCTCTCTCTCTCTCTCTCTCTCTCTCTCTCACGCACACACACACACTCTCTCGCTCTCCCCTCCTGTCTATCCATCTATCTATATACACAAGTTATCTATACTTGTAAGTGGTGGAATAGTAAAGCAATATTGTAAATATAACCATATTAGCGTTATGGTTCTTTTATGGTTGTTGGTTACACAAAATTATCTTAAATTATCTTTTACAAACTGCGTTAGCTCTTGCCTATGCGATATCATTTTCAAGAATATTAATATTTTATGTCGAAATGATGACAACGCAATGGTATTTACTTGAAAGAACAAAGAATGCATTACTCGGCTATTATCATCACCATGTCAATTTTACCTCACCAAAGATGTCTCCAAGTGGACTTCGAAAGAGCGAATATGTTTATATCACATTTGTTACATTATTTCACTCTATCTTAAACACATAACATAAGCCATGCTTTTTGTAGAGCAGAACTTATTGTCTTAACATCAATGAAGTTGGAACACATTTCTCTGTTAACACCCAACAAATGTCTTTGTCTCATATAAATCATTTTAGCCAAAATAATGCACACCTGAAGGCGTACAAGCTTACGTCAATCTTCTTCTAATGGGAATAATGACATTAAAAAAAGTTCTCTACATTAATAGATTTTCAGGTACGTAACTTTTACTCTTCAAAAAATTGTATTTTCTTTTCTGATGGATGACTATAATTCCTAATTTTAGATTCCACGTCTGAATATTTTATATCCAATCTAATTACAAACTCTCAAAGAATAAGCCTTTTTGGGTACATTTACTTAACAATGCTCCTAGTTGTGAAAAAGACTGCAAAGTATATTATAATAGGATTTATTTTGTTTCTTCTTTACAAGTATATAATTCGAATGCATTACTTTGGAATAAATTTTGGAAGGATTTCCTTTCGCAACATCATCATTTCAACAGTATCATACAACCAATATAAGAGTCCGATCTCAACAACTACATTTGATGCAATTATCAGTTGCTCTATGATAACTGTTCAGCTGACATCTAACTGATATATATGATATATAAATATTCTCAAATTTTGATGACACATTCTTGATGCAAAAGTATTTGATACAAAATCCATTATCCTAGAAAACAGTATTATTTTTCATTTCTTTGAATGGATCACAGAAAATTAACATGCAAGTTCAATTATGCTATACGACTGAGCTGCTAGTATTTTCATTTGAGTGGATATTTAAAGAATCTTTGAAATAACATGTCATTAGTTTGTTCTCTCGTATAATACAAAGCACTCTAAGAGATAGAAGTTGGATTAATTAGGCGTTTTTAAGATGGAGACACAAAAGTTTAGGCAGAGCCTTCATCGAGATATTCCTGTGATGCATCCATGACTCATTTTCTGGATAACCGACTGGATTCTATAGATTCCGTTCAGAAGCTCTTGAGAACCGACTATCCACTTTCTCTTTGTGATTGACACTTAACATCCGGAGAAATCAACACGACTAACATTTTCCAAGTACTTTTATGTCTCAGCTATTTTACTCAGCAGCGAAGCATTTTTATGCCGAGTATAATATAAAACATTTCCTTCGTGAAGTTGTTTCTGGTTTCCTGAAGTATGTCTGTTATTTTATGGACTTCTGAGTCAGTATTTACGGAAATATGCATCTAAAATTTAGTAGAAATCCAGAAAAATTATTATTTGTACTGTGTTCCCCAAAAGTAGGTTTGTAATTCCAAAATGCATGATACTTTTTGCATCATGCATATATACCTTAATATGAAATTAATTTAACAACTGATTTAATGGAAATGATTTTCCTTAGCAGCTTAAAATTATTTTCTCTTAAACCAGAATTATTATAAAAACTGTACCATGGACAAATAAGTAGCAAACACCGAAAAGAAAAACAGATTTTAAACTGCTGCACTGAGTAACGTTTGAGTGAAATGTTTTATTTTTTTTTTTAAATTGGTCCAACAAAAATGTATTAGATTAAATTTAAACTACTTAAATGTTAATGTAGCCATGATTAAATGCTGTTCTAAAAAATGTTAAAACATGTTTTACAGTGTTATAATCCCTTGACCACCGCCAAGAAGGTTCCCGTTCTTTCCGTTACCCATATCCCACAAAATATGTATTAAAATGAGACATACGTAAAAAGACAAATCCGGTTTTACTTTAGAAAACTCATTAAATTAGTTGCTGAGAGTAACAGTTTATATAAGTCAAGTTCATAAGACATTAAATGTATAAGCTTTTGCAAAATATTACACAAACAAACAAAAATAAGATATTGATACTCTTCACTTCACAACGAATAAATGAATGCCGAAGTTATGAGCAATAATGAAATGTGTTGTTTCACTGGTGTAGCCATTCTATTAAATTTGTTGCAACTGTTTAGTAGTAGAAATAAAACTATACGTAAAACCCGTGCATGTGTACACGTAGGTATAGCATATCGTGCAACAAATCTTTATTTGTAGTCACCCAAAGTTTAGGTTAAAATGTAGTGTTAATTAATGCTTTCCCCCCCCCCCACAAACCGTGTGTAGGGCATGAATCAAATAAATAGAGTCAGTCAGAAAACGGGATCCCCTGGTCTATAGCCGATTCCTCAACTGACATATTTTTCTATAAAGCATAATTTAATGCCGTGTTATCAGGTTTCCATGTTAGCTTAGTGGTTAGAGCAATCGGCTAGAGATCAGGAAATCCTCAACTGACTCAATGTTTTCGGTAAACCACAATTTAATGCAGTGTCGTCACGTCATGGTAGCTCAGTAGTTAGAACAATTGGTTAGAAACTGGAAGACCCGTGGTTCAAATCCCGGTTATAGCATTGAATTTTTCAGTCGTACATGTGTAAACAAATTATATAACACTAATTGACTTAATAGTTGGTTAAACTTTGAAGCCCGGGAATTAAAGTACTTACAACATTGTAAGTCACCATTGGGATGTCAACTTAAAATTATTTGAGATTTGAGCTAACCTTGTGGCTTAAACCGAAATATGCGAGTCAGTTGAAGAATTGAATGCCATGTTACCATGGTAGCTTAGTGATTAGAGCAGCCGGCGAGAGATCGGGCATTCCCAACTATGTAATATTATTTTACTTTCTGATAAACATTGCAAATTACTCTAAAACTACTTTTATTGGCATACAACGTCTTATTCACTATGGCCGTTTAGTAGTTAAAGTGTCTTCCTAGTGGAAATATCTAAGATTAATGGATATATAAAGTACATTTTCTCAATAGTATCACACAATATTTGTCCCCAAGAGCTCAAAACTGCAATTAAATCAAACTTACCTCTCTGTGAACAATTCTAGCAACTATATTGCCTCATTCGTTCAAATATGAAATAAATCCTTACCTGGAACAGATACAAAAGGTAATAATTAAATTTCATACTTCTAGTGAAATCATACAAATCCTGTGATACAAACACATTCTATTAAACAGAATGTCCATTATTAACCAGATGAATTGAGCTTATATATTATACAGAGTCAGCGCCATATCTAATGAAAGTATAAATTCTATGGCAGTAATAATATGTTTCTTACAATGAACTTTAGTTCGAAAAATACATAGTGCAATATTATAGTCTTTACCTCTCTAGAATCCGATATTTTCTATGTAGGTAAATGTTCATGGAATGATCAATATTCATAAAAATGTACAATTTCTAGCTTCCGATGCAAAATTCATATCTTAGTATCTATACATGCCCAATGTAAAACAGCCCCTAATGTTAGTAATTATAAATTTCGTAAATTAACGCACTTGCAACTATGTAAGTTGCCTTATTAATGCAAGCGTATTTTCTGAAGCTAAAAAAGGACATCATTAGAACAGTCATCAAAATCCGTATTAAAGACAATGCTATTACAATGCCCAACACATGATATCACTGTTATTATAAATATAAACATCAAATAAAATTATCACATTTATGTAATTCATAAAGGTATTGGATTGCTGAATATGTTTCCTGAATAATGCATTTTCTTCAGAAGTTTCCCATTTTGCTTAAATATAGTTACAGTATTCAATAGTTTCTAGTATAAAATAGAGAATAAATGTTATTTTCTGTCAAAAGGGCATTAAGAGACGACCCAATAAAATCTATTAGGTCATAGGACAACAGCTTAAAAAGCGGCCCTGTCCCTTCATAACAGGACTGGTCACTTTTGAGATAAGATGAGATGAGGAGTGGTGTTCAGCATCTAGTCTTAACGCCTTTATAAAATATATCGTGAATCAAGGCGTACATGAAAATATAATAAAAAACATTAATAAAATAAGAGTCAGCGGTAGATATAAAACTGTCATCGCAGAAATCATAGATGCATCTAAAAACTATTAAATATAATGGAACTAAAAAGGTATAACTAAAAACAAGTCCTCATCGGTAAAAGTCACGTGTGTTATATATAAATCCTTAATTACCGCTCCATGATAGTGTCAGGACAACTAAAACAAATCTGATGTGTTCCATTCACATGATTTTCTCTACTTCTGTGTAACAAATTATTGTTAATAAGCTTATTCTTCTATTTACTTCATGCTAATCGAGAAAAAATTAGCAGACTTTGTCTTATTACTTGCTTCCTTGTAAGTAGAAGTGAAATTTGGGAGTATCATAGGTTAAAGTGAAGTCAAAAGCTGATTACTAGGTGACCGAAGTTCCTTTGTTTGTATGGACACGAGTTGACAAATTCCTGTATGAGAAAAGTACAAGTTTTTCAAAGCTAAAACAAAAAACAAGGAATATCTTGAAAACGATCAACTCCTCGAAAAAAGTGTATATGACATAAAGTGTGTCTTTTAATGTTCTCTACATTTTTTGTGTAGTAAGTTTTTGTGCATTTCTTACCGTTTAGCAGTTATGCAAAATTTCATAAAATTCACCCAGAATAAAGTGGTCTTCTGATGCTATTTCCAGAAAATTCCAGATATACATATTATTTTTCAGGTAATTATCTTTAATATACGATATATATTAATCAAAATCAATAGAGCCATTTTTGAGAAAATCAACATTTTTGAAAAAAGTTCCATGTAAAGGGTAGTTGGGGGTGGGGTATCTTCTTGAAAATCTTTGTGTCACATCCTTGGAAGATACCAAACTTAAATACCAAGTTTGGTATTTAACGGTCTTTTCGTTTTTGAGCTATGCTGTCCACAGACACACACGGACTTTTCTCCAAAAATGCTTTTTTTGGATGCAAGGGGACCCAAAACATGTATTTCCGGTGAGATCTCGGTATCGGATTTTTGGGTGCATTACAATACCTTCTCTATACACTATGTACATAGTACGTGTAGAGAAAGAAATAAAACTATATTCTGCTTGCAAAATGCGCAAAATGCTTGCAAATGCCACCATGAATGCGTGTGAGGCTGGCATTCGGTAGGTCCCGGGTTCGATTCCTGGTCCCGCCAAATCTGATCTTAGGGCTTTTTGTTGTTTTCCCCTGGCCGCTAAGATGAACCCCAGATTACTGTAATTTACACCGATTCCCCTTTTTCTCTTTTTATTTTCCTTTCATGTGTCAGAGGTGCTTTGTAATGTCAAAAGTGCCGGGCAGATGGCGTCTTGCTAGCGCTATGGAAATATTTCTCCCCGTGAGCGGCAGAGCCGGTTCTCTCGCCTGCTAGGGTTGCTGCGTCGCCCTCTTGGCATCGCTATCTAATGACGCGCGGGTGTTCAAAATGCAAATGTTAAGGACCCCTGGGTTGATCTGTCTGCATCAGAGATTGAACTCCTGCGGGTCCTTCAACTCATTCCTGCCTCCCGGGGAAGAAAGACACGCCACAATTGCGAACATAATACACTGAATTGGCGCCTGTATTGTACAAAATTCAGTTTATTTACACACACACACACTCACACGCACACTAACCTAGATGTAGAGTATCGCATGCGAGCGGCTCTGCAGTAGCTTTTCGCATAGCACATCAAAGCTGCCAAGCTAATGCTATTCTGAGTATAAATCGCGTGTTTTATTGAACCTTAATTACTAAAAATACACCAAAAAGTTTCATGAAATTTATAGTACCAATCTAGAAATAATAGAATATATTTACAGGTGAGATGTTTGTGGGGTAATAATATACTTTTTAAATTCCTATAAAGAAACGCAAAGCTATTGAACAAGTGCAACCTAAGGCTATAAAGTGAACCATCATGAGCAAAGTTGGGTGTTTCAGTTAGTTGGGAATAATAACTGGTATACATTTCAAAAAGATATGTTATATACTGTGTACAATGTACACAGTGGATAGAGAAGGTATTGTATTCCACACAAAAATTTCAGATGTCAGAATTTCACCGGAAATATATGTTTTAGGGTCTTCTAAGTCCAAAAAAAAACATTTTTTAGAAAAAGGTCCATTAAATATCAAACTTGGTAGTACCTTCCAAGAATGATACACGAATATTTTCAAGAAAATTTCCCCACCATAAACTACCATTTACATGGAAACATTTTCGAAAATTTTGATTTTCTAAAAAATGGCTCTAACGATTTTGATTAAAATCCCATATATTAAAGAGATTTACATCCCAAATAAAACGTATATCTTGAATTTTCAGGGAATAGTCTATGAAGATCTCTTTATTCTGGATGAATTTTGCGGAATTTTGCTTAACTAGTAAACTGTAAGAGATAGACAAAATATTAGTTCACAAAATATTAGATTTCGTCAAAACACATAATTTATATACTTTGCGCTTTTGTTGTGGAGGTAACCGTTTCCGAGATATTCCTTGTCATTCGTTTCATTTGTAAATTACTTATACTTTTCTTAGACAGGAAGTGCCTGTTTTTCTTTTGTTCTACTCCTGGTCAAGCAAAGAAGTCATTTTCAATAACAATCTCATAACGACAGCTTTTAAAACATATGACTTAGCACTTTAGCATAGCGCATTCCTTTAGTTCCCTTCTACTTAAAAGGAACTAAGTAACAAAAAAATTCTGCTAATGTTTATCTCATTTAGTATGGTGGAGAAAGAAGAATAATCTTTTGTAAGAAGTTTGTTTGTAGAGCAGCTAGTGAAAGTCATGCGAGTGTAACACATCAGATATATTTTCTCTTTTTCTTCCCCAATTTCCTTTCTTTTAGCTACCTAGGCATGTCAAATAATACGCATATGCATCAAATGCACGTTTGATCGGTGTCAGTGATCGAGGAAGGAATGCTGGTCACCTGCACAACTTGAGTTGTGGTATGCTGGTGTACACTAAATGGCTTTGGAAGCTCTGCAACTGCCGTTAATCTGCTCACGAAACACGAGGGTAGCGCCGGAAGGAAACTGAAAGTATAGATCCTGGCTGGCTTGTTGCCCGTATCAACGGAGGTACCTGTCTGACCATGGACTCGTCTTTCACAGCAAACAGGAGGAAATGAAACATTTGAAATATGCTTGGAATAATTCACTCTCATCTGTAAGCAAGAGTTTTCTTAAGAATTGTTGTCTGCGTTGCTAGTACTAACGTTAATAATCTTTAACAAAGTTGTATCTGACATTGTACATTCACACGACTTTCTCTACCAAAGATAAACGCTGTCATATTCATTATACAGAGGGTTTCAAAAATCCCACATTTTTCTGCTACACCTAAATATAAATATTGTTCAAAAAACGCTCGAACTCTTCAAGCATTATATTTTGGATGTATGCATATCTATCTGTCTCTGTGTATGCATTTGTTGATGAATTTTAACGCCCGCTTTTACTACAAATCTCACCACAGGCAATGACACTTAATGATACATGGCATGAAGATATAGTACTGGTAGAATGCGATGGCGAGAAAACCGGACAACCAGGAGAAAACCTGCCCTTGTACTGCTTTGTTCACTACAAATCCCACATGTGGTCGCTTCGGATTGAATCCGGGCCATCTAGGTAAGAGGCGAATGGTCTAACCACTCGGCCATGGCGCAGCCTCTGATTTATGTATGTGTATATGTACGTATGTACTATGTGTAATCCTTAGCATGGCTTCCTTCGAAAGAAAGTAAAGCCGTTGCTTCCGTGTCGTAGATTTACTGCACGTAAAAGAACTGCGGTCTTTCACGCCCAGCATAGAATGGAATGCTGAAAACACATCAATTAAAGAGCGTCCATAAATAAAACTCCATTTCCACTTTGTACTATGTATATACGTATTGTATTATATAAGTATGCATGCAAGTATGCGTGAGTGTATGTTTATGTGTATGCGTGTATGTGTATATATGGATAAATGTCTGTGTGTATATGTATGTATGTATGTATGTATGTATGTATGTATGTATGTATGTATTTACGTATGTATGTATGTATGTATGTATGTATGTATGTATGTATGTATTTACGTATGTATTCAACTGTAAGTGAGTATTACCCGGTGGCAGAGCTAAACATATGAACACAATAAGTTCACAATAAATAAGTATATCAACAAATTAGTCAAACCAATTACATTAAGTTTATAAACAATTAATAACAATTACTGTACAATTAATAAAAATTGTGATTTTAAGCCATTTTCACAGAAACAAGCATTTTTAACATAATCGATGTGCAATGATGACGCCATCGGAAACAATATTTGTGGCATACATGATGTTAGTATTTTGTTGATTGTAGATCTGTAATTGATTTATACAATAAACGTTGCTATGGTGAGCAAATAAATAGTTGAAAAAGAACATTTTTATCCTACTCGAACAATAACCTCATTGTCTTTAATTTCTACAAATAAACTGCATTAACAGCACCAGAATATTAAACCTTTTTATTTCCATACCAATGCTTGTTGAATAAAACAATTGATAATCAACCGGTGGGTGGCCGAGTAGTTAGCCCGTTCGCCTCTCACGTAAGCGGCCCGGGTTTGATCCCAGGGGATGCATGTGGGATTTGTGGTGGACGAAGCAGCGTCTGGGTGGGTTTTCTCAGGGCCCTCTTTCTGACCCCTAGGCTTTGGCTTGTAAGTCCTAGGGGGGATGTCAGTCCAAGAAATACGGGAGGATAAGCCGATTACGAAACGATCTTCCAAGGATGCGACGCGAAGTTTTCCAGTAAAATCCCCCATCCCAAAATACCCTTTACATGGACATTTTATTTTATTTTCTCCAAAATGGCTCTAACGATTATTATTAAAATGCCATATGTTTAAGATATTTTATGACAAACGAAATGTGTTTATTTAATTTTTGTGGATAGCCTCTGAAGACCTCTTTATGCTGAATGACTTTTGTATAACTGGTAAATCATAAGAGATAGGCAATAACTTACAACTCGGACAATAAAAATGGCGTTAAAACTAACAATTTATGTCGTACTTTTTTTTTTTTGTTGTTTTTAGAGTTAACCGTTTTCGAGATTTTTGTTGTTATTTGTTTCATTTTTAAACTAATTAAACGTTTCTCAAATGGGAAGTAGTTTTTCATTTCATACCTCTTTTGTTATTCTCCTGGTACAAAAAGAAAAGTGAATTTTAATTGTTTCATATAGCGACCAACCAACTTAAGAAAGATCGGTTATCATTTTAGACTAGTGTATTCCCTTATTTCCCTTCTACTTATAAGCAACTAAATAATAAGACCATTTCTGCTAATATATGTCTTCATTAGCGTGAAGTAAATTAAGAATTGTCTCCTACCAGGTGACCCAGCAGTCCGTATTTGGTGCGCTGAATTACCTGCGTGCGAAAAAGAGTTGCAGAATTCAACGGGACTATATCACTTTAAAACCGGCCAGTGGGGAACTAGCGAGAGCTACCTTAGTTTTACCCTTTTCAATGAGCGCAACCGCCTCGCCGTCTCCGTGATAAGAGAGGGGTAAAACGAGGTCCCTCTGCCAGTTCCTCCACTCACAGGTTTTATAGCCCTGTTGAGTTCTGAAGTTGTTTTAACGCACGAAGGAATATCTAATAAAGGTAAGGAATGTTTCATAAAATATTTAAACAGCATCATTTTCAGAGGCGTTAGAAACGTATTCTCAGATTATTTTATCACTCTCAAAATCTAATACCACAATTTCTATTTAGCTTAGCAAAATATATGTAGGATGTTTGAAAAGCACTGAATATTATGGTATTCACATTAAAAGTGACTGTTTTGCTGTCGTTACGTCAGCCATTATATAATGACCGAGATGTCCATAGGGTGTGAGACTCAAATTCAGAGGCCACGTTGACCTTGGCTTTCTTTTTTCGGGTGAGTAGGCGGATCGCTGGGGTAGGTACCCTTCTATCACGAATTTCATGCTCCTTCATTCCCTCTCATTGCGTTCCCCATTTCATGTTTCAAGTGGGCTTAGAGCCTTTGCAGTGTCAGTCGATGTCGGGAATATGGTGCAGTAGCTTGATCATTTGAAAGTCCTTCCTGGCCCTACCAGATGGTAGCCTTCTTTAAGCCGCCTAAGGTGGGTCGCGTTCTTCCCAACTCCACCAGAGAGAAGCCTCTCTGAGCAGCCTGACAGTGTGATTGGGTATTCAAGCTTGGAAAATGCGTATCTCTAGGACCTGTATTCCGCCAGCCTCTCTTACTCTTCTGCATTGTTGGATCGGTTTGTGAGGTGTCTGTTAAATAAAAAAAAAAAAAAAAGGCAAAGCCTATTCTTCCAAAATAATGAAATTCCCCCATAGTCCTTCACTTTTTTCACTCCTCTGGTGGAGGCGGTGTGACAGCCACAAAATATCCGCTTTGGATCAGGTGAGTGAGCTGTTCCTTTCCGTTTTCTTGAACGTAGGCATAGTCATGATATAAATTTTACCAGGAATTGATACAAATTAAACAATAAGTTTTCAACGTGTGAAAACACCATTCCAATGTTGTTCATGGTGATAAACTCTTGTGATAGAAAACAGAAAGAAGGTTGGGATGGGAAGAACTGGAATCGCAAACTTTCATGCATGACCATTAGATGACGATAAGGAAACATCCAAACTTGCAGTACAGAGTTGTTTCGAAAATGGGTAACGATGTGAATAACTTTATTTGATTAAAATTGTGAACTTCTAACCATTAAGATTTTTGTTGAACAAAATTTAACCAACTAAAGCAACGTTCATAGAATAGTGAATAGTCCCGGATTGCGGCGAATTTGTTCGAGATGGAAAGTTAGGGATCTCAATCCTGCTGGTGCCCATCGTCATCAAGATCCAATCGCACTTCGGGTCTCTCCTAGGAGACATGGTAGAAGTACATAGAGCTGGTAGATTGCCGGTTAGGTGAGACCCTTTCGTTTGTCCATACATTTATCTTCATCTTTAAAACCTAAAATTTCTGGACCTGACTGAGATAACCTTTATAAAGACGGAGAAATGAAAAGAAACTGGCAAAGTAATTGCTACCTAAAGTACAGATTAATTAAAAAGTTGTAGCCGAAATAAATACCTCCCTGTTACTGTAATGGCGAAGAACCTCATTGTCATTTTCTTCTTCCTTGCAAGTTTTGGATGAAGTAGTCCGTTACGGTCTCAATTCAACACTCTCGCCAAGGATATCTTTCCTGCTGATCAGTAATTCAAAATTGGCGTGGAATTCTTTTTATATGAAATAATTTAGTTGCTAGTGTATTTTTGGATGTAAGCTGTAATTGGTTCAATTTGTAATTCTTTCATGATGACAAGATGCCCTTTAATATCTGTTCTTGAGTATTCTGTTGTGCATCTCATAAATTTATTTCTGCCACATTAATCTTTGTTTATCTATGCCATAGACCCTGCAAGCTTCACTACTATAACATAATATAGGTCTGACTAACGTCTTGTAGATTCTAGATCGTGCATTTTATGTCTATGTTTGGTTTAAAAATGCTATTCTTAATGTATATTGCTCTGTTAAACTTAATGCTTTTTTGATTAAAATTCTTTTCCTCTTCATATCAACGTTTGTATCCAAAATAAATAAAAATGCTTAGTTTGTTTTAATTTTTTATCATTGAAAACAATTTAATTGTCAACGAGTCTTATCCTAAGGACCATAATTCTAGACTTTATTGTTGAAATTACATTCTGTAGTCTTCTGAGAATTGGTGGAAAGAACGTTGAAGATCATCTTTAGGGGTACCACAAACACAATGTAATCAGCACATAATAAATAGTGTGTCTAAATTATATAAGGGATTCAGCGGTATAATGTTATGTGGTTTTAATACTCAATCCCTGATAATAGTAGTCACGTATGCTATGAAAACAGGGATGAAATACTGCAACTCTGTCTGACTCCTTAATTTATTGGTCTGTACTCTGAAACTTTATTTTCCATCTTGATCTGAATATACTTTTATTATATAATTATCGCGGGTAACTTTTATTAATTGATTTGTTTTCCCATCATGTTAAAATCTCTAATAATATGTTTATATTTACTTTATCGAAGGCTTCTTTCATATCAATAAAGTGAAGAAACATGGAGAGCAAATTGACGATTTTGAAGCTAAAACTATGAAACATGCCATATTAAACTACATATGTTCTACATTCTAGGAAGTGTTCAGTATTTGTCTGAAATCTCAGACAAGCAATGAAACAACGAAAATGTGGCTCATTATTCAAAAATACTCGTCAGCAGCAGTGCATCTGGGTGATTCGTGGCGAGAGAAAGTGTCAATTCAAAATATTTCAGAGGAGCGACGACAAGAGATAATGACAACAGTTTATCTGCGCAAAGAGACTCGCTGAAGACGCAATTCCAACTCGAAGGGTTCCGTGATTGAAGAAAACAGATTCCAAACACCGCCTTCCTCAAATCTCTAAGTGTTAGATCTATCATGTCTCGATCTGTGTGCTTGTGTCCACTTCTTACCCCCACACATCAAAGTGGTATGTTCTTAATTGCATGCAACTATGATTAAAAAAGAGGCAGGAAGGAGACTTCTACCGTCAGCACGGGAGCCACTATCGATCAATCGAAGAGAGACATTAACAAAGGAACTGGCTTTGTCTGCTGGAAAATTCATCGACCGGTAGAGGTGCGATTGTTTTCGCTTTCAAACAAGGGGGTGGGAGTAGAGTAGAGCCTCCCCCAGCCCTAGTTGTCAAGGGTGAGCAATAGACTCGCCGCTTGCTAATACAATTAACTCTCACCACAATGATGTGCACAAAACGACCACGCATCGCTAAACAAGTGACGTCGATAATTCGATCTTTTTTCTCAGGGACCTGCTGCTATGGATCCTGATCCGTGAAGCAACCAAGTCAGTGACAACCGTGTTGGGATAGGATGTGGTATGTATGTGATTTTCTTAATAAAGTCACTGAAACCATGTGTCTTAGGATATGATTTCATTGATTGATTGATTGCTCGATCGAAATTGTAATTAGTAATGCTGTCTATTCTAATGGAATGAGGGATTTACTAGCTGTTGACAGTTTCATAAGTCAAAGATTAGGAAAGGACTCGTGAAATTATCATCGGAGAGATATTTGCTAAGATTATTTCGCGAGCACCTTGCGTAAACGGTGTCAGGGGTCATTCAAACTGAAAATTAAACATTAATATAACGACGTAAAACATAAGCAAAAACATAACCCGTGTCCGGGTAATATTGTGGTAGTGAGTTTGCCTCAATTCACGAGGTCCTGAGTTCGAATCTCAATTAGCGTGAGTTGCCCGCATAGGGCTTTTTTTTTTTTTTTTTTTCCCCTCATCCTGAGAAGACGAATGTCAGTAACTTTAAGTTCCGTGGACCCCGGTCTCACTTGAGCTTCATTTCAACGATTTCATACAATATCCGATATGATCTACCAGGTTAAAAGAAGTTCTTCTTCTTCCTCTTCTATAGATCTTATATCCCCAGGACTTACAAGCCAGGTGAGAGATGCATGTTGAGAAGTAGATGGACTCTTGAGTCAGGATGGATGGTCAACCCTACTCCCGGAATGATGCTGTGAAATATTTTATGAAATGGCAGTGAAATTGGTGAAAGAAAATGTGATTAAGGAGCAGGTGTGGAATGAATGGCGGGGTAAACCGGTGAAAATACGCCCAGACGCCGCTTTTTCCACCACAAATCCACATGCGGTTTTCTGAGATTGAACTCTTGGTGAGAGGCGAGGCGACACCGTTAAAATAAACAAAACTTATAAAGCGAAAGGGGGGGGGGACTCGGTATGTTGTCATTCATGACAAATGGCAGTCGGTCGCAACGGATCGTGAAACGCCTAAGGTAATATGGCGGTGTGCTGAGCGACTATCCAAACCAGGTTATGTATGTATCATCAAAATGAACAAGCCACGTGCTGAAAGGACTTTAAATCACGAAAAAGCTCCTAGCATCAAAACACTTTTTGCTGCGAATTTTATAGACATCCTAGTGATTCTTAGTGCCTGGTCTTACACAGAAAGACACCCAGCCAATACATGGCGACGGAAAATCAGCTGAGAGGATATGGCAGAATTATCATGTGATGAGGTGTATGGACAATCGCACTCTGATTGGCTATTTTTTTTTACGTATGAAAGCTTGTAACGTGCATACTTTAAGGTTTTACGTAATAAGTTTATGGCCCTAGTTATGTTGATGTCAATTAATGAGAATACCTACATCAAATAAAATGAAACAAGCAGCTTCTATGCCTAGGTTATGCATTTATGTGACATTCACTTTAAGGATTATTCAATGTTATGGGAATGGCATTTCCGGCATTTTAGTTTGTTTAATGCTTTGGAGCAACTAAACCCAGATACTTTCACAAAAACGTAAATAATTGTCTCATTTCGATAATTTGTGTTCTTTTTTTTGTTTTTGTTGTTGTTGTTGTTGTTGTTGTTGTTTTTTTTTTTTTTTTTTTTTTTTTTTTTTTTTTTTTTTTTTTTGTAGTTTAACGTCCTTTAACCTGCTTGGTCATATCGGACGATGAATGAAATTAGTGAAATGATGCTCAAATGACCTTGGGGTCCATGGAGCTTAAAGTTACTCGAGATTCCTCTTCTCAGGATAAGGGAAAACCCCGAAAAAAACCTTATCGAACTCACATCCTGTTGAATGTGAAGCAGACACGCTACCACCACATACCCAGGCGGGCTTTTGGGTGTTATTGTTTGAAATGGAAAATATCCTTAGATTAAACTGACAAAGCCTGAAATCAGAACAGCATAGTCTCTAATTTTCGTTAATGTTTTAATGAAATACGAACAAAGCTGGGAGAAAAGATTTGGAACCCTGTTTGTAATTACCAATTAAATGGGTTTGCCATTTGACATTTTTTTTTCCAAATTTATTTAAAATCGCATCAACTTTGAGGCCATAACGTGACCATTACATTCTTTACAAGCATATGGGAAAATTCAAACATTTAATTCATATTAGTAACAGTATTTTGGAAAATAATTTACATTAAATACAAATTTACACGATCAAACATATACTTATTTGTAACAATATTTTAGAAAATAATTTATAATGCTTTTAAATGATAGTGGATAATATATGATTTACATAAATTAAAGCAGATCTCATATTTTATATTGAATCCCATATCCACTTTCCTTAGGCAAGCAGATAGTTTGCTGTTTAACGTTGTAGAAATGTCTTGTGGGGTTTCGTATTGTTGCCGTTTCTTATTGTGCTTATTATATTCTATGATGAGGTAGTAGGTGCTGATGCTACTATGACATAGGTCACGTGGTGACTACATTTGTCCTGAGATGCACTTGTTGTAGAGTTAGCCGTTTCCGAGTTATTGGTTTCAGTACTTAAACTTTTCTCAAACGGGAGACATCTTTCTTTTCGTCACTCGTTTGTTTACTCTTAGTTAGCCAAGTGACCCGAATTTCAATTGTTTCACTTAGCGACCAGCTTTTAAAAGATATGACTATCGCTTTAAACTACTGCGTTCCCTTATTTACCTTCTACTCACAAAGAAGCAAGTAATAAGATTAATTCTAGTAGTATAACGTATATAAAAGTGATATTTTATAAGAAAGAATATTTATACAACAGCTAGAGAAAATAATGTGAATTAAATACTTCAGATTTGTTTCATGCTGTGCAATTTACTTAGTGAATCAGAGCAGTTGTGGCGAGTTGTCACAATGTAAACAAATGTTTGATTAATTAACAAACATTTTATCCGTATGTAAGTGGATTTATAAATTGAATTATATACCACCAAATTCATCTGCCACATCATTTTCTTTATATGCATATGAATTATACTCATGCAATCAAGGTCAGTTGACACCAATATTCTTAGGTCGCTTCAACAATAATGGAACCACATAAATATGGACAGTTGCTTTCTTTCATCGCTTAACTACCATGTAGGCAACAAACATTGACTTCTCGCATAACCAGATGCGAACAAAAAATGAGATCGCATAGAAGTAACGTTATGATTCACATTCTTGTGGGTTTCTTGTGGTTTTTGCTTACCGCTCAAGCGACGTCGGGTTGGTATACACTTTCTATGACCCCATAATATATATGGCAGAAAATACATAAGGAACAAACCTAGATGAATAGGGATGGTTAAAGCAACAGTTGATAACACAGTGTTAATTTTAAAGCAATCTCGTTCTTACGTGATCTAAGAATATCGTGATATGAACTGTTAAGTTAATCTGCAGTATATAGGATATACGAGTATTAGAAATAAAACCTGGACAAGTGGAGGAATAAAATGCTTAAAATGTTTTATGATGATACACAATCTATTCTGCTATATGTCCAGTTGTAGGTTAGTGAGTAAAGTAAGTAAAGGTCTTTGGTAAGTATTGTAAGGTTTTTTTTTCTGTAACTTAATGTCCTTTAGCATGGTTGGTCATGTGGGACTATGAATGAAATCGATAAAATGATGTTCAAATGATCTCCGGGCTCATTGAGCCTGCCCTTATTCGGGTGACACCTAAAAGAAACTCGAACTGTGACTCTTAAATGTGAGACAGACACGCTACTCCTACACTTCCAACGCAGGCAAAAAGTTTTGTTGTTGATTTTACAAAATCACATTGAAATGTATCAACATTTGAAAGCATCACTGGTTACCAAACAACAGATTTGGATTTCACAAAGCCCTGGGAGTACATTTGTGCCTGCCTTGTTCAGCAAATGGTTTTCTCTCCCGATATATCACGTTTAAAACTCTATCTTAAAGCATTTCAAATGCTCTGGTAGTAAAGTCCAACCGCTTTACTGACAAGCATGACATTGCAGACATTGGTACCATAGAGTAAAGTTGGTTTTGGAAGAAAGGGTTAATTTTCTTCTCATTGATCGGTTTATACTCGGGAGGCCACAAACTGCACTAGAGCTGTTGGGAGGAAATAAGTAGATAAGTTTCGTAGATGTTAAGTTGAATCGACATAGACACACTCAGATGTCATCCAACTTCCAAATTATAGCGTACGTATCACCGCGTGAAAAAATATATATAAAACAAGTTCTTTTATGGTTTTATAAATTGCCTGCTCCAAATGCAACCTTCAATATTTATGGCAATCGGTGGCAATTATATTCATTATGGTTTCTGATATTACTTGTCCCCCCTCCTGAAAAAGCCCATCCAAATCGTCCTTACACTCCATATGCGCAACAGAGGAGAAATGAGAAGTGGTCAGAATGGTGGGGGAACAAGGGATCAGAAGTGGTATCAAAATTGGGAGGTAAGTCACATACACAACTCATTGTCAGCAATTGTATAAGATAAGCTTGCAAGGAAGGATATGCTGATAAACGGAAATCAGAATTGCTTTGGTATCATCACTCTCACAGCAAGTGAGACACTTATTAAGCAAGTGGGCTTGGTCATTGCTATTGCGCATCTATGTTTCGGGAGTCACGACTATTTGGACGAGCTTTACTTCAGCTTTTCTCTTAAGCAAAATTATACACGCATTCACATTTCCAGACCCGAAAGCATAACAAATAACCCTGGCTAAAGAAAAATTCTCGCCTTCCAGGTTTAGGAAGCTAACATGCTGACCATCAGACCACAGGTCACATGTTTGGATTCTGGACACCTGTAAATTGTTTCTGTAAACGCACATCTGTGTTTAAATGTCCGTGCTTTTAAATTTTGATACATTCAAGCCGTAATTAAGGCAGTTTTCCTCTTTTATAAGTCTCAACCAACATAAGAAATTGCCAGGGTGCTTTGATAATTATGCACTAAGTTTGCCTAAGAGCTTACAGTTGAATAAGTAGGCATGCAAATAAAACATGTTCTTTGAGAATTTTACTGAAGTTATGTTACATCAAAGTTTTTTTTTTTTTTTTTTGATAGTGTTTAACGCCCGCTTTAACTACTAATGGCACCGCAGGCGATGACACTGATGATACACGAATGATGATGGAGCACCGGTGGAATGCGATGGCGGGGGAAACCGGAGTACCCGGAGAAAACCCGCCCCAGCGCCGTTTTGTCCACCACAAATCTCACATGCGGTCGCTTGGGATCGAACCCCGGCCGTCTAGGTGAGAGTCAAGTGGTCTAACCACTCGGCCACGGCGCGGCCCTTACATCAAAGTGACAGTGCCACTTTTTTCGCCAATTATTTTGCATGATTGCTGTAGACTATGAATATATTGTGGAGCTTCTATTAAATGATGTAATTTTCGAGGCACTTTAACGCCACCTCTTGTAACAGAATATGCATAGTATGATCTCGTCGCGAACAAGAGATTGATAGAAAATAACGTAGCTGTTACAGAAATAGTGGAGAAATATCTAGTTATTAGTTTTATTAACGTTATAAACGTAACGAAGTAAGTAGCTACTCAAAAACAGTTGCCAAAGTTAACGCAGAGGTCACTAAGTCTGAGTGACGTTCACTGCATGTGCGACGATACCACTTGTCGGGAAATAATTACAGAACATCAGTTTCCTCTGCGAGAGATCAATAATAGCATTAAGGATCTAATATACCATCTAGCGAGAAAATGCCTACTAATTATCCGTTTCGCAACATATATGTAACCAACATTTTGCTTTCTCTAGCCGTATGTACATACAATAGCAAGAGCAGATATTGTATTGCACCCAAAATTGCGATGTCAGATTTCACCGGAAATATCAGTTTTGAGGTCCTCTGAGAACAAAAAGGCATTTTTAGAAGAAGCTCCGTGTGTGTATGTGTCTGCGTCTGTGGACAGCATTGCTCAAAAATGAAAAGACCGTTAAGTGTCAAACTTGGTATTTGTGTTTAAAATCTTCCAAGAATGGGGCACAAAGATTTTTCAGAATCCCCCCAACACAAACTACCCTTTACATTGAAAATGTTTTTGAAATTTAGTTTTTCTCAAAAATGGCTCTAACGATTTTGATTAAAATAACGTACATTAAAGATATCTATATCACTTATAAAAAGTATATTTTGAATTTTCAAGAATAGGCTCTGTAACCCTGATTCTGGATGAGTTTTGCAGAATTTTGCATAACAGTTAAACCGTAAGAGATAGACAAAAACTTACTCACAAAAAATGTATATCTCGATAAAACACATATTTTATGTGAAATATGTTTTTCTTGTGCAGTTGACAGTTTTCGAGATATTCCATGTTTTTGGTTTAATTATTAAGTCAGCAAACTTTTCTCGAACGGGACCATGCAAAGCGAACCAAACCTCAATTACTTCACATTGCGACATGCTTTTAAAAGATTTGACCATCACTTGGCCTACTGGATTTCCTCATTTCTTTTCCACTTACAAATAAGCAAGTAATAAGACCAATTCTGCTAATGTCTATCTCGATTAGCATGATGTAAACAAAAGAGTAATCTTTTAGTAAGAATAGTTTTATATGGAGCAGCTAGAGAAAGTTATGTGAATGGAACATACCAGATTTTTTAAACTAACAAAACTTTAATATCCTTTTATCGTCTACTATTTTCAGAAAAAAAAACTACACAATGTAAATCATATTACATACCACTTCAAAAGTCAACAGAATCTTTAAGTTCTCTTCAGTCTTTCTTTTTTATTTACTTATTTATGTATTTATTTATTCATGGATACACTAGTTCATTACATATTTACACTTATTTTTAGGGGACTGCTTTAGGATTTCTTCTTAGGTTTTGAACCTCTTATATATCAACTTCTTAATTTGTTTCAGATTCAGCTTTCAGTATCACTTCTCCGGGATTCTTCATTTAAACCTCATATTTTTCGGCCTCCTGTGGATTTATTGCAGATTGTTTTCTAAATTGGTATCTTAATTGTTTAAATTCCGGCAGACCTAAAGACCCACCGGCAGACCATGCCAAAAAGACCTGCCTTTTGTGAATTTTCTGTTTTATCTGTAGATTATCCACAAAAAATAAGGCTGGTTCACAACACACCGATAACGGTAACCAGAACGCGGACGAGAACGGGAAGCCAGGCAGCATTTAACATTCTGATTCACAATAACACGGTAATGAGATCGAGAATAAACTCGTTTCTTATTGACCGATGATCCAGCTTAGCCAACATAACCTGTGAATTCAGTCAGCATAATACAGATTAGTCAACTTCAAATTTCGATAGAGAGATTTTTCTAAACGGAAGTCACTGCTATTTTCGATTCCTTAGAACTGTTCACTTTCGATAAGCAACTGAAGCTCAAATAATTTGAAATAGGGATAAAGCACGTTTGCTAAAATTCTTTACAGTTTGATTTTCTCAGCTTGCGATTGCGGCTAGAGAGGGCTCTAGAGGCCGTTTTACGTCACGGTTGCGGGGAATAATTGCTACAATGAAGAGTCCTTGAGATGAAGAAGAAGAACAAGAGTGATATACACAATATGGACCAGATATGCCGTGCCCGAGAACAAGAATATGAAACTTAAACTTGGACAAGCCTTACTTCTCGTTCCCGGGGCGCCGGAAGGATTCCCGTTAATTGTGAACGCTTCCATTGAAATACATGTATTGCAACATTCCCCTTCTTGTTCTGGTTACTGTTACTGATTGTTGTGAACCAACCATAACCTTATTTTACAGCATCAGCGCTGGCTAGTACAGCATTTCATCTAACGCCCTACGAGTAAAATAATGATGTTGCCAATAGTGATGTATTTTCCTTTGAATCAAATAAAAAGCTAAATCTGTAATGACATCGTTCGTTAAAACTTAGTTACAACTAATATCGTTAATGGTGATCATTAACGTGATGTAACTCCGAACGTGATAACCAGTAAAACAAATAACTTAACCGTTGCGTGTAACTGCGACATTACCCCATTATCATTACCCGAAAATAACCGCTTGTCACATCCCTAGCGATTTCATCTTACGCCAGTGCCGTATTGTAGGGGAAGAATCTCAACTGACACGACTGAAAGTATATAGAAAAGATCCGAATAGCGAAAGTTTCGAATTGCTGGAATATCGCTTCATTGTCAGCAATGCCATAAAATTGTTTAATTTTGCTACAGTAAAGTATAATTTGACAATTCATGCAGCTATGCGTTTTCAGGTTGTGCGTTGTATCCATTCTCGTATGGTTCGATTACAACTCCACCTCTGGAAGCGTTTACCGTTGTAAGCAGAACCTAAGATATATTTAGTACTTAAGGAGAAAATCGTACAAAGTTCAAAATTAGTCAGTAGTAGCTGGTGCCATCCATTCACAATTATCTGCTGATAGCTTGAATGGCTGCAGATTTGTGGGGCCGTTTGTTTTAAAACGTTTTGCTTGTATTATCGTATACTTTCAATTATTTCAGTTTGAGCTATCGCTTTGGATATAATCTGTAGTCTGTTATATTGCATGTGTTTAGTTGAGTCTATGCTTTTTGTTATTTACATTTGTTTTTCAATGTATATATTCCCTTTGACTTCTTTTGTCATATGAGGGGCTTTGCCTTGAGAAACAAGTCATGGTATTATTGCTTGTTGAACTATAGGATTTCTTACCGTTGGTTCACTCCCACATTTATACTTTCAGGCTGTATGAGGATAGGGAATATATCTGGTGAAGGAAAAAGGTCCTGATCCAGCCGGGGATCGAACTCGGGACCTGTAGATTGAGAAGCCAGAACATTGACAACCAGACCACAGAGGCAGTTAGCTATATATTGTTCTGTATATTCATGTTCTTTCTTCAATTTAGTTGTCATTGACCACTTAAAATTATATTTTATTAGGTTCGAGGGTCGGCTGATAAGTATCGGGCCTCTCAATGAAAACAGCATTTATTTATTTTTGTTTGCTTTATTTCTCAACATAATCTCCAGAAAGGCTAATATATTTGTCATATTGGTGTTCTAATTTAATTAAACCATCTCTGAAGTGCGATTTATCAAGGTCCTCAAAATAGCTGTATATCGCATCAATGACCTGGTTGCTGTGAAGTTTTCGTCCTCCAAGACATTTTTTTGAGATTTGGCAACAGGTGATAGCCACTGGGAGCTAGATCTGGCGAATAAGGTGGATGTATTCAAGCAATTCGAAGTTTAATTCACACATTTTTCTCATTACAATTACAGAACGATGGGTCGGAGCATTGTCGTGATGAAACAAGATTTTTTTTTTTTTTTTTTTTTTGCCAAATTAGGTCTTTTTCTTTTCACCTCATCACTCAAACGTTGCAGTAAGCTTGTGTAGTAGTCACCAGTGATACTTTTACCCTTTTCCAAGTAACCAATAAAAAGAATCCCCTGTGCATCCCAGAAAACACTCGCCATAACCTTGTTAGCTGACAAAATTGGCTTTACCTTTTTTGGAGTTGGTTCACCTGGCGCAATCCACTGTTTTGACCGCGGTTTACTTTCTGGAGTGTAGTGGTGTATCCAAGTTTCATCCATGGTAATATCCGTCTCAAAAATTCACTGGGATTTTTACGATAGAGCTCCACATTCTTAATAGAAACCGGTTTTCTTTGCAACCTTTGATCAGGTGTCAACCAGCAAACGCATCTTGCACATACCTTGTGAAAGCACAAAACATTACTTAAAATATTACCTGAAAGTCCTTTGGTATGTTTATAGCCTCTGCTATCCCAAAGAACTTTAATCTGCTGTATTCCAGTACTAAACGATGAATTTTTTCAATAATCTCTGGAATTGTCACTTCTACAGGGCGTCCAGAGCGAATCTCATAACTAGTGCTCGGACGTCCCATTTTAAACTCTGCAACCTACCTTTTAATCATTGAATATGAAGGGGCAGGATCTTTCAATGTACTGTCCATTTCCTCCTTGCTTTCTTTAGGCATTAAGCCTTTCAAATGGAAGTATTTAATCACTGCTCGTTTTTCAAATCCTCCTATTTCGTGAAAACTTTAAAGTTGTCTTGTTTAAAATGCTGTCATTCAAAACTAAACAAGCTATTAACCTGTAGATATGGATACAAGCTAGTCTAGAGTTAAATTCTACGATGCTACCGTCTAACTGGCCTAGTGGCTCCACATCTGTATGAGGCCCGGACTTATCAGCCGACCCAGTATAAAAAGCTGTATCAAACCTCATAATAACTTATGATTTATGTTGTTATTTATGAGAGACAAAATACCTTATTAATTATAACGATCTAAAAGATATTTGACATGGAACAGATATTAATAACAGAAAACATCATCAAACCAACATCAGTTATATAAACCATAGGAGGGCTATTGTGAGATAGACATATTTTAAAAGAATAAAAATAAATATATATATATATATATATATATATATACATATATAAGGACTGCAGAGCACAACCTTGGGTGTTAAAATTAAGAATAAAATCTCTATAACACTCTATAGAAATGGATTCCCTAAAGGTTTGCTCGGTGTTAAAATTACATAAAATGAAAAACGAAGAAATTAGAAGCATGAATTACAAAATTTAATAGTACTTAATTTACCCATTTGAGGAGTTAATTCGGTATGAACATTTTTGACATATTGAGGATAAAAGACCACCGCGAGGGATTTTGGAACTCGTCCCAGAAAGAGGGGGAGATCAAATTTGAAATGAATAGATGTCATCAAGGCACTACAATAGAAAGCATTAAAAGGCGAACTGGAAAGAGAGAGAGAGACACATAGGAGCAGTAATTTGGACACAGGGGTATGTATCATTGTTATAGCTTGTTCATAACACTCGTATTTTTCAAAAAACCGTCCTTCCTAAATCTATATTCCCTATACGGAAGGGGGGGCGGCCTCGCCGTGGCCGAGTGGTTAGATCACTCGCCTCTCACCTAGACGGCCGATGTTCGATCCCAAACGACCGCACGTGAGATTTGAACTGGGGCGGGTTTACTCCGGGTACTCCGGTTTCCCCCGCCATCGCATTCCACCAGTGCTCCATCATCATTAATATATCATCAGTGTCACCACCTGCGGTGCCATAAGTAGTTACATTCTCTATACGGGACGAAAACATAATTCTTCGAAATAACTACTGTGTCCCCCTCCTAAATTTGTATGTTTGCAGTTAAAACTGCTGCTGACATTTTTTTAATGCAGCCTTCTTATGACAACTCGGTTTTCATACCGGAATTTTTAATTGGATTTCGGCACGAATAGTTTAATGATGCCCTTCCAGGATACTATGCAGATATTTTAGTCACTCGCCGTCACAATATCTGAGTTACATACCAAATCTTTGGGTGGAATAACATTTTTCCTTCCTTTGTCCTAAAATAAATGCATATGTGCTAATTTGATGTCAGGCATCATTAGCAAATGTTAGATAGAAATCGGTTAATTTCCTCACTACCAATCTTCATCAACTTGCGAAGAATGTTTATGAAGACAGCCAGCGTTGATGTAGCAGAAATGTCACTCGACTCGAGGAATTCTGTTGCAGCGAGAGACAGAATAAATAAAAATAAAACACAGGTGAGAAACGTGTGGAAGTTTTGGCATTAAGTACGGAGGAGAAGTCTGGAACCAGGAAGTGAGGAGAGGCGCCCACCATCGCCGTTAAAGAGGATGTCGCCATCTCCAGGATCAATACTGCCTGCCCTCACCTAAAGCCGAAGCTTCGGCACCAGTTCCAATGGTGCACCAGGAAGTCAGGCACCTTGTTGCACCTGGTTCTTCTATTTAACAAAGCTTTGATTGTCGGTTGATATATTCAGCGCTCACTAATATAGTTTTAATTCCTTTATATCCATCCAGAGCGAAGTATTGCACTCCTTCCAAAAATTAGATTCACCGTAATTACATTTCGAAGCCCAAGGTATCGAGTGAGTGTTTATTTTCCAAACTACTGAAATATTGACATGTCGAATATAATATACATTCTGCAAATATCTCGCGAAGTCCTCTTCATTGTCGTTGAACTTAACAAATTAGAAACGACATCGACAGGTAAAGAAATTCAATATATACATATTTTATATTTAAGTTTAACATCCTTTAATCGGCAGATCATATCGGATGATGAATGAAATGGAGAACGGGGTCCATGTAGTTACTAACATCTTCTCAGTATAAAGGAAAATCCAGGAAAAAACCTTATCCGATCAACTCACGCTAACAGGTTTGAACTGAAGACCTCTTGAATATGAGGCGGACACGCTACCACCACACTACAGAGGCAACAAATACAAATTCTCGTGGCATTAACAATTTCCTAAAATTTGCTGTTGTTCAGTTAAATGTTTCCACATACTCTAAGCATAAATTTTCACTTAACTTCTTTCGTTTTCCATAGCTTACATAAACAGTATGTAATGCTATATTGTTCAGTGTTTCCCAACCTTTTGAAGTTCACGGCACCCTTGGGAATAACATTATACACCAGGGGCACCCTTCCTTGAATTAAAAGAAAATTAAGCTTAATATGTTAATTTATTGAAATATTATATAATAATAACGTACACCATAACATAATACAGTAAACTTTACAATCACTGAGTAAAAATACATCAATAAATTTTGTTCGATTAATGATCAATGTGAAACTTGTGATTGATGCTTAGAGCACAGATATGTGATGTCGGGTCTTACGGTTGACAGTGAAACACGCAAATCATCCTCAAGGTTATTCAGTCTATTTCTTGCTTTGCATTTTATTGTCACCATAGCAGAGAAGGCTTGCCCGCATAGATAGGATGTTGAAAAGGGCAAAAGTGCGTTAATTGCTTTCTTCATTAGGTTAGGGTACTCCTCTCTCCGTTGAAGCCAAAAACTAGCCACCGACGCCTCACTCTTGGTTAACTTACCTTTGAGTGTGGAATCAGTGCAAAGATCAATAAATTCATCTCGTTCGCAAGCAGTGAAATCTATTTCCTCTGCACTATCTACGAAATCAAATGGTGAGACAACCCAGTCGAGATTCGTAGTGGAAATAGTTGGAAAGTACGCATCTATTGCATCTTACAATCTTTATAAGTGATCACAAATGCGGTCTTTCAGTTTACCCAGATCTTTATCTCCTGCCACATTAAGAAGAGATGGAAAGTTCGACAAATCTCCTTTTTGAACTGCAGACTTCCAAGAACTAAGTTTTCTTTTAAAACCTTTCATTTTATTGGTTGAGGAGATTATTGTTTCATGTCGACCCTGCATCGAAACATTCAGTTCATTCAGCTTATGAAAAATATCTGCCAGATACGACAGTTCAAAATACCAAGAATCACTTAGTAAGAGCTCATGAAATGTGTCTTGATTTTCATCCTTAAAAAAAGTTTTTAGCTGTTTTTTAAGTTCGAGAAACCGGTTCAATACACGACCCCGCGACAACCACCTTACTTCTGTGTGAAGTAACAAAGAGGTATGAGCTGCATCCGTTGCGCGACATAACTGTTCAAAAATTCTGCACTTTAAAGGAGACTTCATATAGTTCACCATTTTCACAACTTGGTTAAACACTTCAGCAAAATCTTCATTACACGCTTTCACGACTAATGCCTCTCTATGCAGAAAACAGTGAGTTATAATAATGGATGGATTTTCATTGAGAGCTCTGGCAGTAAAACCTTTAATTTTCCCAGACATAGATGGTGCACCATCTGTACATATATCACAACAGTCTTTCCATGAAAGATCATGGTCATTGGGATAGGAATTAATAGAAACGAAATTATCATGGCCAATGGTTGTAGTCTCCAGCGGTCTACAGAACAGAAATTGTTCACTAATATCTTTTTCATCAATATATCTGATAAAACCAAGGAGTTGCGGTTTGTCGCCAATATCGAGATTCTCATCTACTTGCAAAGCAAATGTTCTATAAGTTTTTATTTTCTCCGTGACTTGTTCGTTGATATTGCATGACATTTCAGATATCCTGCGGCTGATTGTGTTGTTGGACAGAGGAACTTTCGAAATTTGGTTAGGTGCTCCTTCGCCAAGTATTGTTGAAACTATAACTTGACATGCAGGGCCAATGATTTCCTCTCCAAGAGTATGAGGTTTCTTTTTTTTAGCTATCAGTTCTACTACTTTAAATGAGGCTTCAAGAGCAGTATCACCTATGGTCATTCTCTTTACCATTCGCACAGCTGTTTTCTTCTCCCCTTCTAATATATGTGAAAAATACATTACACTTTTCTGTGACACACTAGGATGCTTTGTTGTAAGATGCCGCTTCAGTTTGCTAGGTACCATGGCCTCGTTGCTAAGTGTTTCGCCACAAACTAAACACACAGGGATAGGGTTTTCCTCGTTGTTATTCCACTTAAATCCATACGCTAAGTAACTGTCCTGGTATGTTCTTTTCTTTCGTTTGTCTTCTTTATGTGGTGAATTCGACGGTCCGGGAGAAACTGTAAGTAAGATTTGGCTTCTTAAAGCAAGCAGTAGGAACCGACTGTTCACTTTCACTGTCCTGGCGTTTACGTTTAACAATGAACTTATCCATAGCTAAACACTGTGAATCAACGCGAGGAAGACAACTGAAAGCGCCAAGCGGCGTACACTTTTATATATTCATGTCGAAGTCTCGGGAATGTTCGTGAGGAAGCGAGTAGTCTCGGGAATGTTCGGCAGGGTATAGCTGTAATGCCATCTGTGGGATACCAGTATAACTGAATTATTGAAATGAATCGACCACTATCACCATCTGCCGTGCATAAGAGTAATTGATTTGACTTATTTTATTTCCAGACCTTACAAGACTTAAGGCTTCAGTAGAAGGTATTTTTTTTTTATCTCAATATCTCGCGGCACCCCTTAGCCAATCACACGGCACCCTAGGGTGCCGGGGCACACCGGTTGGGAATCGTTGGTTTAGAGCATACCGTCACAATACAATTGCGACAAATAAAATCATAACAGCTAGCGTCTAAAGGTAATTATCACTGTAATTTAAGGAACTAACCTTTCTCTCAGATTACCTCATAGCCGAAACAAAATGTGTTTCTGTGGAATTCACTAACTGAAACCCTTTATGACGAACGTTTGGCGTAGTTAACAGAAATAAAATAAATGTTAAGAAGGAGAAAAATCGTGAGGCTGTTTGTTGCATATCGTTTTGTTTTTCAGAATAAAATCTTAAATGCCACCTATTCATTATAATTTGCAACAAAAGGGTCTGATTCTTGTTTTCTGGTCTCATTGTATACCCTAAAGCTATTATATTTTTGAAATATTTCTGAAATCGATTGCAAGATTAAGGGGATAAAATGATAAATTAAATAATTCGTAGTTGGCTTATCCTCCCTGTAATTAGTACTGGTACCCCTCTAGGACTTACAAGCGGATGTCTAAGGATCAGAAGTCTGTAGGGGAGCCAACGGTACGAACCACAGAATGGGGAACCTGAAGCGAGTGGTCGCTCGTATGAGCGTTAAGAAGTGGATGATTTGCAATGCAGGCGAAATGGATGATAGGAAAGGTGATGATGGAGCAATTGGTAAAATGAGTAGCGGGGGAAACCTAAGGACTCGGAGAAAACCCGCCCAGACACCGATTCTTCCCCTACAAATCCCACATGCGGGCGCTTGGGATCGAACCCTGGCCACCTAGGTGGGAGTTGAGATTTCTAACCACTCGGCCACGACACCAACATAAATAAAATAATAAATCCTAAAATGTATTTAAATGTGAAGTAAGGGTGAAAAGAAATATTATTGATTCCATTAAATCCTGAAGTACAAAGAAAATTATAAATAAGCATTAACAGAAACATTATAAATTCGACCATCTCCAATTAAAGATCTAGGTTGGAAAACAAAGTAGTGTATTAAGAAAAGTGGTAGGCTTAAAGATATGAGAGCAAAGAAAGAACGGTTTAGTTGTAATTAAATAAAATCATAAACTTTGTCAGCAATGTATTATTATGGATAAACTTACATGGGAAATATTCAGTTTTCTAACACCTACCTTGTCTCTCGAACAAACATATGTATATTTTACATTTACATTAGATAATATGTGTAAAAAGATCCCTCTTAGCTAAGTAAAATCTATTATTACTCTTTTTCCTAAAAATCACATTGGAAGTTTTAGATCAGTGCAAAAAGCAAACTCAAAGATGAAACATTTGGAAAATCTACACATTAAGAAAATCTGAAAATCTGGTCCATTCACATTACTTTCCCAAACCATTCTCACAAAAGATTATTCTTTTATTTATTATTTTCGATAAATATTACCAGATATATCCTTATCACTTAGTTCCTTATAAGTAGAACGGAAATAAGAGGATAAAGCTTTTAAAAGCTGTCGCTATGAGCTTTTTATTGAAGTGCGGTTCTCTTTCCACGTCCAGGAGTAAAAAAGATATATGAAAGGATGAGGACTTCCCGTTTGAAAAACGCTAAGTTCTTTAAAATTGAAACCAATGATTTGAACATGGTTATGATAGTAAATGGAAGTAAGGTTTACCTTATGCACGTCAGCCTAAAAACACTTTTTGTGCAGTTTCTATTTCTGATCTAATGGCCAAGCACTACATCCTTTGTAAGTTGTAGTATCTGCCTCCTTCTCCTAGTTGTGAGGTTGCACCAGAGATTTCCAATGCCTCGTGTTCTTGCAGAATATGTTTTGCCGTTTCTTTGTCTCTTAGGCACAAACGACAATCCCATTGTATTCAGATGCTTCCTGAACATACCATGCCCAGTTATGTAACTTATAACTCTTCTTAATGAAGGCTTATTTAGCCTCATGAGTGAGTTACTTAATTTCCTACAAGGCTTTCCAACTAAATGTTTATAAACCTTGTTAGAGGGGATGGTTTGGAAATGATTAACTCCATACAAAAAAAAAACTGTATACCAACAAATATTGTGTATTTTAATGAGCTCTACATTTTTATCAGTAAGTTTTTTGTCTTCCCTTAGGGTTTACAACTTATGTAATAGTCATTCAGAATGAAGTGCCCCTCAAGGGCTTCAAAAGAAATTTAGTATGTGCATTTTATTTGTCATATTAATATGTTTAATATACGGCACTTTTATCAAAAACGTTAATTATTTTTTATGAAATCGAACCTATTCGAAAAATGTTCCATATAAGCGGTAGTTTGGGGTATGGAATTTTTGTATCGCATCCTTCAAAGGTGCTAAACTTAAATGCCAAGTTGGGTTTTTACTGAACTTTTCACTTGTGAGAACTTTTCATTCTGTCCACAGACATACCATACACACAGGCGGACCTTTTTATAACAATGCTAATTTTGGAATCAGGGGTCCTCATAACTTTTATTTCCGTTGAAATCTCGAAATCGAACTTTTGGGTGGAATACAATATATTCTCTACCTACTACGTGCGGTGTACATACGTGCTAGAGAAAGTAAAAAACTAAAACCTTAGAAGATGCTATTACGGCAAATACCGTAAAAGTCAATGAAACAGGGCTGCAACATTCTAGTGCTGCCACGCGGTGGAACGATAATGAGAGCAATGGTATAATTTATTGCCCCAGCCTTCCTTTCTGCCTTGATATACGAAATTCTGACGTGGGTATGAATTTTATTTTGGGAGATGACGTAGTAGAATCCCTTTAAGAGAGCTGTATGTTTAATTTTTGACGGGTTAGGTACGAAGACGATTCAAAAAGAGAACAATGCGCATATGCTCCAGTCGCCAAGGAAGAACAACACAATTGTTATATCGCATTGCATTATTGGTACTGGCAATGTAATTGTAATTTTATTAAGCCTTAAATCGTATGAATAATGGCATCGTCACACAAAAATATAAGTTAAAAAGAAACATTTGTCATATTTACATGATCATCACTAGCATAAAAAGCATTTTAAAACTAGCCAATTATGGAACCTATTTTTAAAAATAGGAAGTGGTAGCCTGTGATATTTTAGAGGTATTTTATTACATAGTTTTAGGCCCATTATTAGATAACTTAACGCCATCTTATTTAATCTAAAATAAGTAATATCCAAATTAAAATAATTTCTTGTATTATGTATATGTTTATCACAAACCTTTCTAACCTATTTTCCTCTACCAGATGTATATTGTTAAATCATAAACATATAAATGTATTTCTGTTAATAAATTTAATGTTTTAAAAGAGGCTTACAATGCTCATACTCAGATTTATTTAATAAAACTCCTATAGCCTTTTCTCTTTTTCTTTTTTTTTTTTTCTAAAATTAAAACATCTGTTATGTGACAAAGGTTACCTCAAAATATCAAACAATAAGGAAGTACCGACTGAAAAAACATCTGATGTGTCACATTCACATGACTTTCTCTACATTTCTGTAGCAAATTGTTATTAAGAAGCTTATTCTTCTATCTACTTCATGTTAATCAAGATAAATGGTAGCAGAAATGGTCTTATTGTCTGCTTCCTCGTAATTAGAAGGGAAATAAGGGAGTACATTGGGTTGAAGCGATAGTTAAATAATTTAAAAGATCGTTGCTATATGATTGAAATTCATTTGTTTAAGGAACTGATAAATTTCCGTATGAGAACATTTTAATTATTTTAGAATTGAAACCAATAAGAATTGGAAATTGTCAACTGCAGGAAAAAAATCTGATGTGTTCCATTCATATGACTTTCTCTACATCTCTGCAACAAATTATTGTTAAAAAGTTTATGCTTCTATTTACCTCATGTTAATCGAGAAGAAATTAGCAGACATAGTCTTATTACTAGCTTCCTTGTAAGTAGAAGCAAAATAAGGGAGTATCATAGGTTAAGGTGATAGTCAAAAGCTGGTTGCTCTGTGACTGAAGTTCCTTTGTATAGATACGAGTTGACAAATTCCTGTATGAGAAAAATATAAGTTTTTCAAAGCTGAAACCAAAAACAAGGAATATCTCAAAAAACGATCAACTCCACGAAAAAAATGTACATAACATAAATTGTATGTTTTAATGTGCTCTACATTTTTGTCTGGTAAGTTATTGTCTATCTCTTATGGTTTAGCAGTTATACAAAACTCCGTAAAATTCATCTTCAGAAGCTATTCTCAGAAAATTCAAGATATACATATTATTTGTCAGGTAAATATCTTTAATACACGATATTTTAATCAAAATCGTTAGAGCCATTTTTGAGAAAATCAAAACTTTCGAAAAAAGATGCATGTAAAGGGTAGCTGGGGGTGGGGGATTCTCTTGAAAATCTTTGTGTCGCATCCTTAGAAGATACTAAACCTAAACACCAAGTTTGGTATTTAACGGTCTTTTCGTTTTTGAGCTATGCTGTCCACAGACTCACACAAAAACACGCACACATCCAAGGACCTTCTTCTGATAATGCTTTTTTTTGGATTCAGGGGGAACCAAAACATGTTTTTCCTGTGGAATCTCGGTATCGAATTTTTGGGTGCCTTCTCTAAACGCTATGTACAAAGCACGTGTAGAGAAAGTAGAAATGCAACATAGGCACTTCAAAAATACAGAGGAGGTATATTGTAACGTAAAACCCTTAAAAAATGCAGCACTCTTCATGGTCTTTCTGAAATAATCCAATATATTTCGACCATGTTCAAGTTGAACCTAAAATTACACCTAAAATGTATATCCGTTAAATTGATTTTATTTATTAATATTACAATTCATAATAAACCACTGTAAATGTCTAAATGTCTCGGAGTAGATTTCGCTCTCAATTAGTTTCTTGAAAACTCCTTTGTCAATAGTTATTATTGAAATTGACGACGAAAAATCAGTGACGTCTGAGATCTTGCATTAATATTCAAATAACGCGGAAGAACAGAAACCGTATAATTGTATACGGTAACTATAAAACAGTCCGGAATGCTGTTTTCAGATGGTTCTTCAGCTCAGATTTACTTCAAATTTTTCTTTCTTTACTACATATAATAAGTATGGAAAGTACTGTATTACTCAAAAAAATCGATTTCGAAAATTCGCCAGAAGTATAAGTTTTGAGATTCCCTGAATCCAAAAATAGTATTATTACAAAAAGGCCCGAGTATATCCCTGTATGAGTCCTTGTGTTTATATGTCTTTGAGCACCATAATTAAAAAAAAATTTGATGTGTACCATTCACATGACTTTCTCCATATCCCTGCAACAAATAATTCCTAAAAAGCTTATACTTCTCTTTACTTTATGCTAATCAGAAAAAATTAGCAGAAATAGTCTTAATACTCGCTTCCTTGTAAGTAGAAGCGAAATAAGGGAAAACTGTAGGTTAAAGTGATAGTCAAAAGCTGGTTGCTATGTCAATGAAGTTTCTTTGTTTATATGGATAGGAGTTGACAAGTTCCTGTATGAGAAAAGTATACGTTTTTCATAGCAGAAACCAAAAATAAGGAATGTCACAAAAACGACGAACTCCACGAAAAAAATGTATATAACATAAATTGTGTGTTTTAAAGTGTTCTTCACTTTTGTGTAGTAAGTTTTTGTCCATCTCTTACGGTTTAGCAGTCTTTCAAAATTTAGTAAAATTCATCCAGAATAAACTACTCTTCAGAGGCTATTCCCAGAAGATTCAAGATATACATTTCATTTGTCAGGTAAATATGATTAATATCCGAAATTTTAATCAAAATCGTTAGAGCCATTTTTGAGAAAATCAAAATTTTCGAAAAAAGTTCCATGTAAAGGGAAGTTGGGGGTGTGGGGATTTTTCTCAAAATCTTCGTGTCGCATCCCTGGAAGATACTAAACTTAAATACCAAGATTGGTATTTTACCGACTTTTCGAGTTATAGTGTTCACAGACACACGGACACACACACACACACGCGCGCGCGCGCGCGGACCTATTTGTGAAAATGCTTTTTTTGGATATTGGGGACCCTAAAACATATATTTCCGGATAAATCTCGATATCGAATTTTTGATGGAGTGCAATACTTTCTCTATACACTATGTACATGGTGCGTATGGAGAAAGTAAAAATTGCAGTTTTTTAATTTAAGTTTCATGAAAATCCACCCACCTCAAACTAATCCTTACATGTAATATTTTTTTGAAAATGTTTTCTAAATTTTTACTTAAGACTACCTTAAAAAAAATTCATAAAAATTATAAAATATATACCAATGAATACAAAATTTCCTATGGCTCTAACGATTTTGATTAGAGTGTTATATGTGAGAGATATTTACAATAGAAATGAAATAAATGTACTTAATTTTCTCGAAATAGTCTCTTATATCCTCTTCATTCTGGAAGACCTTTAGACCGTAAGAGATAGACATAAATATACTAGATAACAACTGTAGATCTCGTTAAAGTGAACAAATTATATCAGGTACTTTTTATTACTTTCTCTATAGGCACTATGTACATAGTGTATAGAGAATGTATTGCACTCCACCAAAAAATTCGATAGCGAGATTTCACCGGAAATATATGTTTTAGGGTCCCCTTTATCTAAAAAAAACCATTTTCGGAAAAAGGTCCGTGTGTGTGTGTGTGTCCGTGTGTCCGTGTGTCCGTGTGTCTGTGAACACGATAACTCAAAAACGAAAAGTAGGTAAAATACCAAACTTGGTATTTAAGTTTTGTATCTTCCAGGGATACGACACGAAGCTTTTGAGAAAAGTCCCCACCCCCAACTACCCTTTACATGGAACGTTTTTCGAAAATTGTGATTTTCTCAAAAATGGCTCTAACGATTTTCATTAAAATTTCGTATATTAAAGATATTTATCTGACAAATAAAATGTATATCTTAAATTTTCTGGGAATAGCCTCTGAAGAGTAGTTTATTCTGGATGAATTTTACTAAATTTTGAATAACTGCTAAACCGGAAGAGACGGACAAAAACTTACTACACAAAAAATGTAGAGCACGTTAAAACACACAGTTTATGTTATATACATTTTTTTCGTGGAGTTCGTTGTTTTTGCGACATTCCTTATTTTTGGTTTCTGCTATGAAAAACATACATTTCTCATACAGGAATTTGTCAACTGCTGTCCATACAAACAAAGGAACTTCAGTGACATAGCAACCAGCTTTTGATTATCACTTTAACCTATGGTACTCCCTTATTTCACCTCTACTTACAAGAAAGCAAGTAATATGGCTATTTCTGCTAATGTTTTACTCATTAGCATGAAGTTAATAGAAATATAAGCTTTTTAAGAAGAATTTGTTGCAGGAATATAGAGAAAATCATGTGAATGGTACACATCAGATTTTTTTTATTTATATACTTATTATAGTAAACCATTTACGAAATATTCCTTGGCATTGATTTAAATTTTATCAAATCTACTTTTCTCAAATAGGTAGACGCCTTTCTTTTTTTTTTAACTGTTGGCCATGAAAAGAGAACCGTTTCAAAGTCAAAATATAGAGATCAACTCTTAAAATATGTAACTCGCTATAGCTTAGTGTATTCCCTTACTCCCATATGAACAAAAAAAATCTGATGTGTTCCATTCATATGACTTTCTCTACATCTCTACAACAAATTATTTTTAAAAAGTTTATGCTTCTATTTACTTCATGCTAATTGAGAGAAAATTAGCAGAACTAGTCTTATTACTTGATTCCTTTAAGTAGAAGCGAAATAAGGGAGCACCATAGGTTAAAGTGATAGTTAAAAGCTGGTTGCTATGTGACTGAAGTTCCTTTGTTTGTATGCACAGGAGTTGACATATTCATGTATGAGAAAAGTTAAGTTTTTCAAAGCTGAAACCAAAAACAAGGAATATCTCAAAAACGATCAACTCCACGAAAAAAAATTATACAACATAAATTGTGTGTTTTAATGTGCTCTACATTTTTTGTGTGGTAAGCTTTTGTCCATCTCTTACGGTTTAGCAGTTATGCAAAATTCCGTAAAATGCATCCAGAATAAAGTAGTCTTCAGAGACTATACCCAGAAAATTCAAAATATACATTTTATTTGGCAGGTTAATATCTTTAATATACAATATTTAAATCATTTTTGAGAAAATCAAAATTTTCGAAAATGTTTCTATATAAAGGGTAGTATGGGGTAGGGGGATTGTTCTCAAAATCTTTGGGTCGCATCCCTGGAAGATACTAAACTTAAATACCAAGTTTGGTATTTTACCGACTCTTCATTTTTGAGCTATCGTATTTACAGACACACGGACACACACACACACACGGACCTTTTTGTGAAATAGCTTTTTTTAGATATAAGGGACTCTAAAACATATATTTCCGGTGAAACCTAGGTATCGAATTTTTGGGTGGAATGCAATACCTTCTCTATACACTATGCACATAGTGCGTGTAGAGAAAGTAATAAGTACAATAAAGAAGAAGTAGTATGACCATTCCTGATTATGTTTATTTCAATAAGCATTAATAAGATAGGAAAATAAGCTTACTGAGAATATTTTATTCCAGAATAAATATATAAAGTCTGTGAATGTGTCGTATCAGATATTTTTGTAGCTAAATTGTGCCCCTTCTCCATGTAATCTGTGAACTAACGGCGCATTTAGCTACAAGCAGGTTTTGATAGTGAATATTGTTTAGATTAGACCCGCATTCATAGGTCTAGTTTCTGCACAGTTGCTGAGAGTGTACCTGAGCCTATTAGCAATGCAAAATCAAAAATATTCAGTACTGAGACTTAAAAGTATTTAAAAATTCAGTTAGCATCTTCTCTGCTTCCTTCAGAGTCACTGCGATGATGTTTCTGCTGAAAGGGGGCGATAATAGTTAACAGCTAAACGAAAATATTCATTGATGTTGACCTCATTTATTTCTGTATCAAATACTAATTTATTTTATAACATTTGATTGAGTATGCTCCACTACGCAACGTCATACTAATACTATTTTTACTTTCTCTACACGTACTATGTATGTGCATAGTGTATAGAGAAGGTACCTATTGTATTGCGTCCAAAATTTCGATACTGAAATTTCAACGTAAATATATACTTTAAGGTCCCCTGAGTCTAAAAAAACACATAAAAAAGGCCCGCGTGTGTGTCTGTGTGGCCATGAGCAGCATAGCCAAAAAACGAAAAGTCGGTTAAATACCAAACTTGGTACTTAAGTAAAATATCTCCCAAGGATGCGACACGAAGATTTTCAAGAAAATCCCTCCACCCTAAACTGCCCTTTACATACTTTTCGAAAATTTTTATTTTCTCAAAAATGGCTCTAACGATTTTGATTAAAATACCTTATGTTTAAGATATGTTTATGAAATACGAAATCTAGATCTTGAATTTTCTGGGAATGATTTTGATTAAAATACCTTATGTGTAAGATATTTTTATGAAATACGAAATGTAGATCCTGAATTTTCTGGGAATATCCTCTGAAGACCTCTTCATTCTGGATGACTTTTGTATAACTGGCAAACCTAAGAGGTATACGAAAAATTACTACACAGAAATCTAATTCTCATTTAAAAAAACACAATTTATATAAATTTTCTTTTTGTAGAGTTACACTTTTCGAGTTATTTCGAATTATTGGTTTCAATTTTCAGCCACCTAAACTTTTCTCTCTTCTCGTTTCTCGTTTGTTTACTCCTGGTATGCAAAGAGATCGAAATTTCAATTGTTTCGCGTAGCAACCGGTTTTTAGAGGACGACACTATCGCTTTAGCCTGCGCATTTTCTTATTTTCCTTATATTTACAAGGAAGATGAGACTAGTAATAAGAGTAATTCCGCTTATGTTTATCTTGGTTAACCTGATGTAGATAACAGATTAATGTTTTGAATAAAAGGCCTGCTTGCCGAACAGCTAGAGGACATCAGGTGAATGGAACATATAAGATTTTTCCCTTCTACTTACAAGGAACCAAGTAATAAGGATAATGTTTATCTCGATTAGCATGGTGTAAATAAAAGAATACGCTTTTTAACAATAATTTCTTACAGAGATGTAGATAGAGTCATGTGAGTGCAATATCAGATTTTTAGATTGCCTCACTTACATGTTTACAGTGCAATTTTCCTTGATATAGTCTGCGCTGTACATGCAATACTATTTACACCTTTATAACGAGAGAGCATCAAAGTTATTTTGTTGTGACAAATATATTAAACATTATTAGATATTTGTTTATTAGAATCACCTCAGTCACTAGCTACGTAGTCGTATATTTACCTCCTCTAAAACTACCTTGTACATGGTGTTTAGAGAAGGTATTCTATTACACCCAAAAATTCTATACCGAGATTTCATTGGAAATACATGTTTTGAGATCTCCTGAATCCAAAAAAGCATTTTTAGAAAAATTTCCGTGTTTATTTCTGTCTGTCTATCACTATGTGTGTATGTGTGTGTCTGTGGGCAGCATAGCTCAAAAACGAAAAGTCCCTTAAATACCAAACTTGGTATTTAAGTTCAGTATCTTCCAAGTACACAACACGAAGATTTTCAAGAAAATCCCCAAGCCCAGTATGGAAAAATTTTCGAAATTTGGATTTTCTCAAAAATGGCTCTAACGATTTTGATTAAAATGTTGTATATGAAAGATATTTACATGAGAAATAAAATGTATATCTTGAATTTTCTAAGAATAGCCTGTGAAGACATCTTTATTCTGGATGAATTTTTCGGAGTTTTGTATATCTGGTAAACCATAAGGGATAGACACAAACTTACCTAATAGAAAATGAAGAGCTATTTAAAACACACAATTTATGTATACATATTTTTCGTGGAGTTGATCGTTTTTTTAGATATTCCTTGTTATTGATTTCAGTTTTAAAATACTTATACTTTTCTCGTGCGGGAATTTGTCAACTCCTGTCCATACGAACAAAGGAACTTCAATCCAATAGCAACCAGCTTTTAAAAGATTTGATTTAGTACTCCCTTGTTTCCCTTCTACTTACAACGAAGCGAGTAAAAAGATATTTCTGCTCATTTTTCTCAATTAACATGGAAGAATAAGCTTTTTAACAATAATTTGTTGCAGAGATGTAGAGAAGATCATGTGAATGGAGCACATCAGATTATTGGTGTTCTATAGAGTGTTTCAAGTCGTCCCTTTCATTTTGTAGTTTTGGAGACTATAGATGAGGTGTTGTACCGTCTTCTAGCAGAGAGGAACACGTGAGGTTATCTGTTATTGTATCTTATATTGGTATGCCTTGGTTTTCCCGTGTCCGTTAATAACTGTTATTTATGTTGTGCTGATTTTGATGTTTTGTTTCATTCTTTGATAGATGGAGTAAACGTTTTGCGGGTAGCGGGGTTTTAGGTGTGCTGGTCCACTCACGCTGCCACCGAGAAAATCCTTCCTCCCTATTATTTTCTCTACACGTACTATGTACATACGTATAGGGAAGGTATTGTATTCCACCCAAAATTCGATACATGTTTTGGGTCCCCCTGAATCCAAAAAAAGGTATGTGTGTGTTGTGTGTCTGTGTGTGTGTGTCTGTGTGTGTGTGTCTGTGGACAGCATAGCTCAAAAACTAAAACTCCGTTAAATACCAAACTTGGTATTTAAGTACAATATTTTCCAAGGATGCGACACGAAGATTTTCAAGAACCCCTCCCCACAACCAGCTACCCTTTACATGATTTTCTCAAAAATGGCTCTAACGATTTTGATTAAAATATCGTGTATTAAAGATATTTACATGGCAAATAAAATGTATATGTTGCATTTTCTGGGAATAGTCTCTGAAGACTACTTTATTCTGGATGAATTTTACGGAATTTTGCATAACTGGTAATCCATAAGAGATAGAAAAGAACTTACTTAACAGAAAATGTAGAGCTCGTTAAAACACACAATTTATGCTATACAATCTTTTCGTGGAGTACATCGTTTTTGAGATGCTCCTTGTTACTGGTTTCAGTTTTAAAAAACGTATGCTTTTCTCATACAGGAGTCTGTCAATTCCGGTCCATACAAATATAGGAACGTCAGTCACATAGCAGCCAGCTTTTGACTACATCTTTAGCCTATGCTACTTCCTTATTTCCCTTCTACTTACATGGAAGCAGGTAATAAGACTATCTCTGTTATTTTTTTCTCGATTAGCATGAAGTAAATAGAAGCATAAGCCTTTTACAATAATATGTTACAGAGATATAGAGAAAGTCATGTGAATGGAACACATCAGTTTTTTTCTAACGATGTAAGTTTTAGGTTGCTTATGAAATGCTAGGACAATGTAGTTTTTTAACTAATAGGACCTGTTTATCTCAAAATTATAATAATTTTTGGAAGTACCTATGTGCGTGAATTATATATTTTCTTGAATGAAGACTATTAAATATAAAACTAGAACAAAATGTAAACAGGGTGGCGTAAAGCATACAGTGACATGTCCTGCTAAAGGATAATTTCTTAAGCATTGTATATTCTTTTGCATAAGAATGGACTTTAAAACGTCTTTCTTAATGGATGGTCTTTCGCATTCTCTAACACTATACCTAACTGTAAGTTGAAACTGTGTTTTATTCTTACAGCTAGCCTCTTAATCTCCACTCTCGCGTTTCAAAACCCGCCGGAGAGTAATACATTTTTTGGATATAAACATTTTTGCATGGTTTCCTTCGGAAGGGGTTAACCCCGTTGGCCCCGTGTAATGTTTATTTGCATTAAAGAACACCATACCTTGAAAGAAAAGGTCCCAGGGCTAAATTCGCCATTTTTCACATTCGTAGGTTATGATTTCGCCGTATAGTGTCGTCTGTGGGTGATAAGATGATGATCCCTCGTCGCCTTGTGTACATAGAGGCGAACTCGCGAACTTGAAATTCCCTGATCAAGAAACCACTGTAAGGGTGGTCCAGTAATCGCCGATATGACGTGATGCAACTTGGGTTGAATAACAAAAGCCCGTCACCCTCCATGGTTTAGTGGTTATCATACTAGCCTCTAAAATCCAAGATAGCAGGTTCAAACCTGACCGAGGACAATGGATTTTTTTCGGACGCAATTCATTCTGGATGAGATTTGTATAACTGGTAAACCGTAAGAGGTAGACAAAAATGTACTATACAAAAAATTAAGATCTCTTTTTGAAGCACAGAATTTATGTCATATTCATTTTTTGTGGAGTTGTGGAGTTCCGAGATATTCCTTGTTATTGGTTTCTTTTAAAATATTTAAACTTTCTCACGTGGGAATTTTTCAACTCTTTTCCATGCAAAGAAACGAATTTCAATCATATAGCAACAGCTTTTAAAAGATTTGATTATCGCTTTCGTCTAGGTATTTCCTTATTTCCCTTCTACTTCCAAGAATGAAAGTAATAAGACCATTTCTGCTAATGTTTATCTGGATTTGTATGGAGTAGATAGGAGAATAAGCTTTTTTAATAATAACTTATTACAGAGATGTCGATAAAGGCACATGAATGGAACACATCATATTTTATTTATAATTGCATGAACATTTAATTTTTCTATGAGATGTAGAGCATTGTTTAACATAATTTCGGTCTAACAAACTTATCAAAGTTTTTTTTTTTCAGACTCTATGTAACATATTGCCTTAATAGGTATAACTAATGATTAAAACACTTAATTAATATATATTTTTAGGAAACGCCTTGTTTTGAGGACTGCTATAGGAATTAAATGATTAATTTTACTATTACTCACTAGCCTGAAACATTTGCTGAGTAACAAACGGTTTGATGTTTTCCTTATAAATATTGTTCTTCGGTGATAAGAAAAAATGTCTATCTCAATTATTTTGTTCCACATTAATTTCCTCTTCATTAAACTTCAGCTTTACAAAAAGTTTTCTATTAAGCATTTGGTTTTCTCTCCACATAATTCCAAAAGACGAAGGGGCGTCTAAACCACCGAAAGAAACGGCGAAAAGGAAATTTGCTATGTTTGCATATTCCTGTTTTCAGACGGCCACCCCATGAATGCTTCAGCAATCCTTTGCCTGAAATACAATTTTATATTGGATAGTTTCCAAAAAATGAAGTGGTTGGAAATGAAATATAAGCAGTAATATGATTGCCTGCATTTACATAAATAAAACCATGCATTGCACTACTCTCAGGACGCGAAATGGGTCTGAATTGTATCATGAAGAGACAGAAAGGTTATAAAAGCTTTTTGTACAACAATGAATTCGACAAGACTAGAGCAAATGTTATAACTCATAGCGTAATTGCACAAGAAATGTATATTTTGAGGACAAATAAATAAAAACGACAAACGAAAAACATAGAAAAATAAAAAAACATATATGCTGTATGTATATATATACAGAGAGTGGAAGGCAATTAAGTGCAAATAATTTGATTTTCTTAGAGATCAGTGCGTATGACATATAATTATATATCATTTTGTCCGCTTACTTACAGTATAAATTAAGTATATATTTCAGATTCTATTGTGTTTTGAACGGTTCTAAGCCACATCTCTGTTGTGTTTACATACATAACCCAACACGCAAGGTAAAGGGTAGACGGTAGAGGAGTGTCAACAGTGTGACCTGTTACGCAAACAACCTAATGTATGAGACAGGGAATAATAGTCATTCTAAAAACATCTTGAAATTTTTCTCATGGAAATAGCTTTAGAAAATAGCGAAAAAACTGCAAATACTGGATCATCAGATCGTCTCAAACGTGACACAAATATTTGACCTTATTGACCTCCAACCTGTATCTATATAATACAATAGAATAATTTAATGTTCTATCATATTCATGGTGACAATCTATAACACTTTTAATGTGCTAATACTCACAGCTGTAAAAACGCATAATTTGCTCTTCAAGATACTGGGACTGAAAATTTTACTATAATCGGTCAAAAATCCAAAATGCTTTTTTTATAGCATATATGCCATCCTTTAGGCATCCATAGAAATTAAATATTTAGCTGTCCTCCTTCCCCCCCCCCCAACCTTTACATCAGGCTCTGCAGCCATTTAAGAATCGACAATACCCTTTTCCTAGCATATTATTTTATAAAACAGCCGTTTTCTCATAACTATATTTTCACGCTTTCAAAATGTTCGATGCGTCTCAGTTCTTATTTAAATATAACTATTATTTCCCAAAATATGTTGGAATATCTATTGTAACGCTATACGCTAAAATTATCCTGACATCAACAGTAATTGTTCCAAAACATTATAATGAAAAAGTATTAATTTTAAAGATCCAATTTCTAACTTTTTAAAAATATTATCATAATTCAGTATTCATAGTAGTTGAAATATCACCATAAAGTTTTAAAAAATGCCAACCACTTTTTTTTATTTTGAGATGCGTGGAGCATTTTTATTATGCAATATATTTACATAATTAAATTTATGAAATAATTCATGTCTTGCAATATATTTATTCAAATTGAAAAAAATAACAGCATTATAATCACGGTAAGCTTTTCATTAAAATCTGTGCAAAAATATAGAAATTTGAAATGTTATTCCGTATTCCTTATGTCGTAAAAATTCCTCTGCTTCCGTATATTTATTGCACAGACTGTAAAATTTGGCAAATATAATGCTTACGTTGGGTAAAACAAAATTAGATTGCATTTATATGTTGCACTCTATCTGGTTAAAAACAATAGTATACATGACACAAGTATGCAAAGTGGTCCTTTTGTTAATCGAGTGTAAAATAACAAAAAGCCTTTGTACGCGTGTGCCATACAATGCTTTTTTTGCACATCAGTATGAAATTAAAATAAAATAATATTAGAAAGAAGTTTATATTTTAACGGACATATACAACAGCGATTAGTTATTTATGTGGCCATATGTATTTAAATAAACATTGGAAATAACTGAATTCTACAGCCTCATAACAATTTTATTGCTTTGCAATTAGTTGTTTCAATAAACATTAAATAATTTAAAAAATTATGTGTTGCACTCACATGAGTTTCTCTACATATCTGTAACAAACTATTGTTAAAAAGTTTATTATTCTATCTACTTCATGCTAGTCGAGCTAAGCATAGCAGAAATAGTCTTGTTACTTGTTTTTTGTAAGCAGGAGAGAAATAATGGAATAAACCAGGCTAACACTATAAACAAAATTTTAGAAGCTGGTTGCCATGAGGTTGAAATCCATTTCTTTGTGTGGCCAGTTTACAAATCCCCATTTGTGAAAAGTTTCTAAAGCAGAAACAAATAACAAGGAATATCTCAATAATGATCAACTCCACGACAAAAAAATGAATATGATATAAATTGTGTGCTAACGAGATCTACATTTTTGTGTAGTACATTTTTGTATATCTATTACGGTTTACCAATTAGGTAAACTTCAGCAAAATCCATTTAGAATAAAGAGGCGTTTAAAGGCTATTCCCAAAAAATTCAAGAACTACATTTTATTAAATATCTTTATTATACGATATTTTAATAAAAATCGTTGGAGCCATTTTTGAGAAAATCAAATTTTTAATTTTTTTTTCATTTAAGTGTTATTTGGGGTGCAAAAAGCATTGTATGACACACATGTACAAAATCTTTTTTCCTATTTTACACTCCATTAAAAACGACCACATTCCATACTTGTATCATAAATAGTAGTTTTTAGCCAGCTGGACTTAAAAATCTTCATGTCACATCCTTGGAAGATATTAAATTTAAATACCAATTTGGTATTTTACCGACCTTTCGTTTTTAAGTTATCCTGTTCACAGACACACGGAAACACACGGACCTTTTTCTAAAAATTATTTTATACAGGGGACCCTAACACGTGTATTTTCGGGAAATCTCGGATTCACCTTTTTGGGTGGAGTGCATTACCTTTTCTACATACGTATCATGTGTGTAGAGAAACTGAAAAACATAACTCATTTAGAAAATTTTGCAATATGCTGTTTGCAGTTCAGTGGAAACAGATGATGTAGATATTTGTTACATAGTGACTAAAGTTATTTATAAATCGCAATATGGTAATGTCTAAAAGGGGTGTTTGAAGAAACATGAATACCAAGAAAATATTCATTTTTTATATTTCTTTAAAAATCGAGGAAACTAAAGTCTTGTACGATATATTTGCTAGTGTAGTAAATAATTAAAGGATTAGCATTAGTAAAATTGTCTCGATCTCCTAAAATAAAAGGTATAAAATGATAAATAGAATAATAAATCCTAAAGTGTCTTTGAATGTGAAATAAGGATGAAAAGGGATTTATCAATGTCTAGTGGAATATTTTAATTTTTATAAAAATGAGAAATAGTTAAATAGTGATTTATGTAAATGCTTAATAAACACTGCGTTTTATGTTGTATTTTTCCCTCACGATAGTGTGTAAAATTATAAATTGCTGTTTGTATTCTAACCTGTTACAAAACTTCATTTTATATGCTGATATTGTGCAAAAAAATATTTCTAAACAAAATGTGTCAAAACTGTTTTCTTCGTCCCATAAATAATTGCTTCCATACAGTGTGTCCCAACTTTTCATTGCAAATATATACATTCCTTTGAAAAGCACATTTATAGTGTTATGCTGAATAGATTTAGGTTGTTTCTTTGTTTTGTTTTGTTTTATTACCCAGCATGTTATTGCTGTTGCAACGTTATTTATTGGAGGCATTCAATACATAGCTATTAGTTTTGTTTGAAAAACATATGGTTTTTGTTCACATAAGCCACGAACATATTAACAAAGCTATTTCTGCGTGGTTTTAATACACGATCACAAAGTCTGTTGCTACCTACATAAGTTGGCAGGCATCCATTTTAAGCAACCACGCCCACAAAATAACGTTATGATGGAACACAGGGATTTTATTGTATTGATGTTCTTATGCAGAACTGAGCCTGGCAAAGCTTCTACAGGCATACTAAGATCTGCATGTGTGAAATTTGACAAGAAATGTGAAAGATTGTATTTTTATCACAATAAAATAATATGAATCTAAAGGTTTAAAAAAATATGTAGTTTTTTCCTAATGACACATTTGAACTACCTACTAACTGAAGCTATTGTACAATTACACAGACTCATGCTTATTAATAGGTCGCCAAACTTTAAACTTTGCTTTCTCGAAACCTTTACCTAATATTTTTCTCCGGCTGATTGTGTGGTCGAGTGGTTAGCCCTCAGGTTTTTCAACAAAGAGGTCCTGGATACGATTCCTGGCTGGAGAGGAGGAATTTTTCTTTAACCATATTAGTCCTTATCTGCCCACAGAGTTTGAAAGTGTGAATGTGTGTATATTAATGATAAAAAATGTAAAAACCCTACGTTTAGAAATCCTACAGTTTAGTGAGCAAAACACCAGCAGTTGTTTCTCAAGTCAAAGCTTCCAATATGACCATAGAAGTTAAAGGGGGCTATATAAATTTAAAAAGCAATACTTTTCATACTCAAAATGCTTCACACGATGCAACTTTTTACAACTTTGTTTCAACTATTTTTCACTGCACCTCTAAAGCATATTGAAGAAAATGGCTATATATTTTTTTTCGGCCGTGGTTCCCTTTGCTAATTCCTGATTCAATTAGTACACAAGAAAAGGCAATGGTTGAAGAATTAGAGGAACGGTTGAAGAATTAAGTGCATTTGCCGACAGCTACGGCTTTATGTCAGGACTTTCAGCGACATGGAGATGAAGGTTAAAGGTATTGCCGCCATCAAACGCAAATAATAAAAACTCATAATTAATAAAATGGTCCTATAGCATGAAAATAGAAGGCTCAAATTGTAGTGTTGCCATCGGCAGTTTGATATTTTCAGGGAGGCAAAGTACCCTGCCAATCCAGAAGTTAAGTTTTTTTTTTCGGAGTAAAAATCCTTAGCATGGCTTCCTTCAGAAGGGGAGCAAACCCGTTTGTCCCTTTTAGAGTTTATTTGTACGTAAAAGAACCTATACCATAAAAGAGAAGATTACTGGGCAAAACTCCAACATTTAACACCCGCAAGATGTGATTTAGCTTTGTGATGTCATTTTATTCTTATTTTTATAAAAAAAAGTGTTCATTGCAATAAATTAAGAGTTTTATGTATTAATTTTTAAATTAAGTAAATATAAGTAAAAAATGCAAAGCACTGTTTATAGAATCAATGTGTTGTTTTGTTTTCTTTTAAAAATTCGATTTTTTTTTAAGGAAAGGCCTTTGTTTAATCTGTGGACGACGAACTGATTCCTCGTCACCATGTTGCATCATAGCGAAATAAAAAAGTAATAATTATTAAATGCATCATTGATAAAAACAATAAATTCTGACTTAAATATCAACTTCTATTTATAAAACATAAAAAGACTAAAATTATATATAAAATATATCGAATTAGAAATTGCAGCTGAACTAGGAAACCACCACTAGGTACCCAAAAATACGCCAATATACCACGATGGAACATATTGATAAAGGTCCCGTTAAACGTGGCTGAGGCTAGACTTATCAGTACCAACACAATCAGCTGCGGTTTATTATGCGTCGCATTTTATGCACTGTGTATACATTAAAACCACAAATAAAAGTAAACGTCCGATGTGTAATAATCACACAAATTGTTCTGAGGCTTAACTTTGAATGTACAACATAAATATTTTTGATTAATAGTGAGAAGTATCAGTCTCACAATGGTTTCCAATTAGGGAGCGTGGATTTGGTGGCAGACGAAGACAGCACTCCACTGCACAGCAAATATGCATCAATTTATTCATATAATACTCTAAAAGAGTGTCCTGTAAATATAATCGTTCTCAGATAGTTAAAAAGAAAAGTGTAACCAATGAAAAGGTACCAAACATTTACATCGGGGCAGCCAATCCCAGGACCCGTAATGGCTCGTAAGGGCATTTTGCATGTCACTCAATACCTCAAGATCTGAAATAAAGTTATATATCATTATAAAGTCTTTCTCTTTCTCTTTCGACTCTCAGAGAGTATACATTTATTCATAAATCCATTTGGTATTTCAGATTGTAAGATTCATTACTTCTAAATTTTAAAGATTATTCTGACTGAATTTTGGAAACATGTCCCAACGTATTTCTGAAATTCAGATCTTGCTCTAAGGCTCGTGTGGAGATTTGGCTTAACATACATAGGTCATGACTATTACTAACAATAAATATAGTCCAACTATTAATAAAATACTTTATACTTTGAAAGTAGATGAAAAGCAAGTTCAAAAGTCATTTTAGGTATTATTTGGTATTGTGTCTTTCACATGACGAATTTTTGATCAAATTTAATCACTTTGATTTTTCTTTAAATTAAGAGGTTTATTTAAAAATAGCTTGCATAAAACTCTTGTTTAAATTCGTTATGTGGTCGTAGTTAAGCTTGAGTTCGTGCCTATGTGTATCCACTTATGTTTTTAATGTTATGTATGAATGCATATACATTTCTCCATATAAATATCACAGCCAGTTTTAAAATGTTGTATATTTTAACAAATATATTTATTTGTGTTTGTATTTATGCATCTCAATTTCTGTAATGGGGACTTGGGTCCTGTTGAAAGGCAGTAAATGGATAAATAAATAAAAAAGTTACAAGTTATAAGATTGATTGAAACGTTCCTAATAAATAGTAAAAAAATTGTTTTATATAATTTAATGATTTTCATTTTATAATTGTCAACGATATGCAAAATTATAAAATGTTCTTTCAAGATAATAATAATAATAATAATCGAATTATTTTTTAAAAGTAAGGCTAAGGCTGTCCTTACCCGAATATTAACTAATACTTTATGCTTGGTTGACATTGAAAATAGTTAATAATTAAGCTTGACAGCCCTCCAAAAATTGTGTTTATTTACAGCCCAACTCAGAACAAGTTGACCATCCCCCATCAATGGTAAACAGAAAGAAAAAGCACTGGAAACCACTAAACTCATTTTCATAATTTGTTCACCATTAAGGGGCATACGTTATACAATGGTTTAATTTTAAATGTTGAAGGGTTGATGAATAAAAGCTTTAATTCTAATTTTTAAGCAAAAATCTTAATAAATCTGGTGGAAAATAAATACAAAAAGAAATAGCAAAAGAAGGAAAGAGAGAAAGTAAGAAAGAAGAGAGAAACAAAAAAGGCAAGAAAGAGGGGGAAATATGGGACGTTTACGGACATACACACGAATTTATGTTTTATAGTTGTTTTCAGTTATAAAGATCTGAAATGTTATAAAGCAATACCTTCATTTACTGAAGAGTTTTATGTGAAAAGGGGCTTCTGCCATGACAACCTCAATTTGGAGCTATAACTCATTGAAGTAATTAGGATGGACGGTGAACTGAAGCACAGTGTTTGAAATGTTGTTTACTGTTACGCCATTAAATGTACAACGGTGCATGGATCTAAAAGTAGACTCTTTATGATGTGTTTATTTCAGATCACTATCATTGTAGAGCCTCTAACCACTGTGTGAGCCCCATTTGAACGGTACGGTAGGCTATTAAGGGTTGTTATCAACTGTACCGTAGCACAAGTATTCGGTGAAAATTTGTTTTTTGTATCTGAATAAATATTTCTTTAGTTTGTGCCAGTGTATACGGTGGGGGTATTTAACATTCTCTAACCGATAGGTTATATAGTGAAAGTGTACACACCACACACAAGAGCGCGCTAGATAGCCTTATTTGAGTAATCGCTTCCTGCACCATCTATTTTCTTTCTGTTGATTAATTGGGAAATGGATTTTTGGAATGGTAGATTGTTGCTTATGGAATACGTAGTGATTGTCGTTTGGCGCAGATGTACTTATTGCGTAGTTGCCTTCCTGTACCAATTGTTCCTATTTTTGCTGTAGGTATTTTACCTCGCAACTAAGGGAAACTATGAACAAATTTGATATCACATTAACATATGTGCATTACGATGTCTCACAATCCATTTATATAAAAACATAATTCAATGTGGAGTTAACTGTATACGCTACACGGAAAACAAAAAACAACCCTTCGTATACTGTAATAATTATTTATGTAACTGTGTAGAAAAGTGGGGTTTTTTCAGGGCGAGTAATATGTCAGCTTAGACCGAAATATTGAAACGAATCCTGATAAAACACGTTCCTGCAATTACGTACAATATTTTAGTAGTATGTCGAAATAGTTTATATATGCATTGAATATACTGCATATTATGTTGGATATGACCACAGTCATATGTTTCATATGTTGATTGCAGAGCCAAGAGTTAAATGATTAAACAGTTGAAGGGAATACTAAAATAATCATGAAGGCCGTTTCAAGCAAAGATCGCGAATTTTGAAAGCAGATATTACGGAGGCATGAGAAGCAATTAATCGCAATCAAATCCAAAGTGAGATATGGGGCACAGAACAACATTTTTTGTTTATAGAAACAGAAAATTATGTTGAGGAATTCTTCATTATGTATTAATATTTTTATATTGGAGTACGAAAAGTAACGTACTGATTCGAAGACATAAAACATGACATTTCTGATAGTATGCAGCAGTTCAGTTTTGGATACTAATGAGTCCATTTTGGAAACAAGAACAATTACGTTTTATAAAAAATTAAACTGAGTTTTATTTATTAACCCTCTTTAACTGCTGTAATTCTCAGCGTTCAATTCTATATTAGGTGTGAAAGACCACTTAATTTTGTTCAGAGGCCTTTCTTATCAAGCTTGAGGTTCTTTTACATGTAAATCTACGACATGAAACCACTGGTTTTACTTTACTTGCCTTCCGAAGGAATTCATGCTAAGGATTTTACGCCATAAAAATATCCATCGCCCTTCACCGGGTTTGAGCCCGCGACCTTGGGTACCATAGGCTAATATGTTTCCCAGAAACCACGGAGGACAACTACCTGTTTTATAGACGCTACATGTAGTTAAATTTGGGAAATTTACAAAAATATTGACAGATATGGTTATATTTCAACGGACTCGATACTTTTCGTGAAGTAATTTTTTGTTCCCATGGTTTACCAGTTATACAAGACTCTGCAAAATTCATCCTGAATGTAGAGGACTTTGAAAGCTATTCAAAGTACATTTTAGTAGTCATTTTTCAAAATAATAAATAATGAAAAACTTTCATTAGAAGATAGTTTAGGCTGGGGAATTTTCTTGGTGTACTTAACAATATCTGACTCCAGCAAGAAATTTAAATGTTTTGCTTCAATTTCAATTTGTGAATGAGCAATGAAAAAATATTTGATTTTTGGTTTACAAAACATCACAATTCTATGTTATAGAGAAAGAGAGAGAGAGAGAGAGAGAGAGAGAGAGAGAGAGAGAGAGAGAAGAGGGTGCACAATAAGAAGAGACAAGATAACCCTCCGGTCCGAGCAAATACTAAAATGAACTGTAGTATTGAAATGTCATGCTCGTTAGTACTTGCTTTATAGACTTGCGATCTTAATTCAAGTCAAGAAATAGTTTAAAAGCGGCTGTCTCAGTCTATTTTGGGTCATTTGTTGAATTAATTAGAGCTCAACTACTCCCAGAGCACATTTTATTGACTGTGTTTTATTTTTTCCCACTGCAATAAAGTTTCCAGTAGGATCAAGTTGCCCAGAAAAGTTAATGAGGCAGACCCACCGTTAACTAATTACCATCAGCGTTCTTTATGCGGCTGTAACACCGGTTATGTAGCCACTAACGAGCTTGGAATGAATGGGAGTACGTTCTTTCCCTCGGTTATATCACACCTAGTACTTGTACCGTGCGTTGCTTAGCACAGAAATGAAATACCTTCTGTTCCACAAGTAGTTTTACGTTAGGACATTAACTGTATCTTGAGATCATCGAACTAATTTACGTTGTTCTTTGTCTTTATTTTGTAAGCATTCAGGAGAGAGCAACTTTAAATGCGATAGTCTAATGATTGGTTCTACAAGTATCTACTGTGTTCTACTAAAATATTCGATATGCGCCATATGAGCCTATGAGCAGTATATCTAAGACAATCTGATGTGTTTCATTCACAATGATTTTATCTTAGCCTCCATCGTTTATTAGTGAGTATTCACAATAAAGCACTCTACTGTGCAATTGCCCGAAATCGGGGCAAAGCCTACCCCGATCACTACATCCCCCACCTCTGCCCAATAAAGACATCCTGAGTGAGGTGCAGGGCACGAGTGGTGGGATATGGTCCCCAAGGGAGATCACCCTAAACCAAGTCTCCCAGCGGGAGAAAATCCCAACGCCGGTATCGGGAAATATTTCTCTCTACTTCACTTGAGGTAAACCTTTGCAGAAATTGCTACAGTACGCATTTCGTTACAGATACAAAGGGATACTGCCACAGCTTCTTCCCACATCCAGCACTAAGGCTTCTAAAACTAGACATCCCGTTATTGCGTCTAGCCCAAACATGGTTACATTTCAAGACGGGGTTTCACACACAATAGTCTCGGGAGAATGTTATCAAAGTACCGCAGTCACGTGAGAAAATCAAGCAGCAGTCCTCCTCTCATCCTCGGAGGTCTTAATCCCAAGATGTGTCTGATTCAATCCGCACCCATTTACTTCAGTATATTTGAATTTTAGCGCTGAAATCGACACCAACATCCAAAAACGGAACACTTACCGCTTTTATGCAAGCCTTTATCATTACCTTAAAAATATCTAGTTTTTATTTTACTTCTTAGATCATGCACATTCCATCCTCATTTCACTTCGTCATTGTGTACATTGCAAATCTTGTATCATAGCTCACAGGTCTACCTCCTATTGGAAGATTTTAGTCTCCACCATTCTCATTGAGTTCTATATGATGGGGACATATTGTGCCAGTTTCTTTATTCAGAATCACCTTTCTTGAAACATTAGATAACCTATTTTTATTTCCCATCTTCCATCATTCTCTCACACTTGGATGTACCCGTTAGCTCTGTATAATTTGCAGGTCATTTTCAGTGGAACGACGTTGCTGACACCTTCTCCAGCGGATCGTTTCTCTTGCATCATCAGCTTTCTTTCTTACAACGTTAGCATGTGTATATCGGATCATGCCTTTAACTGGGGCTCTAAGTGCTTTGAGCTTTTCTTCGGCCACCATCATCCTAATACTAAAACCCCGGAAGGATCGGTATCCATCTATAGCTAACGGAAAATTTCTCTCACCATATGCATCTACTCCTACAAGTTGATGGGGTGCATGATCAACGAGCTGTTGATATTAAAGTCTGAGTCCGAAAAACTTCCCCAGTGCGGTTTTCGTCGTTACAGCCAACTGCTGACACAATTAGGCTATTCATGCACCTCATAGTTACCTTTCTGTATCCGTATTTTTAGTTCTAACGTGTTCCCAGGTCAGAAGACGAAGATTTTCACGATTGTTCATTTGGAAAACTGAATTTACCATTTATTTGAAAAAAATATTTTTATAATGACCCTGTATTATTTATATATTTATTTCCTTTAACAGGAATGTATAACAGCATACGGTATAACAGACTTAAGCAACAACAGGAATATATTTTACCGAAGCGATAGGTCACTGTCGTGGAAATTGAGGTATGTCTTTACGAATCCCTGAGGGATGTATCACGTTTACAATTACTGCCAAGGATTTAATTCTCATTTGGGATATGTAAGAAGAATAGCAACTCGGCTCACAGCACTCGCGAATGCCGCCAAGTTCCCACCCCTTGTGTCTCCTCTACTCCAACATCTTAACACTGAAATCAATATAACGGAGTCGCAGACAACAAGGAATGGAGGGGGATGGCGATGCACAAGAACTCGTAGATGAACAAGTGCGAAGTGGGATACTCACACTATTAAAGAGGAATACTTCAAGGTGTTAGGGGCTTTAGGTTTCCGGACTTCGCTTGCACAAGAACATTCATTAACCTTGCCATGAAATTTTACATTAGACACATTCCCCGTAAAACAGGCCAGAGAGGTATTTGCGTATCTGCAACCTTGGTCCCGAACGCAGAGGAAGTAAATACCGCATTCGACAAAAAAGTTCAATACCGACATTTCGATAAAAGGTTTGATGTCCCTGAAACACACACAAAAGCTTCTTAAACCATATCCATTTCGTGCGTTTACTTATCTCTTGAACGTTACAATATTAAAACTAGCTCTAGCATAGAAATTATTTCAAATAATGCACTTGGTTATAGATACTTGGTTACAGATAACAGGCAATCAGAAAACAACTGTTTCTGTTACAAATCACCGAGCAGGTTGGCACAGCGGTTTCATCTGTGGCCCGCATCCGGGAGTCCAGGTTCGCTTCCCGTGACAGGCCTACCTGACACATGGGTTTTTCTAGGAGTTGCCAGATGAATGCAGGATAGGTTTCCTGAATTTCCTGTCCCTCCATTATTTCATTCATCATTCATCCCGTTGGCTTCTTTTAGGGTTGAAAGTGTAGCTGAAGGTGCTCGGTGCGGCGTGGAAGAAAAAAAGGATGCTTTGAGTAAATATCTCCGTCCCCGATTTCGGCTGTTTCCCGGGATGCCGCTCATGATTGGGGCGTTGGACCCTATGTGGGGCGGGAGGCCTCGGTCTACATGTCCGACCGTCCGAGTGCTTCAATCTGGAGACGATATAGCCCCCTTCGTTGCTGCGCCGTCCCTCCTGGTTCATTCCTCCCTCCAGGGCGCGCCCTTTTGTGGGATGCAGGTGCAAAACCCTAAGGTTCGGTACCGAGTCCCCTCCGATAAGTGTCCTGCCTAACCTGTCCTGTGTTATCCTGTCCTTACAGTCAGTTTCTCTTAGGATGAAAAAAGGAGGGTGACACGTTTTCAAAAGTGTTTCGTAGATGCCGCATCATGATTCGCTATGAAAAAAAAATTTTTATTTAACAGTCTGCTTTATATTTTTCCAAGAATGTAATGATGTCCTGTCTCCCACGATTTCCTTATTCCTAAAATTATAAAAAATTCCGTCAAAATAAAAAAAGAATCACAAATTTATTCTTAATATCATTATTTTAAAACATACAAAATTTGAATAAAAATATTGTCATATGTGAGGAATAAAAACATTGAAATATGCTTTCAAAGGAAGTTTCTTGGAAATATTTGTATTACATCCTTGAAAGATACTGGACTGCATTTGAAGTTTGATATTTAACGGCATTTAAAACCATTTTCATGGCCTCAAATATGCATTATCGGGGAAATTTTAATGTGTGTTGTTTGGGCACAATGCAACATTTATAATTGTCACAGAGAAAATAATTAACAGCCCGCCTCTATAGTATGCGGATGGTGTGTCTGCCTCGCATTCAAGAGGTCCCGAGTTCGAATCTCGTTAGGGTGAGTTACTCGGATATGGTTTTCTTTTGTTTTTTTCTGAAGTTCTTTCATCCTGTGAAGACGAATGGCGAGTAACCTTAAGTTTCATTGATCCCGGGCTCAATTGAGCGTCAATTCACCGATTTAAATCATCGTCATTATGATCTATCAGATTAAAGTACGTATAAACTACAAAAGAGTAATTATTATGCGTTTGTGCGTTGTGTGAACATCATTGCTCAAAAATAAAACGTCAGATGCATACCAAGGTTCGTACTCGAGTCAACAGTTCGTACGGAGGATGCAGTTTGGGAGTCGATCCCATTCCTTATATAAATTTAATTTGAAACTACCCCTAACTACGTTTTTCTTCTCATTTATTCTTTATGTTCAAAACTATCTAAATCTGAACCTTTCCAAATAAATATCTAACATAATCTGTGAAGCCCATTGAAGCAGTTCCGGTACTAGGGCGGGTGTTCTGGCTTGGAAATGTTAGGGACTTCCGCGCGTCTCTAGCCTGTCTGCCTGTAGCTTCCTGTGGCGTTTTCTCCTAGGGAGGTGTAAGCCACAATAGATCTACGCTTTACTCTTTACTGTGTGTTAGTTTTGTGCAGCTATGTTTCAATCAAGTTTGAGATTGCTGAGTGGTCTAGTTGGATATGAAAAATTGATACTTAAGACAATATTATGAGAAGTTTGAAGAAAAAATCTTGATATGTAGAAGTCACACGACTTTCTCTACCCATTATCACTTATTTTCACATATAGGGCACAGCGTAGGCTGTTCCAGTCTGGGTGCGAGCCAAAAAAGCAACGAGTAAAGCGCGAGCCACAGGGGCATACCTGCAACTTGCAATATACGTAGCATTGAGGGCAAGTTATCCGCACAGCCCAATCAAGTGTTGGAAATGAAGTGACCGGACGCAAGAACTGTGATGACTTTTGTCCAGTGAAGTAGATGTTGTCTACCGCGCTTTCCTTGAGCTTTGCTCCGAGTTCTGTGGTGAGTACGCGGGAGTACTCTGATTTACACGAGTTGAATTGGAACATCCTGGCATTGGGTATACGACTAAGGGGCACTCCTCACACACTGTAACTTGCGGGAGATCTATTGCAACTATCACCACCAAGAGAAAGGGATGAAGTAAAATAACCACAGGATGCTAAAGGCACAAGCAGGCAGGCTACAGAGACGCAAGGAAGTCGCTAACAATCCCAGGCTCGAAAACGTAAGCTGCCACTGAGCTGCCTAAAGAGGGTGATGGGTGACATTTTACGATCTATGGGGGATTATTTCCTTTTAGAAAATATCAGGTCATCTGTTTACCACCACCAAACACCACGAAATCTAAGAGTCACACCCAAAAGACGAGAAGAAAACGAAATAAAATTATGGTAACAAAATCTCGACCTGGAACCCCTGCATTCACTGGGAGTAGTCTTTCAATTGAGAATTCATTCGCGCCATCTTGCCGCACTGCCATACACTAAAACCTAATGAAGTACACTTAAAATATGGTAAAGAAACAGAAAGAAGGGTAAATTATGAAAAGAAAATCAAGATAGATAACAAACTATCCAGCATTCTCGCCGACCCCAGTGAACCAGTAAGAACCCATGAATTAGATTGAATTTAGGGCGATTGAATTTAGGGCCTCATAATGCGATTTTCTTACCGCAGCGTCACACTCTTCGCTAATCCACGGCAACTTTTAAAATTAATGTATCAATTAGAAACATAAATTTGCGAGTTTTCTGGATTCAGTGTATATCTAGATGTCGTTTATTCTGGTTTCTAGAATTTCACAGATATACTTTTTACAGGGCGGTTAGCTAAGAAAATAAATTGCAAGTTGCAAAACTCATCCGACAGCGCATACTACAAGAAGCTACGAAGCAAAAAAGAGAATAAGATCCCGAGGGAAAACAGGAAAGGAGTGACGACAGGATTACTGGTGGCGCGGCAGATAGCTATAAGGAAAAAAAATGCTGGGGCCATTTATTTTTTATCTCTGACATTCGTACAATGCAAGCCGAAAGTCGCGAAAAGCACTCATAGCCAATGGGCGTGGGTTCCAGGGAAATAGCCTCCTTGCAAATCCAGTATCAACCAATCCGTTTCAAAAATGACTCCAAAGTCCCAGTGGACCCCGCAAGAAGCGTTACGAGGATACGGAAGGACAAAGAAATATAATCCTCTGACCTTTACTCGGATCACATTGTCGAGAAATCCTCTGAACCAATTCCGCACATCTACTTTCGGTTCCTGACAATCGATCATGTTCCGTTCCGCCATTCAGGATTCGCATGCTATGATTTATTCTTAGGAAAAAACTGCGAGCAAAGAAAAACAAACGTGTTGAAACCATCCAACACAGATTTACCACATCCCAGGATTACCCGAAAAACACACAAAACGGGAACGCTCTGCAGCAATGTTGACCGAGCAAGATGGCGTCTCGATAACGCGTGCGATTGAATTTGGTTGGTGGTGGATTCAATTAAAACAAAATAAAATTCTGCAGTATCATATACTAATTCCTTAAACTATAACATATATTCCAAATCTGTATCATTTATTTATATATTTAAAACATGTCATACAGTCATTAATTTAGAGATAAATGTATCTAATGCTACTAAATTAGGTAGATTTATTTGTAAAATAATGAATGTAAGAAATGTTTCAACCGTAAACCTGGGTTCGATTCCCGTGGCCGCCCTTCCTGACCTATGGTTTTTTTTTCGAGAGTTTCCGGGTATTCAAGCGATATTGGGAAGGTTTCTTACATCTCCCGAATTTTCTGTTCCTCATTTTCTTGTCATCTATTCCAGGGTTGAAGGATCAGGTGACGGTGTTCGGCGGGTTGGGGGCTGGATGGTTGCAGTGTAGATGCTTATTCCTGGCGTTGCGTAACCGCGGTGTCGCGAACATGCTTCCAGTGCTTTCGAGGGTTCCTTTGGAGAATCCTCGGAGGGAACCATTAAAGACATGCTTTAGCCCCTCATCGTCTGGATCTGGTCACACTTCGGATCTGGTCTTCCCTTCCTGAGGTCACATAAGTCGCAAAGAGAGTCTAGGGCCTATGTGTGGAGCTCTGCCCAAGTGATGGGGACTCCGTCTGAGAATTAATCCTTATCCTAATCCCACTTCAATATTTTAGGAATTGTCAGACGCAAGGACTTTTAATATTAGAGTAAAGCACCACATCTAAAGTCTATTTTTCGTTACCTTACCCCGCATGTCAAAAGTATGACGTGCTATAGTCCTCTCTTATTAGTTGATGAACTTAAATTGCATACCATCGTAGAGGCTAGTTCCCTATTTAAAATAAAAATGTATTTCTGCATTGAGACTATCTCAGTCAAATTGCTTTTCTTTCAAGCAATGGTGCATAAGTAGATTATTATTCTAAGATATGAGAGAGCGTCATCACTATCTTTAAACTGGAGAGTTTTAATGGCAGCACATGCGTATTACCATATCTCCACTGACCAAGCTGCGCTAAAGCTTATGTTTATTAACGGTCCTTGTTATTCACAGAGTGTGAAACATGAGAATTTCTTATTATGCGAGCAAATCGTGTATAATGTAAAGAAGGTGAAAAAATCCATTCAAATTGCTAGAGATTAGGGCGCTGCTTAATAAAGCGTTGCCGCAGATTAATGATATCAATTTCAAAGGAACAATTACTCACGTGGTCAAAGAGAAAATAAAACGTGCAAGTTGGATGCCAGTATGGGCAATAATATTGAAAGCGTTGTCATAAACCTTCCCGAAAATTCATCTGTCAACAAAACTAACATCACGAAATCAGATTCCGATAAGGAAGCAATTGCTCATTACCGGATACCCCGTAATTATGAGTTAAATATTCTTTATACATTTGCTGCATGTTCCCAACACCTAATTTGCATGAGTGATGCACACTTTTTGGATATCTATTTAAGTTATGACATATGTTCACTCCACGTGCTATATAAACCAAAATTACGATAGGAATAACCTTAGCCAATCAACGAGAAGAGATAGCGGATGGAAACATTTAGGTATGTTTACATGCCAAGGTTTAGGCCATGGGCGCTGTTCTTCGAACATGAACGCACCCCTTACCTCTTGAATGAAGAGATGAACATGAATCTAGCAAGAGGTCTCTAACGATTCCAAAATTACTCTAATGCTGACGCCAGCTATACTAGATCCGCTCTAAGAAAGACATTTTTGCATTCCTCAGCGCAACGCGTACAACGTATGCGTTTGTTGTGCAATAAGTGCTCAATTTGAGTAAACAGATTGGTTTCTACTTCAAAATAACAGTGAAATGTAACATGTTACAATGAAACCATTTAACCCATTTATTAACGCATTTTGAAAGTAAATAACATAGAGAAAAGATGCAATGTATTTACTAATCTTGGTGTGTGGTGTAGTCAGGGACAATGAGAACATTCATTGCGTCCACATGCTGACACCTCCTCTCGCCCTTTGCTTATTTCAAGTGTGTTTCTTATTTCGGGAGGACTATAGTTGTGCGGTAGCCATCAGCAACCTGGAGCTTCTGGGACAAGACACTCTTGAAAGATAGGACATCCAACAGGTCCGTCAAGTGCCAGAGAGAAATCTTTCCAATGAAAAATCCACCATCTTGCTGCAACACACAAACTGTTGTCGTATGTTTCTACAACCGAAGGTGATTCTGTGTGACGAATCTATTAATTCTGGGAGAGTTAAACGAAGTTACCAATGGCATTTATATTCTGGAATGTATAGAAGAGTAATAGGCTATTATTGTAAACATTTATTATTAATATTACATTACTTGCCTTTGAATTTGTTCATTTTGGAAAGAGATTTTGTGTCAATTGATTTTTAGAAGAGTGTATTTTCTGGATGCATGTGTGAGTGAGTGTGTGACTGTGTGTATGTGAACAAAATACCTCAAAAACTAAAGAACGAAAAACTAATACATACAGAACAAGAGATTTAGGTTCATTATATTTCAAAATGCAATTTTTACAATGATTGTCGAGAATATTCCCCTAAACAGCCCTTTGTAGGGAGTAATTTGGGACATTGCTTGCGAAATTTCACATTTCCTTTATGCTTTCGAAATCATTCCATGCATATTTATTTTGTAGTTTACGAATGCTTTGCTCTAATAATTACTTTTGTTTTGTTCGATCTGGTGTTTTGTTTTCCGGTATTATTGCTTTTCATTTCTGTATGTTTGCACACAATAGGCGCATATTTATATATTATATAGTCATACGTATCAACACTTCACTTTCATTTCTCCTTACAGAGAACACGCCCTTGTTTAACACGTACCACAAGTTAATACTTCATTTAGCACTCACGAGAATTAATAGAGGCATTGCCTAGAATTCACTAATGTTTATCTGGATTAGCATGAAGTAGATGGAAGAATAATCTTTTGTAAGAATTATTTATTTGCGGAACAGGTACAAAAGTCAAGTGCATGGCACAAATCAGAATCTTTTTATATTCTCTTATTTTGCCACACATCATATAAAATTGATTACGCTTAGTGTACATATAATTTTCTGTTTCGTAGCTTATATCACAACCTAAAATTTTAAAATGAAATATTTTTCCAAGTATATTATCATTAAAACGTTTAGTATATAAATAAGGTTAAGTTGTAATTCATTTCAGCACAGTTTGGAGCGCGCTGACAATGTTATTTATCTCTATATAAAGTTAATTTATGTAGGTGCAACCAAACTTAAAATCTACGACATATGCTCTAACAGGGCATACATACTATTCATTTCAACCCACTTCAAATTCGTTTAAAACTAATAATTCATAATACACATAAATATGTGTAATACAAACTGTGCTGTGTACCAGTGAATATTTTGCTGAATTACAATAATATGGGTTACCGGTTTTCCTAAATGATTTTAAATTTTAGTAATAGTTTGATTGGCAATAGCTGATTATCAGCTATTTGTGTTACTGGATTCCAGTAAGTAATAAACTGGTTTAGGGGAAGTGAAAATTGTTTTACGTTTATATTATATATATTCTTATGGATATGTATTTGCTTGTTTTTATTCTATGTTGTTTTATTTATTTTAAAGATTCATTTATTTTAGTTAGATCTGTAAAACATATATGACAAAAGTAATATGGTAAATAAATTATAAAGTTTGCAATATGCATCCTGGTATAGGGAACTAGATGATAAGATGTTCTGTTACAGAATGAAATTAATCTTATTGTTGTGTTTCCAAAATGCATTCACCACCATGGAAGGGCGCCACCACCGCAGTCTTCGCCCAACACTTACAACCTGGATGGAATGAAATGGAGATGAAATGAAGATACAGAAAGTTCGGGTGGATTCCCCTAGTGACACGGAAAAAATCATGAAAAAAATTTGATGCATTCCATCCACATGACTCTACATCTCTGCAATAACTTATTGTTAGAAAGCTTATGCTTCTGTTTATTTCATGCTATTTAAGAAAAAATTAGCAGAAATAGTCTTATTACTTGCTTTCTTGTAAGCAGAAACGAAATAAGGGAGTACCATAGCTTAAAGTGATAGTCAAAAGCTGCCTGTTATGTGATTGAAGTTCGTTTGTTTGTATGGACAGGAGTCGACAAATTCCTGTGTAAGAAAAGTTTAAGTTTTTTAAAGCTGAAATCAATAACAAGGAATATCTTGAAAAGATCAATTCCACGAAAAAATGTATAACACATAAATTATGTGTTTTATTGTGCTCTACCTTTTTTTTTTTTTTTTTTTGTATGTGTTTGTCTATCCCTTATCTTTTGCCAGTTATGCAAAAGTCAATAAAACCATCCTGAATAAAGAAGTCTTTAGAGGCTATACCCAGAAAATTCAACATATACATTTTATTTGGCATGTAAATATCTTAAATATAAGCGATTTTAATCAAAATCGTTAGTCATTTTTCAGAAAATCAAAATTTTCGAAATTTTTCCATGTAAAGGGTAGTTTGGGCTTTTTCTCAAAATCTCCGTGTCGCATCCCTGGCCGATACTAAACTTAAATATCAATTTTGAGTTCGTTTTTGAGTTATCCTGTTCACAGGCACAGGACACACATATATGAACCTTTTTCCAAAAAAATTTTTTTCGTATACAGAGGACCCTAAAACATATGTCGAACTTTTGGAAGCAATACAATACCTACTCCATACTACGTAGTACGTGTAGAGAAAGTAAAAAGAACCATGGGTCAGAGAGGTCGGCCGTGGAAATCGAATCCACGACCTCCCGAAAGCAAGAATCAGACGAAATACCTGAGCTCGGTAATAAATATATTTATGAGAAAAAACTACGAAGGTTCTATCCACCCTTCTCTTAAAACAAACCTCACAGTAAGCTTAATATTACTCTCAGAGCTCCTAGAGGAGAGTATCCAAGAGAGGAACTGTTATTGTTTATCAAGCAACTGTTAACATAGCCATACGTTGTCATACTAGCTAACCAATCTAAACAGCCCAAAGAGACTACATAAGAGATAGTTTACATTATATAACTATGATCAACATTAATATTACATTACTCAGCCTAGCGTCCTGGCACCGTTGCAGGAGTACATATCGATTTGCAGAGAACAAACCGCCACTGGCTCCAGTATGTCGGCTTCCCGTGCTACGTCGCTGAATCTCTACAGCTATTGTTTAGGGATTTACTGCAGAACGCCCAAATGGTTGCTAATTTTACGGTAGGAACTACAATTTTAAAAGCAATCTAATCCAGTCGGATATGACTGCTTTCTCATATTAACTCTATATTTTGATTTATTTTCTCAACTGCCATTTACAAACTGTTGATAGATACAAAAACACAGATACTACAAAAAAGTTGTGTGTGTGTGAGTGTGTGTATGTTACGGAGCGGTATTCCGCACTGCAGTCATTGGCTTATTGTACGTCAGATACCTGGAAAAGGGAATGAGATGAGTGTAATTTCAGAGGGTGGCCGCACACCGAACAGGGAGAAAGCCGCAGTGAAGGGTCCCTAATTTTTCACAAACAGTTCTTCATCTCGATGCGAGGAGCGCCAGAAGCTCGTTCTCAGTCCCAGATAAACCACCTGATTCTGCAGACAACCACCAGCGCCACCCCGTCGCGGAGAGCTGTATCTCCATAGTGCAATCACCTCCACGGAATGGCGCCTTTGCCGCAATCTTGTCGATACTTATAACCCTGTAAAAGACCGGTTGGGATAAAATGAAGATGAAATGAAGGGACAGGAAGTTTAGCGGAATGAAAAATCGTCCCCAGCATTCACCTAGTGACCCGGGAAAACCCCGAAAAGCCCATGGGTCAGAGAAGTCGATCGCGCGGAGCGACCTAAGACCTCCCGAATCCAGTCTCAGATGAAACGCCTGAGCCACCTGACTCGGTGACAACAATAGCAGCAGTAGTAGTAGTAGTAGTAGCTGTTGTTGTAGTAATAGCAATAATAATAACAATAGTTGGTGCAGCATATCTGATTCTTCCAGGTGGTTTATATTTTAATTAGCACAATCCACAGCTATTCGCATTATGTTAACTGTGCGCACTCTCTCTCCCCTTAATGCTTCTTCCATCCTATCCCTTCATTTCCGTTGCGGTATTGTTGAGACTAGCATTCGGTAGGACACGGTTCGAATTCCTGTAAACCTCCACTTCGACTTGGGTTTTTCAGAGGTTTATCCTGTCGTGAGGCAAATGCTGGAGCGGTTTCCAGAATAAAGAGATCTTCAGAGGCCATTCTTAGAAAATTAAGATAAATATTTTATTTAGCATGTAAATATCTTAAATATTAGAGATTTTAATCAAAACCGTTAGAGGCATTTTTGAGAAAATCCAAATTTTGGAACTTGTTTCCATGTAAAGGGTATTTTGCGGTGGGGGGATTTTGTTAAAACTCTTTGTGTCACATCCTTGGAAGATATCAAACTTAAATACCAAGTTTCGCACTTAGCGGTATTTTCGTTTTCGAGCTATGCTGTCCAAGATACACACATAGATACGCACACGCACACACAGACCTTTTTCTAAAAATGCTTTTTCTAGATTCAGTGAGATCCAAAACATGTATTTCCGGTAAAATCTCGGTATCGAATTTGTTGGTGCAATACAATACCTTCTCTATACACTATGTACATAATACATGTAGAGAAAGCAAAAATCATATGTGTTCCATTCACATGATTTTCTCTACATGTATGTAAAAAAAGTAATGTTAAAAAGCTTATTCTTCCATCTACTTCATGTTAATCGAGATAAACATAAGCAGAAATTATTTTACTAGGTAGTTCCTAATGAGTATAAGGAAATAAGGGACTAGACTGAATTGCTAAGTGATTGTAACAGTCACAGTCGCAGTTGAAACGTTCACTAGAGCATTTCGACCTCGCCGCTGCCACCGAAGATGTCTGCCGTAGTCGCAGACGAAACGTCTGGGAAGAAGAAGGAGGAGCCCAGTAGACCACGGTCCACAAGTCCGGATTATACTCCAGCCAGTGATTGAAATTTGTTTCTTTGTATAGCCAGCAGTTTTCAAATTTCCGTATGAGAAAAGTTTTAAGTGTTTTAAAACTGAAACCGTAGCATGAAATATCTCGGAAACGGTCAACTCTACAAAAAAAGATATATGTGACATAAATTGTGCGTTATAACGACATCTACATATTTTGTGCAATAAGTTTTTGTCTATCTCTAACGGTTTACTAGTTATGTAAAACTCATCCAGAATAAGTAGGTCTCAGGGGCTATTACCAGAAAATTTAAGATATACATTTTATTTTCTGTGTAAATGTCTTTAATGTATGGTATTTTAATCAAAATCATCAGAGCAATTTTGAAAAATACAACATTTTAAATGTTTTTCCATGTAAAGGATAGTTTGGGGTGGAGGATTTTCTTGAAACCCTTCGTGTCACATCCTTGAAACATACTAAACTTAAATACCAAGCTTGGTATTTAACGGTATTTTCGTTCTTGAGCTATATTATCACAGACATACACACATAGAACAGTCTTCTAAAATGTTTCTTGAGACTCAGGGATCTCAAAACATATATTTCCGGCATCAAATTTTGGGTGTAATATAATAGGTACCTTCTCTATATATTATAAACATAGTATGTGTAGAGAAAGTAATTAGATCATATTTTATTATGTTCTTAGAAATGTACTTTTTATTTGTTTCCTTTCTACTTAAAAGGAAGCAAGTAATAAGACTATTTCTATTAGTGTTTATCTCGATTATCTTGAAGTAGATATAGGAAATATTAAATATAATTTGTTACAGAGATGTTGAGAAAATCATGCAAATGGAACATATCAGAATTGATTGCTTTTGGTGCAATCTAAGAAAGCTGCATTCGCATTCGGGAGGTTATGGGTTCGATTCCTCCGGCCGGCCTACCTGGCCGATGTTTTTTTTCTGGGGCATCCCCATGCCGATAGCCGAATGCTGGTAAGGTTCATTACATCCCCCGATTTTTCTTGTCGGTATTTCCTTGTCATTTGTTTAGGGTTGAAGGAGCAGACGACAGAGCTCGGCGGGTTGCGGTTGGATGGTGGATTGCGCATTGTAAAAGGTTATAGGTTATCCTGGTGTTCGTCGTCGGTTCCGCTTTTGGGCTCGGGCCTCCTCGAGGAACCATTCTAGGAATCAACAATGGGACTGGGCGGCGTCGCAGGCAGGGCCCCTGCCCATGCTTGCTTCCATCGTCATCCGGTTCTAGTTGCCCTTGGGTCTCTCTCCCTATCCTTTCCTCCGAATATCTCGTAAGACGCAAAGGGCCTTAAGATCCTATATGCGGTGCTCTGCTCTAGTCTCCGAAGACCCTTCCCGTCCTGATCCTACGCACTGTGGACCGTAAAAGATTATAGTACCTGTAGCCAGTATCCAAAGCTTTGATATGAGCAACATAGGCTCCAGTCTGTTGCGTTTGGCCTTCGTTATCATTTGACCTTCATAGCAGTAGCACTGACAATATCATCATTTACATCATCCTATTATTCCAAAGTATGCATAAGGTTGCGGTAAAAGTAAATCAACGGAATAACATAACAATGATTGCATTAGTAAGAATACACTTTATTTAACATTAGTTTTTCCCCCTTTCATGCAATTGTGAAATTTTAAATATTAATTCATTGAGCAGAGGAATTGACATTTGAAATTTCACCAGGTTCTGCAGACTCCATTTTTCCGATTCATTCAAACAATCCCAAATTACATGGATCGTTACTTAAATATGTAACAATTGAAGTTAGAATGTTATTACACTGAGTGCATAGTCTTGAATTTCTAGTATAAGTTGCTCATGTTAAAAGCTCTCTTTTAGGTCAGCTATCTACGAATATATTGGTTAAAGCATCGTCCGTAAGGACCAGTTTACAATGAAAAAAGTGTTAACATAATACATAAAGATTGTGTACAAACCTAATGTGATATACTGACATTCACATCGACAAATATAAATGCAAATAGCGGCCAATTACAAGAGAGCGTTGAACATCTGAAGTATAATATCACGGCCTACCAAGCGACCACCATACAAAAGAGGTTATGTATGTACATATAGCAAAATGAACAGTTTAAACTCATAAAAAAGCACCATCTACCGTCAGAACTTGTTTTTCTGCGATTTTTATAGATATTTTAGTAATTCCTAGCCCTTGATCTTATGCAGAAAGTGTGTTAGCTAGCCAACACATGGCGACAGAAAATCGTATGTCAGATCCTAGAATTATCCTATGATTGTCTAATTCAATGTTTGCTTTTATGTTTACGTGATTCTTTGTGAATAGTTCAATTAGATCATATAGCATCTAGCTACGAAGTTTGAGTTATTCATTCGGTTAATTTTTATTGTGAATGGTGCCTATAGTTTTCTCCAAAACATGATCCCCCTCAAATGGGACCGCACCCCCATACCACTGAACAATAACCATTAGCAAACAAAAGACACCGTATACTAAGGGCGAGACGCAAAGTAATAAAATATGATGAGGCACTGCTTGCAAGTCAAGAATCGCGCCTCAGTTAAGGGATTAGTAAGTGGAATGGTATCAGCGAGGGTTAGTATCTAGCAGCACACACCCTAATCCCAAACTTTAAATTCAGGCCGCCTTTGGAAAAAATTGGCACAGGGTCATCATGTTCTTGAAAAATACTGTACACTTTACTCAAACGTAAAAGAAACTTGTTAATCTGGGATGTAGAATAAAACTGAAACTAAATAATAGATAATTATAACATGTTGTAATCTTCCCCTGTTCCCTATAATTATGCGTTTAGAACGTACAGAGCATCGGTCGTCGTCATGCTGTGAAACCTGAGCCAAATTCCAGGAGGGTCAGATGGAGTAAGAGGTCCAAATTACCACAGTCTCTCACTTTGTAAGGTAGGTTGCGTTTTGTGTCGCGTCATCTTCTCCCAATGGCTTGCCGAACGGGCTCGGTCTTGGCACTAACATAGGCTCCGCCTGGTCGACAGCCTTTTGACAGAAACGTGTGGGCCCCAACTATATAAAATGACCATATGTGTTTCATTAAAATGTACAGTTTTTATGTCTCCAGCAAAAAATGTGTCAACTGTTCAGCAACTGAATGGTTAAGGCAGTTGGTTCTACTGAAAAATAGTAGGTTCGAGTGCTGCCGATGTAAAATGTTTTCGTGGTGCACGGGATCGCGGGGTCGAGTCTCGCCTTGGGTATGGGTGTTTGTGTATTTGTAAAATGAGTGTATGTGTATGAATCTGGAAGCAAAAGCAAACGGTAAATCAAATAGGTCAATAAAGGAAATGTAGGGAAACTGAAAAAAAAAAAAAAAAAAAAAAAAAAAAAAAAAAGGAATACAGCACCGGAGTCCCGACAAGCCTCCGGAACTGTATTTAAAAAAAAAAAGAATAAAAATAAAAAAAAAATAAAAAAAATGTATTTTTGTGTAAACATTAAATGAGATGTAGAATAACAATTGATGCCATAAATATTGAGCAAGTTCAAAGTTTAAATATTTTACGACGTGATGTGTCATTTCATTCCCATGAATATTTAAATCGCAAAATAAAGATTGGCCTCATAGCGCGATTGGTAGATCACTTTTCTACTATGTGAGGAGTCAAAGCTGAGAAGCAGGCGATTTATCTGATGTTGCATGGAATGAAGATAGAGGACCGGTGGAATGCGATTGCGGGGGAAACCGGAGAACCCGGAGAAAACCCTGCGCCGTATCTCCACCAAAATTCCTACATGCAGTCGCCTGGGATTCAACTCGGACCGCCTGGGTGAGAGGCGAGTGATCAAACCAATCAGCCACGGCGTGGCCTTGTACATTTATGTGTTTTCTAAGTACAGAACCCAAAGAAATAAGCTCCAAATGACAACGTTGGCAAAATATTTTTTTAGCCTTAAGACGCGGTCTACATCGGAAGTATTGGACCAAATAATCTTAACAGTGGAAGTTTACAAAATCAGACATCTACGGGCAGAGCATGTATAAGAAATCACAACAGTTTTGCAACCTACGTTAGAGGAAATTACGACAATTTAAAATAAAGGCGAATTTAACTTTAAGACCGGAAGTATAGGACCAAGATAATATGTCTTAAATGTAATTATCGACAACATAGACATTGCAGCTGAAGGAATAAGTACGTTTCGAAAGATGTGTGGAACAACAGTAAGAGCATTAAAAAAAACCGGATGTGTTCCATTTACATGACTTTCTCTACATCTCTGTAACAAATAATTGTTTAAAAAGCTACCTCTTCATACTAATCGAGATAAACATTGAAATGGTCTCATTACATGCTTCCTCATGAGTAGATGCGAAATAAGGAACTACACAGGAAAAAGCGATAGTCAAAAATTTTAAAGCTGGTTACAATGTGGTTGAAATCCGTTTCTTTGCTGGCCAGTAGTTTACAAATTCCCGTATGAGAAAAATTTAAGAAGTTTAAACCTGAAACAAATAACAAAGAATATCTGATCAACACCACGAAAAAATGTGTATGACATTGTGTGTTTTAATTAGAGCTACATTTTTTGTGCAGTGAGATTTTGTCTATCTCTTATGGTTTAGCAGTTGTGCAAAGGTCATTCAGAATGAAGAGGTCTTCAGAGGCTATTCCCAGAAAACTCAGTATATACATTTTATTTGTAATGTAAATGTCTTTAATACACGGTACTTTAATCAAAATCGTTAGTCATTTTTGAGAAAATCAAAACTTTCGAATATTTTTCCATGTAAAGGGTAGTTTGGGTGGATTATTTTCCTAAAAATCTTCGTTTCGCATCCTTGGAAAATACTAAACTTAAATACCAAGTTTAGTATTTTGCCGACTTTTTGTTTTTGACTTATCGTGTTCACAGACACAGACACACAAACTCACACATACACACACACACCGACCTTTTCCTTAAAATTCTGTTTCTAGATTGAGGGGACACATAAGACGTGTATTTCCGATGAAATCTGGGCATCGAATTTTGGGTGGTTCTCATACCTTCTCTACCTACATATCAAGCACTATATATGGAAAGTAATATAGCGACAAAAGATTTTGTGATGAAGTTTTACAAAGGCATGGTGATCCCCACACTGACGAACGGATCAGAAAAGTGGGCAATGAACTGGTAATACAGAACAAAAATAGAAACGGAAGAAATGAAATGAAAAGTAATGTACCTGTAAAATACCATAATAGAAATTAAACTACCAGACAAGAACTAAACTTGTTTTACTTGAACCAACGGAAAACTCTAAACAAGATATAACTACATTTTGAGAATAATAATACTCCAGCAACTATACCTAATGAATTCGGAGCTTTGAATGACATCTACGTAGATAGCAAGGTGACTCTGAATCGAAACAAGCCTGGTTAGTCACGTTATGAAATTGAAATTGAGTTTTATTACCTATGGACGCTCTTTAATTGCTATAGTTCTCAGGGTCCCAATCTATACTGGGTGGAAAAGATAGATAAATTTTCTTCAGAAACCTCTTTATCAGGCTTGAGCTTTTTTTACGCGCCGTAAATATACGATACGGGACCATCGGGTTTTGTTCCTTTTCGAAGGGAGCCATGCTCGAAAAATTCCATCACCCTCTGCCGAGCTTGGACCCGCGAACTTGGGGACCAGAGGCTAGCATGATAGCCTGAGACCACGAATGATAATGATGATGAAGATGATACTTTCAATCCATGAATTATAATTGTCAACTACATTAAAAGTCGTATATTTGCGCAGAATGGGGCAGTTGTAGCTTCCGTTGAAATTATGTACCATTCTAGACCTAGTTGGGTAAAAGCCACAATCTGATCTTAGGATTCCGGTCATACTTGGGATAAGGTCATTCGGCCAGGTTGGCCGGTTCTAAAATTCTAGCAGATCTTTACTAAATGGGTTCGGTTCATGCCCCTGCACGTAATAAAATACAAAAAGTTAATATGAGTCCCATTTTCAATCTAAGAATTAAATTTAACTTAAGAAACACAATTACATATGTACACATTCTGAATACTTAAAAGGAGTAGGTGTAGAAGAATAACTTTAAAACTGTCAGGAAGCAAAAACAAAATTGGCTGGGACAACAATGAATGAAAAGAAGCACTAAGAGATGACTCAAAAAAACATTAAGTGACAAAAAACAAAACAAAAAAAAAATCTGGGCAGGAAAATATGCTAATGACAGGGAATGTTAAGATAAATTATGCATATGGGAGACAGAGGAAACAGGAGGAAGCTGTTTGCGTTGTTGGTTGGTTACCTGTGTTAAAACGGGAAACCGTAAACCGTCCATTAAACTTGTATTTGAGTCAAAAACCCTAATTTGCTTACAAAACATTATTCTTAGCGGTACTTTGAGCTATACACTGCTTATATGATGAACGCAGGGAAGTAGCAATGTCATATCTGAAATCCCAAATATAGAAAGGTATTTCCCGCTTCCTCAATTTCCCAATCCTCGCGCAGCTGTTCCTTTCAGTGATGCAACGTCAGCCGATGCATAGGCTGAGTATTTGCCTTGGAGGGTCAGGAGCGGCTATGAGTATCTGGCAATATAATCGACCCAACCCTAACGTGAAGCTCGGCTCCGTAGACCCCCCGGTATCGTCTTTCCAAGGAACCGTTCACTTGGGCTACGTGAGGTCATTGAACTCAACCGGAACGCAGGGTGGTATACAAGAAGAAACCGCTGCTGGAAACCTAAGACCCGTTCAGCTTTGTTGCTCCTGACAACACAGATCAATGACGATGACAATAATAATAATAATAATAATAACAATAATATAATAATATGGAAAGTATTGAAATGTTAAAGGTTAAAAGCACAGTAAAAACCAAAAGGAGGATAAAGCTTACGCAGTAATTGAGAAAAGTTAGTGAAGGAAGTTTGAAATTTTAAGAAGTAATTTCATTAATAGCTTACCAGAAAGATAAATTCCTAGAAAATAAAATAATTTTTGTTCGCGTACGGAACTAAAGTTTGATTTATTGGGAGGATAAACTCTTTACTCTACATTCCCCTCAGAAACCGATCCAACACTCCCCTAAAAAAAGATCCAATAACTGTCCCAATTGGAATTAAACTGTTTAGTTGACTTACAACTATATACGTTTCAAAATTAATTCATAATCCTTGTTAGAAGAGCACTTTACCCTAAGATAACCCAGTTTTGTAAAACAGTGGTATATTTTAATGTAGGTACCTAATAAATTACTTCAACGGTTTTATTGCACGAGCTAAATAAATACGTTATGATGGTTAAAATGTATAAATAAAGAAGATAATACAAAATAGAACTATCTTCTAATGATAAAGGGTATTTAGTATTAAATATTCACAGAATGGCACCTGAAAGCATCTTATATGAAGTATTAAACCACTATCATTCTTATTTCGTTTGTTAAAGGCTCACTTCTTCGACCTGTAAGTTAAACGGTAACGCCATTGTTTTACATAATCTCTAGATTGTACATTTCTTTATTTGGTTTTTAAGTTTACTTTTGTTGTATCACAAAATAAACAGATTCTATATATTGAACATATGTGTTACTGTCTCCATAAAATAAGTATACCCTATATACAAAAAGTCAAGCTTCTATCACATATTGTTGATTATAATTGTAGATTAATATGTATAGATGTTATTTTGATAATCTGAAATGAGGCTAGTTACAGAACTTCTTTCCTGCCTGCAACCTGGTTATCCCAAAGAGTGCTAATATTTAAATTTAAAATTCTGTTAAACTGTCTTGTCATGTAGTTGCTACAGATTTCTACATAAAATATTGCACTTTAAAAATTGCAATATCCGTGATATTTTTAGCAAATAAAAATTATAGAATGAAAAATCTATAAAAGGACAGAATACATAAGTTTTGAAATTGTTTCTTCATTGAAAATTCTCCCATTATTTGTAATTTAATTACTGTAGTATATTATAAAGAGCCAGTCATTTGGTAACTTTTTTTCATTCCTGAGATACATATTCCTTAAAAGTTTAACCTCCAGCATGAAATTCTGAAAGCTATGACTTGTCAGTATGGTTTCTCTATTCATATTATTTAAGGCCCCGCTATGAAGTATGTGCATTCATATTTGAAGTTGCTCATTAACGTACGTTAATATATAAAAATATCACTGAGATTAGAGAGAGATTTTACTCTGGTAAATATAATTATTAAAAAATTAAAATTAGAGAAAAATGAATAGTTGCGATGAAGATTCTTTTTTAAAAGAAAATAAAGTCCACTGGAATGGCAACTATTAATCTACCTTTGAGAGTTTTGCGAGAACACTATTTATTAAAAAGTTCACAGAAAACTACTATAAGAGTTTTCAGCTAAAGGAAGCTAAATAAAGTGTTTTACCTATTTGATTTTACTAAGTTTTTATGTGTATGTTTTTTTTTTTTTTTTTTTGTCGTATAAATGTAAAATTTTGTCTTTTCTCATCTTATCTTAGACCAAAACCTTGGCTTGTAAGACGTGAAGAGTGTAAGTCCTTCAAAGGGAAGAACAGTCCATTAAAGAAGAATAAGAAGATCGAAGTGCTACACAGACACGTTGTAAGATATTTAAAAACCTGACATGTTCCATTTACATGACTTTCTCTAGCTGTTCCGCAAACAAAAAGAATATTTTTTATCTACATCATGCTAATCAAGATAAACATCAGCAGAAATGGTCTTATTACTTGCATTTTTTTTTTTTTGGTACTGTTTAACGCCCGCTTTAACTACTTATGGTACCGCAGGCGGTAATACTGATGATACATGAATGAAGATGGAGCACCCCTTTGTCCACCACAAATCTCACATGCGGTCGCTTGGGATCGAACGCGGGCCGTCTAGGTGAGAGGCGAGTGGTCTAACTACTTGGCCACGGCGCGGCCTATACTTGCTTCTTTGTGACTAGATGGGAAAATAGGGAATACAGTAGGCTAAAGCGATAATCGAATGTTTTAAAAGACGTAGCTATGTGAAACAATTGGAATTGCTAGGAGTAAAAGACAGAGACAAAAAGAAAGTTGAATCCCCGTTTGAGAAAAGTTTATGCAACTTAAAACTGAAACCAATAACATGCAATATCTCGGAAACGGTTGCGTCTAAACAGGAATGTATATGACATAAATTGTGTGTTTTAACGAGATAAAAAGTGTTTATGTAATTAACCTTTGTCTATCTCTAACGGTTTACCAGTTACACAAAAGTTATACAATGTCATCCAGAATGAAGAGGTCTTGTGAGGTTATTCCCAGAATATTCAAGATATACATTTTGTTTGTCATAAAATATATTAAGCGTAATGCATTCTATTCAAAGCCGTTAGAGACACTTTTAGGAAAAACAAAATTTTCGAAGAATGTTCCATGCAAAGGGTAGTTGGGGATGAGGTATTTTTCTGAAAATCTTTGTGTCACATCCTTGGAAGGTACTGAACTTAAATACTAAGTTTGGTATTTAACCGTCATTTCGTTTTGATTTATGATGTCCAAACAGATGCAGCTTTTTCTAAAAACGTTTTTATTCAGAGGACCCTAAAACCTGTATTTCCGGTGAAATCTTGGTATCGAATTTTTGGTTGGAATGCAATACTTTCTCTATCAATTATGTACATTGTACATACGTGCTAGAGAATGTATAAAGAATATCCAAGATACAGCATACTCTACAATTAAGTCCCATGGATATTTTAAGAAATCTTTATAATGTTAACTTAATATTTTCATACGGTGCTATTACTGTATTCAGAATTGTTTTAATTAAATAGTACATGTAATTTATACAGCATTACTATCTCTGTGAAGACAACACCCATTTTAGCATTTAAAAAAATGGATTCTGTAAGATCAAAAATTGTCATAGAAAATAAAATCTGTATACAGGTTTAAAAGGTTCAACTATCTCGTCAGAGATGTATCTTATGGAAACAAAACAGACATAACAGAGAAGATTAATACATTTTATGGAACAATAATAAGAACTTTAAAGAGACCAAAGTAATGGCTGTTCCACTCATTCTCTACGGCTCAGTGTTCTGGACTTTAACGAAAGAACAAAAAAGAAGATTAGAAGCAGTGGAGATGAAATTCCTGTAGAGAATAGCTGGGCTATACACACACCTTGACAACAAAAGGAATGTAAACGTCAAGAAAGAGATGAAAATATTCAACCTGAATAACATAATAAAGGAACGAAGAAAGCAACTGGTTCTTACATGTGCAAAGCATGGATAGTGGCTGTATACCATAAACAAACACTAAATTATAAGGAAAAGAAACAAATGCCGACCACGAAAACGATGTAATCTTCTACGATATCGAAACGAGCTCGACGGGTTTAATCCATGCAGATAAGAATGTTTTTATTTTATACTATCAAACCACGTATTTCATTTCAAAGTAGCCGGTCCCCATGGCCGCGCTCGCCAAGGCGTCCCGCTTTGGTGCTTCGTAGCGCTGGGGATCCTGGGCATGGATGTTATATGTTTGTGTGTATGTGTGTGTTGTAAAAGTAAGAAAACAGTAATAAACAGTAATAATACGGCAAAAAAAAGAAAAAGGTAAATAAAAGTAGGGTATACAGTGCCGGAGTCCTGATCAGACTCCGGTACTGTATTTAAAAAAAAAAAAAAAAAAAGTGAATATCAAGGTGTGCTGTAAAATGTACATATTCGTTACTTTCAGTAAATCGGTAAGCTTCACTAGAGGCTAAACGTATGATAAAATAATAAGCATCTGATGTAAAATTAAGATGATTTTTTCTATTCACTCATCCACAAATATTCTTACAAACGCTTATTTTGTTACCTACTTCTTGTCAATGAAAATAACTTCATTTACTAATGTACACATTTAGTTGTATGCATTAGAAGAATACGAGTACTTAAGCTAAAGCGACAATCAAATCTTTTCAAAGTGGTCGCTATGTGATGCCATTGAAATTCTGTTCTCTTTGTATGAACACGAAAAAGAAAGAAAGATAAACAAAAACGATTAGCGATTTGCAGTTGAGAGAAGAATAGTATTTGAAAATTCAAACTTAAACCAAAGAGTACCTCGGAAATGGTTAACACCACAAACATTTTTTCACTAAGAATATAAAAGTAATTAAATATAGATGGCTTCAGAGACTATCTCCAGAAAATCCAAGGCATCTATGTATTTATTGGAATAAAAATACCTTAAACATATGGTATTTTAATCAAAGTCACTAGAGCCAGTTTTGAAAAAATCAAAATTTTCGAAAAGCAATGTAAAGGATGGTTTATGGTGAGAGATTTTCTTGAAAATCTTCACATCGTATCCTTTGAAGATGCTAAATTTGAATTCTAACCTACTTTGCCTTTTTCAGTTATGCTGTTCATAGAAATACATACACTCATACATATACAGTATATCATAGGGATAGGCCTTTTTCTAAAAATGATTTTCTGGGGTTCAGGAAGCCGTAAAAATATTTTTGGTAAAATCTCGACATCGTTTTTGGGTGGGACACAATACTTCCCCTACTTGATATACGTAGTAGATAAAATAAAAATTAGTGTATTACGAAGGAAATATAAAGACACTTTATTTTGCCAGTTTTATATTTATTGATTCTCAGCTATCCAAATGTCACCAGTTCTTAGATCAGCCAAATAGATTCACTACGAAAGAACATACGATCGCACCCTTTTCCACTGTAAAGCTAAAAAGGAATTGAAGAAAATCTCGTATGTTGGGCGCTGTCGGCAGATATCGAACGAACAGCTTGGAAGGTACGCGTGCTGCCACATGGTGGTGAGATACCCCAACCACGTGCGGCCAAAAATCTTTCGCTGGGATTTCGCCACAGAATGTCGATAGCCTTTTTATTTTTTAGTTAGTCACTTAATGCTAACAACAAACAAGCAAACAAAAAACTGTGCTTCTTAATGAGTGATAAATAACCTTATGATTCACACAGCTATAATCATGCTAATTATGTTTTGAAATAATACTATTGACATTGCTCAGCATGTCAGTGTTGGGTAATATTAAAACTGTTGTGCAATAAATAGTGATCTGTATTAAATAAATCATAGTTCTTCAAAGTGCTATTAAAATACCACCGAATAGTGACAAAAAAAAATGTGCCAGACATTAAAAATATTCTACTTTTGTGTTTGGGTTTCTATTCGTTAAAATTGGCCTTCACCTTAGTAGTATGGAAATAGTGCTTAGTAGTGGCTGAATTTCGAATTTTGGTTGCGGTGAATCGCCTGTTTAGAGTAATGAATCTGTGAAATTGGGTAAATCTATAATATGTAATATATTTTGTTGAAATTTATGTCAGTTATTATGTACAATAAAGTGATACTTATGGCATGTTTCAAAATTCTAACCTGCATGATTATTTAAATAGTAAGTTTTCTGTCTAAATTCGTGTTTCTAAACTGAGCCCCGCAATGCATTTTTAAAAATATTCACATTAAAAATTTAAGTTTTACAGTAAATAAGTTTATAAATAAATATATTATATCATAGTTGCTTTTATAGTAACCCTAATTATTTTAAAAAGCATTGCACTCTCTCAAACTCTTGATTTTCAAAATGTAATAATTTATACGTCAAAATTCGAGCTTTATTTAGAAAAATTATATTACCGTTTCAGAGGTAGTATAAAATTTTGAAAAAAAAAAAACTAATAAAATTGGATAAGTAGAGCTAAATTGAAAAATTCAATGTCATAGTCGGGATTTGAACCTCGGTCTCTAGCCGTGAGTTGCGCTACCATGGCAACATGCCGACATGGCATTAAATTCCTCAACTGTCCCTCATGTTTCCCGGTAAACGACAAAGTTATCCCAAATTATTTTTGAGATGGCATACCCTATTGGCGACTTACAACTTTTCTGTCTGACTCTACCTATCCAACTCTTGTCCTAAGCACGATTTGTATGGAAAAAAACAAATAACACAATTTACCTGATGGTTGGTTAAACTATGAAGCTTAGGATTTGAAGTACTTACGAATTGTAAGTCTATTGGGGTATGTCATCTTAAAATAATTTGAGATCACATTGTGGTTTACCGGAAAACATTAGTCAGTTGAGGAATTTAATGGCGGGTCGGCGTATTGCTATGGTAGCTCAATAGTTAGAGCAACCGGGTAGAGACAGGGAGATCCGTGGTTCATATCCCGGCTATAGCATTGAGTTTTTCAGTCTGACTCTGCCTATCCAACTCCTGTTCTACATATGGCTTGTGTGAAAACAACCGTTAACAAACTAATAAAATCGATCGTCATGTGGAGCATTTTTAGTATGGAAAAGTGTTTGGGAAAAGTTTGCAAGAAAACAAGGTTTAAAGTTCGTCGTGTTTATTAATAGACATGTGTTTGTCCATTTACTAATTCAATTAATTGATAGTGCATGAAGTGGAAAAAATTATGTATTTTCTTAAGTTTAGAATTCATATTATTTTATTATGAAAAAACACCTTTTATTGTTCACAATTGTAGTCAAATTTCATATGCATCACCTTAAGGTACGAGTATCTCTGATTTTTACCATGATTTCATGCGGGAAAAGTTTTTCTTAACATAACTTAACGTTTATAATTATTTATTTACTTGCAGCGCATGTACTATTCTGAAGAATGCAGTGCAGCCAAATTATCCTTTTGAATCACATAACGCAAGGCAGCCAGCAGTCTTTAATCGTCTGTAAATTACACTAGCTATACAGTTCGTCACTAATTAACGATGATTCGCTATTACACTAACATTAAATTACTACCTATGTACACTAAACAAACTCACTCGTTAACTAAGCCTAACCTAAACCTAATCTCTACCTAATGTCTTTCAAAAGTTCCTGAAAAGGATGTGCTAAACCATTTTTGGGGACGGTATGTGAGTATTATACTCCTAAGAAAACTGTCAGGAAACCTCAGCTGTTACACTGGCTTATTAGAACAGCATTTCAATAACCCATCTCTAGATCTGACCTGATATAAGGAACATTTAACTACAAAAAGATGAGTGTAGCGTAGAATAGACAACGGAAGGGGACACCTCGCGCTCTGTAATCTACACGATGTATTGTGGGTACCATTCCCCAGGAGTAAAGGATGAAATGGGGGACCAACAAGAGGGAATACGCCACAAACAGACAGTCCTTAAGTAAAACCCATCCCATGCTGAAGCTGCCAGAGAGGAAGATCAACCACCTATTGACCAGACAGTTCTGTGGTGCACCCGCGTATTCCGTCCGGCACCATTATACTCCACGAACCTAAAAGCACGTCTGAAAGATGAGAATGATAAAAGAAATAATGGAAAAGAGATCGCGATAAATGAGAAACCACCCAGCATTCGCCTACTGACCTCGGGGAAACCACCAAAAATCCACGTGTTAGTGGGGCCGGTCGACCAGGATCGAACCCGGGACCTGCCGAATGCGAGTTGCACATATTGCCGTGGCACAACCTCGCTCGGTAAAAAATGGGGTAAAATGCATATAAATGATCATGATTTGGAAAATATATCTTTATGCACATATTACTGGAATTAGGAATAGTGCAGCTAAGAACTCTTATGCATAATGAATAATTGCTCATATTTCTCTCCACATAGTGTAAACAATCCAAAATAAAACAGATGTAAGAGATGTGATAGTCTATTTTACAAACAATGGTTACAATGAGCTCTCTATAGAACTCCACACGTTGTAACCCCCCCCTTTTTCAAAATCAATAACTGAACGTGTGTGGGTGCGTCGGTCTGGGTGGCCCAGTTGGTTTGACGTTGGCTTTCCCATCCCAAGGTTGCGGGTTCAAACCCCGCCCAAAAGATGTTTTTTAAGTGTGCTTAAAAGCGACAACCCCAAGACAGTATATTTACTGGCATGTAAAAATAACTCCTACGGAATGAAATTTCGGCACACCGGCGGCACTGATATGGTCCTGGCAATTGACAACGTCATTAACAAACAGAATGCTTATTTATTTGAATTTATGTAATGAACAATGCTTTTAAGGAATTAAAAACAAATATTAATACCGTATTCTTCCAACATAAATATGTACATCATAAATCATAATTCTGTACAATAACAGAAGGAATTACTTTCCATAACTGGTGCATATGTTTTTGGAGTGAATAAGCCCCAATCATGCGTAATACTGTTGCTTGTAATAGATATATAAATAATATATTAATGTTACGTTCGCATGTCTTTCTCCTCTCTATCATTTATTAATAGATATCAAATCTTTTATTAACAAAGCTTACTTTTCTATCTACTTCATTGATCAGGATAAACCTTTGAAGAAATAACGAAATTATACGTTTCATAATAAATAGGTACATACTAAAGAATATCTATTGTTGGGCACTATATGCTGGCCTTAATATGTAATATTCTTTACATACAATCTCGAGAAACAATTGAATGTCGGCAGAACTTTAAAATAATGATAAAAATTGAAGAATTCGAGTAGTTAATCACGATTATCACTGAAATGGCTTACATCACAAAAAAATAAATTCGAAATAAATTATGTTTTAAAACTACCTACATTTTTGTGTGGTAAGGTTTCGCCTATTGCCTAATTTTTATGGTAGTGTTTAATGCCCCCTTTACTACTATGGCACCGCAGACGATGACACTGATGATATATGGAATGTAGATTAAGCACCCCTGGCGGGGGAAACCGGAGAACCCGGGCAAAAATCCGCCCTTGCGCCGCTTTATCCACGACAAATCCCACAAGCGGTCGCGTGGGATCGAACCCGGGCCATCTTTGTGAAAGACGAGTGATCTAACCACTCGGCCCTACCACTTAACATTTACAAGTTTTACAAACTTCCTTCTCAATGAATATAAATATCTTTTATATCTATGTAGTATTTAATTAAAACCGAAAGAATAATAATTTCGAACAATGTTCCATGCAAAGAATAGTTGTGGCAGGGAGAATGTTGTTGAAAATCGTCGGTCGAATCTTTGGAAGATACAGAATTTAAATACCAAGTGTGGTGTTTATCCTACTTTTCGTTTTTGAGCTATGCTGTTCACACATGTGTGCGATATATAATAGGTATATATTATGATATATAATTCAAAAATTATTTTTTTTGTCTTTAATATTTTTAATCAATATTGATTTTGAGGACCTTTTTATAAATTGTTTTATTCAGGAATCCTCAAAACATGTATTTCTGTTGAAATCTAGGTGTCGACTTTTTTCGGTGCCATGTAATACATTCTCTACCTATTGAGTATGCGGTAGAGAAAGGATAAATGAGATCAGCATGCAATTATAATTAATAATAAGTCTAAATGTGAACTACTACTATTACTATTATTATTATTATTATTATTATTATTATTATTATTAGTATCACTGGAACCAGTGGCTTACTACAAAGTCTAAAAGTTAATGCTCGCAAGCAGAGAGAACTGGGGATGAAAGTGACGGTGTGCAGCAGAATTATTGTGTTGACGCAGCCGGGGATCAAACAGGAATTACCACGGTAAATGCTCTTCACAGGGTCACAAGTGAATTCTACGAGCGTGTGAAATACGCTAAGCATTAATCATATGAAGACGACAAAACAAGATAATCCAGAGCGGTAGTGATGTCATGGGCCACACCCACCGCTGTGACGTAACACAAACGATGGAGGTCACTCAAAAAACAGCAGTGACACTGAACTTACCGAGGACATTACGTGATATGACTTCCACATGACGTTCTGTCATCCGTAGCACCACTATGTGACTGCAGCTGTTACAACTGCTGAAGTACAGCTTGAAACGGCATAGAAGTATTCATAAAAACAAGGAATAAGAGATTTTTACTTTCTGTACTTCGTGTATAGCATCCTCGTAGATAGAGAAGGTATTACATTCCACCCAAAAATTCGATACCGAGATTTCACTGGAAACACGCGGTTTTTGGGCTCCTGTATATTAAAAAAAAAGTAATAAGATTGTGTGCATGCGTGCGTGTGTGTGTGTGTGTGTGTGTGTCTGTCTGTGAACACGATAACAAAACGAAAAGTGGTTAAATAACAAATTTAATACTTAAGTTCTGCGTCTTTCAAGGATGCGACACGAAGATTTTCAAGAAAATCCCGTCATTTCAAACTACTTTTTACATTGAAATTTTTTCCAAAATTTTATCATGAACGTTTTTTATTATATTGTATTTATCTGGGAAATAAAATGTATATCTTAAATATTCTAGGTATAACATCTGAAGTCCTCTTCATTCTAAATAAATGTTGCATAACTAGTAAAAGAGATAGATAAAATATACTAACAAACAATGCAGATCTCGTTAAACCATACAATTTATGGACACAATTAACTCTACCAAACGTCTTTATGAAATGAATTATGTGTTTTGACAATATCTACAAGTTCTGTGTAGTACGTTTCTGTCTATCTCTTACAGTTTCCAGTTATACAAAATTCGTAGAGAATAAAGGGGTCTTTAAAGATTATTTCCAGAAAATTTAAGATATACATTTGTCATAAAAATATCTTAAACATATGGAATTCAAACAAAATTGTTTGAGCCATTTTTGAGAAATCAAAATTTTCGAGAAATGTTCCTTGTAAAGGGTAGTTGGGGTGGAAGGGATTTTCCTGAAAATCTATATCGATCATTGAAAGGCATTGAACTTAAATAGGAAGTTTGGTATTCAAACAATTTTCGTTTTTAAGTTATGTTGTTCTGTCCTCAGACTAGCATACATACTCTGACACAGACACACGTGCGCGCGGACCTTTTTCTAAAACTGTTTTTTTCTGCAAGGGGTCTCAAAACTTGTGAAAATCGGTGAAATCATGATATCGAATTTTTGCTTGGAATACGCTATTCTCTATCTACTATGTTCATTTTGCATACTAGGTTGAGCATTTTTTTTTTTTAAATCGGGGAACCTCAAAACATATTACCGGTGAAATCTCAACATCGAATTTTTGGATGAAAGGCAATACCTTCCCTATTAAGATGTACACTGTACGTAGTAGTGAAAGTAAAAATCGGATGTCCAACATTCACACAATTTTTCTCTACCCATTACAAGTTCACACACATCCATTATAATTCAAAGATAAAGTGATTCTTCCATCCATGTTAATAATTTCCAAGCCTTTTGTTTGGAATTGATGTGCAATAAAGCAAAGTATTTAGTTACGACCAAATAATAATAATACGAGCATAATGCAGAATTCGTCCATTGTTCAGAACTCTTGGCATGGAAAGAAAATTAATTATCAACCTTCAAATATGTTGATAAGGTAACAAACTCACACTTAAGAAAGGTAAATATGTATCACAGAATACTTTGAATATGGCTAACGCTATGATAAAAAAAGCATTCTTTGCCAAAAATGTATGCACTTTACTAACTTTTATATCTTCTTGTAAGCTGTTATATTCCTCTTATGATTGTCCAGGTAATCAAAATAAATCCGAATGAAGAGAACTGCTGGATATTCAACAAATTCAAGATATTAATTTTCAAATTAATATAAATTATTTTAATCACAAGCATTATGCAATTATAGTTTGTCGTTTGTGAGTCATAAAAATATATTTTGCCTATTTTAAGTGTTAAACGAAAATAATGGCAAAGATAAAAAAAAACACGTAAACAGTTTTTTGTGCATGTTAAAATGATTTTCTCTGTGATTCACTGCTATATTTTTAAGTGGAGGTGAATACACCCCCCTACTAAATAATAAAAAACTTGTCAATTGATTGTATCTGTGGTAGAGATAAACCGTAGAGATTCTATGCTTGGAACCTTTTAACCATAAGTATTTGTACTGTTAAGTTTTTTATAACGAAATTGAGAAATTGTATTAAAATAATTCAAAGGTAGGGCTTTTAATGCTTCTCTGTGGATTTTTCTCTCTGCCTCTTTACATTATGCAAGTCATTTTCCAACACTCCTCGAGATTCCAAGTGCAGAAGGGGACAACACGTTATGTGAGAAGAGGACATTCATTGAGAAGTTTGGGGAAGGTCGTTAAGAGCACTTGTCCAGTTCCCTAAGGCATAGCAGACGCGACCTCTCTCATAGCTGCTGTCAAAACGTGAAAAGAAATGTAAAAGGAAGACTTTTAGTCCGTGAGCCGTGCCAAAACACGAGAGGTCAGTCTCAAAGCAGCCTCCCTTCCAACATTAATACTGCTTCTTTTGGTAGAGCCAGTAACATAAGTAGGCTGGAGATCACTGCAAACGACAAAGAGTTCTTTTCATTGCATATCAATTATAAAGTAAATAATGAAGAGACTTACAGGATATAAAAACTCACTGAAAACGTGAAATAATGCTATGTATGTGTTAAAATTATATTTATACAATCCTACTAGAATAAATACAATGCTACTGCATGCATAATTGGCTCATTATGGTACGCGATTCAATAATAGGAATCACGTAATACCGGTATTGCAAGTTACCGTAGCTTGTAGAGAGAAGATTAAAGCATTTTGTGATATTCTTTTCTCTGAGCAACAAAATTAAAAAACGTTTGTACATTATTAAATATGTAAGAATTAAGAGTTGAATTTACTATGCTGTGTTGATAATAGACTACATTACAGTCCGCAACAGTTGCTCACTTCTCTCCCAGGAAGGGAATACATGCAAGTGTCTATCTTGGTTAATAGACTCAACACAAGTAATAAAGTATGAAATGCAGGAAGAGAAGATAGCTTCATAATACATGTCACTCATGATTGCCGAATTATTTGAGATTTATTTCCTATTATTTATAACTAAGATGATATAAAATATTGTACATGTCCAATCCGTTGGTAATCTTGTTCAAAACTCGTGAAAACTGTTATTCATATGACAAATGCCAAAATCATCTAGATTTGTTTCATAAATTATTACTGCAAGGAAATATTTGTTTCTTGTTTACTCTTAATATAGCACATGCTTCGTTTCTTTCTTTCTTTATTTATTTATTCTTTTTACCTTCGTTATTTTGATACGCTCTGTAATCCTTTATATTTAAGTATGCAGCCAAGCCGCACTTTCCTTAGCACGTTCTATGTTCCCGAGTCTCTTTCTCTATCGCCTCCATGAACTCACAGAATGCAATTTAATCTAAATCAAAGATACCTACAGCTAAAGAGGCCAATTTCTCACACTATAATGGAACAGTTTGTAAGGATTTTTAAAACAGATAGGGCAAACGCCGAACCGCAACCGCATGCAACCGCAAAGTCGGCTAACACCACATAGATGGTATATAGAATCTATGATTTCTTTTGCATATCGCATTGTATTTTAATTAACTTGTTTTACGTTTGCAATTATTTCGTTAAAATCTCTGATAGAGATATTTTCAGCTATGCCAACAGATGTTCGTCAGTCAAACAAGATCTGGCTTGGCATAATTTATTTGTGAAAACAGCCAACAATTTAGTTGAAAAATAATTTCAATTGCGTCATTTTACAACTAATGCCTGTTTAAATAGAACATCATGTTTATCATGGTATTTCATTAACGTACCAATATTCACAGATATTAAATGTAGCTGCAGGTTCACAGGCATTTACTCCCTTTCAACAGAACATAAATCTCAACCACAAAAACCAATTTTCAACAAGTTTACCAAAACTTTGTATACAACATTAGAATCTGTCATGAACACTTTCCAATAGGAGCTCCGTCGCGGCCCAACACGGCTTGCTATGTGCCCATGTTGGTTCACTACGTCCTACAATGGCCTAAAACCTAACACGTATACTGTACTGCAACATCTTGTATCGTATGCGGGAAAATCAAGACCTCTTTGGTTCCTGAAATAAAATGGCCTATTTTAAAAGCTGGCTACATATCTCGAAAACATCAAGTTTTAAGCAACATATCTATGATGAATAATAAAGCCAAATGTGTTATAATTATTCTCAATTTTAGAGCCCAAAAGAGCATGAAAATTAACACAAATAAGACAAATAGGAAAGCTGTTTGGGAAAGCATAAGTTAAAGGTACTTGTTTTTGAAGTTGCTAATTTTATTATAGTTTCTACACCACAACTATAATATATATATATATATATATATATATATATATTAATTTTCTTAGTACTGGGTGCACAACGTTCCAAGGAAACAATATTACAAAAACGAAAAGGGCATATGTAAAATGCCCCATGTGATGAAAATTTGAACATTTTAAATCTTAAAGTTTTCTCATTTCTCCAACTGTTTGCAAAGTCAATTTTGCGCAACATTAAAACTTATGTTGAAAAAAAAAGGCAATTGTGTAATCCTTTTAAGCTTCTAAAAAGTTATTATGTATTGAATTATTTATTACCAAAGGCGTAATTCCAAAACTTTATGTGAAGAGAAAGCCACTTAGATTCTTCGTCCACCTTAAGGAATTAAAAAGTGAGATAAAACTTTAAAAATTGCAGCTTGATGAAGATTTTAAACTGGTAAAAATGTAATAAAACAAAATTAGCAGAAAATCAATTTTTAAATTTCAAGCACCTTTTGCACTACCCGCGCCCGTCCATTTGAACGAAACGCTTGTACATTTAAATAACTAGAAAGGCAAAATTACAATGAATTCCCTAAACACTAATGTTTGATACATTATATTTATGGATATCTTATTATGATTTTCTGTTCTGCAAAAGAATCCATGCTTTAAAATACAAGCTAAATGTATAATTTGCTTTTATTTTAGCTTTTAGCAAGATATAAAAAATGAGTATTATCAGTTCCGGAAACATCACATGAAATATAATATAAAGGAGGAGAGAGGTGCGGAGACAGAAAGAGAAAGGAGGGGGAGCCAGTGACAGTGAGGCAGGCTGTAAAAGAAAAGGAGAGATAGGGAAAAGGAGGGAAGAGATTAATACTCCTAATATGGGGAACGAAAGGAGAGAGAAAAAGCGATAGATAAAAAGAGAGGGAGAATGAGACCCAAAGAAGGAAATAGAGAACCCTTGCAGTTAACACAATAAAACGGGATGCTTTCATGGTAGTCACTGACGTCTTCTCATTTGTTTAACCGGAAATGAATAAACGTCCACTGATGCACATTGTGTATAGGGTTTGTGTGACTTCTGCTGCCTCGCTGAGAGAGGGAGAAAGAGAGAGGAACATCCTTTTCTTCTCTAAATGAGAAATGCCAAGTTAAACCTCACAGACTATAGAATACTTCTTTCTTGGATTAGCTCCATTCACAATAAAGCCATAGAGGTAACAAAACGCAACATAAGCGCAGGCGCAAGGGAAAGCAATCCACAATCCAAGCTATAGGCGTAACGCAAGAAGTTACGTCTACTAGTTTGTGGGTCCTATATTCTTCAGAAGCAGGCAGTATATGGAGAAGGAAACGCAAGCATAACGTTTGCAGTTAGCAAACTCTTGAGTTACGAAGCGCGTTACATGACTCTATGAGAATGCTTGTATAAAATAATATGATTGCAAAATTGCGCATATGTTGCGTCTCGTTTCATTGTGAATGAGGATTTATTCTCCACCTTTGTAGGACTTACCAGCAAATGACTTGGGTTCAATAGCCTGTCGAGGAGCAAACAAACTCTGGCTCATAGTATATCCAAGATGGGTGATCAGCCCAATGTCTGGTTTAGTTTGTAAAGAAGAAGAAAATAAAATTTCATGATAAAAGGTTTGTTAGAAAAAGTCGCGGATCAACTTGTTCAATCCAGCATTCGTCTATCGAGGAAAATTGCGAAAAAGCCCTCGGTCAACCGGGGGGTTTGAACCCGGGACCTTCAGAATGCGAGCCACGGAATTACGCCTTAGCCATCCAGCTCGGTGACTACAGAATACAGTTAATACTATAATATAATACAGGGTTACTACAAAAGAAATAGACTACTTCAACTGCCTGTAAAACAAAAACTATTAGAGACAGCATCCTAATTATTTTGGAGGTATACTGAGAAACTCTCAAAGTTTTGTTTGTTACTATTGGTAACGCTGTAGTGTTTTGTTTGTTGTTGCAGAAGCTGAAATGGCGGAAAATCCTGTGGAAAAGGCATATTGCGTGTTGGAATTTGCTAGAACGCAATCAGCAACTGTTGTCCAACGACATTTTAGACAGGTTACCACAAACGCCACCGACTAGACAGTCAATCTACGACTGGTATAGAAAATTCGAGACAACGGGATGTTTGTGCAAAGGGAAGAGCTCGGGAAAACCAAGAGTTTCGGAAGAAAACGTTGAACGTGGTCGTTCTGCCTACATAAGAAGCCCACAGAAATCGACATCTAGGGCAAGCATGCAATTACAAATTCCACAGCAAACTGTATGGAAAATCTTGCGGAAGCGACTGCACATGATGCCTTACAGATTACAGATGTTGCAGTTTCCGAGTGAAGAAGATAAGGTCATACGGCGTGACTTTTACATCGACTTGTTGCGACATGATGAAGACGATGCTGGTTCTTGTGAGCGCATCATTTCATTTTTGTGGTAACGTGTTCTAAAATGTCGTTGGACTACAGTTGCTGATTGCGTTCTAGCAAATTCCAACACGCAATATGCCTTTTCCACAGGATTTTCCGCAATTTCAGCTTCTGCAACAACAAACAAAACACTAGAGCGTTACAAATAGTAACAAACAAAACTTTGAGAGTTTCTCAACATACCTCCAAAATAATTAGGTTGCTATCTCTAATAGTTTTTGTTTTACAGGCAGTTGAAGTTGTCTATTTCTTTTGTAGTAACCCTGTATAATATATATAATCTATATATATATATATAATCACACTTGCAAATATAATTAAATTTAGTGTAGTTTTCAATATAAATTTAGGCTTTTATATGTTAACCTGATCTTTTATATTTTACTAAGTACCTAATATCTATTTTACTCCACCAAAAAAACCTCTATATTGAAATGTTACTGTAAATACATGTTTTGGGAGCCCTTGAATCTAAAAAAGATCTTTATGGTCCGTGAATATATGTGCGTATGTGTGTGTGTCTGTGTGCGCGCGCTTATTATGCGTGTGTGTCTGAACATTACAACGTAAAAAACTGAATACCAAACTTTGTATTGAAGTTCAACATCCACACAAAATATTCAGTAGAATCACCTTGCCCAAAACTACCCTTACATATTACTGCGTATTTCCCAAGATTATTGTACAAGTTGTAGAAAAGGAGTTCTAATGTGTAAATAAAGCGTTTCTGGACCCAAGCCCATATAACTTTTTCTTTTGGAGGATGATAATTTAAAGTCCTTTAATCTGGTACCTCATAGGTCATTTATCGGAAGACAGAATACATGAAATGGATGGAATGATGCTCAAACAAACACAAGTACATAGACAATCAAAATTCTAACACAAGACATCTTAAATATGATGCAGACATGCTCCCCCTACGCCACAGAAGCGGGTATTTTCTCCTCTATATGTGAGGAATGTGTCCTGAAATGGTGGCAACACCTTGTCACACCCAGTATAAGGGATTATGTGAAGTTATGAGTAAAATCTCAAATTATTTTAAGATGGTAAACCCCATGGTGATGCTATATCGTAGGTATTTTTAGTTCCGACTTCATATCCTGACCAACTATTCGGCCAATCTTCTTTTGTTCGAAATACCACGAACAAATCAACAGATCGCGAGTTCGAATCTCACTTAGAGTGAGTCTAAATGACTATGGACTGAAATGACGAATGTCGAGTAATTTTAAGCTCTATGGACACCGAGATTATTTGAGCATCATTTCACTGATTTCATTCATGTCCTAAATGACCAACCAGGTGAAAGCTACAAAAACAAAACAAAAAAAAAAACACAGACAACCCTTATTTGCTGCATGCAACGGATAAGGTCTCTATCTTCTACGTCAATCTCGTATTTTTATATTTTGGATAAAATATTTTCTGTGGCACAAAATTGCGACTTTATCAGGTATTGACTTCGAAACACTTCAGCCATAATTACGTAAGTATTTATAATTTTAAAACAAGGGCATTAGAATGTTACAATCGCATGACATAGAAGCTTATATAAGAGAGTGTTAGGCAAATTTACAAACTGACATTAGCTTTTCATGAAAATAATATCTGTATAATGGATTCGCTTATGGCAACATTTTAAAACTGATGAAAAGTATAGATAGCATTTTACGTAATAAAATGATTCAATGAAATTAGTATAAAGAAAGTATATCTATGAGTGCTTAAAATGATCTTCATTGTTTTATTTTAACAACTTGAATAACTTAAATCGAGGTGTGACACAGGTAACCGAAGTCGTTAAGAGATCTGCTTGGACCATGCTCACTGATCGATTTTTTTCTAGTGTTTCTCACAACTGGAAAATGTTGAGGAGGTGTCCTAAACTTAGATCTGGAACTTTTCCTTCCCAAATCCCGGAGATTTAAAATTCTGAGATTACCTATTTCAAAAAACTTCCATTATTACAGCGGTGATGTGGGAATTCCGCTTTTTTCAATGCGCTTCTGACTCTTACGGTGAAACTATCTGGATGGTTTTAATGAGATTAAAATAGGTATCAGGTTCATTTGTTGATGCAATTGAATGAGCGCTGATTTTCTATGCGAAAGGTATACCGGTCCCTATATCCGGGCTCGCTAAAGTGCCTTGCTTTGGTGCTTCGTGGCGTAGGGGATCGTGGGCTTGAGCCCTGCCTTGGGCATGGGTATTTGTCTGTCTGTAAATATGTATAGGTATGTGTGTATTAGAAGCAAAAAAGCAAAGACGGTAATCAAATCGAGAAACAAAAGAAATGTTGGGTAAAAGGGGAAAAGAGGAAAAATGGATACAGCGCCGGAGTTCCAACAAGCCTCCGGAAAAAAGAAAATTCCCAGAAAATTCAATATACATTAAAAAAAAAAAAAGTACCAGAGACGATCGCGACCCAGGGCAGGAGGTATTTTACTGGGTCTAAACAACAGTCCTGTGGCAGTAGATCTACTGACAAGCAAAAGATCTAGAAGACAAAATTTTGTCATACCAGACACTAATACGACCTTGGTTTGTCACCGTCGTTAAATAAACCTAGCAATTATTACTATTATTATAATGATTATTATTATCACCAGCAGCAGCATCATTATCATCAGACATAAGAATTGCTAAGCAGTTGGCTTCAGGTTAATATACACTCAAAACATTGTCGTTACAAGGAATGTGAAGAACAGTAGCCATAAATCGGTCTGTTGAGTGCTGTCTGTAAACACCAACAGATTATGCGAATGATACGAATCCTCTGAGGGATTGCGAGTTCTCACTCGTCAAGTCCTGTAAAAGTTCGAATTCATATTTTCCTTTCGTCCGGCTGTATTATGGTGGACTTAACGCAACGCGATTGCGACAGAAGTAAAAAGTCTAACACATATTAAATGGGTTTTTTTTTAAGGTTGATTTAACGTGACTTAGCTTAACACGACGTAACTTAAAAGCGTTTGGCATTGTCAAAATATTCCCTCCTGTCATGTTAAGTTTAATGTTACGTGGTAGTTAAAATCAATCAGCGTAAAGCATCATGACATACCAAAAGAACTATCAACCAGAATCTACGTTTCAGGTTTAGCAACATTTCTTAACATCACTTACATCCCGTCACGTTAAGTAAAGTTCATAATAATACCGGTATTAACGCTTAGATATACTTCTGCCTTATTATTATCACCACTGAGATCATTATAGCCCAGTTGTATGTGAAAGATTAATTGTAAGTTTTCTGTAATCTGGGATAAGTAAGAAAATATGTAAAATATATTATGAAAGTTATAAAGCTATATTGTAATATTTGTTTGTGATTCAAGGGTTACCTGATACAGTATGTGCAAATAATCCATATATCAGTAAGACAAGTTGGACTTTACAGCTTATATATAGTTAAAGAACGAGAGCAGCTATGAAAAGTGGTTTAGAAATATTTGGGTAAAACTTGGCGGTTTTAGCAGAGAAATTTAAAGGGAAGTAGAGTTGAGTCTGAAACATATGGATAGGCAAAGTTTATTCTCCAAGATTGGGGAAGGCGGTGGAAAGATGGCACACTGGTTTAATTGCATAAAATTGTAATAGTAAGAGGTATAAAATAAAACTGCAATTGATATTACTAAAGCAATTATATCCCCTATCTTATCTGAAATTGAACGTAAAATGCATATACCGCTCGTCCCCTTATCTAGGCGGCCCGAGCTCGATCCCAGGAAACCGCATGTGGGATTTGTGGGGACTGAAGCGGCGTCTGCGTGGGTTTTTCTCCGGGTGCTCCGGTTTTACCCGCCATTCATTCCATCAATTGCTTCACCATCTTTCTTAACATGCATTTCTCCTAATTTCATCACCTACTTTGTCACGTTCATACTGGACAGTAAGCCGACCCCTTATCCCTGAAAAATCTATCTGATCCATAGTCCACCTGCTCCTCAACAATAGGCATTATCATGTGAGTCCTGGGGGGGGGGAGGAAGATAACCCGGTAGGGAGAGAATAGGGATGAAAGTTCGCTGGAGTATTACAAGGAATTAAAAGAAAGCCCAGACAATGGACATATATTTTAATTTGTAGGAAAAATGAGGGGAAGGGTGTTTGAAATTTAAGAGGCCAGAGGGGCGAGGGTGATACCAGATATGTGACTCATTTGTGAGAAGGAAATATGTGCACATTATTTTTCGTGTAAAGAAGAGAATAAACGGAGAATAAGGTTACTTGCTTTTTTGAATACACATAGTTGGTACTAATGCAGCATTATGTAATGAGACCACTTTTGCTGAATATTTATTATTTACATGAAATAGAGGAAAAATAAAAATGTTCTATAATCAATTTATAAAATGTGTATGAAAGTCTGAGATAGATAGGGAAAGTAGTGTGATTGTTAGCCATTAGAAGGTTTGCATTATTTTCATGAGTCTTAAAAGCCTTAATTATTTAACATATCATGCATACTTATGTTTGACGTCGATTGTTGCAATTCACTTCTAAAGAGACCGTAAATTATTGAAATGGCGCTCAGAGTGCTCAGATATACCTAATTAGCTGCGTTATGGTAACAGTTGCATTGTGAGGATTAAGATAAATCCCAGAAACAAATGAAACTAGGTAACTCAGCACTTACTGAGCCAATCAAGGCACGTGGACCCTGCAATTAGGAAGTAGAATAAGGATGTAGGCCAAACCCACTAAATGTTTATACTAATAATTGTTGGTACAACGCCGGTTAGGCAAGAAGTGAAATAAAATGCAATAAGGAGATTGTTTAGAAAACATCTAGTAATCGATATTAATAGTATCTACAAAGAGAGAAAATTTATATAATGTGTGTGTCTGTGCGTGCGCTCGCGCGCGCGCGTGGTGTGTGTGTGTGTGGTATAGACTAATCGCAAAACCAACTCAAACGATTTTGGTAATTCTTTCACTATTGAAAACCGATATTCTTTCTGACAGTCATGTAGCTATCAGATATCTAATTTTAATTCTTAGATTGCTAAATGACTAAAAAGCCTTTACAGACTTCGCTTAAGAATAGAAAACAATTACTATACTCCGCATGGAATGCTGATTACATTTTGTTCCAAGCAATATACATATATCCAGGATATATTCTTAAACAGAAAACAGGGTTTAAAGTCTAAACATCTGATGTGCTGTTTCTATTTACTTCATCCTAATTGAGAAAAAATTATTAATAATTTACGTTCCGCCGATGTTTCACTTTGCATGAATATCAGGGAATTTTTCATCCGCTATTAATAATAGCCGGAGATGAAATAAACAACACTTTAAGGGGTTGAGGGGGGGGGGGATTAACCATAAAAATCTTCTAGGTCATTATAGAATAATTTAATAAAGAGTACGGAAGGTAAATGAAATAATTAATCGTTATTCGATTTTGTAAAGCTAAACATACAGGTGGAGCACCCAGCTATAGATTTATAAAATTCAATTTTACTGATGACAAAACACACCCGGTCGAACGCAAGCCCTGCGCTCTCTGTGTCAAACACGGAAGTGAGATCTCGTCTGTTGCCGACGGACTGAGGAGTTAGAAACAGCGGCAGGTACCGCTATGTTGCGCGCGCAGCCTGTAGCGGCGGTCGTTGTCATAGTAACCCTGCCAGCAGGTAGTGTAACCCTTCCCTCGTTGTGGGTCCCCAGACTGCCGCTCCTGGCCTTGGCAGGGCAATAATCCCGAGCCTCTTCAATGCCAGTACATACGCGAAAATGTAAACAACGGTCAGATAATCACTAGTACTATGAGTAATTACAAAATATTACTACATAGGATTCTTTATCCATTATCTAAGGCAAAATAGTACTGAATTCCATTAAAGAGTTCGATAACATGACTTCACCAACAATTATACATTCATTTTGAAAATATTTCTCTCAGATGACAAATTGTTCACGCCTTTTACCAATTAGCCACATAAATGCTTATTTTCTACCAATAATTGTAAATATTGGCAACAACGGTATCAACTAAAAAGACTGTGGTATAACAGCTGACTTAAAAAGCAAGTAAAGAAAGAATACTGTTTTGTTTTGTTTTTTTTTACATGAGTTCTTGAGAAAGGAAAGAATAACCACCTAATATTTCAAAGTGAGCTTAAAGCAAGTTTAGGAAAAATGTGGCCTAACTTGATGTCTTAAAATTAAAATCATGAAACGTAAGAGAGCGCTACGCTAAATTTCTGAATTGTTAATGTTAGAATTGTTTTATCTAAACATGAAATAAAACGTAAATGAGAAATTTCTGGCACAATGCTGGGTGAATAATTGCATTATTGTGGATTTTCCTGAAACAAAAAATGACATTTTAAACAAATTTAAAATGACTTTTATGAAACTGGATATAACACATATCATGGCCTAGTCAATAAATAAGCGAAATGGCATATTAATTGTTTTCCTTACGAGTAGGGAGTTTCTTGTGGGGACAGAATGAACAAATCCATTTTGTAGTATTTTAATCTTACGTAACAAAATTTTATAAGCGTGGTATTCCTGATAGTTTTAGTAATTTCAGTAGGATAAATATTTAAGAAGTTATGCCAATTGTTTGTCAATATTATTCGTGTATGTGAATAGAACTCGTATAGTACCAATCGCATTACATGCAAAACAATAGTTTGTGCACTGTTAAAATGTTTATTTAATTTTAATCCTTATTAAAACCTAAACAAAAGCAAAGTAATTGCCGATTGTCATAACATCACATGAGATGAAGGCGGTACAATAAGGCTAACGGAGACAGAAGAATCTGACAGCGAGTAGGTTCTCTTAGTCTGAGGTAAAATGTATATGTTAAAAGGAGGTGGTACACTATAGTGTGTCAAAATATACGTCTATCTGATTTTTACTTTCTCTACATAGTACATGGTACGTAGGTAGAGAAGGTATTGCACTCCACCCAAAAATTCGAATTCACCGGAAATATGTTTTAGGGTCCCCTGCATCCAAAAAAAAAAGCATTTTTAGAAAAAGGTCCGTGTGTGTGTGCGCGCGCGCGTGTGTGTCTGTCCGTGTGTCTGTGAACACGATAACTTAAAAACGAAATGTTGGCAAAATACCAAACTTGATATTTAAGTTTAGTATCTTCCAAGGATGCAACACGAATATTTTCAAGAAAATCCCCCCATCCCCAACTATTTTACATGGCTCTAACGATTTTAAATAAAATCTCTTATATTAGAGATATTTACATGACAAATAAAATGTTTATCTTGAATTTTCAGGGAATAGCCTCTGAATACATCTTTATTCTCGATGTATTTTTTTGAATTTTGTATAATTAGTAAACCGAAAGAGATAGACAAAAACATATTATTACATAAAAATGTAGATCTTAAAACACACAATTTATGTCGTATACTTGTTTTCGTGAAATTGACGTTTTCAAGATATTCCTTATCAGTGGTTTCAGTTTTAAAATACTTGAATCTTTCTCATACGGGAACTTGTCAACTCCTGGTCATGCAAAGAAACGGATTTCAATCCCAAGCAACAATATTTTAAAGCATTTGATTGTCGGTTTAAACTAGTGTATTCCCTTATTCCCCTTCTACTTATAAGGAATGTTTCTGCTGGTGTGTATCTCAATTAGCATTAAATAGTTAGAAGAATAAGCTTATTAACAATAATTTACTACAGAGATGTAGAGAAAGTGATGTGAATAGAACACATCATATTTTTACATATCTATTGCCCTATAATGCTATTTAAATGTTATAGTGGCAGTCGAGATTACAGCCCCTTTTCCCTAAAATGTCAATGGTTATGATCAGATCGCGAGCTGAGATTGCCGTTAAACTGTCCAAATTATTGAAAGGAAATAAAAATAGAGCATGGGAAAATAAAGTTCCAGAATATTCTGAATATGAACCAGGAGACTCCCTTTTTCCCAAAATCTATGATGTGCTTATGGTAAGAAGGTGAATATTTTCTATTATACATGATATATGTTGCTTGATTGATTTAACACAATTTTAGGTTTACACTCAAGTAATTACCGACTGTGGCATATATGTGATTGAAAAGTTTGTAAAAATGTTCAATTGTATTCTAGAATTATATCATTAAATAATATTCTCAGAAAATGAAAATGTTCTACAGAATCTATCAATCTATTATTATGCTAATGTCTATCTACACAGATTTGGTACTTTTGCAGAAAATATGAAATATAGATCATCCAATTATCATAACTATGCACATTTAGGCAGGCATTAAGTCATTATTTATCTTTGAATGAGCAAAATGTCACAGTTAACAGTTTTTAACGCTCTTGTTTCGTCTTTCTAAAAACCACTCTGTGCAAAGAAGAACAATTTTTACCAATTATTCTATAGTGGTTGTTTAAATTTAACTCTTTTTTAAGTATTTAACTTAAATAATTACAAGTTTTTGTTGTTTTTTCAATATTTTCAATATTTTTTCTAATATCTGCGTGAGGACTATATAATTTTTTTCAGTACACGATATTACGTTTAGAACCGATCATTCTATTAGTATGTCAATTTTTATAAGAACAGGTTTAATCGTTTTGTCAAAAAATAACATGAAGAAACCTATTTTAACATTATGAAGAAAGGATATAACATATTTCCTTAATGACATCTAATGTTTTCCTCCACCTAAAGGTTTCGCAGTGAAATACTCTTAAATAAAAATAAAAAAACTTCACAACTTAATTAGGAAATACGTCCTTTTCATTCAACGTTTCGTTTCCTGAAATAGATATAAGGCATTTTAATTAAAATAGTCGAGTCATGTTTAACAGAATTACAAATAATGAAATTCTTTCCATGAAAAGAATTGTTTGGAGTGAATGTGTGTCCTGTAAACCATGGCCATGATCCTCGAAAGAAGTATTAAATTTGCTGTTTTCTCACACACAGCCACGAATGCAACTGAAAATGTTAAAACTAACTTATTATTATTATTATTATTATTATTATTATTATTATTCATGGAACTTCAAAACCTGTATCTGCTGAAGTTTCGACTTCTAGTATTTTCTGCCGAACCCAACGCTTGCTTTACCTTATCTATCAAAAGAATAGAAAAAGAAGGGAATTTAAAATTCTATAAATACCAGGTTTAATGTATAAACCCTCCTTATATTGAACATGTGAGATAATTTTTTTCAGTATTATCCTTAGCCAATTTCATAAAATACTTATCTGCGGAAACATTTTCCTCATTAGGATTTAGAGTTCCATTTACTGTCCCTAATTTAAAAGAGCATTCCAGTGCTTTAGATTAAAACATTAAGAATATTCACAATCCACATATAAATTATTATTGTTATTATTAAGCAATTAAGTAAATGTAAAAGTAAATATTTCACAATTATATCTGATATAAAACAAGTATGTAAAACAATTATATTATGTCTTATAAATATGATCAATGGAAGAGCCATTAATGGCAACTACATGCAGCTTTCGAGAAGTTAATTACTCACAACATAACTGCTGTTAATGCTAACATTATGAAGCTATCCGAATTGCATCTATCGTATCTCCGAAAATCAGTTCTCTTTTGGAGTTATTTTTAACCAACAGATACACTTACACTTGTGAACATGAAATGATACATTCTGTGAACTACATGAATGTGAGATTTTTCTTTTAATTTCTAATGGATGAATATTGCATTATTTTAGAGGTGTGATATTTATGCTTTTCTTATTTTTGGTTTAAATTCTAAAACAGTTAAACTAGAAATGTATATTACATATCGTGTGGCATTATAGTTTTAGTATGTGTAAAGTCTCTGCTTTGCATTAAAAATCAGGGTTAGAAAATAAATATGATTTTAAAATTATTTACCTTAATTTAAGGTCATTGTATCGTAGCTTCTTACTTACAAAATGTGTAAGAATATAATGCGTTTTAGAATAATTGTACATTTGTTTTGTATAACATAAAAGTTATGTTAATTAAGCAAGCGCCTGTGCTATCTGCTTTAACCTATTGTGCTCCCTCGTATTCCCTTCTACCTACAAGAAAATAGATTCGCAGTGACTAATAAGACTATTTCTGTTAATATTTCTCGATTAGGTATGAAGCAGATAGAAGAGTAAGTTTTGTAAGAACAGCTTACAGCAGAATAGGTAGAGAAGGTCATGTGAATGAAACATAGGATTTTTAATTTTTTGCTTTTTGTGTAAATTTAAAAATAGCATTTATTCCACAAGAATTACAATTGAGGAGAAGAACCCATCTATGTGTGGGGAATCTGGATCGAAGCAACGAAGCTGAACGCTTTAACGATATGAAAAATCCGTATATTTATAATTGCTTTAGGTGAAACTTTGCACTAAATTATTTTTAATTTATTTTAAATTATTTATGGGCAGGTATTTGAGAAACTAAATGAATTCGAGTTGCAGTTCATTTAGAGCAACAAGAGGACCATTCAACTATGAAGGTGTGTCAACATTTTTGGGGTTCCTCTGCTCAAATTACGCCATCTTCAACCTGCATCAAAGTATTGGAAAAATTTGTAATGGTCATTCCATAAACATTATGTTGTTGAATACTACAGTGCCATGGCGATCGTAGAGTCTGTAGTATACGAGGCAAATATTCAGATTATTTTAGGACGAAATTGTGGTTACAAACCTATTCAGTCGTTAGTAGTTGTTCGTCGAGGAGAGAAGACCAGTAAAGTGTTTCTCTGGGAACCAGAGTTTAAGATTTTGTTTGTATTTATGGACGCTCTTTAACTGCTGCGACTCTTAGTGTCCCGTTCTAAATTGGGTGGGATAGACTGTTTAATTTTGTTCAGAGGTCTCTTTTATCAAGCTCGAGGTTCTTTTACGTGCGTAAATCTACTATACGGGACTAACAGCTTTACTTTTCTTCCGAAGGAATGCCCGAAAAACTCCACCGCCCTTCGCCGGGTTTGAACCTGCGACCTTGGAAACCAGAGGCTAGCGTGTCAACACTATAGCACGGAGGACAACTGCGTATGAATAGTAAACATCATGGGGCTGTTCTCCGAATAGTACATGCAATTACATGGTAATGAGGCAAAGAAACTGGTTTACCTCCTCGTCATTTGGATCAGGAACAGAAATTTATATAATTTCAAAAAGGAGAATGTTTAGCTGTTTGGCTTCTTGGGATCATTTAAATGCTCATTTGATCATATAAAATGCATCTCTCGCAAATTAAGCTAATATAAGATAGATAAATGAAGTATATTTGATGCATGTTATGTTACAAGATTTGGGTACTTTTAAGTACGATAAAATATTACAAAATATACCAGTAAGAAGAAAAACTGCGTTAGTTTCCATAAAACATACAATGCTTTTGTAATTCCAACCTACAGTTTGTGATTTGTTACGAATTTAAATTTCTTTAGGGAACAAAATGAAAGCTAGAGTTTATAAGAAAATGAGTTTATAAAAGTAAATTATTCTTATCTTGAGATACCTCTGCATACGTACATATCCTATCCAATGATGAAGCTGATTGTATGGAAATTAATACAAATGCGTAGTGACTGTTTCACAAAGGCGCACAAATCAATATTCTTAACAAATTCTTTACGCTGGTTGCACTACTGTTTAATTCACGTCACACGCTTTGCAAACTCTACATACGAAATCACTTCTTCTATAAATAGCAAATTTCACACACATTGCTTACTAATTAATTAAAGATAAACACTAGTAACGTTGTATGGAATTTTATGAACACGTTTTATAAAATCTCGACATATATTTTATTAATTTCTACATAGAACATTATTTTTAATATGAAGTTTCCTGAGAAACGTTAAACTCTCCGTTACCTCTTCGGGTTGTAAGTCGTAAAACCATTAGTACATTCGGTCGAAGGGCTCAAAATCATCTTAATATCTGTATTCAAAGGTTACAAAAAGCTTTAAAACGCCATATAGTCTTTAAGGAATCAAACACATTTCAACACCAGCATGTAATAAAATGGGAGTGTTTAAAAACTAGTAAAATATCTACGCCCTAAATACCTCTTTGTAAAGTTTTGTAAATTCAGCTTTATCTTCTGCAGGACTACTAATTACGTTTTTCGGCGGTAAAATATTATTCAAACATATTGGCAGCTTTCGAAGTAAACAGTAAATTATTAAATAGTGAAGCATCCCCTGTTTATCTTTTAGGGCTTGAATACTTTTAACATGTTCAGATATATCAGTGGGATGTACCAGAATAAAGGGGAAGGGGCTAATGCCAATGAAACAGATATGACGTTGAGAGGTGCGAAAACTTCCCAATCCCCATAAATAGAAAGGGATAAAGTTGGAGGAAAAAGAAATGATTTTTAATCTGTCCACAATCCGTCTGCGGTAAAAGAATTATTAAAACAGATTCATTATTGTCTGAGATTATATTGAACACAAAAAGAATAATATTTCTCTTTGTAAATTCGTTAAATGCAGAATTTTTATTATTTGTCTCTGCTTATACCAAAACCAGTAATACGTAATCGGCAGCATCGTATAAGGAAAGTATTGGTCATTAAAAATAGCAAAATGTTACATATAACTATACAGCAAACATGTGCACATATATTTATAGTTTTTACACTGTAACAAGTGTGCAAAATTAGTTTCAACTGTAAATATGTTTTTGAATGCAAATATACCTGGGAATAAAGAACATTTGATTTAAGCAAGAAAACTCAATGCTTGAGCCAAAGCGCAGGACACCAACATTACATTCCAACTCGTCGCCGCGCACACGTCTGCAAACTTCCGGTATGTACTGCTAAATAGTTGCAAGGCTCGCTGAAACATTTCATTTGTTTAGAGGTCGAAATGTATCCTGCTTAGAATACCAGCTATGCTTTTTCCAGTTAATACTGCATAGAAATGGTTTGAGTGTGAGATAATATACTGATACTATTTTATTTCTTCGCAGGAGTTCACCGACAAGAAGAGAGACTTTTGTAAGAAACAAAAGAATGCCTGTTTTCGTTTCTTAAATCGCGGAAAAAAGTATACTTTAGAAATAATTAATAATGGCATAAGGCGTGTATCATAGAGAAAACCAAGATGAGTATTCTTTAAAAGCTTTTTTTTTTTTTTCCGAAATAAATAATTATAACCAGGAAAGCCTTAAAAATATCACTTTTATAACAAAACAGTTATTATACACATTTTATTTGTATGTCATTCTAAGTATTGTATTGATTCAATTACACTTTTTATTCATAAGTTTAGATTAATATGTTTACGTCCAGTAGATATGAAGGTTTTAATTGCTTATTCTTCTGTAGCTCATGTGGGCTTAGTAATTGGAGGACTGAAACATTAAATATTTGAGGATTTAAAAAACTTTTGTTTTAATAATTGCTCATGGATTATGTTCTTCGGGCTTATTTTGTTTAGCTAATCCAAATAAGATTAGAGCAAGGAAATTTACTAAAAAAAAAATCAGTTTGGTACCTCGGAAGATGCCTGGCCTTAAATATAAAATTTAGTTTTAATACATCTGGTTACTTTACATAGTACGCTATACTAAAGCAGAGAAGGTGTTGCACTCTACTAAAAAATTCGATACCAAGATTTCACCGGAATTACATGTTTTAGGATCCTCTGTTTAAAAAGTATTTTTAGAAAAAGGTCCGTGTGTGTCCATGTGTCTATGAACACGGTAACTCAAAAAGAAAAGTTGGTGAAATGCCAACTTTGTAGTATTTATGTTGAGTATCTTCCAAAGTGCGACACAAAGACTTCACGAAAAATCCCGCCACCCCAAACTACCCTTTACATGGAAAAATTTTCGAATATTTTGATTTTATTAAAAAAATGATTAATGATTTTGATTAAAATACTGTATATTAAATATACATACACGACAAACAAAATGTATATATTGAATTTTCTGTGAATATCCCTTGAAGACCTCTTTATTCTAGATGCATTTTGCTGAATTTTGTATAACTGGTAAACCGAAAGAGAAAGACAAAAACTTACTATACAAAAAATGTAAATCTCGTTAAAACACACAATTTATGTCATGTACACTTTTTCGTGGAGTTGACCATTTTCAAGGTATTACATGTTATTGGTTTCAGTTTCTAAACACTTTAAAACTTTTCCCATACAGAAATTTGTAAACTCCTTGCTTGCAAAGAAACGTATTTCAACCACATGGCAAGCAGTTTTTAAAGGATTTCTGATCATCGCTTTAGCACTAGGTATTTCCTTATTTTCCTTCCAGTTACAAGGAAGCAAGTAATAAAGACAAGTTCTGCTAATGTTTATCTCGATTAGCATGAATTAGAAGAATAAGCTTTTTAAGAATAATTTGTTACACAGCTGTAGAGAAAGTCACGTGAATGGAACACATCATATTTTTAATGTATTTATCCATAGACAAACAAACCTATAATCGCAAGAATTTTTTTCTACTTTTTGAGGAGGGGGTGGGAGAGGCCTCAGAGAGTATTTCTGATGAAATGTTGATATTGGGTTTACATCTAGAATAAAATAGTTTCTAGATGACAGTACAGAAATCTACGATATTTATCACAGCTCTGTGATATCTAGTTTAATCCCTGGATTCGAACCAGGGCTTTTGTAGAAGCAGCCTGCGCGGTTTCTAATGCAGCACATTTGGTGGGAAAAATGATGTGTTGGCAGCGCCACAGTATAGATCCCAGAAACTAACCAGCTACATAACGGGAAAGCATTGTAGGTTAATGACATTCGCGTGTAGAGGTTAGGAAGTCCACGAAGACAGCTCGGACAATCGCCTCTCAGGTTGGCATAGGAACGTTAAAACAGAAATGACATAATGAATTAATAAACCTCTACTCACCTCTGATCGTGCTGGGCATATCACTCGCTGATCATCCCCCGGTGTATGCGAAGATTCACCCCTTCTCACTTCCACCCTCGTGAAGTTCCGGATAATTATTGTTATCCCTGGATATCACCATACACTTCGTATGCAAATCACAACGGCTATATTACACGTTCTATGTCTACACATCACACTAAAGAAATCCTCTGAAATCACTTGGGTTTTAGTTTTAATGCTGCACTAAATCACACTTCACAGCAGAAATGTTGATATTCACAGCAAAAACACTAAGTCAGCACCAGACACCAGAGTAATAAATATTCCTTCAATCACTGTTAATTTTCACTGTTTATTATGTAGAAACGTCGAAGCACTGTCTGTGTTACACACTAGTCTTGTGTTTATTTGTAGAAATTAAATGTTGTCCTTGGGATGCCTTCTTCCGCATCCCTCGGCGTCCAAACTTAAACTGAAAGACTACTAACAATGGAACTCTCTCCCCCCTCCACTGCTCAGGTGCGTTCACTCCCCCAAACCCGCTTCAAACTGGCCGCTCGCTACCTTGAACTTGAGTGTAGACCTACGAACAGCTAAGCAAGAGGAAATCTCAGGTAGAAAAAGACAGAGATACAGCCGCCGCATTCACCTTTTCATCTTAAAAAGAATACAAAAAAGGCATTCCCAAAGTCTAAAGCCGCCTCCGAGACAACAGACGACACATTTCAAAACCCTTATGAAATTACAACAATATTTCTAATATTGCATCATTAGTCATTAATAACTTTTTAAAACATAACAATTACCGGAAATTTTGTTAAATGTTCATAATCAATCAGAGCAGTAAGAGTAATTAAGCAGCAAGAAATATTATTGCCCTTGAAACCGACGCAGGTATAAAAAAGTTTCAAATCCATTCGTTTTTTGCACAATTTCTCGTATACGTGTGTCTGCGCATATGATCATGTGAAACGCATAACAGCGCGGTCATTGAACTTTTGATGGGCAAAGCAACGGTTTGTTTATATCCGGCATGTACCAGCGAGTCAAACTGCGCATGCCCACCATCAGCCACTGGCCGCACAGCTGGAGGAAAGTTTCAAGTCGGAGAGGGGCAAGATGCTATTGTACCTCTTTCTTTAACTAAATAGCGCTGTCTCATTCAGGAAAACCACTTGATCTCAGTAGCGTCTCAATCCCACGTGGTTTTCTTCTGTATCCATGTAAATTCCAATTCCACTAAGCTCTAAATACGAATCGAACAGATTTCACTGCTATCTTCCTTTGAATATAGAGATCAGAGAAAATGTCTTTTTTTCGAGAAAGGGGCTGAATGAAGAGATAGAAAAGAAACAACGATAAAGAAAGCTAGGAAGCAAACGTGAAACATTATTTCCCTGCTACTTTTCATTGTTATATTTTATGTTCTTCCCTTTTATATATTTAACCACGAAACGCATTTATGTTGCTTTCTCTATTCGCATGAAAAAAAGTCCCATTTAGTCAAGCGTATTTTAAGGGGAAACCGAAGTGGCAGATGTCATTTTCTAAAGTATTAGATTGTATTTATGTATTTATTTATTTACTTACTTATTTGCACAGGCATTACTAGCATCAAAATAAGTATATACACAAAGTTTCAGCACAATATGTTACCTCATTCTGAATCTATTACTTAATTTATATCAATTTAATTAGGAAACGATTGAAATTTTCCTATATTTGATAGATTTTAAAAACAAAACATGTTATTACACAACGTGAACAAAAATAAGAAAATGTAGTCTTTGATTATGTTAATTATTTTTTAAAACTAATCTATGACCAATATCAACATTCCAATACATCATTTTATTGCACACATTCTTAAGTATCTTAGGGAGAATTTGCATACCTATAGCAGCACTTTTGTGGAAGAAGATAGATCTTGAATATGGGACAATAACGAAGAAACTGAAATTGAGAAAAATGGTTTTAAAGTTTGACATAGAGAGTCATTCATCCTGCTTAACGCCCTAAGGCCGCGCCGTGGCTGAGTGGTCAGACCACTCGCCCTAACTTAGACGGCCCGGGTTCGATCCCAAGCATGTGAGATTTGTGGTAGACAAAGCGGCGTAGGCGGGTTTTTTCCGGGTTCTCCGGTTTCCCCCGCCATTTCATTTCACTGGAGCTCTATCTTCATGAATCATCAGTGTCATCGCCTGCGGTGCCAGAGTAGTAAAAGCGGGCATTAAACATTACCAAAAAAATCAACATCTTAAAAAAGAACCCAAAATATGCGTTACATCCGTCCTAGCGAATTAAACTTGCAAACATCTACTTTAAAGTATGCTGAACTTTTTGCGCCAAAATCCAAAAATTGGAGAAAAAATCCTTTAAGCTGTAAGTTAAAAGTTTTCAAGAAATATTCACCTACAAGTTATTCATTATATTTTATTTCCCTTAAAATGAGTACAGCTGTTTTGATTCCAAAATGCATGACGAATAAAATGCACATTCCTGTAAATACTCTGACGTTCATTTCTATCTTTTAATTCCTTACTGAGAAACCATAAAATGCACACAAGAATCTACTATAGGAAAAAATGAGAGCTTATTAAATTTATTCCCGACATTAAACGTTTCCCAATATTTGCTATTGAATTATTCAACCTTTAAGCGATATTCTTTAATATTTAAGGAGTTCTTTTCTTTCACGTTTTCTTAACAAAGAATATATAGATTAGCATTCGTCAATATTGCCAGGGAGATATACTAAATTTAGGTCCAGAACGTATCCTTCTCAAACTTTCTTTTCCAACTATCATTTCATGTATCACCGGTACTACCACCTGTGGTGCCATATATGATAAGAGTGGGCGTTAAACTTTAATTAAGTGTTGGTAGTTTAGTCGCTGATTATAGTGTCAGTCTTCTGCAGTATTGTGATACCTTTAACAAAAACCGTGTATTGAAAGCATCTCTAGCTAATAATTGTGATTTTTCTTTTTCATTCGCTATTTATCTCCTCGTATGGAGGAAGACATACGCCTGCAGCGTTTGGGGAGAGATGCCTTTTGAGCATCAGACGGACTCTGGATCAGAATGGGAATCCAGCCAGATGCCTGGTATGAGAATGAGGAAGAAGATGGTATTGAATGGATGAAATGAAAGATTATAGAACAATTGATAGTATGAATGGTAGGGGAATCCGGAGAAAACCGTCCAGACGTCGCTTTGTCCACCATAAATCCCACATGTGGTTCCCTGAGAACGAACCCAGGTCTTTTGGTGAGAGACAAGAGGTCTAACTACTCAGCCACGGGACTATCAGATTAACATAATAAAATATAAAAGTAAGCTTTGCTATGAGTAAGGTGTAGAACAACTATTGAAATGACAGCGAATATATTGTGTTTGGTGAAAATCAGAGATTTTTAACCAGATTAGTAAAACGCAGAGTCTTCCAAATCGAATAAAAGTCAGCATAAAATTCAAGCTCCTTTTTTTCATATACTATTTCAGAAAATCAACGTAAAATGGACAGGAGAAGAACAGGAATGCTACTAAATAGGATAGCTAAGAAAATTCAAATGCGTATATCATAATCCAACTATCATAATTTTCACTAGAATGTTTCCATTTTTATTTCTTTACTTAGTGTATATGCCTCGGTAGTAAAAATATTTCATTCTACCCATCGAAAATTCAATACCCAGTTTCATTAAAGTACACGTTTAGGGTCCACCGAATCCTTTAAAAAAAAAAAATTCAAAGAACAGCGCATATGTGTGTGTGTTGTGTGTGTACACGATAACTGAAATACAAAAAGTCTGTTAAATACCAAACTTGATATTTAAGTTCGGGATCTCCCAAGGATGCGACACGATCTTGAAGAGAATTCCCCCAAACCAAACTAACCTTTACATGGGATAATTTTGAAAATTTAAATTTTCTCAAAATTTTCTAACGATTTTCATTAAATACTATATATTAAAGATACTTATATGAAAAATAAAATATATATCTCGAATTTTCTGCGAACTACTTCTTCATTCTGTATGACTTTTGCATAACTGGTAAACCGTAAGAGACAGACAAAGAGTTACTGCACAAAAAATAAAGATCTCGTTGGAACACATAATTTATGTCTTATACAACTTTTTGTGCAGTTAAACATTTCCAAGATATTCCTTGTTATTTGTTTCAATTTAAAATATTTATCTTATACGGGAATTTATCCTGGTGTGCAAATAGAATTGAATTTCAATCACATAGCAACCGGCTTTTAAAAGATTTGACCATTGCTTTAGTCTAGTGTATTCCCTCATTTCTCCTTTCTGTATAAGGAACTAAGTAATAAGACCATTTCTACTAATGCTTATCTTGATTGGCATGAAGTAGTTAGAAGAATAAGCTATTTAAGAATAATTTATCATGTGAATAGAACACTTGTTTTTTTGTTTGTTTTTTTGGCTTTGCTAAACATTCCAAAGAATGCAATACTAATTCATAAATTACTAAATGTAAAATATTAAAAATCACTGTAAAACTAATCTAAAAAAAAATAAACCCCTACATATAATACAATTTAATTTCTCTGGTTTGAACGCATCAAAGGCTTCTTATGCCGACCAAAATCGTTTTTTTTTTTTTTTTTGGTAGTGTTTAACGCCCGCTTTAACTACTAATGGCACCGCAGGCGGCCAAAATCGTTGCCCACGCATTTTATTCTTGATGTTTGGGAACAAAAAGAAGTCATAAGGTGCCTAATCAGGACTATATGGTGAATGAGTAATCAATTCCATTTTTTGAGGTTGAAATGGTCGGTTGTTAGACGAAATGTGTAAGCGTTCGCGTTGTCCTGATGAAGAACGATCCGATAGCACTTGTTCGTTTTACCTATTTCACCGAAGACTTATGGCAACAAATTGTTGTTACCATTCAGCATTGACCGTTTTACGTCCCTCTAAAGGCACTGTTGCAACATGAACAGTCTCTCTAAAAAACAGGCGACCATGTATTTCGAAGTCCCTTGAGTGCGAATAACTTTTGTTGGATTCGGTTTATTCTTTCGAGGTAATGTTAAATTATGTGGGATCCAACGAGAACAAACCTTTTTCACGACTAAATGATCATGCTGATGGAACTAATGTCTAGGATAGCCTTTATTACACAGTATGCGGTATGACGATCTAGCACTATCAGTTTTTGCACAGCACCATTGTTTTCAGGCACAACAACTGATTTTGGACGACCTTCATAAATTTCGTCAGTGAGCGAACGGCGGTCACGATTAAACTCGCTATACCATCATTTCACTGTGGCAAGGGATGGAGCTTCGTCGCCAAATGTAGTAGTAAGATTATCAATACACTCTTGTCTTGATAATCCACGTCGAAATACATAACAAATCAACGCACGAACATTTTCATGAGTTAATTCCATTAAAATGTTTAAGTCACTGTGAACCATACAAATAATGCTCTGTTGACAACATAGTTGAAGTAGCTTAAGGTCAACAATGGCAAACACTCCAATGAAACACCCGATAGCATCTACAGCAATCACTGTTGCCAGTGTTCAAAATATAAATAGTGGTCCTCGTAACGTATTTGATGTTTCGATGTTGTAGTTCTGCACTGTTTCCAAAATTGCACGAAACCTACTGAATGAAGACTAGAGAGCCCACCCGAGAAAACGGCGTGCACAGTACGCATTTCGTATTCGACAGGTCAGGAGTTCAAACACCTGGAGCCGAAGGTTATTTGTAGTTTTTCTCGGTGGCAGACGAATGCTGGTGAATTTTCCTATCATCCCTTTCATCACTACATTTCAACCTGTGCCAGACCGATGGCTTTTAAGTGTGCTTAAAAGCGAGAGCCCCATATCAGTAGATTTATTGGCATGTAAACTAACTCCTGCGGGACGAAAATTCGGCAGCGCTGATATGAACTGCCAATTGAGTGACGTTAACAAAGAAATATTTGTTTTACTCGCTAAATTTCATTTCTTTTTTACTTTCTCTACACGTACCATGTGTTTACATGGTGTAGAGATAAGATACTCCATTTCACCCAAAAATTTGATACCGAGATTTCACCGGAATTAGGTACACGTTTTAGAGACACACTGTATAAAAAAGTATTTTTAGAAAAAATTCCCTGAGTGACTGTGAACACGATAACTGAAAAACAAAAAGTTGGTAAAACACCAAACTTGTATTTAAGTTTAGTATCTTCCAAGGATGCGACACGAAGATTTTGAGGAAAATCCCCACACCCCAAACTAACCTTTACATGGAACAAATTTCGAACATTTTGACATTTTCAAATCTGGCTCTAATGATTTTTATTAAAATACCGTATATGGAAGATATTTTCATGATAAATTAAAGTATATTTTGAATTTTCTGGGAATAGTCTCTGAAGAGCTCTTCAATCTGGATGTGATTTGCTGAATTTTACATAATTAGTAAACCGTAAGAGATAGAGAAAAAACTACTAAGAAAAAAAAAAACTGATCTCGTTTAAACACAAAATAAAATTTATATCACATATTATTTTTGTCGTGGAGCTGACCATTTTTAACATATTCCTCATTATTGGTTTCAGTTTTAAAATATTCAACACTTTTCTCTTGTGCAACTTCTGGCAATGCAAAGAAACGGATTTCAACCAAATGGGCAAGCAGCTTTTAAAAGATTTGGCTATCTCTTTAGCCAAGTGTATTTCCCTGTTTCGCTTCTACTTAAAAGGAAGCAAGTAACAGACAACTTAACGCTATTGTTTATCTCGATTAACATGAAGTAGAAGGAGAATAAGTTTTTAACAATGATTTGTTTCAGAGGTGTAGAAAAGGTCATGTGAATGAAACCCATAGATTTTACTTTCTCTAGCACGTATGTACATTCGACGTACATAGTAGCTAGAGAAGGTATAATTTTCCACTCAAAAATTCGAAGTCGAAATTTTATCGAAAATACTTGTTTTGGTGCCCCCAGAATAAAAAAATGAATTTTAGAAACATATGCGTAGTGCGTCTGTGTGTATATGTCTGTGGGCACATAGCTCAAAAATAAAAGTCAAATTTGATATTTAAGTTATGTGTCTTCCAAAAATACGATTTTGAGGAAAATATCTCCAACCCAAACTAACCTTTACATCGAAAAAATTCCAAAAATTGTATTTTCTTAAAAATGGCTGTAACGATTTGGATCAAAATACCATATATGAAATATATTTCCATGGAAAATAAAATGTATATTTTGAATTTCCTGGGAATATCCTCTGAAGACCTCTTTATTCTGGATGAAGTTTGCTGAATTTTGCATAACTATGAAATTAAATAGACAAAAACTTACTACACAAAACATTTAGATTTCCTTAAAACACACGATTTATGCCAAATACATTTTTGTCGTGGAGCTGACCATTTTTGACATATTCCTTGTTATTGGATTCAATTTTAAAATATTTAAAACTTTTCTCATACGGGAATATGCAACTCCTAGAAATGCAAAGTAACAGGTTTCAACCACATGACAACCAGCTTTTAAAAGATTTGACTATCACTTTAGCCTAGTGTATTCCCCAGTTTCCTTTCCTTTCGAAAAATAAGACAATTTCTGCTAATGTTTATCTCGATTAGCATGAAAAAGAAAGAAAGTAAGCTTTTAACAATAATTTGTTACAGAGATATAGAGAAAGTCATGTGAATAGAACACATCAGATTTTTTCTGAACTGCCATACCAGGGATTGGACTAATCACCCAAAGTTTGTTGCTCCTCCACAAATTACTGTCCCAAGGCACTGGCAGGTAATTTTTGGGGGAGTAATTTCTACAAATGGGAGGAGAGTAATCCTCGAAGAAGAAGATTTAACATGTAACAGCGAATATTTCGGAACTAGTAATATCGGAAAACCGAAGTCATAAATTGTAGACATTATGACTACACCTTGAGGCCGTAATCGCCTAACATGTGTGAAGGCTTGCTTTGTAAGTCATAGCTAATTGTTGGTATCCATTGTTACACTTGCTTTAGTGGACAGGTGTGCCGGCGGCAAATTCTTTTGCTATCGAAGATGTGATTGTTACACCGTTCGAGTGGACAATGTGCAAAATGTTCTTTGACGTCAGAGTACGGCTTGTTACGCCGGGGTGAGTTTGTGACACTTGCAAAGGCGACGGTTTCTGAAAATGTTCTGCCACGTGACCGACAGATATAAAAGAGGAACGAAGCATGGCTAGAGTTGAGTTTCGACGGTAAATTCGAAGCTGTTTTTGTCGCAGCTAACGTCGAATGGAAACTATATGGCAAAGTATTTTAGATTCTGATTGTAATCAGTTTGTGGATAAATAAAGAGTTGTTTGTTGAAGCAAAAATAAAGTTTTTGTTACAATGTATTTAACTTAATTTAGTCGGTTTACCCTCCACTTACATCTCTGGGACTTACACTGAGTGCCTATGGTCAGAAGACTATCGAGGGTCCAACGACATATAATCGGAGAATGAAGAACTCGGAACAGGGACCGGCCCGTAGCCAGGGATGAGAGTGAAGGAAGTACGATCGTAGACGATCTGAAATGAAGGCGAAATGAAGGATAGCAAAGGTGACATGGAGCAATCGGTGAAATGAACGGCGTGGGATACGCCAGAAGCCGCTTTGTCCACCTCAAAACCCACATGTTGTCTCCTGGGATTGACACTGGATCGCCTTGGTGGGAGGCAAGCGGTTTGACCACCCGGCCACGGCGCAGCTATAGATATATTTAACAAACTCAAATGCGTTTCATTCAGTAGGTTTTCATCTATTAGTTGCCATAAAATTAAAGAGGAGAATAATTATTGAAGGTTGTTTACAGACAATTCAAAATGTACGCCATTTCCACGCTTATATTCCATGAAATTTTAATAAAAGCTGCTGCAGAAAATTTCTATAAGGCTAACAGTGTAAGAATTAATTTGCAGCGAATATTTTATCATAATACTGAATATGAATATGCATCTTGGTAATTAACTTGTATCTAATATTATTCTAAAAATAAATTGCATTTACAGTAGGAATATGAACAGCTATATATTGCTAACTAATCCATATGTATCACAATTCAAGCTAAGTACTACATACTTAATAATTGAGCATTATAAAAGAAATGAAATACAACCAACGTAGCCCCTTTCTAAATAAGAAAGATTCCTTCCAGACATAAATGTAGGAGCCGATGGCCTGCATGTTGGATTAATTTCTATAATACTGTATAAACTGACACACTGTACAAGGAATGAAACACCCACCACTATTTCAAAAGTCTGCGTGTCACGTGCATCCTCACTACAGTGCACGGAGTAAGTCCACTTGCTGCACACAAAATCAGGCCTGTTGGAGACGTCGGCCATAGTGATATTACTATTTACAAATGTCGGTGTTTCCAGTGAAAGAAAACTTAAAGCAGTAGTGTTAAGAGATTTTTGAAACTTTATTTTTAAACCGACTCTGAAGAAATCCATATTCAATTTTTGGGAAAATCATTGCAAAAAAAAAAAAAATAAATAAAGTAAAAAATTCCTTCAATAACTGGCTTCAAAATCTGAGCTTTTTGTATCAATAAATATTCTAAGCTCGTAAATAAAATTTATATATGAAAATGAACCTAGTTTTGGGATGAAATGAATCTTAAACAGAATATATTTTCAAATATAAATCGGGCTTTTCAGATACTGTGACTACGAAAGCTGTGAACGCCATTTAATGGAAGTATTATTCGAAATCTGTTAATCTATTTGGTTTCTAACATAGGTTCCGTAGTGCTTATGATGATCCACAGAGGCCAAGGTTAAAAGAGTATAAATATCTGGCTCTTTCATTGTTACAAGGGAAGAGTTTCAGTTCGAATCAGGACTTCGGGCTCGAAACATGTGCATGTTTACAAAGCTGACTAAACCTGTAGCCATTCATTGTGCAGGTTGCTGGACAGATACAAATCACATGATGCATTAATAGATGTAGATGGATTCAGAATTGCAGCGCTCTACAAGCAAAGGAACATCAGAAAAATGTTTGAAAAGCATAGGTGACATTTTCAGTTGTTTGTATTAATATAATAACAGTTCCAATGCGGTCTAAAGTTTACTCTGAATTATTGTTGAATTTAATAAATTTATAACTGAGCAAGGTATATGTATTTTGACTAGTATTCAGGAGGTTTAGTGTTCGATCCCCAGAGAAGCCCAATCTGATCCCTAGTATCCCTGCCTACCACGATTTTATTTGTATAGTTACTCTTTTATTCCGTTTCTCTCCTATTTTTCAGGTATGCTTCTAGGTACATGAGTATGGATAGATGGTTGATGCTTGCTCAAAGACCAGAGTATTCTCTGTGGATACCAGAGGGCTGCCCGGTCGACAAGTCGTTGGTCGCTCTTCAGCACTGAAACGAGTCTTCGAGCTTGGAAAAGATATAGTCTTGTGCGCCTCTCTGTGGTACGTCGTTAAAAGCGCAGTTTGGAGTACATTATTATTATTGTTGTTGTTGTTTTTATTAAGAGTCAACCGTTTCCGAGATATTCCCTGTTGTTTGTTTCAATTTTAAACTACTTTCTCAAACGAGAAGTCATCTTTCGCATCATCTCTCTTTTGTTTTACTTCTGGCCACGCACAAAACTAATTTTAATTGTTCCACATAATGACCAGCTTTTAACAGATTTGACTATCGCTTTATTTTAGTGTATATCCCTATTTCCCTTCTACTTAGGAAGAACTAATATTAACATTTCTACTAATGTTTATCTCAATTTCAGGAGGTAAATAAAAGAATAATATTTTATAATAATAGCTTGTAGAGAAAGTAAATGCAACACATCAGATATTTTGGTGTAATTTTTGTTATTTCTGCTTCGTTTGTAACTAGCATTAGGTATCTGTTGTGCTCTGTACCTTATTCTAATTTTTCTACCGATAGTTTACCTTTATCATTTAAAAATGTGCTTGAAATTTGGTGTAGATACTTATATATTAACCCTTGACTACTGTATTTTAGAGCTATTGACTATAGTAACACAATTATTAATATATTTATATTTCTAATTTCATACAAGGAAACCGAGCAACGTGGCTCAGCATTTCGTCTGGGACTGAAATCGGAAAGGTCGTGGGATCGGTTCCCCACGTCCGTTCTCTCTGACTCGTGGGTTTTTCGGATGGTTTCCCGGGTCACTAGATGAATGCTGGGGCAGATTCTTTTTCCCCCGAACTACCCGTCCCTTCATTTCATCTTCATTTCAACCCAACCGGTCTCTTTCAGGGTTGTAGGTGTCGACGAATACTGCGGCAGAGGCACCATTTCGTGGAGGTGACTGCGCTCCATAAATACAATTTTCGGAGGCGGCATAGCGTTAGGGGTTGTCTGCGTACTCTAGTGGTCTATCCAGAACTGAGCTACGGGCTCCTGGTGCTCCCCGGGTGGAGATGAAGAAAGTCCATGAACTTTTAGGGACTCTCCACGATGGCTCTCTTCCTGTCCGTAAATCGGCCACCCTATGAAATTCCACTCATCTCGTCCTTCCTCCAGGGGTCTAACGTAAAATAAGCCCAAGGCTGCGGTGTGGATTACCCCTCCATAGCGTACACACACACAAGGAAAGAGCATTTGCACTATTTCAAGCATCGGATGTACAATAAAAAATAAAGGTCCCATAATCTCATTTATACCGTGACAGACACGATTTGTTGAGACTGAAGTCTCTGTTAAATTGAAATAATGATTTTAATGGAATATTATTAATATGGAACATATACTTGAACTGCCCTCTTAGAAATGATAGTATATTTGCGAATTATATAATGTATCGAAGTGAGATTAGCTATTTTCAAGGCTTCATTTTTTGCCAATACATTACGGCAATTAAAATCTCATCGCCACTGATAGTGCCTCGATGTAAACAAAGCACATTAGCTTATGCTTCTCAATGCCTATTTTGAGGATTAACTTGAGAGTTGAGGTGTCTTATGTTGATGCTTCTTCAAGAGCAATGTTGCACCGGTAATTTAGGAAAGTAGGTTTTGGAGACAAATGACACGATTTTATCACTAAATGCACAAGAATGTTTCAGTTTAAAAATGTCTAAGTTTATGATTTTCTCAAAAATGGATCTAACGGTTTTTATTAAAATACCATATGTTTAAGATATGCTATAAATGAAATGTGTATCTTTAATTCTCTGGAATAGACTTTGAAGCCCTCTTCATTCTGATGACTTCTGGCTAAATCATAAACCAAAGAAATAGATAAATCTCAATACGCAAAAATGTAGATATCATTAAAACACACAATTTATGTCATATAGGCACCTTTTTGTAGAGTTATCCATTTCTGAGATATTCCTTATTATTGGTTTTTAAAGTTAAAATACTTAGACTTTTCTCAAATTTGAAGTCATTATTCACCCCTTTCATTCTCGTCATGTAAAGAGAAGTAAACTTCAATTCAAACACTAGCGACATCTTTTAAAATATTTAACTACTGCTTTAGCCTAGTGTATTTATTCCCCTATTTCCCTTCCACTTAAAGGAATTAAACAATAAAAAAATTCTGGTAATGTTTATCTTGATTAGCATTAGCATGAAGTATATAGAAGAATAAGATTTTGAAAGAATAGCTTGTTGCAGAATAGGTAAACAAAGTTATGGGAATGGGACACATTAGATTTTTATTCAATTATATAGTTAAATTTACAATATCTGAATTCTTTCTTTATTTTTTATTCTACGAACTTTGCGTTCAGTTTCTGCATACATTTGCTTTTTGCGCGTATTTTACAGGTAATTAATTGCCAAACACCTGTGATGCATTTGGCAGTAGAACACATAAAATAACAAGTACTATGAAAAGACTAAATAACAAGAACAATATTACCTCTCTGCTCGAAAATAATAAATTGATGGACTCATTTTAGTCAATTGAAGCAAATTCTAAGTATCATGGCTTAATCTTATACAGCTCGTTATCAAAGTTAAACCTAAAAAATTACTCCTCCGGGCCGGATTTGAACCAGCGACCTATGGATTTCTGTCATTTACACTTCACCACTACAGTCCACCGCTCTACCAACTGAGCTACCAGAGGTACACAAACTCGAACTACTTTCTTCATATATAATGAAAACCACTTTCATAATCGTACCTTTCGCAAGTCTTGAACATAACTTTTACTTTCCCTAGCTCAGCGGTGTTGCACTCGAAGCAAAAATTCAATAAACGGATTTGAGAGTAATCATTCTTGTGTCCCGAATCAAACTGTATGTCGTTAATTGCCCTACTAATATACATTGGATTATTCTACTTTCGTTGTACACGTAGTTTTCAACCAATATGTTGGGAAGTGTTGAATTTGAACCAATTGCTCTCTTTAGTTACCAGTTTGTTATTTTGCAATTGCCTCTTCCTTGATTTTATCAACATTAATCTCGCTAGAGGTTTTGTTTCTATTAGTAAATCTGGTATTGGAATAGAACAGATTTGTTTAGAAACTATCAAAACTTGTACGTGATTTTATTATTTTACGGTTACAAGAAAGGACCTATAGAAGTACACAATAAATATAATTAGGTGCTAACTTATCCAGACAACAAACGCCATTTTCAATTGACTATGTGAGAAATAAATGAGCCGCAGAGCGTGTTTTATAGCAGCACATTATGACAAACACAGAAACTCGACAGCTGATAACAAAAATGCTAGGCGGACAATAAATAGTAACCATGGCTACGGACTTGTTTGCGTTTCGTAATCAGCTTACCTTCCTCGTATTTATAGGACTGACACTCTCCTAAGACTTACAAGCCAATGCCTAGGGATCAGAAGCCTGCCGGGGAGTCAACGGCACGAAACCGCGAATGGAGGACCTGTTACGAGGGGTCAGCCCGTAACCACGCATGAACATGAAGAAGTGGGTTATTTGAAATGTAAGCAAAATTGATTAATGGAAAGATGATGGAGCAGTTGGTGGAATGAGCGGAGGGGAAAACTGCAGGACCGGAAGATAACCCGCCCAGACGCCGCTTCGTCCACGGGCGCTTGGTATTGAACCCGGGCCGCCTAGTTGGTAGGCGAGCGGCGTAAGTTTGAAAGTTAACATTAGCGGGATAAGGTTTTTAATCTACCCTTTAAACTCAAAATGTATCAATAAAACCGCCACTGTTCTGCTCTTAATTAGAACATATAAACTTTTTCTTTGTTTTAAATATTTTATAAGATTTCTACAAATGTCAGTACACGCATTAAACTATCTGGGATATGAAGTTTAAGCAAGTATTTTTGGATTAAAATAATTAACTTTAATTTTGAAGGAAACCCCCACAAAGCCAACGTCTGAAACCCTGTTTATTAACATCTCCAGTTCAATAATTACACTAGCATTTAAATATGAGTTTTATAGTTGAAAACCGTTTAATAGCGTATTGTGCTACTGTAAGGCATTCAGTTGCCTAGTCACAACCAGTCATTAATTTTATGGTTGTAGTTGTTTCTGTTGTCGTTAGTAATTCATTTGATGAGTAGCGTTTCTTTTAAGGCGCGTACACTGTTGCGGAGCACTTATTAAAATTGCTTTCTCCCTTTATTGGTCCGTCCGCCTTGCCAAATGCTACAAAAACAGAGTTAAGCTCTGATGTATCAGAGTTTGAAGAAGATTTGTGAATGCATTTTAAATTTGGTTGAAATCTGCAAAAATTAGGGTTAGTTTAGATGGAAAACTTACTATACATTTTTTATCCTGATAATGTTCCAGGCATTTGAGATATTATTAGATTAAAATGTTCAATTATTTATGAACAGCCACTGAAGTTCTCTTCATTCTTATTTTAATTTTGCAAACTGGGAAGCCGTGAAAGAAACACAAACTTAATACAGAGAGAGAAAGTAGAGCTCAAAATACGCAATTTGTGACAAATATGACAAAATATTTATAACGATAATTTTATATTATGCCTTTGAATTTTACAGTTATTTAAGGATGTGCATCTATGAAATTTGACAAAAATTGTGAAATATTCAAAAATTATTTTCTTTGATAATAAACTAAAAATATTCTAAACTCCAAGAAACTATATAATATTTTCCACTTGGCGCATTTTAACTACCAAGTAACTGAAGCTATGTACATGCTTATTAACAGGCATCCCAACTAAACCTCATTTTCTCGCAAATTTTCGCAAACTTTTCTCCAACATTTTTTTCTATACTCAAAAAGTTTCACACGTTGCAATTTTCATTAATATGTTTCAAAATTTTATATTGCATCCCAAAAGCATATTAATGAAAATGGCATATTAATTTTTCTAAATAATGTTCCAATTTTATAAATAAAATACTAAATTTAAAAAATCAGAATTTTGGAAAGAGCGAAAATTAATTTTTTTCTCCATTAATTAGAAGTAATATAAACAACTGATAAATCTGTTTGTAAACTCTTTCAATGTAAAACTTGAAATGTTTAAGTGAATAGTTTTAAAAATGCATTAAGTGGCTCATATTTTTTAGAACAATTAACTTAGACAGTATTTTTTTATTTAAAAAAAAGCATCCAAAATAGAATTTTGATACATTACAAAACTATTACTATTATTGTGTATAATAAGTAGTATCAATTTCAATAAGATGTCTTACATACTGTAGATTTTTTAAATTTCACAGATGAATCGCCTTAAGCAATATAAAATATTATGTAAGTTCTTTTGTTTCCCATCAGATCATCACCAACGCACAAGTCTCCGCTATCAAATCATATATATTCGTTCTTGTTTTCAACAATAGAAATAGCCTAGTCTCGTATTCTATCTTCTTCGTGAAAATCGAGATAAGCATTAACAGAAATTGTCCTTATTACATAGTCCCTTGTAAGTAGAAGGGAAAAAATCTAATGTGTCCATTCACATGATGTCCTCTAGCGGTTCGGTAAACAAACATTTTATCCAAAGCATTAATCCGTTATCTACGTCATGCTAATCAAGATAAGCATAAGCAGAATTAATTATTATTATTAGTTTCCTTGTAAGTAGAAAGAAAATAAGAAAATACAGAGGCTAAAACGATAGTCTCGTCCTTTAAAAGCCAGTCGCTATGTGAAACAATTGAAATTACAATCTATGCGTTCGCCAGGAATAAATAAACGAGAACCGAGAAAAAGATGTCTTCCCGTTTGAGAAAAGTTTAAGTCACTAAAATTGAAACCAATAATCCGAAATATCTCAAAAACGGTTAACTCTACAAAAAAAAAAAAAAAAAAAAAAGTATATGACATAAATTGTGTGTTTTAATGAAATCTACATTTTTGTGCAGTAAGTTTTTGAATACTTACGGTTTGCCAGTTACATAAAAGTCATCCAGATTGAAGAGGTCTTCAGAGGCTATTCCCAGAAAATTAAAGATATACATTTCGTTTGACATAAAAATATCTTAAGCATAACGTATTTTAATCAAAATCGTTAGAACCATTTTTGAGAATATCATAATTTTAAAAAAATGTTCCATGTAAAGGGTAGTTTGGGTTGGGGGATTTTCTTGAAAACCTTCGTGTCGCATCCTTGAAAGATACCAAACTTAAATACAAAGTTTGGTATTAACGGCAATTACGTTTTTGAGCTATGCTGTCCACGGACACACACACGCACACGAACCTTTTTCTAAAATGCTTTTCTGGATTCAAGGGGATTCAAAACATTTATTTCCGGTGAAATCCTGGTTTCGAATGTTTGGGTGCATTATAACACCTTCTCTACACACTATGTACATAGTACGTGAGGAGAAAATAAAAATGCCTTTTTCGGACTCAGGGAACCTCAAAGCATATGTTTCCGGCGAAATCTCGAAATTGTATTTTTGGATAGAATACAATACTGTCTTTGTCTATTATGTGCATTGTACATACGTGCTAGAGAAGGTAAGATAAGAATTAAAAAATAAATTGTATTTTCCCTTTGAGCTTGGTTTACAGGACATATTCTACTCCTTCGATAAAATATAAGTAAGGATTTTCAGAACTTCTTGATCCGTTGAGTTTTGCAGTCCATACGTTGACGCACAGTTCGGCACGACCGAGGTCAATAATCCTGTGGTTCGCAGGAGTTCTTATGCTGTGATAAGCGATTTTATTGCAGCGTCGTTAACTCGTGATTTTATTATTTTATGCATGAGGAACAATGTCTAGTTCAACAGTTACTGCACGTACTCAGGTCTTTACAAAAACGAATTACTAAGTAGTTAGCAGCCAATGACCGTTCTTTGTACCATTGTGGTCCTCAGCAGTAGAAACCTTTATTTGGGGGAGAAAATTGTCTTCTTATTCTTCCACATGGCCTAGGCTAAACAGAGTGTGCTGCCCATCTTCAACGGGGTCCATATTTACCCTTAAATTCCATTGTTTTTTGTTATATATTTATTGATATTTTGCAGTTATATCTATTGTCCACCATTTGAAATTGGTGAGCTATTATTTGCAGATCTCTTTCTGATTCTCCAAAGTAGCACTTCATCGAAAAATAATGGGGCATTTGTTCTACCCGTTTTTCGATTAAAATACCTTCATTATTTAATAAATCTTTCCATTCGTTTAGAATAGTGTCTATGTAAATATTAAATGAAACAGGTAAAAAAGCACACCCTTGTCTCACTCCTTGATTTATTTTAAAAAAATTTCTTATTTCTCTCATTAAAAAAGGTTCTATACACATTTGTTTCAAAATACAAGCTGTTAACCGTTTCTATTATCTAAATATGGATATTTTTTACTTTCTCTACATGTACTATGTACATAGTGTATAGAGAAGTTATTGTATTGTACCAAACATTTTGATACCGAGATTTCACCGGAAATACTTGCTTTGGGTCCCCCTGATTCCAAAAACAAAAGCATTTTTGGAAAAAGGTTCGTCTGTGAGTGTGTGTTTGTGAACAGCATAGCTCAGAAACGAAAAAACGTTTAAATACCAAACTTGGTGTCCTCCAAGCATACGACACGAAGATTTTCAAGAAAATCCCCCACCCCAAACTACCCTTTACAAACAAAAAAATTCAAAAATGTTGATGTTCTCAAAAATGTATCTAACGATTTTGATTAAAATTTCTTATATTTAAGATATTTACATCCTAAATAAAATTTATATCTTGAATTTTCTGGGAATAGCCTCTAAAGACCTCTTATTTCTGGATGATTTTATTGAATATTGCATAACTGGTAAAAGGTAAGAGATAGACAAAAACTTACTACACAAAACATGTAGATTACGATAAAACACACAATTTAGTCATATACATTTTTTTCGTGGAGTTGGTCGTTTTTTAGATATTCCTTCTCATACGGGAATATGTCAACTTCTGTCCATAAAAACAAAGGAACTTCAGTCACATAGCAACCAGCTTTTGACTATCACTTTAACCTCTGGTACTTCCTTATTTCGCTTCTACTTACAAGGAAGCAAGTAAAAAGACTACTTCTGCTAATTTTTCTCGACTATCATGAATTGAATAGAAGCATAAGCTTTTTAACAATAATATGTTGCAGAGATGTAGAGAAAGTCAGTGTACACATCAAATTTTTTTTCACAATGTTTAATAAATGCATCTTCCTGCTTCGTCCGCCAAATAGTATGTACATCTGACTTTCTACTTCTCTTGTCAGTACTTATTCTCATCTGACCTCCTTATGAAGCTTGTGCAGATTTAATTGGGTGGTGGGGCTGCCACCCTTCAGCCTTCCAACCTGCTTCAGCTTTGTATTAGCGTGCGTTCCCTTAGGACCTAGGTAGACTGCCTTCACTTGGCTTTGAGTTCTATCTACCCAATCTGGGTACAGATGCTAATGCTGATTTTGGCTCACCCCAAGTACTTCTTTTCCTCGGTACCATCTATATCTAGGCGGCGCCCGATGGGGGATCAGCAAACCCTAATTTAAATGCGTCGGTAATGATGCTGTATACACAAGATTTCGACATTTTCCAGTTTTTCCTGCTTCTTTAAGAGTTATTACAGTACAGTAGTGAGTGCATTTAAAATATCTTTTATTGAAAATGATAACAGAATTTTCTTGCCTAATATATACAAAAATGTCACTATCAATTTGCATAAAAACATACGCTATTTTTACTATCTCTACACGTACGATGTACATAGTGTATAGAGAAGATATTGTATTCCACCCAAAAATTCGAGACCGAGATTTCACCGGAAATACATGTTTTGGGTCACTTTGAATCTAAAAAAAAAGGATTTTTAGGAAAAGGTCCGTGTGTGTGTGTGTGTCTGTGTCTGTGTGTCTATGTGTCTGTGGACTGTATAGCTCAAAACCGAAAAGACCGTTGAATACCAAACTTGGTATTTAAGTTTAGTATCTTATAAGGATGCGATACGAAGATTTTCAAAAAAATCACCCCACCCCAAACTACGCTTTGCATGGAACATTTTTCAAAAAAGTTTATTTTCTCAAAAATGGCTGTACCGATTTTGATTAAAATATCGTATATTAAATATATTTACCCGACAAATAAAATGTATATCTTGAATTTTCTCGGAATAGCCTCTGAAGATCACTTTATTCTGGATGTATTTTACGGAATTTTGCATAACTGCTAAACCATAAGAGATGGACAAAAACTTAGCACACAACAAATGTAGAGCATGTTAAAGCACACAATTTATGTTATATACATTTTTTTTTTCGTGGAGTTGATGGCTTTTGAGATAATCCTTGTTTTTGGTTTCAGCTTTGAAAAACTTTTCTCATACGGGAATTTGTCAACACCTGTTCATACAGAAGAACATCAGTCACATAGCAACCAGCTTTTGATTATCACCTTAACCTATGGTACTTCCGTATTTCGCTTCTACTTCAAAGGAAGCAAGTAATAAGACTATTTCTGCTTATTTTTTCTCGATTAGAAAGAAGTAAATAGAATCATAAGCTTTTTAACAATATTTGTTGCAGAGCAGTAGAGAAAGTCATGTGAATGGAACACATCAGATTTTTCTATATAATTAGTTAATATTTAGGAATATAAAATAAAGCTATAATCAAATCTTTTAGGAGCGTGTCCCTATGTAATGGGTAATGTTATCTTTACATGGCCACGAGTAAAAACAAATACTATAACTATATTTATTGGAAATGTTCAACCAATAACAGGGAATATCTCGGATATGGTTTTAACTCCACGAAAATATATTTGAAATAACTGTGTGTTTTAACGAGATCTGCAATTTTATGTAACTTTTTGTGTATCTTTTACGGTTTACGAGTTATGCAAAGTCATTCATAATGAAGGGGACTTCAGAGGCCATACCCAGAAAATTCGAGATAAACATTTTTGTCATGAATGCATCATCGATATATACGCTCTGTGTTTCATACATAGCACTTAGATAGAAAATATATCGTATACTAACCAACAGCTTGATATCGAGATTTTATTAGAAATACACGTTTTAGGATTCACTGAATCAGAAAAAGCATTTTCTGAAAAAAGGCGTGCTCGCGCGGTATCCATCCCTGTATCTTTGAACAGGATAACTCAAAAACGAAAAGTCCTTTAAATATCAAACTTGATGTATAAGGTCAACATCCTCCAAAGATGTGACACGAAAATTTTAAAGAAAATTCCACCACCGCAAAGTACCTTTTTAAATGGAAGAATTTCCGAAAATTTTAATTTTCTCAAAATGCTCTAACAATTTTAATTAAATCACCATATATTAAAGATATGTTCATTACAAATTGAATGCATATTTTTAATTAACGGAGAATAGCCTCCAAGGACCTCTTCATTCTGGATAACTTTTGTGTAACTGGTAAATCGTAAGAGATATACAAAAACGTACTGCATAAGAAATATAGATCTCATTAAAATTCACAATTTATGACATATACATTTCTTGTAGAATTAGCCGTTTCCAAGATATTCCTTGTTATTTGGTTTCAATTTTATATAACTTAAACTTTTTCTAAAATGGCATGTCATCTTTGTTTCATATATATTTAGTTTTACTCCTAGCCACGCAAAGGGAACCGAATTTCAAATGCTTCACATACCTACAGCTTTTAAAAGACTTGAATATTTCTTTATGCCTGGTGTATTCCCTTATTTCCCTTCTGCTTACAAGTAAGTAATTAGATAATTTCAACTAATATTTATCTCAATTGTTATGATGTTCATAGATAATAATAACTATAATTTATAAGAATTTGTTTGCAGAAAATAGAATATAAAACGCAGATGTTTTATACTGCTAATTGTGATTTTAACAGTTGGTCGTCATAATCAGTGGCACATCTGTAATCGTATTTCACTGGTTAACTGTGAAAAAAAGAGTGGTAAGTACCAGAAAAAGCGTGGTATTTTTTAAGAGATCTGAATGGCAGCTATTGATGACGATATATAAGTGCTTTAAGAGCTTCTTTGAAGATGCAATGTGGAACTTCAGTAGGAAAAAAAGCAGCAGAGAAGTGGTATCAGTTCCTAAGCAATGGTGCTGAGTGCGTTGGATTGTTGAGTTGTACAGCGTACGTCAGCTGTGCGCTGAGAATTTTCCTTGCTAAATTTCAGTGAACAGAATAAACTAGCAGGATCAATATATATTTGAAACACTTTATAAATCTGTAACAGTAGCTTAGTAAAAGGAATTCCTGAATTTTAAGTGCGGGAATTGTCCCAAGTGTGCCCATAGTTAAAATGTCTAAAACTTGCAGTTTGTAACTCCATTTCAAAATTTGCCATATATCATTCTACCATAATTAAAATCTTGTTTTAAATTTGATGCTGTTGATTTTTAATATTTTTGAAAAACAAGTTTTGTTTTACTTTTATTATGCTAATTAATCAGGGTTACAAATTTGTAGAAATAATAATTTTGGAGAAAAAAAAACAGAAAATTGACTATATTATCTAAATATCAATTTAAATTAATTTATTCTTCTGGTCGTTTCAGAGAGAAATTAAAACTAAAAATCTAAGACTTGTTACAATATATAGTCAATGGACTAATCAATTATGTCTCACTTCTTTATCAATTTAAAAGAGAAGCAAAAACCACAGTGTCAGTTTTTGTTGTTGTTTTTTTTTTGTGTGTGTGGCTTAGCGTCCTTTAACCTCGTTGGTCATATCTGACGATGAATGAAATTGGTGAAATGATGCTCAAATGATCTCGGGGTCCATAAAGCTTAAAGTTACTCGACATTCGTCTTCTCAGGACAAGGGAAAACCCGAAAAAACCCTTATCCGGGTAACTTACCCTAAGCGAGATTCGAACTCACGACCTTTAGAATAAGAGGCAGACACGCTATCACCATACTACCCATGCGGGCAGTGTCAGTTTTAAACTTATTTATCTCGGAGAACGAGATTAGTTAGTTATTTCCTGTAATTCCTAAGTGGAGCATAGAGCATCGTTACAATGTTTCCGAGACGGATTTGAATTTATAGTTCATGAGTTCGCCGGTATGTACCATGGTCACGAAGGATCACTCGTTGCCCACAAATGGCACTGTAGGACGAAATCACGACTTGCGGACGCGAAATAGCAGAATTTTGCAAGGCAACCTTCTTCTTTCAAGTTATGGGATTCTTTTAAGTGCAATTAAACATTGCATGGGCACCGGTTTTACCTCCCTTCCTAAGGAACCCATGCTAAGGATTTTTGCACCAGAAAAAGTCTACCACCCTCCGCCAGGTTTGAACTTGCAATCTTGGGTTTTAAAGGCCAGTATGGTTACATTACACTGCGCAGCACTGAGATTGGTTACAACTAATTCGCGTTTAACACTATTAATGCGCACAAGTGTAAGAAAAACAAAATCGTGTAAAAGGTCAATGAGAGCGAAAGCAAAGGTACATATGTGATTAAAGCTAAAGGTTTAAAGTATGTTTTGGACCAAAAACAGAAAAAATAACAACTAGTTTTTGAGCATGTTGACCAAATATTAGTTATGGGTAACTTAAGTGACGACCTAACGAGATAGCTCTGTGAGCAACGAATAACACTCGCATTTGGGAGGTCAGGAGTTCGCTGACATTGGGATTTTCGTGGTTTTTTAGTATGTATGATCCATATGTATTAATATGTGTGTGTGTTTCTGTGTGTCAGTGGGCCTCTATATCGGTGAACACTGTAACTCTAAAAGGAAAAGTCAGTAAAACATAAAAATTTGTATTTATGTTTAGTATTTTCCAAAAATGCAACAGTAAAATCCGCTACCCCAAACTACCTTTACAATAGAAAAATAGAAAATTTTGATATTCTTAAAAATGATTCTAACGATTTTGATTAAGATACCCTATATTAAAGATATTTTTACATGACAAACAAAATGTATATCTACATTTTTCTGGGAAAAGCCTCTGAATACCTCTTCATTACACGACTTTTGTAGCTGGTAAACGTAAGAGATAGACAAAAGCTTACTACGCAAAAAATGTAGATCTCTTAAAACACATAATTTCTGTCATATATATTTTTTTCGTGGAATTGACCATTTCCAAGATATTCCTTGTTATTGGTTTCACTTTTAAAACACCTTTCTCCTATGGGAATCACTCAACTCTTGGCTATGCAAAGAAACGAATTTCAATCACATAGCAACCAGCTTTTAAAAGATTTGACTTTTGCTTCAGTTTAGTACATTATTTCCATTCTACTTACAAGGGAGCAAGTAACAAGACCAATTCTGCTAATATTTATTTCGATTGCCATGAATTAGATAGAAGAATAAGCTTTTAATAATAATTTGTTACAGAGATGTGGAGAAATCACTTGGAACCCATCAGACATTTTACTTTTTCTACACGTAATATATATATATAGGAAAGGTATTGCATACCATTTAAAATTTCTATGTCAAGATTTCACCAGAAATTTTTGTTTTGGGTGCCCTGAATAAAAAGAGCTTTTTAGAAAAAGGTACGTGTGAGTATTTGTATGAGTTCTTGAATCTGTGAACACGATAACTCAAAAACGAAAATTTGATTCAATTCCATATTTGATATTTATATTCAGCATCTTCTAAGGATGCGACACGAAGATTTTCAAGAAAATCCCCTCACCCCAAACTACGCAAAACATGGAACATTTTTCGAAAATTTTGATTTTGTTAAAAATTACCCCAACTATTTTTATTAAAATACCATATGTAAAAGATATTTTTGCGACAAATAAAATGTATATATTGAATTTTCTGAGAATAGCCTCCGAGGTCCTCTTCACTCTCAATGGGTTTTACAATACTGGTAAACCATAAGATACATACAAAATCTTACTACACAAAACATTTAGAGGTTATTAAAGTATACAAGTTGAGTCAAATAAAGTTTCTCATTTTTAAGATATTCTGCGTTGAAAGTGTCATCCTTTCTGAAGTGTTTTCTAACAAACATGCTTGAAAATTGTTCTTTATTTTTTTCCTCCTTTTTCAAATATGATTTGTAATTTCCATATACATAAATATGACCGCTATATTCATGTGTTTGAACCAATAACTCATGACCAGCTATATTGGCTTCTTACTTTTAAACAAACATTTCTATAAGAAATGTAAAGTGTATCTGAATAACATGAAACATTAGTTAGGAAACTACTCCTTTTTATCGGTGTAGAAGTATATAGAACCCGTATGAAAGGCTTGTTACAGCTTTGATAGCTTTTTAGAAAAGTATACTTCATCAAAAGACGACAACACATACTAATGAGGGTTTCTTGAATTGTGTCATGTTGGTTACACATAACATAATCTGTCACGTATTTTTTACACGGAGAAAGCTATTTATAGATCTGTGATTTTATAAGCAATCGACAAGCATCTATTGTAACCTTATTAGACGATACATTTTGTGAACTTCTTCCCAGTACTTATTTTGCTTAAGATATATTACATTACAGCTGGACACATTTCGTAAGACTGTTTCTTTTAAAGCTTAATTCATATTTGATTATTTTTTACAGTAGATACTGCTATCTTTTGGTTTCTATTCTTTACATTTCGTGGTTTACATTGCAGTTTTCTTATTGCCTAGTAAGAAACGAACCAGCTTTTATTTTAATATTAAAAGTCTTTTTCCATTAAATTGACTGTGGTGATTGCTGGTTCGCTTAGGCAAAATAATTATAACTTTAATTATATTAAATACACGCTTTTGTAAGAATAGTTTATTGCAGAATAGTTAAAGAAAGTAATGTGATAAAACACATCAAAATTTTCAGGATTAAAATTGCTGAGTATAGATATTTATTTAGACAGAAATTGTCTAAAAACCCGTAACGTACGGTGACACCGGGGAATTGCTTTATAGCAAGTCTCATCAACAAGTTTGATTTTGTGTCGTAGTAAACAGGCTTGCTCCATGCATTCAGTTAGTAAACACGCAACAGCAGGGACGGTATTCCTAGTACAATATGTCGTGTGTCTGTTTATGTCGGGAGCAGAAAGTAGGTAATCCAACACGCAGGTAATCGACTCCTACGTGTATGCCTCTCTAAAAGGAATTTTTCTTACTCATATTAAGTGACGAAATCACTGTTTAGTTTTCATCAAAGCCCTGTGCTCAGAAAATGCATTTTGCAGGGTCATTATACAACCCATGCACGTGAGTACGAAAGTTACCAAGAACGTTTCTTTCGAAATTTGTTAGATGACAATTTAATACCATGTCTATCATATTCACTACTGTATATTATTATTATTATTATTATTATTATTATTATTATTATGCGCACATAGTATTTAACTGCTTTATTATCATTCATATTATTACGGAATATACGCTTAGAGGAATAAATCAATATTTATTTTTGTGAAATCCAATTCTATTTCGATTTTACTGAAACTACAACATCGATTTATTTATTTATTTTTTTAACAGTTGAACTCTTCATTTGAAATAAAGGTAATCCTTTACAACTCCGTTTCATTTATTTAACTAATTGTTACTTTCTACTTCGTACATAGCACATAAGTAGAGAAAGTATTATATTCCACCCAAAAAGTCCATTCCTAGATTTCACTAAAATACACTTTTTGGGTCCCGTGTATCCAAAAAAGCACTTTTAGAAGAAGGGAATAGCCTCTGAAGGTTCCTCTTCATGCTGAATGACTTTCACATAACTGGAAAACCGTAAGAGGTAGACAAAAACTTACCGCACAAAAAATGCAGAACTCGTTAAAACACACAATTTATGTTATCATATAAATATTCTATTCGCAATACTACACAGCTTCGAAAGATATTGCGGAAATACAAGTTTTAGGGTCCCCTTTATTAAGAGAGCATTTTTAGAAAAAGGTCTATGTGTATGTTTGTGTCTGTGCGTATATGAACAGGATAACTCAAAAACGAGAAGTCAGTTAAACACTAAACTTGGTAGTTAAGTTTTGTATCTTCCAAGAATGTGACACGAAGACTTTTAGGAAAATCCTTCCTTCGCAAAGTATTTTTACATGGAAAGATTTTCAAAAGTTTTAATTTTCTCACATATAGCTCTAACGATTTTGTTTAAAATACCATATATTAAAATACTAATGAAATATATATATTGAATTTCTTGGGAATAGTCTCTGAGGTCCTCTTCATTTGGACGGCTTGCATAACTGTAAACACTGTAAGAGACAAACAAAAACTTACTCCAAAAAATATAAAACACTCGATTTATGTCATATACTTTTTTCGTGGAGCTGACCATTTTCGAGATATTCCTTATTGGTTTCAATTTTAAAATACTTTTACTTTTCTCTAACTGAAAGTACTCATTCGTTTCATATCTCTGTTGGGTTACTCCTGACCATGGAAAATTCACCCAATTTCAATGTTGATCGCATAGTGACGGTTTTAAAAGATTTGACTATCTCGTTAACCTAGTGCATTCTCTTATTTCCCTTCTACTTACAAGGAATAAGTAATAAGATCATTTTGCTGATGTTTATCTTGATTAGCATGATAATAATATAAAAGAATAGTCTTTTGTAAGAAAAGTTTCTTGCAGAACAGATAGAGAATGTTATGTGAATGGAACACTCAGACTTTGTTCTCTCTTTCTTTTATTTTTTCGTTTGTTTTGTTTTTAGATTTAACGATCTCCGAGATATTCCTTGTTAATGGCCTCACTTTTTAAACACTTATACTTTTCTCCGTGTCGTGATCCATTTTTCAATTGTTTTACTCCTGTCCATGCAAAGAGCAATCCGACAGCTTTTATAAGATTTCACAGTCGCTTGGGCCTAGTGTATACCCTTAATATTCTTATACTCATTAGGAACTACGTAATAAGACTACTTCTGCTAATTTTTTCATGATTAAGATGAAGTAGATAAAAGAATAGTATTTCCTAGATAGCTCTTTTGCAGAACAAGTTGAGAAAGTCATGCAAATGAAACACGTCAGATTTTTTAATAAGAAATCTATCTTGGAATTTTAGGGCGGTAGGTCCCTTCAGTAAAATAGTTGAGGGTGCGATGTCCCTGGCTATACAATTTATGGGGGCGAAAGTGCATTGGCCCCACCCCACTGCTTAGCCGCGGCTATGGATAGGATAATTAAGTAATAGTTCGAAGGCAGAGCTGCTGATTCTGTTAATATTGTATTCTAAAACATGCAGATAGAAACTCCGTTAGAAGTGTCTGTATAAGGTGGAGGCGGATGAATAGGTAGGTATTTGACTCGCTGATGTACCGAGTTTAGCTAGCGGGATATTTTAATGAACCGTGTAAGCGTGGAGAAAGGAATACTCACGGAAACTTCCCTGATTGCTGATTGAGGTTTCCTGTGCGCCGTTCAACGCACCTTTGTCCACTGTTTTTTTTTTTTTTTTTTTTTCTTTGTGCACTACCTCAGCACAACGGTCACCAAGACGTTCATCTGAAAACAAGTATAATTATATAAAGGGACATTTTGGGTTAAATTTTGACTATAACGGTCAAAAAACCGAATTGCTTTTTATAGCAAATAGTTGTTGGAATCTTTAGGAAACTATAGAGAATCAATATTTAGCTGCCTTTCCTTGCTTCGGGCCCTACAGCCATTTAAAGTGCGTTCGATACACCTGTCTTCTAGCTTAACATTTTATGAAACAAGGTAACTCTCAAAACTTCATTTTCACAGTTTCAAAATAATCTCAAATAAGTCTCACTTTTTAATTAAATAAAACTAAAAATTCCCAGAATGTGTAGAACTATTTAATGTAGTACTACAACGACATCGTCAGTTCAATGGTAATTTTAAAAATGTTTTATGAAAAGTTATTCATTTTTAAATTAAATTTTAAACGTTTAAAAATTATAATAATTCAATATCAAAATTATTGAAATGTCACTCTTTAAACTTTTATGTGCGGTTGAATGGGACATTTTGATTATGCAATATATTTACATAATAAAGTTTAGAAATAACATATCCTGCAAAGTAGTTTCCCAATAATAACAGTAATGCAATGGCATAACCTTTTCAGAACGATCTATAAATGCATACAGACACTTGAAAATTCACTTCCAGTGCACCTTTAAACAATGTAAGTGACTGTCAAATGTGTTTTAATTCTGTGTGTGTGTGTTTCTTTTTTTTCTTTTTCCATCTCTTCATGAAGGGACAAGTCGGAAATATTGATTATTTGTATTCTCTTTTGGTGTTTTTATCTTTCACTCAGAATAATCGGGGTACTTTTTCAAGTATGTTTAGCATTTTTAAGTCTTAAGTTTTTTTCAAAATTAGTTTTTATTATATTTTGCCAGTCTACCCTCTTCCGATTACTTTTACTGATTTTTCTCAATTCAAGCAGAACAAAATAATGGTTTATGACAGCTGTTCAGTTTGGATGATGCCAAAATGCAACGGAGTACTCATGACTCATAGAGGTCTGCCTGCAGCATGCACTACAGCTCGCCATTGAGGCCAAGCTGTTCCCGAAGTGTGGGAACGTATACTTGCGCACTAGGTAAGAATTGGCTGTCACGCTCTTCCTCCAGCTGAGTTCCGAGGACGCATGAGTACTCTTGCTCAGCCGAAAAGAGTTGGTACAGTCTGGATTATAGAGATTAACAATAACAATATATATGACTGAAAGAAGCATTTTATTCATTAGGTCTTCTTTTTTTCACACTGTGATTTACAACAATAGAAGTTTTTAATTTTAAGAAAAACACTTTAAACCCAATTAAAAATATAAAATGGAAATAGAATTTTATTTTTGAACTCACTGTAACTACTGCGGCTTTCAGCGTCTCATTCTATATTGGCTTAATTTAGTACAGAGACCTCCATTATCGGGCTTGAGGTTCTTTTACGTGCCGTAAATCTAGAAGATTAAGGGACCAACAGCTTTACTTCCCTTTTGAAGGAAGCCATGCTAAGGAATTTTACGCCCGAAAAAATCCATCGTCCTCCGCCAGGTTTGAGCCCGCGACCTTGGGTACATGAAACTAGCATGCTAACCATTGCATTACGGAGGGCGACTTAAACAGATATATTTGATGTCACATGATGACGGATAAATTAATGTCATCCATCTCTGCGATGCATATGTATAATACATGCCACTATAGAGTACACAAATAACACAATTTGAGGGAAAATAACATACATTCCTTTTTAACAACACTGTAATGCTTTTGATACCTAATGTAGAGCATTGTATTTATTATTTAAATGTGGAATAAAACTAAAGTTATTTAAAATATCAATTAATATGCATCAACGTTTACGATGATTCTTACTTTCTCTGTTTAGTACATGTTAGGTACAGAGATAGAGAAGGTATTGATGTCCACCCAAAAATTTGATACTGAGATTTCAGTGGAAGTAAACATTTTAGGATCTTCTGCATCAAAAAAAAAGTTAGACAAAGGTCCGCGCGCATGTGTGTGTCCGTGTCTGCGAACATGATACCTCAAAAAACTAAAAGTTGGTAAAGTACCAAACTTGGTATTTAAGATTAGCATCTTCCAAGAAGGTGGCCCCGTGGCCGAGTGGTTTTACTGCTCGCCTCTTACCTAGGCGGCCCGGGTTCAATCCCAAACGTCCACATGTGAGATTTATGGTGGACGAAGCGGTGTCTGGGAGAGTCCTCCGGTTTCCCCCGCCACTCATTCCACCAATTGCTCCAGCATCATCTTTCCTATCACCCATTTTGCTTCCATTTTCTCATCATCCACTTTCTCACGGTCATGCCTAACTACTGGCCTATCATTCGTTCCAGGTTCTCCATCCTGTGGTTTCGTGACGTTGGCTTCTGGCCCCTAGACATCCGCTTATAAGTACTAGGGGGCTTTCAGTTCTAAAATATGGGGAGGGTAAGGCGACTAAGATACGAAAAAATCTTCTAAGGCTGTGACACGAAGATTTTGAGGAAAATTTCCCCACTCCAAACCACCCTTTATATGGAAAAAAAAATTCGAAACGTTTGATTTACTCAAAAATTGTTCTAACAATTTTGATTAAAATACCTAATATTAAAGCCATTTTCGTGGCAAATAAAATGCATATCTTGAATTTTCTAGAAATAGAGTCAAGATCCCTTTTCTAGATGACTTTTGCATAACAGGTAAATGGTAAGAGATAGACAAATGCTTAATATATAAAAATGCAGATCTCGTTAGAACTCACAATTTGTGTTATTCACATTTTTCATGGAATTGACTATTTCCGAGTTATTTCTTGTTATTTGTTTCAGTTTTAAAATACTTAAACTATTCTCATACTGGAATTTGTCAAAGCTGGCCATGCAAAGACATGAATTTCAATCACCTAGCAACCAGCTTTTAATGATTGTACAATCGCTTTATCTTCGTGTACTCCCTTATTTGCCTTCTATTCGAAGTAAGCAAGTAATAAGACCATTTCTGCTAATGCTTATCTCGATTTGCATGAAGTAGATAGAATAATAAGCTTTTTAAAGATAATTTGTAGCAGAGATGCACAGAAAGTCGTATGAATAGAACGCATCAGACTTTTTAAAATGATTAGGTAATTTTTAGGATAGTTTTAGGCCTTTTTATAGGTTTTTAAGACAAAATATTGAACTTTAACTTCCAAGCCCTTGTTATAAATGAGTGGATCTACATCAGGGGAGGAGTAAGAAAACCAAACGAGGGACAAAAAAGTGGTGGGTGCAACTCTGGAACAGACAGGCTCAATCAATAAGGATGCACTCTGGGCAAGCACCTGTAGACGATGCCCCCACTCTGCAAGAAATTCCAACAGGATCTGAAACTAATGTAACGTAAAACACAAGCCAAGGCAGAGACATCTCGCACGGAGATCGTGTTTAGAGTTACTCCTGGAAGTATGTGTGACACTGGGAGGACAACTTGAAGGCAATGACCACCTCCTAAAACAAAACCATACCGAAATTTGTACGTTACATGGTAAAAAAAAAAAAATTCGCAAAGCTTTCTCCTCTGTACTACAGTTCGCATGTCCTTTAGTGAAGCAACGGAATCGTAGACTAGGTTTAGCATCATGGATTCTTGTCAGTATGGAAATTAAATTTAACTCTTCCTCTCCTAAACCTGTTTACGAACAATTTCAATTTCTTATTACTTTGAGGAAGGAAACGACTACAAAAAAATCTTACACTTAGATTCAAATGACTTTCTCTGCCAGTTCAAAGGCTATTCTTACAAAAGCTTATTAAAATATATATTGAATTAATCGAAATAATCATATGTAGAAATGAATTTATTACATATGTCATTGTAGTAGTAGCAGCAGAAGCAGCAGCAGCAGTAGTTAGATTAGAATTAGACACGGGGCCCCTAGAGCACCGGACGTAGACCTCTGTGGCTCTTTGCCTCTCAAGTGACCCAGGATTGGGAGGGAAGGTTGAGGGAAGAGACCCCGAAGGGCGACCAGATCACGATGACAACTGACGCAAGCGTGGCCAGGTTCCTAAGGGCAACAGTTGGAAGACTTCCGACGGCACCGAGCTTCCCAACGGATCCTCAGAGAGAGCCTCAAAAGTGCGGGGCGACCGAGTGTTCCGACGATGACGAAGACGACAGGATAACCTTTTCCAATGCGCAATCCACCATCCAGCCCAATCTGACTAACACTATCGCATGGTCCTTCAACCCCAAAAGAAAGATGATAGGAAATAACAGGAACAGGAAATGGTGGATCGGAATATTCTGGGGATGTAATGAACCTACAAAGCATTTAACTGGCAACCCGGTGAACCTTGCAAAATGGTTAATGATAGAGGAAAATGTGTAAAAGTGTAGATCTCTTTAAAACACACTAATTATATAAACCATGCATAAATCATGTTGGAGATATACTTTATTAATGGTTAGAATGCAGCTGCATGAAAACGGTGTAATATTTTAAAGCCAGAAGATAGCCTTCAGTTCTTAAAAAATTGTCTCTCACTATTCCTTTTATATTTTAATGAAATGTGTAATGTAGCTATTTCGGCAAAAATGTATATGATTAAAACGCAGTAGATAGAAAAATAAACTTTCGTAATATAAATGTTACACCTACTAATCGGTGATAAAACGCAGAGAAAATCATAAGAATGTAACACATCAGATATTTCTATTTTATTTTTTGTTTATTCTCTATCTCTCTCTTTCTTTCTCTTTCTTTTTCTTTCTTTCTCTCTTTTGCAAAGCAACAGAACTTCAAAACTATCGCATAGAAAGTCGCTCTTAAAAGATGTGACTATCGGTTAAAGCTTACTGCACTCTCCTAATCTCCTTGTACCTACAAGGAAATATGAATAATACAATTTCTGAAAATGTTTATCTTGATAAGTGTGATGTAGAGAGAAGAATAAGCTTTTGTAATAATTTATTATTAAAGAGTGAATAGAGAAAGTCATGTGAGTCCCTCACATAAGATTTTTTCACTACCCCATCTTTGAACACAGGCCTCGAGTTCTGACAAACAGTATGGACGTCTCTATACTGCCTCAGTTCCTCGACTTCAGCATCCGCAGCATAATCCCACTGCTCTTCGCCTAGCAAGACGCCAAGGAGATATCCTAGCTCCCTATTATATCAACGCACTGATCAGGCGGAAGAAGCCCTTCGGTGCAAGAGATAGGTTATGGATAGCAGCATCACAAAGGCAGTTTTTGGGCATATCGGAGGGTTCAATGACCTCCCAAGGGATGATAGAGGCCTGAGGGTTCTTTTCGGTTAACCACATCGTGCTCCTCCCAGGGGTTGCTTTTCCTTTTAAACCCACTTCCCTTCTGGACACCATCACTATGGTTTTCCTTACATTTGTATTAGCTTCTGTTAACAATGTAGGTTGTAGTAAGAAGAAAATAAATTTATATATAAAATATCTTTCAAACGGGCATTGCAGAAATATATATTCATGGGTGTCAAATCATCTTTTACAAGGCAATTTTAATGGTTACCTTTGACACAGCATTTAGTCAAGTCATAGTTATATTCACATTATTTATTTTAAATTGTATAAAAATTAGTAAAATATGTGTAAATTTGTTGCTTTTAACCTTAAAATAGGAAAGAAATATATTTACAGGTAATTACTAGTGACGTCATCAAAGGCACGACGTTACGTAAGATGTAATATAAAAGAATGCATTAAAATGCATTATGGCACTTAAATCCTGCATTACTCATGAATTACATCTGTTTTCATAAATAATACATAAATTAACTGAAACGAATGTCATAAAAGACATAAACAGACGCAAAGAATTGCTAAAGTGCATTTCTATTAAAATAGTATAAAATATAATTGCAAGCAAAATATTCAAAACTGAATGTTACCTAGACCTTGTTCTGCAACACCATTAGTTTAATACATTTTAAATAAATACTGTTTTCTAAGAATTTAACTTTAAAACAAAAGATAATGGTTATATAATTGCAAAATAAGTCATTTAGCAGTCTTCAGTTGTATTTAACAGCATGGTATGTTATTTTCACATTAAGATTTGCTATACAATTTGCATTGCCGTCATAGAGACGGGAAATGACAATAGAATAAACATTGATATTCATGTTATCATGAAAGATAATTTTGTCTATACTCTTCCGGAAAAGATAGGTCTGAAGAATACGAAAAGAGGCATGATAATAATACTAATCTCACAAATCGGAGACGAATAATCAAAGATATGTAACTATTATACATTAATAGCGTTGTAAAGGATTGATACTCCTGTAGGTATTATTATTTTTTTTAATATTGAGTTTAATTTGTTAAGATACAACAGAGAGAAAATTTCGCGTCATACCGAGAGAGACGTCAACACGGAATTATTTAAATAAAACAGATTTAATTCCAAATATTTACTACTTCTACTTTTTCAAACATCTGCCCTATGAATCCAAGCAGTGAGGTAATTGCTTCATACTCACCGAATTGGAGTTAGTAAATTTTGATATAGACCAAATCTTTCTGGGCAAACAAAATTATTAAGCACATTCTTATCAATTGCTAAAGCTGTAAAGACTGCTAACTTCAACATTATTAATCGAGCCGGCCGATCAAACAGTTGCACCAACAGTATTATTTGGCGGTATAAAATCCTCAGGTAAAAAAAGTACCAACCCAACTGCTCTAGTTACATCAGCAATATGGGTTCAGCAAAGGAGCATTCGGAGGACCAACAGGTGAAATCTAGCAGATCTTGCAACCAACAAGGGCAATCAACCGAGATCTCACACCATATGTAGCCGCGACGTTCAGCAAACTTATGATCTAACCCCACCTTTAATATGAAAGGCAAAAATTAAAAATGTTAAAATAAATCTGCTGTGTGTATTTGTATTTATAATTAGCAACTGTTTCTATTTTACTGCACTCACTAATATTTAGCTATAGCTACAATACAGTTAGTTATTTCTCAGTGGAGCATAGGGCATCGTTAGGATCATTCGATGGTCGGATTTGAATTTATAGTGTGTGAGTTCGCCGCTCTGCACCATGGTACCGAAGGATAAGCTTGTCGCCCCAGATGATTGTAGATCGAAATGACGACTTGTGGACGCGAAATGGCAGAATTTTGCCCTGGGACCTTCTTTTTTCAAGATATGGGGCTGTCTTGCGTGAAAATAAATATTAAATGCGACCACATGTTCTACTACCCTTCCGAAGAAAGTCATGCTAGTTATATTAAGAGGGAATATTGCATTCCTCAAAAATTCGATACCGAGATTTCATTGGAAATACACGATTTGTGGTTTACTGAATATATAAAAAAACATTTTTAGAAAAAGTCCGTTTGGGGTCGTGCATGTGTTTGTGTGTGTTTATGAGTGCGGGTGATTGTGTGTGTGAGGGAGAGAGAGTGTATTTACTGATTAGCATTACTCAAAAATGGAAATACGGCTAAATATCAAACTTGTTATTTAAATGCAGCTCACAAGAAAGCAACACGAAGATGTTTAAGAATATGTCTCACTCCGTACCACCTTTACATAGAAAATGTTTCATCCTCTTCATTCTGAATAACTTTCATAACTTGGAAACCATGAACGATACACAAATAATGAGATCTCAGCAAACAGTTGTAGCAATACATTTTTGGTTGAACCAACCTTTCCAAGATGTTCCTTGATATTGTTTTGATTTTTTTCAATATCTTATACTTTTCTCAAATGGGATGTTGTTATTTGTTTTTTGGTCATGCAAAGAGAACGAAATTTCAAGACCATCACACAGTAACCGTCTTTAAAAGATTTTACTACCTCTTAAGCGTGCTGTATTCATTTGTGTCTTTAAAATATGTAATAAATCAAATTCTATAAATGTTTAATTTGGTTATGTAGTAGATAAAATAAAAAACTTCTGTAAGAATAGTTTCTTTAAGAACTGGTAGAGAAAGTGATTTGAATGTTACACATTAGATTCTTTTTAATTTATTCAGCAAGAAACAAAATGATTATGCAAGACATAAATTGAGTATTCTATACAAATGGTCGGAGCTAATGCTAAACGTATCCTAGCTGGCCCCACTGCCATGGTATTTGACATCCCTTCGCACGTTAAAAGAGCTGCAGAATTCAGCGGAACAGTTCAAGTTAAAACCCGCCTGTAACTCGCAAGGTAAAACAAATCGCATAATGTGAAGCATTTTGAATATGGAAAACTACTAAAAACATATTGCGAGAAAGCAAGGTTTAAAGTTGGGTGTACCTGTTAAGAAGCATGCGCCTGTGCATTTATAGTTTCAATTATTTGTTCCTTCAAATACGTCAAAAGGAAAACACGATATGGTTTATTACGTTTAAATTCATATTATTTTATTGTAAAAAACATGGTAATGTTTCAAATGTTCATGATTGTCAAATTTCACAGCTGCTTTACTTTAATCGGAGAGAAGATTCACTTTTTTATATGGTTTATACAAGGGAAATCTGTGAATTAGCAATTAGAAAGCGAGATGAGTTCAACATATAAATTATTTTCTTATTTCTTTTCTTATCTATTTCTTCTTTCTATTTCTTCTTTTGAACTTTCCGGGCTCTGAATCTAGGGGAAAATATATGTTAGCAGTAAACATACGATGTGAGTCTGCCATCAACTACAATGAGGTGTATAGCACAGCTTTCCGCTCCGAGGCCTGTGGTTTGACTCTTCACCGCGAGCATTTGTTTACCTTTTTATTGCAACGTGCCAGATTCCCAGGAACTGGTCTTGACCGAGTGTTTCAGAATGTGGGACGACCATCAAGCCTCGGAGAAATGCAGCCAATTACGTTAGACACTTACTATGGCCTGAGCCTGAATGAAGCAAAAAAAAACAAAAACAGCGTGTGTAAACTTTTTATTTTAATTTGTCATATTCAAACTAGCTACACATTAATTACACAATTTTATTTGATAGTATAGACGCCGTAGCCAATACAGCAAGGGTCTTTAATATAGCAGGGCGCTAATGACTTGGATTTCTCACAACTTTGCTACATTGAAATGCAACGGCAGAATTAGTAACTAACGGTACAGTTACCCTAAGTATAGAAGACATAGATAAACAGGAAATATGGCTGCGCCGGTCCGAGTGGTTAGACCACTCCTCTCTCACCTAGGCGGCCCGGGTTCGATTCCAAGTGACCACCTGTGGGATTTGTGGTGGACAAAGCGACGCAGTGGCGGGTTTTCTCCGGTTTCCCCCGATGTCACATTCTACCGGTGCTCCATGTTCATTCCATGCATAATCAGTGTCATCGCTTATGGTGCCATAGTAGTAAAAGCGGGTGTTAAATACTATCCAAAAAACAGGAAATATTGGGTGAGCTAGAAAACAAAAAGTCGCTTTATTTATACAGCAAAATAACAAAAGAACGTTAAAAGAGGAGTAAGTAGACAAATGTCATACACAATAGAGAGAAGGATTAGCGTAAATGAGAACAAGAGCAATACCTTTGAAAGGGAGCTAGAACGTTGTATTTTATGCGGGAGAATCAACTATTATTTTTGAAGTTTTTTTACGAGGCGGTCAGTTACAGGAAGTCATATCAGCGCCGCCGGAATTTCATACAATAGGTATTCTTTTACATGCCAGTAAATCTACTGACATGGGGCTGTCGCTTTTCAGTACACTTAAAAACGGTCTGAGCTGGGTTTGAAACCACAACCTTGAGATCAGAAGGCCTACGCCTAACCAACTGAGCTACCCAGACCGACAAAAACAGAATTGTTTGCTGTTTAACAGAGTGTAAAGAGAAAGAATTTGGAGGAATGACACTTGGGGACAGACACAAATGCCAGGAGAGATGGTAGCAATGAAAATGTTGAATATCAAGGAAAAAAGAATTAAATAAATATAGCAATATTTGGGAAAGGCGTAAAAAAAAAAAAAAAAAAAAAAAAGTGGATAAGAAAAATCAAAGAGAGAACGGAAGAGATGGAATGGAATATGTTGCATTCGCTAACAGTCAAGGAGCTATGCGGATGTAGTGCCTAAATGGTACTCAAACCTCTGCACATCAGGATAAGTAATATAGTTTAATTAACAGGACATGATTTTGTTAATAACTGAAAATGTAACCTATGTACAATAAATTATCAATTATTAACTAACAACAATTGACGTCGGTGGTGCCACTGCAATTAGAAGCTTGAATGCTGAGCTGTGTAACCATTTTTTTTAATAAAAACTGCCATTTATAAGGTTGAATTAAACCTCCATTCTTCTATAACCTTCAGTCTTCTATATCTGCTACTAAACAAATTGGATAATAATAATAATAATAATAATAATAATAATAATAATAATAATAATAATAATAATAAAAATAATAGCATAACTCAAATCTTAAATGCTCAAAGAAAAAAGAAAAATATTTAGGCAATGCCTAGTTCTATGTAATTGGTTCTGAAGCTATTATGTTATGAATTTAATGTTAAAACTTATTTTAATTAATCACATGACATCCATTTATAATTAATTTGCATATCCATTCAACAAATGTTTCATACGTTTTTCTATTCCCTGTTATCGCGATGAATACTCAAAAGAAGCTATTTAAGTTAAACAATAGCACCGAAATATACACGTCATAGGACGAGACAACAATCACTAAGTGAAAATAATAAACTGGTTTATAATACATTATTCAGGCAATGAACTGAGAACATAATTTCATGAGGTCATACGAGGAATAAATAAAATAATGGCTACTTCATTTTTCAGAGAGTATTCATTTGGAGAAACTAAACCAACAGCGCGGATATAGTTAAATTCATTTAAACTGCGTATCTTTAGCACAGATATATTTTTCTCCAATAAATTTAAACAGTTTCTCAACTATGTATTCACTTTTATAAAGTGAACAGAACCACAAAATATGTTTACAGAGAATGTGAATATACACACTTTATTCGCTACATTAATATGCCAAAAACTATTATTTTATGAAGGACACTGAGTTACATTTTTTCAAAAAATACAAGTGACATAATTCATTGAAAGTAAAAGATTCTGTAAAATGTTTCTTTAAAAGCGTCTGACTTAATTACAAAATTTAATATTTAACCCCACTTTTCGTTTTGAAGCTCAGGGATCTACAGATGAACAGATATCCAAATTGTTAGAAAACAATTACTCCAGAACCTTAAAACGTATGCAATTATTCAAATTCGTCATAAATTGCCATATTAGATACCTTTTCTGGTTTAGGTAAGCGATAGAGAAAGTAAAAATAGATATCTTATGTGTTTTATTTACATGACCTTCTCTACCCGTTCTGCAAACTTCTTACCAAAGATTATTCTTTGCTCTACTCCATGCTAATCGAGAGAATCATTAGCAGAATTGTCTTATTGCTTAGTTTCTAGTAAGTAAAAGGGAACTAAGGGAATATACTATGCTAAAACGATAGTGAAATGTTTACATATCAGTCGCTATGCGATTTTTATTGAAATTCGGATATTTGCATGGCCAGGAATAAAACAAAACAAACACAGACTTCCTGTTTGAGAAAAGAATAAGTTCACAACAAACATTTAAATGACATTTTTTGTGTGTTGTACACTTTTGTCTCTCTTATGGTTTACCAGTTCTGCAAAATTCATTCAGAATGAAGAGGACTTCTGAGGCCATTCCCAAGAAATTCAAGGTATACATTTTATTTGTCATATAAAACGTTCACCATAAGCTATGAAAATGGTTACAGCCATTTTTTATAAAATCAGAATTTTCGAAAAATGTTGCATGTGAAGTATAATTTGGGGTGGGGGATCATCTTGAAAGTCTCCTTATCCCATCCTTAAGAGATACTAATAAAAAGTTTGGTATTTTACCCACTTTTCTTTTTTGAGTTAATCATGTTCATAGGCATACGGTCTCACACACACACACACACATACATACAAACACGGATAATTTTCTAAAAATCTGATGTGCTCCATTCACATGCTTTCTCTGCATCTCTGTAACAAATTATTGTTAATAAGCTTATTCTTCTTTCCATGCTAAAACATTAGCAGAAACGGTCTTGTTACTTAGTGCCTTATAAGTAGGAGGGAAATAAGGGAATATGCTAGGCTAAACCGAAAGTCACGTGTTTTAAAAGGTGGTTGCTACAGGATTGAAATCCGTTTCTTCGCGGGGCCAAGCGTTAACAAGTTCCCGTATGAGAAAAGTTAAGTATTTCAAAACTGAAATCAATAACAAGGAATATCTCGAAAACGGCCAACTCCCCGTAAAAAAAAAAATCTGACGTTCATTCACATGACTTTCTCTACATCTCTGCAACAAATTAGTTTTAAAAAGCGCATGCTAATATTTACTTCATGCTAATCGACAAAACATTAGCAGAAATAGTCTTATTACTTGCTTCCTGGTAAGTAGAAGGGAAATAAGGGAGTAGCATAGGTTAAAGTGATAGTCAAAAGCTGGTCGCTATGTGACTGAAGTTCCTTTGTTTGTATGGACAGGAGTTGACAAATTCCTGTATGAGAAAAGTTAAGTTTTTCGAACCTGAAAACAAAAACAAGGAATATCTGAAAAACGATCAACACCACGAAAAAAAATGTACAGAACGTAAATTGTGTGCTGTATATTTTTTGTGTGGTAAGTTTTTGGCTATCTCTTACGTTTAGCAGTTATGCAAAATTCCGTAAAATTCACTCAGAATACAGTAGTCTTCAGAGGCTATTCTCAGAAAATTCAAAATATAAATTTTATTTGTCAGGCAAGTATCTTTAATATACGATATTTTAAGCAAAATCTTTATAGCCATTTTTTATAAAATCAAAGTTTTCGGAAAATGTTTCATGTAAAGGATACTTTGGGATGGGGGGATTTTTATCAAAATCTTCGTGTCGCATCCCTGGATGATACTAAACTTAAATACCAAGTTTGGTATTTTACCGACTATTCGTTTTTGAGTTATCGTGTTCACAGACACACGGACACATGGACACACACGGACCTTTTTCTGAAAACACTTTTTTTGGATACAGGGGACGCTAAAACATATATTTCCGGTGAAATCTCGGTATCGAATTTTTTGGTGGAGTGCAATACCTTCTCTATATACTATATACATAGTACGTGTAGATAAAGTAAAAATGTATATCACATAAATTGTGTGTTCTATCGAGATCTACGTTTTTTTATTTTTCAAGTTTTTTCTACCTCTTACAGTTTATCAGTTATGTAAAATTCAATAAAAATCACCCAGAATAAAGAGGTCTTTAGAGGATATTCCCAGAAAATTCAAAATATACATTTTATTTATCATGTAAATATCTTGAATATAAGAAATTTTAATCACAATCTTTAGAGTCATTTTTGAGAAATTAAAATTTTCGATTTTTTTTCTATATAAAGGGTAGTTTGGGATGGGAGGATGTTCTTAAAATCTTGTGGCGCATCCTTGAAAGATACTGAACTTAAATATCAAGTTTGGTATTAAAGGACTTTCCGCTTTTGAGCTATGCTGCCCACAGACACACACATTAACATTTTTTCTATTTTTTTCCAAGAGGTCCCAAAACATGTATTTCCGGTGAAATCTAGGTATCGAATTTTTGGGTGCATTTTTGTTTATACAGGAGATCCTGAAATTTGCGTTTCCGGTGTAATCTCGGTATTGAATTTTTGGTTGGAGTGAAGTACCTCCTCTATCTATGTATCATGTACTATGTAGAGAAAAAAAAGTATACCCTATCTCACATTTTCCGACCACCCTCTTTCAAGATGCAGTGGCGAAAGATAAAACTGCTTGCTTCAAGGTTGTTCCCTTGTTTCTTTGTTTATTCGTTTATATACATACACATAAATTTATGAAAATAGAAAATTAATAAGTACAATAGAAATTAAAGAAAGAAAAAAGACAAATACTCATATCTCACTTCAATTTTCCAGTTGCCCTCATCTAAGATGGTCCGATTGCGCAGACAGTAAATCGAAGATATAAAACAGTTTGTTTCAGGCACTATAAGCAACCCATGACACTAAAGGATGTAATTGTACAATTTGAAAGTATTTCTAAATAAAAATAAGAACTGAAGCTTTTTTGACAACGTATTAATTCTAAACACTTCGGGCGATAAGTTGCTTCTTTATCACAGAAAATCGTCGTGTCTTTCTTTTTCTACAAAGGTAACCGTGAACATAGTGAATTAATAAATATAACGAACCTAAAATTATCTTATTTATATCATATGAATTTCCCCAGGCGACGCTGTTAGAACGTTCGCCTTCCACCTAGGCGGCCCGGGTTCGATCCCAAGAGTCTGCATATGGGATTTTTGATGGACGTCTGGGTGGGTTTTCTTCTGGTCCTCCGGTTTTCCCCGCCACTTATCCCACAACGCTCCATAATCGCCTTTCCTATCACCCATTTTACATGTATTTCACATCATCTACTCGTTCTGTGGTTAAGAGCCGTTGGCTCCCCGACAGGCTTCCGACCGCTAAGTATCCGCTTAAAAGACCTAAGGGGGGTGTCAGTCCTAAATAAGGCTACGGGAAAAAAAACGGTTTTCTCTGCATCCCATGGTTTATTCCCACAGAGTTTAATTAAAAACCTACTATATTGGTAATAAATTACCAAAAGTAGCCTGTGATATCTATTTTTAACGAAACGGATTTGAAATTTTGAGACATAAATATGAAAAAGCTATCTTTAACGCCCATTTTTAAATTATTTGAAACATTATATAAACTGTGAATATCTAGAAGAATAGGGTTTTTAATAATAAAAGAATCTTCAATTGCTCGTGAATGTTGAGATTATTCTACACACCCACGCTCTAATTTTCTCTCTTTATAATATCGATATAGGTTTATTGACTTTATTACAAGTTTGTGTAACTGGGAACTTAAAAGAGCTACACAAAATCTTGATAGATTAGCTATTTACGGTATATTAGTTGTACTTAGTTTCAATTTTATACCTTTAAAGCAATATTTTTAACTTTTTTCCTCTTCTGAGCTTATAGAAATAGCACGAGAGTTAACATTTAGAAAAAAGTTGATTGTCGAACTGTCGGCTGATGCTCTTGTGTGCTTGCTGCAAATATGTAATTATGTGTTTCTGCCACATTTATGATTATAAAAATATCTGTGTTCCTTCACATGACTTTCTCTACATCTCTGTAACAAATTATTGTTAAAAAAATATTCTTCTCACCTATATGCTAATCGAGATAAACATTAGCAGAAATTGTTCTCATTATTTGGTTCCTTGTAAACAGAATGGAAAAAATCAAATGTGTTCCATTCACATGTTCTCTAGCTGTTCCGCAAAAAAAAAAAAAAAAAAAAAATCAAAAGATTATTCTTTTATCTATATCATGCTAATCAAGATAAACATTAGTAGAATTAGTCTTATTATTAGAATTAGTCTTGTAAGTAGAAGGGAAAGAAGAAAATGCAGAGGCTAAAGCGATAGTCTCGTCCTTTAAAATCCGGTCACTATATGAAACAATTGATATTCCGATCTATTTGCTTGTCAGGAGTAAACAAACGAGAAAAAATATGTCTTCCCGTTTGAGAAAAGTTGCTAATAATTGAAATCAATATGCCGGAATATCTCGAAAGCGGTAACTCTACAAAAAATGTATATGACATAAATTGTGTTTTTAATGAGATCTAAAATTTTTATGTAGTAAGTTTTTGGATATTTCTTACAATTTGCCAGTTATACAAAAGTAATCAAGAATGAAGAGGTCTTCAGAGGTCTTTCGTTTGTCATAAAAATGTCATAAACCTAAGGCATTTTAATCAAAAATGTTAGTCATTTCTGAGAAAATCAAAATTTTCAAAGAATGTTCCATGTATAGGGAACGGGGTGGAGAGATTTTCTTGAAAATCTTCGTTTTGCATCCTTGGAAGATACTCAACTTAAATACCAAGTTTGGTATTTACCCGACATTTTGTTTTTGGGCCATGCTGCTCACAGACATATACACCAGACAGACACATACGGACCTTTTTTCTATAAATGTTTTTTTTTTTATTATTCCGGGGGTCCCAAAAAGGTATTTCCGATGAAATCTTGGTATCGAATTTTTAGTTTCTCTATACACTATGCACATAGTACGTATAGAGAAAGTAAAAATATAGAGGAAACTAACATTTACAGTACAAAAAAATTGCATAGTATGTAAGAATTTCAATGATAGTGTTGGTAAAGTTCTGTGATTGAACATATTAATATTTTTTTTCATTTTTAAAATAAATATGATGCTCATAAATTCTTTTAATGATAGAAAAATACATCCCAAAGTTATTGCTGAAAGGAAGTAAAAGTTTATCATCTGGAGAATGTGGGGAGTTTATTCAAGGGTCATGTTCGTGTTGTTCTGTCTCCTGAGAGGGCAGATCCAACCTAAAGGGCAGAGGCTATATGCCCAAAACAGGTTTAGTAGAGAAAGAGCAGCAGGTTCCTGGGATACTGAATCTAACAAAGAGACATATATTATCTTTATTCTAGTGAAGTAGAGAAATATATTCCTTTTCAGAATTCAAAAGATGTGTTTTGTTCAAACACCAGCGGTTCTGGACATGCAATAAACCCAATAAAGATGTGTGTTTCTGGATATAATTGGCTAGAGTTGTGTGAAAAAATTGCTGTAATATTAGCAAATAAATTTATTCCCTATATGTGAAATAATATATGAAATATTAATTTATTAAAAACGACTTCTAAGCAGCGTAATGGCCTTGTTTAGAAAAATGTCCGAGTGTAGGTCTGCCTGTGTGTGTGTGTGTCTGTATGTGTGTATATATATATATATATATATATGTGTGTGTGTGGGGTAGTATAGCTCAAAAACGAAAAAACCGTTAAAAACCAAACTTGGTATTTAAGTTTGGTATCTTCTAAGGATGCGACACGGCGATTTTCAAGAAAACCCCAACACCCCAAACTACCTTTTACATAGGAAAAATTTCGAAAATTTTTATTTTCTTTAAAATGGCTGTAACGATTTTGATTAAAATGTCTTATACTTAAGATATTTACTTGCCAAATAAAATGTAAATCTTGCAGTTTCTGGGAAAAGCCTCAAAAAACCTCTTTATTCTAGATGATTTTTATTGAATTTTGCATAACTGGTAAACCTTAAGAGATAGACAAAAACTTGCTGCACAGAAAATGTAGATCACGATAAAACACATAATTTATGTCATATACATTTTTTCATGGGGTTGATCGGTTTTGAGATATTCCTTGTTATTGGTTACAGCTTTAAAATAACACTTTTCTCATACAGGAATTTGTCAACTGCTGCCCATACAAACAAAGGAACTTCAGTCACGTAGCAACCAGCTTTTGACTATCACTTTAGCCTATGGTAACCCCTTATTTCGCTTCTACTCACAAGGAAGCAAGTAATAAGATTATTTCTGCTAGTTTTTCTCATTAGTATGAAGTAAATAGAAGCATAAGCTTTTTAACAATAATTTGCTGCAGAGTTGTAGAGAAAGTTATGTGAATGGAACACATCAGATTTTTTTTTAAATTACATTCTTAGCAGACTTTATTAACAGAACATATGTGAAGAAAAGGATTACGCAAGAAACATCCCGGAGTTAAACAGTTAATGCGACTATAGCTGCGGGTTGTGCTAATTTAAAACAACTCTGCGTTACTATAGTGCGGCGCACATAACCCAAACGTGAAAAATGCTGGAGGGGAAGAAAAATAAAGCTGGAAAAAAGTAAAGTCACTAAGACACTGCTTGCTGGAGACAAACGGTCCTGTGGAACATAATGTCCCGGAAGATAATGACAGAGTAATGGAAGGAAGATGTTACAGATACGCCCACTCTATCTTAGACCTTGTCTTCACATCTACCGCACCCCGAATGTGTGGGAGATCATTTTGGAATTTGCTGCACATTACTCCCGCTACACAATGTACATGAGTGGACATAAAATACTGCAAGTGCCTATAGATGTCGCCGATATCGTGCTCCTTACTTTCACGATGTGCTTCATCACTGTTTATATCTGCAGAACGTGCTTTAAATCAAATCGAATCTCGGAATCAATATAAATCCTTTAAAGCGTTGTAGTCAGAGTATAACAGTCATACAATTTTGAAATTAGCTGATAGTATTTCATCATCATAAAAAGGTTAGGCTTCAAACCTGTTCCGGCTTCACATATCTATCCACCGGTTAATACGTATTTGCAATGATATTACCTAATCTTTACATGAACGACTACTAGGCATTTCATACTGTTTAGAATAGGCGCCACCAATTCGCTTGATTTTCTGTGCAGCAAATAGGCTTTCTCCGTGCAGTGGATAAACACATGACAGCAGTGATTGTCTCTCTTCCTTTCATAGTGCGTCGTGTGTCAGTATAAATGTCGGGAGCAGAAGGCAATCCAGCATGCAAGTCATCGACCCCTACGTTTATGCTTGCCTAAGAGGAATGTTTTATTTACCTACAGAAAGTGGCGGAATAAACATTTAGTTTGCGGCTAAGTTCCACAACTGAAACATCATTACGCAACCCATGCAAGCGTATAAGGCAGTTAAAAATGAGAACTTTTTTTCTTCAGATGGTGTTCGATCCCAAATAATTAAAGGTGCCTTTCATATTCATGCTATAAACGTGAAAGTATTTTCGTTCCAGCATAATTCTCAAACAATGTGTTTTCAATGATTGTAATCAAAATAAGGAGCTTGTTGTTTTATTATGTCAATACTATAAAAAATATCTTTAAGTTTTGCAATTATTTATGTTACGACTACCAATTACCTCCAACAAATAAAAATACGTATACGTATATGTCCATATCCGAAAAAGAAACATAATAGAGTAATTGTCCCACTAATCATGAACCTATAATAGGTGTATTAGCCTATGAAACGTAGATTATGTATTTCAAACGAAAAATGTTGCATACTGTCACAGCACTGAAGGAATTATCTGTTGTTTTGCGCGCAGTGCACAGTAAGCGATTCACAGGAGCATGGAGCAAATTTGCTTAAAAAGCTAGTTGGTGACCCCTATAGAATATACAAAAAATTTGCAGCAATAATATTTCGAAAATAATTTTCTGCCATAAAGAATTGTGACTCAAACACTCACTCACTCTCTCTCTCTCTCTCTCTCTCTCTCTCTCTCTTTCTCTCTCCCTTTCTATATATTTATATACCGCTCTCTCAATTTTTTCCTATCTCTTAAGATTCCGCAGTTATACAGAATTAAACAAGAATATAGAGGACCTCAAAGACAGCACAGCATATGGAAAATTCAATGTTAATTTCATTATACGCAGTACTGAATATTTCCATTAATTTCTGGAAAAAAAGTTTTCTTCTTAAAGCATTGCTTGAGGGCATGAGAAATTCCTTTCAAATATTATATTAATAAAAGTCTGAGCTTTCACTCTTCGATTATAAGGTATGCCGTTTAGATACATATATTTTTTATAAGAATTCTTCTTGTTTATTTCATTTGAATTCATAGGACTTCTAAATATGCAATTTCTACATATGTTGGAATATTGTCCGTGCCTTGTTTATAAAAAGTTACCTTTATATCTCATTTACTAGTAAATTCTGCAGCACTCTTTTCTCTCACCCTCTCTCCCTCCTCGCTCCCATGTTCTGTAATATTTATTTGTTCTTGTACTGTTTTCAAAACATAAGAAAACTGATTTTTCTTTATATTATAAAAATAACCACATGAATTTCAATATATTTATGCAATATTAATGTGCGGTAAGTGTATGAGATAAAGCAATAAAGGAACAAAAGTATATATCTCGAAACAGATAATATTTTGAAATCTGATGCATGAAATAAATGTTAAAAACGACAATTCTACGCACTAAAATCATTCCGAACTTTTAATCTTCCACAGTATGAGAGAATGAAGGAAAAATCTAGTCTGTCTTTCTATTCAGAATTATGTTGTTTACTTGCTGACCATAAATTACAATACATGAAACTATTGAAAAACGAAATTGTTTCGCTATATATAGAGGAATATTAAACAAATAATGTTATAGGACACTGAAGATCAAGGGTCTACTTGCTGGGCCTTGCTTTTATTGTGAAAGCACGCCACTGACAGGCTTGGCTTAAAGCTTATATTAGTCAAATAATAGAACCGCCACTGGGTTAGCAACCATTGAATTCCTTTAAGCAGAACTCAGAGGCGTGCAAAGTTTAGCCTCCTTCAGTCCTCTATTGTCATTGAACGAACACTGGTTTCAATAGAAAACCTACAATACTCGTACATTACTCTCAAATGCAGTATCTTATTGTTTAATTATTTATTGTCAAAATGTTAAGTTTTATAACACTGATATATTGACGGTTTTGTCAACCCAAGTAGATGCTATTTTATTATGAATAGACTTATTACCATATTATATTAATATTATAAGGTATATTATTATCTTATTAATAGCTATTGCTAAGTAACACTAAGATGTGACAAAGCTGTTCAATAGTTATTCAATCAGATTTATTATTAAAACCACAGTTTTCTAAATTATTGTCTAATGGAGCGGACCTGTTTGTTGAAAGTTAGCTATCGGTGCTAATTTACCTATTATTAAAACTCAGTCAAAATGGATTTGCTGTAAACGTAGACAATAACAACAAATCTTAACAGAAAAGATAAAATAGATTCAAAGTAGAATGTAAAGGGTATACAGAGATTGTTCCTTTTTTAATAAGTTAAATTTGAATATAAGTTCGTTTCATAGTCGGCTTATCCTCCCCGTATTTAGGACTGACACCCTCTAGGACTTACAAGCGGATCCCAGGGGTCGGGAGCCTATTGCGGAGCCAACGGCACGAAACCACAGAATGGAGAACCTGGAGCGAATGGTCGGTCCGTAGTCAGGCATGAGCATGAGGAAGTGAATGACATGAAATGCAAGTGAAATGGATGATAGGAAAGATGATGATGGAGCAATTGGCGGAATAAGTGGCGAAGGAGAACGGAGGACCCGGAGAAAACCCGCCCAGACGACGCTTCGTTCGCCACAAATCCCACATGCGGTCGCTTGGGATCAAACCCGGGCCACCTAGATGGGAGGCGAGTGGTCTAACCATTTAACCACGGCGCCGCTCTTGAGTATTATTGAAAATTAGAATAAATGCAGTAAGCAGGGGAAACTTTAAATTCTTAGTTCGAAGATTTTGTCGCCTACCATTTCAAATCATTATGCTGCAATCATATTTTGAATTCTGCGCCTCTATTGGAAAGGCAAGCTTTTAGAGAATATTGTTGGCTACAAGGAGCCATTGTCACACTGATGTCCAAAGTGAGCTGCGATTTTTAAAGTAAAAACACATTGAAAACAAAAACATCCGTGGTTCGGCTTTCTCTCTCATAGGGTATCTTATCAGCAGAAAAATTGTTTTGAGTTGCAACGGTAGACTTAAGGTCTGTCTTCCGCCCAACAGTCGCTGCCTTGTAGTATGCAATATAATGAACTTTGCCTGCACCGAGGCTACAAGCATCTGAGCGAAATACGGCACTAAAGGTAACTTACTATCAAGATTTCATGCTGAGAAGACAAAATCGTTTCATTTTTCCCCAGCAAATGGGTGCTTCCAATAAAAACACCGAAGAAATAAAAATTGCATATGTATGTAAGTTGTTTGATTTAATAATTATTAAACACGACAAATGAAAGAATTATATATTATTAGTGAATAATTCTAATTTATAAATTACTTTTTTCTTTCTTGTCAGAATTGGGCCAGTGGTAGAGAATCCGAGACATTCGTCGATGTAGTGTCACTAAGAATTCCCAGATTAATCTGTAACATGAATATGCAATTCACGCTTCCCCCTCCTTTTCATGGCGACTAATATATATTTTTGTCCTAATTAAATAAAGAATAATATTATCAATTTATCAACAGTAAAAATTAAATGTATGGTAAGAACATACATTTTACATCAATATGATTTTGAATATCATAGAAAACCCCACCCAATATTTTTAGTAGGCACGGCCATGGCCACTTTTCATTGTTTAAGGAAGTGAGACATAGATAATTAGTCAGAAACATAAAAGTAAATATACACAGCCAAAATCAGCTTCTTACGCCCAATTAAAGGTTGCACAGGAAAAGAACACCTACTAAGACAGACACAATGAAACCGCTTGCCGCGGTGAATGTGCTTGAATACGGCACTGCAATTGGTCTGTCCTCAGTGGCAGTGGTGGTCAGTACATCAGCACCGTTTTATAATGGAAGAGCATACGTTAAAGGCAAGAGAACCTACGCCAACAAATTATTTCAATGCTGTGTGTTTGTGTGTGTGATGCTGGAGTGGATTTCACTCTGCAGCCATTGATTTATTGTACGTCAGATCCTAGGAGGATAGGATGAGATGAGAGTAATTCCAACAGGTACGGCCAGATGATCCTTAACAGTTTTCAAGTAGTTCTTTATTTCGGCGCGGGAGCGCTAGGAGCCCACGTCCCAGGTCTGAGCAAACCCCTGCAGACGACATTTAACGCTATCCCGTCGTAAGAACTGTATTACCAAAGCGCATTCACCACCATGGGAGGGCGCCACTGCCCCAGTTCTCGCCGACACTTACAACCCTGAAAGAGACCGGTTGAATAAAACGCAGAAGAAATGAAAGGACAGGAAGTTCGGGGAATGAAGAAACCTCTACAGCATTGGCCTAATGACCCGAGAAAACTGCCGAAAAAACCCATGGGTCAGAGAGGGCGGCTGCGGAAAGCGAAACGCCTGAGCCACCTGGCTTGGTGGGAAACTGTGTCCTTCTTAATGCAATTTAGCCGTGGTGCTATTTGTTTCATTTGTCACGAAAATTGTAAATGGAGTCATTTTAATGCACAGCATGTTTATATTATTCAGCTCTTGAAAACGAATTCACCACACAGATTATATTCATTTAATTTGAAGTCCTCTTTGTGATATTATCACTGTATAGTAAGTTTTATTTTATATTTGTGCAACTTTTCCAGAATCAAAATTGTGCTAACTTTCATTATAAAGCACTGTTTTAAAAATATGGAAGGGATGTGGTTCCTCGAAAGGGTGAATTTGGTTACATGTTTTCCTTCTCCACCATCCAAACTAGGTAGGGAAAGCATTGGTTCCATTCAGCAATCCAGTATCAAAATTTCAACAGAAGTCTATATTTTAAGGTCCTCGGAACTTCCAAAAATAATTTATAAATACAAGTGCCTGCGTGCATATTTGTCATGAATACCATAACTGAAAATCAAACGTTGAAAAATGCTGCAACACGAAAAATTTCATGAAATTTCCCCCACTTTCACTAGATTTTAAATGGAAAATCTTTGTTATTTTCTCAGAAAAGACTCTAACAATGTGGCTACACAATGCTATATTTGAGATATTGCCCTGAATAATACCAGGTACATCTTGAATTTTTCGCAAATAATTTATGATGCCCTCTTCATAATTATTAAATGTTCTATTGTTTTGTAGAGTAAATGCAAAAAGAAAGAGCTAAACAAAATCGGAACAGGGAAAATTCAGATATCACTAAAACATACACTTTATGTGAAATAAAAGCTTTTGTGACGCTTATAATGCTTAAAACATTCGCTTTTATTGGTTTAAATTTCCCAATATTATCATCATATGTTTTTATAAGTGCTGAGTCACCATTTTTTGCTTATTGTAATACCATGTAGAAAGCCAGTATACGATATAGCGACCTGGATTTTGAAGAAGTGCTTAATACGTCTTGTCCTCTCTTCCCCATTTATTCCTGTAACGTTTAATTTATTTCTGCCAACGTTTATTTCATTTAACATTAACAAAACACATTGATTTTTATTTTTTTTATTTTTTTAACTTTTATTGTTTATTCACTTGTTTATTTTTGTTACGCTCGCTACCTTGTAAGTTCATGCTTCATAGTCGTTCCCTTAATAATCAGCATTTTAAAAACTTTTCATCCTGTATAAATTGACTCCCGCATTTAGATAAAGTACAGTGTTTAACTTCAAGTATATTTTTCTCAGCGGTTTTATTTCAAGACTTTTCACAGTTCAAAATACTCTTTCGTACCACAGCTTATTATTTTAAATGCTTGTACTTTTAGAGAAACTTTAGAAATAAATTTAAAAAGTCTTAAAACATTAGGCACCTCATTTTCAATTAAATATTTTCTATAACTTTTGTTGGTAACATTGAAAAATTCTTAACACTATACACACAATATTTCTAGTGAATTAACACCAAAACTAGTGGCAAACAATTTCTTTTATATTGTTTTTCTAGTTAAAATATAAATTTGCTAAACTTAGCATTTTATATCACAATATGGGAAGCGATTAATTATAGATAAAATATAAATAATATCTCAAAAATGTTTGCCACTATTCAATAAAATTGTATATGTTGGATTTGATTTATGTTACGCATAATTAGAAACATTTTAAGGAAGTCGAAAAGGTCTGGATTATAGTTTGTCAGAGTTGAATTGTCTTAATGTGAAGCAAATAGAGAAATACTTTTTGAAGAAAAGTTTGAATAACAGATATAAAAATCTTATGTGTATATCACATGACTTTCTCTACATCTCTGTAACAAATTGTTGTTAAAAAACTTGTTATTTTAACTACTTCATACTAAGTTCCTTATAAGTAGGAGGGAAATAAGGGAATACACTATACACATGTGGTTGTTATAGGATTTACATCGTTTTTTATTTTATTTATTTATTTATTTATTTTTTTTTTTTTGCATGGCCAGAAGTTGATAAGTTTCCGCGTGGGAAGAGTATAAGTATTTTAAAACTGAAACCAATAACAATGTCTCAAAAACCGTAAACTCTGTGAAAAAAGTGCATATGACATAAACTGTGTATTTTAAGGTGATCTACATTTTTATTGTAGTAAGTTTTTTCTATATCTTATGGTTTACCAGTTATACAAAATTCAGCAAAATTCATCCAGAATAAAAAGGTCTTCAGAGGTTATTGACAGAAAATTTTAGATATACACCTTATTTATCATGTAAATATCTTTAATATACGGTACTTGAATCAAAATCGTTAGAGCCATTTTTCAGAAAATCAAAATTTTCGAAATTTGCTCTATGTAAAGAGTAGTTAGAATGGGGGGACATTCTTGAAAATCTCAAGTTTGGTATTTAACAGACTTCATTTTTGAGCTATACTGCCCACAGACACTCACGCATACACACACACACACACATACACAAACACACGCAGATACACTTGGACATTTTCCTAAACGTGCTTTTTTTTTGGATTCAGGGGTCTCGAAAGATGTATTTTTGGTGAAATTTCGGTATCAATACGGAACTAATACTTCATAAAAATGATGATGTTTGAGAAAATCATGTGAATATAACATCTAGATTTTTAGATTTTTGTATAGATCTAATGTGTCACTCTAAAATAGCTATGTCTGAATCAATGCATTTGCATCTTATTTCAATTGTTATGAAAGAAGCGAAACGTGCAGGTAATAAAAGAATGTCTATATGTGTAAGCCCAACAGGTATTATATTTCCTGTCTTGTACAAAAGTGACATATTATAAATAGCATTGAGAAGTTAGAAGTAAATAGCTACTTCTTTACATTTTCATTCAAACAAAAAATTAAGCAACTTTTCTTGAACCCAATATTTCTCAGGACAGAGGATTTGTTTAAGCATTGTTCATTAACTTCCTGTAATTACAGTGCTATTTAAGCTGGCAATGAAATTACATTAAGAGCTTTACCATCAAATGTATATAATAAACGCAATTTCAACAAGGTCATAAACTGCAGGACGCTTCTGATGTTTACTTTCGAAAGATGAGTAATGTTCAACCGGTCAGCGAACATCAATGGAGTTTAAAATGTAATGAACAGTTGCGTGTAATTGGTAAACCGTGTATTGATGAGGAATGTGTCTGTTAAACGGCAAGCTACTACTTCTGCAGTTTATGTTCACATTAATTCAAACGGGACAACGTTAATGTTGCTGAGACTACAGGAAGTGCAGTTGAGGCCATTATCTCTCACGGTTAATGCACCGATTGGTGCTGTGCTTGGAGTTGAAACTTCATTATTTCAATGAGTAATTAAAAGTTTTAAAATAAACGGCTAACTTTTGAGTCACCATCGACAAAATGGGTTAATATGAATATAAATAATACAGTATAACTGCTTCTGCCAACAATATATTTATAATAATAAAAGCAATCGAATATCTGATTAATTCACATAATTTTCTCTATCTTAAAAAAAACCTGATGTGTTGCATTCTTCCTACCTCTTCTGAAAACTAACTATTATTGCAAAATATTACTCTTTTATCTGCATCATGGTAATCGTGATAAACATTAACACAAATGGTTTCACTATTTAGTTCTTTATAAGCAGAAGGGAAATAAGGGAATTTCCCAGGCTAAAGCGATAGTCAAAGCTTTAAAATACAGATCCATAGTGGACAATTGAAGTTCGGTTGGCTTTGCATTTCCCCCCAAAAAAAAAATAAAAGAGGGAAGAAACGAAAGGTGACCCCGTTGAGAAGATGCGTAGTTTACAATTAAAACTAATAAAAATAATATCTCAGAAACGGTCAACTCTACAACAACAACAAATCTGATGTGTTCCATTCACATGAATTTCTCTATATCTCTGTAACAAATTATTGTTAGTAAGCTTATTCTTTTATTTTTTCATGCTAATCGAGAATAAATAGCAGAAAGAGTCTTATTTCTTGCTTTATTGTAAGTAGAAACGAAATAAGGGAGTACCATAGGTTAAAGTGAAAGCCAAAAGCTGGTTGCTATGTGACTAAGTTCGTTTGTTTGTATGGACACGAGTTGGCAAATTCCTGTATGAGAAAAGTAAGTTTTTCAAAGCTGAAACCAAAAACAAGGAATATCTCAAAAACGATCAACCACACAAAAAATGTATATAACATAAATTGTGTGTTTTAACGTACTCTACATTTTTCGTGTGTTAAGTTTTTGTCCATCTCTTACGGTTTAGTAGTTATGCAAAATTCATCCAGAATAAAGTAATCTTCAGAGGCTATTCCCAGATAATTCAAGATATACATTTTATTTGTCAGGTAAAATATCTTTAATGTACAATATTTAAATCAAAATCGTTAGAGCCAGTTTTTAGAAAATCAAAATTTTCGAAAAAAGTTCCATGTAAAGGATATTTGGGAGTAGGGGATTTTCTTGAAAATCTTCGTGTCGTATCCTTGGAAGCTAAAAACTAAAATAGAATATCAAGTTTGGTGTTTAACGGTCTTTTGGTTTTTGAGCTAAGCTGTCCACAGTCTCTCTCTCTCTCCCTCCCTCCCTCTCTCTCTCTCTCTCTCTCTCTCTCTCGCACACACACATGGGATCTTTTTCTAAATTTTTTTTGGACTCAGGGGATCTCAAAACTTATATTTCCAGTGAAATCTCGGTATCGAATTTTTGGGTGGAATTCAACGCTTCCTGTATGCATATGTACATAGTACGTGTAGAGAAAGTAAAAATATTCTTCTTCGTCAATTTACCTTATGTTAATCGAGATAAAGTTTGCACAATTGGTTTTATTAATGTACAGTTCGCTTTAAGTCAGTGATAGTTAAATCTTTAAAAAGTGGCGATAGCTTTACTGTACGAGAAGCAAACGAATGATAAGGGTATTAAATTATATTTCTTTTGACCATTAAAAACAACTACAAAAATGTTTAGGAAGTGGTTAATGCCACAAACTATTAAATGTGTGTTTTAAGATGATTTTTGGGTACTAAGTTTCTGTTTATCTGTTACTGTTTACCAGTTACACAAACTTGGTATAAAATACCCATTAAGAATTAAAATAGCTTTCCAGACTACTCATAGAACTAGGTAATGCATTTTTTTTCTGTGCAAAGAAATATGTTATTAGATTATCAAGATAGCCATGACTTTAGATGTGTCTTTTTCATTATGCCAAGAAGGAAACTATAATGCATTTAAAGTGCTTGGAAAATAAAACAGAAGTGCCGGAAAGTGTCGTGAATTGTATCTATACGTAATTTAAGGATTGGTTGATACAAATTTCGGCGTTTGAAAACCAGGTGTTACCCATGTATCCTATACTCAAGTTATGTTTCCTTACTAGTACTGGAAAGAAAAAAAGCATGTTTTGATTGTCTCTCCGAAAACTCCAAAGAAAAATATTCATGTTGGAATTAACAACATAAAAAGTTAGAAACAAATCTGTAGTTATTAATCTTAGAAATCTAGAAGAATGTGATGTTTTTTTTTTGTCTTTTTTTTTTTTTTTTGTTTTCTTTTTTACAATATGAATAAACACAGTTGAAAGCTAAGTTTCTTAATAAAATGGAATCAAGAAATAATTATTCATGAAATAGGTTGTGAAATAGATTCACCGTAGTGTGTAACAAAATCCTCTAATTAGACACTGTTTATTGGATACGAGGGAACAGATTGAATTGTTCGTTGAAAACATCTCGTGATATGATCAATCAATCTGCTGTTTTCAAGCTACCGTACAATGATAAACTAAGGAAACTACACTTAGGTTACAGCCGTTGTCCAGTGAAGAGTGAATTCATGTGACAAGCTGTTTATCGTGTCATAATTTTATAATCATGTGAGCAAGAATTAGCTTTGGAAGAACTTGCTGTTGTGGGGGAGTCCTTAACGATGGAGATTATCCTGGATTCAAGATAGCATGTGTAAACTGTGTAAAGTTTAAATAACAAAATGTGTGAGGAAAGAAACTGAGGAGTTATGAGACACAAAGTATATTATCGTACACAAAAACTGTTCTGCTTATCAAAAGTTAAGATTATTTAATCGAAGATTAATTATAGCTAGTTTAACTATCCTTAATAAAAATTCGCATAAATCTAAAGTCTCAGTTCATGAGCTAAAAATAAATTCTAGCATCAATGACACAGGTACATATTCTAACAGTAAGGAGAGATTAAAAGGTGATTTTGATCAAAAAGTTGCATTTTGTATTTATACCTCTTAATTTTATATATGTTTTATGTAAGTTCATTTTAATTATTTTTAAAAATTTTAAAAGACATTACTGCGTTAGCAATTAAAAGGGTTAAAATGATAACAAAATTGCCGTTTTCTCAAAACTACATTTTTTTGTAACATATAGCTGATTTTTTCTGGAATTATACTTGATAGAAGGATGAAATTTCAAACACGTATTGAAAACAAAACAGCAGTGTACTGCACAAGAAATGTTGCTCTCATTAAAAAAACACATTTTGTCATATACTGTCTTCTTCTTTTTTCTTCTTCTTCTTCTTCTTTTTTGTAGTTTTCGTTGGTAAGTTTTGGTAGAGATATCAGAGATATTCATTGTATTGGTTTCGATTTTAAAATACTTATGTGTTTTCTCAAACAGGAAGTAGTTGTATGTTTTTCATTTGTTTTACTCCTGACCATACAAAAGAACCGAATTTAAAAGCTGTCGCATAGCAACCTCCTTTAAAAGATTTGACTATCGCTTTGGCCTAGTATGTTCCCTTGTTTCCCTTCTACTTATAAGGAACTAAGTAATAAGAACATTTCTGTTAATGTTTACTTTGATTTGCTTAAAGTAGACAGAAGAAGAATATTTTGTAACAATAGCTTGTTTGTAGAGCAGGTAGAGAAGATCATGTGAGTGGAGCAAATCAGATTTTTCATATAAATATTTCAAACATGGAATTTGAATCAAAGTCCTTAAAGTCATTTATGAGAAACTATTTTTCCCATAGGCAATTAGAAAATGTCTGATAATATATCTAGGCTTCTTATACTCTTACATCCAGTATAGTTTGCCAAGATGCAATATAATTTAATATTGTAAATTAAGCATTTACAATAGATAGTGCAGACTGGAGCTTTTATATTATTTTATGGAACCATAAACCGCACATTAGGAGGAAAAGCACTAAAAGAGCTGTTATTAAAATTGTACAAAGACATGGCCTTACCATCGAAAATTCCCCATTAAGGAAGGAAGATAAGAGAAGACTTATACACTGAAATCAGATTATTAAGATTTGCAGTAGGATATGCGAAATGAAAATATTAGAGAAAAATCTTATGTGTTCCATTCACATGACTTTCTCTACATGTCTGTAACAAATTATTGTTAAAAAGCTTATGCTTCTATTTACTTCATGCTATTCGAGAAAAAAATAGCAGAAATAGTCTTATTACTTGCTTCCTTGTAAGTAGAAGCGAAAAAATGGAGTACCATTAGTCAAAAGCTGGTTGCTATGTCACTGAAGTTTCTTTGTTTGTATGGACAGGAATTGACAAATTCCTGTATGAGAAAAATACAGGTTTGTCAAAGCTGAAACCAAAAACAAGGAATATTTAAAAAACGATCAACTCCACGGAAAAAAAAAATATATATATATATATATAACATAAATTGTGTGTTTAATGTGCTCTACATTTTTTGTGTTGTAAGTTTTTGTCCATCTCTTTCCGTAAAATTGATCCAGAATAAAGTAGTCCTCAGAGACTATTCCCAGAAAATTCAAGATATACATTTTATTTGTCAGGTAAATATCTTTAATGTACCATATTTTAATCAAAATCGTTAGTCATATTTAAGAAAATCTAAATTTTCGAAAAAAGTTCCATGTAAAGGGTAGTTGGAGTGGGGGGATTTTCTTGAAAATCTTCGTGTCACATCCTTGGAAGATACGAAACTTAAATACCAAGTTTGGTACTCAACGGTCTTTTCGTTTTGAGCTATTTTGTCCACAGACACTCACTCACACACACACACGCACACACACGGACCTTTTTCCAAAAATGTTTTTTTTTTGGATTCAGGGGGACCCAAAACATGTATTTCGGTGAAATCTCTGTATCGAATTTTTGGGTGCAATACAATACCTTATCTATACACTATGTACATAGTACGTTTAGAGAAAGTAAAAATTAAAAATGTAAATGATTTTAGAGATAATAAAGTAACTACAAAATAGATGGAAAGAACATGTGCGGTATGTAGGATTCAATAATTATAAAAACATACAACTAAACCACAAGCAGAAGACCGTTATGAAGATCCAGGGAAAGATGGCGCCACCAATTTTAATTTTGTTTGGAAGTGGAGCGTGTCAATAGGCCTAAGCCGTAAATATGATGGCTGTTTCGTTCATCAAAATCTTTGCTGTGCAGTTTTGAAAGGTATTGAATTTAAAAAGAAATGTGGTATTTATCTGTCCATTCGTTTTCCACTTACGCCATTCTCAATCACACAAACAGACAGACAAGCAAATATACACGTGCATACGTACACACACAATTTTTTTTTCTTAAATTATGAAATTAAATGTCCTCAAAATTCCTATTTCCTGAATGTGCGATACCTATTGTTGGTGGTATACAATACCACTGGTAAGTGGTGTAAAAAGTATTAAAATCGGCCAGTGCCGTCGCATGACTTTCTCTATCTATCCTGCGACAAACAATTGTTACTAAAGCCTATTCTTATTATTCGTGCTAATCGAGGTAAACGTTAGCATAATTTTCTTATAACTTTTTTCCTTGTAGGTTCAAGGTAAATAAGAGAATAAATTAGACTAAAGCAATATTATAATATTTTAAGAGCTGGTCGCTATGTGATGCATTGAAATTCTTCGCTTTGGATGGCCATGAATAGAAAGAAACAGGGAAAAAATAAAACGAATGACGACTTGTAATTTTATGAAAGTATAAAAGTATTAGAAAATTTATACCAGTAACAAGGAAGTCAATAACTCCACCTAAAAAGTATTTCACATAAATTGTGTGCTTTAACGAGATCTACATTTCTTCAGCAGTGAAATGTTGTCAGTCACCCTCCGTGGTGTAGTTTTCACCATACTAGCCTCTAAAACATAAGGTTGTAGGTTCAAACCTGGCGGAGGGTGATTGTTTTTTTCGGAAGAAAGAATTCCTAGCATGGCTTCCTTCGAAAGGGAAGTAAAGTTGGTGGTCGCGTGTAATGTTTCTTTGCACTTAAAATAACCCCATACCTTAAAATAAAAAGGTTTCTGGGCAAAATTGAGCGATTTTTCGCGTCCACAAGTAGTGATTTTGTCATACAGTGCCATCTGTGGACGACGCCATGGCGCATATAAATCAAAATCTGATAACAGAGACATTGTAAAGAGGCCCTATACTCCACTTAGGACTATAGGAAATTAACTAACTAAAACTTTGTCTAATTCTTACGGTTTACCAGTTATGCAAAAATTATCCTGAATGAAGAGAACTTCAGAGAATACTCCCAGAGAATCCAAGATATACATTTATTCTGTCAGAAAAAAGAACTAAAACATATGGCATTTTAATCGATAGGGCCCTTCTTAAGAAAATAAAAAAATTCGAAAAATTGTTCTTATAATGAATAAATTGAGGAGATCTTTTTTAAAATCTGTCACAACGTTACAAGATAGTGGACATAATTACTAAGTATGATGTTCAACCGACTTTTTGTTCTCGATAACTCTGTTCTCAGAAATACACAAATTCATATGCACAAGGACCTTTACCTAAAAATATTTAATTTGTTAAAATGTATTTATAGAATCTCAAAACGTGTTTTTTCCGCAAATTCTGGGTGTGGAATACAATTGTTTCTCATACTATCTATACCTAATAGTAGCGAGAGTAGAATAAAACAAAGGCGTTTTTATAATGTTTTAGCTTTTGAGCTTAAAATCCGAGAAGTAAGGCTCCTAATAACTACTTTGAGACACTGAACCTAGACTAAAAAGAAACTACTAGATGAAGAAAGTAATATACTAAATATTCACTCATATTAAGCTTTTTGACGATATAGTGTATCGTTTATTAAAGGGGATACTTTATGCTTGATCACAAACTTTACACCCAGTATCACGGAAATAAACCCTTGACGCCAAAGGAATAAGGAAGGACTCGCAGTAATACTACAGAGGAAATGTTGATCGTGAAAAGGTCTACGAGCACAGTATTTATGGCTGCAGTGAAGAACATGGAAAACACCGGAACTCTTTCTTGTTCACAGCAATTGTACAGTTACCCGGACATGCTCTTTCATTCAGCCATTTAGTTACTATCATCACTCTTTCCACCATTTATGAGGAACAGCTCTGGCTAATTGAAGCACCACGCATATCACAGTTAGTGTCTCTCATCCACGCATTCCTAAGTTATTCCTTTCTCAAGCACATATGTACATTGTACATCATAGACACAGAAAGTGTTGTATTTCATCCAAAAATTCGATACCGAGATTTCACTGGGAAAATGCGTTTTGAGATTCCATGAATAAATTTATAAAATTAAGCATTTTAGGTAAAGATCCTTGCACATGTGAATCTGTTTTGAGATAAAAAAAACAATTTTAGAAAAAAGTTCACGTGTATGTCAGTGTGTTTCTGTCTGTCTATAAGCAGCATAGCTCAAAAACAAAACTCCGTTAAATGTCAAACTTGTTATTTAAATTCAGTATCATCCAAAGATTTTTAAGAAAATTCCCCGACCCACAACTACTCTTTACATGGAAAATATATTTAACGTTTTGATTCTTACAAAAATGACTGTAACGATTTTTATTAAAATACCGCATGTTTAAGATATTTTCATGGCAACAGAAATGCATATCTTGAACTATCTTGAAATAGCTTCTGCGGACCTTTTAATAGGAATTGGTATATTAATAAATGTATTTTGATTATCAATTAAATTAGCAGGTGGATTTCTGGTTAGATTAATATGTTTACGCCAAGTGGATATGAAAGCTTTAATTGCTTATTCTTCTGTAGCTCATATATTTTTAGTCATTGGGGGTTTAAAAACATTAAATATTTCATTTTGGGTGACTTTTGTGTAACTGGTAAGCCGTAAGAGATAGACAAAAACTTAATACTCTAAAAATATAGATCTTGTTAAAACGCACAATTTATGGCAATATACCTTTTTTTAGTTTCCAAGATAATACTTGTTATTGGTTTTAAGCTTAAACTTCTTAAATTTTTCTCAAACAGGAAGTCCTCTTTTGTTTACTCCTAGTCACGCAAAAAGAATCAAATTTCAATTGTTTCAAATAGCGACAGCTTTTAAAAGTTTTGACTGTCACTTTAGCTAATATATTCCCTTATTTCCCTTCTGCTTACAAGGGAATACACCTAGGAATAAGGCAATTGTTGCTAATGATTATCTCGGCAAATAAATGAATATTTTTGTAAGAATAGCTTTTTGCAGAGCAGGTAGAGAAAGTTATGTGAATGGAACTAGTCGGATTTTTAACGTAATATTACCATAATAAGGGAAGGGAAGGGAGGGTGCGCCTTACCTACTGCGATGTTTTGAACTAGATATATCATAATAAAGGAATTAAGAGCAGTATTCAAACAATTTAAATACTTACATCGGCGGTGCAGTGGCCGAGTGGTTAGACCAAATCTTTCACCAAAGCGATCCGTTCAATCCCACGGACCGCATGATTGAGCCTGGTGGTTCAGGTGTTCCATCTGGGACGGCCATTTGGGAGGTCGTGGGGTAGATTCCCTCTCGCACCCATGGTTTTTTCAGGTTTTTTCCTGGGTCACTAGGCGAATGCTGGGGAGGTTTCTTTATTTCCCTTATAGTGTTGTATCTATCGGCGAAGATTGCGTGGTGGCACCCTTCTGTGATGGTGAATGTGCTATGAAAATACAGCTCTCGGCCGCAGGGTAGCGTTGCAGTCGTCTGTGGGACCTAGGATGTTCGGTCAGATCTCGGGCGCGGGTTCCTAGAGCTCTGCGCGGCGAGATGAGCTGCTTGGAGTATGATTGGGACCCACCATGGTCGATTTTTCCCCGCGGGCCGGTTTCGCCGTCGATAATACCCTTATATCATCCTATCCTCCTGAGGTCCGACGGTGACTGCAATATGGAACCACCTTCATAATGTGTCGACCGACCACCAGAAACCCATGTGCGACTTCTGCACAAAGCGGCATCTGGGTGGGCTTTCTTCGGTTTCTATGGTTTCCCCCATCATTAATTCCAACTCCTGATCAGTAATCATCTTTCTTTACATCAATTTCAGCGTCGTTTCATATCATCCTCTTCCTCCTCTCATTCTGGAAGTCAGGCTGATCACCCATTCTGGCTATTCTCTTTCTTTAAAGTGTTTAACTATGGCACCGCAGGTGATGGCATTGATGATACATTGAATGAAGATGCAGCACCAAAGGAGTGTGATGGTAGGGGAAACTGGAGAATCTGAAGAAAACTCGCCCCTGCACTGCGCATATCCTACATACTGTCTCCTGGGATCGAACCCGGATCACCTTGGTGCGGTGCGTGTAGTCTAAACACTCGGCCATGGCACGGCCCTAGCTATTCTCTGATCCAGACTCCGTCTGCTCTTCAACAAGCACTGGCTTATTAGTCTTGGCGGTTGTAAGTCCTAGATACGAGGAGGGTAAACATATGAAAAAGAAGAAGTCACATCCCTCGGACCCAGCGAAGTAGTGCTATACTAATGCGTGAAACTCGCATGTATGAGGTCCCGGATTGGATCCCCGGTAACCGCTCTCTCTGACCCTTGGATTTATTGGGGGATTTTTTGGGTCGTACATGCTGGAGTGAATTCTTCCCACAATTCAGCCCACAATTTTCCTGCTTCTCCATTTCATTCCACCATAATTTAAATCATTATTCGCTCCATTGCTCTATTCATACATGGTGTTGAAAGTGTCCTATATGGTGTTTCGGTGCAGCATGGCCTGGAACCTTCCCCATTATTCCGACTGTCTGCTAGGGTGTAACGACCGCTCCATAGTTACCTCATTCTGGTAACTATGAACGTAGTTGCTGTGCCGTCACTCCTGGTTCCGGCCGTCCGGTGTCTCCTCTAGCCTCATCCCTCCCGGGAGGAATGTATCCTCTTGGGGCATTGGTACAATAATAACAGGTTCAGTACCGAGTTTCCTCTTTGTTAGCTACCAACATCCCTCGGATACTGACATCGTGAATGTATGCAAAGGGTTAAAATTGTTTGTTTTGTGCGGAAATAATTATAGCAAAATTTATATTTTGATAAATAATCCTAAAATATTAGGTTAGAATCATCCATGTGTTTATTTTCGTAGATAGTCTATATAATATATTCAAAACAGTTTGTCTGTGGCTTCCGAGGACTCTAAAAGGCATTAGGAATGACTATTCCCAGAAAGTTCAATATATAAATGTCATCTTGTATATTCTGCTGCAGTTTTAATTTCCTACTCCTTTTATGAGAACTGCAACAAATATGCGTTGATGAAATTTATGTATTGAATATTCTGAGAATGATTGTGCAGAGCTCTTCATTCTTACTGACATTTTAGAGTACTCGTAAGCCATAGAAAAAAACTGTTTTGCATCAGCAATATAGAATATCTTGCAAAATAAATATATATGTAATTTTAATATTAAGATTTTAGAATGATTTATCAAAATATAAATTTGTCATAATTATTTCAGCAGAAAACAAATACTGAATTTTAAGCTATTGCATACATTTTCATTGTCTTGTTTAATATTCGAGGGATGTGGATCCTCCGGGAGGTTCGGAGCGTCGTATGCGTTCAATCTGGAGTCGTTAGGGACCACGTCTATGCTTGCGTTTTCCGGATCTACATGTACTCTGCTCTGGTTTTGGGGCCTGACCGTTACTTTTTACTTTCTCTACAGCACTCTGTACACAGTGTACAGAGAAGGTATTGCATTCCACCTAAAATTTCGATGCCAAGATTTCAGTGTGTATGGCATCTACATTTTTGTGTAGTAAGTTTTTGTAAACTCTTTCGATTTACTAGTTATACAAAAGTCATCCAAAATGAAGAGGCCTTCAGAGGCTATTCCCAGAAAATTCAATATATGCATTTCGTTTGTTTGAAAATATCTTAAACATTTGGCATTTTAATCAAAAGCATTAGAGGCATTTTTCAAAACATCAAAATTGTTATAAAACTTCCATGTAGAGAGTAGTTGGGGTGGGGGATTATCTTGAAAAGTCTTTGTATCCTTGGAAGATATTTAAATACTAAGTTTGGTATTTCACCACTTTTTCATTTTTGAGCTATACTGCACACACACACACACACACATGTTTCTAAAAATACTTTTTTTTTTCGGTTTCAAGGGGTCTCGAACATGCATTTCCGATGAAATCTCAGTATAGAATTGTTGGGTGGAATGCAGTAATTTCTCTGTTCCACTATGTACATTGTACATGCGCTAGAGGAAGTAAAAAAAATCCAGCATCCCTTGAAAAGAAGTTAAACGTATATTTTCCAACAATGAAAATAAACCTATAATACTGGATATAAATATTTTTTAACTTCAACTTATTGAAATGGAGGAATTGGAAGAACAACTGCATTTTAAAACATAAATACCGGCTCAAATGCATGCGCTTCTTGATTTGTATTGAACAATATTTTTCTCACGAAATAGGTATCAGAACTTTCCTTATTTTGCGACAGACATACAAGTATACAAATGTCAGAGACATATGGCAGATTTGAAAAGCCCGCAAGGCCATTGAGACATTGATTGAAATTTTCAGGAGTTCGTAGCTTTGCCACTAGCTGTCGCCAGAAGACAACGGCGTCTAAAGCAGAAGTGATATAAGCTGGTTAAATTATACAATGCAGTTTTCAACAAAGGAAATGCTTTGTATCACCACTTTTAAACATTCAGAGTGAGATTAAGCACCAGTCTTCCGTAACTTCGTAAGTACCATAAGGTTTCTATTTGCAAATCCCATGAATGAGAAGGGATCTTGCTGACGTTCAGTATATAAATGTTTTAGGTATTATATAGCGACAAGAAGAACAATGAAACATTCAGGTTATGACTGAAAACGAAGATTTCATGGCTGAAAATATGTTTTTACAGTTTACATGTAAGTAATGCGATTAGCAGACTAGTTCAGTAGTTATTCAACATTCATATTTCGCGCCTTCCTGCATAATACAAAATAGAAAGAAAGATGACAATAATACAATACGCGGGAATGTAAAATCGATTCGGCAACTTCTCTATCATTTGCCCCGCAGTCTGAGAACCACGGGCTGGTAAGAATATTAAAGTGTCCAACGGCTTTAGTTTCACAACACTTCTTTGCCATTCCCAATTTCTTTCTTAGTGCATTAATGTGTGCAAATCATAATATTCCAAAATAATGTAAAATAGCATGTTCGTAGTACAAGAAGCAATTTGGCGGCTCTTATATGTTTAGACATTTGTTTAGTTATATGGTTTTAAGTAGTGCAACAGATTGTCCCATGATATTAAAATGAAAGCTTCTCTGCAGAATTTTAGAGTTGGTTCACTCCATAGGAAAATGTGTATTTTCATATCAATGAACAGTTTTAATATCGCAAACGATGGAATATATCAGTACAGCTTATAGATGATATTGATATTTTTTCCCTTCTGTTTTATTTTGCGTCACTTTAACTATGTGGCCATATCGCAACAGGTCTGTCATATATATATATATATATATATATATATATATATATATATATATATATATATATATATATAACCGTGAGCTGACCGATTGCTCCACTGGAGCAGGCCGCAACAGATCTATTTGAACATACCTCTAGGGTCGGTGTACGGTGAACAGTTAGCCTTCTAAAGCTCATCCTTGTAGTATACCATCTCGGTTCGTTATATATCCACAGAGATCTTATTGGTAGCGAGTGTACCTTTGTTTCTGTACGTGATGGGCAGATGACAGATCCCTGATCTAAAGCTTCCTAACGTTACGAACAGAGAAGGTAGCAAAAGCAAGACAATTCAACTTTGTGAATCCATGCTGTTGCCTTAGTAACATATCTAATGTTTTTAGTTTTCCAGTACTTTATCATGCACTTTTTGAAGCAATCAGCAATCTTTTGTTGTTTGAAATGTCATATAAAGATTGAAATTTCAAAGTTAGCTTATAACGACCCGCTTTTTAAAGTTTTGGTTATCGCTTTCCCATATCATCCTTGTGCTTGCAACAGAATGCTCACTAAAACCATTTCTAAAAGCGTTTATCTCGATTAACTGAAGTAGTGTAAACATGTCGTCCAAGGGTCACTGACGGCCAAGTAAACACCTGGTGAGTGTTGTCTACAAGCGCCTACAGAATATACGAGGGATGGGGTGTAGCAGTACATTTTGGCAGTCTTTTTAGACACCAAGGTGTTTGATAAGGTGTAGTATCCTGTGTTGGATGTTGGTCTTCCGTCCTATCTTTATAAACTGGTTCATAGCTTTTTCTCAGTTCTGTTTGGATCTAAACGGTTCATCCGTTGGTCTGTTTTCGCAGATATTCATCAAGGGTCGATACATACTGTTGTTTATACAGATAATACCGCCTTGTTTGTATGAGATGCGAATCTACTGACCACCATCAACAACCTCCATTCAGTATTAAATACTATGATAATCTAACTGTTTTGTGATTGGCGCCTTGTGCATAATCAGCCTAAATGTGAAATTATTGTCTATATTCTTCGTTGACCTGAGCGCCAAAACCTCTCACCATAGCCAGTACAGTGATACAATGGAAACGCCCTATTGAAATCGTGAAAAATCTAAAAGTGCATTTTTACCGACCTAACTACATCTGACCTTAACTCAATCTCGCGTATGCCAGGCTATCTAAACTCTATCCTCTGGTCAACAGGAAGTCGTCCGTCAGAAGTGATATCACAATCGTATTCTACACTGCCTTGATACGACCTTTGTTATCATACCTCTGTCCTGCGGGATAGAGCTGCGTCCGGTGTGCTCAAGAGGGTTCATTCGCTTCAAAATAAGATGTTACGTACCGTCTTGGACACTCCATGGTTTGTGCGCAACCAACAATTTTACAGAGAAATCGGTCTGCTTACAGTTGAAGAATTCATCCGCCACCAAGTGCAGGTATTATTTTCCAAGTCACCTTCCGTTCCCATTGGAGCATTCTTCTCTCTTGGCCATCGGCCCACAGAACACGAGAATTCGAGTCTTCTGAGGCAAAATCTATTTTGCCTCCTAAAAATATAGAAATTTGTTTGAACTCTGTCACCATAACCATTACCTCACTGAGGAACCTGAGTGGGGTTGTGTAGATATATAGTATTCTACCTGGTCTGTAAAGCGGGAAACTGCTGCTCAACCATTAAATCTATTTTCTACGATCTCTCTGCCTAAAGTCCAGCAGCAGTGCAACTTTATTTCCTTTCGTCCTAGCTACAAGGGACACTAAGAGTGAATGTTTCACCATAATTGGATTCTTCTTATTATTATTATTACTATTATTATAGTTGTTGTTGCTATCGTAAACTTTATATGAAAGCAGAGCATGCTATGTTCTTCTGTAATAGCCAATCTGTCACATTTTATAAACTGTGTATGTGTGTCATTCCGGAGAGAGGAATATTGGAGGATAGGACGACATGAGACTAACCAACGGGCAGCCAAAACCGACCGCGGGAAGAAAGTCAATGTGGTTGGTCCCTGATATAGTCCAAGCAGTTCATCTCCTCGTGGGGAGAGCTAGGAGCCCGCGCCCTTATCGTGACTTAACTCTCCTAGTCCTACAGACGCGTCCAACGCCATTCTGCCGATGTGTTTCCAAAGTGCATTCACTACCATAGAGGGGCGCTATCACCGCATTCACATAGACACTTACAAACCTGAAAGAGACCGGTTGAAATGAAAGGAGGTGAAATGAAAAAACCTCTCTAGCAGTGATACCCCGGCCTAGTGACTTGGGAACCCCCCGAAAATCCTATAGGTCAGAGAGGTCGGCCGCAGGAATCGAACTCACGACCTCCTGTATGCCAGTCCCATAGGAAACGCCTAAGCCTCCTGACTCGGTCTTGTAAGCAGCTAAATGTAAATATAAAATGAAATTTAAAAAAAATGAGAAAGTATTGGAGAAGGACTAACAGTGAAATGGTCAGTGACTTATCACAGGAACCATTTCTTGAGCAAGATGAGACAGATCCTTGGCAGATTGACAAGTGATGACGTAGCACGGTAAGCCAAAACGTGTGACGTAAAGGAGGTATTGTGAAGCTCGTCACGTATGTGAGGCAGTATTACTGGACGTCTAACTGTATTCGTGTATAGCTAGCGGCAGGTGCTACAAACGGGACCTGAGTATGCCGCTACTTCACCCACTGCACTCTACCATGCTGGTTGCTTCGCAGCTGTCTCTTTCCCCTACCTCTTTCAATCTGCATTTCTCTTATTTTCTTCTCCAGCGTCTCTTTTTTGTGCGCACAGCTTAATCTCCTGCTTTCCTTTAATGCATTTGCTCGTTTCACCATAAGCTTCTCTGTTTACTTTCCCTACCACTTATCTACAGCAGGTAGAGGAAGTACTGCAATCCATCAAAAAAAATCTGATGTGCTCCATTCACATGACTTTCTCTATGTTTTCTGAAACAAATATTCTTACACAAGATTATTATTTTTACCTACATTATGTTAATTAAGACAAACACTGCCAGAAATGGTCTTATTTCTTAGTTCCTTATAAGAAGAAGAGAAATAAGGGAAAACAACAGGCTAAGCGATAGTCAAAGCTTTTAAAAACTGTCGGTACGCGCTTGTCTTTGAAATTTGGGTCTCTTCCCATGGCCAAGAGTAGAAAGCAAAAGATATATGAATCGGATGAGGAGTTCCCTTAAGTATTTTAAAATGTTAACCAATAACAGGGAATATCTCGGAAATGATTAGCTCTGCATAAAAAAACTATATATAATATAAATTGTGTGTATTTTTAACGAGATCTACAGATATGTTTTTGTATATCTCTTGCGTTTACCAGCTTTGTAAGAAAAGTCATTCAGAAGAAAAAGGAGTTCAGGAGCTGTTCCAAGGTAATTCAGCATATGTACATTTTATTTGCCATGTAACCAAATATCTTTAATACACGACTTAATTTAATAAACAAAATCGTTAGAGCCGTATTTTTAGAAAGTCGAGAGATTGCAAGTACGATCCCCGTGGTCGGCCTACCTGGCATGGGTTTTTTGGAGGGTCTCCCCGGGATTTTTTATTATTTTTGTCAGGCTGTAGATGTCTAATTCTGTTCTTGTTTCTTATCTAACAGTCTGTAACTTGGTATGAGTTCAGTCCATTTTCATGGACAATACAATACATATAATACAAAATACAATGATTAACTTTGAACTTATGAATTTGTATGTGTATATATATTTAATCCTATAACCACAGGTTTAGAATTAAGATGATCGCGGATGAGGCCTCACAATCAGAGGGCCAGAGCACCTAAGTCACCCTTTGTAGCTTCCTTCCAGGGGTCGAGAAGGAAGCAGGGAGAGATCCAAAGGTTCACCAGATTCGGATGACGATACGCCAGCTTGGGTAGAGAAACTATAATTTCCAAATCGAACGCATCCGATGCTACCTGAGTCCCACCTTAGGCACCGAGCTTCTAGAGGTCCCCCCAAAGGGCGCCCGCCCGAAGCATCCAAAAGGGGTTTTGACAATGTGGTCCCGGAACAACGCCAGGAAGAAACCTTTACAGAATGTGTAACCACCGCCCAGCCGCAGCATCCAGAACGCAGACGTTTGATTGTTCAACCCTGAAACAGATGACAAGGAAGTGGTGGATATAATAATAAAGGAAAGTCGAGGTAGATGATGAACCTCGCCAGGATTCGCTTGTCAACCCGGGTAAATCACGAAAAAATCCATGGGCCAGGGTGGAAGCTCGCAGAGGACCTAAAGATTTTACCGTTTCAACTATCCTGCTTGGTCCTGCAACCGTAATTCCAAAGAGAGAAATTAGCCACTAAGTAATTGGAGTAGTTAACTCTTTGATATTTAACGATAATGTTCATTTTTTCCTTCATATTATTCTTTTTATTCTTAACTGTTATTTAAACATGAAAAATATATTCTTAATAGTATACGTCATCATTTTGGCAGCTTACAGTTAGGGAAAAACTATTCTTACAAAAGATTATTCTGTTACCTACATCATGCTAATCGAGATAAACATTAGCAGAAATGGTCTCATTACTTACTACCTTGTAAGTAGAAGGGAAATAATCGCTATGTGAAACAAATGAGATTCAGTTCTCTTTGCAAGACCAGAAGTAGAACAAGAGATATGAAACGAAAGATGGCTTGAGGTAAGTTTAAGAAGTTTAAAATCGAAACCATTAACAAAGAATATCTAGGAAACTGTTAACTCTACAGAAAAACGTGTATCGTATAAATTGTCTGTTTTAACAAGATATACATTTTTATAGAGCAAGTTTTAGCCTGTCTTTTTCACTTTACCAGTTACACAAAAGTCATTCAGAGCGAAGAGGTGTTCAGAGGCTATTCCCAGATAATGCAAGATATACATTTCGTTTGTCATGAGTCATTTTTGAGAAAATCAAACTTTTCGAAAAATGTTCCTTGTAAAAGGTAGTGTGTAGGGAGATTTTTTTGAAAAGCTTAATGTCGAAGTTTGGGAAGATCCTAAACTTAAATATCAAGTTTGGTATTTAACAATCTTTTCGTGTTTACGTTATGCTATCCACATACCCACATGGACCTTTTTTCTAAAAAAAAACTTTTTTTGAGGACCCTGAAACTTTATTTCCGGTGAAATTATGGTATCGAATTTTTGAGTGGAGTACCATACCTTCTCTGCCTACACAGTAAATAGGTGCTAGAGATAGCAAAAATAATAAATAAGTTAGCTTTGATATTTAAGCTGACGAAAATGAGTAAGAAAACTTCAATGTGAGGTTTGTGATCGTACAGGCAAGTGACTGCACTTGCTGTGAGGTTGTTTGTAATTTCCTGTAGTAGGCTTGTATGTACTTATATTCTTCATGTTAATGTGGCAAAAGCCATATTGCATGTAGTTTACTCTTTACCAGTACAGTTCAGCGTGAGGAAGAAAGCTCTGCCAGGTTTATTGAACCACAAGAAGCCGGCTAACGATGTGGGTAATTGGCACTTGTCTGCCTCTAACATTGTGTGCATGTGTTCTCATTGTATTCCGTTGTAGAGATAGTGTGTAATGGAGGAAACAGACTTTAATAATAATGATAATAATAATAATAATGATAATAATAATAATAATAATCGGCAGTGAATATAACTGCTTTCATATGCATACTGAAAACATTTCTATTTACTGACAACTTGGGCCTATTTCACAATGTTTTACAATTTGTAAACATATGTTTCACAGGTTAATTTGTAAGGTTGAACTTTAGAAAATAGGTAGAGAAAACCGTGTGACTGGGGCACATTGGATTTTTTCTCCCATATCTTTCAGGTTATTAACACTTCTCTATACCCATCTTCCGCTTCTTCGAAAATATCCTGGGGCCTGTTTCACAATATTTTTAATTTACAAATAACAAGGGAAAGATTACAAAGGTTTGAAACTCTGTTTCACAATAAAAGTTTTTAACTTGTAATGTTTGAGGAACTTTATAAATCCAGATATGTAGCTTACAAACGTAAACACATTCTGTCCTATTTACCATTTCAAAGCGTCGCCAATCACACATTATAAAACAATACTAAAGAGATAAATTCTGTTTCCATATGTCTAGCCATTCGGTAAGTTTTATGTATAATTTAATCTGAAGTATAAATATATTTAATCGTATTTTAAGATTCAAGTATATCAAATATTAACGGCACGCGATTACAAAGTTTCACATTTTAGTATATTGGTTGCAGGCGCGAAGGCGGTTTACTCTAAGCACACTTCTGCATATTGACACCTTAAAAACTCTTTACACGTCTGCAACTGTATAAAATTAATAGCAAGTTCCCATCCAGTCCAAAGCAACACACAGTTGTTTTTGTTTTTTTTTTTTAAGAGCTTCATTTTTCTTGCCTATTGCATGCTGAATGTGATGTTCTATATTGTTAGCCCGCCTGGGTAGTGTGGGGGTAGCGTGTCTCCCTCACATTCAACACGTCGCGAGTTCGAATCTCACTTAGGGTCAGTTACCCAGATAAGGTTTGTTTTTTGTGGGGGGGGGGGAAGGCTCCCTTATCATGTCGTGTAACTTTAAGCTCCATGGATTCCGAGATAATTTGAGCATCATTTCACCAATTACATTCATCGCCCGGTAGCCAGGTTAACGGACGTTAAGCTACAAAAAAAAAAAAAAAAAAAAAAAAAAAATGCATTGCTAAAGGAGTCATCTGAAATATCTCATTATATTCCTGTGATGTAAAATCATTATTAATTCTGAGCCTATAATGTTTTAATGTTTGCCGTCTACCTTTCCTTGATGATTCCCATCATTATCTGAATCGGAACTGCTAGTAAATAACAGTTTATGCAATTTTCAAGTTTATTGCTGTTTTTCTCTGCGTTTTCCTTTGGTATTTAATGGACTTTTCGTTTATGAGCTATGTTCCCATAGACACATAATACTTGTTTCTTAAAACACTTGTTTGGATTAATGGCCGTCAAAACATACATTTCCGGTGAAATATCGGTATAGAATTTTTGGATGGAACACAATACTTTCTCTGTCTACTATGTACGTACATATCAGGTACGTTGTAGAAGGTATAAATGATTCCTCGCATTTTATCTTTAATTTTTGGAAACAAAGGTAAATCACAAGGTGTTGGATCAGGGTACTATGAGGGAAGGTTCTTGATGCAGACCTTTAAGTCATTTGTTTTTCTGTATGCTTTGTCATAATGTAAAATTAGTTTTACTTTTGGACGTTTTTTACAAACAAATTTGCGGTAAACATTTTACACCAATCGGTAGTGCTAAAGAAACAATATGGTTCGTTTTAGAAAAAACAAATAGGTACCATTTTTTTACCAGCAGTGCAAATAAATACTGTTCGAAGGATCTATTGAGTCGACCGACTTCTTTTCAGAATCATAACAATAAATCTAAGATTTATAACTAGTAAGAATATCCCAGACCAAATTTTAAGTGCCGCATTGGATTTTTTCCTAGAGGTTTTCTACATTGCGTTTAGTTATTGATCGGGAGTTAATTTATATGGAATCAGTGACAACGTTTTTCTACGTCTAACTGTTGATGTAAAATGTTTTGGATCTGACTCACACAAAGCCCAAAGTCGTCCAAATAAATTCATAAGATCTTCAGAGATCTTCAACAGTGTACGAACAGCGGCAATATTCCATCTGCAACAGTAGTTCTTGAAATTCATCACTAAGAAAAAACAGATCTCTTTTGAATTCGCTCTTAGATGAAGCTTCTTCGCCAAATGTATTTCTAAGCCTTTAAATTGTTTAAGAGATAATTAATGATGGTTTAAAATTGTAAAAAAAAAAAAAAAAAAAAAAGAAAATCATAGCCCGGAAAAGTTCTCTAGTCAAATTCATTTTTGGCTGAACACAAGATCTTTAAATTATATTTAACAAAGTATTATAGCAAATCGAACAACCAACACGCCAATCAACTCACAGAATATTAAAAAGTAGCTGTCATATATAAAAACAATTTCTTTTTCATGTAAAAATGGAATAATTTTTGTAAAACCAATCACAATGCTCAAATCGATGTAGAAAATGTGTGTAGTTGCGACATAATGTTATAATAATACATTTTAAAAAACATGGCTACTCTAAAAAGTTTCAATGTCACCATCGTGCAAGGTTAAATAATATTTCAACAGCTGAGACAAAATCAATGGTATGTACAGAAAACGTCAGTTAAAAGAAGAAATAATAGAATAAGTCTGGTTTAAGCTTCAGTTACTTGCTTATGCACCACAGACAAAATATAATGTTTTGATATCTTTAATGTTTGTTGAGAATAAGCATTCTAGTGTTTTATTTATGAGAATATTAATATGTGTTATTTTAACTTTTATTGCACATATATTAATTCCAACTTATTTAATTATTTATTATATTATGTTGTCCTGTATTTTATTTATTTTTATTTTTAATTTTATAAATATTAATACCTCTAAAATAACGGTAAAACTGAAAAAAATGGTGATTGTGACTGCACTGCCATCTATCCACATATACTCTTCTTCTTCCTAACAAGGATTAGACTAAAGACCTGTTCCGAGACAGTAAATTGGTCACACCATCTTCTTAATTGCCGTCCAATATTCCTTCGTCTAGAGGGTTGATAAAAAAAAAAGCTTGCCGTGGATATCTCGAAGGGGGCATCCTTAAAATATTGTCTTTCCATTGCTTCTGATAACGTTGAATCTCCTCAATTAAGTTCTCTTTCATGAATTGTGCCCTTATATCAATATTCCTCATTCGGTCTAATCTTGTTATTCCCAATAATGGTTGTAGGAATCTCATTTGAGCTGCATATAGTGTAAGCAATACTCTGGATGGCACCCTAACCCCATCTGCTTGTCGTGGAGCTAAGTAGTAAGTATGGTGTGAGGAGATGGGACGTTAAAAGGCACATACAGCACATAAGACACATATACCACATAAAGCAAAATTTAATACCATAAAACATGCGGAAGTTAAAGGTATAAAGATTGATAGATTTCCTATAAAACGAATATCCTGAAAATTCTTTACATTATGAATTACCATTCCCACATACATAAATAATAAAGCCTTAAATAAATTAATTAATTAATTTATTCTCCTTCATTCCATTATTATCTTCCAATAAAAATATATACCTACCCCGCCGACGCTTCATTAAAATATGTTTTTTAATTCAAGCTATGGCATCTTCATCTTTATTATTCTTAAACCTTTTAAAAACAAAACTTTGAAATATTCTATTGTTAAATTATTGTTAAAAATTGAGATTTTGATCAGTTAGGATTAAGGGATAATTCTGTAAATAATGGATATCAGTGTACAAATCCGGCTATAATAGCAAATACGGCCCCTATAGAAAGTACACAATGAAAGTGAGCTACAACATAATATGCACTTTGCTATCTGACTACGGATGGTAGAAGAGATGGTAGCACCATCTACTTGGCGCGAAGCGAAGGTAATAGGTTTCGGAGATGAGATCATAAAAGGCTACTGTCCATCATATACTGTCAACGAGGTACCTTACCGAAAAGTTCCGTCGCGATATGACCAAGTTTTCACAATGACGTAAAATAAAATACTACTAAGAAAAAAAATGATCTGTCTTAACGTGTCATACAGCGAAAACGAAAGCCTGATATTCCGTTGAGTTTAAGGCCTAAAAGGGTTTTTTTTTCTTATTATTTATTTTATTAACGTCCTTTAATCTGGTAGTGATATCGGATGCTGAATGAAATGTATAAATTATGCTCAAATGAGATCGGCATTTATAGAGCTTACAGTTACCCGACATTCGTCAGTCAGGTTAAGGGAAAACCCCGGAAAAATCTTCTCCGGGTAACTCACCCTAGCCGAGATTCGAACTCTGATTGTGTTTTCTTGCTCTTATTAACACAAGTATAATGCGATGTGTGGTTAGGTTACTGTTAGTAATTGTGTACGCGCGCGCGCGCGTGTGTGTGTGTGTGTTTGTGTGTGAACTGGATTCAAGTAACCGGTACATCGGAAGTTGGGTTTACCACCTCTAACATTACTGTTCTACTGGATTACTCTAATATGATAGGGCTGATAGTTTTCATCCTCGCATGCGCAGTATTAACAAAATAGATAGGTATATGTTACCTTTGTTTTTATTGTATTAGAACTGTTGCGGAATAATGTGTTAGAGTTCTTCTAAGTGTTTACATCTCCACTTAAAACCACTAGTATGTGCGCTTTTCTTTCCTTCCTTCCTTCCTTCTTTCTTTTATTACTATATAATGTAAGTGCGAAACTAAAGCCGATTTTTACTTTACCTATACGTACTATGAACATAGTGTATAGAGAAGGCTTTGTATTGCACATAAAAATTCGAAACCGAGATTTCACCGGAAATACATATTTTGGAACCTCCTGAATCCAAAAGAGAAAGGTCCGTGTGCGTTTGTGCACGTGCGTGTGTGTTTGTCTGAGGACAGCATAGCTCAAAAACAAAAAGTCCGTTAAATACCAAACTTGGTATTTAAGTTCAGTATCTTCCAAGAATGCGACACGAAAATTATCAAGAAAATCCCCCCACCCCAACTATCTTTTACATGGAAAAGTTTTCGAAAACTTTGATTTTCTCAAAAATCGCTCTAATAGTTTTCATTAAAATATAGTATATTAAAGATATTTACCTGACAAATAAAATGTATATCTTTGATTTTCTGGGAATAAGCTCTAAAGACCAATTTATTCTGGATGAATTTTACGAAATTGTGTATAACTGGCAAACCGTAAGAGATACACATACTTAACAGAAAATGTATGTTATATACATTTTTTTCATGAAGTGGATCGTTTTTGAGATAATCCTTTTTATTGGTTTCAGCCTTAAAAACATACTTTTCTCATATGGGAATTTGTCAACTCCTGTCCATACAAAGGAACTTCAGTCACATAGCAACCAGATTTTTAGTAATACTTTAGACTATGCTACTCTCTTATTTCCCTTATACTTGTGTGGAAGAAAGTAACAAGACTATTTCTGCTATTTTTTTCTCGATTAACATGAAGTAAAAACAAGCATAAGCTTTTTAAAAATAATTTGTTGCATATATGTAGAGAAAGGCATGTGAATTGAAAACATCAGATTTTTTCATCTTGGCCAGGCAAAGAGAATGGAATTTAAAACCATCAAATAGTGACCGGTTTTTAAAACAGTTGTCGCTTTAACTTATTGCATTTCCTTAATCCCATTGTATAAGAAAATCATATCGTAATAAAATAATTTCTGCTACGTTTATTTTGCTAGGCATATTGCTAGATAAAAGAATAAGGTTTTGTAATAATAGTTTTCCGCAGCACGGATAGAGAAAGTTGTGTCATTGTAGCACCTCAGCTTTTTCATTATTATATCTTTCCTTTGTTTTCTTTAAGCAATCAAAAATAATATTTTACAGTTATTATTCCAGTGAAAAAACAAGACCAATATCGTTACCTTCCTAGAAACCTTATTTATAGAAATAGCGGAATAACTGGTTAGTTTGCGGCCAAGTTTTGCACTAAAAAAAACCCAATTTGCAGCGTCATTACAAGTCCAAGCAAGTGAGTACGACAGTTGCCAATGAGAAGAACGTTTCTTCCAAATTGTGTTCGTTGCCAATTAATTACCAAGATGCCTGTTCAAATTCACTGCTATAAATGTGAATTTTTTTCATAACAAATTCATTCTCATACTGTTGGCAATACAATCCTATTGCTATAGCATTAGCATTAACCAAGTTCCGGAGTTTGTTGTTTTATTACGTTGGTACTAATAATTGTCATTAGTTTTTTTTTTTGTTTTTTTTTTTTTTTTGCAATTATTTGTGTCACGACTACCAATTACCATAAAACCTATGAAAATATGCATATCGGAAGTCGGCAATTATTGTTCTGCCAATCATAAACCTACAATAGTGTATTAAACAATGAAATATGGATCATGTAATTTCAAACGCAAGATGTTGAATACTGCCACAGTACTGAATAAATGATCGTGCTTGCTTTCCGCACTAAGCGCACAGTAAGCGATTCCTGAGTATCGAGCAACATTGCTTTCTTTACTTTACTTAAAGGGCAACCAGTTGGGGAACCCCTGCTTTATACCTTATTTTTGCTCCGCGACAAGCAAATGGGGTTAAGGTGCCATCCACTCTAACTGTTTTAACTATCTGTGGATAGATGGCAGCTCAATTGCTATTAATATCTAATTTTACTTTCTCTAGCCCCGTATGTACAATGTATATAGGGATAGAGAAATATTGTATTCCACCCAAAAATGCGATGTGGAGATTTCACCGGAAATACATGTTTTAGGACACCCTGAATCCAAAAAAAAATCAGAAACAGGTCCGTGTGTGTGTTTGTGTGTGTCTGTGGACAGCATAGCTCATAAACGAAAAGACGGTTAACAAGGATGAGACACGAAGATTTTCAAGAAAATCCCCCACCCCTAACTACCCTTCATGTAAAAATGTTCGAAAATTTTGTTTTTCTTAAAATGGCTCTAACGATTTTGATTAAAATAATGTGCATTAAATATATCTACCTGACAAATAAAATGTATATCTTGAATTCTCTGGGAATAGCCTCTGAATATTACTTTATTCTAGATGAATTTTACGGAATTGTGTATAACTGGCAAACCGTAAGAGATAGAGGAATGCTTATATAACAAAAAATGTAGAGCTCGTTAAAACGTACAATTTATGTAATATGCATTTTTTTTCGTGGAGTGGCTTGTTTTTTAGATATTCCTTGTTATTAGTTTCAGCTTTAAAAAAGCACTTCTCATATAGGAATCTGTCAACTCCTGTCCATACAAGCAAAGGAACTTCAGTCACATTGCAACCAGCTTTTGACTATCGCTTTAACCTATGCAACCCCTTATTTCGCTTCTACTTACAAGGAAGCAAGTAATAAGACAATTTGTTAATTTTTTCTCGATTAGCATGAAGTAAATAGAATCATAACCTTTATAACAATAATTTGTTGCAGAGATGTAGAAAAAGTCATGTGAATGGAACACATCAGATTTTTAATGCTTGTATCATGTTTTCCTATATGCAATGGCTTATAAGACATATTTAGATTCTATGGAATGTATACCCAAATTAGAACAATGATAAATGTCAGAGTGACGAAATTTAACTTAGTGAACTTTAGTGAGGTCACAAGTTGGAGTGAACGTCTTGACACGTGTTGCATCAGTATCTTCCTGCGCGTGTGGAAAACCAAATGTGTTAAAAATCTTTAGATATTAAAATGTATAAGCACGTTGCTTATCTTAGATGCATTAATACATATTAAAGTGGTCCATGATCCATTAAACATAGACTCAGTGGATATTAACTGCTAATCAGTCTTTCAAATTTCATTTGTTTACCTTCTCAAATTACTTATACAGGGCGTTTCAAAAATGTGGATGTTGTTTTTCAGAACCTATGTGATACGAAAATACAGTTTTCAACTCCAATAAAGGCACAAGCCCGCCTGGGTAGTGTTGTGGTATCGTGTCTGCCTCACATTCAACAGGTCGCGAATTCGAATCTCATTTAGAGTGAGTTACCCAGATAAGGGTTTTTGGGGGTTTTCCCTTATCCTGAGAAGAGAGATGTCGAGTAACTTTAAGCTCCATGGAACCATGGATCATTTGAGCTTCATTTCATCAATGTTATTCATCGTCCGATATGACCAACCAGGTTAAATGACGTTAAGGTACAAAATAATAATAATAATAATAATAATAATAATAATAATAAAGGTACATCAACAAAACATGATCAGTGTGGATTAGGCAGTCAACAAAACGTGATCAGTGTGGATTAGGCAGCTTCCCAGGAACAAAGCCGCGTGCCTACCCCATGCTAGTGAGGTAACGCAGGTAGACTGCGAAGCACCGAGTCTCATACTGCAGCAGGTTTTTCGTAAACATATGGGCATGCTATACAGCGGTTAGCAAGGGATCCGTTATCTTATTGTTTATTCTCCCAACATATAATTTTATCATAACAATGATGAATAAAAGGAAATTACGGAGAAAATACATACGCCGCTAATATGTATTATATTTTAGAGGCCATTTAACGCTAGTGATCTTGGGGATTGAGGCAAGGAACTGATAAAGACAACAGAGGCAAGAATTCTATCAGAATCTACCAAAATATTGTAAATAAAGCTAAAGAAAAATAAAAATCTCCCTTGCAGTGAGACAAGAAGTTTATTTTACTCTCTTTAACTTGTAATACTAAACGAAACATTTGATAACAGCAAGTCCTTGTTGGCATTCACAATAAGTTTTTAAGTGTTTACTATTAGGATAAATTCAAAATTATAAAAATAATAAGTACAACATATTCTTGGTTAGGGCAAAATGTGCATGTTTCGGATTCGAGAGCAATCTCGAAATTGTGCGAGTCATAAGTAGTATTTTTAATAGGCAACTGTACTTTGCCCCTTTACCTGGAAGCTAGGACAGTTTTGCTGATTACGAATAAGGAGAAATCTGTTTGTTTTTACGGCACGTAATTGCCAAGAGCACGCTTTGAGGAGTGAATATGTGAGCAACACATACAATTGCTCCGTGCTATGACATAAACTTAGGACTAATTCACGTATACACTACAAGGCTGATATTTGTTGCTTTTTTAAAGTAGCGTGTATAATTCCTCTACGCAGTGAAGATACTTCTGTGTTGCTTACAAAGATTATGTATACTTCATACCCGATATGCAAGGTCGATTCAATAAATAAGTGGAAAAGTTGTATAAAAATCTGATGTGTTCCATTCACATGACTTTCTCTACAACTCTGTAAGAAATTGTTAAAAAGCTTATTCTTCTATCTACATTAGGCTAATTGAAATAAACATTAGCAGAAAGTATCCTTATTACTTGGTCCCTTATAAGTAGAATGGCAAAAATTACGATGTCATCTAGCTGTACGACAAACAAACTTCTATTCAAAACATTAATCCGTTATCTACATCATGCTCATCAAGATAAACATGAGCAGAATTAATCTTATTATTAGCTTCATTAGGGAAATAGGAAAATACCCAGATTAAAGCGATAGTACCTTTCTATAAAAACCGGTTGCAATGTGAAACAATTGCATTTCCAATCTCTTTACTCCTCAAAGTATACAGACGAGAAACGAAAAGAAAGATATCTTCCCACTTAAGAAAAGTTTAAGTGGCTAAAATTGAAACCAATAATCCCGAATATCTCGAAAACATAACTCCACAAAAAAAAAATGTATTACCTCCACATGACTTTCTCTAGCTGCTCTACAAACAAACTTCTTACACACGATTATTCTTCTTTCTGCACCATATTAATCGAGATAAACATTAGCAGAATGTTCTTATTACTTGGTTCCTTATAAGTAGAAGGGAACTAAATGAGTGCACTATGCTAAAGTGATAATAAAATGTTTTAAAAGCTACCATTGCTTCTTTGCTTCGCAAGAATTAGAACAAAAGAAAAACGAACACTTCCTTACTGAAAAAAGTATAAGTGCTTTACAATTGAAAATGATAACAAGAAATATCACGGAAAGGGTAACCTCAACAACTGAAACGTAAAGGACATTTTTTGTACAACAAGTCTTTGTCTATCTTAATAGTAGTTAAGCAAAATTCGGCAAAATTCATCCAGAATAAAGAGATCTTCAGAAAATTTAAGACATACATATTATTTGGAATATAAATAGCTTTAATATATGGAATTTTAATCAAAATCATTTTGAATAACTGACAACAAATGTAAATCTTATTATAACACACAATTTATGTCATGTACATTTTTACTTTCTTTAGTTTTCTTTTTTTGTAGTGTTTAACGCCACCTTTAACTACTAATGGCACCGCAGGCGGTGACACTGATGATACATGAATGATGACGGAGCGCCGGTGGAATGTGAGGGCGGGGAAAACCAGAGTACCCGGATAAAACCAAGCCCAGCGCCGTTTTGTCCACCACAAATCTCACATACGGTCGCTTGGGATCGAACCCCGGCCGTCGAGGTGAGAGTCGAGTGGCCTAACCACACGGCCACGGCGCGGCCCTTACTTTCTTTCTTTGGCCCGCAAATACATAGTTGATAGAGAAGCATTGTATTCCACCCAAAAATTCGATATCGAAATTTCACCGAAAATATGTTTTGGGGTCCCCTGAGTCCGAAAAATGTCATTTTTGGAAAAAGATCCGTGTGTGTGTGTGTGTGTCTGTGTACAGCATAGCTCAAAAACGAAAAGACCGTTAAATACCAAACTTGGTATTTAAGTTTGGTATCTTCCAAGAATGCGAAACGAAGATTTTCAAGAAAAAACCCCACCCCCAACTACCCTTTGCATGGAACTTTTTTCGAAAATGTCGATTTTTTCGAAAATGTCGATTTTTTCAAAATTGGCTCTAACGATTTTGATTAAAATCTCGTATATTAAAGATATTCACCTGACAAATAAAATGTGTATCTTGAATTTTCTGGAAATAGCCTCTAAAGACTACTTTATTCTGGATGAATTTTACGGAATTTTTCATAACTGCTAAAACCATAAGAGATAGACAAAAACTTACCACACAAAAAATGTAGAGCACGTTAAAACACATAATTTATGTTATATACATTTTATTCGTTGAGTTGTCGTTTTTTTAGATATTCCTTGTTATTGGTTTACTTTTTTCATTCAGGAACTTGTCAACTCCTGTCCATACAAACAAAGGAACTTCAGACACATAGCAACTAGCTTTTGACTATCACTTTAACCTATGGTACTTCTTTATTTCGCTACTACTTCCAAGGAAGCAAATAATAAGTATGTTTCTGCTAATTTTTTCTCGATTAGCATGAGATAAAAGCGTTTTAACAATAATTTGTTGCAGAAATGTAGAGAAACTCATGTGAATGGAACACATCAGGTTTGTTTCCTTTTTTTTGTTTTAATATATTTGGTTATTTACTGAATGACTTGTAGTTAATACATTGTTTTATACATACATTAGAGTGGATCTATTTTTCCATATTAAGATATACAGGCATTTTATTAATCCATTTCTGTGTGTATCCGACGTTAAGAGCGGTCTATTATGAAGAAGAAACTGTCAACACAAATGCGTCATTTAGTTTCGCCTACCCCATTTAGTTCAGCTGGAACATCTCGTTGAAGATAATGCAACGCGCTGTAAACGATATATACAGTTAAAACTCAACAAATATTAGCGGAAAAACAGAAAAACAATGTTTCTGAAAAATGTTGCTTAGTTTATTTCACTTCATAGTTACACATTTAGGAGGCGCCGTGGCCGAGTGGTTAGAACGCTCGCCTCCCATCTAGGCAGCCCGGGTTCGAACCCAAACGCCCACATGTGTGATTTGTGGTGGACGAGCGGCGTCTGGGCCGGGGTTCTCCGGCTTCCCCGCCACTAATTCCACCAATTACTCCATCATCACCTTTCTTATCATCCATTTCGCTTACATTTCATATCATCCACTTCCTCACGCTCATGCCTGGCTACGGGCCGATTACTCGCTCCAGGTTCGCCATTCTGTGATTTCTAAATGTAAATGGAAAGTGGTTTCATGACGTTGGCTCCCCGGCAGCAAACAATTTTAATATCAACTTCCTCAAAATCGAACGTTTGTCACATATTTTTTACTTCCTCTACCAGATACATTATAGGAAGTAAAGGTAGCTATTGCATTTCATCAAAACCTTCGATATCGATATTTCATCAGAAATACTTGTTTTGAGAGCCCTAAATCCAATAAAAGAGTGTTTATAAAAGGGTCACTATGTGCTTGCGTGTGAGCTGCGTAACTCCCAAACGAAAAGTCGGATATATGCCAAACTTGGTATTGTGTTTAGTATCTGCCAAAATTGAGACATTCAGTTTTTAAGAGACTCCTCTGACTCTAAACTACCCTTTGCTTTTTTATAAAAATGGCTCTAACGATTTTAATTTCAATACCAAACGTTAAAGATATTTACATGGCAAATAAAATGTATATCTTGAATTATCTTGCCTGTAAATAGCCTGTGAAGTTATCTTTATTTGAAAGGATTTTTTTTAATAATGTTGTATGTATACGTTAAGCGATAGACGAAACCGTATCACAAAAATAGTGGGAATCTTTAAGGCACACAATTTATTTTATAACACAAGCCTTTTCCGAGATTGTTATAAATTTTTGTCATTTTTAAAGTTCTGCCGATGTTCTGTTATTTCTCGCGATTACATGGAAAGAGAACGAAATTTTATGGTCAGCGTATTCGTGTGGAGTCCAGCTTTTAAATATTTAACTATTTATATCTATAGGTAAAGTAGATAAAAGGTTTTTGAAAGAATAGTTTATATAGCCTTTAATAAGTCATAGGTAGTACAGAAAGTCATGCGATTGTAACAAATTCTTCAGCTCCCCAAAGTGTAGTTTTACAATTAGAGTATTTAGATTTCAACACCATATCTCAAATCACCTGATGAAAGAACAAAAGGCTTCTACTCTATTTTTTATTTTAATTTTGTTTCTGTACCATTTGCAGCATATGTTCTATATTTGTAGTTCAGTATTCACCACAGAGACACGTGTTAATATTATAAATGTCAATATCTAACAGTTTTTTCAATAAGCATTAGGTATTAGAAAACTCGCCTCAAACAAATGTGAGGCATTGCAATATGCTAAAGCTCAGGATCTGGTTCCTTTTTAACGAATACGAACACTACAGTCTGATCGTCAGGATGGACAGTCGATACTTGGAGGTCATAGCCTTGATTCTGCATGTACCTCAGCATCTTACCTTTTCCCATTTGTTCATGTGAATAATCCAGTGATAACGCCCTAATGTTAATGTCCTTAAAAGGAATTGTTTTGAGCACATCCAGCTCATTACCCTTGACATCCAAGCTTAAATAGTCAACCACGGTACGATTCAGTGCAAGCAACAGCGAATACAGCGGCAAACATTGAACGTCCGTAAAAACAATCTTTTTGGAACCAGCTCCAAATTTCGAGGTTTTCCCAGTGTTAAGATCGTGTCTGATAGTTTTCACATGAGGATAAGTAAAAATACTAAGGCACGAGGGAGATAGCCACACTTTCCGCTTCTTTTCTAGTATTTGAGCGAACTTAATGGGATCAGGTTCCACAAGAAGACCTGTCCAGTTGAGACGACGTTCCAAAACAAGGGTGTTGCTGCGCATCTCGCCATCGGATGCTCTAGCTTCCACAAAGAAGCCATTGGCTTCGTAATATAGCATAAACGCTATATTTTCCGCCATTTCCATGGAGATGGCATCTAAATATGGATTCTTCAATTTGTATGGAACGCTGTGAGGTAAGGGTGGTATTAGAAAATTGCCCCTTATAGCAGTTATCAGTAAAGGGTTATTCATGTTCACTTTTGCATCATTCAGCTCTTCCAGGTAGGTTAAGTTGTGAACATGATAAAAAATTGTTGGTTCTGTGGGTCTCTGTCTTGAATGAATTCTCAATATTTGATGAAGCACTAGCATGCTCGCACCAAAAGTTAGTACCACTGTCAGGAAAATCAGTCTCTTTCTTGAATTCATCTTCCCATCGCTGCTATATCATGTCAGGCGTGAGCCTAAGAAAGAAAATATCCAATGTAACAATCACCCATTATCTCTATACATATATATGGATAAGTTTAATTTTGAGTTTAATGCGAAATAAATGTAAATGGCATGTTATTTATGGACGCTCTTTAACTGCTGTGGTTCTCAGCGTCCCATTCTATATTGGGCGTGAAAGACCACTCAATTTTGCTCAGAGGCCTCTCTATTAGGCTTGAGGTTCTTTTACGTGCCGTAAATCTACGACACGGGACCAACGGCTTTACTTCCCTTCCGAAGGAAGCCATGCTAAGGATTTTTACGCCCGAAAAAAATCCATCGTCCTCCGCCGGGTTTGAACCCGCGAAGTCAGCATGGTAACCATTACACCATGGAGGGCGACGCCAAATGAGAAAATATATTTGCTAAATATGAAGTTATTATTGAGAAATGTAGTGAATACACACACATAATGCATATAAATATATGCAAATACTAATATAATGTTAGTGTAATTTTTTCTAAAAATGTGTCGCCTTCCTTGGTCTGCCGGTAACATGCTTGTCTATGGTGTCAAGGTTTTTTTTTTTTTTTTTTTTTTTTTTTTTTTTTTTTTTTTTTTTTTTTATTTATTTTTTTTTTTTTAGGTGTAAAAATCCTTAGCATGGTTTTCTTCAGAAGGGAATTAATCCGGTGTTTCGTGAAAGCAATAACTCGGAATATCTCAAACGGGAGGATATCTTGCTTTTCCTCTCTCTTTTGTTTACTCCTAGCAATAAAAGAGAACAAATTTCAATTATTTCACTTAGCGATCGGCTTTTAAACGATTTGACTATCGCTTTAGTCTAGTGTATTCCCTAATCTCCCTCTTTTTTTTTACTTTCTCTATACGTACTATATACATAGTGTATAGAGAAGGTATTACATTGTACCCAAAAATTTGATATCGAGATTTCACCGGAAATACATGTTTTGAGGCCACCTGAATTCAAAAAAAGCATTTTTAGAAAAATTGCCCGTGTGTCTGTCTGTGTGTCTGTGGGCAGCATAACTCAAAAACGAAAAGACCGTTAAATACCAAACTTGGTATTTAAGTTCCATATCTTCCAAGGATGCGACACGAAGATTTTCAAGAAAATTCCCCCAACCCCACATGGAAAATTTTTCGAAAATTTTGATTTTCTAAACAATGGCTCTAACGAGTTTGATTAAAATATCATATATTAAATATATGTACTTGACAAATACTTTGTCTATCTTGAATTTTCTGGAAATAGCCTCTGAAGACTATTTTATTCTGTATGCATTTTACGGAATTTTGTGTAACTGGTAAACCGTAAGAGATAGACAAAAACTTACCACACAAAAAATGTAGAGCATATTAAAACACACAATTTATGCTATGTACATTTTTTTCGTGGAGTTGATCGTTGTGAGATACTACTCCTTGTTTTTGGTTTCAGCTTTAAAACTTATAATTTTCTCATACAGAAATTTAAGAATTGCTGTCCATACAAACAAAGGAACTTCAGTCACATAGCAACCATCTTTTGCTATCACTTTAACCTATGTTACTCCCTTATTTCGCTTCTACTTACAGGGAAGCAAGTAATAAGACTATTCCTGCTAATTTTTTCTCACTTAGTATGAAGTAAATAGAAGCATAAACTTTTTAAGAAAATTTTGTTGCAGAGGTATAGAGAAAGTCATGTGTGATGGATTACATCAGATTGCACATCTTTCTTTTGTGAGAAAAAAAAAATATATATATATATATGTATATATATATATATGACGTTTCGCAGGTTTTTTACCTATTTCTCGCCGTGAATGGCAACACATTGCGTCAATTTAATGATTAAGTTTTAAGTAATTATATTAAAGTGTAGTTTTTATTGTGAATGGTTCCTTATGCTATTGTTTAACATAGTGGATGATATTATGTGAAGCTATGTGCTGGGGACAGCCAGTTGCGTCATTCAAGAGAAACCAGCTTAAATATCCATATTATCTTTATTTAATAATGAATTATTGTATTACAGATACTATGATATATCACAAAAATAAAATGTTGAGACAAAGGGCGTGAAATTTCAAATGTATATATTTTGTATGGATTTTTCTGAAAATTTTGTGTGATTTCATTGTTGTGTTAATATAAATAACAAATTTCATTCAAATTGGATAAATACTTTGAAAGATATAAATTACTTTATAAATTTTATTATGTAAATCCTGCATAATCGAAGTATCTAGCGTCCCCAGGTTGGGTTGGCAAAAATCGACCTGAGTAGCTCAGTTGTTTAGGTGCTGGCTTTTTGAACTCAAGGTCGCGTGTCCAAACCCGATCCAGACAGATGGTTTTAAGGTGCTTAAAAGCGAAAGCCATATGTGAATAGATTTACTGGCATGTTAAAGAACTCTACGGGACGAAATTCCGGCACACCGGCAGCGCTGATGATCTTGGCAATTGACAGTCTTAATAGTGATAGCGATGATGTTGATAATAACAACAAAAGCAACAATAATAATAATAATAATAATGATAATGGTGATAATGATGATAATGGCGATAATAATAACAAATAATAATTAATAAATAAAGTATAATAAATAACAATAACAATAATAATAGTTAATAATAATTAATAATAATAACAATAATAAAAATAACAACAGTAATAATAATAATAATAATAATAATAATAATAATAATAATAAACGGCGACTTGAGAAATTGGCTCTTAAAGATTTGTAGTACGACTGGTGAGCACCAATTTGGAAATAATATTCATAGCTTTAATGCTAGGACGATTGTGGGGTAGTAGTGTGAAATTTCGTACAAAAAGCACAAATAAAACAACAGAAAAAGCAAATCAGTGGTATAACCTTTAGCGGACTATCGGCAACTCGCAATGGAAGAATACTCTCTATTCTATGTTGGTACCTTTCAAGTCTCGGGGAAGCATTTAACTAAGGCATAACTATTGTTGGTAAGTTATCGACATTTTGGATAATACAAATAATTATCAAACTATGCGCAATTAAAGCAAGTTAAAGTAATACGTAAGTTAGGTTATCAGTAGCTGTACCTATATGAGACATGCTGAATGATGTTTGAAGGTTCTTTCCTTTTATGCAACCCAAGTTAAGCCTTAAATGTTACTTACTGCGAACATGTAATACCAGTTTTTACATGCGCTAAAGTTTTATCCACCAAGTTAAGAAAACAAACAGCACATGTCTACTGCTTTCCCGTCAGATTTATTATTATTTCAATGAAGAACAAACGAAAAGCGATCCAAACAATGGGGTACCTAATAAAGTATGTGTCATGGAAGTATATATTATTCGGAACCTTGTCTAGGTTGAAACGCTTACCAGTTACTGAAAAAGCAAGCCGTCATTAGCTACTGGATGGATCCATCAGGGCAAGCGATAATGCATTGCATCATTCCATAATATGCTTTAAAACATTACCATGCTACGTTTCTAGCCCTTTTATAAAGAAATATATACAGTTGGCATCAATATATTTACGATTGAGGAAATATCAAACTTAGCCCGCTGTTTTTACTTTCACCATACGCACTATGCACATAGCGTATAGAGAAAGTATTGCACTCCACCAAAAATTCGATACCGAGATTTCACCGGAAATATATGTTTTAGGGTCCCCAATATCCAAAAAAAGCATTTTCACAAAAAGGTCCGTGTGTCCGTGTGTCCGTGTGTCTGTGAACACGATAACTCAAAAACGAAAAGTCGGTAAAATACCAAACTTGGTATTTAAGTTTAGTATCTTCCAGGGATGCGACAAGAAGATTTTGAGAAAAATCCCCCCACCCCCAACTACCCTTTACGTGGAACTTTTTTCGAAAATTTTGATTTTCTCAAAAATGGCTCTAACGATTTTGATTAAAATTTCGGATATTAAACATATTTACCTGACAAATGAAATATATATCTTGAATTTTCTGGAAATAGCCTCTGAAGAGTAGTTTATTCTGGATGAATTTTACTAAATTTTGAATGACTGCTAAACCGTAAGAGATGGACAAAAACTTACTACATAAAATGTAGAGCACTTTAAAACACACAATTTATGTTATATACATTTTTTTCGTGGAGTTCGTCGTTTTTGTGACATTCCTTATTTTTGGTTTCCGCTATGAAAAACTATACTGTTCTCATACAGGAACTTGTCAACTCCTATCCATATAAACAAAGGAACTTCATTGACATGGCAACCAGCTTTCGACTATCACTTTAACCTACGGTTGTCCCTTATTTCGCTTCTACTTACAATGAAGCGAGTAATAAGACTATTTCTGCTAATTTTTTCTGATAGCATAAAGTAAATAGAAGTGTAAGCTTTTTAAGAATTATTTGTTGCAGGGATATGGAGAAAGTCATGTGAATGGTACACATCAGATTTTTTCATTTTGCAACAACAATCTGTCCTTAACATTACGAAATTACAAACGTATATTTTTACAATTTGCAAGCATTGCCCCGATTTCTATTAGCTTTCAATACCGATGCAAGTGCCTAGCAAAAGCTGTGACAGCCTCATAACTGAACTGAGCATTGCTCTCAACATTTTACAGGCAAAGGAAGTGAATTATGCCTTTAACATTTTACTGGTAAAAGGGCTAAAATTGTTTAACATAATCTAGAAAACTTCGAGTTGCTTTGTTAGATCTGTCTTCAGATAAGAACAAATTATACGTCTTGCGTCTTAAGGAGGCATTGTTTGATGTAGCTTTATTACACAATTCCTTGATCTTTTCTTGTCAAAACTATATCTAGTAAAGGTAGTAAGCCTTAGTTTTGGTTGTAGATATTAAAACTATAAGTACCATAAAAATCTGTAGCCTATTAAACAAAATTACTATTTATAGTTGGTATGCCAGATTAAGTAAAATGTTTGAAAGTTAAATCAACCCTGTATTGTAGACATAAAAAGAAATTTAAATGAGATTTGAGCAGGCACAATGTACTATTAATGATAGGTAGAAAAGATATTGCTCTCCACCCAAAAATTCGATACCGAGATTTCATCGGAAATACACGTTTTAGGATCCCCTGTATGTAAAAACAGCATTTTTAGAAAAAGATTCATGTATATGTTTGTCTGTGAACACGATAACCCAAAAATGTAAAGCGGTAAAATACTAATATTGTATTTAAGAATGAGAGAAGAAGCCTTTAAAAAAAATTTCCTCCACCCCAAATTATTCTTTAATGGAAAAAATAAAAAATGCTTATTTTCTCAAAAATGGGTACAACGATTTTGATTAAATTAATGCAATATAATTACTGTATATGAAAAAAATTAATATTTTGAATTTTATGGGAATAGCCTCTGATGACTTCTTCATTCTTGATGGCTTTTCCATAACTGGTAAACCGTAAAAGATAGACAAAAACTTACTATACAAAAAATGAATATCTCGTTAAAACACATAAATTTAGCGCTATACGATTTTTTTTCGAGAAGTTGACCATTTCCGAGATATTTCTTGTTATTGGTTTCAGTTTTAAAATACTTTAACTTTTCAAATACGAGAATTTATCAATTCCTGGGCATGTAAAGAAACGGATTTCAATCGCATAGCAACCAGTTTTTAAAAGAGTAACTATCGCTTTAGCCTATTTCCCTACTTATAAGGAAGCAAGTAATAAGACAATTTTTGATAATTTTTATCTCGACTAGTATGCAGTAGATAGAAGAATGGGCTTTTAACAATAATTTGTTACAGAGATATAGAAAACGTAATGAGAATGGAATATCATTTTTAACAAATAGGAGAAAAGTTATATATAGAAGGAGCTTCACTTTGGTTCAATAAATTTTCTATTTCTTCCCCAAACCTCAGATTTTAAAAGTCGACTTAAAATAACTATTTCAAAGACTGCTGTATCTTGAAGGTGCCCAGTTTTCCCTTCGAAGAACTTTAATCTATTTGTCTCACACATCGGATATTGAATGCGGAAACCTGTGTAAATATTAAAATGGCATTCTAACTGCTAAACACATGTGTGTCATGTTTCAAATATTAATTTAATTGACCCATATAAAGTGAATGGCAATAATTTTAAAATGCAGAATCTATGGTAGTTGCGTAGCTGTGAAAGCTAAAACTTTAGTCCTCAGGCATTTGGGTGTTATTACAACCATACCAAAGCAGTGTAGTCCCATGTTTTATTTCAAATACTATTAAATACACTGTCTTAAATTTCACAATCGAATCGAAAGCTCCAATATGGCGTCTTCTGTGCAGACGACGCAACAGCTCGATTTCATTCGTAAAGAAGTCCGTTTAGCTCTCTCTCCCTCCCTCTCCACAGTATATACTCAACCTCCATTGATATGTGCATTTCTCTTTTACCTCCTCCTCTTCCTTCTCCTGTAGAATAATTAAAAAGGTTTAAAGATGGAAAACTATGTGATAAATTTGAGAGGAAATGATTTGCAGGATGAGATCAGGAACACTGTTTTAAAAGGTTTGGAAGCAGAAAATGTGGAAGGGTGTATTATATGTGGGGAGCTTGAACGAATGTTTTATTATTAGAATGTGATTAAAATCGGAAGAGATGGAAAAGGGTATATGGGGAATAAAAAGGGATAAATCACAGATCAAAATTATAGCGATTAAAATGCTGACTGATGAGGGAGTAAACAGGAATAAAATGACGGGACAATAATTGGGAAAAATAAAGAAAAATGAGTTAGAGCCGTTAAGAAATGTCAGAGAACTGAAGCATAAGTGGATAATAGTTAAACAGTGGAATGTCCAGAGTATGCAACAACTCTGTGATTGTGTTGTTAAGAAGCCTCATATAGATGGACACTAAACTTATTAGATTACAAATTTAGGTTTAGCACTTTAGTTGATGTAATTGTAAAAGTGTACCGGTAATTTGTTTCTGTTTCTTGAAATTAAATCAAGGGTCAGAATAACAACATATTTTGCGCGCATCTTTTCTTGGGCACTAGTTCTACGCGGAAATGAGGTCCAAGGAGGAGAAGAGAGAGTTTGTCCAGCGCTCTTTCCGCAGTATTATCAAACAAAGAAACGTTGTGTCTTTGAGGCCCTCAGTCAATATGGTGAATGGTTTATCTAATCTACGGCGAAGTAAATTAAAGCTGTATTATTAAACGAAACACAGCGCATGTGTATATGCGTGAACTCTGGGATCTATAGACAGAATGAAATCTTGGCATTGAAGCCACTATATGTCAGGGTGTATAGCATACTTCATGTCTCAATGTAAGTAGCTGAGTAGCAGCTTTCAAAGTAGCACGAAACCAACCGAATGAAGAGCTCTCAAGAAAACGTTTGTGGATAATAATAATAATGATAATAATCATCTTATTCTTCTAATGTTAGCTGGAACTACTTTACAACCTTTACGCTGGCCATTTCCTTATAAAAAACTGCTTGAGAGTTCCCAAACTACTTATTTTGTCTGTACCATCCTCTACGGTTACTTCCCTCATCCCTAATGCGATTTATGTTATGAAACCCCATACTTTTATGAAGGCTATATTTAATACACCAATCGATCTACATTAATTACTAGCGAGTTCGCCTGTAAAATAAGTATTGGAATATATAAAAATAGTCACATTACTTTACCAGTTTTCTTATCATTTGCTTATAGCGTTTTTATTTTCTCTTTAGCGAAAATATTCCACCCAAAAATTTGATATCAAAATTTCACCAGAAATATATGTTTTGAGGCCACCTGAACAAAAAAAAAATGTAATGAAAGACCCGCGCGCTATGTCAACAGCATAACTTCAAAGCGAATAATTGGTTTTAAGTTCACTGCTAGGTCACGAGGATTTACATAAAAATTCCCCCACGCTAAACGACCCCTTACATGAAGTATTTTTCGAAATGTTTGATTTCCTGAAAAATGACTAACCATTGTGATTAAAATACCGTATGCTGAAGATATTTACGTTAGAAATAAAATTATACTTTGAATTTTCTGGGAATCGCTTTTGAGGTCTTCATTCATCCTAAATGTATTTTGAATAATTGGTAAACCGTGAGAGAGAGAGAAAGAGAGAGGAGAAAGGAGGAAGGGGGAAAGAGGGAGGGAGAATGTTGCTACAGAAAGACGTAGATATAATTAAAGAACACAATTTATATAAAATAACATTTTTATGGAGTTCATTATTTCAAGATATTCTTTGTCCTTGGTTTGAATTAAAAGCCGATCCATGTGGCCACGCTCGCTAAAGTGTCTTGCTTTGGCGCTTCGTGGTGCACAGGATCGTGGGTTCGAATCCCGCCTTGGGCATGGGTGTTTCTGTGTTTGTAAATGTGTTTGTGTATGTATATGTAAAAGGAAAACGTTAAGAATAATAAGGTCTATTAAGGAAATATAGGAAACTGGAGAGAAAAAAGGAATACAGCCCCAGAGTCCTGACAAGCCTCCGAAACTGTATTTTTTTAATAAAAAAATTGAAATAAATTATACTTTCCTCGAAATGGAAATGGATATATTCGTTCTCTCTCTCTCTCTCTCTCTCTCTCTCTCTCTCTCTCTCTCTCTCTCTCTCTCTCTCTCTCGCTGTCTCTCTCTTGGTCATGCAAAGAGAGCTGAATTTCAAAGCCATAATTAATTGCGGCTGTAGCAACAACCAAATAGCAAATAAATAACAGAAACAAATCATATGACGACTCGCTCTTAAAATGTTTTACTGTAGCTTAAGCCTTCTGTATTCGTTGAAAATGGGTAGAGAAATTAATGTACCGTAACACATCACAGTTTTTCTTCCTTTTTCGTGAAAAGAAAACATAAAAACAAAAGCATCACATAGCGATCGACTTTTAAAAAAATTAAGACTATCGTTCAGGCGCGTCATTTCAGTTCTAAGTTGGGCAAGATTGCCTGAAGAGTTCGCAAAATTTTCAAGTGAATTTTAACGGCACACTTAGCCTAAAATAAATTCTTCTTTTCTAAATGTTAAATATGTTTTGTTAAAAGTACAGTAGTCGTAGTTTTTCTTTTGATAAAGTAATAATAAGCAGTAGCCTAATTATTTCTCGTAACAACGTGAGTGGTCATTTGAAATCATTGGCGGCAACATTTTTTAAAGCGGGTATTGCAAAGTTTGTGTACAGGTACGATAAATGTCTCAATCTTTTCGGTGATTATGTTGAAAAGTAACCATAAGTGAACACAAATTTTAGTAATAAAATAATTGTTTTCTATGCACTTGTTTACTATTTATAGCCTATCGGAGGTTGAAAAAAAAGGCCCTCGTAATTTTTCTGCTGTTGGCAAAGTAATATTTTGCCAAGCATACTGCAAAGAAGTACTTAATATACTTTAAACACTATTTTTATATTTTCGTACATTTCTGTTAATATTGAAATTTTCAACAAATATTTTATTTTAGATAAAATGTGAAAAGAAATATCATTTGGACTAACACAAAAATACAAATGGACACATCAAAACAGAATTTCAGTGGCAGGGAATATTTCTGTTATTAACTGTCAGAAGAATAACATTTTATATGAGAATTTTAATGCCTAATTCAAATGCGTATTTCATAATTGTGAATGCCTATTTTGCCTGCCTATTTCCTTCATTTTTAATGGCTGCAAATCCGCAGCCTAGTTATCACTTCACTTTAACCATTAACTAGCAGCCCCAGTCATATAACTGATATACTGCAGTGAAAATGAAGTGTTTCACACATCCATATTATAATGCTTAATCCCGCACTTCACGAGAACATGGGTACTAAATACTCTCAAAATAAATACCGTTAGGGAAATAGCATTCTTCACTGTACCTGAAGCCAGTGCCTCATAAAGTTTTGGGATTTAACGCGAGGGTTAGTAGCAGTATTTCGTTAGATGGTTATCTGAACACCATTTTTAACGGTTGGGTGAGACAGGTTTTGATACCGCACTCTGTCTACTCGGAACACACAAATACGTTACTTGAGAGACGCCTCCCAAGCCTATCCCGTTATGAAATGCGCCAAGATCATGGCATTGCTTTTAGTGCCATCTATTAGGGTATTCCACAACAACAAGTTGCCTCGACGGCTCAGCGGATGGATGTAAAGAATGAACAGCGAGAAATTAGATGTATCGTTATTTATGGACATATCTAAAGAATGTATAAGAAATATAATAAGCGAAGTGATAATTGGGGTTTAAATATTGAAGATAATGAATCACAGGCATAGTGATAAATAATAGGAGTAACAAATATAAATAAGTAAGCGAAAATGTTGAATGTAGACTAAATAAGAATTTTACTACAAGATTTAAATGATTATATGTATTTAAACAAACCACACAATGAAATAGCTATGAATTTTAATGTGAAAAAGAAGAATATTTACTGAAGGAGTAAATGTTAGTAATTTAGTACATATACCTACTATGGAAATATTTATACTAATTATAAAAGAACATTACAGTTAAAGTAATTTAATAATAATAATAATAATAATAATAATAATAATAACAGAATATCTATCTGAAGAGTACAATAGTGATAGGATAATGTTCAATACAGAAATTTGAAAATTTTTATAAATTTTAAATAAAGCAAACAGCTGAAAGTAGATAATAGAAATGAGAAATTTAAATATGCTTGAGAATAAAAATAATGACAAATTATTTAAATAAGAACTAATGAATAATTAAATAGCAACAATTAATATGAAAGTCTATGGAGAATATACATATCTAAAGGCAAAGAAAAAGATTAAATAAATTTTCAAAGTATACAATTAAGTTAAGCGGGATGCTGGTTACCAGTAGTTAGAAGCTTTAATCAAGTTAATACAAATAGGAGTAGATTTTAACTGGAAACTTGTTGAAAGAGCTGCTAGCTTCTAGAAGCAATTGCAGCAGTGGGAATTTTATGAATTTAGTTTTGTGAGTATTCTTTATTATAGGTATAATACTTAAAACTTGTAATAGATTTCTACGGTTACGGCTTCCGTACCTCAACTTCGTTATACTTTATCGTACTTTAAAAACCGACCACCATGAAATAAAATTAATAGGCATAGGAATTTATAAGCATTAAAGCCAGAACGAAAATAAATAAATTGAGCTGTCATTGGATTATAAGCAGCGAGTTCGCATATAACAAACCACGCCCAATTCTCGGAAAGTCTTTTGGTGTCAGCAGACAGCACTCCGACCATTTTCCCCCTCAAATCAGTGACCCTTGGCCTCTCGTTTTGCAATTTGGTTTAGTGTAGCCAACTTGAAGACAACTACTTATGAATTCCTATGCCTGCTAATTAGTTACTTCTTAAATTAACAGTGATGAAACAGAAGAACTGTGTTACCATCCCTGATGACATTTGGCTGCTTATTCGAATACAGTGGACGGTGATTCAGAATACATGTCTGCTTCCGTGGAAGTTAATTTATGACAGTTTATTACAGATGATGTAGTGCTCCGAACTTGTAAAATACATCACCAACAGAACGGAAGTACCTCAGAAGAGACCGAGCCAGATGGCTTAGGCGTCTGGGACTTTAAAAATTCAGCTCTTAGCAGCGGAATGGCGTTGGAAGTCGTCTATAGACTCAGGGACACTTAGTCAGACTTGAGACGCGGGTTCTTAGCGCTCCCCGCGTCGAGATGAAGAGCTGCTTGAAAACTGTTAGGGATCCTCCACGGTGGATCCCTCCCGCCGTCTGGTTCCGGCTGCCCGTTGTAATTACCCTCACCTCGGTTGCGACTTGCAATAAGTCAATAATGACTGACATGTGAAATCCCCTCCGGCAACCCCACGCTACACTACACTACTACTATCTACAAATGCCCAAGACTAATAATAATAATAATAATAATTCCATGGTACGACAGCTCACAAGGGACCTTGACCTACCGCCCGGCCGCTGCGTCCCCCATTTCGGTCCATGACAGACGACAAGGATGGGGTGCAGTATTGGAGGATGAGGGGTGGTCAGCGCCTCGAACCGCCTCCCGGGACCGGTTAATGCGGTGCTCATGACCTGGAGCCGCTACTTCTTCATCAAGTAGCTCCTCAAATGTCCCGAATAATACTGTTAACAGAATGAGCTTCTGCAGGCGATCCTGGGAATTGTTACACCAGACCCACAGATCAGCGGGTAACATTTATCGCGTCAAAGTTCACTGATAGACTGAGACAATTGTATTTTCCTCACTTATGCTAGAATTACGATTAACTTAACGTAATTTGATTTAACTCAATGTAACGTAGCTGGAAAGTCTAACAGATTATATTAAATTAAGCTATTTAAAGTTGACTGATCATCTCCTTAGCGCGGTGGTAGCGCGGCTGCTTCCCAAGCGGGAGGCCCGGGTTCAATTTCTGATATCGGCGTGGGAATTTTCTACCGCTGGGAAACCTGGTTCTCAGCCTCGTGAGGTCCCTGGCAGGTCAATTGAGCTTTTTTTTATTTCAAGGTAAACGTAGCGGATCCAGGTTGCATAGACAGCATTAACCGGCAGGGAGGGACTCGGGGCGCTGACGATGTCCTATTCTCCAGTACTGCAGCCCATCCATGACGCCTGTAATGGGCAAGTTGGGGGACGCAGAGGTAGGGCAGTCACCCTTGACCCGTGACTGTTGTGCCATGGAGTTTAGTTTAGTTTAGTTTTTATTTAGAGTTAACTTAATGCGACTTAGCTTAACGCGACGTAACTTAAAGAATTAGCAGTATTAAATGGTAGCACGTAGTAATTACAACCATTCTGCATGGTGAGCTAACACAACTAACCTATCAAATGTCGTTTCTGCTAGATAAGTGCACCCTAATACACCTTCAGTTCAGCACGCTAAGCGAAGTTTATTGTAATCCCAATGTTATTTCCCTTCGCAATATTAAGCGACGTAGCTGAACGCAAGTATGACCCACATTCAGAGACCAGAAATTAAATTTAATTGCGTTGTTGTAGAATTCAAATATTGCTCAAATTCAAATATGTAAATGACCATCCCTAATGGGCTTTGTTTTATTATTGGCTGGAATCCACATTGTAGTCCCCTTGCGCTTTATAACGCTTCAATGAGTTACAGTTAAACATTTTTGCTAGTACTAGATGAAAACACTTTTAATGCGCTATATTCACATGACTTTCTCTACCCGCTTTCAGCAAATTTATTTTAAAAAAATATTCTTATATATATTTCGCATTAACTGAGACAAATATCTGAAAAAGTAATTTTCTTGCGTGTTTATGTGCAGGACAACGATATTAGGGTAATACAACAGACATATGTAATAGTGGAATTTTTAAAAGCTGTTCGTTATGTGAGGGCTCTGAAATTTCGTTCTCTTGCTTGAATAGCAGAAATAAAGACGAATAACTACTCTTCATTTCAGAAAAGTATAAGCATGGAAAAATAGAACGCAATAACATGAAATATTTTGGATTTATTCAATTCCAAAATATTACATAGATTGTGTGCTTTCACCAGATATACATTTTGTATGTAGTAAGTTTTTGTATCTTTAGGTTTATCACTTATGCAAAGGTTATTCAGAATGAATAGGTCTTCAGAGGCTCTTCCCAGGAAATACAATATGTACATTTTATTTGCTATTTAGATATCTTTAATATACGATCTTTTTATATCTTTAATAAATATATATGTGTGTGTGTAAATAGCATAAGACAAAAACGAAAAATTGGATGCGTACCAAAGTTTGTATTTCAGTTCAGTATCTTCCAAGGAAGCAACAAAGCAACGTAGATTTTCAAGAAAATTCCACCGCCCTAATTACCCTTGGCATGCAAAAATGTTTCATTATTTTTTTATTTTCTCAAAAATGGTTCAAACGATTTTGGTTAAAGTATCAATACAATACTAACATTTAGGATATTTACATGACAAATAAAATGTGTATCTCATGTTCTGCAACTAGCTTAGGAAGACATCTTCATTTATATTGAACGTTGTATACTTTGTAACTTAAGAAAAGTAAAAAAAACTAGATTATAAATTTATGGCTCTGTTTTAGGTAGAGAAGAAAAGGATTGAGGCGGCGGAGATGAGATTCTGCGTTCCTTGGCAGAAGTGACTCTGATGGACAAAATAATAAATGAACAAATAAGTTATTTCTTAAATATTTTAACATTGTAGAGAGAATAAATACATTGCAGATACTGTGATTTGAACACGTAAAGACTAACAAATGTGTTAGTAAACTAGATATCGAAAGGATTCAGAAACATAGCAAAACCAATAGCCAGATGGATCGATCGGTTCTCTCGATTGGAAACAGGTTTAATTGTCTACGTCCATGAAGCAGAAGAATAAAGTATATCTTGTTAAAACACACAATTGATCAACTGTATTTCTCTAGATTTTATATTTCCGAGATGTGCTTATTATTGGTTTGAATTTTCAAAAACTTATTATTTTTCTGGTAATGCAAAGAGTGGAATATCGAAGTCATATCGACCCATTCTCGAACATAATTATGATATTGTTATTGTTTGTCAGAAAAAGCTGTATGCACCCAGTTTTGCAAAGTTTATCTCAACACAAAGGAAATAGAAATGGAATCAGCTTTCTAGGAATAGTTTATAGGGTCGATAGAGAAATCCATGTAATATAACAGCAATTATATATTTCACTATTTAATTTCCGAATAATCACATCAGCGATCATTGATTTATTTCATGTATTAGCTTGCATTGCAGCATTTATCAAAGAATCCGTCAGTTATATATTGAAATCTTGCCCTATGGCTTCATAATTGACATATACAATGTACTTGTATGATTTACAGAATAAATAATAATATAATAACAATAATATTTAATCCAAACATTTCATTTAAGGGCATTTTAAAAAGGCGTGGTTTCGATCCAAGAATCTGTAGCTTACGGACCCAACTCGTTTCCAGCGAGTCACTCCTGCTTATTTAGTTATTTAACTCAAACAGTAAACAAGTTGGGAGTGTAGAGAGAGAAAAGTGTGTGTAACGGTAATGTTTTTTTTTTTTTTTTTTTTTTTAACCTGGTAAGTCATATCGGATGATGGATGGATGAAATGTTTAAAATGATGCTCAAATAAGACCAGGGTCCATACAGTTTAAGAGTTATCCAACATTCGTCTTCCCAGGATAAGCGTAAAACCCGGTGAAAAAGAACTCACACAATGGAAGAATTCGAAGTTGTTTAGTTAAATAGCTCTGAAGCGTTAAATTCACTCAAAAGATGATACGTACTCTTCAGCAATATAACAAAACTGTTTACAGAGATGAAAAAATTACTATAGCACGGCGTGGTTACGATCCACAGACCTCTGGGTTATGGGCCCAGCACGGTTCCCCTGCGCCATTCTGCTTGTGTTACGTATAGAATGAATAAGTAATATATAGATGGTAGTATTAATTGCATATCAAATTTTAAAGAGATACTATAGTTATATCCCAAAAATACGCATTTCCTTATTTATTTGTTAATAATAAAGGAGTTAACTAGGATGACAGACGGAAAATATTATGTTATTGAAGGTCGCAGGGCACTACCAACCCACTATTCAAATCGAGTCAGCGTTTGTAATGGTAATGGTGTAGGATAGATGCCGTCATCGCCTTTCTAGCAGACGACGGCACCTTTCCTACACCCTTACCTACGTAATATCTCTATCGTATTTCAAGCCGCTATACTGATATAAACTTTGGGTGATCTGTGATCTAATTGTGAAGAGAAAAGCTATGTGGGGTTTATAAGACCAATGAAGTTAGTTAAGCCTTCTGTTATAGCTTTGAGATTGTTTACTACATTCTGGTTAAATCCTAACTGTGGCTATTGCTACTGTGGTTGCATCTTAAATGTGTCAGCCGCATCTGAAATCCTCATGTGTAACTCACAAAACTATTTTAAAAAACTATATTAGTACATGCTTGTTCTGAGCCAATATTTGTTTCAGCTTCAATGCAACCTTGCTGTTCATCTTTACAGAATATTAAATGTTCTTCGGTTGGCAAATTTCCATCAGCTGATAAACTTCCGGTGGCCATGTTGTTATAAGTAAAGGAGCGTAAGAAGAAGTTTTTCCTTTTCAGCACGAGTTTTGCCTTATTATTTAAAGTATCGCTAAGTGGCAGCACAGACAACAAAACACCAATAGATGGCAGATAGTCCAATTCAATGAAAGCTCCTTCGAAAATTTGGCGCACTTTTGAATCTTCCTAATTTTAATTCCTGAGGCGCTCTTTCCTTAGGCTGCCACAACATGTCTGTTACATTAAATTCTGAAGACTCTTGCTCAGTTGACGATGTTAAGGTAATATTTATTTATTTAATTATTTATTCATCACATACGTTTTCAATACTGAGCAATGCCCATAAACAGGTGATGCATCAAAGATCTTAAAGCTAACAAACAAAATTTGTTTGAGAGTATTTAATACTGACCTATTGCTTTCTCAAACCTTTCACGCTTGCAAACACTACTTCTATTAATTAATAAAAATAATTAAGTCATTACCTCATAACTTATTATTTGGGAAATGATAATGTTTGACTACCTTATATAATATCATATCAAATAATAAAAGTATTCAGTTACACAAAATTGCCCAATCTATAAATAGATAACTGGGAAGATACAGCATCAGATGTTTGTTTGTACATACAATCATGTAATTTTTATATTTTTGTTGAATATTAACGTTCATAAGCCAGGTGGAGAATATTTGGTAGTTATTTACAAGCTCTCTCCGCTGCGACTTATGCCAGTTTTGCATTCTAACGGGACCGGTGTGGTTAGAGAGGGATTATGGGTGGGGAGATGATTTAAAAAACTAATGTATCCATTGCGCTGTTGGGGTTGTTGGAAATATCGATAATGAGGTACTACCACGATATAAAATTAGAAACATAAATTTATATACACACACTAACCTAAACGGATTGGAACCTAACCTCGCGCTAAATTTGAAATTATCATAAATACAAAGTCAATCAATCGCACTTAGTTTCATTCGATTTTAGAGCGGCCGAAGTTCTGCATAATAAAATTCACTGAACAGCTGTATCTGCGTGAAACATAGTCGTCATACATCAGCACAGCGTCTAGCGACATATGCCGGTGTTGCATACCACAACACTGTTCGCCTGCCGCCGACAATGAAACTCAGGTTTTAGGCACTTTAGCGTGTAGTATTATTATATATTTACATTGCAAAAGTACTACAAGACTTCTTTATTTATATTCTACTCCTTCTAGGCAGCATACTTCATAAATATTCACAAAAAAAAGGATCGCTACGCGCTCGTAATAAATTAGCGTTTAACTTAATTTGGAGCTTTTGCGATAAAAAAAATTGGTGAAAACGTAACAAGTATAAACCAAATTTACAGTCAAACCACAATTTGTTTAATTTCTAGAGGGGCCGAAGTTCTCTATAATAACCGAATATTTTCATTGTCTTCACCAATTAGCCCTTCAAATCTGTAATTATTTATACTGTCTAAAACTTCATCCATTGTAATGCCTTTGAAAACCATAATATAGTTAGCTTATATTTTCTCTTTTTACTGTGTTGCACACTGATGAATGTAAACCTCAATCACCAACTCCACTACTAGAACTGAATGTTATTATTGCATTGCTATTATTGTCAGCAGACATACTGTCTATTTCCAGTGATCTAAAAATTGATTGTATGCCTTTATGCTCAATAGAAATCTATGCTGGCAACTTATCTTTACTGTATAATACTTTTGCTGCAAACACAGAATCAACAGGCACCAAAAAGTAATTGATATACATAGCGGATATAAAAAATAATGTCTTACATCTGCAGCAATTGTGGTCTGATTTTAAAATGTAAGGAAAACCCCATTGTAAGTTCACTAATAAAAAAATTAAAATGTAATATAGGTTTATAATACATTAATTGGAATTCACAGTAAGTTATCTGTTTTAGTCATAAAATTAAAAATAGATCACTGTGAGATAATAGGTTAAATTATGTTCGAATTGAAAAATTGGAGAGAAAAAGGCTCAACATTTTCACATTTCTAAAATATTGTTATTAATAAGTATCTAACTCAAACAATTTTATGCATAATAAAGTTATATTGTCACTCACATTTCTACTTTCTCTATATAGTACATAGGTAAAGAAGGTATTGCACTCAACCCAAAATTTGATACTGTGATTTCTCCTGTATCAAAAAAAAAAAAAAAAAAGGGTGTATGCATGCATGAGATAGAGAGGGGGGAGGGGGAGAGAGAGCGAGACACACACTTGTTATTTAAGTTTATATTTTCCAGTGATGCAAAACAAATATTTTGAGAAAAGCCCTCACACCCCAAACAATGCTTTACATGGAAAAAAATTTGAAAAGTTAGACAATTTCTGCTAATGTTTATCTTGATTAGCATGATGAAGTAGAGAGAAGAATAAGCTTTTTAACAATAATTTGTTACAGAGATCTAGAGAAAGTCATGTGAATGGAATACATAAAATTGTTATATTTAATGCACCTATTAGGTATTTTATCCAAACAATACAATGATTACAAATGTGGAGGGAAGTATCAATAACCACACTGCAGTTTTACGTTTAAAATGCACCAACAAAGAAGAATTTAAGGAATGGCTTGATATGTATAAAAGTATCTCAGGAGAAACAATGTGAGTCTCAAGAGGTGCGAAACCTACGGGAAAGTCTGTGATTTATAAGGTGAGTAGATTACATAAAGAATAGAGAATATTAGGCATATTTTTCATTGGTACTCAGTATCAGCACTAGCAATACTGATAAATTATGAAGAGTGCACTGGAACACTGTTATGTTAAATATACAATTCTACATTGAAAGATAGTTCTTATTTTGCAAACAAAGCCTTGATTATCAATATAACAATCATGAAGTCAGCTCCAGTTATAAGTTATTGCACTCAGTATAGGTATACTATACTTTTTCAGGTGAAGTGTTTAAAAATGATAAGCTAAATGCAATTCTTAAAATACAATTATTGTGTATTGTGAGATAATCAAAAAGTATTCTAAAAACTAATACAACTTAAGAGTTTGAAACTATTTTACATGAGACTGGAAATATTATTTTTATTTTCTCTAGCCCATATGTACAATGTACAGTGGGTAGAGGAGGTATTGTATTCCACCCAAAAATTTGATGTCGAGATTTCACCAGAAATATATGTTTTGAGGTCCTCTGAGTGTGAAAAAAGCATTTTTAGAAAAAGCTGTGTGTGTGTGTGTGTGTGTGTGTGTGTGTGTGTGTGTGTGTGTGTGTGTGTGTGTGTGTGTGTGTGTGTGTGGACAGAATAGCTCAAAAACAAAAGTTCATTAAATACCATCTAGGTATTTAAGTTTATATCTCCCAAGGATGCAACATGAAGATTTTCAAGAAAAGCTCCCCCTCCCCAGACTACCCATTACATGGAAAAAGTTTCAAAAAATATTGCATATTTAAGATATTTACATCACAAATAATATGTATATCTTGAATTTTCTGGGAATAGCCTCTGAAGACTCTTTATTCTGGATGAATTTTGTATAACTGGTAAATCTAAATAGATAGACAAAAATTTACTACAAAAAATGTAAATCTCATGAAAACACATAATTTATGTCATATACACTTTTTTGTAGAACTTAATGTTTCTGAGATTTTACTTGTTCTTGGTTTTAGTTTAAAATATTTATACTTTTTTCAAATGGGACCATACAAAGTGAACCAAACCTAAATTGTTTCACATACTGATGAGCTTTTAAAGGATTTGATTATCGCTTTAGGCTAATGTATTCCCTTATTTCCCTTCTACTTGAAAGAAAGCAAGTAATAAGACCAATTGTGCTAATATTTATCTCAATTAGCATGATGTAGATAAAAGAATAATCTTTTGTAAGAACAGCTAGAGAAAGTTATGTGAATAGAACACATCAGATTTTTCTTTAAGGCAGTCTTATCCTCTTGTTGCACTTAAAAAGAGTGAATTAAGTGCTGTAGTCCCACTGCTATTATAAATTCAAGTATGAGAATATTTCAGTGTATAGCTAAGGTATCCACAGAGTTTTTATTCAGACAATGCATTTCTGAACCTTGTTACTTAAAAGTTATTTCTCTTAATTTAAAAAGGATGTCCCATTATTCATGCTTCTGTATGTGCTTGACTAGAGTAACAATGTGAAACTACAGAATAAGTCTAGGGAGCAAAAATAGGCATGCTAATGCTCATGCTGTTTGAAAGAATAATTAATTACTTGTGAAAAATTCACATGAATTTCATTTCAATAAAAGTTGAATTTTTCTTGATTCCATTCTATAATAATTAATCACTTTGCATATAAACAACTTCATTGTTGGACCATTCTACAAGAAATAAGAGTAAACTGATTTAAATGTTCTTTTTATAACAAATGTATGAAAAAGAAAATGGCATTATTAAAGTTTTATGTAGGTATTTCAAATCTCCATAATTGACATTTATTTAATAAGTAAACCAAAAGAGAATTTGCATTTCTCATCCCTCTAAATTAAAAATCATGCATTGCACAAAACAGGAAGAGTATGCAACTATCTTAAATTCACCTGGTACTAACTCAACATTTCTTTTTTGCTTTTATAACCATAATAAAATTATCTGAGTGTCCATGATTTCATGATACTATTCTGTGCAAATACAGGCACAGCACACCAAATTGTCTGTAACTTTTAAATGAATTAAAACATTACCATGACCACCCCTTAGGTTCAACACGTTTCCTTTCTAAATTTTGTTTTTCAGTTATTTCATTGTATCATTAGTAAAGCTCGGCATTAATATAATGATCTTAAAATTTATGAAAAACATAACATAAAGTTACTGAAAAATTACCTGTAATACATTAAATTTACAAAAGTATTGCATAAAGTGTGAAAAATTACTTACTGAAAATTATAGGTATACTTTATTCAGCATTACATTAAAGTACCGTGGGCATTCATAGTGTTTCAAATTAAAGGATTGCCAGCTATCCTGAAGAAAATTTCTTTATATGGAAAAAACCTTTTTCCTCTTCATGTTAAATAAATAATTAAGTCATTTTGTTCATCTTGAGAGCCAGCTCGTGACTCCAAGGACGTGCTAGGAAAACTTTTGAAATTGAAAAGTTAATTTTTCTAAATCCGAAGGTTTATGTTGTTGGTGTATAGACAACTATAAAGCTTGTTATGCAATAAAATCTCCTGTAGAATCATATTACAATAGAAAGATATATATATATATATATATATATATATATATATATATATATATATATAAGATGATATGAATTGGAGCATATTACTGTTTTATTTTGAAACCAAAACGTAAATGATGCATCAGACTTCAAAACAGAAAATCATTTGTCACAGTTTGGAAAGTCATGATAATAGAAAAAGCCCTTCCTCTATAGTGTGGGAGTAGTATGTCTGCTTCACTTTCAAGAGGTCCCAAATTCGAAATGTGGTTAGGGTGAGTTACACGGATAAGCTTTTTTCTACAGTTTTTCCCTATTCTCAGAAGATGAATGTCATTAATTTTAAGCTCCATGTATCCTGAGCTCATTTGAGCATCATTTCATTGATTTCATTCATTGTCTGATGTGATCTGTCAACAGACATTAAACTAAAGAAAATATTTAAATTTTACCTTATTTTCCATAAACAATTATTTGTAATAGGTTCTTTCTATCTTCTTCCTGCCATTGCAAAGGTGAGGTTCCTAATAGCGTTGTTTAATGGATTATTCAATAAAAAACAATGAACACTTTGGTTAATGAACTGAAAGGCAATTTAAATTAATATCTTTCTCAGATAAAAAGTTAAAATTAAATTCACTCCATACAACTAGATAATATAACAATATACATGCTGTTCTCGCCAAGAGAGAATTAAAATTGAAATGTAAACTCTGAAAGGAAGTACCATACTAGATATATAAAATAGCAACCTAAAGTAATCCTCAGTGGGTGAAAGCACTGTTACCATGACATATACAAAAAGCATTGGAAGTACATTGCAGAGATATTTTTGCTCTTCATGGGTTTGTTGTTTGAGGAAGTGAGAAAGAGAGGTATAAATGTGACGGGAAGAGGAAAACGATTCTCCACTTCGCGAGAGATTTTGGATACAGAGTAGTATTAATTAGTAGTACTAGATAGAAATGTGTAATTTTAAATTTTTATTAAAAATTTAAGAGAAGGGTCACCCATGATTAATGTTCCTACTTCACCTTTTTTACTTTCTCTCCACGCACGTGTACATAGTGTATAAAGAAAGTATTGTATTCCACCCAAAACCTCAATGCCAAGATTTCACTGGAAATACATGTTTTAGGGTCCCCTGAATACAAAAAAAAAAAAACATTTTAGGAAAAGGTCAGTGTGTGTGTTTGTGTATGTGGACAGCATAACTGAAAAATGAAAAGCTGTTAAATACTAAACTTGATATTTAAGTTTAGTATCTTCCAAGGATGCGGCACAAAAAAATCCCCCCAACCGAAACTACACTTTACATGCAAAAAATTCCAACAATTTTATTTTTTTTTCAAAAATGGTTGTAATGTTTTTGATTAAAATATCGTATATTAAAGGTATTTATATGACAAATAAAATCTATATCTTGAATTTCCTGGGAATAGCTTTTGAAGTTCTGTTCATTCTGGATGAATTTTGCTGAAATTTGCATAACTGCTAAACCATAAGAAATAGACAAAAACTTACTACATAAAAAATATAGATCTTGTTAAAACACACAATTTATGTCACATACATTTTTGCTGTATATTTTGTTATCAAGATATTCCTTGTTATTGGTTTCACTTTTAAATTACGTACATAACTTTTTTTCAAACAGGGTCACCATTCTTTTCATCTCTCAATGCCATAGCCAGGATTTGAACCACAGATCTCCCAGTCTCTAGTCAGTTGCTCTTCCACTGAGCTACCATGGCAACATGCCGGCATAGCATTGAATTTCTCAACTGACTCGCATCTTTCCCGGTAAACAACAAGGTGGTTCTAATCCCGGCTATAGCATTGAATTTTTCCGTCTGACTCTACCTATCCAATTCCTGTTCTGCATACGGCTTGTGTGAAAAAACAATTAAACCAATACCAATTGACCATAATAGTTGACTATACTATGAATCCTGGGACTTAAGTACTTACAACATTATAATCGCCATTGGAGTCGTCATCTCAAAATAATTTGAGAACACCTTGTGGTTTTCCGTCTGACTCTACCTATCCAATTCCTGTTCTGCATACAGCTTGTGTGAAAAAACAATTAAACCAATACCAATTGACATAATAGTTGACTATACTATGAATCCTGGGGCTTAAGTACTTACAACATTATAATCGCCATTGGGGTCGTCATCTCAAAATAATTTGAGAACACCTTGTGGTTTACCGGGAAACATGTGAGTCAGTTGAGAAATTCAATGCTATGCTGCGATGTTGCCATGGTACCTCAGTGGAAGAGCAACCAGCTAGAGCCCGGGAAATCCATGTTGCAAATCCTAGCTATGGCATTGAATTTTTCAGTCTGACTCTGCCTATCCAAATTATATTTGTGTTGGATTAAAATTAAAAGGTTTTTAGGCATACTATTAGATTATGATTATAGAAACTGCCCAAAATATTGTGTTTCAAGTTGTATGCTATTCTGTTACAAGATTTAAATAATTGGAATCAATATAAATTATTGACCGCACACTCCAAAACCCTAAGTAAATAAATGACTTAACAAGACTTGAAAATTAAATCCAATACAGTGACAATGTTTATTAATTCTTTGCATTTTTTCTAGAACAGGCTTGGTACCGTTGTCAACACAACACAGAAGAAACATATAAAAAAGTGAAGCAACATTCAATGAAAAATACAGGCTGTAAAACCAATTTTGTAATGGCAATCAAGTCATCTGTAAAAAACCGCCGTGTCAGGTATGCACTTACAAAATCCTATGTCTACTAAATTAAATCATAATTTATAATTCACACTACACATCTGTGTATAAATGAGTTAATTACATTGAGGCAGTCCCTCACAAATATTTATATTTTATTGCCTTGTAGCTGGTTGCTGGAACTATGAAGTATTTAATTTCTTCTTTTCTCAGGTCATGGTATTTGGATAAACGTTATTTGGTTTTTCAATTTTTCTTTATAGGCTCTTAAAGAAATGTAAAAAATATAACTTTTAAACACTTCTTTTATTCAGATGCACTGTGCTGTACACTATACTTTTACATCTTATCCAGAGGCAGATGCTGCTGCAAATTATGTTTACATTTTGTTTTGTATTTAAATAAGATATCCATAACAATGTATATATTTTTAATCACCATTCCTGCTGCCACCACCACCAATAATAAAATAATTGTAATCACTCATAAACTAGACTTTTAATTTAAAAAATCTCAATGAAAAATAATGATCTCCATCTATTTTTGAAATGGATAACTTGCGATTTAGGAATTCCTATCTTCAGTAATAAAAATCACTTTGGCTGATCTTGTAGTTCAGTCGGTAGAGCACCTGTCTGCTGTGTTAGAGGTCCCGGATTCAATTCCTGATGAGGGGTAGGGGTTTTTCTTTTGCGCAGATTATTCCCTATCTGCCCCAGAGTTTGGAAGTATGAATGTAAGTGTGATATAATGACAAAACTCAAATGATAAACAGAAACCCAGCAACATCATACCTTTGTCAATAAGCAGTTAGTTCCAAAAGGAAATGCTGCCAATAAGACCATACAGTTAAAGGCAGGGTATAAATCAAACAATTAAAAAAAATAATCACTCGACTGGCTATACTTTTCCATATCAGGAACTGCTTTGGCTTGTCCTCGAGACTAAGATTTTTGTTGTAGGGACTTCCCTCTTCATGTCTCATCCTGCAAATATAACCATATGTTAGTGAGTTATTCTACTTTATAACACATTATTCAGTCATGCTACTCCTGTCAGAGAAAACAGGCTGCATTACATTGCAAACAGATTAGAGTTTTATTGCAAGAAGCCCATCCCATTTTATGCCATAAGGATAGGCTAGAATGCAAAGAACCCAACAGAGTAAGAATAAATTCTTCATTTATTATAAATCTAATAAAAATACTTTCTTCACAAATTTACTGGGAACTGGCCCCCACTGCTTCCTGATTACAATAAGTAATTGTAATTTATTAGCAGCCTATAGACTCTTTTCGAGTATCGAGCATTGTCAGTTTACATTAAACAAAATTAGCATTAAATAAACTTAGTCTACATGAATTATAAAAATACATTAATATATACAGGATGTTTGGTTTAACAAAGTATTAATATAGTCTACATAAATTATTTTAAAAATTCATTGATATCATACACAGGATTGTTCAGTAAATATGTCTTGAGACATTGTTTAAATTTAACAGCATTTTCATTTTTTACATATGCAGGGAGTCGATTATACATGTGTAATCCTATTATATAGGGATCTTTATTTACAGATTTTACATTGTAGCTGGTATAATGTAAGTCAAGTTTGCATCTAGTATCATGGTTATGTATTTCACTATTTAGTTTTGGTTTTTTCTGGTTAATTAAGTTACTTTGTATATGTATAGAGATACTACAGTAAACATCTTTTCTCTTTTAAAAACTTCCCTGCATGATTCTTGACACCCCATTTTAAACATAGTTCTGATACATTTCTTTTGTAGCACTAGAACCCTTTGCATATGCATTTTATTACAACCCCCCCCCCCATAATTCAATACCATATTGGATATGTGAATAAATTAACCCATAGTATATAAGTTTTAGAACCTCAACATTACAAGTTTTTGCAAATTCCCTCATTAAATACAAACCTTTACTTATTTTTTTACATAGGTCATCGATATGATTAGTCCAGGACATGAGTTTATATACTTGCATTCCTAAAAATTTGTGAGAATCAGATTCCTGTATTGCAACATTTCTAAAGTTAATATGAAATAATATATCTTTTTTCTTCTTGCTTAACTCAAATTTAATTATATTTGTCTTGTCAGGGTTATTAGTGAGGTTGAGAGATTTAAAAAATGTGCTTATTCTTAGCGATTCATTGGTGGCTAATGATTTCAAGTCAAGATCATTGTTTGCTTTACATATAATAGTGGTGTCATCTGCATAGCTTATAATTTTACAATTAGGTGTCGAATACATATCGTTTAAATATAAAATAAAGAATAATGGTCCAAGTACTGAGCCTTGGGGTACACCGTATTTAACTATTTAGCACTTGATTTAAATTTTGTTCTTTTTCTTTTTTGTTTGAAACTTATTTCTGTGTATTGTACACGACCTTTTAGATACAACGAAATTAATCTATTGGTAACCCCTCTAATACCGTACTTTTCTAAGATTAATAGTAATGTATCGTGTTGGACACAGTCAAACGCCTTAGATAGATAAAAAAATATGCCTACAGTTTTCTTTTTTTCATTTAGATTACTTAAGATGTTGTGAGTAAAGTCTATTAGGGCCGTGGTGGTTGATCTTTTAGCCTGAAAGCCATGCTGAAAATCATTTAAAATATCATATTTTTCAAAAAAATTCATAATTCTCTTCAATGGTATTTTTTCAAACAACTTAGCTATTACCGAGGTAAGGGTTATAGGTCTATAGTTTTGCATGTTACTTTTGTCTCCCTTTTTATGTATCGGAATCACAGTACTAATTTTTAAACAATCTGGGAAAATTCCTAGGTTTAGTGATGTATTTATTAGATGAACCAAGGGGGTGCTCAAAACATGTTTACATCTTTTTAACAATTTAGAGCTAATTCCATCCCATCCAGTGGAATTTTTATTTTTAAATCCATTAATTAATCTTATAACTTCATATAAAGCGAATTTCCTATACCCTTATTAGTTTTAAAACCTGCAACATCAGAGGTATTTTGATTGCTAGCAACATTTATAAAGTAATTCAAAATCTTCTCGGGCTTCTAGCCAGCTAAAAACTTGGCTTGACACCAACGTTTCGAAGAAGTGCATCTTCCTCGTCTTCAGGGTGAACTGATGGTTTGAGCTTGCGGAGACTGGTATTTATAAGAGCTGGGATGAAGCTAACATCTGATTGGTTCGCGAGATATTATGGCCTGGTATTTAAGATGACTGAGACATGGGCACGGACTTCGTAGAAAACTATTTATAGCAGTTATTCGGCTAATGTTTTGTATTTGAGCACGCACCTGCTAGAAAATAAGTCTTGGAAGACTGCAGGTACAGGATTAGGTGTTAAGGCTCTTTATCATCGGTGTCCATGCTGAACTTAATTGTAGGCCAGAATCGCGATTTAGATTATTTGTTTCAGATGAGATGGCTAAAGCTTCTTTTACTCTCCTTTCCCAGTAGTTCGAACACTTTGCCACTATCTTGGTGTTAGTAAAGTTAGCTCTGTGGCTCTGTTCTATACAGTGTTCAGCCAGTCCAGATTTTTCGGGTTGCATAAGCCTTATTGATCTTTGGTGTTCAGAAACGCGTGTGGCAGTAGTGCGTCCTGTTTGGCCAATGTACGCTGCGCTGCATTCGCAAGGAATGTGGTAGACACCAGGTACTCTGAGAGCTAAATTATCTTTAACTAGCCTGACCAAATTTTTGATTTTAGTGGTGGCTTATGGATGGTTTTGATATTATATTTGTAGAGTAGTCTACTTCCCGATTAGTAGACTACTCTACAATATAATATCAAAACCATCCATAAGCCACCACCTAAAATCAAAAATTTGGTCAGGCCAGTTAAAGATAATTTAGCTCTCAGAGTACCTGGTGTCTACCACATTCCTTGCGAATGCAGCGCAGCGTACATTGGCCAAACAGGACGCACTATTGCCACACGCGTTTCTGAACACCAAAGATCAATAAGGCTTATGCAACCCGAAAAATCTGGACTGGCTGAACACTGTATAGAACAGAGCCACAGAGCTAACTTTACTAACACCAAGATAGTGGCAAAGTGTTCGAACTACTGGGAAAGGAGAGTAAAAGAAGCTTTAGCCATCTCATCTGAAACAAATAATCTAAATCGCGATTCTGGCCTACAATTAAGTTCAGCATGGACACCGATGATAAAGAGCCTTAACACCTAATCCTGTACCTGCAGTCTTCCAAGACTTATTTTCTAGCAGGTGCGTGCTCAAACACAAAACATTAGCCGAATAACTGCTATAAATAGTTTTCTACGAAGTCCGTGCCCATGTCTCAGTCATCTTAAATACCAGGCCATAATATCTCGCGAACCAATCAGATGTTAGCTTCATCCCAGCTCTTATAAATACCAGTCTCCGCAAGCTCAAACCATCAGTTCACCCTGAAGACGAGGAAGATGCACTTCTTCGAAACGTTGGTGTCAAGCCAAGTTTTTACCTGGCTAGAAGCCCGAGAAGATTTTGAATTAACACGTCGCCAGGAAAGCTTTAGTTCTTAATTTATAAAGTAATCATTAAAACGATTGCATATCTGAAATGGATTATTTTCTATGCAGTTATTAATGAGTAGATTGATATTTTCTTGCTTTAACTTTTCTTCCCTCATGCTATTAATCATTGACCATGCTGTTTTTGAATAGTTACTAGTATCAGAAAGATTTCTTATCACCTTTTGTGATTTATTGTTTATCAATTCATCCTCATATGCTTTTTTAAATTGTTTGTATTTGATATTGTAGTGCTCGAGTTTTGTTGATTTAGCAAGTAGATATAAATCCTTTATTTTTTCCCTCAACCTCAAAGCCTCTCTTGAAATCCTTACTTTATGTTTTTTTAAAGGTTCACATATTTTGTTTACTATAGGGCAGCATAGCTCAATATAGAGGTTTAGAATTTCATAAAATGTATTCCATTTTTCATTTGTATTTTTAATGCTATACAAATCTTGCCATGTTTCATTAGCCAAACAAGTATGTAGTTTTAAAATATTAGCCTCAGTAAATTCTCTAAGGGTTATAATTTCAGTTAGGTCAGGGTTTTTAAATGTACAGTTATTTATATCTAAAAATTGAGCATGATGATCAGATAGGTGATTGACCATATTCCCAGCAACACATTGGCTTTCTTTTATATTGGTAACAACATAATCAATTACAGAATTTGAATTTATAGTTTCCCTAGTAGCATCTAGCTTAACACTTTTTAAATTAAATGAATAGAGCATATCCTGCAACTTTAGAAAATCCCCATTCATATGATCAGCATATATATTCAAGTCACCCATTATTATTATTTTACAGTCATGTTTTAAACAATACCCTAATACTCTATACATACATTCAATAAATTCATGTGGAGATCTATAAATAGCAAGAATTTTAACCTCTTCATTATTCAGTTTGGTTTGGGCCCCTACTATCTCACATACCATTTCAATATTAAAATCTTGTATTTTTATTAATGGAGTAACATTGTATATATTTTTTGCCAGTAATGCCACTCCACCACCCTTATGTTCTTTTCTACTAAATATATCAATAATAGAATAGTTATCAATTTTACATACAAATTCTTGGGGTTTCTTTAGACCATGCTCTGAGATCGCAACTATGTCAGCATCTACTTCATTAATGAAACTAGCAAAGGATTCCTTTTTATTAGATAAGTACTGTATATTCTGATGTATACACCTAATAGAGATTTTAGGTTGTGGATGTGCAATTGTTTCCCTATTTACGATTACATCATTAGCTTTAGTTGACATGTTTACCGACATATTGTGCAATTTATCACCCTCTGTACCCGAAACTAGTTTCCCGATTTCATGCATACCTTGATTACATTATTTATCATTTGACTTAATAGAAATGACCCTTTTCTATTTAAGTGAAGTCCATCCCTCCCAAGGCAACTTTCATCTAAGAACTTGTTAGTATCAACAAATATTGCTTTCAGTGTATCACAAGCCCAGCGTATTCCCTCATTTATGGCTTTCAAGAAGCCATATCTAACATCCCTTCTTAAGGCTATACTATTTACAACAATTTTTGCCTTAGGGTGACACTTCATTGCACTTCTTATTGCATTGTAGACCTCAGCCATTACCTCTTCTGAGGTACTAGCTGGTTTTATGTCATTTGTCCAGGCATGGATCACCACTGTTTTAACCTCACTTTTCGACACATTTTCGTCCATTAAGTTTAGTAGGTATTCAGCTCTCATTCCCCTATAAACGTTCACTTTTACATTAGGATTATTTATCACTACATGTTTTATTATCGAATCACCATACACTATCACTTTTTCACTCATTTCTTCTTTCTCCTCCTTCTTCCATCGAGATGTCACGTTTTCTTGTACTTCTTTCTTCTCCAATGTATTTCGTTCGTGTACTAGCGAAGTTTGTCTGGGGTTTGTCCACTTGAAAGGGTTTTTTCTTGCATCTTTCCTTCTGCATGGACCACTGCAGTATTCTTCATCACTAACGTCTTTATTTTCCATCAGGTCATCCTCATTCAGTATGTCGAACCTATTTGTTGTTTCAATGTCTTTGTCTGGGTCACGTGTTTTCGATTTTTTCGCAACTTCTACATATGTACTTTTATCCTTAACCATAATTGATATTTGGTCTTTTAGCTCATTGTTTTCAGCCTTTAGATTTATAATTTCTTGTGCTTTCTTTAAATCTTTATTTAATATATATATTTATTTATTTAATAAGCTTCCCTTTACTCAACACCAAACTCTTGACTGGGCTACAGCTAACAGAGTTAATGAAAAATGTACTCTCAACACATTGTTGAGTCACTTCATTCATAGTTATTTTTCAGCAACCTTTGTTGCTTGTTATTTTTACTTGGTTGTTAACAAATGAATAACTCCATTACAGATTCTATGAATAATAAAGTAGCCCGTCTGGGTAGTGTGATGGTAGCATGAGTGCCTCACATTCAATAAGTTGCGAGTTTGAATCTCACTTAGGGTGAGTTACCTGGATAAGGTTTTTTTTCAGGGTTTTCCCTTATCCTGAGAAGACAAATGTCAAGTAACTTTAAGCTTCATGGGCCCCGAGATTATCTGAGCATCATTTCACCAATTTCATCCATCATCCGATATGACCAACCAGGTTAAGGACATTAGGCAAAAAAAAAAAAAAAAAAAAATAATAATAATAATAAAATTGGCCATGTCTGCCATCTCTTGTTTCTTTTTCATTACTTTCTTATTTAGCTCATACCATACCATTTCCTAACCTAACAAATTAATGAACTTTTGAAAAAATATAGGGGTTACTTATTAAAACACTTTTCTTTACTTTAATTTAAATTTTATTACAGTTGCTTACACAAAGTAAACTGTTGTCTCATTTTAACATTAACCAATATGGAACACAGTTTTCATATTGGGAATATAAAATTACAGGCGTACTAATACTACTGATAAATTAGGAATTCTTCTATGTATAAAGGCCCAAATGACCTAGTTGTCAATGGGCCCTTAAACACCATTCACTCATTCACTCTATGTATAAAACACTTAATTCTTTCAAATTCAATGAAAAAGGAACTCAATACAGTGAAAACAAATTTTAAATTAAATTTTATTGAGATGTAGTCAACTGAATGCTCAAAAGATTTTTATTCACCATAAAATTAACTCAGGAACATGTTTACGTAGGCTTTTGCCTGCATTATCAACCGCTGTCGACTGGCTCAAGTATCCAGTAACGACAACAGTTTTGATGGTGGCATATCACCTAGCAGTTTAGATTGGAAACCATTTAGAATAAAAGTTTATGTCATGACTCAACTTTCATTTTTCGTAATGATAGTCTTCTCCCAAAACTCTGACTCCTTAAAATTTCTTGTGGTCTTTAAGAGTTTGATATCTTCATTGATTTTATGGCTGGTTATCCAAAAATTGTTGGCTACTGCTGATTTGTCTATCTGCTTGTATTGATGTTCCTGAAGGGTTCTTTTTGTCTAATCTTTAAACTTCTCTTAGTTATTCCTAGTTGCCCTCTATGGTGTAGTGCTAGTCTCTAAAATCCAAAATTGCCTGGTGGAGGGCAGTGGATGTTTTTGGATGCAAAAATCTTTAGTATGGATTCCTTCAGAAGGGACTAAAGCCGATGGTCCTGTGTAATGTTTATTTGCAAGTAAAGGAATCCCATACTGTGAAAGAAGAAGGTTCCTGGGCAAAATTCCACCATTTCACATCTGCAATTCGTGATTTCTTCCTACAGTATCATCTATGAGGCATCGAGCCGATCCTTCTGCACCATGGAAATAGTGGCAAATCACAAACTAGAAATTTAAATTCAGTCATGGAAATATCTTAACGCTGCCCTATACTCCACTTAGGCATTACAGGAAATTAATTAACTAATTAACTCAGTTTTTCCTATGCAGATCTTGTTGCAATCTAAACATTTAGTCTGGATACTCTGGTTTTTTGTTTGCTAGTGGTTTGTTCAGTAGTGGTTGGATTTAATTAAGTTTTTTTTATAGAAAGTCTATTCTGAGGAGCCAAGATGATGATATGTTTTTTGAAAAATCTGGATGGAAGATAAACATCTTGTGTGGCATGTCTTATTTCTAATTTTTGAGCATTGTGGTTTCTTTCAAATGTTTTCAATTTTTTCATTTTTTTGTTAACCATTTCCCTGTTGAAGCCATTACATTCTGCTATCCTGATGATTTCCATTTATTCTTTATTGTATTGTATATTACTCAAAGGTAAGTTAACTATCCTATGTGTGAGACTGTTGATTATAGCATGCCTGTGTTATATGGGATTAAAATTGTTGGCATTAATATTATTATTTGTGTGGGTGAGTTTCCTGAAGATTCCAAACTCAATTCTATTGTTATTTCTTATTAACTTCAGATCTAGGAAGGAAACATGTCTTTTTCTATTTCAATAGTGAATTTTATTGCATCTTCTTAAAGATTGGGTAGCTTTAAATCATCATTCCATGAATCTGCTGCTAGATATTGGAAATACATCATCTACGTAACAATACCATCATTTGAAAATGTGGGTGAAGGATTTTGTTATATGCATTTAAAAGTTGCTCATATATAGATTGACTAACAGAGGTGATAATGGGTTACGCACTGCTAGTCCTGAATTTTGTTGGTAATATTTTCCAAGGAATTTAAATGTTGACTGTTTAATGCAAATGTTTGAAAGATGTTTTAATTCCTCTTTCATTATTCCTCTAAAATTTAAACTTAATTCTTTGTTGTAAATTCAGTCAGTGTAACATGATAGTAACTTTATTATTCACCCCTTTTTTGACATTTTGATGCTTGCAGAAGTATATTTTCTTTCATTTTCACTCTGTGGAACTTCAAGGTTGATGGTTGATCTTCCACTTTGGTTGTCAATAGATAAGCAGGTTTAGTCTATTCATTGAAATGTTCACTGACTTTCCTTTGATTTTTATTGTGAAACAAAAGAACTCCATATCTTGAAAGAAGAAGGTTCCTAGGCAAAATTCCTTCATGGAAATGGACCATCATACGGAAGTTCAAGTGGTTTTTTAACCCTGTCGCAGCTAACAAACACTTGGGATGACAGTGTAGATCCTTTGGAATAAATATTGGTATTAATGTTGCACATTTAGAGTTAACAGGCTTCAAAAGTAACATTTGTTGTTGCAGATTAGATGCAAATGTGTCGGTTTCTATTTTAAATCTTAACAGTTCAAAAAAATGTGAAGGAATAATTTGATCATAAAAATATCTAAAAACAGTATATTATGGTCTAATTCGTCCTCATCTGCAATATGGAATAGACATCTGGGAAACTCGAGTATCACAAATGTAAATCGATTATTGATATTGTAGAAGAGATGCACATTTAATATACGAAGTAGAGAATCCTGTAAAGATAGTTTTGTGAAAGCCAAAATACTTACTGTAATATCATTGTGTGTATAAAGTTATCATGTTTTTAGTAAATAAGAATGTTGTACTATAAAAGATAGTCACAACTATGGTACAAGAAACCAAAATAATTACTATAGAGGTAATGTTATTAAGAAAACCACAGAGAAGGATCCCCTAATGATGAATGAACTTTGTACAATAAGTTACCTAACGAATTAAAAGCCATAAGTGGAAATATGTTTAAAAAGAAAAGTTAAAAACATGAGCTGTAAATAGACTGTAATTATAGGTTTACTCTTTTTCTGACAAGGCTTAAACTTGTAAAAGTCTATGAGCTAATAAAGATTATTATTATTATTATTATTATTATTATTATTATTATTATTATTATTATTATTATCATTATTATTAGTGTTGTTGTTGTTTGTTGTGATACATGGTTGTGTCCTTGGTAATGCACACATTTCTCCCAGAGCTCCGACCATTGTTGGAAACACTTCTGGAACAGTTTTTGGGATGGTGAGAGGCTGGGCTGTCACATCCCACATGATGTCTTCTCTTGGCTCAGTGGCATTTTCAACTTAGGAAGTAGTCTAAAGTCATACAAAGCCATGTTGGGTGAGTAGGGAGCCTGACCAACAGCAATGTTATGTTTGACAATAAAAACTTGAATCAAATATGCAGGATGGACAGGTGTATTGTGATGGAGCTGTCATAATGGAGCACTCTCCTAATGCCCAAATCCTCGGTCAAAACTGAATGACCAATCCAGTGCTTACCCCTATATCGTTTGCAATTTCTTGGACTGTGATATGACTGTCCTGCAACACCTCAGTCTGCACTTGCTCAATGACTTTCTCATTTCGGCTTGTTGAGTGCCTACCTGAATGTGGTTTGCTGTCCACTGATGTGTGACCATCTTTGAAATGGTTGTACCATCTTTTTATCTATGAGATGCTCATGGCATCTCCAAAAGCCTGCTGAATCTTGCAAATGGTTCCCACTTGGGTATCACCAAACTTTTGTCAAAATTTGATACAATATCACTGCTCAAGTGGTTCTATCATTTTCAAAAACTGAAATCCATGATTGCTCTGCAAATCTTCACCTATTTCACTTGTAGGTTGACTGGCAGCAACTGACACTTTCCACGGTCAGGAAAAAATTCACCACTATGCATGACTGTCTCCTCCACATCTATACTCCCTTGCTTCATTGGTTTACATGGGAAAAAATAAGGTTCGATAATTTTTAATATATCTGGTACTGTGCTGGATCTTCATTACACGTACAATTGCTAAGTTTTCAAAGAGCTGTGGCATGATCACACATATAGGACACTAAATCATGAAAACCAATTAAAATAAAAAGCTTTCAACATAGTTTCAGCTGTAATATTTGAAAGGATATAGCTTCCATCCAAGATGTAAATGTGTCAATATATGTCAAATAATATGTCATTCTATTCAAATGTGGTAGAAGGCCAATGAGATCAATGTGCACAGCAGTGAATCATTAATTTGGTTCCTTGTAGTTTCCTACTTGTGACTTTATATGACAATCTATTTTGTTTCTTTGATAGTATATATAGCATTTTGTCCAGTGTCTTATGTTCTATTGTAAACTTATCTAAATAAATTTTGACGCCATTAATTTCAGTATCTTTTATACCAGGATGAGCTAAACCATGAAAATTGGTAAATATTTGATGTCGAAATTTCTTAGGAATGTTTGTTGGTTGGTATCTAACGTTGAGCAGTTGGCAGTGAAGCCATTTGCCATTTCCAGTATTTTGATGTCATTATTATCATGTCGACTCAAGGTTGGGCAGCACATTAGATGGTTTCCATCCATATCTTCTTTAAGTGTACAGAAAGGACACAAAGGAGATCTCACTATACCAATCCTGAATAAATGTTTATTGAGACAGTCATGGACTGATAGGAGTCTAAAAGTTGCTACAGAGGATTTTCTTGGTAATGTAGTGATTCTGGTCGCGTTATTACATAAATTTTCCCATAGTTTTCCTTTTGTTTGTAATACATTATCTTCTTTAATTTTGTTATATGTTGATATAATGATTCTTTTGATAGAGTGATAACTTATTGGATCTGATGAATTTGATGTAATTTTACTACCTTTGGCTAGAAAGTCAGCTGTTTTATTACCCTGTATTCCACAATGTGCTGGTATCCATTGAAGTATTAATCTTTTATTTAAATTCATTAGTTGTTTTATGATTTTGCAGCATTCTGCAATATTTAAGTTATTAGGTGTTACATCAGGTGTTACGGATATAATAGCTGCTTTAGAGTCAGATAATAGTACAACTTTTTCAAATTTATTTATATGATATAGTAGGTTTTGTAAGCTCCGAAGTATTGTCGAAATCTCTCCATCAAAATTTGTAGTATTTAAACTTAATCTTTTGAAGAAAGAGAAGAGAGGGTATATTGCACCTGCAGCAGTACCACTGTTATTTGGTAAGCTAGAACCATCAGTAAAAACATGTAGCCATTCATTGGTAGGGTATCTTAAATTGATTATTTTTAGTGTCATTTGTTTCAGAACACACAAAGTGATTTCAGATTTTGTAAATTCTTCAGCTAAGTGTAGATAGTGTTCAATATCAAATGGTTCTAACGGGTTAATATTTGTCTGTATGTTTTCTTTTAAGTAAGGATATTTTAATCTATGTTTGACTTCTTTGGTTTTATTAAGGAAACTTTGTTGAGTTTTTAGGTTTACTTGTGATTTTCTTTTTTCCCAGTCATTAAAAGGTAGTCTGATTAATTTTTCATATTGTAAGATGGCTGCTTGTTCAATGTCAAGTTCAAGTCTTGGATTCTTTGTTAAAATTTGTAGAGCAAGTACTGTGGTAGTTTTAACAGCTCCAGTTACTAGGTGAAGAATTTGATTTTGTAGAATATTAAGTTTTTCTATATTTGCAGTTATTAGTATCTCTTTACAATATTTAAATGTTGGTTTAATATACATCTTGTAAAATGTGTTTAAAGTTTGTGTAGTGCTTCCCCATTTCTTGCCTGCCAGTCTTTTTAATAGTGGTAATTTTCTCTTTTTTTATTATATTATCAATGTGTTTTCTCCATATTAATTAGTCTTTTTAATAGTGGTAATTTTCTCCTTTTTTTTTATTATATTATCAATGTGTTTTTTCCATGTTAATTTTGCATCAAAAATAATACCTAAATATTTGGCTCCATGTGTTTCTGTGAGAGTTTCTCCATTTAGTTGAAGGGAAATATTTATTGGTTTCTTCCTTAGTGTAAATAGTGATTAGTAAATTATTAGATGTACAATTCTGTAATGTCATCAAGGATTGTTGTGCTATATTTATTAATTGTTGATTTTGATTTTTCGGTTTAGAATTCCATATGACTACATCATCTGCAAACATTAAGACTTTTGATTCTCTTTTTTTGTAATTGATATGGAAGATCAGATATAAATATTAAAGAGTGTTGTACTAAGGATACTGCTTTGAGGTACGCCATGGTGTGTCTGTTGATATTTTGATAATTTATCATTATATTTGGTAGCAATAAAGCATTGAATAATGAATTCACTGATCCATTGTAATATTTTGCCTTGGATTCCTAGAATTTTAAGTTTATCAAGTAGTTTGTATCTCCAAATACAATCATATGGTCCTTGAAAGTCAATAAATGTTGCTAGAGTATCTTCCTTTTAACTCTGCTTGTTTAGCTGAAATTAAGTTATTTTTTTCTAGAAACCAATTTAAACAATTGGAAATGATTTTTTCCATGATTTTTGCTAATACGCTGGTAAGTGCTATTGGACGATAACTTGAAAAATTTTCTGCTGGTTTGTTTGATTTCAAAATAGGTATTATTATAGATTTCTTCTAATCATCTGGTACTTCTGTATTCCATGACAAATTATAGAGATTTAGGAGTCTTTAATTTTACTTTTTATCCCAGATGTTTGATGAATTCTGTATGTATATTATCAGGTCCTGGAGATTTTTTCAATTTTGAGTTATTAATTACAATGTTCAATTCTTTAATGTTGAATTCCTGATTAAATATCTTATCTTTAAGTTTAGTTGTTGATTTTATGTATTCTTTAATGTTTTTCTTTATAATTTTTTGTTCTTTTTTTGGTATTTGCAGATAATTTATAGGTATTAGCGTAGTATTTATTAAATTTATTAGCTATTTCATTGCCATCTGTAATTATTTTATTATTATAAATTAAAGTTATTTTTTTATTGTCTTTCTTGTTTTGAATGTTATGTATGAATCTGTATGCTTTTTGTGCATCTTTTCTATAGTCCATGTTGTGTAGAAAATTATTAAATTATTCTCTTTTGAATTGAGCACTTAATTTTCTCCAATTTGTACTTCTTTCAGATCTTTAGATTTTTCTGCTGTGATTGTAGCCTGGTCTCTTTGTTTTATCATTTTTCTAGTTGTGAGTTCCAAAAAGGTTTGTAGTTTTTAGTAAATCCTCTTGGTATGTATTTTTTGTTGTTGTTTTAAAATTGTATCACATACACCTTTGTTTAGTTTATCTGATTTTGTTGATTCGTTTAATGCTTTTTCAAATTTGGTTTCTAATTCATTTGTAAAATCTTTCCAGTTTGCTTTTTTAAAGTTCCATCTAGGTTTATGGTTTATAGGAGTTAAATTTTTCTTTTTAAATTGAATAGTGGTAATTATAGTTCTGTCCTGAGCCTGGATCTTCTAGGATTTGTGTGGAAGTTGATGAGTATAAATCTGAGGATACTAAAAGTAAGTCTGGGTTGGTACCAGCATCAGAATAGTGGATAAAGGTTGCTGGATCTTTTTTGTGGTAAACAACTTCTGTAGTTGTTGAATTTAGTAGGTCTTCTATGATCTTTCCTGAATTGTTTGGTTTGTCATATACCCATAGTCTTGAATGGGCATTGAAATCTCCAATTATGATTGTATTTGAATTTACTGTGATCTTTTCAAGATTTGGGGTATTGTTTGGGGATTCTAAACAGAACAAATTTTGAAGTGAGATTTATTTTTCCATATGCCTAGTTTAATTATTTCCATTTTATCTGTATTGTTCATCTCTTTAATAATTTAAAGCATGAAGTAAGATTTTTTTTTAACTACAACTAGAATGCAACTGCTTATTTTTCGTCCCTAAGGAAATATTAAAATGTTGAAATTGATAATATTTTAGTTGTTCTGTTAAATTTGCTTCTTGAATTTTAAATGTATCAATATTATGATCATATATAATTTTACTTAGTTCACATTTCTTTGCTTGTGATGGATCTCCTGTATTCCATTATAAAATTTTGAATTTTTCATTCATATTTTGTTGTTTACCTCGGAAAAAGGTCCCTTACCAGAAATTCGAATGGGGGACTGTTTTACTTCCAGAATGTTTCTTTTTCCAATGGGACATCACTTTATCTGGAATGTTTTTATTCAACTTTTTGTAACCCTTTAAAATTAGGCATCATAAATGGCAGTTACATCACCTAAGAAAAGAAAGGTATGGACAGGAAACTGAAATGATCCCCTAGTCCTCGAATACTGTAATACCATTGGGGTCGAAGGAAACAAAAGTTGAGTCAAGCAAGACTGGATAGGAAAGGTAAAAGAGGGGATCTGATATGTGAAAAGGAAGAAATATCAGTCCAGGTCAGTAACTCACTCAGCTGACCAGTTATTATTGGTGAGCAGCCCTTCCCTTTAGTTCATCACATAATATTGTTTAGATCGGTTCCTTTAAGTCTTCAAATTATAGAAGCAATTAAAGGGTCTCCTTTCTATTATAACAAAATTTATATGTGATTACTAACAGCTGCACCACGTGAAGTTGAGGGATCGGACATTAGGCTTTTGCACAGGTCGGTTCCTTTAAGCCTTCAATTAATTATTAAAGGGCCTCCTTCCTGTCAGTAACAAAAATCTTTCCGCAGCCTCCTTAGGAATATATGGTCTTGTGTTGGCAGAACGTGTGTCACACCAAAGCTCTGCACCTGAAGGATACAGATACTGCTTGAATTTTAAAGACAAATTTACATTTTTGAGTTCTTGCAGATCCTTGTCTTTTACTTGTCTATATCTTGTTATAATAAATAACTGATATGCCTTTGATTCTGGATAGTGCATTGCCAATATTTCAATTTCTTTTAACATGGTGAATATCTGTGGAAAACTGTGGTATGTACTGTAGATGTCCAGTTTGTCTAACTGAAGCTTTGTAATTTTTGTGCTTAAAAGCAAAAATAATAGGCTTGAAATCTAAGATTGTATGCACTTTCTGGAAGTGGTTTAGTTCCCTCTGTAGTTACCCAGTAGCCAAGGAATCCTAATTCTTTACTCCAAAGACTGACTTTGAGATGATGTGTAGGCCATACTTTGATAAATCTATCCAGTGCCAGTTTGAGGTGATTGAGATATTCATCTATACTAGAAAAAGCCATTAAAAATATTATTAAGTATGCACAATAAAATATACTGAATGACACTAAAAATTCTGATGTATTCCATTCATGACTTTCTCTACAAACTTTTGTTACAAAAGAATTTGCCTTTATCTACAAAGTGGTAATCAAGATAAACAGTATCAGAAATGGTTGTATTAGCTCCTTCTAAGTGAAGGGAAATAAGGCAATACACTGGCTAAAGCAATAGTTAAATCTTTTAAAAAGCCAATTGAAATTTGGTTTGCTTTGCATGCCCTGGGGTAAAACAAAAGAGAGAAGAAAGGAAAGATTTACTCTCATTTGAGAAAAGTTTAAGTAGCTTAAAATTGTAACCAATAAACAACAAGGAATATTTTGGAAATGGTTAACTCTACAGAAAAAATGTGTATGACATAAATCATGTTTTAACAAGACTTACATTTTTATGTAGTAAGTTTTTGTCTATCTCTTGCATTTCATCACTTATGCAAAATTCATCCAGAATGAAGATGTCTTCAGAGGCTATTACCAGAAAATAAGACATACATTTTATTTGTCATGTAAATATATTTAATATATGGTATTTAAAGAAAATATTACAGCCATTTTTAGAAAAACAAAATTTTCTAAAAATGTTCATGTAAAGAGTACTTGGGTGGGTGTTTTCTAGAAAATCTTTGTCATATCCTTGAAAGCTACTAAACTTAAATGCCAAATTTGGCGTTTGTCAGTCTTTTAGTTTTGAGCTATGCTGTCTCCATGCAGGCACATGCATTGAATTCTTTGGTGGAATACAATTTTTTCTCTACCTACCTGATGAAAATTTTAAAGAATTATTTTAACTGAATAACGGTATTGTGTTTGCAAATAGACAAGAGCACTGTCAACTTGATGTGCAGTGGCATGATATGATGCTGGAGTGAGTCGACAAGTTGCAAGCACATATCAAGCTTCAGTCTGTCCAGCTCCATGATAACATGAGTATCGCTCTTTGTGACGCATAGCAGAGATAAAAATAGACTAAACAATGCCACCAATAAATTACAAAGGGAAAGCTTGCACAAGCAAACACGAGAAATGATTGATTGCTAATGTGTATTGATTTATGATGAGAGAGGTTGTAGAGGAGACTCCTATTAAATTCAAGTCTGCACAGAAACGTAGCAACAGCCACTGGGTTGTTTAGTGCATTTTGTAGAATTAAATCTGAATTAGAACATATTCAGTTAGGCAAATGCAGGTCTTTCTCTACACTTCGTAAAGAAAACATCTTCTTACAATGATTATTCATTTATCTACACCTTCTTAATAGAGATGAATAATAACAGTAATTGTCTTATTACTTGCTTCCTGTGAGTAGAATGGAAATTCAGAAATACATTAGGCTAAAGTAATAGTCAAATCATCTCTATGTTAAATAATCGACATTTGGTTATTTTAGCATGCCTAGCAGTAAAACAAAAGAGGTATGAAACAAAAGATGATTTCCCATTTGAGAAAAGTTTAAGCAGTTTAAAATTGAAACCAATAACAAGGAATATAGTGAAAATGGTTAACTCTACAAAAAAAAATGTATAACATAAACTGTATGTTGTAATGAGATCTATATTTTTTGTGTAGTAAGTTTTTGTCGATCGCTTACAGTTTACCAGTTATACAAAAGCCATCCAGAATGAAGAGTTCTTCAGAGGATATTTCGATAAAATTCAATGCATCCATTTCGTTTGTCATGAAAATATCTTAAACATATGGTATTTTAATCAAAATCATTAAAGCCATTTTTGAGAAAAACAAAATTTTCGAAAAATGTTACAGTTAAGGGATAGGGATTTTCTTGAAAATCTTGTCATAGGAAGGTACTGAACTTAAATATCAACTTTACTATTTAACAGATTCTTCGTTTTTGAGCTATGCTGCCCCCCCCCACACACACACTTGGGCAGTTTTCCAAAAATATTTTTTCTTGCATTTTTGGATTCAGGTAGTCTTAAAACGTGTAGTTTTGGGTGGAATACAACCTTCTCTATCTATATATGTACTACAGAAAATAATTATAGAGTATATTAAAAAGATGTCGGATATTTTATGCACACAAAATGATGCCTATTAATAAATAATATGGCTGTGTTTATTGTGTCATCCCAGTTCTCCTGTGCATACCGCATGGCTATCGCTTCAAGTCTCCATATGCACACATTGAAAACATGTCATATTGGTGTACATGTAGTTCTGAAGGCCTCAAATTTGAATATGTTTCTTTCCCTTCCCATTAAGGTGGTAAGTTGCTTCAACATTGAACACAATGCATTTTACAAAGGTGTTATCGTTGTCAATAGCATTATGAATCTCGTCACAAAATGCCACACGTTTGCATTTGTCATCATGAGGCAGTGCCTGCAACACCCGTTACCAACTAACGTCTCAAAACACTCAAATTGTTGTTGTAGGCAGTTGTGATTTCTAACTGGCATGAAGGGTCAATTTTGCAGGAATACATTGGAAAGGGGTTTGAACTCATGAGATTGTCTCCAAACACACAAGGGTTGCCAAGACTCTTTTCTTTACTTACACACCTGTGTCTACAAACTTTCAATATGATCTGTGAATATTCCATCCATTTAGATGATCAGTTTGGTACCTCAACCTGAAACATCTTTGAGCTGTAATCGCAGAATTACACTTTGCAAACTTGAGAACACAAAATCTTTCTGCTGTAGAGTAGCCATTTTACATTGAAATGAAGCATGTGATGGTAACCAAGCAAAACAGATGACAACTGAATATAAACTAGATGATTTATTCATTCTTCCAATAACCGAGCCAGTTTGGACAACATAACACTTTGTAATACATATTGTTTTTGAAACACCTTCTATTAGAAAAAATAAAGCTCTTTATCCTACTGTCCGATGTCTTCATTCTTGATCCTCTCGTCTGGATATTATGGATTAGCTTGTGTTGTTTTCCTCCAGCACTATTCTCAACTGTTCCAATGTTGTGAGTCCTTTTGATTCCTAGTTATGTTTCCATCATCACTGTGTGGTTGGATGTCATCTTTGTTTTGGTCTTCTGATTTTTCCTTACTTATGCCACCATGTTGGGATGCTAATTGTGGCAGTCCCTCGCAAATATTTAAATCTTATTACCTTGTAGATGGTTGCTGAGTCTCGGAGATTTCTTGTTCTTTCATTTCTCAGGTAATGGTAAAAGCTAATTTGTTTTATCAATTTTTATTTTAAAGCTCTAAAAGAAATTGAAAAATAAAACTTTTAAACACTTCTTTTATTCAGATACATTTCTTAATCGATTCAGATAATATTGCTATACTATTGCATTTTATCTATTTTATGATGAAATGCTTCCTGATTACAATAAGCTTCCCCTTATTCAATGCTTGACTGGACAGCAGCTGACAGTGTGAATGAAAAATTTTCTTTTGTATATTTTTTAATTAACTTTATTGATCAATAAGTGCACTAATGCTATACAGAACATTGGCAACATTATAAACATAGAGATGCACACATAACATCATCTTAACAAAGATGAGTCAACCTCAACAAGTTCCTCTGTAAGGAAGTACTGTAATTAAGTTCTGTTATAGTGGAGGAAGATGTCATGATAGCCAGCTGTGGATTCTGGAGGAAGCTATGATTGTTTGCCCAGACAAAGAAAACTGTACCTGTTACTTTGTATAAATTATGGAGGAACTTGTGAGCCTGCTTACAGATGAAATTTTCATTCTTAGCTTCAAAATTACCTAATTCTCAGAGTAACTGTGTTACCGAAAAACTAGGGTGCATATACTATGAGATGTAAAACCTTATTTTGAAAAGGCTGAAGTGACTTAATGTTCTTTGGAGACTGCAACACCCCAAACTAGGTAGGCATATGTGAGAATGTGACAAAGAATAGATTTGAAAATAAAAATAGCTATGGTACTGTTGAAAGAAGATTTACAATTTATTAGAGGATAAAGTTACGACAGTTGAGAATGAACTAAGTTGACCTTCCTATTGACGTGAGATTTGAAGTATCTACACACTGTTGAATCTGTCTCATTAGTGATTTCTCAACAACCATTGTTGCTTGTTATTTTTCCCTGTTACTAACAAATTTTTCCTTTACAAATTCTATAGGAATTATAAAGTTGGCTGTGCCTGCCTTCTCTTGTTTCTTCTTTGATATTTTCTTACTTAACCTATTCCATTTCCTGCAAAACAAATAAATGAATATTGAGGAATACATTGTTAAAGGTGACAATAAAATATGATGAATGACGATTATCTTTTACTTCTTGCTAGGTGAATTATATTTGAATATGACATGGCTCTTTGCCAGTCATATCCTATTTACGTTGGTCTTGTACAATTTTCTGATTATTAATTTATATACTGTATTGCAAGTATTATGTGTGTTCTATTTTTTCACTGTCCAATTCCTTTTCACCTAATTTAAAAACAGACCTAATTTTTTACTATTATTGCTGAACAATGCAGTTATGGCATTTCTCTCCAGACATCGGTCCCTTTACAATCAAATATAATGTGTTCAATGTTCTATCATCTCCTATGGGGCATTGGTTCTCCGGTATATTATTTCTAAACCTGTTTAGTCTCCATGGTAGCTCTTAACCATGCAAAATCCTCGTTTCTCTTTGTTAACCTTGTCTGTACATATTTCCCTTTCCCATGACCATATGAGCCTAGAAAGTCAAGGAACTTTTATCCACTATTGCACTAAAGAGTTTTTGTTTATCTATGTCCTCAAATATTTTTCTTGCAGCCATTCAGAACCTATTTATGTTATTTTCCCTCTTCTTCCCTATCTCTCCTAGCCCATTACTTTCCATTTTATTGAAGACTGTTTGCTCATCCACTAGTTCTTAAATTCTTAGCTTGATATTCTAAACACAGCCTTAAAAGATCGCTTTTTCTAAATTTAGGATTCTGTGCTGGTATTTCATTGCTCTTTCCATCACTAATCCTTCCTTTGTCCCTCTCCCTGACTTAATTTGGACTATGTCCCTATCGCCTGCGGTGCCATTAGTAGTTAAAGCGGGCGTTAAACACTACCCAAAAAACTATGTCCCTTACAGCTACACAGGGTAATCCTAGTATTTCCCTGCATAACATCCTATAACTTATAGTAAACATTAATACTAACATATAACATGGTAAGAAACACAACTGCTTCAACATCTTCCTATGCTTTGCAGGTCTCAGGATTCACTTCGAAGTAAGTATCCAACAGAAGTCATCTTCCACAGGTTTCACAATCATTCACTACACAGCGCTGAAATTCTAAAATATAGAGATGTTGCAGAAGAAGTCAAGATGAAGTTTATAGAACTATTTAAGAGTCGTTACTCTCCTTCCCGAGCGCTTGAAATCCACAGGATTTGCTGGAAGAGTTTGAGGATGACTATTACAAAATAGCTCCTGACAGATCTTACTGTCCTGACCTTCAATGGGTATTTAAACTGTATTATAACATTTTTGAAAAAGGCACAAAAAATGACATACTTGGAGACATAAATGAATTTGTTGACGACAATAATAAAGATTTTAAAGTTAAAGTAGAACAAATTGAGGGAAATGCTGTCATCACTCTAATGACACCATTTATGGAAAGAGTACACTCGTTAAATTTGTCTGAGCACATTGTTTTTATGGACAGTAGTAGCAACATGGATCACCACCACTGCACAGTATTCCTAATAATGTCTGATAGTTAATATGGGTGGATTACCTTTAGGAATTATTGTGACAACATCAGAGTCCGAGCAAGTGTTAGCACGTGGCATTGAACTATTCAAAGAAATAATGCCAACAAATGCTTTCAATGGAAGAGGCCATCAAGGTCCAGAAATATTTCTTACAGATAATTGTACTTCTCTGAGAAATGCATTAGCAGCAGCATTTCCTGCATCCAAACTCTGGCTATGTGCCTTTCACACTCTGCAAGCCTTATGGAGGTGGATTAATAACAAAAACAACAATATCAGAGCAGATCATAAACAAGAGTTGCTTATGATATTTAAGGAAATATTAATTGTTGATAGCATAGAGGCATATGAATCTGCAATTTTTGCACTTAAAAACTCCAAAATTGTAAGCTTGTATCCACATTATCTAACATATGTTGTATCTTTGTTGCAGAATTGGAATTATAAAAGCAGGTTTCATAGCAGAAATAATATAAATAATACTGTTGAATCTGCTATTAATGTCTTAAAGGACAAAGTACTACATAGATGCAGAACTTTCAATATCAGTCAGCTACTCCACTACCTGAGTGTTACACTGCCAGATTTCTATAGCAAAAAAATCCTAGACATACTTATGGGCAGGCATTCTTCTTATTCTCACTTGAGTTACTTACCCAATAAAAGAAAGCTGAAGGATCTGGCAGTGGTATTGCAAAATAATGGCATTTATGAAATTATTAACACTGCATCAAATACAGAGTATCAATTAAACCTAGAATTAGGTACTTGTACCTGCCCTGTTGGTTACACAGGAGCTCCATGTAAACACCAACAGATTTCTTCAATCCTGACTAAAACTGATAGTAAAAATATTACTCCTATCACTAAAGAAAAGAAGAAAATGTATAACTGGATAGCTACAGGAAACAATGTCCCTAGTGACAGCCGTGATTCTCTGCAGTTGCCATCAAGTCTAAAAATAATAGACACACCTCTTATTGATTACTGTATTCCCTCACCTTCTACTGCTTTCACATCCGATTTACTTAACAATGCAGAATACATAAATAGGCAAATCCTACAACCTGCTAAAATAAAGCTGAGACAAATTTATGAAACACTGGTTGAGAAAAGTGAGAAAGATAATCAAAGTTTTCTTGCAGCTATTAACAAAATGCACAACACAACACTGGAATTGAAAAATTACGATTCAGCACTGTGCTCAGCTATGCATAACTTTAGAGAAAATATGCAGCAAATTCTCCTGTGCAGCCATCATCAGTAAATAGATACTTCTAAAAAAGAACAAAGTATAAAGCTCCTCATTCAATATTTGAATGTATTTTAAGTAATATACCACACAGTAAAAAGTATTTTTTAATTTTTCTTTTCCCCATTTCCTTTCATTATTCATAAAAAAAATGTAGCAGGGTTAAGATACTTGCACGCGCATGCACACACTTATTTTTAAAAACACCTTCTGGAACTCAGGGGACCTTAAAACATATTTTGACAAAATGTTTACATTACATTTTTTGGCAGAATACAATACCTTCTCTATACAGTATGTACATAGAACATGTACAGTAATTAAAAACAAATACTATAATTATATGATATTAGGAATTGTTTGGTACTAGAATTCTCCAAACTTTTTGAATGCTAAAGATATGTGGTTTGGAGAAGAGAACACTTCTGAATTACCAATACAATTAACTTATTTTCATGGGAATATTATTTTTCAAGAACTTTATTTTTATTTTCTCTACCAGATACAATGTACATAGTAGGCAAAGAAGGTATTGTATTGCACCAAAAAATTTGATCCCGATTTCACTGTAAATGCACGTCTTGAGCGTCCCCTAATAAAAATGTTGAGAGGGAGAGAGAACAGCATAACTAAAAAAATCTTATGTGTTATACTCACATGACTTTCTCTAGCTGTTCTAAAACTTCTTACAAAAGATTATTCTTCTTCTACACAATGTTATTCAAGATAAACATTAGCAGAATGTTCTTATTACTTAGTTCCTTATAAGTAGAATGGAACCAAAGGAAAGTGTTATGCTAAAGTGATAGTCAAATGTTTCAAACCACACACTCACGCACCCACCCACACACACACCTTTTTCTGAAATTGCTTTTTTCATACTCAGAGGACCCAAAACATATTTTCAGTGAAATCTCAACATCAAATTTTTGAGTGGAATGCAATACCGTCTCTATCCACTATGTATTTTACATATGGGCTAGAGAAAGTAAAAATGAAAAGTTCATTAAATACCAAATTGATATTTAAGTAAAGTATTTTCCAAGAAATGTGACATGAAAATTTTCAAGAAAATCTAAACTACTCTTTATATTTAACATTATTGAAAATTTTTAAATTACTTAAAAAGCTCCGATTTAAGGTATTTTCATGACAAATGAAATATGCATCTTAAATTTTCTGGGAATAGCCTCTGAAGTTCTCTTCATTTTTAATGACTTTTGCATAAGTGGTAAACCATAACAAATAGATAAAATCTTAGCAACAAAAAATGTAGATCTTTATATACATATGTACATAACTTTTTTTTGAGGTAAGCATTTTTGTGATATTCCTTATTATTGGTTTAAATTTTGCAATACTTAGGCTTTATACTTTTCACAAAGAGAAATCTTCATTCACTGCTCTCTTTTTTACTCCTGGCCATGCAAAAGGAACAGCGTCACATATGATTTTTAAGATCATATGGCAACCAGCTTTTAAAAGATTTGATTATTGCTTTAGCTTAAAGTATTCTCTGTTTCCATTGTACCTACAAGAAAATACGTAAAAAGTCAATTTCTATGCACATTTACCTTGATAGCAGATAACAATAAAGTTTATTGACCATTAAGCTATTTTACAACATTGTAATTGATCTCACCTAGTACATAATTTATCACTTTACAAAATTGGAGCTTTATACAATTATTTACACCATTTAAAACATTTTGCATAATAAACTATTTACAGCATGTTTATGATAAATTTGTATTAATGATTACATTTTACAAAGCTAGCTTAGATATTACTCATCTATGTGAAAGTTATTACATTCAAAGAATTCTCTACTGAGTAAAAAGCTTTATTTTTCAGCCAATTGTCCAGAAATGTTTTGAATTTATGATTGGGTAATGAGGTAATATGTATTGGAAGTTTGTTGTACCTACTTAATCCTAGATATTTATGGCTGTCGTGAATTTTTCATAATCTTGAGTAAGGTAAGTCTATAGTATAATTATTTTTTGTTATGTAGCCATGTACTGTCTGTCGGAGTGCATATTTTTGTAGGTTTTCTTTTATGAACATCAATTTATAGTAAATGTACAATGCTGGCACGGTCATGGTTTTAAGTTTTTTGAAAAATTGTCTGCAAGGATGGTTATAATCTTAGCAATACATCTGCCTTTTTTTGCCACTTGAATATAGTTTGTGTTCCTGCAGAATTACCCCAGTGGAATGAAAGAAGGCATAATATGCATATATGATAAAGTTTCCACTAATGCTATGACGAAGTCTGTATAACAGAAATAAGAGGCAAGCTAATTTTCCACTTATGTAATTTATGCGATGTTCTCTTTTGTCTATGTAAATTTCTAGAAGTTTGACAGATTTATTATCCTGATTCTTTGCATTTAATTGAAATAACAGTTCTTCAGTTTTAGTAGTATTTATCTGTAGCATATTTGCATTAAACCATTCAATTGCTAAATCCACCATATGTTTATTTAAATTACAGAATTCTTCTAGATTTGGGCTGCTTGTTATTAATGTAGTATCATCAGCGGATAAAACAGTTTTACATGGACGATTAATGGCAAATCATTTACATATATAATGAATAAAAAGGGACCTAATAACGAGCCTTGAGGTATTCCTTTGTTACTGGCATTGAATCAGATATTTAATTTTTTATTTGTACTACTTGATGTCTGTTTTCAAAGTATGATTATTAGATTAATAACAATTTCACATAATTTATACTGCTTTAAATTTTTAATCAAAATTAGATGAATAAGCTTTCGTACGAATAGTTTGTTACAGAATATGTAGAAAAAATTATGTAAATGGAACACATCAAAATTTTTCATCTTGTTACTTTCTCTAGCTCCATATGTACAATGTACATAGAGAAGGTATTGTAATGCACCCAAAAATTTGATGTCGAGATTACACCAGAAATATATGTTTTGGGTACCCTGAGTCCGAAAAAAGCATTTTTAAAAAAAAGTCATGTGTGTGTGTCTTTGGACAGCATAGACCCAAAACAAAAAGGCCGTTAAATACCAAACTTGGCATTTAGGTTTAGCATCTTCCAATGATGCGACACAAAGATTTTCATAAAAATCCCCCCCCCACCACAAATTGCCCTTTATATGGAAAAAATATCAAAAGATTTTGGTTTTTTTTAAAAATAGTTCTTAACGATTTTGATTAAAATCCTGTATATTAAAGCTATTTATATCCGAAATAAAATGTATATCTTGAATTTTCTGGGAATAGCCTCTGAAGACCTTTATTCTGGCTGAATTTTGCCAAATTTTGCTTAACTGCTAAACCGTAAGAGATAGACAAAAACTCACTACACATAAAATGTACCTCACGTCAAAACACACAATTTATATCCTTTACACTTTTGTTGTGGAGTTAACAGTTTCCGAGATATTCCTTGTTATTGGTTTCAATTGTGAAGTACTTAAACTTTTCTCAGACAGGAAGTGTCTATTTTTCTTTTGTTCAACTCCTGACCAAGCACAGAAGCGATTTGCAATGACAATCGCATAACAATAGCTTTTAAAACATTTGACTATCACTTTAGCCTAGTGCATTACCTTAGTTCCCTTTTGCTTATAAGAACTAAGTAATAAGAGCATTCTGCTAGTGTTTATTTTGATTAGCATTGTGTAGAAAGAAGAATAATCTTTTGGAGGAAGTTTGTAGATCAGCTAGAGAAAGTTATGTGAGTGTAACACATCATCTTGTGTTTAATATATTAAATATATTGTAGTTATTTTGCAAATATTTCTAATAAACATGTAAGAATGCTTAGGTAATTATGTAGGAAAGTGGCTAGCTTTCTGCTAGGAGCAGCAAGAGTATGGCTTCAGTCTGATGGCAATCATCTGATTTTAAAATCCACAGTAAGCAGAGGTTGCTTCCAACCCAAACAATGTAAGGCAAATTGCTGCAGTTGAAATATATAGGGGGAATTTCTGTTTATCATTACTAGACACAATCATAGAGCTTTTCCATATTTATTTCATAACTTTAGCAATAGTGCACTTGTATTTCTCTTCTCTCCATTTCCCTTTCAATCTGTTATTTGTCAATGAAGAACAACGATGTATTTGCTTAGTTCGCTTTGATAACTTCGGCCATGGACCATGTAATCAAATGCCATCTATTGACAGTTTCTCAAATTAGCAAAACTCGTGCTGAATAAGAAAATTGTGAGCAGGAGAGGGAATAAGAAGTGTCATGCCACAGAAAATTTACATGATCAACAAACAATTCCAACTATTTTTATGTATACCATTATACTTTTACATATCAAGCTTTTGCAACCATTGACCTGATTTTTGTTTGTATTTTTCATTTAATGCAATGATTTCTACCAAGTTTCCCTTCATGTGCTTCTGAAGTGTTGTCTATTAATTGTTTATATTTCAACCCAGTAAATGAACAATGTTTCATGAACATTTTTGTGGAGCAATTAGAGAATTACAAACAAAATCTATGGCACATGGAGATAAACTGAATTGAACTTTATGGTCAATGGCTTCCTACCAGAATGGCACTAACAATAGTCAAGTAAATAAATGCATCGTTGAACTGATTTTGTCAGATTTCTAAAAAGAGACATAGAGATTATGTAGACATTGACACAGTTAGACTAATTTTAATAATGTTTTTAAACACTAAAATTAATTGTGTAGAACATATTAATCCCTAACTTGAATATTTAGAAAATATATAGTAATATCTGAACTCTTAGATCCTTTAAGAGAAGTTTTCCCCACAATTCATTAATAAAATTCAGAGTATGACATTCTCATATATCAGAACTTGTGTAATATGCTTTTCATTATTGTTAGTCAACTTGACTCTTTGGACCCCTGAGCATTCGACTCAGAAAAGATTCATTCCAAATGTGCATTGGGTGTAGGGATACCGAAGAGATATTAGCAAATTAACAATTCCAAATACTGGCATTTAAATTCACAATTCTGAAAATATCTTTGCCATTTCATCTGGCTGATAAGGATTTTCATTTCTTAGTATTTTTTTTCTCTTTACTTTCCACAAATTCATTAAGATTTTAGCTGAAATCTTAATTAATTCTGAGTTTTTCTCAATCAAAAAGTGTTTGTTTCTTCCACCTCTTGCCAAGTTGATGGATTTAATCATATAAACAAATGAATACTTCATTCGCCAAAATTTCTATGTAATCTGGTCAAACTTTATAAGTGTTCTTCGCTTTAAATTGTCCTTCATGCTGATAAGCAGAAAGTTTGCTTGATAACAGTCATAGTTGATAATGATAATCTTTATTGTTTTAAGTGTAGACAGAACTTCAATAATGCTTTATTTTCTTGTCTTTTCCTACAATTTTCATTATCTTTACACTCAGTAGGTAAATGACCAAAGCTGTCTCTAAGATTGATATATTAATGTAAGCCTCACTTAGGTAAGAGGAATTATGAATTTCTCTTCTCCCTAATCATTCATTAGTGAGTATACAAATTATCCTTACAAAATATTTTCTTACATATATATTTTTATAACAGATAAACCTTTGCAATAACAGCTACAAATGCACATTTCATTAACACAGAGAAGTGACTGCCGAATGTTTAAGAATTGGATGCTATATATTAGCCTTACATTCCATGGTTTGGATTCAGTCATGAGAAACAAGTATATATAAAAGGGACTTAAACAGATAACAGTATATTGATCAATTCTGATCATTAATAATGGAGATCTCAAAAGCAGCTTATGGCACAAAAAAAAATTGTGATTAATTTGTGTGTTTTAAACTGATCTACATTTTTGTCTATTACTTAACATGTACCAGTTATATATTAGATTATTTCCTTTCAATCTATTCATTGTATTCCTTTTAAATGGAGATGACTTCACAAGCTATTCCCAGAAAATTCAAAATATAAATTGCATTTTTCATGTAAATATCTTTAATATATGCTATTTTAATCAGAATCGTTGGAGCCATTTTTGAGTAAATAAAAAATTTCAAAACATCTTTTATGTAAAGGGTGGCTTGAAGGAGGGGGATTTTCTTGAAAATCTTTGTGTTGCATCTTCAGAACAAACTGAACTTAAATAACAAGTTTATATTTAATCAACTTCTTTTAGACTTAAGACACACACACACACGCACACACACTCTATCTAAAACTGCATTTTTTTTTTTTTTTTTCAGAGAGTCTCAAAAGTAGTACATATTTCTAATGAAATCTTGCTATCAAATTTTTGGGTATAGTACAACACTTCCCCTACTTACTCTATGTGGTAGAGAAATCAAAAAGAATAAAACAGTTCCACAAAGTGTTTTCTTGTGCGAGGTAATGCAAAACAATACTTGCAGGGAATTAAATTGTGCTTCTTTATTCTTTACTTTCATTTCTATACAATCTGTACATTACAAAATATATTACTTTCTGCTCCTTGATTAATATGGTTTTCTCGTAACATTACTGCATTTAAAGCTGTTAACTGTTGTTAATTCTCAACATACATTACTCAAGCAAATTATTGTTTTCGTGTTTTTTAATTGTTAAAGTATAACCTGGTAGGGTACGCTCAGTGATATTAAAGTACTGCTTAAGAATTGAGAAATCAAGCACAAGACATTTCCCGGCAGCAAACAAAGCATCAGCGTTTTCATTCTCCGAATGCATTTTATTGGTGAATGTAACTGTCTGTGTACCATCTATGGAGCGCAGTGAATGGTGGTAAATAAACTTCTCAGCTGTTTCTTCAGGCCCAATATAAGTCATTGCCTCATAATGTTTTTGTGTTTTCACATCGTTGTATACGTGGATCCAGAAAAGTTCTTCAAAAATTGATACAAGACATAGTGATCTGTAACTTTGCTTGAAATCCAAGCCTACATACCATGGTCCAGCTAAGGGATGGAAGTCCCACAAGAGATTAGGACTGAGAGTGTTGGGAGAAATGCTAACATTTCGGCTATACTCTTCCACATGTGGATGCTGTGTAAATTCAATACTGCGAGGACATAAGCCCCCACGGAGATGTTCCAGTAATTCTGTTCTGCTACCTCGCCAACCACATTTTTCCACCGTATCAATGCCAACTCCAACCCGACATTCCACCTAAAACAAAATTAAAATAATTATTTCTGTAAAGAAACCAAAATATTTTGGCACAATCTATGAATAAGGATAAAATAGAATTAAAACAATTTGTGTTTCTTGCTGCTCATCATTCAAAGCCTTACTTTATATTTAATGTATTCAGTGATACATAACCATTTCCAATAATAAATCTTGAGCACAAACAAATATTATTGCTACAAAATGGTTTCTCTACTGCTTATCTATGAAGGTAGAGGAAGTGCTATACATTGCACCAAAAACTTTCATTTGAAGTTACAAGTTAGTTCTTAGGTCCTGTAAATAACTCCTCCCATATATCTATACATATATAGGATGTTACAAAACCACCAAGAAGCTTTCAGGAAATGAAATTTCTTCCGGGCTTGTAGGCCATGGTCGAGGAGCAATTCCCACTCTTTGACCACAGCCTACAAGCCTGCAATAAATTTTATTTCAAATAGACGCTGATTATGAAAGCTTTAGTACATACATAAGCTTTCAGGAGTTACAAAGGAGTGTTAAGCAAGCACTTTGTTATACATTTGAGTTCATGGTTGTTTGCAAACTACTGCAAAACCTATAACAAGCCAGTATGCCACTGATAAAACTTCCCTGAGTTGCTGCTACTTGCAGGTAATCATAACCAGAGTACGTTCAAACATTTCATGTGCATGCATAACTCGAGTTCACTCCAAATGGCTGCAATTTTATCTGTTTGAGATGGAAATGCTTAACCACTTGCACAAGATTGCCAGCTGAGCACACTAATGACTGCTGTTTGTCTCTCTGATGTATATTATTCTTCATGTGAAAGAGAAAACATCAGGGTGCACTGAATATTGAATATGGAGGAGCATGTGCCCAAAAAACTAAGCTGCTTGCATAACTTTGAAAATACCACAATGGTAGCTGTTTTTGTCCTTGTGAAAGAAAAATTAATTATTTTAGAGTGAAAATCAGTATCACATTCGTATTAAAACTTTACTTATTTATATTTATCAGTATGAATATTCAAAGGCAAAATCACTAAAAAAAAAAACTGCAAATTTTGTGACCTATCACAAAGTGTTCCTATACCACACCACACCAGGAACACCTCTGAAATGCCTAAAAAGCTGTCAGCATAATGCATATTATAATTTCTTTGCTTAATTTTCAAATTGCAAAACTAAAAAAGATCAGTTAGACGAATAACAATCAGACTACCAAGCAAATATTTTTCAGAAAGTCCCTTTACCCCATTATAAGGAAAAATGTTTATTTCCTAAATAATGGTTCTAATGATTTTGATAAAAATACCATATGTCTGAGATAATGTCATGCTAAATAAAATGTGATATCTTGAACTTTCTGCTAATTTTCTCCTCTTCATTCTCTCCATACTTTAGAAAATGTAAATGATAAGATACACAAAAAGTATAGCACTTTTTAAGATGTACAGTTTCTGTCAAATAACTATGTTGATTGCAAATTAACCATTTGCAAAATACTTCCTGTTGCATCTTTGAAACTATAGCTATAATCTGTTATTACATTGAAGATGCCACCAAATCTACATGTTTTAATTTGAGCTCATTTTTCAGCATACATATACTGTGAATAATGTAATGTGCACACAAATTTGCTTTCTACTGTGTCATTACATTAAGCGACCACACTCTTATCAGCACTTGGGTTTTGGGCATGTTCCACTCCCTTGATGAATTCGAGTTTCTGTTATTGCATCACATATGGAGTGACCTTCTGATTCACCCCACATATAGAATAAATGAAGGTAGTAGAGAACATTTCTAGTGGTTTTCAGTTGTGTATTCATGCAGTCATGATCCAGTACACTACAGAACAAAGAGTTTTCAATTGTTGCAACTTTATAAAACATGAGTCTCCATCTCTTTGTCATGTAACATTTCGGGAATACTTTTCTGATATTGATCCCCAAACAACACTACATTTGCAAAATAGTCAAATTTAAAGTACAGGACCATTGTTACCATAAAAAAAAGAAAGAAACATCACGTTTTAACAGAATATTAGTGTGCAGTTGGAACGTTCACCAAAGTCTCTCTTAAAGTTAGCACAGAAAGCAGGAGTGAGGCATGGGTCAGCAATGAAGTGTATAAATCTAATCCCTGAGCATTACACGAACTACAAAGTAATATACAGGAAAAAGTAAACATATCCCAATAAGAATTGTAACATGTGTTTAATAATTTGTTAAGATGCTGCAGTAGCTCTCTTCAAGCATAAGAAGATAATTTCCAACGTTATCTTTGAAATGTAAGGGCATTCAATATTGTAATTAAATTTGTGAAATAATAATACATCTAGCTGACCTCTTCTGTTCATTCTATTCATTTCAATGGATAAGATATATGCACAGAGATATTGTGTTGGGAGGAAAGCTGTTACCAGACCCAGGTGCCATTATAAACACGGCTGCTTAATCTGATGACCCTGTATATGAAGATGTAGCAGATTTATATTAAATAATAACAGACTGTTAGATCATTCAGACTGAATGACTCTGCAGTAGGCTAACTCATGCACCTATGGAGGTTAAAAAAATGAATTTGTAGTTCAGTTATTGTTTGGAAACATGTACAGTACACAACAATATGCGTTTAGTGTGTTAGGTTTTATTTGAATACTGATATTTAACACATTGAAGCCCATGTGTTTCTTTAGTTGAAAAGCCAAGGAGCCTAGGGTTTTTACGCCTAATTTGAGTTATTATTTGCAGTACAACAATCAAAGTTGTGAAAAAGTAAATGGGCAATCTAAAAGAATGGTATTCAAGGCTTTCTAAACAAGTAAGAACATATTCATAATTTCCATATTATTTTAAATTTTCATTAAAGTATCAAATATGAGTTTGAAAAAAACTGTGTAAAGGTGCTTACACTCCATTTATTGAAAGTTCAAAAAACTCTCACTCGGAATCAGAATTTTCCAGAGCTTTATTTGTATGCTCAATTTCAGCTTCAGTTCACAGAAATCAAGGAAAATGCAGCATTTTAACATTTTAGAACACCAAAGGTAACAAACAAATCACCACCTTCAAGCAAAATGGCGTGACTACCCGAGAGTAGGGAATATTACTAAATCTCCTAAATTTCCTAATAGTTGACTAAAGCAAGGACAGATGGCAGCACAAATCAGAAACTGAACGATAACTGATGTATGTTCTTTGCCACATAACCCAAGACCAAGTTAAGGTCATGGAATTGCATTAAAAGTATTAGAATACCTGCCCGAGCAGTTCAGGCATGGGCTTCAATGTGTTAAAGAAGATTGAAACAGAAAAGCTATTTATCTTAAAGTAATGGTATGTGGACCTTTAATAGTACATATTATGCACATACCCTTCCTTGGATGCCAGTTTTACTGGGAAGCAAGGGCTGAGGGGAAGAAGAGAGACCCTGCCTACAGTGTTGTCAACAAAAGAAAATCTCTTTCTTTGAAGTTCTCAGAATCTACTTTACCATGAATTAACTGAATTGTTGTTAAATGAAACAAGAGCACATGGGCATGTGTGTGAACTCTGAGAGATCCAAGGACAGAATGAAACCCTAACATTTAGGCAAATATATGTCAGGGCATATAGTGTACTTCGTGTCTCAAGGTGGTCACCTTGAGAAATTACACAAATCCTACTGAATAAACACATGGGAGCCAAGCAGCAAGAAGATGTGTGTGCATAGTACTGTTATATTTGTTATGAATGTAGCTTTGTTTGCCAAAAATAAGAAATGACATGACATCATTGAACCAAACACTCTTGCCAGCCTAGCCCATGCCTACAGCAAATTGTGTATGACTAGCGATGGAGGGTCATGCTGTTTGCTGTAACCCGCAAAGTTCAAATGCATTTTTAAATCTTTTAATTTTTTAAATCTTACCCAAAAGATATAATGCTGTTGTGCAGTGTGTAGGACTGTAATATAAAAAGCAAGGAAATCCAAATTGTGATAAATCAATTAAGAGATATGGGATGTGGGTTCAGTTTGCAAAAGTATTTGGTAATGTTGCTAACTGAGGTTGTATTTACTGTGCAACATTGCTAAACAGTACCAACTTTAGAAACTGAAAAAAGTGCAGGACAGTGCCAAGAGAATACATCTGATTATTTGCCACTAAATAGCAGTAGTAGTACTCTTTTTTCTTCCCCATACAATGCCAAGGGAAGGTCTCCAGTTATGGAGTTAATGATGCAAGTGCAATTCAAATGTATTTGTGTTTACTCTCATTCCTTTGCTCCTATCATTTAAAATAAAAACATATTTCTTTCACATAGTAAAAATTGTTGCCCCAATATTTTAAAATTAACAAGTTAATAATCCATGCTCATTAACCAACAATCTCTCTTGCAAGCTGAAAATGGTGGAAAAATGATGGAACCCAGATAGTATACTTAACCAACCAAATGTTGATGAGGGGTATGATTTAATAGTTATTTGAGATTATATGATACATGAATTAGCTGAATATACTACTTCAGAATATAAAGTTATCCTGTCTCCATCTACTCCAATATTAATATATTTGATCAACTGATAAATTATCAGTTGGTTTGTTTCTTATAGTTTACAAATAAATAATAATATATTTATCTTTCACAATCGTTATACATTTCCTAAGCCACTTCATTGTTTATTTCAGGGTTTCCCTGCCTCCCTATGACTGAGCTCCCAATGCACACCAATGCATGTTTATTTGCCCAACTTCCTATGTCTGTGATAAAAATTTTATGATAGTATCAACTGTATTGTGCATTTCAGCTCTTTTTTGGTGCAAAGCTTACCTGCCTGACATTTTGCAGCAAACACACTCTCAGTCAGCAACATTACCAAACTTTCAACCAGGTAAAGCAGCATGCATTTGTTGTTAACTTTTTGAGATGAGTGACTATGATGAAACTCAAAATACTAAAAAGAAAATTAATGAACATTTCCAATGGCCATGCTTGAAACTAAGATAAATCCCTGCTGTCAGACCAGTGCTCTAAATTCATCCACTTATTTGGTATTCACAGAAATGTGTGGGAAGAAACCAGAAGTTAATGCCTTGTTACTTTCCGGAATACTAGAACAGCTTGAGCCACTCTATAGATTGGCACATGTGTCTGTATTTTCAAGACCTGTACATGACAATTATTATACTACACCTTGCAGTGTATTTGCCAAACATGTGTGTATGGGTTGCTTCATAAGTCATTGTTGGCATTCATTGTTACACATGTGATAGTAGAAACCTGTGCCAGCATGAGTACTTTTGATATAGCAGTAAGTTTGTGACAGTTTGCAAGTGTGACTGTTTCTGTAAATTTACAGACATTGATCAATAGATATAAAAAAGGGGAACAAAGCCTTTTCCAGAGTTCAGTTTTCCCTTGGAATGCATCTCATGCAACAGTTATGAGAGTTTTGACAGGAAATTTGTAGTGAGCTGAAATTGTCACTGCAGTGAATGTCGAAAAGAAACCATTCAGCAGAATTGTAAAAAAAGCATTGAAGAAAGTTATTTGTGAGCATACATTGATTATAAGCAGTTTTGGAAGAAATAAAGAGTTGTTTGTTGAAGTAAAAAGACAGTACTGTTACATTATTCTCAAAAAATAGAACATATTGTTAGAAAATGTTGGAATCAGGAAAGAGTAAAATGTTTATTATCTATAAAAAATTATAATCAATGGGATTTGTGGCTAAGAAGGGTGACAAATATGATTCTCCTTGACTTTCAGTGAAATATTTAATTTATTTGGTTATGATTTAAATTCTGGCAGAGTAATTGATTTTGAATTATTGCAGAGAGGAATGACAATGGATGATTTGGAAAAGTCTACCTATAACAAACTACTTAATTGATTGGCTGAACAGTAACAATGTAAAGTCAAAACATTTCTTATTGACCAACATAAAGGTGCATGGAATCTAATAACAACAAAGTACCCTAATACTCAACATGAGTTTATTCCTTCATCTATACTATGGTAATTGAGATAACAGAATCTGTTTGATTAGTTCCCTCTAAATAAACGTTATAAGCTAAAGCAATAGTCAAATCTTTTAAAATGCTGGTCAGTATGTGAAACAATTGAAATTCAGTTCATTTTTAAAAGCCAGGAATAAACAAAAGAGAGATGAAACAAAAGTGGAGCTCCAGTTTGAGAAAAGTTTAAGCAGTTTAAAATTGAAACCAATAACAGGGAATATCTCAGAAATAAAAATAGTATACAATATAAATTATGTTTTTTTAACAAGATCTACATTTTTTGTCTCTCTCCTATGGTTTATGAGTGATGCAAAATTCATCCAACCATTCATTCTCTCTCTCTCTCTCTCTCTCTCTCTCTCTCTCTCTCTCTCTCTCTCTCTCTCTCTCTCTCTCTCTCTCTCTCTCTCTCTCTCTCTCTCTCTCCTCCCTCTCCCTCCCTCTCTCCCTCTCCCTCTCTCTCAAATGCAGTTTTTACAACATGTAATTATGCAGTTCTTGTTTACATGGAGAAATGAAATTATGTTTTATTTATGGATGCGCTTTGACTGCTGTGGTTCTCAGCGTACCATTCTATACTAGGTGTGAAAGACCGCTTAACTTTGCTGAGAGGCCTCTATATCAGGCTCGAGGTTCTTTTAAGTGCCACAAATCCACATGTGACCAATGGCTTTACTTCCCTTCCGAAGGAAGTCCATGTTAACATGGAGAAAGCAGCTTACTAGAAATGTAAACATTTGCTACACTAATTGCTAATTAAAGATATATTTTGTGGCTTTTCCTTCAGCAGCCTTCCCTTTGATGGGGTTTGAACTGACAAAACACTGCTTCATTTTAATTTTAATTTACATAGTACAGTCAAAAATTCCCAGAATGTATAAATAACACATAAGCACGTTACCATAAGACAATTACACATTTCCTAATAATAGTTCCCTTTAGCAGTGACACAGTTCTGCCACCACCTGTAAAGTCGCCCTCCGTGGTGTAATGGTTACCATGCTGACTTCATATACCCAAGGTCGCGGGTTAAAACCTGGCGGAGCATGATGGATTTTTTTGGGTGTAAAAATCCTTAGCATGGCTTCCTTCGGAAGGGAAGTAAAGCCGTTGGTCCCGTGTCATAGAATCCTGAACGAGAGGCCTCTGAGAAAAATTAAGTGGTCTTTCACACCCAATTTAGAATGGGACGCTGAGAATCACAGAAGTTAAAGAGCGTCCATAAATAACACAACATTTACATTTTCACTTTTATTTCACCATCTTTAAAGATACTGGAAGCACTCCTGTGTGGGTTTATCTGTGAACAGTCACAGCAAATGCGAGTTCTCTTGGCCAAAATGATTATATATTTGGCGAGATTAAAAACATGCAGTGCACAAATTACTTGGAGATGATATTATATTCATAAGCTGACAGGTGTAGTTAATTCTTAGAGTTCACGCGTAATTGATAAAATTTTTCATTTAGACAATTGATATTAATAGTAATGTGCCATATCCACCTTACTTGTTCACCGATGAGGTGACTGCAGGATATAATTGATGTTGTAAACAGAATCTACAATACAGAGACAAATAATCCTGAATTACAAGGTATCATATTGAGGGATTTATGTTGTGTGCCACAACATTTTATTTTACTTTGGCCTTGCAAAGAGAATAAAATTTCAGTGTCATCACATAGTAACCAGGTCTAAAGATTTGACTGTACTTTAAGCCCACTGTATTTCCTTGTAACTTCAAGGAATAACTAAATCTCGATTAGCATGAATTAGATAGAATAAGCTTTACACAATAAGTACAGAAATCATGTGAATAGAACTCATCAGATTTTTCTTCTTGTATGTGACATTATTTAGAGAAGCGTAGATTGTCCCATTGTGGTAGTATATGTTGCATTTAATTTCTTTGCCAGTTTGCATTGAAAGCAGCGGTGGATTATTTTCTTAAGAAAACAAAATGTTTTATCTCTTGTATTTTTGACCAGGGTATTGAAAACATTCAGCTTTTACGAAAGCTTGTAGCCCAGTTAATTCTATGAGGACATATTTTACACAAACTGCATTTGAAAATAATCTTTGAAACACAGGAACATACCAAAATAATGGGTGCAGGCCCTAGTACTAATATAACATCTTAGGCCAATTACTTGCTTACCTTGATTGTACTTTGTAATTGTTTGTATTGAAGTGGATCAAAAGTTGTTTTCAATTTTGACATGCTAAAATACCTAACTTATAAATATATTCATAACTTATTTAAGGAAGTTTGAAAGGGTGTACAAGAGGGTGAGTAATATTTAGCTTAATTTTGTATTACTGTGGAATATGGAGGTACTAGTCATTTGACTTTTACTCCTTTAAAGTGAATTTGTATACATAATTTACGTATTATTGTGTATTTTCATCTTCTATATCCAATTTACCAATTACTTCTCATGGTAGAAAACTAAAAGTTTAACTCGCTTGACTGAGTTAGCTTGAATGCTTTGTTTGTTTTTTGTAGATCCTCTTCACACCAAGTTCACAGATATTGAGCATTATATTATGAAATTAGCTTATTTGTCTTTTATATACATATTCATACTTATGTGAGGAAATAATAAATGATTAAAAAAAGAAAACAATTTAGAAATAACCTACCACTGTGTGGGGTGATTTTGATCAACCTTCATTTAATTACGATTGAAATGTTAATAATAATTTATTTGTATATGTTGCTGTATATGCTTTTTTTAATTATGGTGTTTTGAATTGTGATTGTTGTTATTCAATTTTATGTGCCAAAGTTTATATGCAAAGAAGAATATAAACAGTGATTAAACTTAACCCCAAGATCAGCTGATCACACTTCCTGGTACATCTCTCACTACCATTGCTATTAATTTCACTGAATGAACCATGAATATGTATGCAGACACATTAACAATTAAACAGAAATAACACACTGCTCTGCTCATCCTGAAAAATATTGCACAATTATACTTTTCAAGCCCTAAACATTGGCCTAAATTTAAAGTGGCTGCCGAAAGCGCAACAAATATGGGAGAATACCCCAAGTAACGAATGATGATATTGGCATTTTGTATACAAAATACATTATATACTTCTTAATCATATGATAAGATGTGATTGTCTGTGTGTGTAATGGATGTAGAAAAAAACATACCTACTTCATATATTTCTAATGTATTTGTGGCTTGGGACCCTAAACGTTTATCGCAGACCAGTAACTACAAAGCTGTTCTAATGACAGATTAACAAAAGTACCAAATCCAGAAGTAATGTCAAGTGGCGTAACCAACGTATAAAATGTTATTACATTTATCATTTTAATGCGAAAAATAAAGTGAGAAGTATCAAGTTCTTTTAACCCTATCAATAGTATTACTCACTGGACTAAAGCCGCAGTAATCCTCATGTTGAGCTCTTTGTTGAGCATGCACCTTGACTCTGCAACCTTCGGCATAGAAGCGACAGCGTACCATATATTTTTCAGCAACATTTTCGGCAAACAAATTGCGCGTATATGAAAAATCATCTCTGCAAGTAGGGCACTTTTCTACTTTAGGTCTACACTTGTTGCACACATTGTGTCCATTTATACAGATTAATATTGGAGGTACCATTAAGTTAACGCATACTGGGCACTCCAATAAGTTCAGTATTCCTTCACTTATATTTGTCATATCAGGAAATTCCTCCACGGTATCCGTCATTTCTTTGTCTCCTGAAACTGGATGGTAAGCGTCTGAATGTTTGTTCACAATAAATTTAAGATGTGTAAGGCTATGAATTTACTCCATAGCTGAACATTGCACGGTTTTCCTTGATGGCTGATTCAGATCAGAGACCTGTGGCTTAGCCAGTTTAATGCCTTGCGCATTTGCTATCAAACACGTTGTATTCCCTATGAGCGATAAGGAAAAAAGGAATAACAAATATTTGTTTATTATGCTCTTCCACTGTGCGTAGCCAACTTCAAGAGAAAAACATCTTCAACAAATACCCTTCATTACTAACACCGGAAACTCCCACAATATAACGGGAACGTCAGGCAATATGCGACGATGCTACCGTCTAGTTTAGTGTCTGTAGTACAGACATCAGCTGATCTAAATCAACGGAAATTATGCCATTACACGCGTCGCAATTTCTATTGATAACAATAAATACGCCAATTTATTTATTTTTTCTTCAATGTAGGTCACAAACAATGACACAAGTTTAGATATATTTCAAGTGTAGCTTGAGTTAGCCATTACAGGTCACATAATAAAATTGTTTATTACCGGGAAAAATATGAACGGCAATAGCTTATAATATAATATGCTCAGAAGTAAATATTTCAATTATTTATGTTTTCGGTGCTGTGAATGAAATCTAATTCTAACACAATTGTATGTGCCGAAAATACGAATATCATGCACTCCAAAGGCGTATTTTGGAAAAAATCTGATTTCGATTCACAGAATCTGTCAAAACTTAGAAAACCCTTCAAATCGTACTTTAAACCCGAAACCTATAGAATTTGCTTTACTCTGCTCTTCAGCAGTATGAAGAATTAATGCTGTGTTACATTCACATGACTTTCTCTACATCTCTGCAACAAACTACTGTTAAAACTTACTTCATGCTGTACGAGAAAAAATAGGCAGAAAGTCTTATTATTTGCTTCCTTGTAAGCAGAAGCGAAATAAGGGAATACCATAGGTTAGTAATAGTCAAAAGTTGGTTGCTATGTGACTGAAGTTCCTTTGTTTGTATGGACAGGAGTTGACAAATTCCTGTATGAGAAAAGTATAAGTTTTCAAGCTGAAACCAAAAACAAGGAATGTCTAAAAAACGATCAACTCCACGAAAATATATATAACATAAATTGTGTGTTTTAATGTGATCTAAATTTTTTGTGTGGTAAGTTTTTGTCCTTCTCTTACGGTTTAACACTTATGCAAAATTCCATAAAATTCATCCAGCATAAAGTGTTCTTTAGAGGCTATTCCCAGAAAATTCAAGATATACATTTATTTGTCAGCTAAATATCTTTAATTTACGATATTTTAATCAAAATCGTTAGAGCCATTCTTGAGAAATTCAAAATTTTCGAAAAACGTTCCATGTAAAGGTAGTTGGGGTGAGGGATTTTCTTGAAAATCTTCGTGTCGCATCCAAGGTTGGTATTTAACGGTTCTTTCGTTTGCTGCTGTCCATACACACACACGAACCTTTTTTCTAGAAAGGCTTCTTTTTTTTTTTTTTTTTTTCATTCAGAGGAACCCAAAACAAGTACTTTCGGTATCGAATTTTCGGGTGGAGACAATACCTTCTCTATATACTATGTACAGAGAAAGTAATAAATAATGTTAAATTTTCAGTTTCGTAGAAAACCACTGATATTACGCATTAAAACAGTGCTTGCGTGTCTTTATTTCGAAATCGAAAGAAAAAGATGACATTATTTTGTCATGTATAGTTGTGACAGTAAAATACTGCACACACTTTCCCATCCTTTAAGGTTTTCATAGCCTATATCAACAAATAGTAAACCTACACACTTATCAGTGGCGAATTCTCCTATACCCGTCGGTATACTAAATTTGAGGGTGTTCAAAACGACTCCCAGTAAACATGCAAAAATAATCAGAATTTTTTTGTATGTCACTTCAACTAAAGACGAAATGATCGCAAGTTTGTGCGGTTAAACGCACATCTACCTCACCACAAGTTAAAACGATAACCATATTCGCTGCACTCTCCGTTCTAGGCATGGCCAGCACTGTGTGCGCACGCATCTACTCCACCGCAAGTTGAAGTGATAGCCACGCACTCCCATTTCGCCACTAGCACTCCCATTTTCTCCATTAGAGAGGCCGGGGGAAAGGAAATTTAATTGCCAGCCGTAATGTCGAAATGTACTGCTAAATTTTGCGATTGACAAGCGTTTTTAGTCTGTATTAGTGTTGTTTTGCTCTAAGTTTTTGTGAAAATTACCGATATAAGCGTTACTGAGCAGTAAAACATGTCTTGAAGACTGGATTTCGGAATTTTGAATTTTCTGAAAAACTTATAATAAAAAGCGACGGCAGGCCCACTTCCGAACTACCAGGTCTGATTGCAAAATGTCAAGACCGAAAACGAGAGTATAACAGACATTTCTGCATTAGCAATTATTCGAGGTACAAGTGGTTAACTGGTTGCCCCAAATTAAACAAACTCTATTGTTGGCCATGTCTTCTTTTTAGTAACGACAAAAGCAGTAGTACATGGTCTCAAGAAGGATTCGATAATACTGGTTCATTAAGTAAGCATGAAAAAACAAAAACAAAAAATCACATATTTTGTGCATTTGCTCTTTGTAATTTTGGCAATACATGAGTAGACCTACCGATAAATGCTCAAAAATAATTACAAATTCCAAAGCATAATGAAATGGTAAAAAAGAACAAGCATTGAATAGGCTCATTGATGTTGTTTGTCACTTAGGGAAGCAGGAATTGGCTTTTAGAGGACACACGAGTCAGAAATTTCCTTTAATAGAGGTAATTAGGTAGAAACATTGGTTTTACTCAGCACGAATGATCAACTTTTAAATGATCATTTAAAAATGCTACAATTTTCTTGGGAACTTCGTCATCCATTTAATAGAAGCTGTTAGTATTATTTTGGTTAACTATGTAACAAAAGAACTTGCATCCGCTAATTTTGTGGCTCTTCTCCTAGACGAGTGCTCAGACATAGTGAACAAATGAGGGGTTCATAACAAAAACAACCCTTGTCACATTTTTTGAATTTGTCAGGAGAGCGAAAAAACTGTCTGGCGCCGTTACTTTTCATTCAAAGTATTTATTTATTTTTTGTTTTTTTGTTTTACGAAATACTAAGGATATAACATAATAATTGTTCGAGATTTTCTGTATTTAAATCACCGTGCAACCGCATCAAAATAAATCATAAAGTTCGGTATGTCATGACAAAGGTTGTTTTTGATGGAAAGCATTTAAGGCTGGGAAATGAAAAAGGTTGAATTTTATTGACAACATAACAATGTTACAGCTGTACTATTGGCATTGATATGTTTCAGACTTTGTGTTACATAAAAAATGATGTCTTTATACGGCAAACACTTTTTCATTTTCATGGCTCTCTTCCAAGTGAGAATATCACAGTAAACATATTGGTCACACACTATTCAAAATAGATACGGAGTTATGATGTCAAAAAGTCTTCTTCCTCACTGCTATTATCAGACTGCGTCAGCTAAATCCCTGCTTCGTGATTGCCTTCTCTAAAGGCAAGATTATTATAAAACGTCTAGCACTCTGGTTTCAAATAAGGCGAAAGGTTCCTTAAATATTTCATTTTTTCTGAACGGATGTGAATATCTCTGTAATTCGAAGGTCGCCTCAGTGAGCATCTTTGTTTTATTACGAACCACAACTGTTCTCCAAGGACCTGAGTAGATATCACGGACAAAAAGTTAAGGGCTGGATGCCTGTATCTTGAACATACGAACCTTCTTTAATTTGATGAGAGCGCTGGCATTTTTTTTTTTTTTTTTTTTTTTTTTTGTAGTATGGTTGAACTACCTGTTTAACATTAAAAAGCACAACAGTTTGTTCACTCTGATAAGGCTGAAAGGTGCAGGAGAGCTCCGACAGGTTTTTATGACTTCATCCCATTCTTTTAGTGTCTCAACTTTTGCTTTTTTTTTTTTTTTTTTTCCCCTATCAAGGAGAAATCTTGATCATTAGGCAGATAATAATGCCCACAAATGGGAAAAAGATAGGTTATCATTATGAACATCTTGAGTGAGTGTAACAATAAATACAGAAAATGCAACATCCCAAAGTTCTTAATCTGCCCTGCGCAACCATCGGATATGAGAATAAGTTCATTTTGTAAGTTTTGCTTGTTACGTAAATAATGTAACAACAATGAAGTTAGTTCATTTTGTCCTTTTCTGCCTATATCTTCGTGATAGATATGGATTGTTGCATCATTGTTTCCAAGATCATGCACACCAAATATGTAGTACCGTAGTTGTCAAGAGTAAAATATGACATTAGATGTAAGATGAGGAAGTGACAACTTTTGCATGTAATCAAAGCTGGTTATAGTAACTGAACCTTTCTTGCAAGCATTTTATATTTCCTCTTCATCTCATCAAGTGCTTCTGCCCTTCGCAAGTGCAGCTCCTTCTCTGTAGAAAGCATATTCTTTTCTTTTTCATCTAAAACAGCTGCTAATTTTTGTTCATAAACATCACAAAATGCAATGTGTCTGATCGAGGATACCCAGAGGTTATGTTGAAAGAATCAAAAGATTTTCCATTAAGATTTATATGAAATGTTAATTTGGAATTCAACTAGAGACATTTTGTGCATCTGCTTAACAGAGAGTGATGCTGGAAGGTATCTCGAACAGAATAATGTGACTACGTAGGCTGGAACACCGTATATGATGTTCAACTAAAGATGCTAAAGGTTTAGGTACTGAACTTGGCCTGTTGTCATGCCTACCTCGTTTATCTTTAGGTGAACTTTAATTATTCAAAGTGATCTCTGAACAGAACACAGTCGGCCACTTATCATTCCATGAATGCGTAAGAATGCATTACGACACACTGCAATTTAAATAGGTTGCTGCATCTCCCTCCTTCACATGAAGTTTATAGTAAAATTATACATTGTGCATATACGGGTTACGTAGTTCAGAAGAATAATTTCCATATGTATTAGGCCTGCAAGATGAGAGTCTTGAATATCTTTCCATGACATGTTGTAAAATCCGACAAAAATCTTATTTTGTTGTTCTTCACTTACTGCCTCAAAACATCTGTATCGCTTGCGTCTGAAATTAAGGTTAGGACCGCTATAAATAACCATGACATAAACAGACTGGTAATTACAACAAAAGTTGTATGTAACAATAATAATGACGGAAAAGAAACTATCCTCAGAGAAATACAAACTTTCAATTCAGTAGGTCTACTAATTTGCAATCGTCACCAACATGTTTAGCTTCAACCTTCTTTTTTTTTTTAATTTGTTTATTTAAGGTCACTTTATAAAAACAGAGGCCATAAACGACGACCACAATATTCTTACAAGATCAAAGTATATACAAAGTGACCTTTCTAACATGATTTATGTGTTCCAGTTTCATAATATTTGATTTCTTTACATTTTCTTTCCTGTCTTTCTTTTTTCGCTTCTTTGACCACTGAGAACTACAAGTATCACTGCTTGAATTATTATTCGAAGCCATTTTCTCGTCAGTGTACACTAAGCAACGGTTTCATAACACAACAATAATAATGCTACGTGGTCGTGTTGGAGCCCGCGGATAACAATCCTACCAACAGGATCACAAAAATTGCCTTAGTCACTTGACAAAGGTTATTCATGTGAGAAACAGCCCTGACAAGGATTGTTTTTGTAGAACCAGGTACTTTTCACTGTGTTATATCTCACGACATGGACCCGTTTTTAAGGTATTCGTACCGTCAAGATGTGCATCTTGACCATGACCACCAGAATGTGCCATAATTGCAAAATTCATAAAATGTGACAAGGGCTGTTTTTGTTATGAACCCTTCAAATCCCAACTCTCTACCATTTTACGCTATGTGGACAAATCGGGGTTCAAGAAAGGTTCATGGGCTTTACAGACGTCAGTGCAGACAGAGCTTCAGAGGCACTTTACAACCATGTACTTACAACAGTTAAAGAATTTAATATTTGTAAGAAACTTGTCGCTCAGACATATGATGGTGCGGCCAATTATGTGGCCTGCAATCTAAAGTAAAAGAGGCATTTCCACAGGCATTATTTGTTCACTGCTACTATCATATTCTGAATTTGGTTCTGCAACAGGCAGCTATGTGTATTGAAGTGCAGATTTTTTTGTTCAAACTATATCGGGGCTCTCTAATTTCTTTATTCATTCCACTAAAAGAACGGAAACTTTGCGTGCTTTTATGAATAAAAAGTTATCAAAAGCGGCTCCAACACGCTGGGCTGGAACTTCAATTCACGCCTTGGCAATACTCTACAAGAACAACGAGATAACTGATTTTATTCTTTGAATTCATGACAGAACCAGAAAACAATGTTTATTGGAAACATTGGTTAAACCCATTAGAGCAATTGACCATCCTAAAACTAAATGGCATTAGGCAAATTCTATGGGTTTAAGTTATCACAGTGTGTTATTGTTCACATTGATTTAAGTTATGAAAGACGAATGAATAGTCATTTATGATTATTATTATCATTATTGTTGTTTTTATGTACGGCTAGGGCTTTTGTAAATGGCTATATTCTCTTACTAATAATTGCGTTTGTACAGAGTTTCGATTGAGCCATTGGCGCCGATGCGAAGCAGCTCCATGTACTGAGTCTGTAGCACTAGCATTCCGTGGAAGTTACACTCCGACACAATTTAGTGATATTTGCACTCAGGAATTCAGTTCTGGGGAACCATTACTGCTTGAAGGTGGAGCTTAAGTACTAATATAGGGTGACCAGACATTCCGTATTTTACAGGATCGTCTTTATTTAGCTTAAGTGTCCCGTTGTCCCGACAAAATATTACTGGACGCTTTTTGTCCTTATTTCAATAACCGTCCCGTATTTTTAAAGCGTGCCCCCCCCCCTCTTTATTTTCCGACGCCAATACTTGCTTTCTTAGGCGGCTACTGCGTTCTGCTCATGATGTAGGCAACTTCGTTTTCCATTTGTGTAAAAACGCACCCTAAGAGCATATAAAATATACTCCTTGATCACACCAAACTGAACAAGAGACGAGCTTTAAGTTCTTTGGTTGGTAGTACGTATAGTTTTTAAATGTAAGTTTTCACTTCCTCTTTGTTTTGCATTGTGTATGTTTCCGGTTGCCGTGCGTAGAACTGTTACATTACTACATGCAATTTATCGCTATTGGTATTCTTGCAGACCAGTTTACCCTGTCATAGCGGACGCTGCTTATGCGCAATACAAAATGCCAACACATGCATTTCAAAACCACTACGTTTATGCAACATTAGGAAATAGTTGCTACTTTAGCTCAATGAAATGCACAGGTCAAAACAAACGGTTTGGTTGACAGGGAAGTACATATAAAACGTGTACAATATATGAGTCAAAACAAAATTACGCGAAATAATAACTTCGAAACAAAAGAAACATCTAGCTATAGGTGGTGCAATAATAACAAATATAAGAGAAATGATTCAAGTTCGGAAAGTAATGGTTTAACGAAAATAGATATAATCACCCAAACTGACCAAACAAATAGCATAGCTTCCCCATGTTCTGTCAAGTTTAAATATACATGCTCACATTAGATGGCACTGGCTCCGGTTGTTCCAACCAAATATTAATAGTTCTGATTTCCGTCTATTTTCTTTTTATTTAAGTTAAATCACTGCCAAGCAGTAAACAAATGCAACATAAATGGTAGACCTAAACCACGAAACAGAAATAAAACTTGGTAATAGTAAACATAATCACCCAAAGTAGTTAATAATAAAAAAATATAATTATTATAGTTTTCATCATTATCATTATTGTGTAACCAGCCAGAGAACTTCTGTTGTTTAATAATACACGGAATGTGACAATTATTTAACATCCGGGAGAATCACACAAAATGACATCACCGGAAGCTGGGTAACAACCTCTGAGCATTTAAAACGATTTGCTGAAGATTTGGGTATTTTTTAGGGTGATGTTTTAAATTAGGGTTGTCTGTGCGGTACCTGCCATGACAGGGTAGTCCTCAAGATTACCATTCTGTGCAAGGTATTCAAGTTAAGATGCTTGACTTCCACGATATAACAGGTGAAACTGCTGAGGGAAGGAACTATTGTCACAGTGTTTTAGGACACAAGAATCAGCAAAATAGGAAAGAAATTGGATATGTCAATTAAAGGAGAAGTATGTAGGAGAAATTGGATTGGGTGAGCTAGCCAATCAACAGATAACAAGGGAACAAAAACTAAGTAATAAATAGAAAGCTAGAATAGACGATATAGATAAATAGGAAGTAATAGGTAACTTAAGAGATAAGAGTACTTTAATATTATATAGGAGTGTTTAGAAAGAATAGGGAAGAAAAAAATACATTGATGTCAGTGAAAAAAGTTGATAAATATCTATGGCCACTGTGTGGCAATGTTGATAACAATTTACACTATAATTGAGTGCAAGGAAACTAAAATATGGAGAGAAATAATATGGAATAAACACTGGGAGAAGTTACAGTCAGATATATTGTTAATAAAAATTTTTGGAAACAATAGGAAAGAGTTTCTGAAACAACTAAGTAAGTATTCAGGGAAAGTAAGAGAGAAATGGCAGAGGAAAATTGCCAAAGAAAGAGAGGGTGTTAGTAAGAACTAATGCAGCTGTAATTTATAGAAGTAAATAGATAAAGCTGGTAAGGTATGTACATGAACAAACAGAAGGAAAGGTGCATATACTTAAATAACAAGGACAATAAGTGTATATGATACCAAATTCAGCAATTCCAGGAAAGTAACTATATACCTATGCAAGATGTTTGTAACTTGAAAAGATGAAATAAATTAACTGTCTATTATCAGAATCAATTGACAGCATTTAAAGTAAAACTTCACCTCAGGAAACTATACATATATTACCTCAGAAATGAGATATCAGGAAATGGCAAAAAATTTGATGGGGGCAAGTTCCAAAAACAAATTTAACATAGTAACAGGTGATGAAACCTGGTTATACTGGTATGATCCAGAAGCTAAGTAACAATCGTCAATCTGTCTTCCGAGGAGAATATCTCCCATAAGAAGAAGGGAAATGTTGGCAAAATAATGATCTGTTCTGTTCTTCTCAGCTAGTGGTCATATTATGGTGATTCTGCTTGAACAAAACTCATTGTAAATGGTACACATAAAATATTTGCCACAAGTTTTCCATGAAGAACAAAATTTCCCAAGAGTGGTTTGCATGGAATTTTTGGACTACAACACCTCTGCCCACATTGCAGTATAAACAATCCAATTTCTGCAGGAGTAAAATATTTGTCCCATCCTCCCTAATGTACAATCCTGACCCCACACAACCTTTTCTATTCCACAAAATAAAATAAAATTTCTCTCTCTCTCTCCCAAAAAAAAATGGTGTTAGGCATTTGAAAGAATGAAAAATTACGTAGAATACAGTAGAAAATACTTTGGAAAGATGCAAAGATCGTATAGCTAAATTGTCAGCATTTTATTGCATTCATTTTCAAAAACTTGGAGTGACCCTTGTATTGCACCTACTCTATTAGGCCATAAGCATGAAAAACTATTGAACAGTTGTAGGTATGGAATCAACATTTTATATAACATTTCTTCAAGACCTTTAGAACTTTGTTAAAATAAATACCCAATTAAATTAGTTCATATTGTTCAGTACCTTTCATACCTAGAAATTTGAAATTTATGTCTACAACTTTAAAAAACGATTGTCCACATTTGATTGGAAGCCAAATTAATTAAAAAGCTTCTAAGAATATATATTGTTTAGACAAGCTACTGCAAGAGAATAAAAAATAAACAATCTTCCACCAGGTTTCCACCATCTGTTATGACACAAAACAGAATATCACACCCAAGTAGTTATGCGTTTCAATATAGCATAATAGGGTGAGTTACTTGGGTGAAGGTTTTTCAGGGTTTTCCCTTATACTGAGAAGATGAATGTCGAGTAATTTTATGCTTCATGGACTCCAAGAACATTTCACCAATTTCATTCATCAGATATGATTAACAAGATTAAAGAACATAAAAAGAAAATAAAAAAGAGAGAAGAAAAGAATACCACATGCCAGGACAAAAATGTGTGTGCGAATATAGTGGTGAAATGTGAAACAGATAGCATGTGATGTCAAAGTTTGTAATGAAGGGAACTATTTATAACCTTATGCACTCTTGTTTATTCAATATACTCAAATTTAAAAAAAGATGGAACTGTAGAAAATAAATTAAAGGGAATGCTCATCCAAGATAATGATGCAGAAACTAGCAATAGCAGTGATGATGACAATAACGCTTTGTAATGGAGGCAACTCATAAACTTATTGCGCTCTTCATTATTCCATATTCTTGTACAGTGAGTAGAGAGTGCGACTGGAAGAATAATTGGAGGCAGACGATTGAAATTGTTTTTACGTTAGGCCATTTTTACAGTAGATATATATATACACACATACATACACACACACACACACACACGCGTCTATAAGTTTATCTGCCCAGTGCAGTGTGATGTAGTGCACAAGCAGTGATAGATGTTTGACACTGTGATATGCACTCCACCAGCATGCATGCAGTCAACTGGTTAACTACTTATCTGGTAACAACAGATATACAACTCGCTTCCTACCTCTCATTAAGATTTTACACATGTCCAGATCGGTTGTGCCAGTTATATAGCATGTTACAAGGTATATATATGTAGATGTAAGGACAGTACAATACAATATTTACAGGTAATTGAACTGTGCTTTTATATTCTTTATTTTTATTTCTATACAAACTGTAAATTACAAAATATATTACATTCTGTTCCTTAATTAATATGATTTTCTCGTTACATTACTGCATTTAAAGCTTCAACTGCTATCAATATCAATCAAATTATTGTTTTCGTGTTTTTTAATTGTTAAAGTATAACCTGGTGGGGTACGCTTAGATACATTAAAGTACTGCTTAAAAATTGAGAAATCAAGTACAAGACATTTCCCGGCAGCAAACAAAGCATCAACGTCTTCCTTCTCTGAATGCATTTTATTGGTGAATGTAACTGTCTGTGTACCATCTAGAGAGCGCAGTGAATGTTGGTAAATAAACTTCCCAGCTGTTTCTTCAGGCCCCATATAAGTCATTGCCTCATAGTGTTTTTGTGTTTTCACATCGTTGTATACGTGGATCCAGAAAAGTTCTTCAAAAATTGATACAAGACATAGTGATCTGTAACTTTGTTTGAAATCCAAGCCTACATACCAAGGTCTTGCTAAGGGATGATAGCTCCACACGAGACAAGAACAAAGAGAGTTGGGAGAAATGTTAGCCCTTTGGATATACTCTTCCACATGTGGATGCTGTGTAAATTCAATACTGCGAGGACATGAGCCCCCACGGAGATGTTCCAGTAATTCTGTTCTGCTACCTTGCCAACCACATTTTTCCACCTTATCAATGCCAACTCCAACCAGACATTCCACCTAAAACAAAATTAAAATAATTATTTCTGTAAAGAAACCAAAATATTTTGGCATAATCTATGAATAAGGCTAAAATAGAACTAAAAAAAAATCTCTGCTTTTTGCTTCTCCTTCAAAGCCTTACTTTATGTTTATGTATTCAGTGTTACATAAACATTCCAATAATAAACCTTAGGCACAAACAAATAGTATCACTACAAAATGGTTTCTCTATTGCTTATATATATAGATAGAGGAAGTACTATATATTGCACCAAAAACTCTCATTGGAAGTTGCAAGTTAGTTCTTAGGTCCTGTAAATAACTCCCCCCATATATCTATACATATATAGGATGTTACAGAACCACCAAAGCTTTCAGGAAATAACATTTCTTTCAGGCTTTTAGATCATGGTTAAGGAGTAGGAATTGCTACTGACATTTTGCTTAAGACAGTTTTGAGCAAAACACCAGGAGCTATTCCTACTCTTCGACCACAGCCTACAAGCCTGCAATAAATTTTATTTCAAACAGTTGCTGGCTATGAAAGCTTTAGTACATACATAGCTTTTAGGAGTTACAAAGGAATGTTAAGCGAGCACTTTGATATACATTGAGAGTTCTTGGTTGTTTGTAAATTACTGCAAAGCTCAAGAACAATCCAGTACGCCACTGATAAAACTTCCCTGAGTTGCTGCTACTTGCAGGTAATCATGACCAGAGTACGTTCAAACATTTCATGTGCATACATAACTCGAGTTCACTCCAAATGGATGCAATTTATCTGTTTGAGATGGAAAGTTTGACCACTTGCACAGCACTAACAAGAATGCCAGCTGAGAACACTAATGATTGCTGTTTATCTCCCTGATGTATATCTGCATGTGAAAGAGGAGATATTAGGGTGCACTGAATATTACTAACGGAGCATATGCCCAAAAAAACAAAACTCATAACTTTGAAAATACCACAATGGTAGCTGTTTTTGTACTTATGAAACAAAAATTAATTTTTTTAGAGTGAACATCAGTACCATGGTTGTATTAAGTCTTTATTTATTTATATTTAACAGTATATTTAACAAAGTTTTCCTATACCATACCACACCAGGAATAACTCTGAAATACCTAAAATTTGGCAGCATAATACATATTATAATTTCTTTGTTTAATTTCCAAATTCCAAAACTGAAAAAAATCAGTTGGATGAATAAAAACAGACTACCAAGCAAATATTTTTCAGAAAGTCGTTTGATCCCATTATAAGGAAAAATGTATATTTTCTCAATAATGGTTCTAATGATTGTGATTAAAATACTATCTTTGAGATAATGCCATGCTGAATAAAATGTGATATCTTGAATTTTCTGCTCTTCATTCTCCCAGAGTTTTGCATAATTTAGAAACTATTTTGTGGGAACAAACAATGTGAGAAATGGAGTTTGTGCAGAAGAAATTATGGATATAGTTCAGACTATCAAGCAGCAACTTCCAGAAGCAAAAGTGGTTGTAAGTGGGGTATTGCGAAGAAAAGGTGTGAGTAACAGAAGAACATTCAGGATCAATAGTGAAATAGATTGTATGTGTAAAGTGAAAGACTGTGAAATGGTAGATGGAAACTGGTGGCTGAGTGACAGTGACTATTCTGAAGATGGGATACACTTAAACAAAAGAGGTGTTTTTATATTTGGCAATTTATTGTGTAATACTATCTCCTCTGTTATGTGTAAGGGAAACTGAAGCTAGGTAGTGAGGATGTTAAATTAAACCCCATGCTACTCTAATATGTTAAAAGTATTTCATTTAAACATACAGTACATACAATCTAAACTGTTGGCATTATAAAAAATTCTTAATGAAGTAGATGCTGATATCTGCATTATAATCGAGCATGGTGCAAAGAGTGATGAAATTTGTAATATTGAGAACTATATAATAGCTTCTAAATTCTGTCTATCCAAGTATAAAAGTGGGGGGGCCATGGTATACATAAAACCTGAAATAAAGTTTACTGAATTAAACATAAAGAATTTATGCATAGAAAAGGTTCTAGAAGCATCTGCAATCAAAATTGCTACGAACATTGGTAATGTAACTGTACTCGGAATATACTGTTCACCCTTATCTCCCGTTAATGAATTTATATTACAGCTAGAAATTATACTCCAGCAATATTTAAAGAAAGATGCTAAAGTTATTCTAGTAGGAGATCTTAATATTAATATAAACCTTAATGTTAAGTCATACAAAAGCCTAAAACAGGTGTTTAATTCATATAATATAAAAGATTTAATTCAAGAACCCACTAGAGTAACTGCTAATACTTCAACTACAATAGACCATATTGCATCAAATGTAACAGAAATATCTTGTTGTGCTAGAAACTTATATTTCTGATCACTATGCCCAATTAACAAGCTTTAATGTAACTATGGATCAGAGTGTAAAGAAAGAAGAACTGTAAGAGATTTGAGTACTGAAAATTTAAACAATTTAACAAACAGTTTAGCTGTAATAGACTGGGAAGGTGCATTATGTGGTTGTGGTAATGTAAATGATAAGTGGAGTCAGTTTTATAACTTATTTAAACTGAATTTTGATGCTACATGCCCAATAATAAATGTAAATGCAAACAATACTGGAAGGAAAAGAGTAAAATTACCTTTAGCAACGATGAAACTCAAAGAAAAAATGAAGGATATGTATGTTCTGTATAAAAGTTCTTCACTTTAATACTATAAAAATAAGTATAAAACAGTAAGATGTGAGTATCTCAAGAATTTAAAAGCTGTTAAAATAAGTGCATACAGAGAGAAGATGGGGAAGTCCAGTAAAACAGCTTGGGGATTAATAAATAAAAGTAGAAGCTGCATTGGTTTACACAAAAACATAACATTAAACATAAATGGGGATGTGGTTGATAATCCTGTTACTATAAGTAAAAAATTTAATGACTATTTCATAAATATACCCACAAGAATGACTAGTGATATAATTCTGTAAATGTTAATAATACAAGTAACTTTTTCCTTCTTTCTCAGACCTGTTACAGAAGATGAAATCATTAAGATAATCAACACGTTACCAAATAAAAGGAGTAGCGGGTGGGATGAAATTGGCTCTTTTTTATTAAAGAGATGTAAATATGTTATTGCTAAGCCATTAGCTTATCTAATTAATTTCTCCATTGAACAGGGACAGTTTCCAGAAATATTGAAACTAAGCACAATCAGGCCAAAATTTAAAAAAGGAGATGAAGAAGGTATTGATAATTATATACCCATAGCTTTAACATCTGAAATAGCCAAATTGTTCGAAAGAATTCTGCTGCTAAGATTAGATAACTATCTAAGAAATTACAATATATTACAGGACTTTCAACATAGATTTAGAAAGGGAAGATCCATTATTTCAGCTATTAATCAGTCTGTACATGACATAATTGGGAATATAGAAAATAATGAGAAGGTCAGTGCATTATTTTTCTACCTATTTAAGGCTTTTAACTGTGTCGACCATAATATTCTAATTAACAAATTAGAAAACTATGGTATAAGAGGATTACCTCTGGATTTGATTTGTAGTCATCTGGTGGGAAGAAATACTCTACAAAAACGGGAGACACATACAAAAAATCAAATCAAATTTGGAAACAGTGAAGTATGGCGTACCGCAAGGGTAAGTGTTGGGGCCATTATTGTTTATTATTTATATCAATGATATTAAAAATCCCAAGAATACTTTAGTGGTAACTTATGCAGACGATACCACAGCTGTATGTTGGAATAAAACGGTAGAAGGATTAAATACAACATTAAATAAAACCACCCGTTGTCTGTTAAACTCCTTTAAATCAATAAATCTACAATGCACATGCAAAAAACTAAAATAATGCAATTCAATAAAAATAGTAATATCGCATTAATAGTAGACAGTAATAGTATTTCTGAAGTTAAGATGCAAACATTTTTAGGTCTTCTTGTTGATAATAAGCTAACATGGGCTGAGCACATTGAACACTTGTGTGGGAAAATTAGTAAAACAGTATATCTACTTAGATACTTCAGCAATTATGGTGATAGTAATATATTGAAACTAATATACTCTATGGGCTTGAAATTTAGGGTGCTGCTGCAAAAGCACATTTGGATAAATTGCTTGTATACCAGAAAAAATGTATAAGAATAATGTTTAACTTACAAGCAAGGGAATCGTGTAAAGAAACTTTTATATACAACAAATTTCTTACCATCTACTCTCTCTGTGTACTCAAAGCAATAATGTATGTAATAGACAAGCTGAAACCAATTAAAAACAACCACATGCATATCACTATACAAGAGGTAACATGGACTACTTTAGGCATAGCGTGAATAAAAGTGTATCTCTAAAAGATATACATATTTCTGGAATTACACTGAATAACAAACTACCACCAGAAATTAAAGCTGTAGCAGATGTTTCTAAACAACTGTTTGAAAGAAAGTTAAGGATGTATCTTAAATATTTATACAATTTAAAGGAACTCTGAAACTAATTAATGTTAATGTAAATATTGTAATTGTATTGTAAATGTAAACATGTAAGTGTATAATCTTGACATGTCCAAAATCATATGCATGATAAACTGGATGAAATAAATATTATTATTATAAATGATAGATACACAAAAAGTATAGCACTTGTTAACAAGTACAATTTCTGTCAAATAACTATTTTCATTGCAAGTTAGCCATTTGCAAAATATCTCCTGTTGCATCTTTGAAAACATAGTTATATCCTGTTTTTATTTTGAAAATGCAACCAAAACCACATGGTTTAATTTCAGTTTATTTCTCAGCATACATATTCTGTGAACAATGCAATGTGCAGACAAATTTGCTTTCTACGGTGTCACTACATTAAGCGACCACACTCTTATTAGCACTTGGATCTTGGGCATGTTCCTGTTCCTGTTATTGCATCACATATGGAGTGACCTTCTGATTTGCCTTACATGTATAATAAATGAAGGTAGTAGAAACATTTTTAGCGGTTTTCAATTGTGTATTCATGCATTCATGGTCCAATATACTACACAACAAAGAGTTTTCATTTGTTGCAACTTAGTAAAACATATCTCCTTCTCTGTGTCATGAAACATTTCGCAAAGGCTTTTCTAATATTGATCCCCCAAAAGAGAACTACAGTTCACAATAGTCAAGAAATTTAAAAGAACGAGACCACTGTTAGACAGAAGAAAAATTTAATGTGTTCCATTCACATGACTTTCTCTATATCTATGTAACAAATTATTACTATTATTATTAATAAGCTTATTCTTCTATCTACTTCATACTAATCGAGATACGCCTTAGTAGAAACAGTTGAATTCCTTAGTTCCTTGGAAGTAGAAGGGAGATAAGTGAATACACTAGGTTAATCCAAGACAAATGTTTTCAAATGTGGTTGATATGGAATTGAAGTTCAAATGTTCCCATATGAGAAACGTAAAAGTATTTTAAAATAAACTAATAATTAGAAATATCTCAAATGATCAATTCCACGAAAAAAATGTATTTAACATTATTTTAATGAGCTCTAGATTTTTTGTGTAGTAAGCTTTTGTCTATCTCTTACGGTTTACAAGTTATGCAAAATTCAGCAAAATCCATCGAGAATAAACAGGTCTTCAGAAAATTCAAGATATACATTTTATTTATAACAGAAATAGTTTAAATATGTGGTATTTTAATCACAACCGTTACAGCCATTTTTGAGAAAAACAACATTTTCGAAAAATTTTCCATGTAAAGGGTTGTTTGGGGTGGGGGATTTTATTGAACATTTTTGTGTCGCATCCTTAGAAGATACCTGACTATAATACCATGTCTGTTCATTTTTGAGCTATGCTGTCCAAACACACACACATGGACCTTTTTCTGAAAATGATATTTTTTTTAAATAAGGGGATCCTAAAACATGCATTTCTGGTGAAATCTCGGTTTCGAATTTTTGGATGGAATACATTACTTCTATACACTAATGTACATAGAACATGTAGAAAAAGAAAGAAAGAAGAAAAAAAAAAACACCACATTTTAACAGAATGTTATTGGTGTGCAGTTGGAACGTTCACCACGAAAGTCTCTCTCAAAGTTAGCACAGAAAGCAGGAGTGAGGTGAGGTATGGGTCAGCAACATTGTGTATAAATCTAATCCCTGAACATTACAAGAACTACAAAATGATATACAGGCAAAAGTAACCAACATATTCCAAGAAAAATTGCAACATCTTTTATAATCTGCTAAGATGCTGCAGTGCCTCTCTTCGAGCACAAGGAGATAATTTCTAACATTTTTGAAAAGGAAAGCAATATAAGGGATATTCAATAATGTAATTAAATTTGTGATATAATAATGCTTCTAGTTGACCTCTTTCATTCATCCTATTCATTTTGATGGATAAGATATATACCCGGAGATAAAGTGTTGGGAGGAAAGCGGTGATCAGACCCAGGTGCCATTGAAAGCGTGGCTGCTTAATCTGATGATCCTGTATATGAACAAGATGATGTAACAGGATTATATCAAATAATTACAGACTGAATGATCTCGCTCTGCAGTAGCCTAACTCATGCACCCATGGAGGTTAAAAAAATGCATTTGTAGTCCAGTTATTGTTTGGAAACATGTATAGAATACAACAATATGTGTTAGGTATGTTAAATTCTGTATGAATACTACTGATATTTAAAGCAGCCTGATACAAAAAAGCAAGTTTGTCTTAAAATAATGGTATGTGGACCTTTTATAGTACATATTATGCGCATACCCTTTCTTGGGCAATGATTTTACAGGAAAGGGCTGGGGGGAAGAAGAGAGAGCATGCCTGCCTTTCTACAGTGTTGACAATCCCCTCCATTCAATTCACAGTTTAATAATAATTTGCTAGTTCGCACGCACACTTCAACAACATGATATTTTATACAATAATGTATTTAGTCAGTCACATTACCCATTGTTGTATTGCTGGATAACTGATAAAAATAATTACAATGCACAGTAAGCTATGCATTCTTAATAAGAATTGACATGGGTAAGTTCTTAAAGAAAAGTGCTGGTGCTGCCTGCAGCAGTTCCTCTCAAGATGCAAAGAAACCGAAATTTCGTAAATATTTTGAAACCTATTTACAATTTGGTTTCTTGGTGTTAGGTGATCGACCACAATGTGTCATATGCTGTGAAATATTATCAGTAGATAGTATGAAACCTAAGCTCATCAGATCTTGCTACAAAATATCCATCTCTAATGGAAAAAACAGTAGACTTCTTGGTAATGTTGCCATTTAAGGGTCAGTTGGCCGCGCAATGCCGCAAGACCATACCAACTCTACCTGTTGTAGAACTGAGCACACAGTGCCAAAGGAATCCAACCGGTTAACAGCCACAAGACGGCAGGAGTAGCATGGTTATATGTTGGCGTATCCGAAGGGCATGGCAAAGCTAGCACACGGCGGCATCTATCATACACTATTACCCCTACTTATTGCAATGTTTGTTATTTGAGGTTATGTAGTACATGAGCTAGCTAAAGGCGATTTCATCAAAACATAAAGATAACCCCATCTATGTCACACTGCAATTGCAGTACTCTTAATACGCTTGATCAAGTAATATTTTGGGTTATATGGAGAAATTTAATACACAAAGCTACTGTTAAATAAGAAGTTATCGATTGCTTTGTATCTTTTTAACGAAAACAGGAGCATTAGTAGTAACTAAAAATTATTATTAATAATAATAATATTAATATTGTTATTATTATTAATATTATTGATATTAATATTATTATTGGTGGTGGTGTTGGTAGTATGATGATTTTGATGATGAGTATTATTATAATTATTATTAGTTGTAAGAATAACTGTCAGCCCAACCAGATCTACTTGTTCTTTTGTTATGTCATTGGTAGCCTTAAAAAAGGCTGTTTTGTCATTGAAGAAAATATGAAAGAGGTGGAGAACAGTAGGAGATATTTGGAAGAACAGTATATGCGCTCCCTGACGCATATAATTGCATATTTCAGCCTTTCCAGCACCTTCCTATGAATGCGTTCCTTCATTGTATATTTCTGGGTTTCCCCACCTTGCTATGGTTACGCTACCTAAGGCATATACTGTTAATTGCAAATTTCATGCTTTCCACATTACCCTATGACTGCGCTGCCTTCTCTTCTTTTCGAAATGTCAACCATATATGCTCCATAACACTGAATCATCATGCACCTTTCAGATACAAAGGTTGGCTGCCTGACGTTACGCAGCCAACTGACCCTTAAATGGCAACATTACCGACTTCTTTTGGAGGAAGCGGGACTACAATTACACAGGCCAGAAATGTTAACCACAAATCCCTCCATGCTTCTGATCTTGTTTCATTAAGAGTAGGAAAAACATGTAAGCCACACACTATTGCTGAAACATTACTACTTCCTTCTGCAATCGATATGGTGACAACAGTATTCAGCGCTGAGGATGCAAATAAATTTAAATCAATACCATTATCAAATAACACAGTCTCCAGAAGACCGGAGAAATGGCTGGAAATATACATGAACAGTTAATAGAAAAAATATGAAAGAATGAATTCATATCAATAAATTTGACAAATCTAATGATGTGGCACACTGTGCCACAGTTTTTATGTTTTATAAGATATGAATCAGAAAGGTCAATAAAAGAGGATATTCTGTTTGCAAACTTTTAGCTGGTCACACTACTGAAAAATGTTTATATGGCATTTTTATTGATGCTATACAAAATTCTGAAATTGACTGGAAAAAATATATCGCTATATGTACCAATGGGGCAAAATCTGTAACTGGTAAACACAGTGGTCTTGTTAAACAACTCCAAACTAACATTATGTCTAACACTAAGTGGATACATTGTTTCCTCCATCAACATTCTTTAGTCATGAAAAAAAATGCCACAATTACAATAAGTTCTCAACACTGCTATTGAAATGGTTAACTTTGTTAAAAGTCTGCCACTACAAACCCGACTACTTGCTCACTTTGTGAAGAAATGGGAGCATTACATAAATCACTACTCTTGTGTAAAGTGTTGACCAGATTGTTTGAAATCTGTCTTGTTTTCTCAATCAGTCAATTCTGAGTATGCCAAACTTTTCAGAAATCCATCTTGTCTCACAACCACCCAACTTGGCTGACATATTTAGTCATCTTAATAAGCTAAATGCTGATTTGCAAGGGAGGAACAAAGTATTCAATATGGAGAAGATAAAGTCAATGCCTTCATTAGAAAAACCAAAATATGAATTAAACATATTGAAAATAGAGAGTTTGTTAATTTGCCATCACTATCTGAGTTACTGATTCAATGACAGAATTTGGTGACGAAACAGTCAACTTACAATTATTATTATTAGACTTAATTGTAATGCACTTGCAAGAACTTATGAAACAACCAGAAGATGCATTTCCTCTATTAACAATTTAGGAGTATAATGGATAGTTGATCCATTTAATGACACATCTGTTGAAACTTCAGACTAAGTGCAAAGTTACAGGATAAATTAATTGAAGTTTAAAGCCGACTTTTCAGAAGGAAGATGTGGGTAAATTCAGGCTAGCAAGATAGAATACCCTGATCTGGTGTCTGCTGCACTAAAAATGTTTATACCATTTTGCACCTATATCATTGGATTTTAGTCGCTGGTGAACATCAAGAGTAAATCTTGGATAGACTGCAGTTAGAAAGTGACTTACATACAGCCAGAGGTTGAACGATTAATTAATAGCAAACAATCCCATTCTTCTCACTAATCATTCTGATATGCACTGTAGATATTAATAGTCCATATAAAATGTGTACGTATACATTTACTGTGAAATTGTAGAATTTCTTAAAATATAAAACATGACTGAAATCTATTTTTCACATTGTTATAAAAACAGTAATATACTACTACTACTACTTATAATAATATATGTAAATTTATTAATAATTCCAAATATCCACCACGACCCCCCAAACAGAATCCCACAACCCACAGTTTGGGAATTGCTGTCCTAGATAATGGCAATTTGCTAATACTTGTATACCTGTTACTTTTTATGCCACAAAGCTAAAATTGTAATCTGCATTGCCTATGTTTGAGTTAGTTTGAATGCTGTTTTGTTTGTTTTTTGTGCACTCTATTCACACCAAGTTCACAGATTTTGAACATACTAATTCTCATTGTCACTGTCATTCACTTATTTTGCAAAATTGCGATGAAATTAGCTTGTTTGTCTTTTATATAAATTTACATTCTTTTGTGAGGAACTAATAAAAGATTAAAAAAAAAACACAATTCAAGAATAGTGCCTTGAGTGGGGTGATTTTAATCACCATACATTTAATTACGATTGAAATGTTAAGAATCATTTGATTATATAGATTGCTGTTTAGTTATGGTGTTTTGAATGCTTGATTATTGTCATTCAATTTTATGTATCAAAATTTATACGCAAAGAGGAATATGTAAAGTGATTAAACTCGCCCCCAAAGATCAGCTCACCCCATTTATATGTAAAGTGATTAAACTCTACCCCCCAAGATCAGCTCACCCCACTTCCTGATACATCTCTTACACCCATTGCTATTAATATCACTGAATGAACCAGGAATATGTTTGCAGTTATATTAATAATTAAACTACAAATAATACTCTAATCCACTGCTCCTGAAAAATATTCCAAACTATACTTTTCAAGCCCTCAACATTGGCCCAAGCTTAAAGAGTAATCTTGCGCAACAGGTTACCCTGTCATGGCGGACGCTGTCAATGCGCAATACGGCCAGCCAACATGCACATTTAAAAACCACTACGTTTATGCAACAGTAGGAAGAAGTTGGTACTGTTCCTCAATGTACTGTTTAGGTCAAAGCAAATTCATTGTAGTAAACGGTTGTTATAAAACATCGGCAATTTAATAAACGAGTCAAAACAAAACTGCGAGAAATGTACGAAAAGGAATGTGAAACTAAAATAAATATACTATAACAAATATACAACTACAATAAATAAGTAGTTATAAAACATCATAAAATAGCTATAGTAAGGGTAATAATAACAAATATAAGAGAAATGATTCATAGTCTACGAAAACGAAATGTTTAACTAAAATAATTATAGTCGCCCAAACTGACGAAACAAATAGCATAGCTTCCCCATTCCCTGAAGATTTCAAATATATATTCTCTCTTCAAATGGCGCTGATTCCGTTTATTATGCCGACCAAAAACAGTTAATAGTTGTGATTTCCGTCTATTAGTTTATTTAAAGGTGTTTAAAATCTCGTGGTCCTCAATTATGCATGTGCTCCCCATAGTGAATACACAGCAAGTGCCTAAAGAATCAAAGCTGCGGAAGAAATACTTCGCGCCACGAAAATTAAGTCAATACATCCGGAAGAAATAAATCGCGCCAAATGACGTCATTGAAAGCTAAGTAACAACCTCTACGCATTGAAAACTATTTGCTAAGGACCTTAGTGATTTCTTGGGGTTATGTTGTCACGCCAGGTTGCTTGCCTGGCGTTGCGCGGTACCCACCATGACAGGGTAACCTTGTGCGCAAGATTACAGCTTAAAGTGCTTACCGAAAGCGCCACAAGTATGGGAGCTTATCCCAAGTAACGAATGTTGATATTGGCATTCTGTACGAAAAATACAGTATATGCTTCCTAATCATGTGTTAAGATTGTGATTTTGTGTGTGCGATGGATGTAGAAGAAACACAACCTACTTCACATATTTCTAATATCTTTGTGGCTTAGGGCTCTAAACGTGTATAGCAGACCAGTGGCCACAAAGCGGCTCTAATGATAATAAAAAAAAAAAAAAAGTACTAAATCCAGATCACGTATTGAAGTAATGCCAAGTGGTGCAATGCGTAATGCGTAAAATAAAGTGGGAAGTATTAAGTAAGTTCTTTTAACCCTAACAACAGATATTATGTATCAACAGTAATACTCACTGGACTAAAGCCGCAGTTATCCTCATGTTGAGCTCTTTGTTGGGCATGCACTTTGACTCTACACCCTTTGCCAAAGAAGCGACAGCGTACCATATATTTTTCGGCAACATTTTCGGCAAACAAATTACGCGTATCTGAAAACTCATTTCTGCAAGTGGGACACTTTTCTACTTTAGATCTACACGTGTTGCACACATTGTGTCCATTTATACAGATTAATATTGGAGGTACCATTAAGTTAATGCACACTGGACACTCCAATAAATTCAGTATTCCTTCACTTATATTTGTCATATCAGGAGATTCCTCCACGGTATCCATCATTCCTTTGCTGTCTCTCGAAACCGAGTGGTAAGCGTCTGAATCTTGGCAATGTATTTAAGATGCGGTAAAGCTGATTTTTCTTAATGACTCAAAAGCTGAACATTGCACGGTTTTCCTTGATGGTTGAGTCAGATCTTGTCAGATCTAGGTCTTAGGATAACCTTGCACAATCCTGTCCAACACTTTGTACTCCTTGTAAGCTATAAGGCAAAAGTAGCGTGACCACGTCACTAGGGAGTGACAATCACACTTGCTTTTCCTCGTGCTCTTCCGGGAAAACACCACCTTCAATTAAATATGAGTAGCAGCGTTGCCAACACGTCAGACCAACTCTGCCGGTGCCCATTACCGCAGGGGATCGTGGGTTCGAGTCCCGCCTTGGGCATGGGTGTTATATGTTTGTGTGTGTATGTGTGTGTGTGTAAAAAGTAAAACAGAAATTCAGTAATCATACAGTAATCAAAGTAAACAAATTAGGTATATAAAAAGTAGGGTATACAGCGCCGGAGTCCCGATCACACTCTGGAACTGTATTTAAAAAAAAAAAAAAAAATCCCAAAAATCCGTCAAATTCCGTCAACCGTATTTTCTTTCAAAAATAAAAATTAAAACTCAAGCTCAGCACTTTGGAAAAACAATTCTTGATTAAATCTGAAAGATAATCAAGGGATCTAATAGCACAGTGATTAACTACAATTTAAGAACAGCTTCTGTAGCCGCTCGTTCATACGTGTGTCTGCTAGGCAATTTTGACTGTGAAGTTGAAAATATTTCTTATTTTTTCCATGAAGAAGTAAATCTAACAAGAACACATTCGCGTTGCATTGGCAATACTTGCACCACGCACTACTAGGTTCCCCGGGCATCTCTAACAACGATTCCTTTAATTGCTCATTATTTAACCATTCTTTACTAAAATGTCGTACATGCCCTCTGTTCAATAAGGCAATTATAAATGAAGAAACAGACTTGCAGATGCAACGAAACACCTCGATGGAACACCGAATTAGCACTGCGTTTACTATGCTGCATTCAGAATTTACAATAATTCATTAATGAAGTTCGTTCCATGTCATCATTATATGCGTTTTAATATTCATATGCCAGGGCTACATAATATATAACATCATGACACTGCCTTGTCGTTATTCCCCCCCCCCCCACCTAAATCAATATAACATTAAAAATCTGACGTGTTCTATTTACATGATTCTCTGCATCTCTTTAACAAATTATTGTTAATATGCTTATTCTTCTATCTACCTCACGTTAATCGAGATAAACACTAGCAGAACCTTTTTTCTTTTTTTTTCTTTTTTTTTTTTTCGGGTTGGTCATATCGGACGATAAATGAAATTGGTGAATTCAAATAATCTCGGCGTCCACAAGCCCCTACACCTCTGACTGCGTAGGGAGCTATGTGTGTCGGTATTAGAATATTTTCTTGGATGGCAGAAGGCTTGCGAGATCGCGATCAATACATTGATTGCAATGGGGAAACAGTGAAATTTAAAACAGCTGTAATTACGTCATGAAGATACCTGAGTTGGAAATAATTGCGACAACACGTTCTTTATGATCATCAGCATTTATACATGGGGATTAGACCTTGAATGTCCGGTTGGGAATTGAATAAAATCACTTCATTGACTAGACGGAATTTCATCCCACAACTGAACAAAACAAAAGTAAATATAATTGAAGTTGAATATCGCATACTTGCGTATAAAGTGCTTTACAAAACGGGATGTAAGCATCACCCAAAGTATAATTCGACTTTAATTCTGTTTTTCGCAGTTTCTGCTCACTGATACTATCTCTACATGTGGTGTACCTATTTAGCGTAGAGAAGGTATTATACTCCACCCAAAAAAGATACCAAGATTTTTCCAGAAGTCCCCTGTATAAAAAAATAAATTTTAGGAAAAGATCCGTGTTGGTGTTTGTGTCCATGAGCACGATAACTCAAAAACGAAAAGTCGGTAAAAACTCTAATTTGGTATTTAAGTTTAGTATATTCCTACGATGCGACACGAAGATTTTGAGGCAAAAGCCCCCAGCCCAAACTATCCTTTACGTGGACAAATTTTGAAAATTTAGATTTTCTAAAAAATGGCTTTAACGATTTTGATTAAAATATCCTATATTAAAGATATTTACATGCCAAATAAAATGTATATGTTGAATTTTCTGGAAATAGCATTTGAGACCTCTTTATTCTGGATGAAGTTTGTATAACTAGTAAACCGTAAGAGATAAAAAAAAAAAAAAAAAAAAAAAAAAAAAAGATATAAAAAAAAAAAAAAACTACTGCACAAAAAATGTAGATCTCGATAGAACCACAATTTACTTCATATACATTTTAACTTTCTCCATAGGCACTATGTACATAGTGTATAGAGAATGTATTGCACTCCACCAAAAAATTTGATACCAAGATTTCACCGGAAATATATGTTTTAGGGACACCTTTATCTAAAAAAAAAAAGCATTTTCGGAAAAAGGTCCGTGTGTCGGTGAACACGATAACTCAAAAACGAAAAGTAGGTAAAATACCAAACTTGGTACTTAAGTTTAGTATCTTCCAGGGATGCGACACGAAGATTTTGAGAAAAATCCCCCCACCCCAAACTACCCTTTACATGGAAATTTTTTCGAAAATTTTGATTTTCTCAAAAATGGCTCTAACGATTTTGATTAAACTTTCGTATATTAAAGATATTTACCTGTCAAATAAAATGTATATCTTGAACTTTCTGGGAATAGCCTCTGAAGAGTAGTTTATTCTGGATGAATTTTACTAAATTTTGAATAACTGCTAAACCGTAAGAGATGGACAAAAGCTTACTACACAAAAAATGTAGAGAACGTTAAAACACACAATTTATGTTATAAACATTTTTTTCGTGGAGTACGTCGTTTTTGTGACATTCCTTATTTTTTGTTTCTGCTATGAAAAACTTATACATTTCTCATACAGGAATTTGTCAACTGCTGTCCATACAAGCAAAGGAACTTCAGTGACATAGCAACCAGCTTTTGATTATCACTTTAACCTATGGTACTTCCTTATTTCACCTCTACTTACAAGGAAGCAAGTAATATGGCTATTTCTGCTAATGTTTTACTGATTAGCATGAAGTTAATAAAAGTATAAGCTTTTTAAGAATAATTTGTTGCAGGGATATAGAGAAAGTCATGTGAATGGTACACATCAGATTTTTTTGGTGGAGTTGAGAAATATTTTGTTATAGGTTTCTGTTTTAAAATATTTACTCTTACGGGAGTACTCCATCACCTAGCCCTGCAAAGAAACGCTTTTCATGCATATGAAACCAGTTTTAAAAGATATGACTATCGTTTAGTTTTTCTCCATTCTACTTATAAGGAAGCAAATAATAAGATCATGTCTGCTAATCGATTAGTATGAAGTAGATAGAAGAATGAGCTTTTTAACAATAATTTGTCAAGCTATGTAGTGAAATTTATATGAATGGAACACATCGGATTTTTACTTTAATACACATAGTCGTCAACAAGAATTATAAACATGAGTTGTTAAGAGTGTGTCTGTAGTAAAGCGGTCAAAATGCTGAATTAAAAATGCAGAATATGCTGCGCTCGATTCTAAGCTGATGAAAGAATTCTTATTTAAATATTATTCCAAGAGCCTATAAATACGAATGCGATAGTTAATGTGTGTTAAGTTAATCGAGAAGTACATTTTCAATGTATACTTCAACCATTTAAGCAGTTGTTATAGAAGGTCAAAGTGGTGATACGGCCAAATTACCTACGGCGTATGTAAATAAAAACAAACATAAATAAAGCGCTTTAGCATAAAAAAACACACGCGATACTGGATTTACAGAGACAGTATATGCACAGTAAAAAATTAAAATAAATGGGAAATTAGGTACCTGTATTACTCTTCAGTAAATTGTATTCAATACGTTAGTAAGCATTTGTGGTATATTTGTGTTAAATGGATAAGATATATAAATATAAAATTAGAATTGATTACTATTTAATGTAGTAAATTTTATGCAAAAATAATTAAACTCTACTAACTTATTGATTCATTAACAAAATTGATTTAGAGAGATTCTGTCTGACTATTTTCTTGTGCAGCACACTGCTGTAAGATTTTGCTGCATGATGACACCTGAGTCTTACATAAAAGTTTACCACCAAGTTCTTAAAATGTGGTTTCCGAGGTACTGAAAGTCTTTTCAGCGTACTGAACATATGGCAAAAAGCATGCTCTGCCCTCCAGTTGAGAATGCGCGAGAGGTTTCAATTTGTGACGGCGACACTAGCGCCGGCGGTGTGTCTAGGTAATTAATTCCAAGGTCTTTGGGGTCCATGGAGCTTAAAGTTACTCGACATTCATCTTCTCAGGATAAGGGAAAACCCCGAAAAACCCATTATCCGGGTATAACTTACCCTAAGCGAGATTCGAAATCATGACCTTTTGAATGTGAGGCAGACACACTACCACCACACTACCCAGGTGGGCACGGTCTTATAGGTAGAAGGGAAATAAGGGAATACACTAGGTTAAACCGATAGTCAAGTGTTTTAAAATGTGGTTGCTATAGGATTGAATTCCGTTTCTTTGCGTGGCCAGGAATTGACAAGTTCCTGTATGAGGAAAGTTTTAAGTATTTTAAAACGAAACCAATAACAATTTCCACAAAAAAGGTGTATGTGACATAAATTGTATGTTTTAATAAGTTCTAAATTTTTTGTTAAGTAAGTTTTTATCCAATTCTTACGGTTTTCTAGTTATGCCAAATTCAAATGTATTCATCCAGAATAAAGAGGTCATTAGAAGCTACTCCCAGCAAATTCAAGATATAGAGTTTAATTATGTAGATACCTTAAATACAAGAGACTTTTAATCAAAATCGCTAAAGCCATTTTTGAAAAAATCAAAATTTTCGAATTTTTTTCATGTAAAGGTAATAGGGGTTGGGGGATTTTCTTGAAAATCTTCGTGTAGCATCCTTGGAAGCTATTAAACTTCAATTTCAAGTTTGGTATTTGGTATTTGAGCTATGCTGTCCACACACACGCGCACGCGAACATTTTTCTACAAATGCTTTTTTGGGAATCAGGGTGTCTCTAAACACGTATTTCCGGTGAAATATTGGTATCGAATTTTTGGGTGCAATACAATACCTTCTCTATACACTATATACATAGCGCATATAGAGAAAGTAATAATATATAATATCCATAAAAAAAACAAAAAAACAAAAAAAAAACATCAACGGTCAAAACTAAATTTTGTCCGTCATACAACTTGAAAATCCGACAAGTTGGCAACCCTCACGAGTAGTAACGTAAAAAAGACCGCCACTGAATCCTTGTACTTGACAGTTCGGGGTGGTTTCGCATAATGCTAGCTATGCTGTATTTGCGGCGTTGCCAGAGTAACTAGTAAACAACAACAGCTGATTACAAATGTCTCTATCGTGAGTAAAGACGAATATAAACAATGTACATTGTAAATGAATGCCGATGAATAATGAAACTAATTCGTTATTATTGATGTTAATTGAAAGTAACAGTGATACTAAAACGTATGTAGCATACATTATTATTTATGACATTATAGAACAAATTAATGCAAAATAGCTTGTTGACAATGGGAGAAAGGTATAACAAAGTGATTTTCATAAGAATTTTAATGGCTCAATTCCATCCAAGTCTCCATCGTCATCATTCTCGGAAGCATCGTCGTCATTGTCATCATCGTCGCCACCGCCGTCGTCGTCGTTGTCACCAACACATATCATAAGTGGATCACGTTCACTGATGATTCCGTCTAATTCCTGTGTTTTTCGTATTATTTTGTGCACATGATTCACTTTCTTCTTCCATGAAGCCGCGTGCACTCTCATCACACCTTCCCGCAAAAGTCTATCCACCTCTATAATTGTGAAAGTCTTGTTATGTTCCTTCACGAACAAATACCAATAACACTATCAACAATAACAACAAATATAAATAACAACGAATGCGTAGCTTGCACAGAACAGCTCAGCGCACGAGTTAGGAGTTCACAAACTGGGCACGTGGTTGGAAATAGCATCCAGATTCGTTTCCATTGTCTGTCCGACCGACGGACCGACTGACCGACCGGAATGCTTTGTGATTGGTTCAGAAAGTCAAACGGATAAAGCTTTTCATCTGCTATTTGTGGGTATACTATCTTAACTCACAACCGTCAAGTGCAAGGATTCAGCGGTGGGGATATTTTACATGCATTGTGTCAACAAAACAGACGACTGGAGACAGACCAAATGTATCTTGATTAGTAATGCCACCCGAAGAAAATACATGCAACTAAACATCAGTACTTTGCACTAGCGGGAATTGACAACACTACTTTGTGCTCCTGCAAGAATACTGCCGGGCTGAAATTGAATTAATCTGGTGCTTAGTTCAAAACTATTGGTATGGAATTAAAATAAAACTGTAACACAAAAGAATTTCAGGTTGATTTTGAATGACTTCGTTGATGCATTTCTCAAATAGGAAGTCTTAACAAATACACTGTAGTGTATTTGGTCTTAATTCGTTTTTATTTTTTTCTGTTCAATCAAAGAGAACGGGATTTTAATTCTATCACATAAGATTAACCATCGTGTAAGCCTAGTGTATTTCCATATTCACATTGCAGCTACAGGGAAACATGTTACACCTGCGTGGGTGTACACGTGTGCCGTCAGCGAGTTCTTTGGACGTGTCCACAACATGTATTTTGTGTACATTTTTACTTTCTCTTGCATGTATGTACATACAATGTAATAGTAACTAGAGAAAGTATTGTATTCCACACAAAAATTCAATGTCGAGACGTCACCGGAAAAAATGTTTTTGGAAAAAGGTCCCCGCATGTGTGTGGACAGTGTAGCTCAAAAAGAAAAGACCGTTAAATACCAAACTTGGTATTTAAATGAGTATCTTCCAAGGCGACACGATGCTTTTAAATAACCGCACCCCCACCACCAAAAAGTTTTGAAAAGTTTTTTTCCTCTCTACGGTCTAACGATTTTGAATGAAATATCGTATATTAAAGATATTTACATTAGAAATAAAAGGTATATTTCCAATTTTCTGGAAAATCCTTTGAAGACCTCGTTATTTTGGATAAGTTTTGCAGAATTTTGTGTAACGATTAAACCGTAAGTTGTAGACAAAAAACTTACTGTACAAAAAATGTAGAGCTCGTTAAAACACGTGATTTATGACATATATGTTTTTTTGGTTTTTTTTTTTTTTTGGTAGAATTGACCGATTTCGAGTTATTCTTTGTTATTGGTTTCAATTTAAACTACCTAACTTCTCAAACGGGACCATGCAAAGCGAACCGAACCTCAATTGTTTTAGATAGTGACCATCTTTTGAAGGATTTGACTATCGCTTTAGCCTAATGTATTCCCTTATTTCCCTTCTACTTACAAGGAAGCAAGCAATAAGATCAATTCTACTAATGCTTATCTCCATTAGCTTTACGTAGATAAAACAACAATATTTTGTAAGAATAATTAGTATATGGAACAACTGGAGAAAGTTATGTGAATGGTACACATCAGATTTGTTGTGTATAAGCTTGTGTGTACCTTTTACGGTTGTGCAAAAATCATCCAGAATGAAGCTGACTTAAGAGACTACTCCCAGAAAATCCTTGATATACATTTTATTAATAATGAAAATGTCTTTTAAAATGCTATTTAATCAAAACCACTAAGAGTAAATTTCGAGAAAATACACATTTTTGAAAAATGTTCTGCGCAAAAAGTAGTCTGGGGGAACATTCGTGAAAATCTTCGTGTCGCATCCTTGGAAGATGCTGAACTTACTTATCACGTTTGGTATATCCCCAAATTTTCATTTTTAATTCATGCTGCTCATGAGCAGACAGGCACACACTAACGCGCGCGCGGACCTTTTGCTAAAATTAAGTTTTGTACTCAGGGGCTTTAAAACTTGTATTTTCAGCAATATCTCGATATAGACTTTTTGGTTGGAGTGTTCGATAAGTATTTATTAACTAAATTGTCTAATAGATCACACTATTACCTAGTGCTATATATGTTAGAACAGGTCACAGTTCTCTCTCTCTCTCTCTCTCTCTCTCTCTCTCTCTCTCACACACACTCACACAAGTCCGCCGACTCGCCCCAGAGGGCATCAGGGGGCTGACTTTAATATCAGTCCATATGTGGCGCCATTTGTGTCTTCTGGTCCTCTATATCCTCGATACCCTCGTTTATTTCCAGCGGAATACCAGGGTGATAGGCTTCCATCCGGCAGGAGAAGAATGACGGTATTTTTTATATTGTTTAACGCCCCCTTTTACTTCAAATGGACAGCAGGAGATGGCACTGATGATACATAGAATGAAGATGGTGCGCCGGTGGAGTGCGATGGCGGAGGAAACCGGAGAACCCGGAGCAAACCCGTCCTTCGCCGCTTTCTCCATCATAAATACCAAGCTTGGGATCGAACCCAGGCCGTCTAGGTAAGAGGCGAGTGGTCTAACCACTCGGCCACGGCGCGGCCATAAAACAACTCTGGTGGCTATTTTAAGGCCCATTCACAAAATTACAGGCGTGGATTACAATCCTTCCGAGTTAAGGCGTGCGCCTTTTGTAGATGGAGGGGTTAGAGTTGCTCCTCGTGCAAGACTTGCTGCGCATTTGTATGGTTGGTGCCCATTGCATATGCAATATTACGGGTGCTAGTTTTTTTTTTTTTTTTTTTTTTTAAACAGTAACGGAGTCTGATCAGGACTCTGGTACTGTATCCCTATTTACATTTCCACCCGTAGGTTTTACTGATTACTGGTTTACTGGTTTTACTGTTTCTTTTACAAACATATACACATTGCACAAACATATAACACCCATGCCCAAGGCGGGACTCGAACCCACGATCCCCTGCCCACGAAGCACCAAAGCGAGACGCTTTAGCGAGCGTGGCCATGGGGACCGGCTTTTACAGAAACACCCATGCCCAAGGCGGGACTCGAACCCACGATCCTGTGCACCACGAAGCGCCAAAGCGAGACACTTTAGCGAGCGCGGCCACCGGGATCGGCAGTTGATATTGCATATGCTTGATTTATACAAGTTCCTCCAGTCTACGCAACACGTTTTCTTCAAATTACGGAGTGGGATGGATGCGACTTGCACCGTAATTTGCTTTATTCAGCACCATAAAACTATGTTCTCGAAAACGCCGATCTACAGATTCGAAAGATACCTGTCGCTGTAAAACCGTGCAGCTATTGCAGAATGACATCCTGCTTCGCCATGCACTAGGTGCATATCAGCGAGACCAGCCAAAAGGGTAATTTTTCTCCGTGTTTCCTGAGTACCTATTTAAATGTTTCAACGTAGTGTTGTATACGAAAGACAAATAGGACATAAGAATGGTATTTAACAGTACTACGAGGGCCATTATTTATATTTTGAGCATTGGCTGATTGCTGTAGGTGCCATCTAGTGTTTTCAATGGAAATTTTAACATTGTTGACAACCTACTTGAGATATTTTGTCAATAGGACGTTATTTGTGACTTTAAAATTGTGTAAAAGGAAATAAACCCCGTGAAAATGTTCGTGCGATGATTTATTATGATTTTCCACGTGGATTATCAAGGCAAGAGTGTATTGATCAATTTACTACTACCTCTTTTGCTACTCTGAAACGCTGGTATAACGAGTTTAATCGTGGTTGCCGTTTACTCACTGTCGAAATTTGTGAACGTGGTCCAAAATCAGTTGTGCCGAAAAACATTTATGCTGTGCAGAAACTGATAGTACAGGATCGTGATGCCACATACTGTGAGTTAGAGGCAGCCCTAGACATTAGTTCCACCATCATATATAAAACATTGCATGGTCATTTAGTTGTGAAAAAGGGTGCTCTCGTTGGATCCCACATCATTTTTATACAATCTCAAAAGGATGCTCGGGTCAATTAGTGCGCACAAATGCTCAAGATATCAGCTTCAAAAAACGCATATAATATTGCAACAGGTGACGAATCTTGGATCTATGCATATGAGCCGGAACGTTAACAGCAGTCGACTCTATGGATGTTTCGAATTGAACCAAATCCAACAAAGGTTGTTCGTATTCGAACCACTGCAAACAAATGGTCGCCTGTTTCATGTGACAACAGTGCCTTTAGAGAAAAATAAAACGACCAATTCTGAATGGTACATGTTCATTTGTCTTCGGTGAAAAGGAAGACAAACAACTGCCATCGGGTCGTTCTTCATCAAGACAATGTGAGCGCTCACACATCTCGTCTAACAACCGACTATTAGAACACTCAGAAATCGAATTGATGTCTCATCCGCCGGATAATCCTTATATGGCGCCCGAACATCAGGAAAGAAGGGAAAAAACATGTGGACAATGGCTTTAGCCGGCAGAAGAGGTGTCTCATGCAGATTGGAAAAAATGTTATGACAAATGGTTCGAACGCATGCAAAATTATATTGCTCATTTAGGAGAATATTCTAGAAACAATAAAGCAATTTTCAATGACAAGATTAGGCTGAAAATATAAATTGTGTCCCTCTTATCAAACGACGCCAAGATGATACACTTACTTGAAGAGCAGTGTGCTTCCCTCCTTTACCTTCGAAGTGCATATTGTGTAAATTTATGAGTAAAGAGGTTAAATTCAGATGTCTTTCTAGGCAAACCAGCAGAGTAGTCGAGCATCGTCATTTGAATAAATCATTGTGGTTATTTGAAACCCGCTTGACATAACACATTTTATAGCTACCAGAAACAGCACAGACGCTGAATAAAAGGCTAACGTCATTTGAGTATGGGAAAATCCAGCTTACGCCTACATACCACTGTATGTAATGGCTTTTTAAATTTTTTAAAAAATTCACCTACAAGGTATACATTAATTTGTCTGCTCCAAGGATATAATTGGATTTTAATTCATCTGATTGCTATAAACGCTTAAAAGGTACACTAGTGATTTGTGAGAATATTATACAGATTTCATTCAGGCTTCCGGAGTCTATCGAGATGCATTGAGAGCATTTTTCATAAGCTGCGTATCGGATTCACAAACACTACACACATATATAGAATAACTTGTGAATGTTTATACATCAAAAGGAGGCATGCATGACAACGTAAATTATGAGCTATTCTGATACGAACTTTCACGTAGAATGCGAAAATAATGGCTAAATTTGCCATATTTCCAAGAGTAAATAATCTGACGTGTTCCATTAACATGACTTTCTCTATCTGTCTTACAAACAAAATGTTGCTATAAACATGTTTTATCTACAAAATGCTAATCGAGATAAACATTAGCAGAAATTGTCTTATTACTTGCCTCCTTTGAGTAGAAGGGAAATAAGAGGATGCACTAAACTAAAGCGATAGTCAAATCTTTTAAAGGCTGGTCGATATGTTAAGAATTGAAGTTCGGTTCGTTTTGCGTTGTCAGTAAAACAAAAGAGAGATGAAACAAGTGACCACATTTGAGGATAGTTATATAATGTAAAATTAAAACCAATAACAAGGAATATTTGGGAAATGGCTAACTCTACAACAGAACTGTATATGGCATAAACTGTGTTTTAACGAGATCTACATCTTTTGTGCAGTAGATTTTTGTCTATTTCCTAAGGGCACTAGTTATGTAAAATTCAGCAAAATTCATCCAAATTGGACAGATCTTCGAAGCTATTCCCAGAAAATTTAAGATATACATTTTATTTGTGATGTAATGCCTTTAATATACGGTATTTTAATCAAAATTGTTTGAGCGATTTTTGAGGCGGACGAATTTTTCAACAATTTTCTCAAATAAAGAGTAGTTTGGGATGGGAGGATTTTCTTGAAAATCTTCATGTCGCATCTTTGGAAGACATTACATTTAAATACCAATTAATATGTAACGGTCTTTTATTTTTAACTATGCTGTCCACACACATGGAACTTTTTTCTAAAATGCTTTTTTATTTTTTATTTAGTGGACCTCAAAACATATATTTTCAGAAAAATATCCACATCGAATTTTTGGTTGGATACAATATCTTCTAAATACACTATATACATACTAGGTAGAGAAAGTAATAAGAGGACACATTTGTCGATGCTTTCACTAAATGTAATTCTTGTAGCTGTTAATGGATGTTGAACATGTGATAAAATCTTGGTAACAGCATTCAAATTTTCAATTATATATACTTATGTAATTTAACTGGCTCACTTTACATTTAACAAGTACTCATAATATTGAAGTAAGCTGACTCAAAAAACAAATGAATAAAACATTGTGTTACAGTGCATTCAGTGGTTTTACATGCAACTCCTTAATAGGACTAAGCACAAATATGAATTAACTTAAGATCTATTCATTTTCAGCTGCACTTGTTCAACAAATGTTTCTTACTTAATTACGGAATTCCTTGCAAGTAAATGCTTATAAATATATTGAACTAGCAATATACCTCGTAGGGATTGCAAGATGAGCTTGCTCCTTATTTTGCTCCATCGATTTTGCATAAATGATAATTTGCATTCCACGTTTGATTGTGCGATGAAATTGCAAAAAAGAAAGAAAAATCGGCAGTTTTCAAAAGCTCTGAGCTGGAATTCTCGAAGTACTTGGCCCACTTCTGATGTCCTGAAGGTTACTGAACTCATCATCTGTGTACTTATTCACAAACTTCTTAAGGTTGCTGAATTATCAAAGCACTAACACCATCTAAGAACATATTCCTATCCAAAAGAAATTTGACGAAGGATTCTATATTGTTCCACTTAAGCGAATCTTAAGAGACATCCACATAAATTATCAAAATATTTAACGGGCTGCATCAATTCTGCCGAATATTCTAGAGGCATTAAAAAGAGGTATCTCCGGAAAAACCGGAATATGGTATTCCTAAAGCAGGAATAATTACTCTAAATATTATTAAATTAAAATTTAATCTGTAAAATTAATACAATAACATAATGCATTCTCATTGGTCTAACGTCACCGTTTAGTTCGTGCTTCCGAGAAGAAAGAATTGAACGCGTTTGCTACGTAGTACATTGTTTCCCTTTTATTTTAGTGTGTGGTGTAGTTAAGTGTAGTTTTGGACTTGTGTATTTAACTTTTCGCATCAACATGAATTCTGACCAGATGTTAAAACGGAAAGGCTGTGAATCGTGTATAGTTTCTCTATATACTACATCGCAGACCATCAACAATGCCAAAAATCTGGAAGAAACTAATTTTCCATGGCTAAGAAAAGTCAACAATATGTAGATTAAATCTAAAATATATTGCTATTAGGTTACAATGCAAGTTAAACAAATTAACATTTTCGAATACTTTTATGTTTCATTGCTTTCCAATGTCAAGTCGCTGTAACCATAAGCATATATTTTCCCCATTAACCTCTTTAAGAACTGCAATTAACATTTTGGATGAAATTGTTTCGTTTTTAATAAATAGTAATGATGGATATAATATTACCCAAACACAACTTATCTATTCTTGTACCAAATTAAGAAACTATCTTGTCCAAATTTCAAACCTTTCTATAAGCAACCGACGTTTCTCACAATTATCATCGTCACTATCATTTTGATCATCTTCATGTAAGAAAATAAAACATTTTTGATTTAATTGTTCTTCTACTTTCTCTAGCCCGTGTGCACAATGTACATAGTGGATAGAATTCGATATCGAGTTTTCACCGGAAATACATGTTTTAGAACCCTCTGAATCAAAAAAAAAATCATATTCAGAAAAAGATCCCCATGTGTCTGTCTGTCTGTCTGTGTGTCTGTAGACAACATAGTTCAAAAACGAAAAGACGGTTAAATACCAAACTTGGCATTTGCGACACGAAGATTTTCACCCACACTACCATTTATATGGAAACATTTTCGGAAATTTTATTTTTCTTAAAAATGGCTCTAACAATTTTCATTAAAATACCACATATTAAAGCCATTTCCATCACAAATAAAATGTATATTTTGAATTTTCTGGGAATAGCTTCTGAAAACATGTTTATTCTAGATGAATTTTGCATGACTAATAAACCGTAAGAGATAGACAAAAACTTACTTCACAAAAAATGTAGATCTCGTTAAGATACACAATTTATGTCACATACATTTTTTTTCGTGAAGTTACCGTTTTCGAGATATTCCTTGTTATTAGTTTCAATTTTAAAGTAAACTTTTCTCAGACAGGAAGTGTCCTTTTTCTTTTGTTCTACTCTTGGCCAAGCAAAGAAGCGATTTGCAATGACAGTTGTATAACGGCAGCCTTTAACACATTTGACTATCACTTTAGGATAGCGCATTCCTTTAGTTCCCTTCTACTTATAAGAAACTAAGTAATAACATTCTGCTAATGTTTATCTCGACTATCATTGTGTTGAAAGAAAAATAATCTTTTCTAAGAAGTTTGTTTATAGAGCGGCTAAAGAAAGTCATGTGAGTGTAATACAATAGATTTTTTAATGTTATCCTGACACTACAAAATGTTTTAGAGCTTTCTAGTACTACATTTGTCTTTTAGCGTCAATAAGTTGCAACTATTTTCGTTCTCCCCCATAATTGCTGTGGCCTTCTGGTTCATGTAATGTAAATTACTATGCAGAAAAAACAAAACAAAAAGTAAAATATAAATAAAGAAAGGAGAAAACTGCTGGCTAATGAAAAATAGTTTTAAGCCAAATGCTTCTTGATTTGACTTAGTTTGGCATGAGGAATGCATTTCCATGCTTCACTGTATCTTCTGAAAACTATTCAATATAGCATCCTAGTTTTTTTCAAAATAAACATTATGTTTGCTCCAACTTAACGAACTTGAATAATCACACATATAAATAGATGAGTATGCTACTTAATATTATGGTTTTTATTCACAAAACAGTCGTTATTTCTGAAAACCTGCATTGTAACCTACCAGTAATGCATTCACGCATGCCAAATTATCCGATTATGCATTTAAAAACCTTCATTCGTCATTTTGGTAAAACATGTGAAAATAAAGCTCTAACAAATAATATATATTATAAAAATGAAAACTCAAGTTTCTATCAAACTCACCTTATTGCCACTAAGGCACCAAATGTAATACATGTTGCGCTCACTAACATCACTCACTGGGTACACTAAATAAGTGCATAACAAACTACCATTGACTACACTACGCACTGTCAATTGCACATTTATTCACTTCACTGCTTTAACATTTGTCACTCACTAAATTGACATTTTAGACTGCCGGCTGGCATTGTTGGCTTCCTTATGTACCACCGTATTCGGGTTCCAAAAGTTTCAGTCACGATTAAATCACGATTAAAAAAGGTTCCAGAACTGGATTGCTCTCGAAATCGAAGTTACGAATCTTTGCTTGAACTGCAGGGAAGTAACACAAAGGCCATTGTTTGTCTAACTACTGTGTTCTATTGTTAAGCGAGCCGAACAGGTCAGGCAGCGGTCTCTCATTACAGTTCCCTCCTCAGAACTAATCGTCCCGACCAACATCGCCATAGCGATCTAAATACACAACCCCCTTCCCTCGGGGTAACCTCTGGATGCGGTAGGCCTCATCTATGATCCTCTTCATCATAGAGATAGTTCTTGCCATGGTTGTTGAAGTTTGGGCTAATGCACTTTGGTCCGCGTAGGGCGATAGAACCACGCAAGATCTCCCGGCTGGCTTGGCGGTCGTATCGGGTATCATCCTGTAGCTTGACTTCTGGATGTGGTGAAGGGCCATCTCGTACACACGTGAAGACGGTTCCACGATGTTCTCCATGTAGTTGATTGCTAGCTGTTCCGCTCTAGTGAGGCTCCCAAACATCAGGTCACATGGAAGACGCAGTTCCCTGCCAAAAAAAAACAAAAAACAAAAAAAAAACAGCTTCTTGGTGTCAATCCGGTGATGTCGTGCATTGACGAGCAGTAGGTCAGCAAGCGGCACCCTAACGTCCCAAACCCTCTGGTAATGGGCACCACCTTCAGGTGTTCCTCAACAGCTTGATGTAACACTCGACCATGCAGTCTGACTGCGCGTGCAGAGGCGTTGTGCGTTTAATAGAATTAAACTGTAATCCTAAAATATCAAACATTTTGTGCACGTAACAAAACCCAAGCTGTCCGCAAATCTGCCAGAAGATGACAGGGATGAATTGTCGAAACGCATCCAGGCAACCTCCATCAAAATTCAGTGAAGTAGTGTAAGAAATGGATGTTTGTAACTGCATGACATAAAATCTTCACTATTAATTCTGATTCTTCGTATAATACTTCAAGATTCATTACGTTACCCGAATTAACCGACCACCATTTCTGGTTGCCATCCCTTCCTTTTTATCTGTTTCAGGGTTGAAGGACCATGCGACCGTGTTCGGCGGTTGCGGCGGAGTGTTGGCTTGTGCACTGTAAAGGGCATTCTCCTGGCATGTCGTCGGCACTGTTCGATCGCGACCCGCCCTTGAGGCTTTCTGACGTGGGCTCCCCCGGGAGAGGCCATCGGAGACTCGGGGCCCGTGAGCAGGGACTGGGTGCCGCCGGAGGAATTGCATCTGTAACAGTTTAGGGCCCCGTCCATGCTATTGACGTTTCATCCGGATCTGGCCATCCTTAGGGCTCTTCCCTCATTCCTCCCTCTCTGGTGTCACTGATTTAAATTCATTTATATTTTATTTAAATTCATTTTATTTCTTTTTATGTGTATAAGTAGCTTTTATTATGTTTTATTTAAATTAAGTATAAGATGTAAATGGGTTTAAACCGTAAAACGCAGTCTGTCGTCTGTGAACGAAAACTCTGTTGTTTTGTTTTTAGCTGTTTAATAAATAAAACGTAATTCAATAAATAAAATGCAATTTTTTCCACTTCAAAGGGTAGCTTTGGTGTGTGCGTGCGCAAATCCATACATACATACATACATACATACATACATACATACATGCATTAATTGCATTGTATTACATTACACTACATTATATATGGATTGGCAGTTATGCAAAAGTCATCTAGAATGAAGAGGGCTTCAGAGGGTATTCCCAGAAAAGCATCTTAAGTAAATTGTGTTTTAATTTAATTACAATGTACTTTATTGTTTATATTGTAAATCTTATTCGGCTCATTTTGATTCAAATGATATGCGATGCGATAATAAATACATCTGTAAACAGTGTACGAAATCAAGCCGTGTAGAATACATAACGACAAAACATGAAATTCCAAAAATGTTTCAAGATGCTAAAATGTATATATTTTAGGCAACGGAGAGCGAGGTGGAGCTCACGTATCCTCCAGATCTTGCGGATAAGACAAAACCTTTAATAAAGAAAAATGTCTACATCCATCCCTGGTTCGAACGCAAGACTCCTCATTCAACTCATTTGTTTACTGAACAATCAAGGAAATCAGGGAAAATTGGGGATATCAACACACAACGCAACAGACTCTCTCCCCACCACCAATACACATTTTTAAAATGTTAAAAGCAGTACGTTTTACCTCTTAGTCGAAATGTCATAAAACTTCGCGGTATTCGCATTAAGGGACCAAAACCAGAGGCGTAGCTAGGGAAGAGTTTCGTGGGTTGGACGGCCCCTTTCTAAAATTAAATAAAGAATACGAAGAGAAGGTAAAACAACCAGAACTTCTGCTGGAAGAAATGTTCAGAGGATTTGCAAATATTGACCACCTGTGACGCGTCTGTCAGTAACTTTATTTGTTATTAAGAATAAAATTTATAGGTATGTAAAATGAAATGTGGTTCATTCACATGCCTTTCTCTACCTATTCTGACCCAAATTATCGTTACAAAAGCTTGTTCTTCTACCTACTATATGCTGATCAAGATAAACATTTACAGAAATAGTTTTATTATTATTCCTTCGTAGGTTCAAGAAAAATAAGGGAATACACTATGCTCAAGCTTTAGTCAAATCTTTTAAAAACTGGTCGCTAAGTGATGAAAATCCGTTCAGGAGGGAAAAATGAATAATGACTTCCCATTTGATAAAATATACGTGTATTGGAAAATTCAAGCCAATAACAAGGAATATCTCGGAAATGGTTAACTCCCTCCCCTAATTGTATTGGGCACAACTTTTATGTTTAACGAGAACTACATTTTATGTGTAGCAACACTGTCTATCTCTTACGGCTTTGCAGTTACGTAAACGTCATCCAGAATGAAGAGGGCTTCAGAGGCTATTCCCGGAATATTAAAAATATATTCTTTATATATACATATTTTTAATATATGGTATTTTAATCAAAATCGTTAGAGATATTTTTGAGACATGCTAAAATTCCGGAAAATCTTCCATGTAAACGGTGGTTTAGAGTAGGGAGATTTTCTTGAAAATTGTCTCGTCTCTTCCTTGGAAGATATTGAACTTAAATACCAAGTTTTATATTTAAGCAACTTTCGTTCTGAGTTATGCCGTTCACAGATGCAGAGACTTTTTTCTAAAAATGCTTCTTTTTGTTTCAGGGTAACTAACCACGTGTATTTCCTGTAAAATCTCAGTATCAAATACTTGTTTGGAATACAACACTTCCCCTACTTATTCTATGAAGTAAAAAAAGTAAAAACAAATAGAAAAAACGTTTATGCAATTTAGAATCGCTAAGAAATATATGTTTGGATATGATCAAACATGCCTTAATCTCGAAGATGATACAACAATAAAAATCTTCCTTGTTTCATAATTTAAAGTAGTTATGTAAATAGTTATATAAATCGGATTCATCCACAAGTGATTGTTCTTAGAGATGAGAATTCAAGGTTTTTCCTTTAAATTTCTTTTTCCTTGTGGGATATATGCTTTGCATGTTAATTATGTTCTTATTGATATAGGCGGCTGGTAAGATATAATTTTCACGAAGCTTAATAAATTATCCCATTAGTGTATACTCCTGTGTGTTTGTTTGTACGTGTACCTGTATCACATATGTGAAGTATGATGTTTATATAGTGTGCATGTGATTGGTACATACATGTATAATTTGTTCTGAGGACGTAGGAGGCCCCTCAGCAATCCCCGTTTAGCGTTTGTCCAATGGCGTTATTCTTGTAACCAACGGCAGGTACAAGGGCCCAAGCTTCATTGTAAACTTTGGTTTTAATCTGTTAAAATATGTTTCACAATGAGATATGTAAAGAAAAACTTTACAAGCTTAAATATTTATAAGTGAAATTTTATAGAGTTTGCGTATGTTTTGTTTCACAATTAAATAGTAATTCCACACATTTGTAAGTTGTGTTTGTGAAGTAGGCAGTTTATCTAAAACAGCCTAAGGTTTGTAGAGTAACTTACATTTTAATATTTTGAGCAAAAAGCGCATAGAAAAGCATACCTTCCAGTGATTCAAATAATGAAGTTACTTCAAGGGAAGGTAGAAGACAAACATTATAGGCTGAGGAATTAATAATGATTTAACATATCTTTATGAATACAACTAGGGGTTCCAGATGCCTTCTTTTGCAATTGAATTGATATTGCAAGATATAAGACATCACTGTTATCATTCAACAGCAAAAGTGGAGTCTTAAACCTCAAAACAGCAGCTGTGTATTGCTTTGCACTGGATGGGGAACTGGCTGTCAATTTCATGGAGTTGCAGACGTGCTTGGAGTTTCTAAGGCTTCAATATGCAGAAGTGTGCATAGAATAGCCCGTGTTTGAGCATAGAATCTAGGCAATGTACGATATAACAATGCATATTGCAAACGACCAATCTAATCACAGGCTATCAGCCCATCCATAATACTAAAATACGAGGTTTTGTAATCCTGTTTCATTAATATTTGATATATTTGAATCGTCATATGCGATTAAATAGCTTTATATAGTGTATTTCAGATATACGCATATTAACATGTTTCGAATGTGCTACATGTATGGAGACATAACTTAGCTCTGTAATGTTTTTTTTTTTTTGTAACGCGTGGTTGGAGATGCTTTGACACTGGAATATCTATAACAGAATGCAGATAATGTTTACGTTTGTAAATTATAAAACTGAATTTGTAAAGTTCCCCAAGTTTTACAAGTTATCAAACTTTTACTGTGAAACAGAATTTACAAGTATTTGTAATCTTTCCCTTGTTTTTTTTTTTTTTTTTTTTTTTTTTTTGTTAATATGTAAATATTGTGAAACAAGACTTTGTTATGAGACAGCTGTACTTCGATTTCATGTGGAGTTAACACTCAGCTACCGTTTCAGAAGCCGTGCAGAAAGTACGAAAGAATCAGTGATTTCATTTAGTATTTGTACAATAGATTTCTTGTAACCAATGGTAGGGTATACTTGATATATTCTTCGGGCAGAGCAAAGATAGGAAACCGGTTGCCTGTGTTCAGGTAGGTTACGTTTTCTGGGACTTTGTGCAGCTACCTTGCAGCCATGTGACTTATCTCTCCCCTTTCAGTGTTTCAAAGACTCTGGCCAAACATTACACAGACAAATGCATTTCAAGCTCCACGTGGAGTAGGTGTAGTGACTGCCGTGTGCAGTCCTTACCTGGTGTTTCTGTACGCGATAATAGTCATACAACGAAATCGCACGTTAACATATGTAATGCACCAAACATCCTCGCATGTATGTATGTGTGTGTATGTATGTGTGTATGAGTGCGTGTATTTGTGTATGTGTGTATGTAAGTATGTGTCAAATACGCATCCCACTCTGATAAAATCGAAAGAAAAACAAAAACTAGCTGTTCTCGTTGGTCACGAGAAGCGGACTTTGTGTGTGCTTGTCTTCATCACGTTTTTTCCAAATTAAAACCTGTATATACGTACTTATCTGTGACGAAAGAGTGCAATTTTCAGGCGAGGTCACCCCAATGATTTCACTCTAGCCAGTCCCATCAAGGTCACTCACGGTATTCCCCAGTCTCGCACTAAAGATCTGTCTCTATAATAAACAAGTGAACATCACTACCGATGAGCAATTGTTTCAAAAACAAGGCTGCCATTATGAGCTTAAATATTAAAATGGCATATAAATGGGAAAAAGTATGTGATGCACTCACATACTTTCTCTTCCCATGCTCCAGCAAGCAATTCTTACAAAAAATATTATTTTATATATGTATGTTAATCGAAAAACAGAAATAATTCTATTACATGTTTGCTTCTAAATGCAATGGAGACAGGGCAGTAGAGAAGGCTTAAGCCTACTACAAATCTTTTAAAAGCTGGCTGCTAGGTGAATGACGTCTTCCAATTTGAGAAAGTATACGTATTTAAAAATTGAAAATCCGATAACAAGGAATATCTCGGAAATGGTTAATTCCACAAAAAACAAAACATATTTGACCTAAATTGTGCTCTTTAATGAGGTCTACTCTTTCATATAGTAAGAATTTGTGTATCTCTCACGGTTTACTAGATATATAAAAGTAATCAAGAATACAAACGTATGCATAGACTATTCCAGGAAGTTCAAGATGTACATTTTTATTTTCTCTACACGTACTATGTACATAGTGTATAGAGAAGGTATTGCACCCGAAAATTCGATACGGGGATTTCACCGGAAATACATATTTTGAGACTACCTGAATAAAAAAAATGTATATGTGTGTGGTATGTCTGTGGGTAGCACAACTCAAAAACGAAACGACCAAACTTGGTATTTAAGTTTGGTGTCTTCCAAAGATGCGACACGAAGATTCTCTCAAAAATAGCTCTAACGATTTTGATTAAAATACCTTCATTTTGGATGGCTTTTGTATAACTGGCAAACCCTAAGAGATATACAAAAGCGTACTACACAAAAAATGTAGATCTCATTAAAACACACAATTTATGTCATACACATTTTTTTTTTTTTTTTTGTAGAGTTAACCGTTTTCAAGATATTCCAGATTATTGGGTTTAATTTTAGCCACTTAAACTTTTCTCAAATTGGAAGACATTTTCTTCTAGTTTCTCCTTTGTTTACTCCTGGTAATTAAATAGATTAGAATTATAAGTGTTTCGCATAGCGACTGGCTTTTAAAGAATGAGACTGTCACTTTAGCCTTGCGGTTTCTTATTTCCCTTCTACTTACAAGGAGCTAGTAATAAGACTAATTCTGCTTATGTTTATCTTGATTAGCATAATGTAGATAATAGATTAATCTTTTGAATAAAAGGTTTGTTTGCCAAACAGCAGAAGACATCATGTGAATGGAGCCCGTTAGATTGTTTCCCTTTTACTTATAAGGAGTCAAGTAATAAGGACAATTTCTGTTATTGTTTATTTCAATTAACATGTTTTAGATAGAAGAATAAGCTTTTTAACAATCATTTTAACAGATGTAGAGAAAGACATGTGAATGGAACACATCAGATTTTGTTCACCAGGAAACTCTCTTTAAAATATAGTATATTAATGAAAATTGTTAGATATATTTTGAAAACATAGAAATGTTCGAAACTTTTTGCATGTAAAGGGTAGTTTGAGGTGAAGAAATTTTCTTTGAAATATTCGTGTGGTATTCTTGGAAGATGCTGAAGTTAAATATCGAATTTGGTATGCTATCAACTTTTTGTTTTTGAGTTATGCTATTATGTTATTATTTATATGTACCTTTTTTAAATATGCCATTTTGGATTCAAAGGACCCTATAACTGAATTTCCAATGAAATCTCGGAACATAGTGTTGGTTGGAATGCCTTCTCTAATATTATGTACGCGGTAGAGAAAGTAATTTGCAGCCCCTCTCCAATATTTTGTAGTTTGTCAGTTTCTGTATAATCAGGCATAGGAATTTATAAGCATTAAAGCCAGGTCAGAGGTCAAAAAGGCTGAACTGTTACTGAACTATGCACTAATGCACGGAGATCGCAGATAACAAACTCCCCTAAACCTCGTAAAGTCGTTTGGGTTTGGAGACTCCACTCGGACCCTTGCCTTCTGTTGTTTTGCAGTCTTTGGTTTGAATGTAGATATTTGATGTCAACTGCTGAAGAATGCCTTTGCTTCTGACATAACAGCTTGTTAACTTCAAGTATACTGGCACTTTGTTTACAAGCAAGCAGAGAGGGTAGAGGCAGAAATCCCTTGCGCTACTTAATTTGTGTTATAGTTGTAGGTGAGAACAGAAGTAAGTGTACAGTTCTATAGTAAACATAAGGTTTGTTACAACATATAAATACACGAACAAAATACTAAATGTGTACTGTAACAGATGAAATAATCAGTTTAGTATGCGATTTACATGCGTAGACAGCTATTGCAATGCATTACAATATATTTTCTGCCAATATATTTCTTTTCTTTGGTCGGAATAATTGTATTGATTATTTCGTACGATTTCACCTTCCATTTTGTGGGAATGTATGGGGTCTTGAACGTCGTTGTTATTCGGATAATTTGCCTGCAACCCAGGTAACTTTTAAGAATAAGAATGATAAAATAACATCGTCCGTATTCCAGCAATCGCATCTTTCAGGGAAGCAGGAAACTCTCTCAAAAATTCAGCATGGGGAGAAAATTGTCTGAGTGGCACCAAGCTTCTTCGATGGAGGTTGTAGGACGGCCCATTATGTAATATCCTGTGGGTCCCCAATCCCAGCTTGAGCTTCCAATATCCCTTTCGCAAGAAGTGCTTTACATTTCATATGGACAGCAACCCTCCTTTCCCCGGCGGTTATCAAAGTTGGGCCCGGGACAACTTATAAAGGTAGTCTCGCAAAATGTAGTAGCCTATCGCTCGTTCCATCAATTGTGTATATTTATCAGACATGACTAGAACTGGCTTTCAATAATGCATAGGTGTTAACGCTCCACACCTTCTGACTTAAATTCAGTATCCTTCTAATTTGCTACACAAGCACGTATTTAATGCGCGTCGCCAATATATTCCAGTTTTCCTCTATCATTCTCTGAATTTTCTGACAGACCCGAAGGCCTAATACTTTCACCTGAGCTTTCTGTGAATGCAATACATCATAGGGTCTTCTCACGCTCTAAGAGGCATCAACCATGAGTTTTGAAAATTAGCTTTTGCTGTTGAACCCTGTTCATACAACTGAAGTGTGTAACGCTCCAGGTGCAAAAGGCCGTGATGTCGCCAGCATACGCTCGGACAGTTGAGTCTGTCCTTTTCTTCTGTTAAATGGAACTATTTAGACTTAACGTGGCTTAACTTAACGCAGCATAACTTAAGAGTTTGGCGCGCCGTGGCCGGGTTCAATCCCAAGCGCCCGCATGTGAGATTTGTGGTGAACGAAGCAGCGTCTGGGCAGTTTTCTTCGGGTCCTCCAGTTTCCCCCGTCACTCACTCCACCAATTGCTCTATCATCACCTTTCCTAATATCCATTTCATTTGCATTTCGTATCATCCACTTCCTCACGCTCATGCCTAGCTATGGGCCCACCACTCGTTCTAGGTTCTCAATTAGCTTAGCTTAGTAGTTTCGTGCCGTTAGCTCCCCGACAGACATCTGACCCCTAGGCATTCTTTGTATGTTCTAGAGAAGTGTCCGTCCTAAAATACGGGGAGAGTAAGCAGACTACGAAACTTAAGAGTTTGACAGTGTCCGTTACGTTAAGTGACGTCATATGGTATTTGAACACATCGGTGTGAAGCCGTAACACGAAGTAATAAAAACTAAAAATCAAGAATAATTCCTGTAACTTAAGTTAAAGTACATCTTAATAGGCCTTCAATTTTTCAGAATTTCTTAAAGTCACGTTGCGTCCTGTCACGTTGAGTAAAGTTAATCGTAATGCTGACATTAGAGTGAATGGCAATGACCGGCAGTGCTTGGGGATGGATAGTGTTAACGCCAGCCTTTATTACAATGGCACCGCAGGCGATGACACTGATGAATGGAGATAGAGTACCGGTAGAGTATAATGGCAGGAGAAACCGGAGAACGCGGAGAAAAACCGCCGTGCGCCGATTTGTCCACCACAAATCCCACATACCGCCACTGGAAGGGGAGGTTCCAGTGAAACCCTATATGATGATGATGATGATGATGATGATGATGATGATGATGATTTCCTTTAATTCCTAGGTGGAGCATAGGGCCGCAACAACTCCTCACCATCGAACTCTATTCCTTGACAAGACACCTTCCATGATCTATTAATCTCTCTCAATTCCGTTTCAACTGTTCTCCAAATTACCCTAGATCTTTCAATCCTTCTTTCTCCCTGTGGATTCCATTCCAATATCTGTCTAACTATATTTCCACAATCCTTTCTCAGTATATGTCCAATCCATGTCCATTTAAGCTTCTTTATTTCTCAATCAATTGGTAACTGGTTTGTTATTTACCATAATGTGAAACCCTATGGGCATGTAACTATTTTCCAAATAAAATCCAACCAAAACGCAACCGTGCCCGAAAAACCAAATATGACGACTATGATGATACTACTACTACTACTACTACTACTACTACTACTACTACTACTACTACTACTACTACTACTACTACTACTACTACTACTACTACTACTACTACTGCTACTACTACTACTACTACTACTATTAATAATAATAATAATAATAATAATAATAATAATGATGATCCACGTGTCACATACTTGGAAGATAATAAACTAAAACATTAAATTTCTTGAATATTATGTTTTAAGTTATGCTGTTTATCGACAATAATAATAATAATAATAATAATAATAATAATAATAATGATGATCCACGTGTCACATACTTGGAAGATAATAAACTAAAACATTAAATTTCTTGAATATTATGTTTTAAGTTATGCTGTTTATCGACATGCGTGCGCTTGCACACCCGCGTGTGCACACTCACACATACACTCAAATATGGATATTTTCCTAAAATGTTTATTTGTTTAAGGGGCCTCAAAAATGTGGTGTACATTGACTACGAATTTTTTAATGGAATTCAATATTTCCTTTAAGTACCATAAATAGGCAAGAGTTTGTAGTCGAAGCAAGTTGATAGAGCTAATCCGTGTAAACGATGTTGACAAGTAGGATATTTCTATCACCAATCCTGTTCAATATATACTTAGAGAATTTTGGGAAGAGAGGAGCAGTAGCAGAAAGAAGAATAACATTCATAAGATTTTCTTGCGAATAGGATTATTTGTTGTCAAGAAGGCAGTCTATGAGTAATGATAAGAAAATCCTAAATTAGAAAAGAAATGTCTACTTTGGCTTATTAAAGAAAGACCTAAAGATATCTGAGATATTTCGGTACAATGTGGAAACTCGGAGTCAAGACAAAGTGAGGGAATGCAATTGAAAGTATTTGAAAAGTGGATATAGATACTTACACAAACATAGAGACAGTCTAAAGAACCTCGAAAGCTGCAACGAATCTGAACAGCGATTTTCAAAATCTGCTCATTCACACTCATGAGCATCTGACAGAAAGACTGACTAATGCAAACATTCTTCCTTGTATACACATACCACCAAAGTAAATATATGTTCCATTTACACGAATTTCTCTACCTGTTCTTCAAATAAACTATTCTTATAAAATATCCATATCATGTCAATCGAGATAAACATTAGCAGACATGATCCTACCATGATCCTTGTAAGCAGAAGGGACATAAGGTCATGCATAAGGCTAAAACGGTAGTAAAATATTTTAAAAGTTGGTTGCTTTTGGTTTAAATCCGTTCTCTTTGTATGGTCAGAAGTAAAACAAAAGAGATAAGAAACAAATGAGACATCCTATTTGAGAACAAGTTTAAGTATTTTAAAATCGAAACCAATAACAAGGAATATCTCGGAAATAGTTAACTCCACAAAAATGTATATGACATAAATTGGGTAATTTAACAATGTCTACATTTTATGTTTATTAAGTTTTGGTGCTTCTCTTACGGTTTATAAGATACGCAAAAGTCATCCAGAATAATGAGGTGTTCAGAGACTATTCCCAAAAAATTAAAGATATACATTTTCTGTTTGATTTAAATATTGTTAGCACATAACATTTTAATAAAAATCTTTAGAGCTATTTTTGACAAAATTAAAATGTTCGAAAATATTTTCATGTAAAGGGTAGTTTGGGGTGAGGGGATGTTTCTGAAAATCTTAGTATCGCATCCTTGAAAGATGCTTAACTTAAATATCAAGTTTGGTATTAACTGACTTTTAGTTGATTAGTTATCGTGTTCACAGAGACATGGACACACCCGCACGTGCGCGCGCGCGCACACACACACCCATACACACACACACACACACACACGCAGGGACTTATTTTTTCTTGGATACAGGGAATCCTAAAACTTATATTTCCAGTGAAATATCGTTATCCATTTTGGATGGATTGCTATACCTTCCCTACTTACGTACTATATACAACGTAGAGAAAGTAATGGGATAAATTCTGGTATGTTCCATTTACACGACTTTCCCTACCTGCTCTGCAAACAAACTTCTTACAAAAGATTCTTTATTCTACTTAATGCTAATCGAGATAAACATTAACAGAATGGACTTATTACTTAGTTCCTTATAAGTAGAAGGGAACCAAGGGAATACACTACGCTAAACGATAATCAAATCCTTTAAAAGCTATCGTTCTGCGATTATCAATATTTTCGAAAAATATTCCATGTAAAAGGTAGTTTGGGGGGGGGGATTTTCCTGAAAAAACTTTATGTTGCATCCTTGAAAGCTACTGAACTTAAATACCAAGTTTGATATTTAACCAAAATTTCGTTTCTGAGTCATGCTGTCCACACACACACACACACACACACACACACACACACACACACACACACACACTCACACAGGGATATTTTTCTAAAAAGTGCTCTTTTGTAGACTCATAGGACCCTAAAACGCGTATTTCGTGAAATTTCGGTATTGAATTTTTGGGTGGAATACAATACCTTCTCTATCCACTATGTACATGTACATACGTGCTAAATAAAGTAATATGAATGAAATTGGATATGCTAATATTTCAGTACTATGATGCGGAGTAACTTTAGGAATAAACCTTGCGAGATAAATCGAATATCGCTGTTTCGAGTCTCAGATGAGATGTTTGGTCAGCAGCTTGAGGGTACACCACGTGGTGAGAACGCAGAAGTGAACAAGCGGGAGCGGGTGGGGAAGGCGATACTGCTGCAACCCTATAAAAGTCGAAGGCGGGAGTCGTGAGTTGTCGTCGATCGCCCGCCGCAGTTCGCTCTTCACTTGTCTAGGGAAGACATCTGACTACCTTTGGTGAGTTACGTGAAGTTTAAGATGCAACATAATTATAGCATAAGACCATAGTTCCTGTTTGATTTTTATCCTAGTTTTAAACTAAATTTAAAAGGTCTTCCTAATATAATTATGGTGACATTTTAGCTAATATACTAGCTGAAGGAGACCGGAAACGAGGTGTCTGATCTAAATATTATATTTATTAATAATATAAAGTAACATATCTTCGTTTCCAACAACTTTTTGTTTTAGGTGTAGTTATAACCAAATTGTGATAATATGCCAAACAAATTTTAAGGACATATAATTTGTGAATCCAATACGGCGATAATAATACTATATGTGCTTACAAGGTGTAATATATGTGACTTAAACCACTAAGGGATAATAAAAGTTCCATTGTAATTTCTGCAGTACTAGTAATTTAACTGTAGCAATATACACGAAAATATTACTAATTTGTTGCTTGGAAAACTAAAAAATGTTATATTAAGGGATTTTAATCTCAAATACTCCTGTTCAAAATATTTTTATGTGTTATTTCTGTTAATTTTGATTAAGATTATTTTATAGCTTTCTAGTCTTTATGGTTGAAAACAAACATAAAAACAAGTTTCATGTATTTCATTCAAATGACTTTATCTATTACAAATTATTGTTAAAATTCATATTCTTATATCTACTTCGTGGTAATTAAGATAAACAATAACAGAAATTATCTTATTACTTCTTACTTTTAAGTAGAAAGGAAATAAGGGAATACACTAAGTTGAAAGCGATCAAATATTTTAAAATCTGGTTGTTATGTGATTGAAATTTGTTTCCTTGCATGACCAGAAGTTGACAAATTCCTGTATGAGAAAAGTTTAAGCATTTTAAAACTGAAAACAATAGGAAGGAATATCGCAAAATTGGTCAATTCCGCGAAAAAATACATATGATAAAAATGTTGTGTTTTGACGATATGCACATTTTTGTGTAGTACGTTTTTGTCTCATCTTTTACAGTTTACCAGTTATGTGAAAGTCATCCGGGTCTTCAGACGCTATTCCTAGAGAATTCAAGATATATATTTTATTTGTCATGAAAATATCTTTAATATATCGTATTTTAATAGCATTTATTAGAGCTATTTTTGAGAAAACCAAAATTTTCGAAATTTTTCCATGTAAAGGGCAATTTGAGCTTGGGAGATTTTCCTCATAATCTTCGATGTCGCATCCTTAGACGATACTAAGCTTAAATACCAAGTTTGGTATTTTACCGACTCATATCCTTTTGAGTTATCGTTTTTGACTTACAGACACAAATACTCACACATACAAGGACCGTTTTCTACAAATGCTCTTGTTGGATACAACTGTATTTTCGGTGAAGTATCGAATTTTTGGACGGAATGCAAAACCCTCCCTCCGTACCTATGTACTAAGTAGAGAAAGTCAAAATTATTATTTTTTCATATAAAATGAATTTCTCCTACATACTAATGAACAACAACTTATTGTTGTATTGGTTTTTAAGTGACTTAAAGTTGCTGTGTCTGCACCTGTGAAATTTGGAAACGTGTTAGTAAATACAAGGTAGGTGAAAAAGTGTATTTACGTTTCAACCCTGAATAAGGCTCATATTCGCATTTTTCAGTTTCTAAAGTGTGTAAATAATTATCCTATTTGGAAAACTATACTCCTTAACTGGAAATCAAAAGCTGAGCTAATTACTCGTCGAGAGCAGATATATTTTATTATTTTCGCCACCCGTAGATATATAGTGGTTAGAGTAGATATTCTTCCTCCTAACAATTCGTTACCGATATTTCATTGGAAATATACTTTTTTAGATTCCCTGAATAAAATAGCAGAATTTGAAGAAAAAAAAGTGTCCATGTGTGTCTGTTAAAAATATAATTCAAAATCTAAAAGTCGATTAAGTAACCAAACTTTATTTTTAAGTTTTGTATCTTCCAAAGATATGGAACAAAGATTATCAAGTAAGCCCTCACCCAAATTACGTGTTATATGGAACATTTTCATTTTATTGAAATTCCTCTAACCATTTTAATTAAAATAACACATCTTTATGATGTTTTCACGACAAATGAGATGTTTATCTTGAATTTTATGAGAATAGCCTCTGAAGTATCCTTCATTTTAAATGATGTTTTCATAACGGTTACAATAAGTGTTAGACAGAATCTTACTACACAAAAATGTGGTCTTGCTAAAACACACAATTTATGTATTTTTGTAAAATCAATAATTTCCTAGACATTCCTTGTTATTAGTTTGAATTTTCCAATATTTACACTAATCTCAAATGCGAATTAGTCATTTGTTTGTTTGTTTATTTCTTTTCTCTTCTGGACATACAAAAAAAATGAAATTTTAAAGCCGTCTCAAGTGGCCAGCTCTTAAAAAGCGTTGACTTGCTTAATTTTAATCTATCTTTATTTACTTATAATTAACACAAAATCAATGAAAGAATAAAGTTTTGTAAGAATAGGGACTGAGAAAATCCCTTTAAAATAGCGATACATTTTTTAAATATATTATGAAAGTTCGTCGGCTGAGTTTATAGTACCGTTGATAGTTACATAGTACAAATAGTGGTTGACACGAGAACAAATCTGATTTATTTTTGGCTAAACGATGTTTTATTATGAATGTATGGTTTTTGCCTAAGAGCAAGGGGAATGAATAGCTTAAGTTGTTAAAGCTAAGTTTAAATTCATCTATAATACATTTTTTTCTGTCATTTTAAGGGGAGCGGTTTCTCAGCTTCGAGAACATTAAAAAGCACACACATGCTAATAATTACATGTGGAGTTTTCAATACTCTTTGTAAATTATTTTAAAACGTAACTTTTAATACTTAAAATGTATACTTTAAATACCAGTATTTATATACTTTAAAGATAATATTAATATATATTAGCGTTTTCATAATGTGCATACTTAATTTCTTACAGTTTCGAAGAGTTATATAAATTAAAAAAACTACTTAAAGAAAACATAGAAGTAATTATAACATATTATTAAACTTCACGAGCCTAATGTTTACAAATGTTGATGTTCTTTCATATCAATTTTACAAATTCTTTTTCCTAAAATTTATTTTTCTACCAATTTTCTGTTAACCATTAGGAATATTTTTCCATAAATTCCGTCAATTAGACAATACTAAGGCAATATTCATAGAGTTATAAGCACACAGGAGGATAAAATAATGGTAAATTAAAATCTGATGTGTTCCATTCACTTGTCTTTCTATAGCTGTTCTAAAAAAGTTCTTACAAAATATTATTTATATTTCAACTTAATGTAAATCGAGATAAAGGAATACGAGTACACTATGCTAAAGAGATAGTCAAATATATTAAAAGCTGTCGCTATGCGATTGTCATTAAATTTTGCTTCTTTGCATAACCAGGAGTAACAAAAGAAACACGAACTTCCTATCTGAGAAAGGTATAAGCATTTTAAAATTGATATCAATAACAAGAATATCTAGAGAACTGTTAGCTTCACAACAAAAATGGAAATGACATAAATTGTGTGTGTTGACGAAATCTCCATTTTTTGTGCAGCAAGTTTTTGTCTGTCTCTTACGGTTTACCAATTATGAAAATATGATTGGGGATTATGAGGACATCAGTGGATATTTCCAGAAATTCAAGATTTAAATTTTATTTGCCATGTAAATTACTTTAATGTGCGGTATTAATCAAAATCGTTATAACTATTTTTGATAAAGTCGAAATTTTCGAAAAAAATTTCATGTAAGGAGCATTCATGTGGAGGATTTTCTAGGGAATCTTCATGTCTCATATTTGGTACTTAACGGACTTTTATTTTTTAAGTTGCGCTGTCCACACAGGACCTTTTTATATTTTTTTTTGATTCAGGGGTCTCAAAACATATATTTTCGGTTCCAAGTTTTGGGCGGAATACTATACCTTCTCACAAATTAATAGTTGTGTTTATAACTGTTTTATAACAGATTATGTTATAAATGTTAGATATTGGATATACCATAGTATAGATATATTTCATTGAAGGAAAACAGCTGTGATCTCGCATTTAATGTAGCTGCCTTTCTTTTGTCCAGTCAGTTTTAGCATATATTTCCTTCGGCATCTGTAATAATCTCCGTATATGGATGTCATATTAACATGAAATATCTTTTAAATGAAGAATATTCTGATTCTGCAGGGCGAAATTGTCTAAGACAAAATTTCCGCAGTAAAACTATAGCTTTACTAAACCTTGTGACATCTCGTAGGATTGCTAAGACATAAAAATTCATTTCATTTAATTTTTCTAAATATTCTTTTTTCATCCAATATTCACTATTTTAAATAATAACTAAGTGATGCAATGCAAGAATATGTTGTATATAAGTCAATCGGAGCCACGAATCACTGAAAAATTATATTTATTGCCTTCTACACTTGCCTTATGGCATGAAGAAATTCGATGTCGAGATTTCACCAAAAATCTGCTTTTTGAAGTTCCCTAATCCCCAAAATAATACGCGCTTATGAGTTTGTATGTGTGCGTTAGAATCCATTTGCAGATCTGTCAGAACGTTTGCGGACAACATAATTAAAGACTGACTCGATGTGTGGTCCATGTTCTGGCTTCTCAAGCCAGAGGTCTTGGGTTGGATTGCAATCTAGGTCGGCGGAATTTTTTCTTTAATTAGAAACGTTCTGTTCCCTCCGTAGAGTTTGGAAGTATGATGTGTGAGTGAGTGTAGCTGTTTCCTAACGAGAGGAAAAAACAAAACAAAAGAACAGTAAACTCAAACACAAACATCTACACTCAAAGAGTTAATTGTTTTTGAAGCCACGGCTATGACTACAGAAGTTAAAGATATCCATATAGACGAGGCAATAAGGAGGAAAATATGACGTGTTCCATTGACATGACTTTCTCTACATCTCCGTAACAAATTATTGTTAAAAATCTTATTATTCTCCTACTTTATGCTAATCCAGATAAATATTAGCAAAAATGGTCTTATTACTTGCTTCCTTATAAGTAGAAGGGAAATAAGGGAACACACCAGGCTAAAGCAATAGTCAAACCTTTTAAAAAGCCGGTTGATTTTTTTTTTTTTTTTTTTTTGTATGTCAGGAGTTGACAAATTCCTGCATGAGAAAAGTTTTAAATATTTTAAAACTGAAACCAATAACGAACAATATCTCGAAAATGGTCAACTCCAAGAAAAAAAATGTTTTTGACATAAATTGTGTTTTAACATCATATACACTTTTCTACAGTAAGTTTTTGTCTATCTCTTATGGTTTAGCAGTTTTGCAAAAGTTATCCAGAATGTAGATATCTTCAGAAGCTTTTCCCAGAAAATTCAAGATATACATTTTATTTGTCATGTAAACATCTTTAATATATGGTACTTAAATTAAAATCTAAATTTTTTAAAGTTTTACATTTAAAGAGTTGTTTGGGATGGGGGATTTTCCTCAAAATCTTCGTTCGCATCCTTGGAAGATACTAAGCTTAAATACCAGGTTAGGTGTTTCACCAACATGTGGACTTTTTTTTCTTCCAAAATGTATTTTTATTCGGGGACCCTAAAACGTGTATTTCCAGTGAAATTTCGGTACTGAAATTTTGGGTGGAATGCAATACCTTCTCTTCTTATATACTATGTAGAGAAAGTAAAAAGAATATAAGGATATATGCAACTATATCCTCGTAAAAATGCGACTTACAGCAAATTATGTGGTTTAAGCATCCTATTACTAACCCTAATAGTGGCTCGTTTAAAGCCTGGAATTCAAAGTTGGCTTGGAGAAACGATATCTCAATTATTTGAGATCGTCTTGGGTACATGCGTATTTAATCATGCTAGCTTAGCGATAAAAGCATTGGTACAGAAAGATAACGTTCCGTGATTCGAATTCCGACCGTGACAATGAACTTTTCGTCTCATTTAACTTTTTCGACGAGAAGAAGATATATATTATATAAACTCATTAAAAGAATATTTATATGAAAATATCGTTAAATTTTATTTTCTTAAACATACAATTATAACGATTTTTATTCAAATCTCCTTTGTTTTAGATTTTGGCATGTAATTAAACTAAATATTTTGTGTAATAGACGGTCAATACTTAGAAATCCATTGAATAGTTCAGTATATATATAAAGAAACAATCAAACTACATCAACGAAATGAAAAAATGCTCTTCAACCCAAATCAATATATTTAATTGAATCTAAACCAATTCATTAAATAAAAATAATTTATATTCCCTGAATTAAAAGGAATGTTATCAGTGTTTCTATTTAGTTCTGATGAAGTTACCTTGTAAGTAGAAGCAAAATAAGGGAAACCATAGGTTAAACTGATAGTCAAAAGTTCTATGTGACTGAAGTTCCTTTGTTTGTATGGATAGGAGTTGACAAATTCCTGTATGAGAAAAGTATAAATTTTCAAAGCTGAAACCAAAAACAATGAATACCTTAAAAATGATCACCCCAATGAAAAAAATGTATATAACATAACTTGTGTGTTTTAATGTGCTCTACATTTTCTGTGTACTAAGTTTTTATCCATCTCATACGGTTTAGCAGGTATGCAAAACTCCGTAAAATTCATCCAGAATAAACTCTTCAGAGGCTATTCCCAGAAAATTCAAAATATATACATATTTTATTTGTCAGGTAAATATCTGTAATATACGATATTTTAATCAAAATCGTTAGAGTAATTTTTTAGAAAATCAAAATTTTTTCTAAAGGGTACTTGGAGGTGGGGGGATTTTCTTGAAAATATTCGCATTGCATCCTTGGAAGATACCAAACCTAAATATCAAATTTGGTTTTTAATGGACTTTTCGTTTTTGAGCTATGCTGACCACAGACACACACACTCATTCATACACACGCGCGCGCGGACCTTTTTGTAAAAATGCTTTTTTTGAATTCAGGGGACCCAAAACATGTATTTCCGGTGAAATCTTTGTATCGAATTTTTGGGTGGAATGCAGTACATTCTCTATACACTATGTACATAGTACGTGTAGAGAAAGTAAAAAGAAACTAAATGCGAGAAAAATGTAGCGCTTATTATAAAGTACACTTTACCTATAGCAAATCACTGTTTTGGCAGCACTAACCGATTCTGAGAATTACGTAGCTGTGTGTTTAAGTTATCGTCACATTATTTTCTAAGATGAGCTGCAGTTTTTACAGTGAATATACATGGAAAACATAAATACCCGAAACTCGGCCTTCTCTCTATTAGCCGGGAAAAAACAAACTATAAAGCTGTAATGCTGGCTTAACATTTGTCTTCCTCTCAGCGATCAGCTGCCTGAATTATACCAGACGCAGTTAATGAACCTTGGTGGCACCGAAACTCAGTCATCTATAGACCGCACTATAGATAACTTTCAGCCTAGCGTTCTTTTAGCGATGAGAATAGCAGCCGTAGATATGGTTTATTTTTTCCCAGTGATAAATGCTTTCAAGAAATATACTATTCTTAAAAAAAACCTTATTTTTCATCTAATCGAGATAAATATTTGCAGAAATTATTTATTACCTGTCTCCCTAAAGGTAAAACGGAAATAAGGGGATGCACCAGACTAAAGGGATATCCACTCTTTTAAAACCTGGTCGCTATGCAATGCATTGAAAAACAGCCCTCTTTATATGGCCAGGAGTAAAATTAAAAGAGAAACGAATAACGATTTGCTTTTTAGAAAGTTTAATCCAATGATAAGGAATGTTCCGTAAATGGTTATCTCTACAAAAATGTATTTGACATACATTAAGTATTCTGATAAAATCTATATTTTTATGTAGTAAATTTTTATATACCTCTTACGGTTTTCCCGGTTATGCAAAAGTCATCCAAAATGAAAAAAAACTTCGGAGGCTATTCCCAAAAAAATTGAAGTTATACATTTCATTTGTCATAAAAATATATTAAACATTTGGCATTTTCATCAAAATAGAGAAAACCAAACATTTCGAAAAACGTTTCATTTAATTGGTGGGTTGGGGTGGAGTAATTTTCTTACAGCTTCGTGTCGCATGTTTGGAATATACTGAACTTTAATGCCAAGTTTGGCAATTAACGAAGTTTTCGTTTTTGATTATGCTGTTCACAGACACACGGGCATCCTGGAGCGCGCGCGTGGAACTTTTTCTAATTTGTTGGATTCAGGGGACCTCAAAATGTGTATTTACGGTTAAATTTCGGTATATAATTTTTAGTGGAATACAATATGACCTTCTCTACCTATTCTATATTTATAAGATACGTGCTAGGAGAAGTAAAAAATTGAAGGAGAAAAATGCTTATTTTTTGAAGTTCTTTCGTTTAATGCCTTTTCAACACCAATGTATAGAAGGAATTAAATACTGTAGGTGAATATTTTAATTTTTAAATTATATTTTCATGCAAAACTTGGGGTCCATGGGAGAGAAAGCCAAGATACGAGTATTTTATTTTCGATCTACTTTCACTAAAAACCCGAGCTCAAATTGTAACATCAATGTGTCAATGTAAGACTGTGATCGTCTCTCTCTCTCTCTCTCTCCCTCCCTCTCTTATATGATATAATTATTAGTGTGAAGATTTCTATATTCTAAAATCAGGAAATATTCATGCATTTATGGCCGAGAACTGCCGATCCCCATGGCCGCGCTCGCTTTGGTGCTTCGTAGCGCTGGGGATCGTGGGTGCAATCCAGTAATAATACAGAAAAACAAGGTAAAACAAAAAAAAAGGTAAATTAAAGTAGGGTATACAGTGCCGGAGTCCTGATCAGACTCCGATATCGTATTAAAAAAAAAATAAAATAAAAAAGAACTCATACAAATATAACCTCTAAAACACGAAATATGATTCACTACCATGAATATGCAATGCCATTTTATTGCTATAAGATTATATATTATACATTAAAACATTTAAGACAATAAACTATGTTGATAAAATCTAAATCTATGGAATCTCAGAACTTCATATGGCAATTTTGGAAGTTGATACACAGTAATGTTTAATTATTCACAACGCTTGCATGTCACCTCGTAAAACAAGAACACAATATGTTGAAGAGAGACAAAATATTTAACCACCATTAAAATATGGTTCTGGTGGGAACAAGAAAACAAATAAACAAATGTCATTCCTGATCTAATAATTTCTGATGTACTTTCAAATGGTAAACCTCGGTGCCTAATTTCAGCTGTATTATGTCTATCTTAACAGTTCCTATGTTTTACACTGTTAAACTGTGAAACGTTTCTCAGCCGTTTCACCTCACACAATTTTCCAAACAAGATAAGCCCAGCACTACTAAATATTTTGTCATTAAATAAAATATACGAACGCACAATCCTTACTGCTATTTTCACTTTAGGTATATTAAATATGCAATGAGCATGAAAACACAATTACTAGTTATCAAAGTCTTTGATGAAATAAAGATGAGGTGAGCAAAATAGGAACATTCAGCGAAAAAAAAACCCTCCATCTAGCGAGCATACCTGCTTTTGTTCATATTTTCTCGTAGAGGGCTGAGGGTAAATTCGACCTGCTGCATGAAACTATCCATTATATTGTTATCTACTTTACAAGTGAATAGAAGTATTATAATACATCCTGAAGCTGCATTAAAATAAACTTACATAATGATTTCTAAGAAAATATCAGCATTGCTAAAATATTCTGGAAAATATAGCAATAGAAATACAGCTTAAGGGGTAATTATAAAAGTATTTTTATGAAAAAGGCCCAAGATGTGACGTTATATTGAGATCTTTTATAAATATGCCACTAAAGTTAAAAATATCAAAATATGCATTTTTATATCTCATAAAAACATTTTACTTTCATCAAACTATTCACAGTGTTAAAAAGCCCTTTATGTCACTTTTAAATTCACTACAAAACTGATGAGGGGAAAGTTATTTCAAGCTCATAGAAATCGGTTGCCTAGTAACTATAGAAAAACAACAAAAAAACGTATTTATAATGTAATGGTTGCATGCTTCATGTAACCAAGTACATATTCATAAAATAAACTATATTAGCGCAGTGATAACGCACCTATCTCTGGTGTGGGGGAGCCGGGTTCGATTTTCGACACCGGCGTGGGGATTTTCTGCTCCGCTGGGAGGACTGGGTGTGTATTCTTTCATCACCATCCCGCGGAAGAGAAATGATAACACTACTCCGGTCTCATCCTTGCCTGAACGCCATGGTGCCCCACAATTCCATCCCGGCCATTGACCTACATTCGGGTTGATTACTCATCATCGTGAGTCACCTGAAGTTATAAAACATTAGTTAATTAGTTGATTGGTATAATACAGACATTTTTGAAATGTCGACTGGTAGAGAAAGCATTTCAAAGATTACACATCAATTTTTTTTAGTAATAAAAATCGAAAATAGTGAACATATACAAGTACAAAACTTAATTTAGCCAAAATAACATTAAATATAGGATTGGTTGCATTTTTTGACATTGAAAATTGGATTAAGAAAGAGTTTGCAATCTATAGCAGAATATCAACCCATTTTTACTTTCTCTAGTACGTATTTACAGTATGAATAGCAGGTAGAGATGGTATTGCATTCCGCCCCTAATTTCGACACCGAGATTTGACGGAAATACATGTTTACCCCGCAAAAAAATAGATAAAGCTCTGTGTGTGTGCGTGTGTGTGTGGACAGCATAACTCAAAAACCAAAAGCCCGTTAAATACCAAATTTGTTATTTAAGTTGAGTATCTTCCAACGATGCGAAACGAACATTTTTAGAAACAATCCTCACCTTAAACTACCCTTAAGATATAAAATATTTCGAAAGTTTTGTTTTTCTCAAAAATAGCTTTAACGATTTTCATTAAAATGCCGTATATTAAACATATTTACATGGCAAAGAAAATTTGTCTTAAATTTCCCGGGAATCGCCCTATTCATTCTGAATGACGTTTGCATAACTATTAAACAGTAAGAGATAGAAAAAAACTTACCAGGCAAAAAAAAAATGTAGATATGGTCAAAACACAATTTATGTCTATTACCTTTTTCTTGTAAAGTTAACCATTTCCGAGATTATTGGTTTCAATTTTAAAATGCTTATACTTTCCTCAAACAGCAAGCCATCCATATTTCTTTTGTTTTACTCCTAGCCATGCAAAGAAGTAAATTTTGTTTTGAAAGCTGTCGCAATAACAATCGCTAAGCAACATCTTTCAAAACATTTGATTAACACTTTAGCATACTGTATTCCCTTTTAAGGAACTAAGTAATAGACTATTTTGCTAATGTTTATCTTGATTAACATGGGGTAGAAAGAGGTTTTAGAGGTTTGTTTGTAGAACAGGAGAGAAAGTCGTGTGAATAGAACACATCAGATTTTTATTATAACAGTGTTTTGTATTTCAAAATAAATTCACTTAGTTTCCATAGATATACACTGCTCTTAAGTATATCATAAAGAACCTGCGACCATATGGACCGTGCATTTTAGTGCTTATAATATAATTTTAAAAACAAGAAGATGTTTTGAGGTAACCTTAATGGTATCAGGCTAACTGTATAGCACAGTGTTTATCAGTAATGAAAACACAGTGTTGTCTACTTAGAATTCAGCTCAGAAACAGTGTTACTGTTCCCTAATTTTGAGTGAGTTTCAGATTATGTTTGTACTACAAGATTCAGATCACGCATCACAATGATTTCATCGGCGTTTAAAACAATGTGGGAACGGATTATCCGAAATATACAAAAAGTAGTAGCCCCGGAGCCAAATATTTCCACCAGATCAATGTCTAGGGTTGTTAAAGAAGATCTTCTGTATGTAAGATTAAAATTTCATACGCAGTCATCCATGCTCTAATTTAATAACGCAAAATTGCTGCTGCTTTCTAAGGCTGCTGCTTTGAAATGAACAGATTAAATTATTTTCTTATTGATGCCTAAACCATTTATTAAGTTGTTTGGGTTCAATATACGTTATAGCAATCACATCTAAGAGAACGCGAACTTCATGAAATCTTAAAACAGAACAATTTATGTTTTGGCAGCATTTAGTTCCCAGTTCAATAAATAATTTGATGGTGTATAGCCTGAATGTTTATATCAAAATCTTAGTGTAAATTTGTCGCCATGAGAGTATTTAAATCTTGGATTTATCACAAGAGACCTAACCTATGTTGAGCATCTGGTGAAATGTCTAAATTCGGTACTAAGCTATGTAAAGTTTCCATTTTTTACTTTCTCAACCTATGCGGGTAGAGACAAACTTGTATTTATTGCAAAAATCGTATATAGAAATCCCGCCAGATATATATGTTTTAAATTCTTTTAATCGAAAAAGAAAGGTATTTAGAAAATAGATTACGTGGGCATGTACCTGAACATCATAGCTTAGTAACAAAACGTCGGATAAATACCGCACGCTGTTTTTAAGTTAAGCATCTTCCAAAAATATGACACTTTTCCTTATTTTTTTATTTCCTCAAAGTTTGCTAAAACTGTATGGGTTAAAATACTACATTTATAAAATATTTTATGATGCATTTATTTTCTGTGAGTAACCCGCGATGTAATTTTAATTCGAATGATTTTTGTATTTCGTTTTTATAAGAAATAGACAAAACACAACAAAATGTACATCTCGTTAAAATAAATATTGCACCGTTAACCATTCCGAGATATCCTTAATCAATGATTCGTATTTTCCAATACTTTCATACATTGTTTTGCGTGTAAGTCAGCATTCTTTTGTTTCTCGCAATATTAATGAAAGAGTATGAAATTTCAAACCAGCATATAGTGATCCGTTTTTTTAACGATTTTTGACTCTCTCTTTAGTCGTAACGAAAAGTGCAACAAAACCGTTTTTGAAACGTTTATTTTGATTAAGTTGATGTAGGTAGAAAAAGAAACATCAGTAATGATTAGGAACAGAATGTGTATATAACATATAAGGTATTTTACCGCAGTATGTTTCTGTGTGATTGGCCAAAATTGAAAATTCACGCATTAGTAATTAATGGTCTACAATCAACACATTAAAATGCTTGTTCTAATATGTCTGAAGCAAAACTTATGTAAAGAACATCTCTAATCTTTTTTGTTTAAAACATCGCTAATATAGTTTTCCTGAATAATAAGAATAATTATTCATCTAAGCTTCTTAGTTATATAAAAGTAAATCATCAGCATAATAAAGGCTTTCGATCGGAAAATATGTTCACAATGTTCAAAAAATTTAAACTAATGACACTCTTTATCAGGCTTGAGGTTCTTTTACGTTCCATAAATCTACCACACGGGACCAACGTTTTACTTCCATTCCGTAGGAAGCCATGCTAAGGATTTTTACGCCCGAAAAAATCCATTGTTCTCCGGCGGATTTTAACCCATACTGTTCAAAAGTGATAAAACAAAAACATGCTATTTGTGCATCATAAAATACTGTATCTAGGTTGTAGAAAATATCTGTCAAATTTCTCTCTTAAACAGAAAGACATTGTAAGTTTACGAGATGTGCGAATGTAACATTTTGTGTTTTGGGTTTCGAGACAAGCAATGTAATGAAAAATCGAAATATCAGTGAAGCTACTAACTAGTTTGGACTATCTTTATTAACCCAATTCACTCTCAAATTTTCACGGAAATTGTGTATTACGCTATTTCTTGAAAATACATAGAATGCAAATAGAAAATACAAAGAATTTCTTAGTATAAAAGTGTGCCTCAACTAAGATATATGCAACCACATTTTCTGTAGTTTCGTTTTAGACAATTATACAAAAAAATTCGCACTCTGAGCTGAGCCCTGTTTCACAATATGTACCATTTACATATTAAAATTTGCAAATAACAAGAAAATAAGGGCATTTTCTATTACGATAAAAATCTGTTAGCTTATAAAGATTGAGGAATTTTACAAATCCAGATAAGCTATTTACAAAGATAAACATGAGCATATACACAATTTCTCTTTCGAAGTTTCCCTAACCATTCATTATATATGCCACCACATAGATCTATGTTTAAGTTTGCATGATTCTGCCACATTCCGTAAGTATTGTGTGTTTCTTTAATCTTAATTATCTAATATAATCAAATATTGATAACAATTAATTACGAACTTTCATATTGCAGTATATTGGCTAGGCGGATGATCTGTAATTTGATAGGTCGCTTGCAAAATGTTTCTTTATACACTTTCAGCATAGCATAAAATGACTATTTTACCTTCCCTAGCATATGTAAAGCACAATATAAATAGTAGGTAGATAAGTTATTGTATTTCACCCAAATATTGATACCGATTTTTCACCGGAAACGTATGTTTTGGAACCCTCTAAACCCAAAATGTATTTTTAGAAACATGTAGTGTGTGTGTGTGTGTGTGTGTGTGGTGTGGTGGTGGTGGTGGTGGTGGTGGTGTGTGTGTGTGTGTGTGTGTGTGTGTGTCTTTGGACAGCATAACTCAAAACAAAAAGTTGCGTAAATACCAAGCTTTGTATTTAGATTCAGTAGCGTTCAAAGATGCAACACGATGATTTTCAGCAAAATTCTCTTAATCCCAACTATCTTTTACATGGAACATTTTTCGATTTTTTCCCTCAAAAATGGCAAACGATTCTGATAAAAATGTCATATGTTTAAGATATTTTCTCGACAAACAAAATGTATATCTTGACTTTCTGAAGACCTTTTTATTCTGGAGACTTTTGTGTAAGACTTCATTCGAAAGAGATAGACAAAAACTTACTACCAGAAATGTAAATGGCATAAAAACACAATTTAGTCATATAAAATGTTCTTGTTTATTTAACCGTTTACGAAATATTCCTTATTATTGGTTTTAATTTGAACTACTTAAACATTTCTGAAGCAGGAAGTCAAATTTCTTTTCATGTCTCTGTTTTTATACTCCCAAGAATGTAAAAGAGAACCGAATTTTAATTTTTCACTTAGAGACGAGCTTTTAAAATATTTGACTATCTCTTATTTCATTCTACTTACAAGGAAGCAAGTAATAACTCCATTTCAGCTAATGTTTATCTGAATTGGCATGAAGTAGATAGAAGAATAAGCGTTTGTAAGAATAGTTTCTTACATAATGGGTAGGGAAAGCCGTGTGAATGTAGCAATCATATGTTTAGAGATAATTAGGGAGAAATGAGCTAATAACTACATTATAATTATGTGACTGATAGCCACTTTCCATCCATTACAAAGCAACACTGAATTTGAGGATAGGATTCCATTTGTGTCTATCTTATGCTGAATGTGACGTCCAGTATCTTCCATAGGTAAAGGACTCATTCGGAATCTCTTATTGTTTCATAAATAGAAGGGAAGGCATCATTTGTGAGCCTAAAATGTTTGTCTTCTACCTTGCCTTGCATGCTCACCGTCATTATTGAATAATTGGAGCTGTTACTAAATAGCATTTTTTATAATTTACAGTTATATCTTACTGTGTACTTGCTAAAAAGCTGATATGTTTCATCCACATGACTTTCTATATCTATCCTGCAAATAAACTACTCTTACAAAAGCTTACGCATTTATCTACGTCATGCAAAGCTAGACACACTTGGGGAATATACAAGACGATGATAGTAAATTTTTACTTTCTCTAGCCCGTATGTACACTGTACACTGTCTGTGGATAGGGAAGGTATTGTATTCCATCCAAAATTCAATACCAAGGATTTCACGGGAAATATATGTTTTGAGTCCGAAAAAAACACTTTTAGAGAAAGGTCCGCGTGTGTATGTGTGTGTGTGTCTGTGGACAGCATAGCTCAAAAACGAAAAGTCGGTTAAATACGAAACTTAGTATTTAAGTTCAGCATCTCTCAAGAATGCGATACAAAGATTTTCAAGAAAATTCCCCCACACGGACTAGCCTTTACATGGAACACTTTTCGAAAATTTTGATTTTGTCAAAAATGGCTCTGATGATTTTAATTAAAATCACTTATATTTAAGATAATTTCACGACAAATAAAATGTATATCTTGAATTTTCTGAGAATAGCCTCTGAAGACCTCTTTATTCCGGATGAATGTTTCTGAAACTTCTGTAATTGGCAAACTGTAAGAGACAGACAACAAACTTATGGCACAAACATGTAGATCCCATTAAAACACGCAATTTATGTCATATACGTTTTTCTTCTAGAGCTGGTCGTTTTGAAAATATTCATTGTTATTGGTTTCAGTTTTAAACTAATTAACTTTTCTCAAACGCTACCACGCAAAGCCAAACCAACCTCCAATGTTTCACATAGCGATCAGTATCTCTTCTATACCCTGGTCATTCATTCCTATTATGTTGATCAATAATGTTTGGCAATGCCTGATCAATCGTAATACCTCGCAGGTCGACCAAACATGGATCGTTTGTATTTACCACCCCCAGGATGAACGGATGAGGTGAAGAAACTGCAGGCACGTCGACAGAGATGCGCAGAGGTGCTTCATAATGGTTCCAAGCTGATAAGCACAGAAGACACGTGCCTCTGGATGGCTCAGTTAGGCGCTTGCCTTCTGATCGCAAGTTCGTGGGTTCATACCCGGCCCAGACCGATGTTTTATAAGTCACTTAAAAGTGACAGTCCCATGCTATTAGATTTAATGGTATGTACGAAGCGTGTACGGAAAGTAAGAACCTTTTCATTCAACCGCCACCGCAACGATGGTGTCGCAGTTCCACGCATGCGCAGCTGTCTCTCTGGTATTCTCTGTCCACTGACGCCATTTTATTCGGATGGTGTTGTGTTTACAATTAGAAATTAATTCAAAATGTTTAAGGCAATTCTGATTCCGCCGACGTTCCGTAATATGGTTTTTGAAGTCAAGGACTGTTACCCAGCTGAAATTCGTCAACTTTTAGAGATTTACCGTGAAAATGTAATGACATATGGATAGTGAGAAAGTGGGTTAGGCAATTCAATGATAGATGACCCAATGTTCATGAAGCATTGGATGATGAAGTGAAGTAGGCGGCCATCTGCTGTTCCTCATGGTTTGGTTGAACAAGTGAATGAGGCAGTTCGTGAATTCAGACGGTTCACAATAAGAATGCTTTGTGATGTGTTTCCATAAATCTCAAGAAACTGTTCAGCAGTAACTGTTTTCATTAGCGACAGCTTTATTTGAAGAGGGCATATAAAAGTTGATTCTAGGTTATGATAAATGCCTGAAAACGGTGGCAACTATGTCGAAAAATAGACTAAGGTATACTCTTTCGTGCCCAAATAAATGTTGTGAAAACAAATATTTTATGCAGCTTTCAAAAATCTATACTTACTTTCCGGACACACCTATTAAAATAATTCCCGCGGGACAAAATTTCGGTGGCGCTGATAAAATCTTGGCAACTGACAGCGTTGTTAACAAATATTTATTTATTTTCAGTGAAAGCTTCCCTTTGGAGGAAGGAGGAGAAATCGAATCAACTGAGGCGGCTCAGAGAAAGCTGTCATCATGCAAGGCCAAAAGCAACTTTCCAGTGAACAAGCTTCTGCGCTATTTGTCCGACACCACCCACATTGCACAGCCTCTACGCTTAACTGAAACTTGAAAAGGGAAGCGAAATTATATAAAACGATGAAAAGGAAATTCGTGGTGGAAGAGAAACCATTCCAGCATTTGCCTAGCCAACAAAAGAAAACCAAGTAAAACACTTGGTCAAAGTAACTGATTGGCCTTAGCTATCAAGCCCTGGATCTCCCGATTGCGAGCCTGACATACTACCGGAGATTTATCTCGCTCAGTGTGAATATTGCATACGCGGCATTTGAATGAGATAATCGTGTTTGTACGATGCAGATCAAGTGTGCCATTACCAACAATGATTCTGCCTAAGATCATCTGGATCGCTCAGCTGGTCTTCTGATACGAAGGATGCGGTTTTAAACCTGGTCCAGACCAATAGTTTTCAAGTATATTAAAAAGCGACAGCCCCTTATCACTGGATTTACTGGCATGTAAAAGAACTTCGGTATAAAATCCAGCACACCGGGGCCGCTGATATGATCTTTGGCAATTTGCAGCGTCATTAAAACCTTAAGACGGAATGGTGAAAATGCTAACTTTTGCTAGTTTAGCTCTAGATGAACCAAATTTGAATCAGTAGTGTACTTTAATACATGTCAAAAACTAAATTTCATGTCTCCAAGATGAAAATTTTTAATTTTATGTAAGTTTTAATGATCAAACCTATCATTTTATATAAAATGTTCCTTATCCCACAATGCTCATTATTTTTAATTTGTTTTCAGCAATTGGATCTATATTAAGTATGGTTACAAATGTTTATTTTTTAACTTTGTCATAGCTCAATCCACTTATTGATGAAAATTAACAAAAAATTAATAGATACGTTTTATTTGTAAACTGTTTAGGACCTTCAATACAACATTTGAAGCCACTTTCAGTGAAACTGTGGATCCAGGGGTAGTTTATGTGCAAAAATGAAGTTGCTCTTGTTTCTCATTTAAACATTTTAATTTTATTATTGTACTGGCTGAAAATCCGGCGTTGCTCGTGATTTGACTGTTCAGCTTGTTCAATGGTTTGCGTTTCTTTACAGGCATTTAAAAAGTACATTACTACTCCACAACCATCTAACCTGTATATTTATTAATGTGTTATTTCTAGATTGGTACTACAAAGCTTTAGAAATTTCCAAGTCTATTTCTGGTTATTTAGATTCAATGCAACAACATTTATATTTAAATGCACCAAAAGTACTTAATTTGCTTTGACAGATTTGTTGTGCGATATGAATTACAACTGCAGAGTTGCCAACTTGTTTCACTAAAGTCGTTCGCGTACGATATTTTAGGTTTAGGTTAGATGTGTGTAAATACACTGATATTCACATATTCCAGGCGTCAACCTTGCGAGTTTCACTCTTGTATTACATTCGTAATTGTACAATAGCGGCAAAATGGCGTGGTTTTTTCCTCTCAACGCATATTACAAATGCCTTTACATGACGTGTTGATTCAAAACGTGAGGATAACACCGTGATTTATAGTCGCTCCACAGTGGATAACAAGGTTTATCTTTAAATGCCTTATTTATCCTGTAACATTCGTGAAATGCTACCTTAATTATTACACAATCCGCTTAAACAGAACTTAATTAAATCTCTCAGGACAAAAAAGAAGCTGTTACGAAAGGCCTTTACTGTGACAAAAAAAAAAAAAAAAAACTGATGTGTTCCATTCACATAGCTTTCTCTATCTCTCTGTAAAAAGTATTGTTAATAAGCTTATTATTTTATTTATTTAATGCTAATCGAGAAAAAATAGCAGAAATAGTCTTATTTCTTGCTTTGTTGTAAGTAGGAGCGAAATAAGGGAGTACCATAGGTTAAAGTGAAAGCCAAAAGCTGGTTGCTATATGACTGAAGTTCGTTTGTTTGTATGGACACTTGTATGGACGTATGTTGGCAAATTCTTGTATGAGAAAAGTATAGGTTTTTCAAAGCTGAAACCAAAAACAAGGAATATCTCAAAAATGATCAACTCCACGAAAAAAATGTATATAACATAAATTGTGTGTTTTTTACGTGCTCTATATTTTTTATGTGTTAAGTTTTTGTCCATCTCTTACGGTTTAATAGTTATACAAAATTCATCCAGAATAAAGTAGTCTTCAGAGACTATTCCCAGAAAATTCAAGATATAAACTTTATTTGTCAGGTAAATATCTTTAATATACGGTATTGTAATCAAAATCATTAGAGTCATTTTTAGAAAATCAAAATTTTCGAAAAAAGTTCCATTAAAGGGTAGTTGGGAGTGGGGGGATTTTCTTGAAAATCTTCGTGTCACATCCTTGGAAGATACCAAACCTAAATACCAAGCTTGGTTTTTAACGGAATTTTTGTTTTTGAGCTATGCTGCCCACAGACACACACACATACACACACACACAGGCAGCTAGACAGACGGACACATACACGGACATTTTTCTAAAAATGCTTTTTTTTTGGATTCAGGAGATCTCAAAACATGTATTTCAGGTGAAATCTCGGTATCGAATTTTTGGGTGTATTACAATACCTTCTCTATACACTATGTACGTAGCACGTATAGAGAAAGTAATAATATGTATTTAAGTTTATATCGTCAAACGCTTGGTAATTTTGCTTCAGAGGTCGCTGCTACTGGACAATGTCAGCTTGTGGCCAAAGGAAACGTTGAAGAAGTTCCTAGAGTTGCAAAAATGCTCTACATTACGGCAATAAAAAGCGTGAAAAAATAAATAAATGCAAATCAAGTTACAAAATAAGGTGTAAAATAATTGCCATTTTTCAGATCCAAAACTATCTTTTCCTTGCACCTTTAAAATTAATGCATAACAAAATGCATTATGACACTGTGGCTTCTAGATGCTTCGCAGTGGATGATAACGAATGTCACTTTTTAAATTCGCTATATAAGCATCTCTCCTTTCCTTGCACCATTCCTTTAGAATAAAAACATTAAAATCGATTTCATTCATGTGAAAAACTATCTTTTCCTTGCACCTTTAACATTAATGCATTACAAAACATATTATAGCATCCTGGCTTCTACATAAACAAATAAGTCATTTAATTATTAAGATATTTAATGTTCGTAATTTTGAAAGGGATTAGGAGATAATAAGATGACTTTCACCTCTGAAATGTGCTATATTAGCTGTGTAACCAATATAAACTGTTACCTAATATGTAACAACCACAAATGCCACCGTTTGTAATGATGATTTCTCATGAATGCAAATGAGTGACCTCCAGGTTGTTACATTACGGTTGCCTCATGATTGTCTATAGAGAATATCTCAGTTGGGAAGAAATAATAACAGTTTAAGTAATGTCAATATAACCGTGTTTTTTCTTAACTCTACATTTTCTTGGGCTTCTAGCCAGGCAAATACATGGATTGACTCCAACATTAAGAAGAAGTGCATCATCATCTTCGTTTCAGTTTACCCTGAACACGAAGATGATGCACGTCTTGGAAACGTTGCAGTCAATCCAAACATTTACCTGGCTAGAAGCCCGAAGAAATTAAGCTTCAGCTCTTATGTTGTTTATTCTTAGTAAATACATATATAGAAATAGTAAGAAAACTTACAAATGACAAAACAAAAGAAAGGCAAAAATAGAAATTGTTATTCAAGCTATCACCATTGTCGTTGAGAAAGATACAGATGGCCTGTCACTTTGATAGGCACAACGTGAAATTAAATAATTAACTCTATGAAATGAGACGGAAATTTTAACTTTAAGCTAGGTAGTGATTTTTGCTAAGAGTCAAAAGATAGTCGCCCTCCGTGGTGTAATGGTTACCATGCTAATTTCATATACCAAAGGTCGCGGGTTCAAACCCGGCGGAGGACGATGGACTTTTCGGACGTAAAATGCTTAGCATGGCTTCCTTCGGAAGGGAAGTAAAGCCGTGGGTCCCGTGTCGTACATTTACGGCACGTAAAAGAACCTCAAGCCTGATAGAGAGGCCTCTGAGCAAAATTAAACGGTCTTTCACGCCCAGTATAGAATGGGACGCTGAGAACCACAGCAGTTAAAGAACGTCCATAAATAAAACACCATTTCATTTCATTTTTGTCAAAAGATATCTGTGCCAAATTTGATGGAAATCAGTGCAACAGTATGGAAACTTGTAATAAAAATAAATACACACACACGCGCGCGCACACACACACATTGGATTTTATATATATTAAGATAACCTATATTTAAAAATGAGTTTTATTTGTTAACGCTCTTTAATGGCTTTAGTTCTGAGAGTCCCATTCTATATTGGGCGCAAAAGGCCGCTTAATATTGCTCGCAGGCCTCTTTTTCAGACTTGAAGTTTACGTGCCCTAAAACTACGACACGGGACCAATGTTTTGGAAGCCATGCTAAGGATTTTTACAAAGAAACAAACAAAACAAAAAAATCCATCACTCGTCAGGTTTGAAGTGTAAACCTTGGCAACCAAATGCCTGCATATTTCCCCTAGACCACAGACGACGATTAATAACCTGCAAAATTATTAATTATCTTAAAGCAACAGCAATTTTTAAGTCAATTGTAGATGGCAATTCTCACGGACACTTCACTAATTTTGAGATTGCATATATAGGGAGGAGAAATTAGAAATCATTTGGTCTGAGTCGAGCTGCACTCTGCCGCCAAGACAGCGTCTATTCCACGGCCAAAAAATGCTGTTGTTGGGGTGTGGGGTGACCCGCAGGTTAAATAATCGGTGGAACAGCATGCGTGTTAGAAATATGCAATGTGTGACCTATTTTGTAAATGTTTGAAACATATTAGTATACTCACTTTTTAGTTATTAGTGCACATTAATGCACTCTCAAGTTTAAACAGAAGTAATGATGGGCAAACATAGATGGGAATGAACTTAAAATCCAAATTTATTTTAAAAATTGGGGGGGGGGGCGATGATATTTAAAGAGCCGCAGACTAGCCTTTAAATAATCACTATAGCATTTAAAAATTGTGGAGAGCTCAATTCAATAGTATTACTTGAAAGAGAAGGTGGATATATTATTTGTAATGGTCAAAACCAATTTTGTTGTTTTTTGGCAAAAATCGCGATTCTCACCTTGGGGTCCCTTTAAATTTGTTACATGTAGATACAATGTTGTATATGCGTGGCTAATCTTGATTTCTATGTGTAAATAGAAAACTTTGGCTTACCATAGGACAGGACATTACACTTGTCAAAGGGGACTAGGTATTGAAGCTGAGGTTATTGCACCTACGACCCAGGAGGAGGCGCCCCCAGGAGGGAGGAATGGGATGTGAGAATACACCGAGTGGCCTGAACCAGGAGCGACGGCACAATACCTATAGTTTCCAGATTGAAGTACTCCGACAGTCGTACAGATAGACCGGGGCCTCCCGTCCCACTAGGGTCCAAGGACCACGCCAGAAACGGTATCCAGGCAACCAGCCGAAATTGGGGGACGGAGATATTTACTCAGAGCATCCTGTTTCCCTTCCACGCCGCACCGAGCACAATCGCTTATACTTCTACATGAAAGGAGCCAATGGGATGAAGGGTGAATGAAATGATATTGGAAACACATGGAGGGGGCAGGAAATCCGGAGGATGAGGGAAACATATCCTGCATTCGCTTGGTGACCCGAGGACAACCCCGAACAAACCCATGGGTCAGGTAGAGTGGCCACAAGAAGCGAACCCGTAACTCCTGAATACGCTGGTCATTCGGACCAGCGTATTCAGGAGTTACGGGTTCGCTTCTTGTGGCCACGCTCGCTAAAGCGTCTCGTTTTGGTGCTTCTTGGCGCAGGGATTTGTGGGTGTAAGTCCCGCCTTCGGCATGGGTGTTCGTGAATGTGTATGTGTATTTTTCGTAAAACAGAAAACGGTAAACACAGAAAATTTAGGGGAAAATGGAGGAAAAAAGAGGAATAAGGAAAAGGTATACAGCGCTGGAGTCCCGACCAGACCCCGGACTGTATTTTTTAAGATAAAGAAAAACAAAACGCGTGCCACAGACGAAAGCGCCTGAGCCATCCCGCTCTGTTTGGCTCATGATGACTAAATACTAAAGAGATGATTGTAGCGCGCCCTGGTCTCATATTTGGGGGATGGGGGGGGGGGTGTGACAGCTTCCTCCCCTCTCTGCCCACGCTAGCGATGCTTTTCCATTCAGTGCTACTCAATCCGTAGTTGAAACGTTACAGACTCCTTGTCCATGCTTGTGCAAGAACTCCCCTGCCTGCAATGTGGATGAACATGTGAATCAACCAATTGCATTATCTCCTCCGTCCTAGTTAATTACATTCCCGTGGGATCCGATAGATTTTAGCAGCCAGTAACATTTTAGTTCAACACCCTCTTGCCTACTGTCTTTTAGATTGAACACTCATTTAATATTTATCAAGTAAATAATAAGAGTCTATCAGTGTTAATTAATTTTTACTTTCTGTACACGTTCTATGTACATAATGAATAGAGAAGGTATTGTATTACACCCAAAAATTCGCTACCGATATTTCACCGGAAATACATTTTTGAGACCACCTGAATAAAAAAACATTTTTAGAAAAATATCCGTGTGTGTGTGTCTGTGACAGCATAGCTCAAAAACGAAAAGACCGTTAAACACCAAAGTTGGTATTTAAGTTTGATGTCTTCCAAGGATGCGACACGAAGATTTCCAATCCCCCCACCCCCATCTACCCTTTAATTGGAATTTTTTTATTTTCTCAAAAAGGGCTCTAATGATTTATATCAAAATACCGTATGTTTAAAATATTTTTATGACAAATGAAATTCATATCTTGAATTTTCTGGGAATAGCCTCTTAAGACCTCTTCATTCTGGATGACTTTTATCTAGCTGCCAAATCGTAAGAGATATACAAAAACTTACTACATAAACAAATATAGATCTCATTAAAACACACAATTTGTGTTATATATCTACATTTTTTTTTTTTTTTTTTTTTAGAGTTAACCGTTTTCAAGATATTCCGGATTATTGATTTCAGTTTTAAGCCACTTAAACTTTTATCAAATGGGAGGACATTTTTTTTTCTCGTTTCTCGTTTGTTTACTGAACCTCAATTGTTTCATATAGCGATCGGCTCGCTTTAGCCTGTGAATAGTATTATGTCCCTTTTACTAACAAGAAAGCTAGTAATAAGCTTAATTCTGCTTGTGTGTATCTTAATTAGGATGATATAGATAACAGATCCTGTGAATAGAACAGATTAGATTTTCCCCTTTTACTTATAAGGAACCATAATAAGAACTATTTCTGTCAATGTTTATATAGATTATCATGAAGTAGATAGAAGTATAACCTTTTTAACACTAAAAGTAGAGAAAACCACGTGAATATAACACATGAGATTTTTTAAAATATGTATATAAAAAAACAAGTTTTACAGGAAATGAGATTTAAAATACACCTATCGTTTCCGATGCATACTTTCTCTGCATGTAGGTACTATGTACATTGTGTATAGAAAATTCGGTACCGAGATGTCACCGGAAATACATGTTATGAGATCCCTGAATTTAAAAAAAAAACATATTTGGAAAAAGGTTAGTGTGTATTTCTGTCTATGTGCGAGTGTATCTGTGAACAGCATAGCTCAAAAACAAAAAGTCCGTTAAATACTAAACTTGGTATTTAAGCTTAGCATCTCCCGAGGATGTGACACGAAGATTTTCAAGAACCCCCCTCAACTCAAACTACCCTTTACTAAGTACCCCTATTTTCTCTAAGTTAGGCGTAATGATTTTGATTAAAATATCGTATATTAAAGATATTTATATGACAAATAAAATAAATATGTTGAACTTTCTGGGAATAGCCTCTGAAGACCTCTTTATTTTGGATGAATTTTGCTGTATTTTGTATACCTGGTAAATCGTAAGAGATAGAAAAAAAAAATTACTACCCAAAAATGAAAATCTCGTTAAAACACATATACAGATATTTATTGTTATTGGTTTCAGCTTTAAAATATCTACATTTTTCTCATATGGGAATTTATCAACTCCTGGCCATACAAACAAAGGCATTTCAATCACATAGCAACCAGCTCTTAAAAGGCTTGACTATCGCTTAGCCTTGTACTCTCTTATTTTCCCTCCTACTTACAAGGAAGCAAGTAATAAGAGAAAGTAATGTGAATGGATTGCATCAGATTTTTTTTCCTTTTCTTTTTTGTACACTCCAAAACTCTGTCATGTTCAAAAATTAATAATCTATTTTTCAAAATTATATATATATATAATATAATATGGAATATTATATCGAAAAGTGAATTGTTATTTTCATTGGTGTACTTTTGAAAGGAATCAGAAAAATGTGAAAAACAAATCAATTAAAAATTGGGTCCTATGGAGCGTTTTGAATAGGGAAAAAGCTGAAAAAATTTGCTAGAAAACAAGGTTTAAATTTGGGAGTGCCTATTAATTAACATGCATATGTATATTTATAGCTAAGTTAATTAATAGTTCAAAGGTGCCAGGTGGGAAAAACAATATATTTTTATTAAAGTATAGAATCCAATTTGGTTTATTATAAAAAGTACGAGTAGCTTTTTAATTTTTATTAAACACTAGTTTTGTACATTGTCTGAGTCAAACAGTCACTGAATACGATAGGTTAGGTTGCCATTGACAAAAGAAGTTTGGAATGTAAACCGCGAGGTGTTTTTAGCACGATTGTGTAGATGTTAGAACTTCCTTTCACCGGCAGACCGTGAGATTGTGTGAAAGCCAGATCGTGTTCAGCATAATGTTGTTTGAACCTCACAACTTGGGCACCATTGCCGGTACCAACTAATTTGAATCTAAAATGAAGCCATCTCAGATTCATGGGCTATGTCGCAGCAAGTAACGCCCGAGTTTTATTATGTACTGTGTTTATGCTACCGAAAAAATGAACAAATCCCGAAAGTTGTCAAAAGAAGAGTTTTCTTGAATTAAAACGCCCCCGTTTCTGGTATTTAAAAAGCAGAGTACGAACATGTATATAGCTTAGGGAGATTAAGATGAGTTTTACTATGTTCTTCTTCTTCTTCTCCTTCTCTGTTATTATGATTATTATTATTATTATTATTGCTACTACTATTAAACTTTATTCTAATAGCGGAATTGGTTGTGTCAACAATATTTCATTCTTTGAAATAAAAAATTGTCAAAAATTACTTTTTAGACAGCTGACAAATTCAATATTTCAATTATCTGGGATATGAACTTTCATTTGATACTGATAGAGAAGTATATGAAAAAATCTGATGTGTTCCATTGACATGACTTTCTCTATATCTCTGTAACAAATTACTGTTAATAAGCTTATTATTTTATTTATTTCATGCTAATCGAGAAAAATTAGCAGAAATAGTCTTATTTCTTGCTTTATTGTAAGTAGAAGCTAAATAAGGGAGTACCATAAGTTAAAGTGAAAGCTAAAAAGCTGGTTGCTATGTGACTGAAGTTCGTTTGTTTGTATGGACACGAGTTGGCAAATTCCTGTACAAGAAAAGTATGTTTTTCAAAGCTGAAACCCAAAACAAGGAATATCTCAAAAACGATCAACTCCACGAAAAAAATGTATATAACATAAATTGTGTGTTTTAACGTGCTCTACATTTTTGTGTGTTAAGTTTTTGTCCATCTCTTACGGTTTAGTGGTTATGCAAAATTCATCCAGAATAAAGTAGTCTTCAGAGGCTATTCCCGAAAATTCAAGATATACATTTTATTTGGCAGGTAAATATCTGTAATATACGATATTTTAATCAAAATCAAAATTTTAGAAAAAGATCCATGTAAGGTGTAGTTGGGAGTGGGGGGATTTTCTTGAAAATCTTCGTGTCGCATCCTTGGAAGATACTAAACCTAAATACCAAGTTTAGTTTTTAACGGACTTTTCGTCTTGAGCTATGCTGCACACAGACACACACATACACACAGACACACACACAGACAGACACACACGGACATTTTTCTAAAAATGCTTTTTTTTTTTTTTTTTATTCAGGTCTTAAAACACATATTTCCGGTGAAATCTCGGTATCGAATTTTTGGGTGCATTACAATACCTTTTCTATACACTATGTACATAGCACGTATAGGGAAAGTAAAAATGATTAAATATCAGTTAATGTGTGGCATAATAAGCACATTTAAAATAGTACGAGTCGATACTCGGTTGATAAAGTAAAGACAGTACCGATTGTATTGTTTGGTTGTGAATCCTGGGTAATACTGCCGTGTACAAATAAAATTTCTAAGGTTTCTACCAAAATGAAATTTCTGAGATCATTATTTAGGACACAGAAGATTAAATAAAGTTAGAAACCAAGAAATAGGGGAAAATAATTTCATTATGTTTATTATTTAATTATTAAATGTTTTTGCAATGCAGGATAAAATTGGGAAGAACATCTGCAGAGATTGGACAACTCAAGAATTCTAAAAAAGACCTACAGGTAGAAGAGACCTAGATTAAGATGAATAGACGCCGGAACAGGTCGATTGGCCTAATCGATATTAGGCAGAAGAACACAGCTGCCTCTAACTTGTAATATTAACAATAAGGGATACTCGTCGCTTTTGAAGGCCAGAGGAATACTGTAAATATCGACATAAAAAGAAATACCTAATATGTCAATTAAATGCGATTTAATGTAACAAAGACTGTATTTAAATTCTCAGGCAAATTACTCTTTATTTCGTCTACTATTACAAATAATGATAATAATAATAATAACAATAATAATATGTTCTCAAATAACTGTCTTTGTTCAATGCTTCCACAACAATGCTGCCGTAGTTTACTTTCGTTTTTTGCTGCGGTGCTACTACTGCACCATACCAATTTCTTGTCGACATTCATGTGATGCATTCCCAGTTGCAACTGAACTCTCTGCAGGGTTCGTTCACCTTTTTATATCTGCCGATTATGTCACAGGAGACTTCCAGAAGCATTCTCACGTGCAAACCATCGCAGATGTCACAAACTCTCTCAGGTATAACTATGCGCTACTTCAATGTCAAAGAACTTGGCGATATCACATGTATCTATTTACACAAGGATAACATTCGTAGCTTCTATGTCTAAAGAACACACGTGTCCACTAACGCAGCTGAAACAATGGAGGACGACAATTGGCTATAACTTCTGAAGTCAGCCGCTCACACACATGTGGCGATTCCTACCGCAGTCACGTTATGCTCTTGTTAGAAGCTCAAAAAGCGTCCAGGGTGACGTTTATCCTAAAATATATGCATTAAAACAATACTTTTACACGTTGTTTATTTCTTTGCAAAAAATTGCCTCTAATATATAATAATAGTCATTTGCATATCATCTTTGACTATCATAATATAACTAAACATGGTTAAAAATCGTCCATTATTCTTAATGAGGTCTTATTTTCTGATAAGTCACACTATAATTCAGCGTAATTTTAATTTCACACATACTTAGGAAATTCAAACTCCTTTGGAATTCGATTTTGTGTTCAAAATAGAAAACACTCCCTCTGCATAGTCATATGAACCTCCAACACTCAATAATTACGACCTTAAACTACTCATGCTGGGGATATCCAATTAAATGATATCACTGAAAAATATTAATATTTTTCTTCAAATTTCTGAGATTTGAATGACCTTAAAATATCTTGAAATACACTAGATTATTCGTAAAAGAACCCTCTATAAAGTTTTCGATGCCAATACATACACTACTAAAGATTCTACTTCGGTTCTCACACAGGCAGTTTACTTATTGCTGCAGTCATCACCAAACACGCAGCGAATGAGTTACACATTACAACCAAAACTATTATAACAGATTGTGTTTTAAATAGTGGCAGGACACACTGTGATCTCACTCGTTGTGACTGATTGTTCTTCATTACTATTGTTCTTCACAAAGCAAATTGTTATTTTCTGCTTAGAAGCCTCCACTGCACTTTTACCATAGATTTATAGAGGCATGTTTCAAAATGCAATAGAAAAGTTGCAATGGTAATATTATACTGCGTTTTGAAATATTTATTTTTCACGGGCACGAATTCTTTTCACTATTTTTAAACAAACACATACTCTCCCTTTCTTAGGGGAGGAATCATTCATTTGCTTTGAATAAATAGCAAACAGATAAATACAATACCCGTAAACCTATTCCCTCTCTGTGGTCTTCCAGCAGCGGTTTGTCCATGCACACAAATAGTTAGCACAGCACCACAACTAAAGTGGCCATGTGACCAGTAGTTACCAATTCCAATATACTGAATGAATATGCTCATATTCCAGTATAAAATCTTTAAACAGGATGAAATACGGGACTTTTGACGTCCCGTATGCCATACTTGGTCAACGGGCGCACTGACCCGGTTCAAGGCTCGGCTCAGAGCTGTCACCACTACACATTCCCCCTCTCCGTCTCATTTGCTGACACCGTTACATGGCATAATATGACAGACCGCATTTTTCATGCACATGCAGGCCGATTTGTTGCAATGTTTGGCTCGGTGTATGTAATAATGAACGTTACTAAGTTAAAAAGAGTATCAAGCTGCATTCAATCAGTGCAAACCATTTTTCCTGACATAACTAAACTATCCCAGCTGAATCCAGCAGGTGCCAAATTTCTACTTCAAAGAGATATTCAGTAATTCAGATATACAGATTTGAGTAGGCTCATGAGGAATTGAAAAATAGGATTTCTTTTAGTGCAATACTTATATTTATGTTAAGCTTAAAATATCGAATTAATTTTGAATTTGGAAGATACGACAGTTGCGTTTATATCTTCTTTAAGGAACTTCTCTTGTTTAAACTGATACAGATTTTTTGATGGTTTCGTTAATATAAAGTGATAGCCGTTTTTACTTTAAAGTAATAATCATTTGATTTAATTTGTATTAAATTCGAAACTATCTACGTATATATTATTTTCTTTGGAGAAATAACATTTACAATTTTGGCATTTATATTTTAATAAAATTATTAGGTACCCTAATTTATAGATGTGTTTAAAGGATGTATCGACGTTTGTTTCGATTTTTGGGGTAAACATAATTTGTTTTATTATTATTATTATCATCATCATCATCATAGAATAAATGTCTTTGTTTAAATTCTTCAAATATTTAACATATGTTTAGTTTTAAAGCCTATCAAGTTTACCTTATGTTCAAATGCATGTTTATTATGAGAAGTTTAGTTAGGCAGTTTTTCATTGCTGCTCATTTGGGTGTACACCTGTCTGAACTTGCAGTTTAGTCATTCCACCACATTAGATTGTTCAAGCTTCAGGCTCACTGATTGGCTGCCCGGAACAGTTGCATGACGGTATGCGACATGATTCTTCCTAACTTGAAATTCTGTATATTACGGGACGTCCAGCTGACACTATTAAGAGAATTTTTAATACGAGCCACTCATACTAGAAATTGGGGATTAAATCGTAGCATTCAGTGAAAATAATTAAAACAACCCGTTGTTTCTATCTTTATTTCATGCAATGGAATTATATGTAGTAGGTATATTCAGTGAAACTCCTATATCGATTAATATAATGGCGGATTATTTTTTATTTCTTTTTTGTAGTGTTTAACGCCCGCTTAAATTACTAATGGCACCGCATACGGTGACACTGATGATACATGAATGATGCTGGAGCACCGGTGGAATGCGATGGTGGGGGAAATCGGAGTACCCGGAGAAAACCCGCCCCAGCGCCGCTTTTTCCACCACAAATCTCACATGCGGTCGCTTGGGATCGAACCCCGGCGTCTAGGTGAGAGGCTAGTGGTCTAACCACTCGGCCACGGCGCGGCCTAGTGGATTATTTGAATGACTCAGAAGTGGATATGGCAGAACTACAAGAAATTTCAAATGTTACTGTCTCTGCACATTGCAAATTGTGACAATTCCACAACCACCATAGTTACATCAAAGTAATAATAATGCTAAATAAAATACATGTGTATTAGCAAAATTATTTCAATATTTATACTGTTGAATTATTTTGGCCATGACCTTCAGTATATTTCATATATTATGATTGGGTAAATGATCATGATATCACTGCTGTTATGAAGGTCAAACAACAACGAAGGCCCAACAAAACAGACCTTTGAATCTATTACGAAATTGCAATGTAGCTATTTCTTAAGAGCTATGAATAAAGCGGACTTCAGAAAATATTACGAGAAAATTCAAGTATACATTTCATGAATTTTATTTAAAATCGTCGTGTCCTATTCTTGGAGGATACTCATCTTAAATACCAAGTTTATTATCTAATCGTTGGAGATAAACGTTCACACACACACACACACACACACACACACACACACACAGGCACACATATTTTCTATAAATGCTTTGATAGGATTCAGGAGGCTAAAAACGTGTATTTCCTTGAAACGTTGGTATCAAACTGTTGGGTAAAGTATAGAAAATAACAATCTGATGAGTTCCATACACATAACTTTCTCTACATCTCGGTAACAAATTATTTTTAAAAGGCTTATTCTTCTATGCCATGCTAATCTAGATAAACATTAGCAGAATCGTATCTCTTGTTTTCTTCTAAGTAGAAGAGAAATAAGGGAATAAACTATGCTAAAGCGATAGTCAAATCCTTTAAATCCAGGTTGCCATGAGGATGAAAACCGTTTCTTTGCATTTCCTGAAGCTAAAGCATTCCCGAATGTGAAAAGTATTTTATAACTGAAAAAACAAGAAGGAATATCTTAAAAATACTCAACTCCACGAAAAAATGTATACGACATAATTTGTGTGTTTTAACGAGATAAGTCTTTTTTCTATCTCTTTCGGTTTACCTGTTATGCAAAATTCAGAAAAATTCATTTGGAATGAAGAAGTCTTGAGAGGCTATCCCCAGAAAATTCAAGATATACATTTTATTTTTCATGTAATTATATTTAATATACGGTATTTTAATTAAAATCGTTAGAGCCATTTTTAAGAAAAAAATATTTTAGAATTTTTTTTCCATCTAAAGAGTAATTTGGGGTGCAGGAATTTTTCTCAAAATCTTTGAGTACATATTTGGAAGACACTTAAACTTTAATACTTGGTGTTTTATTGTGCTTTCGTTTTTGAGATATCATGTTTACAGAGACTCGGAAGTCTTTCTAAACACTTTTTTTCGATACAGGGGAATGGAATGTGTATTTCTGATGAAATATCGGTATCAAATTTTTGGATGGAGTGTAATACCTTCTCTACCTACGTATCATGTATTATATAGAGAAAGTAAAAATTAGATTCAGGGCATCTCAAAACATACGCAAATTTCCGGTGAAACCACATTACTGATTTTGGGTGGATTGTAATACTTTGTCTACTTATAGATAAGCACTGAAGAAAGTAAACATCTGCTGTGTTCAATTCACATCACTTTCTTTACAGTGCTGTAACAAATTATTGTTAAAAGCATATTCTTCTATCTACTTTATGATAATCGAGATAAACATTAGCAGAAATTGTCTTAATTCCTTCCTTGTAAGTAGAAGGAAAATAAGGGAATACACTAGGCTAAAACGACAGTCAAATATTTTAAAATCCGGTTGCCATGTGGTTCAAATTCGTTTGAAGAACCAGGAGTTTACAATTTTCCGTGTGAGAACAGTGTAAGCATTTTGAATCTGAAACAAACAAAAAGGAATATCTCAGAAATGGTCAACTCCACAAAAAAATTTATATGGCATAGTTTGTGTGTTTTAACAAGATCTACATTTTTATTTATGAAGTTTTTGTCTATCTCTTTCGGTTTATCAGTTATGCAAAATACAGAAAAATTCATCCAGAATAAAGAAGTCTTCAGATACTATCCCCAGAAAATTCAAGATATACATTTTATTTTTCGTGTAAATATATTTAATATACAGTATTTTAATTAAAATCGTTAGAACTAGTTTTGAGAAAATAAAATGTTCGAAAGAGTAGTTTGGGGAGCAGGGATTTTTCTCAAAGTCTTCGTGTCGCATCCTTGGAAGACACTAAATTTAAACACCAAGTTTAGTATTTTATTGATTTTTCATTTTTGAGCTATCGTATTCACAGACACACTGAAGTCTTTCCGGTGAAAACTCGGTATCGAATTGTTGGAGGGAGTGCAATAACTTATCTACCTACGTTATCATGCACTATGTAGAGAAAGTAAAAATTAAATTCATGGCATCTCAAAACATATGTATATTTCCAGTGAAACCTCATTGCTGATTTTTTGGGTGGATTGTAATACGTCTACTTATAGATAAGCACTGGAGAAAGTAAAAAGGAAAGAAAACCTATATTTGTGTGTCATGTTAAAATGTTAAGTCATAGAAAACCTATAGCGACATAAGTACATTGCAGTAAGAACCGTACTGTCTTGGACAGAATCGTAAAGGTGAGCTATCAACAGAAGAGAGCTGTAAGAAGCCTTAGAAATGGCACGCTTCTTGGCGACCTGCTGACTCTGCCCGACTTCGGGTCAACTCATTTCATTAAGCTTTTTCACCAGTAACAACCGGCTCAAGCTAATCTAACATTTTACATATTTGTGTCAACGAAAATACATCGCTTAGTCTATGAGGTCTATTGGAAAGTTTAAGTGCAGCTTTTCCTTGTGTTTATTTTTACTTTCTCTATATACGTACTATGTACATAGTGTACAGAGAAGGTATTGTATTGCACCTAAAAATTCGATACCGAAATGTCACCGCAATTATATATTTTGGGACCCCCGAATCCAAACAAAAGCATTTTTAGAAAAATGTCCGTGTGTGTCTGTGTGTGTGTGGGCAGAATAGCTCAAAATCGAAAACACCGAAAATACGAAACTTAGTATTTAAGTTTGATATTTTCCAAGGATGCGACACAAAGATTTCCAAGAAACTCCCCCCACCTCAAACTATCCATTACATAAAAAAAAATTCGAACATTTTGGTTTTCTCAAAAATGGCTCTAAAGATTTTGATTAAAATCTCTTATATTTAAGATATTTACATGCCAAATAAAACATATATCTTGAATTTTCTGGGAATAGCCTCTAAAAACATTTTTATTCTGGATGCTTTTTATTGAATTTTGCATAACAGGTAAACCGTAAGAGAGAGACAAAAGCTTACAACACATAGCATGTAGATTATGATGAAACTACAATTAATGTCATACACCTTTTTTCGTGATGTTGACCGTTTTCGAGATATTCCTTGTTATTGATTTCAGTTTTAGAATACCTAAAACTTTTCTCATACGGGAACTTGATAACCCTTGGCCACGCAAAGAAACATGTTTAAATCCCATAGCAACCACATTTTAAAACATTCGACATTCCTTTTTCTCTAGGTCGCGGATTTATACCCGGAGGAAGAGGATGAACTTTTCGGGCGTAAAAATCTTAGCATGGCTTCCTACGGAAGGGAAGTAAAGCCTTGGCCCCGAGTGGTAGATTTATGGCACGTAAAAAATCCTCAAGCCTGATAAAAGAGGCCTCTGAGCGTCCATAAATAAAACTCCATTTAATTTAAATTTTGTTCACTCCTGAGTAAGTAAGGAGACTCTAATTTCAATCACATGGCGACCAGCTTTTACAAGATTTGGCTATCGCTTCAGTCCAATGATTGGGCTTTCAATTAAAAGGAACAAGTAATAAGACCATTTCTGGTAGCTTTATCTCGATCATCTTGAAGCAGATAGAAGAATAATCTTTTGTAAGAATAGCTTGTTGTGGAATATATAAAGTTATGTGAATGGAACACGACTTTTTAAAGTTGAAGGTCAGGAATTGTACTTTTAACCTCGACAATCAGTTTAGGGCTTAGAATCGGGGAGGTTATGTCAGTCATTGGTTACATTTTAAGATGCTGAATAAAATCGTGATTTATTAGATTATTAATGTGCTTATGTGTGTTTTCTAATAGTGTTTTATATGTGGTATTTTTGTTAGTTTTATTATTTTATGTTTTACAGATGTATTTCCAAAATACTTTGTACCCGTATTTAATCATGCAAAGCCTTGAATCTTCTATGAGCCACGATGCTGGTTCTATTGACTTATTTTTATAATTTATATGACAAAACCAAACATGGATGTTCAAACTTACCATTTCCTATATACACACATACACACGCAATATAAATACTGGTATCTTGAGTAAGTTTTCTAAACCAAGAAAGTGATGAAATTCCTTCTCTATTTTTCAGATTAAGGAGTACATATCCCAGCAGCATGGATGTCGACGAATATCGGAGAAGAGGTAATTGAAATAAAATTATTACAAAAGAATTATGTGTTGCCTTTAAATGGCTCTCCCTCTCTCTCTCTCTCTCTCTCTCTCTCTCTCTCTCTCTCTCTCTATATATATATATATATATATATATATATATATATATATTGGAATTGCGCATTTTGAGTCAAACAAAAAGAATATCTTGGAAAAACGTCAGTGTGGATGTGTGTGTACCATTATAATTAGAAAAATAAAATGTTGGATTAATGCCGAATTTGAACTTTTTATGTTCAGCGATGTACTTTAGTCCTTCAGACTGGTCCATCGGCTGCTCTCTACTGAAAAAGGTCCGTGTGTGTGTATGTGTGCCCGCGTGTGCGTGTATGTGTCATGTGACTGTGAACAACTTAACTAAAAAGTAAAGCCGGTTAAACACCAAACTTGATATTTAGTTTCAGCATCTTCCAAGGACGCGAAACGTTGAATTTCAAGAAAATCTTCCTTTCCACACTATCCTTTGCTTAGAAAATTTTGATGTATTCAAAAATGGCTCTCAAAATTTTGATTACAGTTTTGATTTACTCAGAAATGACTCTAACAATTCTGATTGCATTACCATATGTTTAAATTATTTTCATGCAAAATAAAATTTGTATCTTGGATTTTCTGGGAATAGCCTTAGAAGTTCTGCTGCTCATTCTGGTTGACTTTTGCATAGCTCGTAAATAGTAAGAGATAGACAAAGTCTACTACACAAAAGATATAGAACTCATTAAAGCAATTTATGAACTATACATTTTTGCAGAGTTTACCATTTCTGAAATATTCCTTTTTATTGGTTTAAATTTTCCAATACTTAGACTTTTCTCAAAGAGAAGTCGTTTTTATTATTTACTCCTGGACATGCAAAGAGAACGCAATTTTCAGAATAATTACAGAGCAACCAACTTTTAAAATCTTCCAGTATTGTTTTGGCCTACAGTACCCCTTTATTTTCTAACCTAGAAGCAAATAAATAAGAAGACCACTTCTAGTAATGTTTATCTTGATTAATATGAATTAGATAGAAAGACAAGCTTTTGTAAGAATAGTTTGTTGCGAATAGGTAGGAGAAGGCATGTGAATGTAACACACTTCATTTTTATTTCTCTACTTCGTACATACTAGTTCATAGGAAGGTAAAATATTGCATTTCACCTAAAATTTCGATACCGGACTTTCACAGGAAATATGTATTTCAGTGTCCCTTGTATCCAAAATAAGCATTTTAGAAAAATGGTCCTGCGAGTGTGTGCTCGTGCGCGTGTGTGTACGTGCGTGTTTCTGTGAGCAAAGTAACTCAATTTCAGCATGATGTGATACGAAGTGTTCAAGAAAATTTCTCCATCCAAACAACGCTTTACATGGAAAAACTTTATAAAATTTTGATTTTCTAAAATATGGCTCCAATGACTTTGAATAAAATTCTGTTCTAAAAATACTTACACGTCAATTACAATGATTATCTTGAATTTTTTGTTAGTAGCCTCTTCATCCTGGATAACTTTTTCATAACAGGTACACCTTAAGAGATAGACAAAAACTTACTACACAAAATATGTATATCTCGTTAAAACACACACGTTATGACATATACAATTGTTTTGTGGGGTTAACCTTGTTATTAGTTTCAGTTTTAAAATACCGAATTTTTTTTAAATGAGGTTTAGCCGCTCCTGTTTATTTTGTTTTGGTCCTGGCGATACATAGAGAACCAAATTTCAGTCACATAGCGACCAGCAGTTAAAGGATTTGACTAACCTTAAACTAGTGTATTCCCTTCTACCTATAAGGAACTGAGTAATACGACCATTTCTGCTAATGTTTATCTTGATTAGCATAAAGTATACAGAAGATAAGGTGGTTTTATTTTTGTTGTTTTTCTTAAGAATAGCTTGTTTCAGAATAGGCAGAGAAAGTCATGTAAGCGGAACTCATCAGATTCTTTTTCTGTAAATGACCTGAATACAACAACCTTAAGATACTTAATTCTTGAGTCATTTGTGTCAAGATGAAGGATGCAACGAATTTATGCAATAAAATATGGTATATTCCATTTGAAAACTTCTGATGTGTCACATTCAAATAACTTGCTCTACTCATTCTTCAAACAATTATTCTTTAAAAAAATTATTTTTCTAAGTACTTCACATTAATCCAGATAAATGTTTACATAATTTCTTTTATTGAGATTTCATTGTAAACACAAAGGAATGTGGCACTACACTAGGCTTAAACGATAGTCAAACCTTTCAGAGGTGGTCGCTGTTAATAGCTTGGAAATCCGTACCCTTTGCATGGTTATAAGAATATTTTAAAATTTAAACGAATAAAAAGGAATATCTCGGAAATGGCTAACTCCAGAAAAAATGTATTTGATATAAATTATGTGTTTTAATGAGATCTAATTTTTTTGTGTAGTAACATTTTTATTCTCTTACGATTTACCAGTTTGCAAAAATCATCCAAAATGAAGAGAACTTAGAAGCTATTCCAAGAAAATTCTGCATATAGATGTTATTATTATGTAAATATATTTAATATATGTATTGATGAAAACCGTTACAGCCATTTTTGAAAATATCCAAAATTCCGAAAAATCTTCATGAAATTCTTCCATAAAAGTGTAGTTTGGGCTGAGGGATTTTCCTGAAAATCTTTTATCGCATCTTTGGAATACACTAAACCTAAATGGACACCAAGTTTTGAACCTAATTGGTGTTTCGTTACACACACACACACACACACACACACACACACACACACACAAGCACACACACATACGCACACACCACATGGACTTTTCCTAGTTTTTTTTTTTTTTTATTCAAGGGTTCACAAAACATAATTCGATTCCCGTACCTCAAGCTGATCTTAAGAAAATTAAACTTTTACATAAAACTAGAGAAAAATCTCGTTTTTATACGTTGTGCACATGTACATTTCACCAGTTCCGAATGTGTCACAGCTTGAACTTTCTTTCAATGGACCATGTAGAATACAAGTAAAACTGTGCACTAAGGTTTTTCGTTCATAATGCACAGAAATAACTTTGTCCGCAGATTGCTAATGCATTTCTATTATATAGACAGGTACCATTAGGTGTTTTTAAACTAAACATGGGCTATACTCCATTTTAACAAACTGCAGCAACATATATTATGCACATGTGGTGACAATCCCCTCACCGTATTAGTAAACATCCGGACTTGTCTCAGGAAGCCGAACCAGTCTTCCCTCTTTGCCACAGTGCCCATATTCTTTTTCAAGACACAATAGAGTGTTCCCGCTACCAACCAAATCACATAGCGTTGTAGTTAGGCATTCGGGAAACGAAATTCCAGGCGCTAGAGTTTCTCCAGGCACGGCGGGGTCTCCGGCTGCCACCATTTGGTTAGATAACCACTATGCACCAGCTAAATGCCAGCAACCTGCCGACAAGATATAAGATGATGTTTCAAAGTATCATCTTCGGAGCAGAGTGCACAGAGATTAGATTGTGCTCGCCCACGGCGCCAGTTTTTCTGCTGTCGGAATTGTTTCGTTTAACACTTCATAAGCCGTCTTTTGCCAATCAGTTGAAATATACTTACAGAATAAATTCTGTCAAATAATGTTCCATCTCCGAGCATGTTTTTCTTCAATCCTGGATGCAAGCGGAGCAGCAGTCAACAGACGGTTCCGAGTTTACTCGAAAGCTGTGATCTTCGTGCATGTGTCCAGAAGGCGCTCCAAATGTGTGACGATGGGTTTAAAGCCTGGGAGTACTGTATATGGATCCTACAATTGCTCCTCCCAGAACGATCTATCGATTGAAGGTCCATTACTACAGAGTGACCGGATAGCAGTTTTCCCCAGTAATGCCAGATATTTCTTTGTGACGTCCACTAATCCACATCCACCCTGGGAACGTGGCAAGCGCAGTTGAGGTCTGTTCACCCGGTATGCTTTACCAGTCCATAAGAAAAAACCGATAAGTTGTTCAATTTTCTGTGCGTCATGTTTGGTAACCGGCAGAAGCTGTGCTAAATACCAAATTTGACTGAGGCCATAGGTATGAATATACCAGATGCGCTGCAGAAAATTCAAGTTCTGAGTCCGCTCAATGTATAGATAAGGAATACCGTAGGTGGTTGATTTTATCTCTCCAGTTAAGAGTAAAGGTGTCGTCCACATTTCCCATGAAGGAGTTACCCAGTATTTCTGCAATGGAAACAGGTTTGGAGGAGTGCGCTTGCTCTTTTTTGTCGACCCTTCACTAATTGGGACTGCTTGTCAATCAATTGTACAGTGCATAATTATCCTTTCAGAGAAAATAATGTATTGGTACAGTAATCCCTACTCAGCAATAATGGTCATTAAAATACACTTAAGTAAAATTACGTACATAGTTCACAGAAGTAACAGACATATCGTTGTTATAGATGGTGCATGTACATACGTACTTTAGTGTGCACACCTGTACCCATTAATTTGGAAATAGTTCACTTTCCTAATGTGTGAGTTCCTGATGTGGGAATTTTCTTAAAATGTAATTTATGTTTTTATAACTTGGAAATGTTTTTCCAATTATATACATATAGCACATGTATGTACTATGTTGTTTTTATGTATTTGTTTAACAACTGTTGTGCTCATTAAACATTTATTCATAAATTACCCATTGATTTAGTGATATTTCCGCATAATCCGAGTTTTTTTGTAATTCGAGGTAGCCTCAGCCCAATTAGCCCCAATCACCTACTGTACTTTCGATGAAATCTCGGGATCCAATTTTTAGATCGAATTCAATATATTTTCTACCTACTATGTACATTGTCAATGGTATAGAAAATAAAAATACAACACTATGTTGCTAGGAATTTCTGGAGCGACCTGCATAGTTGTCAACCACTCCATAAGGTGGACTTTGATATGTATTATAAAGTATAAATACAAAAACAAATATACAACCTCTGTATCGTGTTTGCCTCTCATTCAAAAGTTCCCAAATTCGAATCTCGGTCAGGGAGAGTTACCCCCATAAAGTTTTTCACTGTTAAAACCTTATCCTGAGAAGACGAATGTCGAGTAACGTAAAGCTCCAAGGGTCCCGAGCTCATTTGAGCATCATTTCACCGATTTCATTCATCGTCAGATATGACCTCCAAGTTAAAGAACGTTAAGCTACAAAACTAATAAAATAACAAGTAAAAATAAGCAATTTATGAACATACTACATTAGGCTTTTTATGGGATTGTCTCACAGCTAATGGTCCAGCCTATATCTCTCTAGGTAGTAATGGCCAAGGGACAAAATCAGTGACAATATAAAAAAAAACTTTAGACATAAACTAATGTGTTCCATTCACATAGCTTTCTCTAGCTATTCCATATACAAACTATTCACACAAAAGATTTATCTTCCTTGTAAGAAGAAGGGAAATAAGGGAATAGGCTAAAGCGATAGCCAAATCTTGTAAAAGCTCATTGCTATGTGAAACAATTGAGGTTCGGTTAGCTTTGAATGGTCCCGTTTGAGAAAAGTTGGGTTATTTAAAATAGAAATCAATAATAAGAAATATCTCGAAAATGGTCAACTCTACAAGAAAAACGAATATGACAAATTGTGCGTTTTAACGAGAGCTACATATTTGTGTGGTAAGTTTTTGTCTATCTCTTACGGTTTAATCGTTATTCAAAATTGTGCAAAACTTATCCGTTTTCAGAGGCTATTCCCAGAAAATTCAAAATAAGAATATATTTTATTTTTATATAAATAAATTTAATATCCGATATTTAATCAAAATCGTTAGAGCCGTTTTTGAGAAAAACAAAGTTTCAAAAATTATTCCATGTAAAGGGTAGTTTGTGGTGGGGATTTTCTCAAAAATCTTCTTGTGGCATCCTTGGAAGATACTAAACACAAATACCAAGTTGGGTTTTTAACCGTCTTTTCGTTTTAGCTCTGCTACCCTCAGACACGCACACACAATCACACACACTAAAAATAATAATTTTTTTTTCAGAGACAGAGTTCCTCAAAACATATACTTTCAGCGAAATCTCGTTATCGAATTTTTGGGTGGAATAAATACCTTCTCTATGTACATTGTATGTATATATTGGCTAAAGAAACTAAAAATAAAAAACACCAAATGTTGACAACAATGTTATGTTAGTTCTGTATCTCCGTTTCTCTAAGGGTTGCAGACCGTAGGTTCTTATTATAAAGATAGCTTAGAACTGATGCTAACAAATCCTCGGTTGACGTATGATTTTAGGACCTCAGCTGAAGATTGAAAATATCGCGAGTATCTTTAAGCCTGTTCCGGTTATCACTTGCGAGCGGGAGTTAGAGAAATCACAATAGATGTTTTCACAATAACTGTCGGGGTAACACGTTTAGCAGACGTGGCCCCGGCTATAAACTGAGAATCTATTGTAATAAAGTCACATTTAAGGAAAGGCATTTCCCAGGCGCATCACCACCAATAAAACGTAAATGGCAGACTCCGATTCAGGCAATTTCTCTCCGTTTGTAAGAAACGCACGGAGGCTAGCACCAATTTCGTCTCATTCCTCTGTATTAGAGAAGAAAAAATTTGAGCACAGATAGCGTGTGATTGTAATCAGATGTTACAACTGCTGAAGCATTAACAAACAGATCTGAGTTGTAGTTCTTTTTTATTTCTTTGTCTTTGACTGTAACTAATATACATGCTAAGTTTCTGTTAGGTGTAGATACAGAATGGAAAGTAAGTTATCATATGGCATTCTCTACATAATCTTTAAAAAAAACTATGGATGCGTAGGCTTCCACGGCTTGTGTCTTGATGCATATTCTTAGCTTCCGGGGAAGACCGAGTCCTTCTTCGGAAGCTGAAAAATAGGCACTTCAAAAACTATTCTTAGCTTCTTCACTCTACTTTGTGCTAATTGAGATAAACATTAGCAGAAAATATGGCTTTATAACTTAGTCCCTTGAAATTAGAAGAGAAATAGGGGACTAAACTAGGCTAAAAGGCAGTCAAAACTTTTAAAAGCTGATCGCTATGTGATGCAATTGAAATTCTCTTCGCTTTGCATGACCAGGAAGAAAAACGTGCGTAACGACTTCCTATTTTAGAAAAATGTATGTATCGGGAATATTAAAGCCAATAACAAGGAATGTCTTGGAAATGGCTTAGCTCTAAACATTATTATGGCATTAATTGTGAGTTTTAATGGGATCTACATTTTGTGTGCCTAAGGGAGGAATTTTCCTGAAAATCCTTGTGTCGCATTCTTGAAAACTACTAAACTTAAATACCAAGTTTCTTACTTAACAGACATTCCGCTTCTAAATTATGCTGCCCACACCACCATACACACATACATGCACCACGGACCTTTTGTACATTTTTATTCAGGGGTCTTCAAAGTATGTATTTTTGGTGAAATCTCAGTATCGAAGTTTTGGGATGAATACAATAGATTGTATTATTATTATTATTATTATTATTATTACTGTTGTTATTCCTATACCGTCGCCCTCCGTGGCGTAGTGGTTACCATAATAGCCTCTAAAACCCAAGATTGCACGTTCAAACCTGGCGGAGAGTGATAAATTTCTTCAGATTCAAAAACCTTCGGAAGCGAAACAAAGCAGGCAGTCCCGTGTAATGTTTATTTGCACGTAATAGAACCCAATACCTTGAAAGAAGAAGGTTTCTGGTTAATATTCCGCCATTTCGCTCCGCAAGTCGTGATTTCGTCCTACAGTGCCATCAATAGGCAACGAGCTGATCCCTCTCATAGTGGCGAACTCACCAACTAGAAATTCAAATCGGATCACGGAAACATCGTAACGATGCCCTGTGCTCCTCTTAGGAGTTACAGAAAATAACTAGCTAACCAGCTAATTAAGTAATTACTACGCCAAAAACATAACACCGAGGATAGTAAGCAGTGAAAAGTTAAATCATTTGTACACCTCACTTAAAATAGTCGATTGGGTTTTGCATGAGCAGTGAGTACAGGGAAATTCTTTATTGATTTATCATTGCTTCCATAACATAGATATGAAATAAGGCGCGCGCGCATACATACACATACAGAATGGAACTTCTGCTATGCCAGAAAAATACCCCACCCCGGTAGTGCATCGAAATAGCGTCCCTTCACCAGCAGCTTCGAACACTGATCACCGCGGTACAGAGACAAGCGTAAAGTGGCTATTAAGTTAAAAATCATTTCTTACAAAATTGCTCAAATCTGACATTTCGCCTTTTTACGGCGCACCATTCTTATCTAAACTACTCTGATTCTCTCATCTGTTCATTTCTTCGTTCTCGCACAACTTCTGTGCTCTTGGTGACGCAGCACATACTCTCGATAAAAGGCTTCTTTCCATTTATGTTGTAAATATGAAGTCCTTTGATAGCTCCGTGTGTTATTTTCTGGAGTGAGAGCACGCGTTTCAAAGTATAGAGATTCCACTTCAGACAGTGTTCATTTCATCAGACTTCACCAAAATAGCACCATTAATATTTATAAATCAAACCAGTTAAGTACAGGACAGTGAAAAGAGCTACCAACGTTCCGTGTATAGATTTATTTAATGGGAACGGTATACAGTTTCAACATTTTCACACGGAAAACAAAAATTATGCCACTTTCTATATGGTCAAAAATAAGTATTGAAAACAACAGCTTGTAATAGTTTTCGAATTTAAAATACCTGGGATGTGGAGTAAAATTTGATCAAGACAAGGACTTAGAAAACAACATAAATAAGTTTCAGCAGAGTTTATATCTTCAATGTAATAAAACAATGAAAGCAAAAAAAAAAAAATAGTTATAAAACCATGGCATACCCAGTGCTAATGTATGGAAGTGAGTCCTGGATATTAAAATAAAAAGACAAAAACAAAACATAGGAACTTTCTAAGAAAAGTTAAATAATGCACCATATGAGATTTAATAAGAATTGAATAATTCGAAATAAATTATACCAGTTTGTCCAGTAATAAGTACCATTTCGTTCCATGATGTTAGTGGTCGTTCAAAATGTTTAAGACAATTACTGATCCCGCCAATTGTAAAGTGTACTCCGTAATACGCTTTTGAACCCAAGGAACACTTAAGCCATTGAAATTCGTCGTCAACTTAAAGAGATTTGCATGTAATGAGAGATGGAATGGTAAGAAATTGAGCTAGGCAATTCAATGATGGACGATCCAAATTTCATGAAGCATGGAGTGAGTGACCTTCTGTTGTCAATTATGGTTTGGTTGAACAAGTGAATGAGGTAGTTTGTGAAAATAGATGGTTCACAATAAGAATGCTTTGTGATGTGTTTCCACAAATTTAAAAAAAAAATTATCGCAAATTGTGTTCCCGTTACTTACTAATGTCCAAAAAATGAAGTGACTGGACAGAGCTTTGATATTTCTTACTCAATACAGTGATGAGACAGATGAACTCTAAAGCAGGTTAGTGACCGGTGATCAAACTTGGGTTGTCATGCCACTCCAGAATCAAAACAACAGTCGATGGAATGGAGGCACGCTGGATCCGCCAAATTATGTGAACTGTGTTTTGGAACAGACGGGGCATTCTGCTTGTTGATTTCCTTGATAGAGATGCAACCATTAATGCAATACGATACTTAAAACATTGAGAAATCTTCGTTGCACAATTCAAAACAAAAGGGATGGAATCTCAGTCAAAGCATTATGTTGCTTCATGACAACATACGTCCTCTGCTGCTGGCGTCACACAACACCTTATTCAACAATTGGTTGGGAGCAGTTCAATCATCCCCCATATAGCCCCGATCTCGAGCATTCTACCACTTGTTCTTGAGCTTGAAATGTGAGTTCGGTGTTCATCTATGGTTGTCTCCACTGGCGGCACTTTCTTTGAAGAGGGCAAACAAAAGTTGATTCCCCGCTCTGACAAATGTTTGAACAATAGTACCAGCTATGTCGAAAAATAGGTTAAGGAATACCCTTTCATATACAATTAAAAGCTGTTATGAAAAAAAAAATTCCAAACCGGTAGTTACTTTCCGGACACACCTCGTATACAAATTAATGTATAAATTACAAAATAAAATATAATATGATAAACATAATTGGAAAGAGGGAAAAATACCAGTTTTAATAGGAAGATGCAATCTTTTTAGAAGAAAAGATGAAGGGCGTCCTATAACAAGATGGGAGTAATTGTTGGAATGCGAAGACAGGGCAGGCAGAAATACCTAATCCCTGAAGAGGAAGAAGAAGAACATGAACAAGAAGATGATGATGATTCAGTTAAGGGGAAGAACGAAACGATGAACATTTGAATTTATATGGGACATGCACTTTATTATTAAAAATATTATGATTGTAAAACAGTTTAATGCACGTGCGCGTAACTTAGTGGTAAGCATTGCCTGAAGATCCTTGGTTTGAAATCATGACTTTTTACTTCAAACCATGGATCTTCAGCCACTGTTCTACCACTGAGTAACGCGAACGTGCATTAAGGTTTTTTTATCTTGTTCAAGTATCTTCGTAAACCTTCAAGATGATCTCATATAGTGTAAATACCACATCACTTGGGCGACTTACAATGTTGCAACTACTTTTAATTTCCGAGTTTAATTTTTAACTGCTGCTACTACTAGAGTTAACTCCTGTTTAATAATACTTCACTCCAGGTTAGGGTTCAAAAAACTTACTACACAAAATATGTAGATCTCGTTTAAATACATAATTTATGTATATATTTTTACTTTCTCTGTACGAACTATATATTTGGAGTACAGAGAAAGTTTTGTAATGCACCCAAAAATTCGAAATCGAGATTTCCCCGGAAATACATGTTTTGGATCATGAAAACAATTTATTTTTATAAAAAAGGTCTGTGTGTGTTCTCAAAAACGAAAAGAACGTTAAATATTAAGTTCGGTATCTTCCAAGGATGCAACCCGAAGGTTTTCATGAAAATCCCCTCACCCCCAACTACCCTTTACGTGGTAAAAATTTCCAAAATTTTTATTTTCTCAAAAATGGCTCTAACGGTTTTGATGAAAATTCTGATATTAAAGATATTTACCTGACATATAACATGTATATCTTGAATTTTCTGGGAATAGCCTCTAAAAGCCTCTTTATTTTGGATGATTTTTTACTGAATTTTGCCTAACTGGTAAACCATGAGAGATAGACAAAAACTTATTACACCAAAGACGTAGATCTCGGTAAAACACACAAGTTATGTCATATACACTTTTTTCATGGATTTGGCTGTTTTTGAGATATTCCTTGACATTGATTTCAGTTTTAAAATGAAAAAATTAAATGTAGTTTTATTTATGGACGCTCTTTAACTGCTGTGGTTCTCAGCGTCCCATTCCATACTGGGCGTGAAAGACCGCTTAATTTTGCTCAGAGGCCTCTCTATCAGGCTTGAGGTTCTTTTACGTGCAGTAAATCTATGACACGGGACCCACGGCTTTACTTCCCTTCCGAAGTAAGCCATGCTAAGGATTTTTACGCCCGAAAAAATCCATCGTCCTCCGCTGGGTTTGAACCACGACCTTGGGTATATGAAGTTAGCATGGTAACCATTACACCAACGAGGGTGATCCAGTTTTAAAATACTTAACTTTTCTCATTAGGGAACTTATCAACTTCTGGCCACCCAAAGAAACAGATTTCAATCCCATAGCAACCACATTTTAAAACATTTGATTATCGGTTTATTAAAATTGGTTACAAATAAAGTCTATAGTTTACTGCTTCAAATAATTCACTCGACATTTCGACGCATTGAGAGTAGACGATTGCACGCCACTGCGCGCTAATCCTCCAGCCACTCTCGATTCACTACAACTCGCTACACACACTGGCTTATAATCCATCCTCCTTTTATAGCTAGAAAATGATGTCACAGAACTTTCTGAACGCTATTGAGAGCCGAAGCTTTTGTAGGAATCCTGAGTCGCAATCCCGAATCTTCCGGTTACTGTCGCTCCACATTTACTGTGTTGTTATGCATTCCAAGGTTTCCTAATCCGATGACACGCAGACCTAGGTGAACGTGAGAACCACTGTAGAAGACAGCACTGTATCACATGGCAATAGCTTTTAAAAGATTTGACTATCGTTTTAGGCTAATGTATTCCCTTATGTTCCTTCTACTTACAAGGAAGCAAGTAATTAAGACAATTTATGCTAATGTTTATCTCGATTATATAAAGTAGATAGAAGAATATGCTTTTTAACAATAATGTATTACAATGATGTATAGAAAGCCATGTGAATGGAACACATCAGATTTTAAGCAGCAGTAGTAGTAGTAGTAGCAGTAGTAGTAGTAGTAGTAGTGGTAGTAGTAGTAGTAGTAGTAGTAGTAGTAGTAGTAGTAGTAGTAGTAGTAGTAGTAGTAGTAGTAGTAGTAGTAGTAGTAGTAGTAGTGGTAATAGGTGTAATAATTGTTTACTCCCCAAGGAAGCAAAGGACCTTAAGGATGACACGCCATCGAACTCTGTTTATCGTCGACTTTATCTCATTCCAACTCTTCCCTGACATCTCTACTTTCGCTCGCACCTCTTGTACCAAGTCATCCTAGCTCTTCCTCTTCGCCTGTTTGGGCCTTGGAGACTCTATTCCAAAGTAATTCTTGTAATATTACCACTTTCCATCCTTATGCGTGACCAATCTATCTGCTCTTTGCTGATTCCTTCTGATCTGCCTTATTCCACAAATCTATACTATCTTCCGAGGTTACCAAATTACCAAAATATTTTTCAGACATATGTTTAAATATTTGAAATTTCTTTTCGATTTCTGGTTTGCTTTTCATACTGAAGTATGTTTTTACGTTTATGCTGAGTAATCTGAGTTTGCTATTTTTAAGTCTTGTATAAAATCATGAACATTTTTAATTAATTGTGTGTTTGAATATTTTAAAGAATTCACAGATTAAATTGCGGTAATTGGAATTAAAATTGGGAATGTTCTATTATTTTTACATTTTTAATAAGGGAGGTTCCAACCGCCAAAACTCCTACCTAACTACGTCTCTGATATTACCTTAGTGTTACTCAAATTTATGTGAATATCTATCTTGAGTAACAGAAATACATAATTTGTTATGTGAATTATTAGTTGAACAGCTACGATAATGAGCAGTGGAAGTCATGACTCTGTTCTATACTGATGTAGCTAACTATTATGTATCAATGTATCATATTATATTCAAGTGAATGTTGCGTCGTAGAATGCTATCAGGTGCTCCTCAGCTATGCCACTACAACCTATCGTCCGTAAGCTTCCACCCTTTGTTAGCTAACTGCTGTGTAATACATATTGGATTAGTCTTTGCTCTAAACAAGTATAGGTTGCAAATATAATTAGCACCATGGTGCCTTTTCAACTTCCCTTGCTTCCAACGCATGCGCAGGAGCGAATCGACAACAATTTGCACTCGTTTGACAGTCAACCGACACCCAGAGAGGAAACTGAACAAATCCCAGACTATATTAGGTTAGATATAATTTTAAGACTCTAGAATAGGATTTTAGAGCTATTTCTCTCACCTTGCCCTTACATATCAATTTCTAATTGATTTTGATTTTCTCAAGAACATAAAAACATCTGAGTTTCAGAAGACAGGATGATAAAATGACTGGCATCACAGTGCCATACTATAGCAAACAGGCTCTGATGATAAGTAGATTGTGTATGAGGCTCTAACTCCAAATGGAAATTCATTTCCGTGTGCTCTGCAACCGAATAGGTAACAAAAATTTGATGTGTTCCATTGACTTACTCTGCCTTTTCCGTAAACAAAAGGTTATTCTTCCAAAAAGCTATTATTTTATCTACTTCATGCTAATCCAGATAAACGTTAACTGAAATAGTCGCATACTTCCTCTCTTGTAAGTAGAAGGGAAATAAGAGTGTCCAGAGTTGATGCAATAACCAAATCTTTTAAAAGCTGGTCACTATGTGAAAAATTAACATTCGGTTTTCTTTGCATGTCTAGGAGTAAAAAAAGAGAGATATGAAAGAAAAACTGACTTCCCATTTGAGAAACGCTTCAGTGGTGTAAAATTGAAACCAATAACAAGGAATATCTCGGAAACGTTTAGTTTACAAAAACAATGCATAGGTATGACATAAATTGTTGTTTTAACGAACTCTACATTTTGGTAAGTTTTTGTCTATCTCTTAGGTTCATCAGTTATTCAAGACATTCAGAATGAAGGGAACTTCAGAATAAATCAAAACATTTTCCATATAAATGGTAGTTTGGGAACGGAGGATTTATCTGAAAACCTTGGCATCCTTGGAAAATTCTGAACTTAAATATCGATTTTTTGCTTTTGATTTACGTTGTTTACAGACATACACACAGACACACACTCGGAAATTTTTCTAATTTTTTTTTTTATTCGGGGGACGTCAAAATATATATTTCCGGTATATCTCGATATCAAATTTTGGGTGGAATACAATACATTCTCTATACACTGTGAACATAGTACGTGACAAGAAACTAAAATTGCTAGATAAATACAGTTTTTCATACAGCCCCCTTAAATTACACTTCCGCAGATATAGATGGACGTATTACAGAAAATCAGTACCCGCAAAGGAAAATAAATAAAACAGAATTACAAATGCTTTAAAAAGATTGCATTTTGGGTTGATTACAACTGATTCACCTAGCACAGTACGGAGAATCCACACTGTAAACTGGAAGAGCCCATGTGGGAAGCAAAGTTTCTCTCTCCCTCATCTGTTTGACTTGGGCTTCCTTGGTTTACGACTTGCTTACAGCAAACAAGTGTTCCTGTCGTATCGGATTTCCAGCGAGATACGTAACCGCCAGGTTTTCATTTGGAAGTGCCTTCGCTTTGAATCAACTGTCGTATTGTCGAATTTAAATTTTACTGTCGTATTGTCGAATTTAAATTTTAGAATACATACAGATTGTATCTAATAATTAGTATTTTACTGCGTTACTTTAGATTGCTATGTTGTTAGTTACTACAGAGTTATTAAAGATAACCGATAGCTTAGTTCAGTGGAATAGACAAGGGTGGCTCAACTGGCTGAAACTCTCTCGCCCTCCTCCATTCTGTATTTTTACTTTCTCTATAGTACTATGTACATAGTGTATAGAAAAGGTATTGCACTCCACCAAAAAATTCGATACCGAGATTTCACCGGAAATATATGTTTTAGGGTCCCTTTTATCTAAAAAAAGCATTATCGGAAAAAGGTCCATGTGTGTGTGTCCATATGTCTGTGAACACGATAACTCAAAAACGAAAAGTCAGTAAAATACCAAACTTGGTATTTAAGTTTAGTATCTTCCAGGGATGCGACACGAAGATTTTGAGAAAAATCCCTCCAATTCCAACTATCCTTTACATGGAAATTTTTTCGAACATTTTGACTCTCTCAAAAATGGCTCTAACGATTTTGATTAAAATATCGGATATTAAAGCTATTTACCTGACAAATAAAATGTATATCTTGGATTTTCTGGGAGTAGCCTCTGAAGAGTACTTTATTCTGGATGAATTTTTCGGAATTTTGGCTAATTCCAAGAGATGGAAAAAAACTTACTACCTACATGAAAAATGTAGAGCACGCTAAAACATACAATTTATGCTATATACATTTTTTTCGTGGAGTTAATCGTTTATGAGACATTCCCTATTTTTGGTTTCTGCTTTGAAAAACTTGTACTTTTCTCATACAGGAAATTGTCAACTGCTGTCCATACAAACAAAGGAACTTCAGTGACATAGCAACCAGCTTTTGACTATCACTTTAACCTTATTTCGCTCCTACTTACAAGGAAGCAAGTAATAAGACTATTTCTGCTTTTTTTTCTGATTAGCATGAAGTATATAGCAGTATAAACTTTTTAAGAATATTTTGTTGCAGAGATGTAGAGAAAGTCATGTGAATGGAACACATCAGATTTTTACTTTTTCTACACGCAGGGAGAGTAGGTATTGCATTCCATCAAACATCCTATGTCGTGATTTCACGGGAAATATATTTTGAAGTCCTCTAAATAAGAAATTTTATGTGTTCCATTCACATGACTTTCTCTTCATTTCTGTAACAAAATAGTGTTAGTAAGTTTATTCTTATCTCTACTTCATGCTAATCAAGATAAACAATACAGTCTTATTACTTAGTTCCTTATAAGTAGGAGGGAAATAAGGGAATACACACGACGTTTAATATTTTGAAATGTGGTTGCTATGGGATTGAAATCCGTTTCTTTGCGTGGCCAGGAATTGACCAGTTCCCGTATGCGAAAAGTTAAGTGTATTTAAAACTGAAACAAATAACAAGAAATATCTCGAAAACATCAACTCCACGAAAGAAATGTATAGGATACAAATTATGTATTTTAACGAGATCTACATATTTTGTGTAGTCAGTTTTTGTCTTTCTCTTACGATTTACCAGTTATACAAAATTCAGGAAAAAATCATCCAGAATAAAGAAATCTTAAGAGACTATTCCCAGGAAATTCAAGATATACGTATATTTTATATTACATTTAAATATCTTAAAAATAATAAATTTTAACCAAAATTGTTAAGAGTCATTTTTGAGAAAACCAAAATTTTCGAATTTTTTTCCATATAAAGGGTAGTTGGGGTGGGGATTTTCTTGAAAATCTTAATGTCGCATCCTTGGAAGATACCGAACTTAAATACATAGTTTGGTAAGAAACGGACTTTTCGTTTTTGAACTATGCTGCCCCCCCCCACACACACACACACACACACACACGCATACACACATGGGAATTTTTCTAAAAAAAAATCTTTTAGATTCAGGGAGTCTCAAAACATGTATTCCAGTGAAATCTCGGTATCAAATTTTTGGGTGTAATACAATACCTTCTCTATACACTATGTTAATGATATGTGTAGAGAAAATAAAAATTAGAATAAGGTACTGTGCGCACGTGTGTGTGTGTGTGTGTGGACAGCATAACTAAAAATCTGATGTGTTCAATTCACATGACTTTCTCTACACCGCTGTAACAAATTATTGTTAAAAACATATTCTTCTATTTGCTTTATGTAATCGAGATAAATATTAGCAGAAATTTTCTTAATTACTTGCTTCCTTGTAAGTAGAGGAAAATAAGGGAATACATTGGGCAAAAACGAATGTCAAATCTCTTTAAATTTGGCTGCCATGTGGTTGAAATCCGTTTCTATGCAGGGCCGGGTGTTGACAACTTTTCGTGTGAGAAAAGTTTAAGTATTTTATATCTGAAACAAATAACCTTTCCCCGCCCCACTAAAAAAATGTATATTACATAGATTGTATGTTTTTAACGTGATCTACATTTTCTGTATAGTAAGTTTTTGTCTATCTCTTGCGGTTATCAGTTATGCAAAATTTAGCAAAATTCATTTAGATTGAAGAGTTGTTCAGAGAATGCTCAGGAAATTCAAAATCTACTTTTTATTTTTCATGGAAATATATTTAATGTACATGTTTTAATTAAGATCGTTATAGCCATTTTGGAGAAAATACAAATACGAGTTACCTTAAATCTCATTCATTTAACTTGTTCTTTTAAATGATATGTTTTAAATGTGAGGGTATTGGATCTCGGGCATAAGAACAGTTTATATGTGGAGGTACGGCTGCTTTAGAAAACAGATCTACTCTCTCGTCACCTTCATTCCCTGTGTGGCCCCGAATTTGTTAGAAATGATATATTTGTTACATTCTAGTATGGTCGGCTTAATATCAATGGCAATTAGATGACGATTATATTGATCCGCCAAGGCCGAAATTGAGAATCACAAAATATATGCATCTATACTATACGTACTCTGTATACTCCATTCATTTGCTTTCTGCGTATTTGCAAATAATATGTATATAAAGATTACTAAAGTTCGTCCATTTATATATTACAGGCAAAGAGATGGTGGACTATATTGCTGACTACCTACAAAATATCAGAGATCGACGAGTGTATCCCTCTGTCGCTCCTGGGTACCTCAGGAATCTGGTGCCTGATTCCGCTCCTGTGGAACCTGAACCTTGGGACGTTATCTTCGACGATGTGGAGCGTGTCATCATGCCGGGGGTAAGGTTACTTCATTTACTTGATCTGATAATTTCGAGAGTGTTGGGCATCTCGGCGCCTAATCTAGTTTTTTATTGCATGATTCTTCAGTTCACGGGGACTAAAGTAAGAGTTTTATACACAGATTAGCTGTAGAATAATTTCATCTGAAATTATACTCCATCCAGGCTTACTTCACCGGTAATGTAAGCAAAAGCAACAGTTTGCAATGGCTATGATTGGTTGCTGAACGTTTTACCGCTTTTCTCCATCACAAAATAGTTCTCTTAAATTGCCGAGTAAGCACAGAAATATCGTATTACATTATACAATGTTGTCTAAATAATATAGTATGAAAGATTAAGGGACAAAATTTACTGATCATTTAATCATTATTTCTTTATGTAACAATGCGTATCCATTATGCAGTTTGTTTCTAACGGTTGTTTCTAGTCAACAAGTAATGGCGGAAAAATGTAATACCAATGTAGTGAAACATAAGCAAGGAAAGAATTATTCCTAGTGTATATATAATACATTTTATGAAAAGTATCTTACCATTTCATTAAACAATGTTCTTAGCTAAACTGTAGAATTTGCTGGTGTTTCCAAAAGCAGCATAAGATGTGCAAAACTTTTAAATTAGCCAAGGTGTGACATCTTGTGCCAGGCAGCTTTACAAGTGACAGCCGAAAATGCAGTGAATGTGTGTCATACACTGTTCGGGAAGGTAAACAGAATGAGATTTGGAGGAAATGGTGGACATTGTCGTTGGCCCACTAATTATCAATCTCTGTGATGATTCAGACAATTCGGTTGTAACTGCAACAAATAAATGACTCGCGTCATGAAGGAGTGGGGCCAGTTCCATCTTCGGATTAGCTCTTCTGGTAAGTCACTGCATTATGATTTATGACATATATTAAAGAAATATGCAGTGTATGGTTATGTGTATGTGAATGCTAAAATCCACAACAAACAAAAAATCTGCTGGAGTGATGTACGTATGCAATACTTCAGCAAACTTTCAAAACAACATGTATGCATTTGATAATTTTACAAGAGAGTTTCACTTTTCGTACTGAATATATAACGGCTTCTCTACCTGTTTTATTGTGTTTTATTTATTGTGAACTTAATAGAGTAATACTCATCTGTGAACAATGAAAGTAGGTAGCTATTTCTTTTCGTACCAAAGGTAGCTATGCGATTTTACAATTGTACTTAGCACCACGTGGTGTGAGCACGTGTGTTCGCAGAAGAACATTCTGATTTGTTTACATCGCCGCTGAAGTACGTAAGGACAGATAATATAAATTACATATGTCGATACCAGTTTATATAAGTATGGTCGTCTCCTTAGCGCGGTGGTAGCGCGGCTTCTTGCTAAGCGACCTGGGTTCGATTGCTGAAACTAGTGTGGGGATTTTTCCCACGCTGGGAGAACTGCACTCCGCCTCGTGAGGTCCCTGGGAGGCCAATTCAGGGGCTACTTGATCGAGAAGTAGCGGTTTCAGGTTGAGGACCGCATTAACCGGCCGGGAGGCACTCGAGGTGTTGACTACGTCTCACCCTCCAATATTGCAATCCATCCATGACGCCAATGCTGGGTCGAGATAGGGGACGCAGGGACCGGGCAGTAGGCCCTGGCCCCTTTTGGGCTGTAGTGCCAGGAGTTTAAGTTGTTTATATAAGTATCTGCAATAGGTACAGAGTGAGGTGATACTGTGGTGCAACTCGTATTCGGGATGTGCACTGGTAAAAATTAACTAAGTAACCTAAATACAAAATCCCAGAAGGGACCTTAATGTATAAAGCGTAATTTAAGGCCTAATCAAGAATAGAGTTTCTTTCATGTGGTAAGCAAATATAAAAGCTGTTAAAATGTCATAATTTATTAACATGCTGAATCCAGTATACGATGATGATCACATAGCATTGGATCATGGGAAACTAAGAAGAAAACCACACATGTTATAGTGGAATTAATAGCTTAGGTAAACTTTAATGAATAAATTGGCAAAGATGCAGAATGATGATGTGGTCTGGATCATTAAAAACATGCCATTCTGTTCGTTCGAAGTAAGAGCAGCAACACAATATTCTGTAGAAATTAATACAATTTGACAGGATTGTTAATATTATTAACATTAAATATTTTAATAGTTTAAAAATAAAACATTGGTCTTGTAAACCAAAATTAAGTCTGACTTTTAAAACTTCAAAGGAAATAAATTGTTATCATTAATTTCCAAAAAGTATACTTTACTTTTAACTACTCGTGCAATATGTCAACTAGCAAATGGTCAATAAGCAACTGTGAGGGAAAAAATGGAATTTTATGTGTAAATAAAAACAATTTAAAGAGCTCCATTTCCAAAAGATACTTGGGAGAAGGTAAAACTGTCAACAAATAATGAAAAGGCTATATATCAGACAACCCAATTACTTGAAACAAAAAGCAACAAGCGATACCTCTTCAGAAGAACATTGAAGTGAGGGAAAGGAGGAGATAGGCAAACGCACTGAATACTGTTAGGTTGAATACTGCGATTGAAAAACTGCGGATGCTGATTCTGCAGATGATGGAATGGTTGAGGAAAGGTGTGTATGGTGACATCTACAACTTCCCTCAAACTGCTTTTGATAAAGCCCTTGACAAAGAACAGATTTAAGAGGAAATCGAAAGTGGTGAGGATGAGGAAAAGAGGAAACAGAGAATGTTGAAATAGAGAAGGAAGTTGAAAAGGAGTTGGAAACTGCGGAACCGAAATGTGACATGGCAAGTGATAATGATGAACACAACTCTGATATAGAAGAGGAAGATGAATCTTCTGAAGTATCATACGTGAACAACAGTGACTTTGAGATATCTGAGGCATCTGCTATTGAGACTGCAATACAGCAATATAAAAATCGTGATACACAACCACAAGTCAAGAAGCAGCAGAAACCTCCGAAGGTGCTAAGGCATGAGAAAATCTCATATCGAAATAGAGTATGAAGACAAGCCAAGCTAGTGCTAAACAGAAAATGATGAGTTTTTGGATTCGCAATAAAGACGTTGTACATTACATTTCTATAAAATCTTATGTTCTCCATTCACATGACTTTCTCTACCCGTTCTACAAACGAGTTATTCTTACAAAAGAGTATTCTTTTATCCACATCATGCTAATCGAGATAAACATTAGCAGAAATTGTCTTATCACACGATTCCTTGTAAGCAAAAGGGATATATGGGAGCACACTAGGCTAAAGTGATAGTCAAATCTCTTAGAAGCTGGTCGCTATGTGAACAATTGAAGTTTAGTTCGCTTTGCAAGGACAGCAGTAAACAAAAGAGAGATGAAAGGAAACGTAACCTATTTGATATAAGTTACGTAGTTTAAAATTGAAACCAATAACATTGAATATCTTGATAAGGATCAAGTTTACAACATATGTATATGACATAAATGGTGTGTTTTAACAAGATCTACATTTTTTTCGCAGTAAGTTTTTGTCTATTTCTTACAGTTTACTAGTTATGCAAAATTCATGCAAAATGAACAGGTCTTCAGAAACTATTCCCAGAAAATTCAAGATGTGCATTTTATAATTTATGTAAATATCTATAATATACGGTATTTTATTCAAAATCGTTAGAAATTTTTGAAAAAAATAAAATTTTGGGGGTATTTTACTAAAAAAAAGCTTCTTGTCGCATCCTTGGAAGATAGTAAACTTAAATAGCAACCTTGGTATGTAATGATTTTTTTTTTTAGTTTTTGAACTATTCTGTCCACAGACACATATGGATCTTTTTCTAAACCTTTTTTTGGACTCAGGGGACCTCAGAACGTGTATTTCCGATGAAATCTCGGTATCGAATTGTTGGGTGAAATACAATACCTACCTTCTCTATACCCTATTTAATAGCATGTGCAGAGAAAATAATAAAATACTGTTTAAATACAATGTCTTAAGTTTATCTTCTTTATCTACAAAAGTAGTGAACAAGAATTAATTTAGTGAAATTATATAATCTTTGTATCTGAATTTACGTAAGTTTGTACAATGGGCAATATTGACGGTTCGCTTATAATTGTACAAATGGAGGATTCTCCCGGAATAGCTGTAGGTAATAAAAGGTGTACATAGTTCAACTTAACAAAGTGAGACCTCAATTTTGCGCCTTCAAATTGCCCATAATTGGCTTTCCTGGTTGACACTGTTGAAGAGTGCATGCCCCAGCAGGACTACACCTATACATTTCCTACTGTATGTCTCTGGCGAGTCCAGAGTCATCGAAAAGGACGCTTTCCATTTTTACCATCAGAGGGCAACGCATTCTTCAGACGATGGCTTTCCTTTGTGGAGATGATGTTTGGAGAGTCGGAATATGATTTGAGACATGAATCTCTGCATCTTGCTGGTTAATACTGTAGGAAGGGGTGAAAACGGTGCAAATGTCGTGAGTTCGATTCTCTTGGCCAGCCTTCCTGACCCATGGGTTTTTTTCGATGTTTCCCCGGCGTCAGCAAGTTAATGTTGGGAAGATTCATTACATCCCCTGAATTTCCTGTCCATCAAATCCTGTTCCCGCTACTTCCTTGCCATCTGTTTCAATGTTGTAGAAACAGACGACGACAGCGTTCGACGCGTTGCCGCTGGATGGAGGATTGTGCACTATAAAGCCGCAAAGGCTCCAAGAGCATAAGTGTTATGCTTTGCCCCAATGACTGCGGACACCATCCGTGGGTAGTCCTAATCCTAACCCATACCCAAATACCGTTTCATTACTGTGATGCCCCGAAGGAGTTAAGCTAGGGCTATGCTGGTCAAACGTATTCTGTATTTCGAGAGAAGTCATATGGATAAAAAATTGATTTGTTCCTTCACATGGCTTCCTCTAACAGTTCTTCAAACAAACTATTCTTACAAAAGAATATTCTTTTTTCTATGTACATCATGATAATCAAGTGAAACATTAGCAGAAATTGCCTTACTACTTGGTTTCTTGTAAGTAGAAGGGAAGTAAGGGAATACGCTAGGCCAAAACATGTCAGATCTTTTAAAAGCTGGTCGCTATCTTAAACAATTAACATTCAGTTTTCTTTACATGGCCGGAAGTAAAACAAAATAAATATGAAGCGATATGTGGCTTCCCATTTGAGAAACGTTTAAAATTGAAACTAACAAATAGGAATACCTCGGAAATGGATAACTTTACAAAAATGTATATGACATACATTGGGTGTTTGAACAAGATTCCCAAAAAATTTAAGATATACGCTTCTTTTGTCATGTAAATATCTTAAAGACTTCTTTTTATAGTAGGCTTACCCTCCCTTTATGTAGGATTGACACCCTCCTAGGACTTACAAGCTGGTGCCTAGGGGTCAGAAGCATTTCGGGGAACTAACGACACCTAATCCTCGAATGGAGAACCTGGAACGAGTAGTCGGCCCGTAGCCAGACATGAGCGTGAGGAAGTGGGGGGATATGACATGCAAGCGAGATGGATGATAGGAAAGATGATGATGGAGCAATTCGTGGAATGAGTGGGGAGAATCAGCAGAATCTGAAGAAAACCCGCCCAGACGTCGTTTTGTCCACCACAAATCTCTGTCGCTCTCCGTGGTGTAATGGCTACCATGCTAACTTCATATAGCCAAGGTCGCGGGTTCAAACCCGGCGGAGGACGATGGATTTTTTTCGGGTGTAAAAATCCTTAGCATGGCTTCCTTCGGAAGGGAAGTAAAGCCGTTGGTCCCGTGTCGTAGATTTACGTCACGTAAAAGAACCTCAAGCCTGATAGAGAGGCCTCTGAGCAAAATTAAGCGGTCTTTCACATACCAATATAGAATGGGACGCTGAGAACCACAGCAGTTAAAGAGCGTCCATAAATAACGCGCCATTTCCATTTTTCCACCACAAATCTCACATGCGGGTGCTTGGGATCGATTCCGGGCCGCCTAGGTGGGAGGCAAGCGGTCTAATCACTCGGCCATCGGCGCCACCACGAAAAATATGTATTTTAATAAAAAAAAACGTGGAGCCATTTTTGAGAACATCAATATTTTCTAAAAATATTCTATGTTAAGGCTAGGATGGGGGATTTTGCCAAAAAATATTCTTGTCGCATCCATGGAAGATACTGAACTTAAATACGAAATTTGGTATTTAGCCGACTTTTCATTTTTGAGTTATCATGTTCACAGACACACGGATTTTTTCTTCTAAAAATACTTCCTTTTTTTTTTTTTTTTTGTATTTATTCTAAGGTCCTCCGGTGAACACCTAGAATCGAATTTCTGGATGAAATGCAATAACTTCTCTACCTAAGTACCTATTAGTTATCAGAGAAAGTAAAATAGTGAAAAAGTTTGGAATTAGCACTCATTCTAAAATTGAAACCTTTCAGAAAGAGCATTTACCTAAGTATTGCATAAAGATTTAATTTTTTAGTAGTATCATTTCTCCAATTCACAAACAAAAGTTACAGTTGATATATAGTACATAAACATTCTAAACATAATGTTACAGATGGTCATTTTACATCCCAAAATATAAACGAATGACATTTATTATTTTTTATTATTTTCTACGAGAAATGTAGCATATTTAAACATCGATTTCATTATCGAATGCAAAATGCTGATATCTCGGAAGGTACTAATTTCAGAGCACTATTCAGTAGATATTTTTGTTTTTATTTAGATGCCGTCTATGACCTCCAATTATTAATTATTTTTATAACCCTCAGTTTAAGACAGAAGCAATTGTCAACAGATTTACAATTTTGCAGAACGCAAAATGGAAGTTTACAATACTTTTGTGCCTATCGACGAATTTCTCAATGTCGCTATATTAACCGAGTATAGAAAGAAATAACGAAATTACCGGAAGCTGGGGAAACACGAGGGAGTAATCTTGTTTCCGAACATTGTTTCCAAAAGAGAAGTAACTCGCGTCCCTAAATGTGGGAGTGTTATAGGAGGACATGCAAAAGGCGGAATCCAAGTAGCTGGTGTTGCTCTTTCTCTATAAATGGATGACTGAGCTTTCTTCGATCACAGGGGATTTCCTATTCAAGCGTGTGCCAATGTGCTCAATGTGGGCATGCGCACTTCTCAGGGTTTTATGTAATACTGATGTCCACTAGCTTTTATAAAATCACTTGATGTGTAACGCACGTTAATGAATTGAAGGATAATGATTTCAACGAGAAAATCGTTTTCAGTATACCTTTAAAGCCTTCCTTTGTGAGAACAGATTATCCCGAAAGACATTACTGTGTAAATGTTTGCCTAAACATGTTTTAAAGGGGACAGGAAGGTAACAGGAAGTGTAAAACACTACGATTTTTACTTTCTCTACATATACTATGTGTATAGTGTACAGGTAAGTATTGTATTCCACTAAAAAATCCATACCGAGATTTCACTGGAAAAATATGTTTTTGGATCCTCTGAATAAAAAAAAAGATTTTTTTTATAAAAAAAGGCGTGTTTGTGTGTATGTGGAGCATAGCTTAAAACGAAAAGACCGTTAAATACCATGTTTGACATTTAAGTTTAGTACCTTCCAAAGATATGAAACCAAGATTTTGAAGAAAACCCCAACCCCAAAATTCTGTTTACATGGAAAAAATTTCCAAAATTTTGATTTTCTCAAAATTGGTTTAACGATTTCAATTAAAATATCTTACATAAAAAATATTTACATTGCAAATAAAATGTATATATTGCATTCTCTGGGAATGGCCACTGAAGACTTTTTTATTCTGGATGAACTTTGCAGAATTTTGTATAACTGGTAAACTGTAAGAGATAGACAAAAACTTACTACACAAACATGTAGATGTCTTAAAACATAATCTATGTAATATACAGTTTTTTGTAGTGTTGATTGTTTCAGAGATATTTCTTGTTATTGGTTCCAATTTTAAACTGCGTCTTCTCTCAAATCGGACACCTTTCATTTCATCTCTCTTCTTTTATTGCTGGCCATGCAAAGCGAGCCAAACTTCAATTGTTTCAATATTTTAATAGATTTGATTATCGCTTTGGCCCAGTGTATTTTATTTTTCCCCTTCTACTTACAAGGAAGCAATTAATAAGACCATTTTCGCTAATGTTTATCTCGATTAGCATGGAAAAATAGTTTGTAAGTTGAACAGCTAAAGAAAGTCATGCGAATGGAACACATAAGATTTTCTAAATAATACTATGTACTTTTAGTGAATGAAAATAAAATGTCTCCATCTATGAAATATATTAGAAATACTAACTTTGTTTTGCACTTTCGAGCATTAATTTTTGTGACTCAAATACAATTTTTCTCAGAATTCGTTTCATCAGAATTACATTTTTGCACGCATATAACAGATGATTATAAATGCTGATGACTGAAATTATTAAATTTCCTTCAATATTTAATGTATATTGAATATATTATCAATTAAATGTGTAGAAAATAATGATTAACAATCAACAAAAAATCAGAACTATTGGAAAAGATCTGATATGCTCATTTCATATGCCTTTCTCTACCCTTTCTACAAACAAAATATTCTTACAAAAGACTATTCTTTTATCTAGTTCATGATAATCGATATAAACATTAGCAGACATTGTCTTATTGCTTGCTTCCTTCTAAGTAGTAGGGGAACAAGGGAATACGTTAGGATAAAGTAATAGTTAAATCTTTTAAAATCTGGTCGAGGTGTACAATTGAAGTTTGGTTCGCTTCGCATTGCCAGAAACAAAAGAGAAATGAAACGAAAGGTGACCCCAGTTGAGAAAAGTTACGTGCTTTAAAATTGAAACTAATACCAGGGAATATCTTAAAAATTGCTCAACTCACGACAAATATGTATATGACATAAATTAGTGTTTTAACGGGATCCATATTTCTTGTGTAGATCTAATTATAAGAAAGTTTATGTCTACCTCTTACGGTTTACTAGTTATGCAAAATTCAGCAACATACATCCATGATAAAGAAGTCTTCAGAAGCTATTCCCAGAAAATTCAAGGTGTGCGTTTTAATTGTGATGTAAATATCTTTAATATACGATATTTTAATAAAAAATCCTTGGCGTCGTTTTTGAGAAAATTAAAATTTTCGAATCTTTTTCCATGTAAAGGATAGTTTGGGTGTGGAATTTTCTTGAAAATCTTTGTATCGCATCCTTAGAAGATGCTAAAATTAAATACTAAGTTTGGTATTTAACGGTATTTTAGTTTTTAAGCTATGTTGTCCACAGACAGACAGGTGGACAGACACACACACACACTCACACTCACACACACATACTCACATTTTTCTAAAAATGCTTTTATGGACTCAGGGAACCCACCTGTAGTGTGGGGTAATTTCTGCCTCACATTCAAGAGGTCGCGAGTTAGGATTAGTTACCCGGATAGGGTCTTTTTTTCGGGGTTTTCCGTTATCCTTAGAAAACGAATGTCCAGTAACTTTAAGCTCCATGGACTTATCCATGTATGGCATCTGAAACTTTGCATTTATTACAGATAGACCATGAATCAATATGGACATGGAGGATAGGAAATTCGGGGTAGGATAAAAACCTACCCAACATTCACCTGGCGACCCGGAGAAACACCAAAAAAAACCTATGGGTCAGGTAGACCGGCCACGGGGATCGAGCCCGCGACCTCCGCAAACTAAACCACCTGAGCTAGCCTGTTCGGTGTCCGTGTCCTTCAACTCCCTCCCGCTCGCCGTCTCAAAAGTGCAAACAAGGGTCTGCCTACTTCTGCAGAGATGCCAGAAATAGCCAAATATTACACATCGTCCAGAAAGAAGAGGCTCCCTAGAGTCCGAGTCATATAAGAAAATGGCGAAATGTGTTCAAAGATACAAATAATTCTCTAAGAGTTAAAGTAAATGTGTAAATAAATAAAAATCTGATGTGTTCCATTCAGATGAATTTCTTTACAGCTCTGTAACAAATTATTGTTAAGAAGTTTATTCATCTGTTTATTTCATGATAATTGAGATAAACATTAGCAGAATTGTCCTTATTACTTGGTTCCTTGTAAGTAGAAGGGAGACAATCTAATGTGATACACTGACATGATATCCTCTAGTTGTTCGGCAAATACGAGGTACGTCCAGAAAGTAACTTCCGTTTCAATTTATCTCCGCTGCAGCCATTTTGAGATCGCTGTCAGCCACATACGCTTTGTTGTGCTTGTTTACAATGTCGGTGTTGATTGAAAATCCCGCCGCTTGTGAAATCAGATCTGTGATTCGTCTTCTGAATGCTAGGAAAGTGAAACCAATTGAAATTTATCTTCAAATTTGCGAAGTTTACGGACCAAATGCGATGAGTGATTCAATGGTGAGAAGATGGGTCCGACAGTTCAATGAAGGACGTAGTGAAGTGCTTGATGAAGAAAGAAGTGGGCGTCCATCTTTGCTTACAGAAGAACTGGTTCACGCGATTGATGACAAGATCCAGGAAAACCGCAAGTTTACAATTAGTGCTCTCGCTATGGAATTTCCCCCAAAGCTCACGATCACTAATTCATGAAATTGTTACCGAAAAACTGAAATTTCGTAAACTTTGCTCACGTTGGGTACCAAAGATTCTTACTGAGCAACACAAAACAAAACGGATGGGTAGTGCACTTCAGTTCTTAACCCGTTATGATGAAGACGGCGAAGAATTTCTGACACAGATAGTCACAGGAGATGAGACTTGGGTTTCTTACGACACCCATTAAAGTAAGTGGCAATCAATGGAATGGAGGCACACTTCATCCCCAGCAAAGATTAAGCCGAAACAAATCTTGAAACCTCAAAAATTCATGTGCACAGTGTTCTGGGACTGGAAAGACATCTTACTCATTGATTTCTTACCGCGTGGTCAAACAATCAAAGCAGATGTTTATTGCGAGACACTTAGGAAATTGCGCCACGCAATACAGAATAAGCGCCGAGGATTGCTGTCAAAAGGTGTTGTTTTTCTTCACGGCAACGCACGACCACACACTGCAAATGTGACGAAAAACCTCCTACAGGGATTTGGCTGGGACGTGTTTGACCATCCTCCTTACAGCCCTGACCTCGCTCCTAGCGACTTTCATCTGTTCTTACATCTCAAGTCTTTCCTTGGCGGTCAACACTTCAACAATGACGAAGAGCTGATAGAAAATGTTTCCAACTTTTTGAAGACACAGGCGACAAACTTCTATGAAGAAGGTATACAAAAACTTGTGCCACGCTATGACAAATGCCTGCAAAATTTCGGCAGTTATGTGGAGAAGTAGTTTAAGAGCTGTAGAATTTTGTGCAATAAATAGTTATTCTGTATCTGTACAAAATTTAATTTTATTACCAAACGGAACTTACTTTCTGGACGTACCTCGTAAACCTTTTAGTCAAAGGATTAATCTGTTATTTACATCATGCTAATGAAGATAAACATAAGCAGAATTAGTTTTATTACTAGCTTCCTTGTAAATAGAAGGGAAATATGAAAATGTACAGGCTAAAGGATTAGTCTCTTCCTTTAAAAGTCGGTCGCTATGTGAAAAAATCTGATATAATCCATTCACATGACTTTCTCTATATCTCTGTAACAAATTTTTGTTAAGGATTATGCTTCTAATTATTTCATGCTAATAGTCTTATTACTTGCTTCCCTGTAAGTAGAGGCGAAATAAGGGAATAACATAGGTTAAAGTGATAGCAGAAGATGGTTGCTATGTGACTGAAGTTCCTTTGTTTGTATGGACAGGAGCTGACAAATTCCTGTATGAGAAAAGTATAAGCTTTTCAAAGCTGAAACCAAAAACAAGGAATATGTTAAAAACAATTGACTCCATGAAAAAATGAATATGACATAAATTGTATGTTTTAATGTGCTCTACATTTTTTGTTTGCTAAGTTTTTGTCTATCTCTTACGGTTTACCAGTTACACAAAATTCCGTAAAATTCATCCAGAATAAAATAGTCTTCAGAGGCTATTCCCAGAAAAATCAAGATATACATATTATTTGTCAATGACATATCTTTAATATATGATATTTTTATCAAAATCGTATGCGCCATTTTTTAGAAAATCATTTTCGAACATTTTTCCATGTGAAGGGTAGTTGCCGGTGGGGGGATTTTCTTGAAAATATTCGTGTTACATCCTTGGAAGATACTGAACTTAAATATCAAGTTTGGTATTTAACTGTCTTTTCGTTTTTGAGCTAAGCTGCCCACAGACACACACACACACACACACACATACACACAGACTGACACACACAAGGACATTTTTATAAAAATGTTTTTTTTGGATTCAGGTGGTCTCAAAACATGTATCGAATTTTTGGTACAATGCAATACTTTCTCTATACACTCAGTACATAGTACGTATAGAGAAAGTAAAACTTGAAAGTCCAATCTCTTTCTTTGTCAGGAGTAAACAAACGAGAAACGAGAAGGAAGATGTCTTCCCGTTTGAGAGAAGTTTAAGTGGCTAACATTGAAATCAATAACCCGGAATATCTCGATAACGATTAACTCTACAAAAAATGTATATGACAAATTAATATTTTAGTGAGATTTACATATTTTGTGTAGTAAGTTTTGTATATCTTTTACGGTTTGCCAGCTATACAAAAGTCATCCAGAATGAAGAGGTATTCAGAGGATATCCGCAGAAAATTCAAGATATACATTTCATTAGTCATAAAAATGTCTTAAACATAAGGTATTTTAATCAAAGTGGTTAAAGCTAGTTTTGAGAAAATTGAAATTTCCGACAAATGTTCCATGTAAACGATAGTTTGTAACAGGAAGATTTTCTTAAAAATCTTGGTGTCGCATCCTTGGAAGATACCAAAGATAAATACCAAGTTAGGTATTTAACAGTCTTTTCGTTTTTGAGCTACGCTGTCCACGGGCACACACATATATACACACACAGTTACACACATACAAATACACGCACACACAGATATTTCTCTAATTTTTTTTAATCAGGGGGAACCAAAACATTTTTTCCGGTGAAATCTCGGTATTAAAATTTTGGGTGCATTACATATACATAGTACGTGTAGAGAAAGTAAAATTGTTATCTATTAAAGTGGGACTGCTGCAGATCTATATCTCTTATGGACGAACCACCCCTGTATAATACACATATGTGTCTTCAATATGATCATGCCCAAAGAACAGGAAGCTTTCTCGAGACCGAAAACGCCAACGGCTTTTATTTTTCGCGTTCCTGATCATAGCGTACTATGCATTTGTCTTCATTGCGTCTCTAGTAGCAAGCATAGGAAAACAAAACAGCTATGACTCCCAGCAGCTGCACGTACTTCTATTCTCAGCTTCGTCTAGGAGGTCCAAAGTTTCATATACTTTGAGAATCGCAATTGGTATCGATATCGCTTTCTGAAAAATGTTCACCGCATTGAAGTTCAAATTGACAAAACTACATTCAGACTTGCATTTCTATGTCATTGCTCCGTTTGAAAGAAACGCTGCGCGAATGCTGAACATTTATTTTCTGTTTTTAGCGATGTACAAATTGACATAATTTGTATTTTCCATCACAGCTTAATGAACATTAGAACCCTAAATGCCTTAAGTGTTCCCTTTTTACTTTCTCAACACGTACTATGTATGTAGTGTATAGAGTAGGTATTGCATTCCACACAAAAATGTGATACCGACATTTCACCGGAAATACACGTTTTAAGGTCCCATGTATCCAAAAAAAGTATTTTCAGAAAAGGTCTGAGTGTGTCCGTTTGTCTGTGAACACCATAAATCAAAAACGAAAAGTCGGTAAAATATCAAATCTAGTCTTTAATTTTAGTATCAGGGATGCGAGACGAAGTTTTTAAGAAAAATCCCTCCTCCCCAAACTACCATTGCGTGGAAAATATTTCGAAAATGTTTATTTTCTCAAAAATGGCTCTAGGGATTTTGATTAAAATCCCTTATATTTCAGATATTTATGCGACAAATAAACTGTATATCTTCGATTTTCTAGAAATATCCTCTGAAGACCTGTTTATCCTGGATGAATTTTGCGGAAGTAAGAGATAGACAAAAACTTACCAATATAAAATGTAGAGCTCGCTAAAAACATAGTTGATATTATATGCATTTTTTCCGTGGAGTTGACCTTTTTTGGGATATTCCTTGTTATTTCAGCTTTAAAATACTTATGCTTTTCTCATACTGGAATTTTCAACTCCTGTCAACTGAATTTTCAACAAAGATACTTCAATCACAAAGCAATCAGCTTTTAAAAGATTTGACTATCGATTTAGCCTAGTGTGTTCCCTTATTTTCGTTCTACTTACGAGGAAGCAGGTACTGCAATTTTTTCTGGATTAGCTTTAAGTAAATAGAAAAATATGCTTTTTAATAATAATTTGTTGCAGAGATGTAGAGAAAGTAATGTGAAGGAACACATCAGATTTTTACTCTCTCTACACGTACTATGAACATAATATTCCACCCAAAAACTTAAAAAGTTTACTATCATCCAGAACTGTGACACGAAGGTTTTGAGAAAAATACCCACAACCCAAACTACCCTTTATATGGAAAAAAATGCAATAATTTTGATTTGCTCAAAAATAGCTCTAACGATTTCGATTAAAATACCGTATATTAAAAATATTTATTTGGCAGATAAAATGTATATCTTGAATTTTCTAGGGATAGACACTAAAGACCTCTTTATTCCGAATGAATTTTGCCGAATTTTGTGTAACTGGTAAACCGAAAGAGATAAACAGAATTTTACTATACAAAAATGTAGATCATGTTAAAACATACAATTTATGCCATGTACGTTTTTTTCGTGGAGTTTAGCATTTCTGAGATATCCTTTGTTATTGTTTCAGATTTAAAATACTTAAACTTATCTTTGACGGTAAGTTTTAAAGTAAAGAAACGGATTTCAACCACATGGCAACCAGCTTTTAAAAGATTTGACTATCGTTTTAGCCTTATTTTCTTTAAAGAAAGCAAGTAATTAAGAAATGTCTGCTCATCTTTATCTCGATTATCTTAAAGTAAACAGAAGAATATGCTTTTTAAAAATAATTTGTTACAGCAATGTAGAGATAGTCATGTGAATGGAACACATCAGATTTTTCTCTTATCGTTCTGGTTCCCATTTCCTATTTATTTCTGTTAAAGTTGGATAACTTTGAATTATAAAATTGAAGTTAGAATTGATACTTTCTGCTCCCGGTGATTGTACATTGTGTATTTTATTTCCCTGTTCCGATCCTGTTTTGATTCGTGTTTCCGTTGTGCACCAGGCTTAACATTGGCAGCAAAAAAAGTTTTTGATAGACAATTCGGAAGCGTATTATACAAGAAAATGTGTTGTAAAGAAACAAAGTGAAACAATAAAAGAAGACATAGCAGATTCAGTAATTATTTCAATCACCAATTCTATCAAAAATCTCATTCAGCCTCCCCATCATTACAATCGGAAAGTGAATGTGAATATACACTTACCTAGCTCAACCAGGAGGTGGAGCCGAGTTAACGTGTGAGGTCATGATTTTTTTTTTTTTTTTTTTGCTAGGTAAACGCTCCATTCTCGAATATCCTGTCCCTTCATAGCGTTCTATATTCATTTGCATCATCATGTACCCTGTTGGTTTCATTCATGGCTGGAAAAAATATACTACCGTAATTCTCGCCTTTCCCCTTCTTCGACTCGTTGCCGGAGTATAAGGATCGTCCCTTGGAAACATTTGACCCTATGCCGTGTGGGATTCCCGGTGTATCTCTCAGGCTGTTGGGGAGTCTCAATCTTCTAAGTGTATGAGCCCTGTCATTTCTGTACCGTCGTTCCTGGTTCGGGCCTCCCGATATCTCCTCTCATCTCATCCCTCCCTTCTTAGAGCGCTTCCTCATAGGTCATAGGTCAAAAACTGCACTGGTCCGGTCCCGAGTCCCCTCCGAACGTATTCTATCCTGTATCTAGTTAGGGTACAACCGATTGCATGGAACCGTGCCAATAAAATGCACAGTGGTTTATAGTTGGTAAGGAAATAGTAAATAATTTCTGTCATATTCAGTTCCAACTCTTACCTAGTTTTAGCACTCTACCTAAAGTTTGTCTTACTTTGCTTTTGAATGTGGAAACTATCTGGTCTGACCAGGAATTGAACCAATAGGAGGCGGGCTCATACAGGGGCCGTAGAGAACCTCCGTTGGAACAATGGCTTCCATTCACTCAAGTGAAATGTTTCCATACAACTCCCTTTTCATCGTTCGTTTAGCCCTGGCCTTTATTCAGCCCTAGTAGGTCATAGGGGTTCCAAAGATTTCATAGTCTTCATATCGACGTTTTTATTTAGTTACATTTTACTTTTTATACCAAAATTCAACGTGATCCTTAATGGTACTTCGCTATTAAGATGATATGTATTAGTATGTAATGGTTAAATTGGTTATCACAATTATGAACAGCTTCATTCCATTTTGGATCACTGGTATATACGTGAGTATATGCCAGTAGGTTTTGCGAAGTTATTGCTGAATAGTTTATTCGGTTTTCTCTAATAGTTTGTAAATTATCATTTTATAAATTGAGTTCGACTAAAAATGAATTTTACTGGTGAACATTTCCGAACTATGATACGAGGAGCATCCAGAAAGTAAGTCCCGATGACCGATAAAGAGAACAAAATCATCGCTAAGTAAGAAATATTTATTGATATAATTACATAGACTCACTGACTACTTTTCAACATATTCACCACCATTATTGAGGCATTTATCGTAACGGTGCACCTTTAATTGTATGCCCAGGTCATAGGATTCTGCCGCCAATGTCCGCAGCCACGAAGTCACTTCATTCTGCACCTCAGCGTCACTGTGAAAACGTTTTTCTGCTAGAAAACGCTTCATGAGACGGAAGGAATGAAAGTCACTTGGAGCGAGGTCGGGTCTGTAGGGTGAATGTTCGAAGACCTCCCATCCAAACTTATTCAACACATTTCGTGTGGCGTTGGCTGTATGGGGTTTTGCATTGTCATGCACAAGCGTAATGCCTGTTGTCAACATTCCACATCTCTTGTTCTGGATTGCCCCCCTGAGTTTATGCAACGTCTGGCAATATCGATCAGCATTTACGGTCTCCCCTCGTGGTAAAAATTCGCACAAGACGACAGCACGTCGATCCCAGAAGGCAATGTACATAATTTTTTTTTTTTTGACAGAGATTGTCTGCTTGAATTTGATCTTCACAAGTGAACCACTATGCCACCAATGCATTGATTGTTATTTTGTCTGTGGTGTGGCATGCGACACTCATGTTTCATCCCCACTGACAATATTGTCGAGAAACTTGTCACCTTCCGCTGTAGGAATGTTAATGCTGCGGCCAGACGTTTGGTTTTGTGTTTATCTGTCAGTTGTTTGGGCACCCATCTTCACACACTCTGTGAAAACCAAGCCACCGGGAGACAATTCTGTGCACAAGCGAGTGAGACATCTGGGGAAACTGACAAGGGAGTCTGAAATTGCGAAGCGCCGGTTCTGCACAATTGCTTATCGCACACTTTCCAACACTTCTGGCGTCAACAGGGATGGTCGGCCATTACGGTCTTAGTCGTGAATATTGTTCTTCCTTCCGTGAATTGCCTACACCATCGTCTTATCATACTGTCACACATAATGTCCTGTCCATACACGTGACACACAATTGACGTGAATCTATGCTGGAGATTGCTTTTGAGCATGCAAAAATCGGATGACTGAACGAACCTTGCATGTGGCGGGAGACAATATTGGAGCACCAATTTTCTACTAGGACAGAGCGGTAAACACTGCCGTCACAAAACTGAAACTTTACTACAATGTTACCATACACTTTCTTTCTTCTCCTGCGTACGCGCATTCCTATCCGACTGGTGGTGCCATCTCTGGACACGATCGGTGCTTACTTTCTGGATGCACCTCGTATTTTACAATTTTAAATCGTCTTTGATAACACATAAACAATGTGAAGGTCGGTTTAGAAATGCATCTGGGGAAGAAGCTCCATCTACAGCAACAACTTATAATAGGTACAGCGAATTCAGAACAGATTTTTTTTTCTTAGTGATGAAAGCAAGCTCAAGAACAACTGTTACTGATGAAAACATTGCCACTGTGCTGGTTATGCTTGGAGAAAAACGAAGTGCATCTTATTCAGGAAGTATTAGGCATCCGTATGAGTCAAATCCAAAAAAAAAAAAATTACATCAGCAGTTCAGACATGAGAAAATTTTGTTGTCATAAACTGACTCCCGATCAAAAACAAGAACGCATTGCTTGATAGGGAGGGGGAGCTTCAGACAGCACTTCAAATTTGGTTTGGAATATTGTTACTGGTGATTAATGTTGATTTATTGTTTTGAACTTGAAAAGAAAAATCAGTCGGCTCAATGGGTCTTTCGAACAGAATCTAAAGCCTGCAGAAGTTCGAAGATTTAAAGGTGTTGCTAAGAAGATGGTTGCTAGGTTTTTTTTTTTTTTCTTTTTTTTTTGATTTCGTCAAATAGTCATATTGCTACTAGAGTATTAGAAGAGAGTCGTTATAAGACCATTTCTACTAATGCTTATCCCGATTACCTTGAATTAGATGAATACGCTATAAAGAATAATTTGTTAAAGAGATATAGAGGTGAATGGAATACATTAGATTTTTACTCTCTCTGGCGCATTTGTGCATACTATGTACACAGTAGATAGAGAAGATGCTGTATTCCACCCAAAACTCGACACCGAGTTTCACCGAAAATATATGTTCTAAGGTCCTCTGAATAAAATAAAACATTCTTAGAAAAAGGTCCATGAGTGTCTGTGGGCAGCATAACTCAAAAGCGAAAAGTCCGTTATATAACAAACTCGGTGTTTAAATTATCTTCCTAAGAATGTGACACGAAGATTTTCAGAAAAAGTCCCCACCCCAGCTACCCTTTATATGGAACATCTCTCGAAAATTTTGATTTTATGAAAAGTGGCTCTAAAGATTTTGATTATAATATCACATGTTTAAGATATTTTTCTGAGTAATGAAATGTATATCTTGAATTTTCTGGGAGTAGCCTCGGAAGACCACTTTATGCTGAATGCCTTTTGTATAACTAACTACTTAAACTACTTAAACTTTTCTCAAACGGGAAGCCATCTTTCGTTTCGTTTCTCTTTTGTTTGACTCCTGGCAAGCAAAGAGAACCAAATTTCAATTGTTTCACATAGCGACCAGCTTTTAAAGTATTTGACTATCGCTTTAGCCTGGTGTTTTCTCTTATTTTCCTTCCACAAGTAAAAAGACCAATTATGGTAATATTTATCTGGATTAGCATGACGTAGATAAAAGGGTATTTTGTAAAAAAAGGTTTGTATTCGGGACAGATAGAGAAATTTTTTGAATGGAATGTATAATCTTTTTTTCTTTCTTTTTAATCTTGATTATTATTCTATGCACTATATTAGCACGATAGGTTTGTGAACCTGTCCAATTAATAGAGATCAGTGAACGCATACTGCTGCAATACATAAAATCATTCATTCATATAACCAGAGTAGCAGAAGTACACATTTCTCCGGACTTCCTTGAGTGTTGTTACGACAAACGCTACACAGCTTCTCACAAATGCGCCTTTCCTTACACCTAGCGCACATTCCACTCGGTTAGACCGATAACTTGATCGGCGCCCACAATATTAAACTTTCTCTCCTTTTCACACAGCATCAGCTGTCTCCACAAGCCATGCTTAGATTCTCCCATTTCACAACAAAATAAATTCGAGAACAGTCTGTCCAAAGGCGGCATTCTTACACTAGACCATGCAACCGTTGTAGTTTGCTTAGATTTCTGAAGCAAAATATATCAGGAGCTACTCTGGCTCCGATTTTATTTTGCTCGATAATGCAAATTTTTAGAAAATCAAACAGGGAATAGCTTTTAAATTGTTAGGTGATGATATTTATTTTCCAAATATTCCCTATAACATCAATGTATTTTTGTCTCAGATGAAATCCGCTTTTTTTTTTTTTTTTTTTTTTTTTAGTATCCTTATTTATTTATTTATTTATTTATTTATTTATTTTTTGCGATTCTTTATACTTTAATGTACTGAACATTTGTATAAGCGCTTTTATTTGGGGACCAAAATATATTTAACATACATAAACAATGTTATATATTTACACAAATATATAAAATAACTATGTAATATACACACACTTCCATTATTGGCAACGAATAAATGATCAAATTAATAATCAGCAAAAATTATAAGATTCATCTAACCAAGAATACGTCTTTGTTCGGAGCATGCAGAAACCTATATAGAATGAAATAAACGAGTTCCATGAACAAAAGAGGGGTGGATGCTACCCTTTTTTTTAGGGTTGACTTTTTTTATTTTTTGGGTGGGGGAAGGTGAAAAGGAGAGAGGAGGATCCAGTAGAAAAGGTGGGACCAAGGGAGTGTTATTTGTATTACTACTTTTTACTTTCTCTTTTCGTACTATGTACATAGTGTATAGAGAAGGTATTGCATTGTACCCAAAATTCGATACCAAGATTTCACCGGAAGTACATGTATTGAGACCACCTGAATCCACCTGAATCCAAAAAAAGCATTTTTAGAACAATTTCCGTGTGTGTCTGTCTGTCTGTCTGTGTGTATGTGTGTGTGTGTCTGTGTGTCTGTGGGCAGCATAGCTCAAAAACGAAAAGACCGTTAAATAACAAACTTGCTATTTAAGTTCCATATCTTCCAAGGATGAGACACGAAGATGTTCAAGAAAATCCCCACAACCCCAACTACCATGCACGTGGAGAAAATTTCGAAAATTTTGATTTTCTAAAAAATGGCTCTAACGAGTTATATTAAAATATAATATATTAAAGATATATACTTTATATACAAATAATATGTATATCTTGAATTTTTTGGGAATAGCCTCTGAAGACTACTTTATTCTGCATGCATTTTACGGAAGTTTGTGTAACTGGTAAACCGTAAGAAATAGACAAAAACTTACCCCACAAAAAATGTAGAACACATTAAAACACAGAATTTATGTTATATACATTTTTTTTCGTAGAGTTGATCGTTTTCGAGATATTCCTTGTTTTTGGTTTCAGCTTTAAAACTTATAATTTTCTCATACAGGAATTTAACAATTGCTGTCCATACAAACAAAGGAACTTCAGTCATATAGCAACCATCTTTCGCTATCACTTTAACCTATGTTTCTCCCTTATTTCGCTCCTACTTACAGGGAAGCAAGTAATAGGACTATTTCTGCTAATTTTTTCTCACTTAGCATGGAGTAAATAGAAGCATAAACTTTTTAACAATAATTTGTTGCAGAGATATAGAGAAAGTTCATGTGAATGGATAAGATTTACATCAGATTTTTTATATTTATTTCATGTCATTTTATGCCCTTAGAGCGGTGATACCACTCTTCCTGAAGCACTTCTCACTTCTTTATATGGCTGTTCTTTTCTATCATGCCTCCTTTAGCCTAAAGCCTGTGCTCATTAGTAGGTGGTGTTTGGTGAACTTATACCTAGAATTAAACTAGCCCGCCTCGCCTAAATACCTCAATTATAACTTGCATTTATGCATATTTCTACTCTGGAATATTTACAATTATTTTCCCTGCCTTTGTATAAGCTAATAATATTAGGTACATTTTCTCTTTTTATATAACTTGTGAGCATGTGGTATGTGCTCCTACATTGACAACAAGCAGAACAAAGGAAAAACAAATTCCGTCGCATTATTTATTTCCCATTATTGAAAACAAAGAACAGTTGAGAGAAATAAATGAACACAACGCTAACAATAAATCAAAAAAGATGTGTCAGGTGTCTCGCCTTAAGTAAAAACGTACCACTCCCCTCTACGTCTTCCAGCCTGTTAGTAGCGTCCAATATGCCCATAGTTGACCATGCGAGGCGGTAAGGGATCGCGGTAAGTCCTTTATCCTCCATTTCCCCAAACCTCTGCATTTTGCCAACATATGCACCCACAATTCTTCCTCACAAATGAGGCAGATTCACAGCCTATTTTCTTCCTAGTCTAAGTAATTGCTCCATACCCCACTCCGAGTCTAAGTCATTCCTCCATACCCCACTCCTATCTAAGTAATTGCTCCATACCCCACTCCTAGTCTAAGTCATTGCTCCATACCTCACTCCGAGTCTAAGTCATTGCCCCATACCCCACTCGGATTTTAGCCCAGATTGCACTTCCATTGAAGCCTTCTCTATGCACTTCACATTCATTTAATGTTTGTCAGTGTTACAGAGGCAGTTCCTAATTTTTCTCCAATTACTCCGTCTACTTCTCTGTACCGCCATTGAAATGTTTTCAAAACATTTCTTTAAATTTGTTGCCCATGTGGAAATTGCTTCTCTGGATATAACAAACTGTACCTTAAAACAGTGGAAAATTATACATAAATAAGGGAATATCTAGCTATATTAACAGAAGGGATGTTGCATACAGATGGAAGATGAATAAGTGGAAATAGTGTTATATTTAGTAAAGAACAATGTGTATAACACATATTATGTCCTCTTTTAATTAGTATTGCCATAAATGAAGCACACAATTCAGGGTTTGGTGTGTTTTCAACGCCCCTGTGTTATGTCTCCCTTGTGATTACATACCTAAATCACGCAACGGCCAGCTCATGTGTTTAGTAAGGTGAACTACATTCACATGAACTCACATTAAGGAAACGAGGGACCGTTCAGGCGCCAAACTTTCAAGGTTTACACAGAGAATAGTTTTATATATGCTGGGAGATCTGTCAGTGCTGCGAGGGATTGTATCATCGGCGATTTCTAAATCGTTTTCTTCCCAAAAGACAACAGTTAACTGCAATATATCAAAGGATCTGTGACAGAGGTTCTCTTAATTTCCGATTTGAAGATTTTCTTAAGTGTTCTGGCTTAATTTTAATTTCTAACCTTTGTAGGGGCAATGAAGGTGATTTTGTCATATAAAGAGCGAAAGTGCACCTGTTGGTTTGAGTTATGTTTGTTCAATGAAACCAAATTTAAATAATGGATAATAATATCATTGTTTTCAATATTTTAAGCTGAATCCTAAATACATTCTGAATTCTAATCAGGTAATGTTGTATAAAAACAAAAATTGAACGGTTAAGGAGACTGAATTTCAGTGAGATCGATATTCTTCCCTCACATGACACCCCTAAAATCAGGGGAGGATCAACGGTGTGTGTTTCGTAAACAATTAACGAGCGTCTGATATAGGGAATAATAACCATCCTGGAAACATTGTGAAATTTTCCTCGTGAACATAACTTTACAAAATAGCGAGAAAAAAAACCCGCAAATAGTGAATCATCATATCATCAATCGCTGACACAAGTATTTGTACTTATTCGCATCCCACACGGTGTATGTTGCTAGAGCTGACAACTTATAGTTTAAAAAACGCCTAACTTACTTTGACACCCTCAGTACTTTTGTGGGAAATATGATTGCACACTCAGATTCTCAGAAACACTGAAGCACAAGGAAGTTAAACTGGACAAACAACTTGTATAACAGAGCGATATCAAGGTGAACCACCTGAGATTCATTGAACCCAAGAGATGAACTTTTATTAAATGTGTGTATATGTGTTTCTAAACAATATAACTCAAATGAAAAATGGATAAATTCCAAAAGGCATCTAAAATACTGCAGAAGCACACAAGGCGAGATTTTCAGTTAGATGCTCCTAACCTAAACTTCCTGTTTATGGTAAAAAATCTTATGTGTTCTCTATATTTCTGTAACAAATTATTGTAAATTATTCTATATACTTCATTCTAATCGAGATAAACTTTAGCTGAAACGGCCTTATTCCTTAGTTCCTTATAATTAGAAGGAAAATTAGGGAATATGCTAGACTAAATCGACAGTCGAATGTTTTAAAATGTGGTTGCTATGGAATTGAAACCCGTTTCTTTGCGTGGCTAGGGATTGACAAGTTCCTGAATGGAAAAAAAAAAAAGTATTTTAAAATTGAAAGCAATAACAACGAATATCTCGAAAACTGCCAACTCCACAAAAAATGTATATGATACATATTGTGTGTTTTAACGAGATGTTTTTTTTTTTTTTTTTATGTAAGGTGTTGTCTATTTCTTACGGTTTACTAGTTATGCAAAATTTAAAAAAAATCATCCAGAATAAAGGGTCTTCAGAGAAAAAAATACAATATGTACATTTTATATTTTGTCATGTAAATATCTTAATCATAACAGATGTTAATCAAAATCGTTAGAGCTATTTTTGAGAAAACCAAAATTTTTGAAATATTTTCCATGTAAAGGGTCGTTGAGGGTGGGTGGATTTAAAATCTTCATGTCACAATCCTTGGAAGATACTGAACTTAAATATCAAGTTTGGTATTTAACGGTCTTTTCGTTTTTTGAGCTATTCTGCACAAGCGCATACACACAGACACATAGACAGCCATGCACATGGACATTTTTCTAATAATGTTTTTGTTTTTTTTATTCACAGGTTCCCAAAACCTGTATTTCCGGTGAAATGTCGTTATCGAATTTTTGGGTGCAATATAATACGTTCTCTATACACCATGTACATGTGTAGAGAAAGCAAAAAGTGATGTTATTTTCACTTTGTCAAAGGTGATTACGATTTTTATTTTATTTTAAATATTTGTTATATTAATGTAACAAATTAAATGTTCTGCGAACAGCTCGTAAAGTACTCCACACAGATTGAATGGTTACATTTTTTTCTTATAACTGAAAAAACGTAAGGTATTGGCAACACCGACTACACTTGGGTTACATGGACAGGGTTCCCCACTCACTCACTGAGAGGCCATCATACGTAGGCTCTCAGAGCTCTTTCTCTACCTCAGGGAAGGATGAGAGACACGAAGGGTAACCAGATACAGATAACGATAGCATTGGCGCAAACAATGAGGTCATAACGGTAACGGCTGGAAGGCCTCTGCAACGTCGGTCCCTGCTCACGAGACCCGGGTCTCCGGTGGTCCCTCCAAGAGACCCAGGGCCCGAAAGTCCTGAAGGTGGTAATCGAGCAGTACCGTCGACAATGCCTGGATAAATACTTTACAGTGCGCAAGCTACTATGCTGCCGAAGCACGCCGGACACCATCGCTTGGTCTGTCAACCCTGAAAAGGAAATGATAGGACCGTAAGTGGTGGACTACATAGCAGTGGCCTGACAACTCAGACGTGACAGGCGCCCCAGAGAATTTTCCATTAGGCCGGTAAGGAGCACCTAAGCGATCTACTCCAGAGTGGAGATGACTAGCAAAGACCTCGGTGGGGGCGACATCTACCAGCTTCTGTCTACAAATTCTCCAGGTTAGTGGTTGGAGGACATTAAGGCGTCTCATAACCCGCTCGGGCATCACTACCCAGACGTACCCAATCTCCCAGGATTTTGGGTACCGGAGTCCAAACCAATTCGAACAGCTCCCTTTCGGGAGGGGCTCAAATGTTCGTCCCGATGTAGTCTAGTAATGTCAGAAATACCACGGAAAATGGAAATGTAGTTTTATTTATAGACGATCTTTAACTACTGTGGTTCTTAGCGACCCATTCTATACTGAGCGTGAAAGACCACTTGATTTTGCTCAGAGGTCTCTTTATCGGGCTTGAGATTCTTTTACGTGCCGTAATTCTACGACACGGAACCAACGGCTTTACTTCCCTTCCGAAGGAAGCCATGCTAAGGATTTTTACACCCGAAGAAATCCATCGTCCTCCGCGGGGTTTGAACCCGCAACCTTGGGTATATGAAGTAGAGCTCAATAAAATATATAATTTCTCTCAAATAAATACTTTTGTAGCAGTTTTGGGTTTTTAAGTATGTCATATGATGGACTGACAAGCTTGAAAGTTTGCGATTCTTCTTTCTTCCTCGTAAAACGTATTAACTTTCCCAGACATCGAAAAGCTATTTCTAAATGCTGTATGTGGCTAAACACTTATTGATTAATTGTGGCCATTCCAAGGAAAACTTAACCTAATTAGCGTAAGCCATGAAACGATAGTCAGTTTTTACGACTACATAAATACTAATTCACAATGGGTGTATTTAATTTGTCATTAATAGATCATTTTAAAAATGAATGCTCAACTTTTTCTAGCATTAGGTTTGCTGTGCAGTATATATGACCGAAAATATACTTGCAGTGACTATCCATAACAGTGCTGCGAAAGTGATCTCGTATTTCTGAACTCAAGCAGAGTCTTGTGGTCGCTAAAACAACCTCTTCGGTACTCAGGAAAAGAAAATGCAGGACTCCTGTTTTTCTCTAGGGGAATCTACATCGCAAACAGGCGACAAGGGTGTTTGTGAAGAGCAATATTGGGTTCGACGGAGCTTCAAAGTTTCTTCAATACTTCTAAGTATGCATTGGTCACGCATTTGGAGAAGAGTTCTCCCACCATGGACTCCTTCAAAACGATCTTCCAAAATCTTACCTTAAGCACACTCTATTTTACATTCGAATTAATTTTATACGAAAATAAAAGCAAGGAATTACAGAAACATGACATTTTATACCAGGTGGCCAAACAGCAACCTATTTCGCGTGCACAGAAAACCCTTCGTGCGTTATAAAAATTGTAGAAATGCACGGGGTAAATCCAAGCTTACTTCGGTCAGAGGCGTTGTAAACGAGAACTACCTTCGTTCTTCTCCTCTTGCATATCAGCGTAAACGGTGAAGGAATCGTGCTCATTGAGAGTCGGTTCCCAGGCGTATACTAGAGTTTGTGATGATATACAAGAACAGCACAAACACACGGAGAAAGTCTTCCACTTCAATTACGGAGCCTTTATTTTTTTATACAATAAAGTCATCTTTCAGGTTCACAAGCAATTAAAAAGTCTATTTCACCTATTAATATCTCCCAATAGCTAGTCTGTAATTGTGTAATGTACTGTTCTTATTTAACATTAGAGACTAGATCCACTGTTAATGGTGCCGTAACAAAAACCATGCATGAGAGCACATAGTGTTTCACTGTATTACTTTTTATTATTATTATTATTATTATTATTATTAGTAGTAGTAGTAGTAGTAGTAGTAGTAGTAGTAGTAGTAGTAGTAGTAGTAGTAGTAGTAGTAGTAGTAGTTAGTAGTAGTAGTAAGTAGGGGTTGTATAATTATTATTGTTATTATTATGAATATTATTATTACTACTATCGCTTCTAGTACTACTATTACTTCTACTACTACTACTACTACTACTACTACTACTACTACTACTATTACTACTACTAGTACTACTACTACTACTACTACTACTACTACTACTACTACTACTACTACTACTACTACTACTACTACTACTACTTTGGGTCGTATACCAGAGTAACTAATAATATGATACGATAGTAGAGTAAGACAAAACATGAAAACGATTATATGCAAAGATGAAAACAGGAAATGTTTCAGTGTAATATTGTTACTATGCGCCAGCAGAGTAGATCAAAACATAAAACCGCCGTAAAGAAAAACACCCAACCCGAGAACGCGTAGTGTTTTACTGTAGTGCCATCATTGATATTATTACGCAGTATGCGCTTAGCAGAGTAAGTTAAAACAGGAAAAAGTCATTAGTAAAATCTGGAAAAATGATAGCACATAGTGTTTCACTGTATTGTTATTCTCTAAAAAATAAATGCTCCATATATAGCATCTTGTATGTCATCACGGATTCTAGGAAACCCCTCTATAAGACCTCGGTTCCTTCATTGTTTATGCTGATATGAAATAGAAGAACGAAGGTCGCTCTCGCTTACAACACTACACGCCGGCGAATACTTCGATTTATCCCGTGGAGTTCTGCAATTTTATAACGCACGACGAGTCATCGGCACACGTGATAAGTGAAGGGCCACCTGATAAGTTTATGTCAGAATCAGTTTTTTAAATGGATCGGAACGTTAGTTTCTACTAATTGAGAAGAAATAAAGTATAAGTAACAGAAATAAGATTTTAATACGGGTCAAAATACTGCATGGTTTTGCGCAGTGGTGCTCTGATTCCCGGCCACGGAATATGCTCGGGTTCAATCCCCCCCCCTCATTGGGGTGCGGATTTTAAGTCTCGGGTGTAGGACCGGTGTGAAAAGTGTGGAGCTGCGATAGGCAGAATTTCGGTCACGATACCCAAAGGTCCGGTTGGCGAATGCGTAATGTTGGGCACATCTCTATCCCGTATCTGTTGCATTATCGTTCACCTCTGCCGTGCGCAATTTGGCGTGTGGCTAGCAGTTGGGTCCTCAGGCTCGTAAGGGCTGAAGCGCTAGGGGATTATTAATAAAATTAAACACGAGATTGGATAGAATTCGAAATGAAGGCATTGGAAGTGAAGTAAACTCATAGATTAAACGTTAAACTAGAGACATTAGAGGGAAAGAACAAATTTGAAAGTTAGTTTAACAAAAAGGTATCCAGAATTACTGCGACTACTGTAGGTTTAAAGGAGAAGAAAAAGATTTCCAAATTTTCGGCTGAGTATATAATATTTCTACGCAGCCAGGTGAGCTCAGACGTTTCGTCTGGGACTGGCATTCGTGAGGACATAGTTTCAATTTCATAGTTTCTTTTTCGGGTCACTAGGCGAATGCTGGGTAAGTTACTTCATCTTCCCGAACTTCCTGTCCTTTCATTTCATTTTCACTTCATTCCATCACTTTCTTGTCATTTCCCTCAGCGTTGAAGGACCAGGCGACAGTGATCTACGGGTTGTGGTTGGATGGTGACTTGTGTACTGTAGAGGTTAATTGTTCTGGCGTTGTCTTGCGTGTTTTGGGGCTAGGACCCATTCGGGAACTCCCGGAGGTTCGGGGTTTGTGGCTTAGGCCCGGATAGCGACGGAGGCGTTCAATCTGCCGGTCCCATGGCCGCGCTCGCTAAGGCGTCTCGCTTTGGTGCTTCGTAGCGCAGGGGATCGTGGGTTCGATCCCGCCTTGGGCATGGGTGTTATATGTTTGTGTATGTGTGTGTGTGTGTGTGTGTGTGTGTAAAAAGAAGAAAACAGAAATTCAGAAATCATACAGCAAACAAAATAAAACAATTAGTTAAATAAAAGTAGGGCATGGGTGTTATATGTTTGTGTATGTGTGTGTGTGTAAAAAGAAGAAAACAGAAATTCAGTAATCATACAGCAAACAAAATAAAACAATTAGTTAAATAAAAGTAGGGTATAAAGCGCCGGAGTCCCGACCAGACTCCGGAACAGTATTAAAAAAAAAAAAAAACAAATCTGAAACCTTAACCATGCTTGCGTCCGTCGGATCTTGTAACCCTTCGGGTGACTTCCCTCATCCCCCCTCCCTTTCTGAGTCACGTAAGTCGCAAAGAGGCCAAGGACCTACGTGCGGTGCTTTGCCTTAGTGACTGGGGATACCATCTTAATCCTAATGCTAGGCATATTTTCTGTTTTCTTCCAGATTTATTTGCTTTTATTCCAGCTGTTTTATAAATAGCCCGCTGGATTAGAAAGATGAAAAAAGCAAGAGGTTAATATTAGTCAAATGCAAAATTAAACACCGAAAGTGCGTATTTAATGCTAGCTATACCTTAAGTTGTAGATTCATTGTATATTTTGTTTTTCACCATTTAGCGAAAACCTGTGGAGATTTAAGAACCGTTCAAAAATTGCCAAACTTAATAAAAGAGGTTCTTTAAAATCCAGCTACATATGTATGTTAAGTTCTTGCTGGGTAAGAAGAGAGATTCTTTGTATTCCATGAGTGTTCACATATCCACCTCCACAGTCACAAACACAAAGCAAAGAGAATGAAAGAGAACCAAATAAACACTTCCTAGAGGAAATTTAATCCTGGCCACAATTCCCTATAGGGTAACGTGTGGCTGAACGGAATGCTTTAACTTTCTCTGTGATACGCAAATGTTAAACGACCAATGATTGGCATGACATCTGTCTCTGTATGGCTTTGGGTTTTCATCAGTGAACGAGCAGTGTGTCCGAATTAAGCCGTTCATAACTTGTTTTAGGCAACCCCACTACAGTGCTAGGGTGATTGCAGATTATTTCTCATCCTTTTTTTTTTTTGTTATCCATTATATTTTTTATTCTTCTTCTTTCATTAATTGCAGAGATCAGTGTTAAGATCTGACTGCTTCATAATATTACTTTTTCAAAACAAGTTAAGCGGACACAGAAATACTAGTAGTCATTTTCTAAAGTATTAATGCCCAGGTTTGACATTTATAATAACAAAGAAGTATCTATTATACTAAGTTTTAGCACACTATGTAACGTAACTCTGGATCTATTAATTAGTTTATACCAATTTAATATCGATTCAAAATCTATCTTCTCCAACAGATATCGCTTACAAAGTGTCATCCTTTTAAAACTATATTTCTTAATACCTTCGTAACAAAAAGTTTCTATATTTGATAGTTTTTTAATAGTTTATACCATAAAGTGAAAGAAAACGAGAGAATGATTGTGTTAACACTTTTTAAAAAACTAAACACTATCAAAATTACAATACATCATTTTATTTCACACATTCTAAAGTACGTCGGAGAAAATTACGTTGGAGTGTAGCAGCACTTTTGTGGGTGAAGATAGATTTTGAATGGGGAAGTAACGAAAATATTGAACAAGAGAAAATGGCTTAAAGTTTGAGAGTCATTAAACCGGCTCAACGATTTAAAATGGCGTCCAAATCATGTGTTATATCCGTCCTGAAAGAATCAAACATTGTAAATATTTACCTTAAACTATGGTGACTTTTTTGCACCAAAAATCCAAAAATCGACATTTTTTACCACAATTGCTAAAAAAAAGAACATTTCTAAAAAGCATATTGATATATAAACGGCCAGTGTTATGCAAATATATCTAGCAAGGGTTACCCAATGCGAGGTTCAGACTTCTTTCGCACAGCTATTGAGGGGCACTGGTACACAGGCATCAGTTTCAAAGTAAGCCTTAGGGATGTTCAGAATCTGAAGGACGTCATTCTGCGCCTGCAGCAGCGTATCTGGTCTCTACAGAGATCACAGTCCGGCACTGATTAGAGTATAATGTGATACAATCGTTCATTTGTGAGGATGGGATAGAACACTATTTGATACAATGTGCTGTATTATAATGTCGACACTTCCTCAAATAAGACTTTACAAGACTTTTTCTCGACACTAATTTATCAATGTTAGACTTAATTGTATGTACAGAGAGACACAGTATAAGAGAAGACTGTCAGTATTAAACTGAAGCGTGTGTCACTCTTTAATAGTTAAATTTAGATAAGAGTTGCTCCCGTATGTATGTGGAAAGAGACATTGCATTAATACGTCTTGCAAAATCTCTGCAGCCGTATTGGAGCATGTTCGACTGCAACACTTGCTAAAGTTGCAAACCATGTAGCAATTAAATGCCTGTAGAGTAGGCAACGCAGGAAGGAAGTTAATCCATGAACAGTATCGTACTGTCAAGTAATCTGTCCGAGATTTGAGAGAACTTTATGGCAATAAATCTTGAGATCGCGAATAACGAGTTGATGAAAATCGATATTTCTAAACTTGTATGTTAGTTTTAAAGACATTCCTAGCTAGATTTTCATCTTACTTTGATTTTTATCTACATTTGAAACTAATTTGTTTAACACCTTACAACTGTTATGTATAGCCGTGGACCATGCATTTCCCATATGAAATTACTTTTATAATCTCTTAAATTATGTAGGTGTAATTAATTAACTGCCTATATATACCACATCAAAATACCGCGTTTTGGCGGTTAGATCAACAAGTGTTTGCACTTTAAGAATCCATTCAGGACGAATCATAAACATAAGCATAATACAAGCACAGTATCTTGTTGCATGCAATGCGCCCATTTACATACACGTGGTCATTCACTTATAACGTAAACATAGAAAGTAGGCTCACACTGAAAAATTTAGTGCCATAGCCGGCATTTGAACCATGGAACTCCTGGGCTCCGACCAATTACTCTAACCGCTGAGCTACCATGGCAATGAGCCGACACGTGTCGACTCCTTGAGCCTCTGGTTCCCAATGTCGCAGGTTCAAACCCGCCGGAGGTCAATAGATTTTTTTTCGAGCTTAAAATCCTTAGCATGGCTTCCTTCAGAAGGGAAGTAAAGCCGCTGGTCCCGTGCCGTAGATTCAAAGCACCGATCTCAAGCACGATAAAGAAATTAAGCCGTCTTTCACACCCAATTAAGAATGGGACGCTGAGAACCACAGCAGCTAAAGAGCGTCCATAAATAAAACTCCATTTAATTTAATTTTTCCGACTCGCCAATTCTCTAACTGACTCGCGTGTTTCCCAGTAAAGCACAATGATATCCCAAGTTATTTTGAGATAAAATATCCCAATGGCGATGCAATGTCGTAAGCAAATATAAAAGTTGTTAGCCCTAAGCTTTATGTTTATGTCAAATATAACAATTTAGCCAGCCATAGAACAATTCTCCGTACACATCAACACGTGATCATTCTATCTTACGTCAGATTATCCGTCTCTATGTATTGACTGCTACCTGTCTTTATATATGAGACCATGGACCAAGAAACAGTTCTATATATGTATAAAAAATCTTAAGTGTTCCATTCACATGACTTTCTCTACATCTCAGTAACAAATTATTGTTGAAAAGCTTGTTTCTATCTGCTTCATGATATTCGAGATAAACATTAGCAGAAATGCTTCCATGTGAGCAGAAAGGAAATAAGGAAAAACATTAGGCTAAACCGACAGTTAAATCTTTTAAAAGCTGGATGCTATGTGAATGAAATCCGTTTCTATGCATTGCCAGGAGTTGAAAAATTTCCGTATGTGAAAAGTATTTTAAAACTGAAACTAATAATAAGAAATATCTCAAAAATGGACAACTCTACGAAAAAAATGTGTATGACATAAATTGTGTTTTAACGAGATCTACGTTTTTTGTATAGTAAGCTTTTGTCTATCTCTTACGGTTTACTAGTTAGCCAAAATTCAGAAAAAATAATTTAGAATAAAGAGGTATTCAGAGGCTATTCCCAGAAAATTCAAGATATACGTTTAATTTATTTTTATATGTCTTTAATATGCGGTATTTTAATCAAAATCGTTAGACCTTATTTGAGAAAAATCAATATTTTCGAAAATTTTTCGATGTAAAGGGTAGTTTGGTTGGGTGGATTTTCCTCAAAATCTTCGTGAGGATACCAAACTTATATACCAAGTTTGGTATTTTACCGTCTTTTCATTTTTGAGCTAAGTGTGTTCTTAGACACACAGAACACATACACAGAATTTTTTTCTAAGAATGCTTTTGTTGGATACAGGGGACCCTAAAACGTCTATTTCCGGTGAAATCTCGGTATCGAATTTTTTGGGTGGAATGCAATACCTTCTCTATATACTATGTACATGGTACGTGTAGAGAAATTAAAAATAGCAATAGTTGTTTTTTTTTTTTTTTTAACGTTTTTTAATCGGGTATCCCAGCTCTTGTTTGTTTAGATAATGTAATCTCAGGCCGCCTTATTAGCCCAGCTGTTTCACGTTCTCTCGCGATTTGCAAGTATATTTCCGTTTGCAGTAGTGAATGACAGTATATCGCGTTAAATTTATCCTTAAGATTAACATCGTTGTGTTAAAGCTTAATTTTCATTGTGAATAACCCCTGAGTTTCATTTTGCACCACAAAAATTAATTTTCCTTTGTTGAGATTTTCTAATGAACGTTGATTGTTTCAGGTGACTCACTGGCAGAGTCCATATATGCACGCGTATTTTCCAGCACTGAACTCCTTTCCTTCATTGCTAGGAGATATGCTGGCTGATGCTATCAACTGTCTAGGCTTCACATGGGTTGGTATTCTATATTCTCGTAACATAATGCATCTACATTTAATTTTAAGTTGTTACTGAATTGGACACATGATCTAACATTCTACCGATAAAACGGACCAAAATTCCTATGAAATGCAATTTCACTAGAATTTTATTTAAAAAAATGCAAGTTTTCCTTATTACATAGTTCCATACTATATAGAAAGTGTTATATTCATCAAATAATGGAATTTGACAAATGAGATAAACATCTGCATATTTTTTAACACAGCTAATCAACAGACACGTTCATTGACAATAATATTCACGAACATTTTAATGGGATTATCAACAAATTTATTGTAAATGAAGTTTTAGCTTCCATGATCAACACCATCTAGGGAGCTTTTGTGCATAAAGCTTTTCATGCGTAATTTTTGTATGTTTTAACTCACATATCGCTGTGCACATGCAGGAGTCAGACAGATACATCCTTTTCAGCTATTAACTGAATTGTGATGTGCTACAGTCCTCAACTGGAATACACATCTATCTTACTAATTATTGACAGACCGATAGAGAATATATCATTTATCATTTATAAGAATCTGAAATATAAAGATTAATGAAGCAGTTATATTTTGAATACTTCGGAGTTCATGGAAGTAAATATAAACCTTGGAACGGGTTTTCAAACTAAAGGAGATACTATAATAATAGTAATAATTATAATTATAATAATAATAATAATAATAATAATAATAATAATAATAATAATAATAATAATAAGAATGTTTATGTTCCAAAGCAGTTCACAATTAAGACTTCTAAGAAAAGAAGGGAAGAATACTGAAGCAACGGTAATCACTGTCTTATTCTTATTCGTTTTGTTCAGATGCGTATTTTAACTATAATATGTGATCCTCGTGTGGTATTGACAAATTTAAATACCACTTTTCAACAACAGTATTTACTACGTTTGGTTACCGTTTATCAGCTTCAATGTAACAACCGTGTGGTAATAACAACTGAATATCGTCAAATCCATTTTAGCAACTGCTTTCACTAAAGAAATATCTATGCTAAAAAGTATATGTATAAAGTTTCACGTTAGTTACATTGATGCTAATATTCGGTATGAACTGTTTAAAAGGACATTTCTTTCCTTTTTTTCTCTTGCCCTATATAAATAGATAGAATATTGCCCAAAAAGCGTTATTGACCTGAAAAGATTACCATGAAACATTAATATTTTCAACATAACTGAAACAGTTCACCTATTAAAGATTTATCGTTAATTTCTTCTTTGTGTAATGGTTTAGAAAGGGAAAGTATTTAAATATGGCGGGGCATAAATTTCGTTTTGTAATATGCGTTTATTTAATACTGAGAAGTGTTATTCTGGTGTAATAGATATTAGATTTTACGAGGGCCATCCAGAAAGTAAAGAGCGATGCGGCGTAACTATAACGAAAGATATCAACACAAACAAAGTTACAGGCCTTACTTTATTTCTCAACGTAATTACTCAAGACATTTATCAACGACCAGTTTTTCAATGTCGATGTTATTCCATCTTATCTACCACCAACTAACTTATTCATTTTTTTATGCCCAAAATGCACGGTCAATCGAATTTCATAGGCAAATAACGCAAGTGTATGGCGATAATGTAATTGACGAGTCTTCAGTGAGAAAATGGTGCATAGTGTAATCAAGGAAGAAACTGTGTGCACGACGAAGATCGAATGGAAGACAATGAGCCGTTATGGAGGAATTGAAACCAAATGTCGATGAAAAAACTCAGGAAAACAGATGTTTCGCTTTGGACACCCTGTATGGCATTTAGGCTGGAAAAGATTTCCCAAACGATGAAGACCTCAACGTATCAGTGACAGGTATCAGAGTATTAGCTCAGGTCTTTGGCGGGGGAAGAGTATAACATCGGCATTGAAAAACTGGTACCACGTTACAATAAATGCCTTGATAGGAATGGCAATTATGTTGAGAAATAGAGCAAGGGACTGCAACTTTGTGAATAAAGTTTTGTGTTGATATCTTCCTTTATTTAGTTACACTAAATCGTTCTTTACTTTCTGAACGATCCACGCACCTTCTCTGTAGTAGTAAACATGCAGTTTGGAAAGTAAGAACTGAAGAGTAAAGCTCCAATTTCGTAGTTTTTATTTTGGAAACAGCCAATTTCAACATAGTGAGGAACAAAATGCATTTTGTAACGAATTGATACTGTATACTTCTGCGTAGTTCAAATGAATAACTAATGTTTTAATAAATTGTAATTAAAGCCGGGGTCACGAACGAAGGTGGTTGAAATGGAAGCTACTGCGCATAGAGTCAGAGATAATGGATAATACATTGTCCCTTTCTGTTACTCTCTCTCTCTCTCTCTCTCTCTCTCTCTCTCTCTCTCTCTCTCTCTCTCGCTCGGCACTTTGACTCCTCCATTTCAACGGGCTAATACCAAGGAACACGATAACGCTTGGGAAGCTGCATTATTGTTGCATGCTCATAGGCTCGACGTTAGTGACGTGACTCAAATCGGTGCTACTACATTATCTATACTCATGTTGTTCATGCTTAATTTTCCAACTAGTTTTCATATTGTAAATATATTTCAGGCATCTAGCCCCGCATGCACGGAATTGGAGACTGTGGTGATGAACTGGTTGGGTAAAATGATAGGTCTACCGGATGAGTTCCTGCACACAAGAGTAGATAGCAGAGGAGGCGGCGTTATTCAGGTACAGCACACCGACGATAATTGTCTTAATTTGTTTAATTGTTTTAATTTGGATGCTTATGATAAATATTCTTTGCAGACAACAGCTAGCGAAGCCACGTTTGTGTGTCTACTGGCAGGACGCACGGAGGCCATCAGCCGTTACAGGGAGCAATATGAGGATCTGGAGGATGCCGAAATCAACTCTCGTCTAGTTGCCTATTGTTCAGACCAGGTAGGTTCTATCTAATATTACTTGGTTTAATGACACAGGTTAGAAATTATTGGATGATCAAATATCTTAATACATACATCTTCAAACAATATCGAATATTTCAGTATATTTAATACTTGTATTTAACCATTACTATCACCCGTTTTAAAACAAACATGCGAAATGTGGACCACAATTAATGAATAAGAAATTTAAGTTTAATGAAACAGCTTAGAATATTTTCTGTAGGGTTGTGTATTATATTTAAGCACATTTTGAAAGGCTTTAAAAGTTTTTAAATTAAAATTTGGCGGTTCAGATTGACAAAATTCAAAATTTAGTACCTGAACATTTATAACACTAACTCTGGAACTTCGGCCTATAAGCACCATATTAATATTACCTAGAGTCTACGCTGCATCTTAATACTAAAAGCCGACAAGGATACCCGAAGTCCTCAAGACAGTCTCGCGAACGGGAGGTCAGCGGTCCAAATCCCACCAGGACAGTCCTCCCTGACTGTTGTTTCCAGATTGTCCTCAGTCCTCATAGCTGGTAAATGCTGGGGAGGTACCTAAATTTGGCCTAGATCGTTTATCCTCCAAAGTTAATTTCCCAATTGCCATTTCATTTCAAGTATCACCTGCAGTGTCGTGCTTAGTAAGAACGGGCATTAAACACTGACGGTAACGCCCTGGCCCGCAGTGGGTACAACTTCATTGAGAGTTAGGTATACTCTAGTCTTCCACTCTGTGAGGATCTTCGGATTGTACATTTCTTATTGATGGTACTCCATCGGCGCAACGGATAGTTCCGTTGCACTCGCAGTAGAACACTGGTTCAAGCTATGAGGTGTCTATAAAAGTAAGCTGATGTTTAAAGGGTAGGCATTGAGGATCTGTTTGTGGCAGTATTGCAAAAGACTCCACCATCAGCGAAATGCGGGTAGGCGCTTTTCTGGGTGACATAATTGTTCTGCCAAAAGAACTTGCTAAAGCGGACTGGCAATCCGATATACAGCCACCCAGACCACACAAAATAGCCAACGAGATATTCAATCCTCCGAGAAAACTGCCTAGAAATGAACAACACTTGGGTAGTGTGCCAAATCCTACTAAGTGTATAAGTGTGCACGTACCAGATGCATTAAAAATGTTCAGAATTCCTGTCTACTACTCTGCTAAGAGAACCCGCAAATTCGTCGATTTTGCATTCCAATTGAGCGCTATAGTCTCATGTAAATAGTGCGCAAACACAACACCCAAGATCTTCGTTTGGATTACACTCCTCATACCTAAGAGAAGAAGCGGCTCCTGCCAATGACCAAACTGTAAAACCTGCGATTTAATAAGATTCAATCTAGCCCCAGAAACGGCGCTGTATTCTCGAAGATACCGATATAAGGTGTCCATATCGTATTGCTCGCCAGGAATATCGCAACCGCATTAACATATACCGTAATTGGTGACCGTGGAGTTCCAGACCACTCAGGGATGGCTGACTGCAATGTCGCAAAAGGGGATCGAAGCTCAAAATAAATAGACCTTTTGACAAGGGACAACCCTATTGCACTGACAGTTCTATGCGGAGGATCGGAAAAAGATGACCGTTGCAGAGTGTCCAAGAAGTTGCAGCAGCGTAAAGGTTTTGTAAGAAGGCAACAAATTGTCCGGGAATACCCAAATTTCACCTAATGGTCTAAAGATGACCATGGCTGACATTATTAAAAGCCTTTTCAAAATCAACATTAATCACAGCCGCTGGAAGCTTCTTGGTTTCAGCATGAGAAATAATATCCCTCAACAAGCTAACATTCTGTATGGTGTTCCTGCCACTCGGTACAGCAGTCTGGACTTTGCAGAGCATTGTCTCATAAACCAAATTTAGCCGTGAAGATGAGGTTTTAGTAAACAACCTATAATCACAGTTCAGCAAAGTAATCGGTCAAAACTCAGCAACGGCTCTAGAACATCGGAGCTTTAGGAGCAGAATAATTACACCTTCAACAAATTTGTCTAGAATTACAGCAGTCCGGCAAAGTTCTTCAAACACCTCGGTTAGTTTTGCAGCAATAACAGCCCAGAATGTAGAATAGAAGGCACAGGGAATACCATCTGGCTGAAGTGCGATGTTGTGTCTTACGCTTTTCAGACCGGCAGAAAGTTCCTTGGTAATAATAGGACACAAAAGAGAAGAGCCGAGTTGCGAAATTGCTATCGGTACCTTTAGAAAAGGATTCCCTAAAATAAACATGAAAACATTTCAGAAAGGCAGAGGTCGCAGAAAGCACTCGACCATTCTTGTAAAAGGCGTTAATTGCATTGCTTGCGGTCGCTGGCAAGGTGGAAGAGCGAGAATTTTTTCTCCCGCAGCCACGTACCAATGATGGAACACATCACGAAGGCGAAGCATTTCCAATTGCTTGAGAGGCATTTGTTACTTCATGTCATGAAGATGATGGGACACTCACTTCCGGCCGTTTGCAGGTTGGCGAGATCCTGTAAAACAGCATAATGGAAGTCTAGCAGTTTATGTCGTTCTCTGGCCCGTTAGAAAACTATCTGTTTGAAGAAGGAAATAGTTGCTAGCTTAGCCTTATAAAGCCACCAAGAGAACTTGTTGTGGGAGTCAATAGATTAGGGTTACAACTTCCCACATAGCAAGCGGAACTCTCATTATTGCTCCTCTATGATAATAGACACAGGAATCCTCCATTATCCTTTCCCAGGAGTAGCAATGTGATCAACCCGTTTGATTGAAACTACAACTACATGATGGCCAATGAAAGTAAGAGGGAGAAGTTGTGCTTGATGGACAATGGAGACAGAAACTAGAGAAAAATAAAATCTGTCAATTCCAGAAGCCGATAAGCCACGGACAACGCTAAACTCCATATTTTGGGTCATATTTTGTCCACAAGAACCATATCTTGGCTCCCAAGCATCCAAAAGGTCAACTTGCGTCGTAATTCTCTTGAGCTTAGGGCTAATATTGGGCATCTTATGTTGATCTTTGCGGCAACAGTGTGGTTAAAATCTCCGATGAGAATTTTAGAGCCCTTAGAAAGGGTTGTAAGAAGAGCTCTTTTGAAGAAAGATTCACGTTCACATCTACGTTGAGATCCAGAAGGTGAGATCCACTAATACTATATCGGTGTACAACGCGGAGATAAGGCGTCCTGAATGGTGGGGGTCGGCATAGTTATGGTCATCCCATTTCTGTAGATAAATGCCGCTCACGCGGCCGTCCGGACTAAGATTCACAATGTTCTCATAATTACACAGAAAATTAAGCACATTAATTTCCTGCAAATATCCCACGTCAACATCACGGAGCTGTAGAAACTGGGTGAGTAGACTCTCATTCACCAGATTTCGAAGACCATTAACATTAATAGTGACAGACACGTGAAGAGACATCACTGGGAAGTTTGTAAACAATGGTAAATTCCGTGACACAATCAAGGGAAAGAAGCAATAATAATAGACTGGATTCCAGCAGATCAAAAAATTAATTAGTTTCTCAGCTGTTCTCGCTCGGATTGTCTCGTTAACAGTTGGTAATGCACACGGACGCACTTTTTTTTTCTCGGAAACTGTATCTTTTTGCTGATCAGTCATGTCATAATTATCATCCGGGATGATTGCGGTCATTATAGGCACGTCGGAAGAATCCATACATTGAGCCACCAACGGTAAGGAACGATCCAATACCACTAACCGGGGGGGGATCTTTGTCGTTTTTGGGGTGCGGAGGTTTCAGTCTACAAGTTTGGGATCCGCGACTGCGGTTGTTTCTCCAATGGCACTTTCCAATGTAGAATTTCAACCCTCGGAGGCAGCAAGTTCTCGCCTTTTAACTTCTGGAGTCTGGTTCTCCTGCTGGACCACTCTGTAAGGAACCCAAGGCAACACCATCAGACGAGGCGGAAGGGGTCGCTGCGATTTCAATATTGGCAATTTTTCGAGGTTGCCGATGTCAGTACTGCAATATTCGAATTGGAGGATGGAATGGTAGTAAACTCGGACGACCTGTTGATGACTTCATCGCTAAGCACACCGGCAGTGGCGGTCACTGGCTTGAACAGATCACTCATAAGTCTTCGCTGCAATCGGAACTGCGACGAAGAAGTTGCTCGTAACCAGCGTTGAGGACAATTTGCTTTCAGATGCGTGTTATCCCTGCAAAAGAAGAAAACTTGCTCCCGTCCACTGTAAGTGACGTACGCCTCAAAACATGCAATCTTTAACACGAAGGTATCGGCTTGCTAAGCTGAATATGTAGCGGATGTATTCCATTGTAAACTGGAAATCTATAGCAACCAGACCAACCTTCAGTATTGATGTTTAGAATGTTGCCGTTTTGTTCAGAATGTTGTAGCTTGTATGCAACCTTGTGATTACTGATTTCCGATGGCACATTGTAGACGCGAACTAAAGTATACTCTCTGTCCGCTGCCGTAATTTGCCCATTAGTCACTTCACAGGACATTAGAGAAAACGGAAAGACTCTCTCGTGCTTACGTAAAACATCTTCATAAGTTCTGCACTGGTGGAACTTTATATAAGTAGCGTTTTCTTTACTAACCAACTAATTGTAGGTATCTGCTCCGGAATGAGTTCCAATGTACTACGCATCCATTCGTGTATTTTAAAAGCCGTGGATAGTTGCAGACTTTTATTAAACATCACTTTTACAGTAGTTTTACGTACGATATTCTGTTGCTCCATTTCACTGTCGTTACTAGGTATACAAACACAAAAACAAGAGGCTGCTAACACGTAGGCGCACCCCAAACACACGCGATTAATATGGGCCAAGAGCCAGGCCGATACTGTGGAATTGGTACTGAATAAACTTTCTCAGGAAGTATTTTTTGTAATTTTTTCAAAGGGTTGATGATAATAGTAATAAGTGAAAATCTCCAAGAACCAACTAAATCATATTTTCGTGCAGAACAGTCATATCCACCACTCATGAGTGGCGTAACCAACTAATGGTATCGTAGGTACTGTTGGACAACCAGAACAAGATAAGGAGGTCTGAGGTGCGAGCGTAGCTATATTTTCATGTAGTCGTTTTGTTTACTATAAAGTGTATCTGCGCAAATTACCTATGCTGCCACACCCAATAACGGCTGCAATAGGTAACTTTATATTTCCAGCTTCTCCTTGCTAGTGCGCGAGCTATCTGACTACGATATTTAAGTTTATTCTGTGAAAGCATGCAAGAACTTTATCACCAGTGATTATAATATTAATGCAGCACATTCCTCTTACTCACCGTTAGAGTAGTAGTAGATCTGGTATATGCTATTCATACAGAGTGTCCCAGAATGATGTATACACACCAGGAAATCCCGGCGTTGTCAAAAATGCACTCGTACATTGAACATGTAGGGATTTGTAGAAGTATAAAGAATAGAACATAATAAATTGTCCTTCTGTCTCATCTCGCCGTTGAGAAATAACGCTTCAAAGTGTATACCCATCAAATTGGGACACTCTGTATATTCTCTTATGAAGCACTATAAGCTAATTCTGTTGCAGGCACATTCGTCGGTGGAAAAGGCCGGGTTAATAGGCCTAGTTAAGATGCGCTATATAGAAAGTGATGATAACTTGAGTCTACGAGGAGACCGGCTAAGAGAAGCTATTGCTCGAGACAAGGAAAAAGGTCTCATCCCTTTCTTTGTAAGTATTCATTTGCTTTTAACTTAAACTCTCTTATAATACCTTTCTCTACAATGAGAGTTTAAGAATATACTTAAGATTTAAATATTAAATTATAACCCAAACAAAAGAAATATTGATTCAGCTGAGTGCTTAATGTTTCAGAAATGTACAAGGGTGGGTCAATAACTATCTGCATACAACATTTATAAATATTTACAAGAACACTAGGGTACTCAGACAATTTTTCAATATGGTTTCCCTACTTTTCAATGCACTTGGCCCAGTGTTGGTGGCCTCAGAAAAAATGTTTTGGCTGAACAGCAAGCAGCAAATGTACCGTTTCCTGCACTTCTTGTTTTGAGGTGAATCGACGGCTTGTTAAGGCATTTTAAGTGGATGATAATCCGAGGAAGTAAGATCGGAACTACATTCAGGATGGTCTAACACCTAGAAACCTCTTTTTCACAATAGTTCAATAATATGGATGGCAGTATGTGGACATGTGTTGTTGTGCAACCATAGAATACCTTTTGACAAAAGACCTCGGCGTTTAGTTCGAATTGCAGGTTTCAGTTGGTCACACAGACCTCACTTCACTAAACTTCCAGTAATGTTCCAGTATTGCACATTGTGAGTCCCAGAAAAGTATGAGCTTTACATTTTCTGCGGAAGATTGAATTTATTTTTTACTGGAGATCTCGGAGTCTTCCATTCCGTGCTCTGGCACTTTCTTTCGTTCAAAATAGTGAATCCATGTTTCACCTCCAGTAGCCATTTGTTTAAAAGAAACTGCACATTCGTTAGCATGAGTCGCTGATGAACACACGATTGCGTTTATGTTCTTCGGTGAGTTGTTTTGGAACGTACCTTGCACGACTTTACGAAACCCTAGCCTGCTATGAATAATATCATATGCAGGGCCATGACTAATTTGCAAATGGTCTACCACTTCATCAATAGTCACTCGTCGGTTTAGAATCATGGCACGGGCTTCCTCAATGTTACTTCAGTAATGGATGTACTCGTCTTTCACGTTGTCCTCCCGTTTAATCGTGGTAAAACACTGTCCCATATTGTGAAAAAGTTTAGATGAATTTCGGCCTCTGAAACACTTTCGATCACAAAAAACGGAACGCTATTCTTCCTTGGTGCAGATGGAGAGTGCTACGGCCATTTTGATGTGTCACAACGCGTAAACCGAGTGATGAGGCTTAAACTTTGCATAGGTGGCGACAAAATTACAGTCTGTTATACGCGCGGAAAAAGGGGTTCAGGTAGTGTAAACAATACTACAAAAAATGCGGATACTTATTGAATTAGCCTCGTGCAAAAACTTTACATGCAAAAACGTTATCTATCTCCATCTCAAGGGCGAGTTTTCTTCATTAAGTTACCATATTTTCTTCGCCCAGCTGTTATACTAAAGTAAACCTCAGCATCGTGACAGTAAGTAGAAACTAGCAACTTTGCTAGGATTGGATGGAAATAATTTTATAATGGAACTTACACATAACCATCGCGTAACTCTTACCTCCCCAACTGGTGCTCATCGGGCCGGGGCTGCCTGGCCCGGCTCAGGACTCATCTTAGAGCTGACCCCCATCACTAGCCATTCTTTCTCTCCGTCTCATTCGCTGGCACCGCACAGCATGCACAGGCAAGCCGATTTGCTCAAAGTTTGGCTCGACGTATGCTTGTTAGAAAATATTTTCAACAATGGACATTAATAAGCTATAAGGAAGATAAAGCAAGTCCGTGCTGTTTTGGAAGCTATATTGCACATTCAGTCAGCGCAGGACACTTTTCCTGACATAACCAAACTGGTAGAATCCAGCAGTTTCAAGAGATTAATTATACACACAAATAGATATGGGTTGGCCTATGAAAAATCGAAAAATAGGATTTTCAGAGGAATACCTACACTCGTTTGTGTCATACTTAAACTATTGATTTTCTTTTTAGTTGGGAGATAAAATGGTTTGCGTTTATGCATTTCTTTAAATAATTTCTCTTATTTAAAATGCTATATGTTATTAATGGCTTCGTCAGATTAAAGCAATTAACTTTTTTACTTTTCAATAATAATCATTTGATTTAACTTTTATTAAATTAGAAAAGCTCTATATGATGTTTTGATTTAGTGCAATAAATATTCTTTGCAATTATATTTTGATGCAATAATTAACAGGGTTTACACTGATAAAATTGAGCATCCATTATTATTTCTATTATTATAGAATAACTAACCTTTATTTATATTTTAAATACTATATCTCTTTAGTTTTAAACCTGTTTAATTCCGTTTAGGTTTAAATGAATGTTTATTATGAGAATTTTAGATTATATAGTCTTTCTCTCGTTGCTCTTTTGGGTGAACATCTGTCTGACCTTTCAGTTTAGTCATCCATCATATCGGCTCGCTCAAGCATCAGCGCCGCTAATCGGTTCACTTGCAAGGCTAGCTATCCTGGTTGCCCGGAGCGGCTAGTGAGCCGTTGAGTCGCAAATGTTTGAGATAAGTTGTTTCACGCTCCCTAGCGATTGTCTTCTGTTTGTTTCCATATTTGCTTGTGATCAATTAATTTTATGCTTAAGTTTCACTTCGTTATGTTAATGTTTAATTTTCTATGTGAATAGCTTCTAATTGTAGATCATCCTAGTTTGAAGATCCATTCTAATGAACTTGGGGGATTATTTTATTTGTTTAGCTAGACGCGTCACGCCTATCCCGATAGGTGGCAAAATAGAAGGAGAAGAACGTTACCGCTGATAAATTGAGCGTCTATTTGATATTTAACTCCAAATTAAACACCTACGTGACTTATGCGCGTGCGTATGCGTGTGTGTCGTTTCGGAGGGTGTTTCACACTGCAGACACTCTGGGCTTATTGTGTGTCAGACCCCTGGAGGATCTGAGTATGAGAGTATTATCGAGGGCGGCTGAAACCGACTGCGGAGAAGAAGGAGCCACCGAGAGAGTCCCTAACATAGTCCAAAGTTCTTAATCTCGATGCGGGAAGGGCTAAGAGCCCATGGACCAGGTTTGACCGAACTCCTTGGGTCCTACAGACGACTCCAAAGCCATCCCGCCACCGAGAGCTCCATTTCCAAAACCCGTTTATCACCACAGAAGTGCGCCACCATCGCAGTCCTTGCAGGCACGAACAGCCCTGAAAGAGACTAGATGAAATGAAGTTCGAGGGAATGAAGAAACCTCCCCAGTATTCCCTAGTTACCCGGGAAAACCTCCAGGAAAAGACTGGGTCATAGAGGTCGGCCGCTGAATAGAACCCACTACCTCCCCGAATACCAGTCACAGACGAAACGCCTAAACCACATGACTCGTTTTTTTTTTTTTTTTTTTTTTTTTATTAACGTAAAGTGCACTGAATATTTTACGGCCAAATCAACAAAAAGTTGAGATTTCAAAATAACTGTATCTTACATTGCAAAAAGGCAATAGCCAGCTTTTTTTATGAAAATGAGTTTTATGATGAATTGGTACGTTTATGGGTAGAGCCAGCTGTCTACCATAAACGCCATGAATACGGAACTGTATACTCCATTAAAACCAATTTTTATATTCACCAAGGGCTTAAGTAAGGAGCATTTTCACTTTTGCTTACCTTTTCATCTTTGCTTACACTTCCTGCAAAATTCGCATATTCGTTGCGTAATATGGCTATCAATGCGAGGAAAATGAAGGACTAATGAAAGTGAAAAAGTGGTTTGTTACAGAATAAGTCGAGTTTTATGCAGAGATTTACAATGCCCAACTGGCACCACTAATAATGATTATGATTTTACAGGTTTTATCTGCTTTCAGGTTTAATGAAAGAATACTAAAATATTTCCTAACTATAGATAAATAATGACTTTCTTAGGTTAGGTTTTCAACATTCTCAAGGTTTATAAAGGTAACGTTTAAGTTATAAAGTATGTAGCAACTTCTTTAAAAAAAATAAATAAATAAAAATATTTTATGGCACCTGAGTGAAATTACATTTAATAACAGTGCATTCATTACAAGAAGGGGACGAGTCGAAATAATTAAAACTGTGTTTTAGGAAAGACATAATAAATTAGCTCCTTTTATTCGATCAGCACATCTTCTTAATTAGAATAAGCTGTTCAGTTTTATCATTAATAGTGATATACCTCTGATTGGTTTTAACTAAATGAGGATAATTGTTTATCTTACTATCAGATAAACAAAATGTTTCTTTTAAGTTTCCCAATCCGGGATTATCCTATTAGCAAAGGCATTGAATTGGATAAAAATGTGTATTTCTTTCCGTTTTAAATATCCCCTGTAAAAAGTGAATGTATTATTCATTCAGTATTTGGCAGCCAAGTTCGTGGTGATTCAAAGAGCACGGCATTAAAATCATCACATAGAAAATCTGACTCTCGCTTTAGCATTGCATTTCTAATTATTTCAAGTCCTTTAATTTGATAGGTCATATCGGAGCTTGAATAAATGAAGTAAGCAAAGTGATGTTTGAAGGAGCCTGAGGTCTACAGAGCTTAGTTTCTAATATTGGTCTTCTCAGAACCCCGGAGGAAACCTCACCCTAACCAAGATTCGAACTCGGAACCTCTTGAATGAAGACACACACTTCAGAGGCCAGTTCTGTATTCTCACTATACCTAAAACGAAATTCATAAATGTGAAGTTTATCCTCTCAAAAAGTAGTTAGAAGATAAATATTTTGTAAGAATAATTTATAGAAGACAGAGTAGAGAATACCACGTAAATAAATAAGTAAATAAAATCCGAATATGCTACCCCAGCAGCTAGGTAACTATACCGGGGCATATACTTAAACTTCAAATCCATTTCCAAAAGCGCACATTACAAATTATTTATTTATTAATTATAATATTTTCGTATAGTTAGCTAAACTACAAACAAAAGAGTATGGTTCCATTCACATGAATTATTTTAGCTGTTCCACAAACAAATTTTTCTTACAAAAAATTATTCCTTTAACTATATAATGCTCATCAAAATAAACATTATTGGTTTTATTACTTGCTTCTTTGTAAGCAGAAGGGAAATGAGAGAATGCACAGGCTAAAGCGATATTCAAATCTTTTAAAAGCCAGCCACTGTGTGAAACAGTTGAAATTCGGTTCTCTTTACTTGCTAGGAATGACTTCCAGTCTGAGAAAAATTTCAAGTATCTTAACTGAATCCAATAACTCGGAATATCTCGAAAACGGTTAACTCTACAAAAGATATACATGACATAAATTGTGTGTTTTAACGAAACCTACATTTTTTGCGGAGTATGTTTTTGTCTACCTCTTATGGTTTACCGGTTCTATAAAAGTCAACCGGAATGAACAGATCTACAGAACTATTCCCAGAAAATTCAAGATACATATTCCGTTTGTGAAAATATAGTAAGCATACGGTATTTTAATCAAAATCGTTAGAGTTATTTTTGAGAAATTCATAATTTTTTAAAATTATCCCATTTAAAAGGTAGCTTGAGTGGAGTAATTTTCTTCAAAATTTTCGTGTCGCATCCTTGTATGATGCTAAACTTAAATACCAAGGACTTTTCGTTTTTGAGCTACGCTGCCCACAGACTCACATAGGGGCATGAATCTAAAAATGCTTATTTTTTTTGGATTCAGGGGATCCCAAAATGTATATTTCCGGTGAAATCTCGGAAAGAAGTCTTTGGTGGAATACAATACCTTCTCTATCCAACATATACATTGCACCTGTGTGCTAGAGAAAGTAAATATTACTAGAAACGGCATATATATATATATATATATATTTATTGATTACAATAAGTTTATTCTACTATATAAAATGTGTTCTTACATACACACGTTCATAATACTGTTTATTTATATTTAACTTTATTCTTTACATGTTGTTCCATTTATATGAATTAATATTTAATTGTATTATTTAATGGCGTATAGAGAAGGTACTACATTTCACCTTATGATTTCATACCGAGATATCACCGGAAATATATGTTTTGAGACCTCACGAATCCAAAAAGATCGTTTTATAAAAAGGTCAGTGTGTGTGTATGTGTGTGTGTGTGTGTGTGTGTGTGTGTGTGTGTCTGTGGGCAGTATAGGTCAAAAATGAAATGATGATAAATACCAAATTTACATGGTAAATTCTTTGAAAATATTCTCAAAATTGGCTCTAACGATCTTTATTAAAATAGAAGATTTTATAGTCGGCTAACCATCTCCTATGTGGGAGCTGTAACTGCTCTGATCAGAAACCTATCGGGGAATCAACGACACCTAACCACAGAATGGAGAATCTGGAACGAGTGGTCCGCCCGTAGGGTAGAATGCTATGTCGGCATGTTACCATGGTAGCTCAGTGGCATAGCAGCCGGCTAGAGATCGGGAGATCCGTGGTTCAAATCTCGGCTATGGTATTGATTTTTTTTCAGTCTGACTCCATCTATCCATCTTTAAAAAGCCTTATTTTAATATTTCAATATAAAAGACTTATTTTACGACAACAATGCCATATGAAAGCGATATATTTGCTTGGCTTCGATTTGTTTGTTTATTATATTTATGTAGAAGTTTGTTTCTCCTAGTTTATGTATTTTTGAATGTCAATTGATTCACACAAGTTCTTAGAGCACTGATGCAAATTAAGTGCCTGCAGAACTAAATAATGTTTGCCAGATCAGGCAAACTGAAATCAGTTTTCAGCTGTTGTGGTGTTTAATATTGGGTTTCCCTAGTGGCGAGGAAGTTAGCTGCGTGATAAAAATCTTCATATTCTCTCAGGTTTCCTTTAGGAAGCTCTGTTTCCTGCATGATCATTCTCTCGTAGTGGTTTGCCTTGAAGATAAAATTGAATAATTTCAGACTCTGATGGGACGTGCTGTTTTAGGATTTCAGAGACTTTGTTGATGTTCATGGAGATGCTCGGAGAGGAGGAAATACGTCGTATAAAGTAATCTCTCTAGGCATTTTGATTTCACAATATATAAGTTCATCTAGAAAGCATCCTAGACTATTTCGAGATTAACAATGTAAAGATCAGAGAAAATAAGTTTTCTGAAGAAAGAAACAAAGAACCACCATCGCCTACAACTACAGCAACATGAGACCTTTTCTTTCCGCCAGTTTTTCTGCTTTCTTTCTTTCCACCGTTTTGTTTTTCTTTTATTTTTCATTTCCACCTTGGTCTCTTCAAACATTTACACCAGAAATATGATCCTTGATTTTCTAAACATTTTATAGCACATGCCCTACTCTACAATTGTGATCTAAGAAGGTAACGTGTGTGCTAAGTTTCATAGCATTAATTTTGGACTTTAAATAATTGAATAACATGCACATATATAAACACTTTTAGAAGTGCAATTTTTTCCCAAGTGGACCCGCCACATTCAAGTAAATGCGAAAATTATGGCAGATTTTTCTGTTACATACAAATGAAAACGGTTCATGATTAAGTTTTGCCCATTTACATTACGCCTTTAACTTCTCAAATGCTATCTGCGGGTTTAAGCTTGGAATTCGCTTGTGTTTATTTGAAGTTAATCGCTGAACATTTTATGCCACTTTAAATTTGTTTCCTCTGAAATACTTATATTCCATCACCACATTCAAACTTGCAGACATTGAGCTTAATGTATTCGGCTTCAGAAACTGTCCACCCTGAAATCCAACGAGATCAGGGGATTCAGAACCTAACATGTTAACCAGAATACATAAGTACGAAATACGTAATATTTTATCATCATTATCATTGCACAATTTGCACAATCAGTCATTAACAGTGAAAATAATTAAGTATTATGAATATTATATTCATTATAAAAGAAACGTCTCCTTATAAAATTAAATTTAACCCTTAAGAACAGAATTGGCGGCGCCATGGCCCAGTGGTTAGACCGCTCATCTCCCACCTTGGTGATCCAGGTTCGATCCCAAGCGCCCGCATGTGGGATTTGTGGTGGACGAAACGGCGTCTGGGCGAGTTTTCACCCCCACTCATTCCATCAATTGCTCCATCATCATCTTTCCTATCATCTATCTCGCTTGCATTTCGTAACATCATTTCCTCACGCTCATGCCTATCTACGGGTCTACCACTCATTCCAGGTTCTCCATTCTGTGGTTAGATGTTGTTGGCTCACCGACAGGTTTCTGATCCCTAGGCACCCGCAGGATGGCGAACGAAAAATGGCACCGGATAGAGGCTGCTCCCCTCCCCCCCCCCCAATTACACACGAGCTGTTGACCGCCATGAGCAGACACAGCAACAAATAGATAAACATGTAATAATTATATAATAAAGAAATAACCAATGAGTTAATGCAAATGTTAATATTTACTGAATTGATATCGTATTTTACATTACATTAGCTGCTGAAAATAACCTCCTTGTGCTTCAATGCAGTTTTTTGCCATCCTGTAGATATAATCGATAAGAATTATAGTTGTATTACTGATTGATTACGGATTTTAACTCTGCCCTAATGCTTGGGGAACTACTTGTATGTACTTAAATCATTCCTTCAGCATAATAATTCACTATCATGGTATTTATTTAGTGATAATTTAATGGAAGTCTTTTGGATATGGAGATGATGCTGGCATTTATATATTGCAACATTCTGGTTTATCATTCGAAAACATTTTAAATTTCGAGTTGTTCATCTGTACGAAAGAATATAAATTAGGATTAGAATCAGTGGAGGATTTCAGTACTTGAAGCCAAGGTTAGGTTATTGTGCATACTAAAACCCCAAGAGGAATTATTATTGATAACTCCTGTAGTATTAAAACCAGCTCTAAAGCTGTCAATGTATTATTCCTGCATGTTTACTCACCATATTGTGGACCTACAAAGATTTAAGAAATGTTCAGGTCTATTTTTGGTCTATAAGGTTCAATAAAATACGCAGTTTATATTGTGTATTCGTTTTCTTTTGGGCAACTTTGTTGGCTATGCGAAAACAGCTAGAGCTACCAACACATAACTAACTACAAGACCCAAAACGTAACCCAGGAATATTTTTATAAGTAGAGGTGTAAAGAACAACATGCTGCAAAATCTGTGAAGCTAAGAGACTATGGTTAAAGCATTGCTATTTCTAGACATAGCCCGGTCCTGGTAAATGTGGCAACGTCACAGGCCTTCTTATCAACTGAGCAACGTCACACTTGTTTCAGTGCGAGATACTCTCCTCGCCTGTGTGTCTTTGCCAATATTCCCATTGCTCTGATGTCTGTAGATATATATATATATATATATATATATATATATATATATATATATCTACAGACATGTTTATGCAATATATATGGCATGCATAAACATGCCAAATATATTTATTTACAGTGTAAAAGTACATAAGAAATTATGTTAACGTTATAAAAACGAAGAATATATGAGTTGCTTTCTGTTAGCTAATGAATCTGTTGTACCAATAAATGGATGCGCTCTGTTTCGAGGACAGACTGGGCACAATTTAGCAGAACTGTGGTATGTGTGAAACATTTTCAGGAAAGTTACGTAAGTTGAGAAATATGCAGACAAGTAGTTGTTGGTGTTTTCGAATTGCCCTTCATATCTAAATTAAATTAAAAAATACACAGAGGAAGAAGAAAAGTGTGTCATCACCTTAAGAAACTAAAGACGGATGAAAAGAAAGAGGCAAAGGACGAAAACCGTGTACAGTATTTTCTAACTTTGCAGATAGAGCATCCCATAACTACCTAAAAAGAATGACTGAGCAGTGTGTAAAACGAATCGTATAAACTAGGCATAACTAATGCTCATAAAATAACTTTCAGACTCAGGGGGAACAGAAATTTTAATGTAGTAGTGCACAAATGATGTCTTAAAATGTATAGGTTCTAAAGTGGTAAGATGTAAAAATTCGTTACTTGCAGAATGAATTCAACTTTCATCCCAATAAGACATCTGCGATTATTATGCTTCACCAAATATCAACAACAAAATCCTCTTGTATTCCAAATTACCGCCTCCCCACAAGTCGGATATTGTTAGTAAACTATGAAAGGAATAGGTTGTTTATGTAATCAGTTTGAACGCATATTAAGACTGTGACAAATTAAAATGAATCTCTGTGTTCATTTGATTTACATTGTAACTGAAAATACAATTCAACTATCAGCAGCATACTATGAATAATAATTACTAATAATTACAAAGAGTTTTCAGACAAATTTAAAACAGTAGGACATTGGTGGAAATATTCCTTATGTAAACCAATATTCCTATTAAATACAGTTGTAATTGATAACTATATTTAAGCTTTTATTTAATTACACTGTCCCACTCCTCACAATTACAAAAACATCCCTAATAATATCCACTGTGCAACATCAAGCCAATAGCCGTAATGTAAGATAATAAATCGGTTATCTTTAAAATATGAAAAACATGTGGAGGTTTTCAGGCATTTAGTAGATGTGCAGTAGGACGGTAAAGAACTTGCTGCGCCATGCTGCCGGTAGGGAGGGCTCGGCCATGACTAGAGACGGTTATAGCCTAATCTATGATCCAGGCGCCAATATTGCGCGTTTCACTCCCTCTATTACGTTGGCAATAGCCTTCGCGTATGCACGATAGCAGCAAAATAGCGTGCTTTCCTTTTCCACCACGCATATTTTCGTACTTTTTGGTATTTAGGAAATGCATCACAGGGCGGGTGTAGTGGGTTATTCCAAATCGTGAAGACAACATCGTGACTTCTGGACGCCTACGCAGTGGATATTAAGATTGGTTTCAGTTTTTACTTAGCTTACCCCCTTTGTATGGATGACTTATGCGCGAGTACTCAGGATCTGAATTCTTTTGACGAGCAGACAAACTTGGCTCAGAGTGAAGAATCCAGAATGTGGAATCCGCCCGTAGTCAGGTATGAGAAACAGGAAGTTGTGATATGAAATGAAGACGAAATGGATGAAAGGAAATGTAGCGGTGGCATGAATGGGGGAAACCTGAGAACCTGGAGAAAACCTGTCCACACGCTACTTCGTCCACCACAAATCTCAAATGCACTCCCCTGGGATCGAATGCGAGCCGCCTTGATGAGCGAGCGGTCTAACCACTTGACAACGGCGCCGTCCTCAGTATCTACTTAAGTGCTTCGTTTTAGCTATGCATGAATCGCCAACTGTTACCTCTAAGAGGAAGGAATGAGGTGGGTGAGTAAGACGGGCGGCCATTCATAGCCGGAGACAGTTTACGTATTAAACAGGCCGCTCCTTGAATTGCCCTACCTGCGTGGACAAATTGGATCCGAAGCTTTTGTGTCAAGGAAGAAAATGTTCTCTCCAATAGGAATATACACAAGGTTTATGAATGCAAAGGCTTCAACGGCAACTTTTGACGGCAAACTGAAACATAAAATGCATATTGTATAAATAAAAAATAAAATTGTTTGAATGCGAATATTCACCACTCCATCTTTACTTCTGCAATTAGAATAGCGAACTAGAACTACAAAAGACGAGTGATTTATGTTTTTTTATCATTTCTTGCTAAAACGAGTCGTTTAGCCACAAAATGACATTAAAGAATTGGATTCCAGTGTATCTACTGGAATAAAATCGTGGTTATACGTTTGGAAACTATGCCACATTGGGCGCTGTTTGTAGAGCGGAAGGTCAGGAATGTTGCCAGTAATGTGAATACATCGGATAACTCGAAAGGAAACCGCCCGACACCTCGTTAGTGGCCGTAGCTGATAATAAGTACATAGGCACGAGGCGAACTGGATTTCAAGTACAAACCAAAACCATGATACTTATTATGTAGTTGCCCATTTCCATTATGTACTTTCCATAGGAGCTGTTTTTGCAATTATAGCCGGTTTCGTCCATTGATATCCACTATTTACAGGACTATCCCTTAACCCAAACTGATTAAAAGCTCAATTTTTAACAATATTTGTAGGAGTTAATTTTTTCCTCAAAATATTTGCCAGGCCGCAAACCAAAACATAACTTTTGAATCTCAAGTCCTACTCTGTTGTCAGGCTGTGCAGATAATGATTCAATAATGTCAATTATTTCCGTTACCTTTCAAGGTAGATGAAATTGTTATTTGGTTTCATTATTCCTCATATTTGGATCTTCCAGCACGCGAAATCTGCGCACTCATACTCCCAACACCTGAATATGCCAAACACCACTGTCCCTCGCGCCTGACTCTACAATCCTTAAAGATGAAAGGATGCGCGGAATTGAAGAACCGGGGAATTTGGGTTATATTTATCACTTATCAGGAATAGGAGGAAGTCTTCGGAACTTAGCGCACAATCGCATATAAACCATTATGAAGGTCGGGTTAAGCGGATTCAGAAGAAAATCAGATGGTTAAGAATAAAAATAAATAAATAAATTAAAAAAATCAGACTGAGTTCCTAACGCTTCCAGAAATTACATCTTGACGGTATCCCCCACGGAAGGCTCTCTCTGAAGACCCGTCCCACATCGAATCCAAGAACCGGCGGATCTACCGCCATAGCCTCATCCGTCATCCATTCGCCTGATCCTTCGAATATGAAAGAAATGAAATGACAGGAAAAAGCCTAACATTATATAACCCACATTTACCTACCAACCAGGAAAGCCACGAAAAAACAGTTCGAATGTGCGAACCAACGTGGATAGAACCCAGGACCTCACAAATGCAAACCTAACACGTTACCTCAAAATCATCTCGCTCTATGGGTATACAATCCGCCCCAGCATTTGCTTATTAATCTGTTAGGTGGGGGTCAAGGAAATTAACGCCAGGGGAATGCAATGGAACCCGGGATATCTCTGGTCCTGCGCTAACATGGAAAGAAATTACTTTAAAGACATATTTGATTGTTTTCAGAAAGAAGCAATTGTATGTTGACGCAACTGTTTGTCACCATCCACGTATGTAGGTATTAAGTAAACAGAATCAAAAGAGAAAGAAATTAAACAGCCTCCATAGAGACACTGATGACTAGAACCCGATTTTGGATTCCGAAAGGCACACAGTTACGAACACACAGAACAGTCAGTGGTATAAAGAAAGGATAGTGGGCAGGAGTTTGTGTAGTAAACATGCACACGTTGAGGTGTAATCTGTTCCAAAAGTAGTTCATTACATTTATTGATATTATATGCATTGTCTAATTCATAAAGTAACACAATAAAACAATTATTTCATAATATGATTAGTGAATAAAAGCGGCCTGTACTTTTAGAAATAATAGTATAAAGCTTGGTCTAAAAATTCAGGATAATAATGTGACAAGACAATGAACATATTCGTGTGTCAACCAAACTCACTCAGAATTCGTTGCAGGGAATTATAAGGTACTGCGTGAGTTCTGCACTTCTTTAAGCTCACGAAGGGATACCTGCATACGTTAAATTTGGAGCATTTTTATAGTGTTTAAAGCTTTAACTGCTATGGCACCACAGGCGATGACACTGGTGATACATGGATTGAAGATGGAGCACCTGTTGAATGCGATGGCGGGGGAAACCGGAGAACCCTGAGAAAGCCACCCCTGCGCCGCTTTGTCGATCACAAATCCAACATGAGGTCGCCTGGTCTAACCATTCGGCCACAGCTCGGCCCTAGGCTCGGCTCGGGTAGTTTGACCACCTGGGAATAACAATAAAAGCTTTTAGATCATTTGCTTGAGCCTTCAAGGCTAGTTACTAAATCAGTTTTGGGTGATTTAAATAATATGACAGCTTTTAAGCTACTAAATTCGTTTAAAATTAATTGTATTAATTCTTTTTGGATTTAACATTAATGCTATTTTAGTTACCTGTTAATTTTAATTTCACTCATGTTATTATTCAATTAATTCTACTCGAAAATTATCACGTAATTAATGCAAATGTATGGCAATATATTCAACACAAAACACCACCAATTAAAGTTACTGATTTTAAAATAAGTATCAACACAGAATCTCTCCTCTACTAATGACATGCATATCCATTACAAAATCTATATAAATATTTTAATAAATGGTTACTTTTGCAAATGTAATATACAAAAATTAGATATGAATAAATATTCACAATTAACTGAATTTATTGATTATAAAAGTTAAAATTAGTCTCTAAATGAGCCTGAAAATAACAGTTTGAAACAAGAACAATAAATAATTTCTAAAAAGGTTTGCTATATTTCCGAAACACGAAACGCTGGACACTGAAGACAATAAACGATTTTTCTTATTCACTAAACTTCTCGTCCTATTTACTCACAGAAGGGGCTTTAAAAATACCACAGAAGCTTGACACTGACTGATAAAGTCGACTGCAGTGCCACTCAGCTGTAGTATCACGGAAGATTAATTAGAGTGGGGACAGCAGACAGTCAACTGAGATCATTTCTTCCTTAAGGCTTAAGACGGGTGACTGGCGTTCTCTGGGGACCCAATTAAACGTAACAGATTTTTCTTTCGTCTTCATAAATCGCAAACTTATAGGGGTTTTAACAAAACAACGTAAACATAGAATGGCTATAAAATCTGTGTGGGCGACATACGTTCATTTACGTGATGTAGTATATTTCAATTAGATGTTCGGAAGTCAGATTACGGAATAGTGAAAAAGTTTTAAAACCGAGTGACACTTTTTATAAAGCATCCATCTCTTATACATTGATTGCAGTTTTGCATGGCCACTTTTTTGAGAATACAATGTAAAACAAAACGTATATTTATGCAAACAGTATTTCATTGTACTACAGTGCTCCCAATGTAAATCGGCCCGCATGTCTGTAGTATGGTAGTAGCATGTCTGGTTCACATTCAAGAGGTTCCGAGTTCGAATCTCGATTAGGTTGGGTTACCCGGAATTTTTCCGGGTTTTCCCTTATCCTGTATGATCGTCCACCTTCAAAACCGCTCCGATAGCTTTAATATAATTCTTTATTTTTCTCTCTTTATAGCTGCCCTCAAATCAAAATAAATAGGAGCACGTATAAATTTAACGAAAAATCGAATTTTCTTTATATTTGTTCTCGCCAATTCTTTCTCATTCATTGCATTTAGCATTAAATGCAATAGTGATTTCTTTGACATAACTGGGTGATTTTTTTTTTTTTTTTTTGGAAAAGATATATACATACAACAAAGAAACTGTTTCAGTCACAGATAATCTGAATGAAAGTTCTGAAAGATCGTGTTTTCTCAAATAAACTTCATTTTTATTGTTCCAGGCTGTATTTAAAATTCGCTAAGATTTAAAAATAGCATCTACCTTAAGTAAACAGATTTTGCAAGGGAATAGAAAATTCATTAAGGAAGTAGTTTATTAATGCTCCCTTTAGGAGTTAGTAGCATATCAATTTACCGCAATTTCAAACTACTTGACCTTAAAGAGTAGAACCACCGATTCAAATTTCTCGTTTTTCCACTATGTTTCACATTAAGCGTTCAGGCCTTCCTTTAACATTTGTAGCATACTAATTTGCCGCAGATACAAACTTATTTGAGCTAAAAGAGAAACAGTTGTATTTAATATTAAGCTTTTGGGGTCAATTTCTCTAAATTTAACAGGTTGTTTACATTTTTCAACACCTGTTCATAAAGTGTATGTCAAACCGCATTGTAAATTTAGCGCGTTGTTCACATATGCAATGTTATCATTAACTATTCATAAGCGTCAAATAGCATAAAATAAGAAATCAAATCAATTAGACATCATTAAAAAGTCTTCTCTGGTCAATACAAAAGTAGCTTTTCCTAACCTTTCATGGATTTTAATAAGAGTGAAAGCAGATGAACAATTGCAATACAATATATATATATATATATATATATATATATATATATATATATATATATATATATGCACACATGTTTCAATCTATGAGTTATGATTATGTAAAAATTTCAATAATAATAATAATAATAATAATAATAATAATAATAATAAACGAGCATAAGTCAGGATTAGAGAACTGCAGAATATAAATATAAATGTAAATTTCTTTACAGGTGATTTTCTGTATAATTTAGTTCGCTTTGTTGTATTTTCATTTAAATCCACTCAGCACATTCAACTGTTAAACGAAATAAATAGATAAAAACGTTATAGTTTGTAGTTTGTTGAAGCAAAAAAAAAAGTTGCCTCGCAGATTCGCAGGAGTGAGTCGCCACTTATCACGTCTGCAATTTTGGAACTAAATTGTTCTTCTGGAATCATCAGTTGGCTGAATAATCGGTGTCCTTTAAGAGTTCCATTGCGAAAAAATGGTACCCAGTAGCACATCATACTGGAAATAAACTCAACATTAAAAGTTTGTAAAACGTACCCAAACTTACATTAACAACCATGTACTACATAAGGAGAATCTGAAATCTGATCTTCTTGTTAAAGCTCCTCTTGAGCAAAATTAATGGACGATTATAGTTACCTTAGGTGCCATTAATTGTGTATAGGCCTGGAATCCGTATAGTGTTATCTTATTCTTATTTTACAAATTTCAAGGTTTCTAAAAAGCAGCACACTCACCCTACGATCTCGAGTTTCATAAATAACTGTTATTCGATTGTTTTCAAAACACTCTGCATGCTGCTTTCCCTAAACTGTTGTGCCGCAGAGAAACAAGAGCATGTGACGAATGAAGCTATAAAATCTTTGCGGAAGAGATGAATCTGGGTGGCAGGTGCACCAGTTTCCAATTAACGTTACTTTGCGAGTTGATGGCTCGGAATAAAACGGCTGTTATCAAGTCCGAACGTCACACATATTCTGTTTAGAATTAAAGCCAGAAGAATACTTTAAGGAGAAACGTAGGATGAGATAAATGTGCGGACACTTAGCTAATAAAAGTTGAAAATTAAGAATAATATTCAAATGGAAATGCTTTGCTGTACATCTTTCATCTTGATTATTCGACAAAGCTTCTCTCTTTTTTAAAGTACGTTCTTACTTGCAGTTTCAAAACCATGACATAAATAGAAAGGAATGAAAGAGGATTCTATTCCTTCACCTAGTATAGGTATTTGTTTTTGATTGGACAATTCTCGCATGGCAGAACATAGTTTTTTTGTCTTTGGATTTAAGACCTCACCTGACACGTCATTCCCAAGTGATTACAATGTTTTACATACATATAAATTTTATGTCATACTTATCTCATTGTTGTGTTGTGGTGTTATATATTGTGTATATGTTATGTGTATATATTTCTCTTAAGCGCATTTGTCTATTATAATTGGGTACATTAATGCATCTGAATAAGGTGTGTTCTATTTTGTAAATTTAAGTTGCTGTATTTGAATATCTTTGTCTTTTTATTTTCTTGTTTACTCTTCTAATTCTGTGTTGTTGTTGTTTAATATTGCTTACTATTTTGTGTATTAACAAAGCACGTACGGTCTGTGGATCCGTGTGATTGTTAAAGCTCAATATATGATACTATTATGTCAATAAATACACTTTTTTATTCATACTAATCTGCAATGCAAGGTTTGCTAAACTACGGCCCAGGTCTAAACCAGTTCGCAAATTGCTTTTATTTGGTCCTCTTACAGCTTTAAAAAAATTGATGTGTTCCATTTACATAACTTTATCTACCTCTTCTGCAAAGAAATTATTCTTATAAAAAATTATTCTTTTATCTGCATCATGCTAACCGACGTAAACCTTATCAGAAATAGCGTTATTACTTGATTCCTTGTAAATACAAAGGAAATAAGAAAAGAAAATAAGCTAAAGCAAAAGTCAAATTCTTTAAAAAGCTAATCGTAATTTGATGCAATTGAAATTCGGTACTCTTTGCTTGACCAGAAGTAAAACAAAAGAGATAAGAAACGGACGAAGACACTGTGTGAGAAAAGTTTAAATAGCTTAGGATTGAAACCAATAACAGGGAATATTAAGGAAATCATTAGCTCTACAAAAAAGTATACATGACTAAGGTGTATTTTAACGAGATCTACATTTTTGTGTAGTAATTTTTTGTCTATCTCTTACGGTTTACCAGTTATGCAAAATTCAGCAAATTCATCCTGAATAAGAGGCTATTCCCAGAAACATATCAAGATATTAATTTTATTTCTCATATAATTATCCGTGATACTCGGCATTTTAATAAAATTTGTTAGATATATTTAAGACAATCAAAATGTTCGAAATGTTTTCCATGTAAAGGGTAGTTTGGGTCGATTGTTGAAAATCTTCGTGTCTCATCCTTGGAAGATCCTGAACTTAAATTTCAAGTTTGGTATTTATCCGACTTTTTTTTTTAGTTAACGTGTTCAGGCGCGCAAGGACCATTTCCTAAAAATGCATGCTTCGACACAGCGGACTTCAAAATATATTTCAGTGAAATCTTGACATAGAATTTTTGGGTGGAATACAGTAGGTACCCTTTCTATCTACTATGTAGGTACATACTACGTATAGTTGAAAAGCGTTAATATACTCTGAATAGGTGAGAGTAACCTGGTTGGGTGATCAACCCGGTGCCTGTGTGAGAGTGAGTAAGAATATAATATAAAAGACGGTGAATTGGATAAAAGGAAAGCTAATTATGAGTAGGTGATGCAATGAACGGCGGGGGAAACCGGTGTACCGAAAAAAAAAAACCTCTCAGACACTGATTTGTCCGCTACAAATCGTACTTACGGTTCACTGGGATTGAACACGAGGCCCCCTTGGTTTAACCACTCGACCACGGTATCTGAAGGACTAAAAGAAGGAAGTTAATTTGATTTACTTTTAAAACGTCTACAGAATGACACATTTCCTCACTTGAAAGACTTTCTTTCCACGACGACTAATATCTGTGTTCGCATAAAGGTATACCTATGAAAAGTATTTTCAAAATAGAAACCTGTCTAATCAAAATATAGATCTGCTTTGATAATAGGCAGCACAAAATTAGATCAACAAATCTGTTTTCCATTCATATGACTTTCTCTACATATCCGTAACAAATTATTCTTAAAAATCTTATTCTTCTCTCTACTTCAGGCTAATCGATTAGTAGAAATGGTGTTATTACTTAATTCCTTGCAAGTATGAGGGAAATAAGGCAGCGCCCTATGCTAAAGCCATAGTCACATCTTTTAAAATCTGGCTGTTGTGTGATCGAAATCCGTTTCTTTGCATAACCAGGAGTTGACAAATTTCCGTATGAGAAAAGTTTTTTTTTAAAACTGTAACCAGCAATAAGGAATATTTCAAAAATGGTCAACTCCACGAAGAAAAAAAAAACAAATATATATATTTGTATAGTACGTTTTTGTCTTTTACGGTTTACTAGTTAGGCAAAATTAAGTAAAAACCCATTGAGAATAAACACATCTTCAGAGGCTATTCCCAGAAAATTCAAGGACATACATTTTATGTGTCATGTAAGTATCCTTAATATAAGCGATTTTAATCAAAATCGTTAGAGTCGATTTTGAGAGTATCAAAATTTTCGAGAAATGTACCACATTTATTTCAAGCAAAATGTGTCTGGAGGCCAACGTGATCTGTGCTCCTCGTGCCTTTGTGTTTATGGTTCCTATCTTAAACTTATGTGGCTCCGCTCCGATTCATTCTCTGGTGGTTACTGTTGCCCCATTATGAAACAATTGGTTAGCCCTGCTCTATAAATTTGTAACTACGACTTTCAGTTAGCCATACTTCAAAAGTGTTTATAATACACCATGCCAGCTGAAAATAACTGATATACATAGATATGTAAATATTATGGTTTTGCAAATGCATTCCCTTATAGGAATTATTATTGTTATTATTATTATTATTATTATTATTATTGTTATTATTATTGTTATTATTATTGTTGTTATTATTATTATTGTTACTTTATTTTCAAATTAACTTTATCTTTGGGCCTTGGGCTCGTCGTATATGATACTAGTCAAATGCAGAGTAATTGCTTTCTATTCATTATATCCTAAGATAACTATATATTTTATTTAAGAAGTATTTACTGCATTAGGTTTCCATGATACGGTCAGTGTAATTAACCAAACTTGTTATAATTTCAGCTTTGTGCTACACTAGGAACGACTGGAGCCTGCGCCTTCGATAATTTGCAGGAACTGGGACCCATATGTAAGTTAGTAAACACCAAGCTTTTATTTTCTATAGGACGGTCACAGATTTTCTTAAGGTTAAATATCATTGTGCAATTTGGTCTTAATGCCAAGCATCCCCTTTGAAAACTTAGCTTGTATCATTTACGTAAGCTTAGAAAATTAATTAATTATATGTACTGGACCTTAGGATAGCCTAGTAAATGCAGGAGTTTTCTGAATTTATTACAAAAATGAATTTTAAATATCTAATAATACTACTACTAATAATAACAATAATAATAATACTGACAGTTCGTATGGCTGAGGCTTACCAATAAGGATTCCGACTCACCTTTTACATGGCAGACCAGACGACTTTCCAGCCTATACGGGGAGATAAAGTGCTTAGCACCAGCCAAAATATAGATTTTTGACGATGATGAGTGGGCAGCGATCATACATGGACCAAAATATCCACACCCCCATGATTGGGGTCAAACCCACGCACGCAGTACTTAAATTCACTATGTCATGGTACACTCTTAAGTACAAATAAAAATATTGTGCTGGTGGAGCTGCAAAATTCAAGGAAGTCACAGTTAAGATTTCTATTTTCCACAGTTTTTGGCTAGAGATTTGATCTTTTGGCGCAGTAATCTCTTCTTAGTTACACTAAATCGAGTTTCATTAGTATCGGTTTAATAGTCCTTGAATTATTAAAATTGTTTGAAAACATTTTAAATGGTACTCAGACCCGCACACACAAACCCACACACACACACACACAAATCCTGTAAGCTTTGAATCTTGGGTAGAACTGAAGGAGAATCAGCGGATAAGACTTGGACTATTAGCTGTATTAAACCTACGGAAGGAAGGAACGAGCGAGAAAATGCAATAGAAGGCCAAGCATCACACCGCCAGGCACAGTGTAGTGTGATCCTTAACGTTTCCAGATTGAACTCCACCCCTGCCTCTTCAAGACACCTCCACCTATCAATCCTTGCGGACAGGTTTGGGAAGAAGGTTTCGTTTCAGGGAAGAAAAGACTTTCCTCAGGACATATACTCTGTATAACTGACATAGTTCTGGCCCTACAGCCCTTAAAGATGAAAAGAAATTAATGATAGCAAATAATTGACTCCAACCTTTTGCCTAGCTAACCTGAAAAAGTATGAAAAAATCCCAAGAAAACCTCCATAATGTGAGCCTCAGAACGCAATCAATGAACCATCCGTCTCTGTTTACAAGCTTGAGCCTACACGAACTTTCTGTTTTCAATTCCTATAAATTGCACGCATTACATTCTTTTTCCAGATTCCAGATTCTCCCGTTTTAATTTCTCAACAATAGCACTTAAATCACAGATTCACAAACTAGGAAATGAGCATAGCAGCCAATCCAGACATAAGTAGGTGCCTTCAAGTTATCTATATCAAACCATATGGCAATACAAAAAATGTAAACAGAAGCGGCAAAGCAGGTCTGCAAACACGGTCCAATGAGTGATTTCTGCAAATGTCAAGGGACTGTGCAGTCACTATATAAAGTCCAATAACACTTCAAATTTTTATTTCCTTACAATCTGAGTTTAATGCATAGAAATTCCTATACGTGGTGATCACGAAGGCTCGGAAGTTAGCCCCTTGTGTGTCTAAGTGACAGGTATCCAATGTCTCCTACAGTTAATAAATAGATACTGTCGCTGAGTACACCTTGTGTTAGGTATGTTCATGTTACCTGTAGTTTAGTTGACCGCAGGGCACACCAAATCCGCAGTCTTATTAAACATTAAAAGCATTGGCATCAGTCATTTAATGAATCATTTCGATAGCAATATCATTCAACCATACGATCAAACATACAGGGGATACATTTTCAAAAATAGTCATACTCTTTACACAAGAGTAGGCGTGCCTCAGCGGTTTTCCAGCCAAGCCAAAACTTCTCTCCTCTTTTCAGGCCAAGAAGAAAATATGTGGCTTCATGTGGATGCAGCATACGCAGGAACAGCCTTCATTTGTCCAGAGTTCCGTCACTGGCTCAACGGTGTGGAACACGCCGATTCTTTAGCCTTCAATCCATCAAAATGGATGATGGTTCATTTCGACTGTACTGCCATGTGGTAAGTCTGCTCATACTTTTATCTTCAGCTTTGTCTTCAACAACATATTTTTTACCTTATTTGTCCTTAGTCTACGAACAAAAAATTACAGTATATCAAGAATTTACGGGAAGTATTACTTCAGTTTTCCTGACACCAAAAAGAAAACCTATCTGTCCGTCTGTTTGTCTATTAGAACTTTCTCAGCGAAGATTCATGATGATAACTTTTGAGGATTGCAGAACACCAGGATAGCTCACAAGTAAACATTTAGGAAGAGCAATTTATACTTTCAATTGTGCTTCACTATCCATTGCACCGCGCTAAAATTCAAGTTATCAAGAATTTTACAAACTACGCGGGATTACAGTAAGCCCTAAAATGTTGCATAAATGATGCTCCTATTTATCTTTCGTTGCAAACAGATGTATTAGGCTGAGAGATATAAAGGAAGGCGATTATATTGCTAGCGCAGAGACCTGTTGAGTTATCTCGAGAGTGAAATAAATATTCTGTATGTAGCTAAAATACGTACAAATACATTTCAAGAGGAAGGTTGTAAAGATTCTTGAGTTTCAGAAAAGAAAAAAATGTAGCTGATCAAATACACTTATTGATAAAGATGTTCACACCGGAAAGTGTTCAAGTAGAGCATACACTTAATATTGAAGTTGAAGTAGCTGATTATGATTTTAATGTTGAAGACGATGCTTATTATACAGAAGAACGTAAAATATTATAAGCTTCTTCTGAAACTGAAAATGAATACGGTACTGCAATGTGATTCAACATATATGCCATCTCTGTAAAAATACAACAGCCAAGTAAAATAGCGCGCCTTCGTTTTATGACAACGCCCAGCCGCCTTGGGCAATTCAAATGTTGTGTCAAGGGTGCGTTTATCAGCTGTGAGCTGTCAGTCCAATGGTTCCTATATCAGCTGTGAGCTATCAGTCATTGCTTCGCCATCGTGTTGTGAAGTGTTTCAAACATACGCGCGTCGTGTGTAATTTTTTTTTCTTGGGAATTTTATTCTCTTATTAGTCCACAGAAATGTCTGCCAAAAAATTCACGCCTGAATAGCGTGTTTTTGTTTGCTATACTTACGTAAAAACTTAATCATGTAGACATTTCGTTTTCCTGGTTATCCAGCTCCAAGTAGAGACACTGTGTAAGATGTTTGGTCAATAAATTTAGAACACGATCCTATACGCTAAATAAAAAAACAACAACATAAACAAAAAAGGGTAAAAATGGCCTATTCTAACGAAGAAAAAATAGAAAAAATTGGTGCTGAATTTACTCAACTAAGAATTCTCTCAGCCATTTTTCACAGCAAGTGTGTGTTTCACAGATCTCTGTACATACAATCATTAAACTTTTAAAACTGAAACCCTACGGTGTCTACTATAATGCAGAAGTTATGCACATTACGCAAGAAGAACTTAGACGTGTGAATGGTAATTCCATCCGACAATGTCAAGAACGTCTTCGCAGATGGGCAACACTTTCAACAACATTTATAATAACAAGAATAGTACTCATTACATACATCTTTACTAACAGTCTAAGTAACGTGGAAGTTAACGAAAGAAAACCCCACAGTGTGGTAGAACTATATGCGAGACACGCATTCGCGTGAACTGCGGCCGTAGAAAAATGAAAGCCCTGTACAAAGCAAGGAGTAGTGTAGGCATAGTGTAAAGCGCATCGTGTGTTTTGCTAGCAGCGGAGACCTATTGAGTTATCTCGTGAGTGAAAATTAATCTTCTGCTTCTAGCTAATTTTTGTGAATAAATCAAAAGGTAGGCTATGTGAGTTACATAAAAAGAAAGGGGTTTAACTGATAAAATGCACTTACTCATCAAGATGTTTGCATCGGAAATTGTTCAAGTAGACCACAACTTAATATTTAAGTTTAAGAATCTGACTATTATTATTATTATTACTATGCTGAAGAATGTAAAATATGATAAAAGTCTTCTGAAACTGATAGTGGTACTGCTATCTGAATTAACATATGCGCCATCTCTGTTGAAATAAAAATGCAAGTGAAATATCATTCGATGAAAAGATTAAAAAAGGTTAACTTGACTAATTACTGGTTACTTCTTGGACTCCAAAGTATTACAGAAAAACGTTCAGCCAAGAACTTCTCTAAATGAAACATAATTTTTCTAACGGAATGATGCATTGAATGTATTTTATACAATCGGGCTGAAAAACTATGTGGCTCTATAATTTGATATATTGAATATATTACAAACTGAAATACAATATTTTTAGTTGCCCCTCACAAAAGTTTGCTTATTAGTGATTTCGTTCACGGCTCCTAGGCCCTGCCACGCTCGTGGTGCAATCCACGCGAGCCCCTGCCTAATGAGTTCGGTAGTTTGTTTTAACGTACTGCTCCATAATCCACACGATTTTAGCCCATAATGTGCTTCTAACGAATCTTCTTCGTGTATTGCACAATTGTTTGTAACCTGTCAACATCACAGAGGTGGTTCTTAATATTTTTCCAAACGCTCTCTCTGTTTCCTTGTTCCGCCATCCAAATGTAGCCCATTCCAATGGTTTCCAAACGTTTCTTTAATTTTTATGCTCACGTCGAATTATCCTCCATTCTCAGCAGACTGTCCTAATTAGAGATTGGTATCCGTGAATGATTCTGATCCAATATTTAACTGGTCTGATTTTGCACACTATCGTTTCACTATGCGCCCCGAATTTCCCTCATTATTCCGTTCAACGGAAACATGACTTCTAAGTATACAAAAGCTTTAACATTATTCAGCGTCTGTCCTGCATATGTCTCCTCCCTGCTTTAAACCGAACCATTTTTGAACGCCATTGCTTTAATTTTATCCTGTTGAGGATCAGTGGTTATATTCCCGGCTTTAGGGTAGCGATTTTAAGTCGGTTCTATCCAAGCCTTCATTTTTGATTAGCTCATGTGAAGCATCCCCAAAGTCCAACGTCGTTCGGAGTCCACAATGAACGCTGTAGGTCCTCCTAAACCACCGCCATCCTCATCATCACGCCTTACCACAACGAACACCACCTCCACCTCCCTCAGAAACGTGATCCCTGTAGGTCAAGGACATGGGTAGCATTAGAAACGACGCTACTCAGCGCTGCAGGCAAATCAAGCCAGATGGCTCAGATGTTTGTCTGAGACTAGCATTTAGGTGGTCGTGTGCTCGATTCCCGCGGCCGATCTTCTTGGCCCCTGCGCTGTTTTCGGAGGTTTTCCCGGGTCACTAGGTGAATCCTGAAGAGGTTTATTCATTCCCTACAACTTCCTGTCCATTTATAACATCTCCATTTCATCCAACCGGTCTCTTTCAGGGTTGTGGGTTTCGGTGAAGACTGCAGTGTGGTGCCCTTCCGTGATGGTGGAGGCGCTTTGGAAATACAGCTCTCGGCGGCGAGGTGGCGTTGAAGTGGCTTTTTGGACCCAGGGTTTCGGTCAGACCTAAGGCGCGGGCTAATAGCGCTCCCTGAATCGAGATGTAGAGCACCATGGACTTTGTTAGGGACCCTCCACGGTGGCTGCTTCCCCGCAGTCCGGTTTCGGCCGCCCTTTACTAATACTCTCATAACAATTTATTTTCCTGAGGTCTTACGCACAATAAGCCCATGGTTCTCTCTCCCTCTCTCTCTCTCTCTCTTTCTCTCTGTAGTCGAGTTTGTCGAAGTTGTGCAAATTGTTAACCAAACTATCGGCGTATTTCAATTTAGATGGACAACCTGGAAGTCACTCGGCTGCAATCCGCGAAGTTATCATCATGTAACTTTGGCTGAATACAAAATTGTATACATAAGTCGGCATATTTTAGGAGTACAGAGTATAAAATGTTCTATTCACTAGCTACTCATTTCTAACAGTTTTGCACGTGGAAACATGTTCCTCTTTTTTTATCTCTTAAAATAGCTTTACTCTTGTTAAGTATTTTTTATTCTCGTCACTTTCCATATAAACGAAAAAGAAGAAAAAATCTGTGATGTGTTGCATTCACATGACTATCTCTACCTATTTCTTAAATAATCCATGCTTACAAAAGGTTATTCTTTTATCCACATTATTATTTCTTGCTTCCTTGTAGGTAGAAGGGATATAAAGGATTACACTTGGTTAAAGCTGGTCGCTCTGTAGTACAATTGAAATTCGGATTCTCTTTGCATGATCAGGAGTAAAACAAAGAAAGAAAGAACGAAAGAAAGATACGAAACGAATATGTACTTTCCGTTAAGAATTAACAAGGAATGTCTCAGAACTGGTTAACACCACTAACAAATGCATATCACATAAATTGTGTGTTTTAACACTTTTATGCAGTGAGTTTTTGTTTATTTCTTATGGATTACCAGTTATGCAAAAGTCATCCATGAACAGACTTCAGAAGCTATTCCCAGAAAATTCAAGATACACATTTTATTTGGCATGTACATTTTTAATGTACGCCATTTTAATCAAAACCGCCATAGCCTTTTTTAAAAAATCAACATTTTCGAATTTTTTCTTGCAAAGCGGGTTTTTTTTTAATCTTAGTATTCTTAGTATCTTTGAAGATACTGAACTTAATTTTCAAGTTTGGTGTTTCATCGACTTTTCATTTTAGTTTGTTCATAGCTATACACGCACACGGACCCTACTTTAAAAATGCTTTTCTTGGATTCAGGCACCCTAAAACGTTTATTTCCAGCGAAATTACAGTATAGAATTGGTGGGTTTAATGCAATGTCTTCTCTAGCTATGTATGTACTACATACTAAGTAGAGAAAGTAAAAATAAAAGAAATATTCCAACATTATGCATACTATATTACATATGATATATTGTGGTTTTCAACTAGTTATTAAGTATAGCATATTGGTATAAATTATCAGCTAAGGCTCCTAAATTAAGGTATGTTTGCTTATATATGTTATAAAGAAATGTTTCCTAGCTAACTTCAAACCTGAACAGTTTTTGTTTCACCAAAACGTTGGTACCAACTTGATTATTTTCTATTTACCACAAATGGATCTCTAAGGACCTGTTGCCACTGTATAAAAACGATAGGAGGCTTGCGTCGAGTTTCGAGTTTATCTCTTTTTGCAGTACATTAGCTAAGCTGCTTTGTTGGACTAATTGGTCGTCGGAACGGCAACTTGGCAATTGAGTTAGTCCAACCTCCGCCCAGAGACTGTGGGCGGCATGACACTGCAAACTGTTACATCCAGAGAGCTTCCAAACAAAGCCATTCCTCCTTAAACATAGCGAAAAACACTGTACATAATAGTATGTTACGCCACTAGTGTGCTAAGCGTATTGTTAGAGAGTGAAAAGAGTTCAAATATGAGAAGACGAAGTCACTTAAGGACACGTGTAACTGCTATAGCAGCTGGTAATCACGCTGAAAAGGGAATTTGAGCACTTATAGTTAGCCAAAACAACCAAAAATTAAATTAAATACATTAATTCACTTTTATTTATTATACAATCTAAATAAAAAAAAAATACAGTCATCTACCAAAATGTAATATTCACGCAATAGAGTATCAATTTTTCGACGATTCTATTACAGGATTAGTTAAATGTGCCGCACAGCCTAAATAACTTTTGAACAATTTGACTGAGTAACTCGAAACTCGGTGTACGGAGATAGTCATATCAAAGGGACTCAAAAATTATGTTAACGATTATTTTACTCCAGTAAAACGTAGAGGCTTCTGGGTTTGTAGGCGGTGGCCGATTAGAGGAAACGTCCACTACCTACTGAATTAACGCCGGCCGTGAAAGTCTAAGCATGTATTTTATTTTACTACTTTCGGTTTAACTGGAAGAGACTGGATTTTTAAATTACTTTCTCTACTTAGTACATACTGCATAGGTAGAGAAGGTATTGCATTCCACCCAAGTTTTGAGATTGAGATTTTACCGTAAATACACATTTTAGGGTCCCTTGTATGCAAAATAAATGGATTTTCAGAAAAAGATCCTCGAGTGTGTCCATGTCTGTGAACACGATAACTCAAAAACGAAAAATCGATAAAATATCAAATTTGGTATTTAAGTATCTTCCAAGGAAGCAGCACGAAAATTACTCTTTACATAAAAAAATTATTTTTGTTTTATTTTCTCAAAAATTGCTCTAAAGTTTTTTATTAAAATACCTTATATTAAAATATTTAAGGTAAATAAAATTTATATCTTGAATTTTCTGGGAATATCTTTGAAGATCCCTTCTGGATGACTTTTGGCATAGCTGGTAAACCGCTAGAGATAGACAGAATTTACCATTCAAGTGCAGGCACATCTCGTTAAAACACACACTTTATGTCATATACGCTTTTTCGTGGAGTTTTATCATTTTCGAGATATTCCTTGTTATTGGTTACAGTTTTAAGATACTTAAACTTTTCTCATACGGGAACTTGTAAACTCCTGGGCATGTAAAGAAACGAATTTCAATTACATAGCAACCAGCTTTAAAAAGGTTTGAATATAGTTTTAGTCTAGTGTATTCCCTTTTTATTACAAGGGAGCAAGTAATAAGATGATTTCTGATAATGTGTATTTCTGTTAACATGAATTAGAAGAATAAGCTTTTTAACAATAGTTTGTAACACATCAGATTTTTTAAATGGTACACCCTACATTTTTTTTACTGATTCGGATAGTTTTCGTCAATAGGTTTTCAACAAATACCCAAATAGATCATTTACAACTGTCGAATGTGTTTCATTCATATGACTTTACCTACCTATTCCATAACAAACTATTATGCTAAAGCATATTATTCCATCTATTTCAGCTAATACAGAAAAATATTGTCAGAAATATGTTACTATTTATTTCCTTATAAATAGAAGGGAAATAAGGGAATATACTACGCTAAAGTGATAGTCAAATCTTTTAAAATATGGTTGCTATGTGATTGAAGTTTGGTTCTCTTTTCATGGTCAGGAGTGAAACAAAAGGAATAGGAATGTTCCCATTTAAGAAAAGTTTATATATTTTAAAATGGAAACTAGTAACAAAGAATATCTCAGAAATGTGCAAGATATTTATTATGTGTTTTAACGAGATCTAAACATTTTATGCAATAAGTTTTTGTCTATCATTTATAGTTTATCAGTTATGCAAAAGCCATCCAGAATGATGAGTTCTTTGGAGGCTATTACCAGAAAATTCAAGATATACATTTTATTTGTGCTGTAAATATGTTTAAAATATTTTAATAAAAGTGTTACAGCCATTTTTGAGGAAATAAGCAATTCAAAATATCCTTCATGTAACGGTTAGTCTGATCTGGGGGATTTTACGGAACATTTTCATGTCGCATTCTTGGAAGATACTTAATTTAATTACCAAATCAGTTTCGAGCTATACTGTCCATAGACATACACGTACGCGCGCCTGGACATCTTCTAAAAATGCTTTTTTGGATTCAAGGATCCTCAAAATATGTATTTCCGGTGAAATCACTGTAATTTTTTTTTGTGGAATACAATCTTTTCTTTATCTACTATGTGCATATGATGTACATTGTACTGTTAGAGAAGGTAAAAAGAAGTGTAGGATTAATGGAGCAAAAAGTTTCGCTTTTTCTGTGATTTGACTGTCTTTTATTTATATTCATGAAAGTGGAAACAAGGGACTAGGTGGGTGGTTATTCCTTCTTTTCTTACAGTTCTCAACTCCTGTAAAAATTTGGCAATGCAACTGCCAACAGCTCGTTTAGAAACTTTTTCGCTGATTTTGTAGCATGCCTTGATTTTATATTATTTTGCCATAATATTAAGTGTATTGTAGCGAAATTAAATAGCACCTAATTCTATTTTGGACTTCCAGGTCTTGATATTAAGTACATTCAGCTGTGGTGTAACTGCTAGCATGCTCTTGTCTCTTCCTATTTTCCTCTTCACTAAACTGGCGTGGGACTGTCCTTCTGTTTCCTTCTTTACTCAATCTAATATTTCAGTTTTCAATTCAAGTTCCATCACGTCATGTTGACAAACAATGGGTTATCATTACTCTGATTTCTTGATCAGAGAAATTCTAGTTCGCGAGTTCGCACTGTGCGCATATGGTGACGAGGGATCAATTCATAGATAGCAGTACAGGAGAAAATCACGACTTTTGGACTGAAACATGACGAATTTACCACAGGGATTTTCCTAACGAGTTATGGGGTTCTTTTACGTGCAAAACACATTACATGGAACCAACGCTTTACTTCCCTTCCGAAGGAATCCATGCTAAGGGTGTTTACATCCGAAAAACTTCTGTCGCTAGCATGAGACTAGCATGATAACCACTACATACGGAGGGTGACTAGTCTAAAGGTTATCAGGCCATAATTTGTTATCAACAAAGTGAGCAGTTTCACTAGTTTCTCTCCAGATCTTGAGAGCTGTGTGTACAGATTGTATAGTATGTGCACTCATATAGGTACATATTTCTAGGACTTATTGTATTTCCTAGATGTCCAGTTGCTGACTGCAAGCTGCACCGAACAAGAAGATGCCAATACTGGCTGAGATCCTAAAAATAATTTCTCAGAATCAGATATGTATTCTGTGGGCTAACTAGGCTAGCTGCAAAGCCCCATAAATATTTTAAGAAAGGATTTCTATTAAATTTATAAATAAGGAAGAATTCATTCCTATTCTGTTGACTCTTTGCATTCCAGCCTATTGCTACCCCTTGCGACAAAACTAGATTCTGTTCGCAATTTATTGCAGCATGTCTTCTCAGGCGGGAGTAGCATGACTGACCTACATGGTATAATGGGCATATTTGCGAGACGTAATGTGAAGAGGAAAGTCAGTACAACAAACCTCTCAGATCTTCTTGCTATACGAAGCATAGCCGACGAGTCTCGAGGACAGCCGAAGCAATTTCCGATATCTTTTGAGTATGGCCAGGCTAGTGTTTTTATTGCTGCAGATAAGGATTCTTAATTTGCTAAAAGGGCACAAAATCAGAAGTTATCCATTTCTAAAATAGATGGAGATCGTTGCTTTCTTTTACATTTTAAAGGTCTGGCTAATAGGATTGTTTTATTATTGCTATATTTGCTATATTATTATGAGTATTAACTTACGTATTAAATTTCATTGAAAACGTTTACATTGTTATAGATAATTTTCAATAAAATCAGAACAAAACATAGTTCATCAAGATTAAAAATTAAAAAAAGGAATTAACCCAGAACTTGATAGGCGCATACGCTTTTGCTCAGAATCCTCTTTAAGCACCTTCTAAGCTTGGTAATTGCTTTATACACTGACCACTATGTGCCAGCATCAATTAATTGTATTTCTATACTATTCCAAACTTGATCTCGGGATATTTAAGTGCTTTTAGAACAACAGAACTGTATAAGTATTGACATTTCCCTTTGGGTATAATATGTAGTTATATTTTTTCAAAACTTTGGCAAACACTCGTATAACCACATTGTATTTATTTTTTTATGTAAATGTTGCAGGGTTAAAAACAGCGGTGCTTTACACCGAACCTTCAACGTGGAGCCGTTGTATCTTCAGCATGAAAATTCAGGCAAGTATTTGTCATGATTGTAATTTTCTTCTAGTTAATATATCTTGTAAAATTGAGATAATTTTTCTAAATGCTTTAACATGTTTCAGGTCTAGCCATTGATTATATGGTAAGTACATTTCTCTGTGATATATTTTAGCTTCTATTCTATCTTATACAATATCAATCATCCCTCATACCTAGGAAGAACATCACTTATGGGATAGTTTATGAATTTACTAAGGAGTAGGAAATGAGAGCTGTAGCTTTTGCTGTCCACTAAAAGAAACATTTTCTTGATCTTCTCAGAAGATTAAGCACCCTTCGTACATCATGCACAAGGAGGCATAACAGGATAATGCCCCTTTCTTTCATAACAAATAACTAATTAGGAAAACTTCAAACCCATCATGCCAAAATCTATCTTCAAATTTCCGAGAAGGAAACCAAATGGAATAAGAAAGCCAAATCCAAACACTTAGGTGCTATTTTTAATTCCAAGGTAGTATAAACACAGAAGCCAACATTCCATAAATAACAATAAACAGCATGGGAAGCTGCACGAGGAAATTCACTCCGCTTTCGAAACTCAAACCAACCTTAGGACAATCAGGGTAGTCCACTCGAGTTGATTAATTTAAGTAATGCTTCCCTGGGTTTCTATGCTTCCTACAATTAAAAGTCGCAGATGCATTTTCACATACGGCGCTTTAATAAAGTTATATATTCAAAATTTCAACCTAATGTGTTTTATTATCAAGGGATATACTTCCCTCGTTAGGCATAAGAGCTACCTTTGTAACTGAACTTTTTTGATTCATGTCTTTACTGTTGCACATATATTAATATTTATAGCTTCACAGAAACAGGAAAATGCATGCTCTAAATGAATGTTCAAACTCAGATTACATTTTTCTGCCAAAAAAATCTCGAAATTTAATTCGAAGTCTGCGAAAATTAGTGTGGTTTGGGCTTACAATGATACCTGAGAGAAACTAATTACCGTTCAAGGTGAGTCATATAAATATTGACCTCTGTTCAAAACTATGAAACGAAACTCAATTTTGCTAATCGTTATCTTTCTTTTCAGCACTGGCAAATTCCTCTTAGTAAAAGATTTCGAGCTTTGAAATTGTGGTTCGTAATACGTAATTATGGCATCAAGGGACTGCAAAAGCATATTCGGGAGGTAAGTATGTGCTTTTTGTTTGAACCTATTATTTACCCTTTTGTTCTTCTATGTTCTTCCACAGCACCTCAAAATATTAAATTTATTTTAAAAAAAATTCATAACATTATAACGCGAATTTTAATTTGTAATTATTATTATTATTTTTTATTGCTCTATTCAACTGTTTACTTGTTATTGTTGACAATGTTAAGCTTTGCCCATGAGGCAGCATTGCAATAAATGAAGCTTTAACAGTATTATTTTCTATTTTCTTTTTAAGTTTAGAATGTATACACTAATAATACAATCATTAGAAGGTAAACTTAATACAGCAATAGTAAATTTAAAACGCAGAAAATTCGTGGGCGTCACTGTTACTTCTATTATATTTAGAATGCCATAGTTGAATTCTGGGGATGCGTAAAGCAAATGCGGTAATAAGTTTTTATTTTGGATTATTCTGCTCATCAAAATGTTTTGCTAAAATATGTAAAATAAAATCTTTCAACTCTGCGCTCACTTTAATATACTTCCTTCGCTTAATTCTGGTATATTAAGGCCGCTACTGTGGCACGGTCATTTACTACAAGATATTCAATCGCTTTATTACACGTCATAATCTCCCTACATTTTGGTTCAAAAGTGATAATATGTTTCCGTTAATTTCGTGCCGTTTTTATTATAATTATTATTATTATTATTATTAATGTCACCTATAAGAAGATAATTGTTAAATAATTACATTTAATTTAAAGCTAAAAAATTGTAATATTATACTATAGTTTTTGTACATTAAATATAATGTTATTTTTTTTAAAGGAAGCGTAATTCTTATTTTATTGTTTTATTTTTGGATGAACTTGATATGACTGAATAGATGTGCATTTGTTGTCAAAATGGCTGCTGCACTCTTAAATGAATTGGTGACGATCAAAATAGAGCAAATTCAAACAATTATATTTTTCATGTGTAAGAAAATAACTTTGACCTATAATTCAATTATTCTCTTACAATTATTATAATTAATTGGAGACATGTTTTGAACACTTACAGTACAGAGCACATCTCATGAAATAAGCTTAATTATTATAACACTAAAACTTGTATTGGATTTGGATGCCACTATTTAGACAACACGACCTTTTTTATTTTCTTTAGATATTATAACGTAAATATAACCCCACCATTTGTGCATTTAAGAGGTTTTTATTTTTTTATTTATTTTTACCACTTCCACTGTATTCCACTGAGTTTAATTTAATTGTATAGAACAAATTTTGTTTTATATCTTCAATTAAAGGTTGCCTTTGAAAAACTATAACAAAATGTTTACTACAGAGTAAACTGGAAAAATGAATTGCATAGATTACATACGAAACAATAAGTTGCGACTATATGTATTCATAATAAAATGAATAATAAAGAAAAAGCTCTAAAATGAATAATTTTTATCCAATTTGAATATATGGCATACACATATTACATTCAAAAAGTTCCCAGAATTTGTAAATAGCGCAGAAATAAGTTGCATAAGGCAATTTACACAATATTTTCTTCAAAATTGTTCCCTTCCACAGTGCCACCCATGTAAAAAGGCTGGAAGCACTCTTGAAAGTCATTTTCAGATGAACAGTAATTTCTTCAGCGTTCGAAAGTCTTGACTGAAACGTTTATGCCATTCATACACCTGCGTTTTCTTCGTCACTGCTTCACCATACACTTCTTCCATTATTCTAATGTCTCTGAGGGAGATTTCTTTAACAAAACACAAAACTTTATGTTCGAACGTGCTCCGTAGCCGACATTATGAAATGCTATAAACAAATATGCATACACAACAAAAGCTAGTTGCCAAGCAAAGATAACAATCATTATTAGCATGAAAATGAAAAGAAGTGTCGTCATGGACGTTACCAATACCTAAAAATAAAATGTATTTTACTTTTATATACATTAAAGAGAAAATAAGCGATTCCGGGGAATTTTTGAATGTAGAGTTATTTCAGTTATTTTACAAATCGTTTCCCCATGTGGACTACAAACCTTTTAATGCTTTGCCCCAAATTTATTAATAAATACAATTGAGATTCCAGGTATAATCTTATAAATTAAAAGAAACGCTTTGGTATCGGGATTTTTACCTTAGCCATTTAATCTATAGCTTAGATAGAAGTTAAGTTACATGTTTTTTATGTTGCGGGATTCGTAGATTCATAAACTTAGCACATTTCTTGGAAAAACACCTATGTAAATTCAGTTGTTTAACTAACAAAATTATAATATGTAACGTATTTACATGCATAAAATGTCCTGTTCTGTCTTTCTGTGGTAGAAGGCCTCCATAAAATTAAAAAAAAAAGTCTTATGTGTTCCATTCACATGACTGTCTCTACACCTTTGCAACAAACTATTGTAAAAAAAAACTAATGCTTCTATTTAGTTCATATTAATCGAGAAAAAATTAGCAGAAATTGTCCTATTATTTGCTTCTTTGTAAGTAGAAGCGAAATAAGAGAGTACCATAGAATAAAACGCTACTCAAAAGCTGGTTACTATGTGACTGAAGTTCCTTTGTTTGTATGGACAGGAGATGACAAATTCCTGTATGAGAAAAGTATAAGTTGAAACTAAAAACAAGGAATATCTAAAAAACGATCAACTCCACGAAAAAAATGTGTATAACATAAATTGTGTGTTCGAACATGCTCTATATATTTTGTTTGGTAAGTTTTTGTCCATCTCTTACAGTTTGGCAGTTATCAAAATTCCGTAAAATTCATTCAGAATAAAGTAATCTTCAGAGGCTACTCCCAGAAAATTCAAGATATACATTTTATTTGTGATAGAAATGGCTTTAATATGTGGTATTTTAATCAAAATCGTTAAAGCCATTTTTAATAAAAACAAAATTTTCGAAAAGTTTTCCATTTAAGGATAGTTTGGGGTGGGAGAATTTTCTTGAAAACCTTCGTGTCGCATCCTTGGAAGATACCAAGTTTGGTATTTAACGGTATTTTCATTTTTGAGCTATGCTGCTCACAGGCGCGCGCACACAACACACACACACACACACACACACACACACACACACACACACACAGGCTGACAGACAGACACACACGGGAATTTTTCTAAAAATGTTTTTTTTTTGCATTCAGGGGATCTCAAAACATATATTTTCGGTGAAATCTCGGTATCGAAATTTTGCATTACAATACCTTCTCTATACACTATGTACATAGTACGTGTAGAGAAGGTAATATAAATCAAAGAAAATGACTGCCCAGATCAAAACAGGATTAAATATCAATAGAATATTTACATTCTAATGTAAAGAATACTTGTATAAATCACAGACAGGAGCTGACATCTGTTTTTGGATGAAAAGGTAAAGAGGAACGTCGAATTTCTTTTCGATGCGTTTGCTGTAGTGTTTATGAATAATCTATATTTGATTATATTCTTGTCATCCAGTGTCCGGTTTAACAATGCTGGACCCCTCCTTTTCTTTGTGAGCCCAATGTGCTACAGAAATCAAATACTGTATCCATATAGAAGAACATTTCACAGAAAACTAATGCTATTCCACGTCCATTCATCGATCATCGCGTAGCTAATTACCTCGCGTTTAAACCTCCCTATTTTCTAATTTATAGTGCGTCATTGCCGTGTTAATAGTACTCTCGGTGGAAGCAAACACCAGGGTATCAAAAAATGCAATAGAAATGTTGCAACCGTGTAGTGTCAATCTTCTAAAAATAGTCACATACTTGCCATTTTTACCGAACCAGGAAGCTCAGGCGTTTCCTCTGGGACTGTCATTCGGGATCGGTTCCCGCAGCCGACCTCTAAGCCTCAGGGTTCTTTTTGCGGGTCACTACGCATATGCTGGGGAGGCATCTTCATTCCCTCGAACTTTCTATCCTTATATTTCATTACCGTTTTATCCAACCGGTCTCTTTCAGGGTTTTAAGTTTTGGCAAGGACTGCAGTGGGGGCACCCTTTCGTGGTGGGGAATGCGCTCAGGATTTACAGGTCTTGGAAGCAGGAGGCCGTTGGAAGTCGTCTGTAGACCCAGCGAGCTGGGTCAGACCTGGGCGCAGGCTCTCAGCGCTCCCCGCGTCGAGATGAAGAATTTCTTGGAATATGTCAGGAACCCTTCAAGGTGGCTCTTCCCCCGCCATCCGGTTTTGGCCGCCTGTTGATATTAATCCTATCTTCCTGAGGTTTGACGTACACTAACACAATGGCAGCAGTGTGGAATCCCTCCGGAATAACACACACACACACAAACACACACACTCACATACACACACACACTCACACACACACACACACACACACACCTGTCATTTCTAAACGCAGGTAGGGAATGGCTAAATCGAGAATTTTATTGGAAGAGAATTGTCTCGAATTTCCAAGCTTTATTGAACCGTCATTTTATCAAAGCAATGCCTCGTGTTAACACAATGCTCACCATGATAATTCACTATCGTCATTCGAGGATTGCAATGAGATACTCTTATTCTACAATAAGGCTTAGCCAGTAGCAGAAGGTGAACTTCATGCACATATGATTTTGAGATATCAAAGGACTGCAAACTCGACATTATAATAAAGCAATAAGTATCCATAGGTCAGGTTTATCTCGTTTCCTGTGGCCGGGCGACCTGGCCCATAGGTCTTTTCGGGGCTTTCCCCGAGTCGTCAGTCCATGTCGTTCTATTATCATTTCATTCATTCTTCATCCCGTTGGTTTCTTTCAGGGTTGAAAGTATCAGCGATGGTGTTCCTTGAGGCGCGGCAGGGAAATAGGATGCTCAAAGTGACTATCTCCGACTCCCGACTCGGCTGGTTGCCAGGTTGAGGACCGCTCCTGGTGAGGGCGTTGGACGCTATGTGGGGTCCCATCTGCTTGTCCGACTGTTTGGATGCTTCAAACTGGAAAATAAGCGACCTTGCCATTGCTGTCCCCGCATTGCTCCTGGTTCCGGCCGCCCAATGTATCCTCTCAACGCATCCCTCCATCCCAGGGGGTGCTCTCTCGTGTAGCATAGGTACAGTAACCTCAGGTTCGGTGCCGGGTCCTCTCCAACCATATCCTACCCTATTCTAGAATTGCATCAATGAGCACCTCTGCTTTTCAGTAAGCTTGGTCTGGTGTTCTGCAAGCGTCGTGTTAGCCAAAACAAAGCTTGTGTACCACTATCTTTATGTACTGAACCAGGTGGCTCAGGCGTTGTCTGGGACTGGCATTCAGGAGGTCGTGGGATCGGTTCCCCGTGGTCGACCTCTCTCACCCATGGGGTTTTCAGTAGTTCTCTCGGGTCATTAGGCGAATGCTGGAAAGGATTTTTCTGTCCGTTTATTTCATTGCAACCGGCCTCTTTCAGGTTGTGTCAAGACTGCGGCAGAGGAGCCATTTTGGGGAGGTGCTTGCGCTCTGGAAATACAGCCCTTAGAGGCGGAATGGCGTTAGTGGTTGGCTGCGGACTCCGGAGATCTATCCGGGACTGAGTCACTGACTCCCCGCGCCGAGATGAAGAGCTGCTTGTGAACTGTTAGTGACCCTCCCGGATGGCTCTCTCCCTGCCCTGATGTCGGTCGCCCTCTGAAATTACACTTATCTCATCCTTCCTCCAGCGGTCTGACGTACAATAAACCCACGGCTGCAGTGTGGATGTAACCCCACACACATACACACACTTTACTTCTTATATGAGTCACTTTAAGTGAATCAAATACATGACAGAAGTCAGAATTTTGGAATTCATTCATGATAGTCAAACATTTGAATTTAAGTTCCACAAGAATCAGAACGTTGTGAATGTAAATAATTATGGAGTTGCTTATTGTTGTACAACATATCTTAATTTATTATTATTTAGCACTGTCTGTAACTATCTACTTTGTGTAGTCTTTATTTCAATCCCTCGGACAATCGACTTATAGGACACTGGGAGTAAAATTTGTCCACAATCCGACAAAAAAATCGAAAATTGCTTTCTTTTTTAATAGATAATATGTGTTGGAAACTATGCGTAGCTATATGGCATCAACATCTCCCCTTGCTTCGGGCTCTACAGCTATTAAAACATCTTATAATACACCTGTTTCCAATCATATTATTTCATTAAACAGCGTTTTCTTCAAAACTACATTTTCACACTTTCAAAATGTTCCACGCATCTCAGTTTTTGTTTAAATACAAGTAAACTTGCCCATAATGTGCAGAAGCATCTATTGTAGAATTAAAAAGGACAAAATTATTCTAACGCCAATAATAATTTTTCAAAAACTATATTTTTATGAAAAATGAATTGTTTTAGAAATTAAACTGCCTGCTTTTTAAAATTGTAATAATAAAAATTACTAAAATATCCCCATTTAATGGAGCTCAAATTTAAAAAAACGTCAAACAAATTTCTCACATTTAGAAACGCTGGGACATTTTGGTTGCACAACATGTGTACATAATAAAATGCATTACATAATTTATATCTTGCAAAGTATTTATATAATTTGAATGAAAGTTGGTATTCATATTAACTGCAATAACAGTAAAATTTTCAGAAAAATCCATTCAGAAATATAGAATTTTGAAATCTCTCTCCTCTTTCACTTTCACTGCCTCTTAAATAGGCTTGAGATCCATCAATTCGTCTCAGAGGTTAAACTGAAGGATTAGTTCATGCCTAACTTAGTGCTAAGCAATGTATATTGTGTAGTGGATGTTGGAAATTATAATGAAGGGAAATAACTGTTATAATCATGTTCTAGGGTGTGCGGTTAGCACAGAGGTTCGAGGCGCTAATCCTTGCAGATTCACGCTTTGAGATTCCCGCCCTTCGTCACCTTGGGATGGTTGTGTTTCGACTTAAAGGTGAGAATGTGAGGACCGAAAGGCTTCTGAAACGTCTGAACGCGCGAGGGCGTCTACACTGTGTGCCAGCAGCACTAAAAGGACGATACGTGATCCGCTTTACAATCACTTCAACGAAGACCACTCTCAACGATGTGACGAGGGATTGGGCAGAGATTCGTGCTGTAGCCACCGAGATACTCTCTCAGGAACAACCTGAGATTCCTAAACAACCAAGAGCTAAAGTACCACTGGCAGGTTTGTGATAAATATTTCTTAAGAGTATTGCCACAGTGCAAGTTGATACAGAGTAAAGTTCCGATTCCGAAAGCCGGTGCGGGAACCAGCCCCAAAATCCACATAGTGGCTACTGTATCATAGTTAATGAAATGCGTCAGCAAACGTTGGAATCATGTGCTTTACCTGAATTCACCTCACGGTCATGTACCACATCCGTTGGAATCCGCATACATATGAGAAGTTATTGCTATACTTCTAAAATCTGGTTTAAGAGAGCACTACTTCTCACTGCTGTTTCTTTTCTGTCTTTTCTTTAATCCACGATGTGTACATTTAAAATGATGAATAAAGAAAAACTTACTGCGAAGCATATTTTAAAACAAAATATTTGCAGTGTTTAATAGTTTTAAAAATATAGCAAAACAGCTCACTCGCTACCAATTCTAAAATGTGAAAAATACCAGACTATCTTCATCAAACAGTACAAAACGGCAACGATTTTCACCAGAAATAAATTTCACCTGATTAATTTCAAGGAAACGATTCTCTCAGGATTTTTCTGTAAGCGAACAACTTCTGCAGCAAGCCTCTCGCAATCTCATAACAATATATGCTTTTTAGAAACCTTCACAGCCACCCTTTTGTCTGCTAATTCATGTGCTGGCATAATAGTCCGGCTTTCGGAAATGGAATCTGAAATCGGAATTGGCTTGCATTTTGACATACCTCAATGGTTTAACTGACTTTGTATTTCCATTTTCGTTCAGCCGTTTGGGATGAGAAGATGTTAATTAGTTATTGGATTGGGAGATCATTGCGATGGTAATAGTATAAAAATACAAAATTTAAAACTTCATACAAGCAGTGATCAGCTGAAACTCATCTGAGTGGCATTACTTATCATCAGCTTCAAATTGGATCAGTAGTAGGGGTTCTCTTATGTGCAGTTGGCTTGCATCGTTGTCTTCGCGGGCGCTGAACATCTATTTTGACAACTATAAAGTGTCAAAAGTGAAGCAAATTGCAGTGATTAAACTTTTAACAGCACAACACTATCAACTAAGTGAAATTCGTCGAGGCGAGAAATTCGTGAATAGTGTGTATGCTTCAAGGATGATCCGGAAACATTTTTCACCATACATCATAAATTCCGGACCTGAGTTCTATGATGTTAATTTATTCTAATCTCTGGAGAAATTTCTAAAAAAAAAATGCTTCCATTAATGATAACATTAATGCTACAATGCTGAAATTGTTCGTGCAAAAATCATGGTGTCTATTTTCGAAGGGAGCTGCTCCTTTTGTAAATATTATTATGTGAATCTGATATCCAGACACTCCTTTCCTGAGATACTCTTCACTTTTTTCCATAAATATTACTATTTCTGTTCGTATTTAGTTTAAAATTTCCTTATATTGACTTATATTACTAAAAGAGTTCGGATGGGTTCCAGTTGATTATGACTCCAATGGAAATAGACTTGCCTGTTGACACAGCATTTTTATTACACTGTATGGAGCATTCGCTATAAAGGACCAAACAGAAATTTTAATTTTTGTAATTAAACGCTGTATAATTTTATTTAAGGAATTATTTTTACTTATTATTTTATTATTATTTTATGCAAAATTGGGGTTTCATTTTCTATTTAATCTGTTTTCAGGAATTCTATATACCTATGCTGAGTCAAACCATAAAATGGGATGAAGTTATATAAGCGTTACGGACTTGACAACCTGTTCTCTCTCTTCAAAGACGAATGGAGAATCAAAGAGAAACAAAAGCAATACTGTCGCCAGAATGCCTCTCTCGCCAGACGCCAGACGTGATAGAACACAGCCGATGTTTATCATAGAGTCGTAATGTCCAGAAGGCGAGGCCAGAACCTCTACCTCCGACTAACATATATTCTAAGCTTGTTTTAATACATTTATGTAGTACACAAGTTTAAAAAGAGCATCAAGACTATTTTTGAGAAAATAATATCTATTGATCAAATTGCTGTTTCTCGAGTAATGCCTAACCTTTAAATCCATATTATGCATTTTGATGTATTTATTTACCGTAATTATTGCATGTACCTACCAGACTTATGAGGTTTGTTAAAAATCCAAAATCAAAATGTTCGCAATGATCAAGTATTTTGCTTTATACAAAAATAATCTCTGTATATTAATTAGGGTGGTATTTCTGGCCTCGGCATTAAGTACATGGAAACCATTGGCATTGTGGTCTGAGAGGCACAGGAACGAGGCACCATAATTTCGTAGCTGTCATATAGCCGTTGTGAGGAATATTTTCGTGAAGGTGTGAAAAATTAACTATGTCATCCAAAAGTCACAATGTACTTACATATTTGAGTTTTTAGGATCCTGGAGATGTGCTTTAAGTGCATATAAGTGTTATCAGTTATTCACAATTAAATTAAACATTAACATAACAATGTAAAAGTGTTGATGCAAGAGATGCAAGCGCAGACGTAACGCAGCATAAGCGCAGGTGCGAGGTATGGTCATTCACAATGTAGAGTCGTAAGCGTAACGCAAGAAGCTGGCAGGCTTTCTATTCCAAGAGCACCGCAAGTTTCAAATTGAATACCATAACCAACATTGAAAATTCAATATTCTAAAATATTAAAAAAATATAAGAAAATTCACTCATATTTTATAAATAAATAGGCTATAAAAGTACATCCACACTGCTGACGCTAGCAGCAATGACGTCATAATAAGTCTGAAAAAATATTGAATATGGTGCAAGCATGGAGACTGCAGAAAAAATAAAGCAATATCTCTTTGTGCCTTACTATTTAAGAGAGTCAAGAAATCTAGATGTAGATGATGGGTACTTCCACTACATCAAAGGACGGTAGCAAACAAGACTACCATAACCTCTTCACCCGTTATGTTGTCTGTCATTATTTCATTAACGACAAATGCAAGCATAACCAACAGCCAGCCGCAAGAGAGCATGAAACAGCTGTGCTAATATGATGGGCACCGACAGAATGGGTTGTGTACGTAGGTAGGTACATGTATCAAAATAAACAAGAGCTAGTACCTACTCAGTTCAATGACGTTAATTTCACAAGAAAAGCATAACCAGCAATCACACTTTGTTTTGCTGTTAATTTTATAGACACCTTATGATTCCTGGTGTGTTTACTTAGTTTGTGAGTGAACACAGTTCAATGGAAAATTTGATGTGAGATGGCAGAATGACCACTTGAGTACTGCTCTCTGATTGTCTGCCTTCTTATGTTTGCCGTGGATAGGAACTTAAATGCTTGGACTTTGCAGATGCAAGCTTCTAATTTTAGTTTAATTCTATGTTTATTTTTATGTTGTCGCGATTCTTTTTGAACGGTTCCGTTATTGTACATATCATCCGTTTTTAAATTTACGTTTTGCTTACGCGTAATTGTGATTGTGCCTTAATCCAAGCATACGTTATACAGAAAACAGTCGGCCGATACCACCTGATATCTTCCATCGACTTAGGGAATAGGGTAGAGTATGCCTGGTAGATAAACAGAAGATACACGCTGGTTAGTTTAGGTTTCTATATCTATACTACATACATTGCCAATAGTTTTCTCACAAATTCCATATTTTGCAGTTGTGGTTATGTAAAGGTTAGCTTATGCATCGCTTGACAAAATATGTGACGCGTTAAGTCTGATTTCAGTCATAGCTTACTAAGTACTTGTAGGTCATAGGGAGTGTCAATCCTAACAAGGGGGAGGGTAAGCCGACTATGAAACGAAACTTATTAAGTAACTGGTTTTAACTAGAAAAATAAAATCTTCAGAATTTCAAGTTGCTGTTAATAGATGCAGAAATGTAAATTTATGAAAAAATGTTAATTATCAGGCCATTCTTCTTATAATTCATAAAGTATGTTTTTTTTTTCAATTCGATTCATATTAGCCATTAATTGCTACACTTTAGTTGAGCGTGTACCTATTTGTTTATTTTGTGGCATGAGTTATAATACAACGCTGCTTTATATTTTTATAGAATACGTTTATGTTGCAAATTTATATTTTAAATTCCAGAGGTAATGAGAGGTATTAGTTCAGTCAAATGTTATATATTAGCTGATTAAGAAGCCATCTCTAAATTCATCCTATCCTTTAGTGAGCTTTAATGTTTATTTCTGGATATATAATCTGTGGCACGTACACAAATATCTGTATTCATTTTCCTGTATCGTACACCACGGATGTGTTTTATGTTCGTGAATTCTGAAAGCAATGTTTACAAGCCTAATGATTTAGATCAAACAGAAGATAGCACAGTTATACATCGTACTACTGAACCAGGTGGCTCAGGCGTTTCGTATAGGACTGGCATTCGGGAGGTCGTGAGATGGTTCCCCTCGGCCGACCTCTCAGATCCATGGGTTTTTCGGGGAGTTTTCCCGGGTCTCTAGGTGAATTCTGCGAAGGTTTCTTCATTCCCAACGTTATATCCCTTCATTTCATCCTAACCAGTCTCTTTCAGGGTTGTAAGTGTCAACGAGAACTGCGGTAGAGGCGCCATTCCTAGAGGTGACTGCGCTCTGGAAATACAGCTCTCGGCAGCGGGATGGCGCTGGTGGTTGTCTGCGGACTCAGGTGGTTTATCCAGGTCTGAGTCACGGGCTCCTGATGCTCCCCGCGTCGAGATGAACTGTTGTGAACTGTTATAGACCCTCCACGGCGGTTCTCTCCATATTTAGATGTCGGCCATCCTCTGAAATTGCAATCATATCCTATCCTCCAGAGACCTGACGTACAGTAAGCCAACGGCTGCAGTGCGGAATACACTCCGTAACCTTCTTATACACACATATTATTAATTTGTTATTGTTTAATAATATACAGCCTAGATGTGTATTACTATACAAACAGTTACATAACTAATTTCTATAGCATAGGTCATTCTCGCAACAAAGTTGGTCCCGAAGTGAATGCTGATTCATATACTATTATTTGTGATGCAGTGTCGCTTCTGATATTTAAGACACTCTATCATGCATACCTCATAAGCCGGAACATTTGTAAGAAATTTAAAAGCATTCGGTGTATCATCACGGAGCAGTTCTGTTAATCTGTCGAAATGAAACACAACTGATGTAAAGCATAAGAAATGGCGAGAGGCAAATGATCGCTCCTGTCTTTCTCGACACTTAAGAAGCAAACGCCGTTACTAGATTTAGTAAATTTCTGATAATATCTTACTCGATTGACTGTCAGGAAGTCAGCAAGGCTACAGCTAGTGTTTCATATTGAAGCGCAAACGCGTGACGAGTTGAATCCGCTCCTCCTTGTTTACATTAGGATCACTCTAGTCTGAGAGAGTATTTTCTTTTTACCTACCCTCCCTCCCTCGTTCTAATCTGCTGAGTATCGGCGGCATTTTTGTTCATTTAACGAGTAGAAAATCTTGTCTTAACTCACCTCAACCCACTAACCACAGAGTAACATGAATATTTGGGGTTACTTCCGAATTATTGTCATTTTTACTGAAAAGATGTTCCTCTCTCACTCTCTTCTGTTCTCCATTTGAGAATACCTCCGAAAATTAATAGCATGAATCCTTTTGGTCTTCTTTTGTTGGTGCCTTGCCTAAATAAGATGGGCTCTTCTTAGTCAGAGTTTTCTTGTTGAGAAACAAAAACGAAATGCGGTTTATTGCTTTCAAGTAATACTAAAGTTCAGAGAAGATGGAAAGATTTGTTACAGACGCACAGTAAAAGAATAACAGCACTATCAATGTTATTTTAAATTAAAATAGGTATAGGCTTGTAACAAAATGTAATCAATACCATTCATAAAATGAAAATAAGATAATTCTGCAAAACAGACAAGCAAGCTAATGCATTTCATAATTAAAATCAGAATGAACTCCTGTTATTTTTTATACATAGCAAATGTGTAAGGATAGGAATGAGCACGGTACCTATAATAATTTTACTTTACAACACAGTATAATACTGTTTACAAATAACCAGAAAATTATAAGTAAGGGACTTTTATGCTGTATTTCATTAACTACATAGTACACATACTACTTTTGCTTCCAGATTCTTCCTTTAATTTGTTCAATATTGTTGGCATTTCGTTGTGATTTATAGTACACAAAAAAGAGAGAAGTATGTCAGACTAAATTTTATTTCTTGTGGTCTTGACTCAAATTGAGTCTTTCATTAGCTGCGCTGGTGTGTACACATTCTAAGGAATTTCAATATCCAAAACAGATATCGGAATTTGCACTATTCTTCACTACCCTGTTCAACCAAGAGGTAACAGCCAGTATTAAACCCGCAGCAGGAACTGCTCTTCGAGTAGAAGTGGCCACTATTAGGAATATGGTGAAAAAAGGTTTTCGCACCTCTCACAATGGAAGGCACAATCTTCCCATCACAATCCGTCCGTCCCTCACCCAACCACTAGTCCCTTGACACCTCTCTTCATGTGTCGATAGACTGTCCTTTAATTCTCAGTAATAGCAGGAAGAAAAAATGTAAATGGCGTGTTATTTATGGACGCTCTTTAACTACTGTGGTTCTCAGCGTCCCATTCTAAATTGGGCGTGAAAGACCGCTTAATTTTGCACAGAGGCCTCTCTATCAGCCTTGAGGTTCTTTTACGTGCCGTAAATCTACGACACGGGACCAACGGATCTACGACCCTTCCGGATAGCAGGAAGAGACAAGTGCTTTTGCATGACAACATAAACGAATATATACAATATATACATATATTTTTTCTCCTCATCTCTGTAACAAATTATTGTTAAAAGCTTATTCTTCCATCTACTTCATACTAATTGAAATAAACATTAGCAGAAATTGTTTCATTACTTGCTTCCTTCTAAGTAGGAGGGAAATAAGGGAATACACTAGGCTAAAGCGATAGCAAATTCTTTTAAAAACTGGTTGCTATGTCATTGAAATTCCTTTATTTGAATAGCCAGGATTTGACAAATTCCTGTATGAGAAAAGCTTTAAAACTGATAAATATCTCGGAAACTTCACGAAAAAAGTGTATTACATAAATTGTGTGTTTTAACGAGATCCGGCCGCGCCATGGCCGAGTGGTTAGACCAATTGCCTCTCACCGACAGCCCAGGTTTAATCCCAAGCGACCGTATGTGAGATTTGTGGTGGACAAAGAGGCTCAGGGGTGGGTTTTCTCCGGGTTCTCCGGTTTCCCCCGCCATCGAATTCCACCGGTGCTCCATCTTAATTCCATGTATCATCAGTGTCACCGCCTGCTGTGCCACAAGTAGTAAAAGCGGGCGTTAAACACTACAAAAAAAGTTAACGAGAACATGTACAAAATTTTTGTCCATCACTTACGGCTTACCAGTTATATAAAAGTCGTCCTTCTCTAGTCTAGCTCAGGTTTCTTATTACATCGATGCAATTCTGAACCAAATAAATACTAAATCAAGTTCGTCCTTGTTATGTCGCAACTGCCACATACATATTTTGAACTGATCACGACTAGCACTTGACCTGCACGAGTCTTACCTGCCGTAGTAGTAAGATGAGGGTAGCGGCGGTAGCCAAATCTCCTCCCCCTCGTTTAAATCCTAGCCGAACAGAATATAGTCTATTCGCATTCTTTTCGGCCAGCAGATGGAAAAGAGGGAGAAAGACCGTTTCCTGTATCAAGCACTAGCCGGAAAGAATACGAATGGACTGAAAATATTATAATGCAGTTATTTACCTTTGTGAAACGCCTGGAGAGGAAGCTTTCTCCTTTCAACAACCACTGCTTATAATTAAAATATCAATATCCATGATTCTACATCCAAAGAGTATCAAAGTGAACGACTACGCGGCCTTCTTACAACCGCGTTGCCTTAGAATCATTTTCGTTACATAGGTATTAATTTTTTACACAAAATGTCTTAAACATACAGAATGTTAATAAACTATGGAAATGAGCTTCGGAAGAATCGTTGACTAGGTTAAAATTCAGATGAGCTACATTCTCTACCCTTCTAAAAAGCATACACAACGTTATTCTTTTATTTCATGTTTTTCAATATATGTATACCTACGTTTTGAAAATGAAAATGGAATGGCATTTTATATATGGACGCTCTCTAACTCAGCGTCTCATTCTATACTGGGCGTGAAAGACCGTTTAATTTTGCTCAGAGGCCTATCAGGCTTGAGGTTCTTTTACGTGCCGTAAATCTACGACACGGGACCCACGGCTTTACTTCCCTTCCGAAGGAAGCCATGCTAAGGATTTTTACGCCCGAAAAGATTCATCCTCCTCCGCCGGGTTTGAACCCGCGACCTTGGATATATGATGTTAGCATGGTAACCATTACACCACGGAGGGTGACATACCTACTTTTTACTTTCTTTACACGTACTATGTACATAGTGCATAGAGGAGGTATTGCATTCCATCCAAAAATTCGATACCAGATTTCACCGGAAATATGCGTTTCCTCTTGTATCTAAAAAAGCATTTTTAGAAAAAGGTCCGTGTGTCAGTGTACACGTGTGAGCACGTATCTGTGAATGGGATAACTCAGAAACGAAAACGCGGTAAAATACCAAACTTAGTATTTAAGTTCAGTATCTTCCAGGGATGCAACACGAAGCTTATGAGAAAATCCTCCCACCCCAACTACCCTTTACATGGAAAAAAATCGAAATTTTTAATTTTCTCAAAAATGGCTCTAACGATTTTGATTAAAATAATGTATGTCAAAGCTATTTACATGACAAATAAAATGCATATCTTGAATTTTCTGGGAATAGCCTGTAATGACCTCTTTATTATCTTTTGGCGATAATTGGCAAATATTTCACGTCAAAATTCTATGTAAGTACGTAGGCTGGAAGACAACTTTATGATTTGTCACCGGTTTGTTGATCAGCGTGTATAAAAGCGGGTCACGCACTGTGTTTCACGTATATGGCGTTCCCATCTTCATCTATGCTGCTCTCTGAAGATAAGATGCCGAAACTTAGTTACTTTACAAACTGAACTGAATCCTCTCTTAATCACTTTTAAGACAAACTAAATGTATGGTGTACGGTTTCTGGCGTGGGACATTCAAGGAAAATATATTAATGCAGGGGAGGGGCACAGGGCACTTCTTGAAGGCCAGGAAAATTAATATTATAACTGTTATAAATAAAATAACCGCAATGGCAACTTAAGAGCATATTATTTTTAATATTATTACATGCACAGTGAAGGAACAGGCATCGCTTTTTATTAAGAACAATGAGGTTTGTCAAAATATTTTACAAAAAAATTTAAAATTCACTTCCAGTTCTGATGTTGCAATTTTAAGAATATGAGATAACATTGAATCAGTGAATCTGTTTCTGGACTTTGATTTCACTAGTTTAATAGCAGAGAAGGCAGTTTCACATATGTAAGTACAACCAAATATGGAAGTAAGTTTCTAAGATGTGGAAAATGTTCTTCTGAAGTTAGTTTCCAAAAATCAACTCCAGTTGCCTCTGTTGTTTGAAGAGATGAATCACATTGGAGATCACATAGTTCTAACTGTAGATCCCAGGGTTGGCACTTACTTAACATCTCATGAAATTGTTGAAAAGTTCCATTTGTGATCGAAATACTTCAAAATCTTGAATCTACCACCAAATTCTAAAATGAGATCTATGCAGGAAGGCCCGCGGGCCGCCATTTGGCCACCACTGGTATATAATAATATGTTTAAACTTTAGACATGGTTGTTGTGAGTTAGCCAATGTCTTTGAATTACAAATAGTAAATACGACTAACCACGTATATTTTCAAAATAAGACTGAGAGAGAGGTTAACTCACTGGCACTGATAGCAGTGCACGAGGACGTAAATCTTGAGTGAGAAAAAGTTGTCTTTCAATTCTCTGAAAGCGCTCGAAGAATAAAACTTTTTTGAAAAAAACACAAATGTTTTAGGAGTATTTTAAATACATGTTTAATATTCCTTGGTTGATTACTGAATCAGAATTTTCTAATGAGTATTATCGATTATTTTACATAGATTGTAATAAGTAGTTGTATACATTAAAAAAAACATATTGACTTGTACCTAATTTTATAAATCACTCGATAAAAGGATGGTGTTCGGTGTTTTCAACAGAGTGTCATAAATAAATACGCATTTCTTCAAATATCCTGCGGTTCACATGATCCCCCCTTCCTCTAAAGAAAATGTTCTGGCTACGCTACTGATCAATGGCAATCCTCCCCTAAAAGTATTTTTGAGGAAGTTCATCGCTTCATGAGTTGTTACGATGCTTTTCTCTTGGAGTATAAGAAGACCAGAGAGTTCTGTGGTATGGGAGGGGGTTGTTTACTCGCGTACTCGATTTGTTTACTACGAAATGCATGTATTGTAAATATGAGTCGCTCTAGCTGCTCACATCTAACTGCTGTGATAGGTATAGCTTGTCAAGGTAATTAAAAAATGGACATATTCCAGACCAGAGCAATTGGCAGGCTGAGGGCAGCCCGAGGTCCCTGCTCTCGGAGAGAACTTAACCACGTTCTGACGGGATTGTGGGGTTTTGCAGGATGGCGGGTGAGTGTTGGGGTTGTGGCGTGATGGGAGGAGGCAAGTGTTGCCCCTCGACGGTTGCTTATGATGGTGCAACGGCCCTTGTGCACCGCTGGTGTGTGTTTATCAAAATGTTTGTTTTGAGGTTTTAATTTTGAATCCAAGCAACTCTTGAAGGATTATAAGGGGCTTTAGCCGTAGCAGCTGTTGGATGTGCTCCTTCGTTACCGGGGATGCCCGCAAGCCATGCGGGGAAGCCGGTATCGCCTGAAGCGGCGGTTTGTGGGATCGTAATCCCCAAGAGACCTAACGAGGGCGCTCCGATGGAATGGTAACCCATCGTTGAATTTTGTTGCCCGACGCCTAATCTCGTCCTCCAGGTATGGCAGACCAGAGGCTTCGTGCAGGAGTCTCGTTGGAAAGCCTCGAGGCACAGAATAGATAGCCCGAAGACACCTATTCTGTACCCACTGAAGCAACAGCAGACTGGAGTCTGCCGCCATGCCCCAGATCTCACAGGCGTAGATTAACAAGGGGACTATGAGAGCCCTCAAGAGGCGCAACTTAAGGGGAACCGTCATCGAGGACTTCAGCATCGGGTACAGTGAGGCCGCAGCCCCATTGCCACGGCACCACATCTCCCTGATGTGCTCCCTGAAACTGACGCCCCTATCAAGCTTCACCCCCAAGTAGGTGATGGTGTTGGTCCATTGTATCCTTTGTCTGAGGTATTCCGCGCAGCTCACGCCTTAAATTGCTTCCCCTCTGCCCGGTTTAACCGGCCGCGTTCGGGGATGGTAGGAAAGGTGGGGATGGAGGGAGTGTTTGCCAACACGGTTATATCATTGTTACAATACACGCGTACAAGGCTGAATGTAGGATAAGAACAAGTACTTGTTCTCCGAAGTAAGTGGCAACATTGTATACAATCTCCTTTGCCTGTCCTCTAAGAGACTTGACAGAGGAGAACCTAGATTTGAAGGTCCCGACATTACTGCTAATAGTTCTTAGTGTGTATACTCTTATAATAAACAACACAATACGGTATTTGTGATCACTCACTACCGCCTGCAATGCCCTTTCTTCCACCGCTGACAAAAACTTCGCGATGCGCATGCATACCTGAGTCACGTGAACATGCCTCAGAAGGGAGAATGACATAATCGGCAATAGTTGCGCCAAACCCTCTGCGCAACTTTTTCATTATCCTGACACAATATAAAATTACGAATTTTCAGGTGCTCATCGCTAGCGAGTGAGCTATCTGACAATGATGCTTTTATTTATCGGTGCGAGCGTGTAAGAGTTTTATGCCAAGATTGAAAAAGTTTATGTATCACATTCCTCCTGCTTGTCTTCTTCTCAGATCAGACAATAAATTAGAAATTAAGTATTATATATGGGCGCTCTTTAGCTACTGTGGTTTTCAGCGTCCCATTCAATATTGAAAAACTGCTTGCTTTTGCTCAGGGACCTCTTTGTTAGATTTGAGGTTCTTTTAGGTGCCGTAAATCTACGACATGGGACTACTAGCTTTACTTCAATTCCGAAAGAAGCTATGCTAAGGATTTTATGCCCGAACAAATCCATCGCTCTCTGACAGGTTTGAACCCGGGGCTAGCATGATACCCTTAGACCACGGAGGACGCGGCCGGTATCTATGCCACTCTGAGTATCTATAATGGTAGAGATGATAATACAATTTAGAGATTATATTCATGCTAATAAGTTTTAGCAAGGTTATCCCCAAATTAATTAAAATTCGTTATAATTATTTTAAGTAAGTGTACACACTCTCCGGAACGTATCGTCTTGAGCTGTTATCTGGAAATTAGTGGTTACAGTGTCCTAACTTATCCAGAGTTTTCTCAAATAAAATTCTGTGTGTTACAGAAACACGAGAGCGGAACGAGAACTTCGGCACGAGTTTACTTCTCGCCAATTCTCCAATGTCACCAAAGATCGTGAATGGGAGTTTCGCTGCCATATTCGACAATGGAGACAAGTTGCTGGAAGAGTTTGCCAACACACTGTCAAGGCTTCGTCTGGAAGTAAAAGATAGTCCAGGTAAGACTGCACTTGTCCAGAGTAAGTCAATCATGCTTTGATCCAAATTAGCATAATCTTAGTGGAGTTAATTCTTTTCATACAGTATAAACATAAATTAAATAACAATGTTAGATTATCTATGCACATCTCCTTGAAAAGTCAACAAATAAACGCTGGGAAATTACAATGAAAACTCGAAATATATTTTTTTAATATCCGTGCAACATTTTGATTATTTACAGCTCACTATAGGCGCCAACGTGGGAAGGGGGGGGGAGCAAGACGATTCTCCCGCTAATTTGCAAAGCCAGGAGTATCACCCCTCCAAAATTTTGACTAAGGAGCCCTTACCACCACTCCCCCCCCCCAAAATTCAAGGGTAATAATTAAAGAGCATAAAAATTATTTAAATAGACCAATGGAATTTCGAAGTTACCTTTACTTCAAATACAGATTTCAAATGTTAAGCAAAAGTTTTCTCTAGCTTTCAGTTATCATCTTATCAGAATCGGAGCACCAAAATACTATTCCCCATTACAGAAAAATATTTTGCAGCTTTTATGTAGGTGATCAGTAGGGATAGCATCTTGGAGACCAATAGTGGCACAGAATCGAAGTTAGCGCAGCATGGTATATGGTTATGATGTGTTGTCAATGCAGTGTGTACATAGTGGTACTGAAGGAAAATGGGGCAGTGGTTGCGAGGTAGACTGTGATGTTTTCACAAGCAGGGGCAGGCGATTGAGGTTGAGTGGGTGGCAAACACAAATACCACTGATTTACGGGAACTAACAATTTTAATATTTACCTACATTCAATTGCTGTTGTGCAACAAGTCATCAGCATCATTATCGTTTCGTTTTCTCTCAAGATAAATAGATTACAATGCACAACATACATTCGTAAGATTTCAAATGTGAATCACCTCTGATTGGCAAGTAAACAGGCTTTATACTGTGAAAAACTTCGTTCCATATCACAAGATGTGAGTGGAGTAAAACGGAAATAGGAATATATCATTGACTGTTAATTAAGATACTCCATCAACAATTATTTCCTTATCAACACCCTGTAGCACATTTCGTATTCCACGGATTATTGAAAATCCGACATTTTTTCCAAACACTGTCTTCACTTTCTGTTTTACACGGTCTAAAAGACAGATGTCAGGGTCTCTGATTAATTGCTTGCACAAGTTCATTACAGCTTTCAGGGTTCGAGACCTTTCAGTGTCCGAGTTTTCAAATATGTATTATTGTCATAAATATAACTGCAAAGTTCTTCTGTATGAATTGCAAATCTTCATGCAATCCATTTGAAGCAAGAGATTTTACAGTCTCGATAGCAGAGCATGTACTATCATCAAAGGCATTAATTACCTGTAAAACAGTATTGTAGAATACAGCCTAGTATACTGCTGCGTCGAACCACGTTCCCCAACGCGTTGCTAAGGGTTGTTTACATGTGGCGCGTGAGTCGCCAATGCAGGTCGGTCTTTACTCGGTAGGTATGCAACTGGTAGGTGCAGGTGTCCCGCTATCAGTCCCCAAGATGCTATCCCTAGTGATCAGTTTTCGAAGTAAGGTGTGATGCCAAATGCAATTAATTTTGTATGTTTTGTGAATTCCACTTACAGAACTTGCATTGCATTCAATTTTTGAGTTTGTGATTTTCCTCAGCTAAGTAATAGCAAGCTTTTAACATTTTAATCATTTGTGTGTCTAGGGATTGGAATTCCATGAAGTTGATCTGGGTCACTCAGTTGTTAGGCCTGACCTGATCCCAAGATTGCAGGTTCAAACCTGTCCCATTTTTAAATCTGTTGACAGCCCCATGTCAGTAGATTTACTGGCATGTAAAGAAATTCCTGCAGGACAAAATTCCAGCACATAGGTGGTTCTGATATGACCCTGGCAAATGAAAACACCGTTAATAAACAAAAAATAAATAATTTGGTACTTTGGGATGTCAACCTTTGAGCATAGCAGTATGGTTAGCTTCCAACTTCCATGCCTTAGACCATGAGGCCATTTAGGTATATGTTAACTGCAGTATTATCTGATCTTATAATGCTGCATAATAATGAGAGTGAATTTTCTTTTACGAAAAAAAAAAATTGTAAAATGCTTGTATCTTAATTCAATTAAAACCTATCAGCATTCAACCTACTTGTCAGCTTTAGTTGGGCCCTCCCCATTCTTTTCCACAGTTTCTCTTGATTGCAGAATGCATTTTGACTGGATTCAATCACATGATCCTTGGTTTGATAGCTTAGCTACTCCTATCTTATCTTAGACCATATGGTTCTTAAATCCAGATGTTGAGGTCTGCACTATTTCATGGATTTATTCTATGTTATCCATTGGTAAAATGGATTATTTAGCAGCCATGCACAGGACGTCATATCCTATCCATAATGTTGAAAGCATTAAATACCTGAATAGGTAATAAGTCCATAAGGGACTGTTTGTTTCACCAACTATTCATCTTATTTGTATGTGAAAGTTTTATGATCACTTTATATTCATATACATAAAAATGTTTATGTTGCAGCTATGCGGCGTAGGATTAGAGGTATTCTGATGACTGGAAAGCAGTTTTCTCTGGATTCTCGAATGGATCTAGTGCATGGCATAATGGCTCCTCTACCACTCATGAAAGAAGATTCTGTAGAATGTGTGGATTCAGGTGAGCTGTGAAACCGGTTTCTCCAACAAAAAACAAACTGGAACAGCACAGTATGTTAATAAATTATATGGCTGAGCTTGGAGGAATGATTGTTGGTATGATCGGGAATAAAAATCTTATAAATAAGGATTGCAAAACTTCCTCTACTCATGATATATTTTCATAGATATTCTACAAATTCTTAACACTCCCTACTTCTAGTACATCATAATAAATTTATAAATATTACCAGAAACACTGTCAGAATACATATTTTACTGCAGATAAACAGTAACATAAAGAAGCTGAGATGAGAGCTAACCGTTTAAAACTTAAGATATATAAGAGGGATCAAATAAATATATATTTTGGAAATGGTTAATGCAACAACTAAATCACCAAAAGTTGGGATTTTGTTACTAAAATTCCTTCTGAACCTCAAAAATATAAAACAACAAAAAGTATGCCACATGAATTTCTACATCATACACCAAAAAAAATCCTCCATGCATAAGAGTTTGGCAGCCAGTGATTTCCAATGATTTTCGATTGGTAGATGCTTTCTACTCAAAGTGACATATGCAAGAGAATGACTGCTCTTAATAAATCCAAATTCATAATTTATCTATAAAAGACAAAATGATTTCAAAATTAGGGGAGATTCTCAAGTACCAATGTGACAATGACAAAAAAGAAAGGAAAAAAAAAGTTAAATGTTGGTAATGATAGCATGTTATATGATGCAGACTTATCTTAATTTATATCAAAATCGAGAGTTGCTTTTGCAATGTAAATGTAAAGGTATATAAAGATTTAAAAAACCTAAACTACACAATATGCTTCCTTTCTTTGTGAATTATAAAACTCTTGCTTTGATTAAAGCAAGTCAAAAACATAAAATCAATAAGAATGTATTTTAATGTTTTCAAAACAGTCCAATGAGATACATGATAATGCAAGCTATACCACAATAGCTGCTTCAGGGATTTCTTCCTTCAAGTGATTTCTTCTTCTTGTGCAACATTTCTCTAGCCAAGTCCTTCAACATGAGGAGATACGCTTCCTGCATCTAGATCTCTTTGAAAAATAAAACCAATGTCCTAAATATGGTGCATGTCTATTTGAAAATCTTTCTCAGCAAATAATTGGCTCAACTGCTACATTAAAATATGTTTCACATTAATGAGTAGCACTTTAAAATACTCAGCCTTAGTAAAGTGAGCTATTTTGTAACTAATAATCCACTGTTTTGAAAGCAAGTCATAAGTGCAATAAATAAGCACTGAAGTCCATTTCTATCTTGCAGTGTTGTCATGTTGTGTAAGTCTGCATGGTTAATGCTGTAGATTCAACTGAGACAAATTCTGAAAGCTTTTAATAATAGTAATTCAAAATGTACTCAAACATCCGAAAATATTTATTTTTCAACCTTTTCTGAGAAATACTTGAAGTATTAAGTTTCATAAAATCTTCATTTAAAATGAAGCTAATTATTAAGACATTTTCACTTTTTCTGAAAAATGACTTTAAAAAGCAGCAGAATTACAATAAGAGTTTTTGTTCTGTTCATCATAACAAGTCATCCTGTTCAAGGATGATAGTACATCACCTTCCAACCTTTATAACACCTATAACTGATTTTGAATAATTCGTAAATACTTTATAATTCTCATAACTATTTGCTATATAATTTATATTATATCAAATGTTACCTTAGATTTAATGTGATAGCATAAGAACACAAGTGTTACACATATAGTAGATAGCTTATTTATAAAACCGCCTATCCTATGTTGTGTTATTTTACTTCCGTTTCTGTCATTTATAATAAAATGAAAAAATAAAAATTATGTTAGCTGACTGTTATTGACTGTTTTCGGTAAAACTATTGGCATAGTTTTGTTTTTTACTACTCTTGTGTCTAGATTCAGGGTTTTTAATATTTTTGTCATTTTGGTTTCTAATACCAGTTTTACTGTACTGTGCACTTATTAGTTCATATTGAGTTGTGTAGGCTCACAACATATGGATATTTGGTTAGTAGATTTGTAATTGTTACATATTATTTTTATTAATGTGTTTCTGTATTGCTGTAAATATTTTGCTATTTTTATTGCTATGTTTTTCCCCCCATGTTTGTTATTCTTAATTATTTTGTGATATTTATTAATAAATTTGATATTTGTGTTATGCTTATGGTTTTGTTCTTACACTTTGTTTATATCTTAAATGCATGTTATTATTTTTCTTACTGTTATGGTTGTTACCTTACGGGGAGTGAGAAATGTGTGCCTTAGCTGGACATAAATCAAGGAAACGTGATATTTTCTGTGTATATTTGATGGACCAGTATAAAAATTTACTGTAATATCCTGTATATATGTAACCTCTTTCTCTAAAATGGTGTCCAAATGTATTGGAATAGGTATGAAAAAAATATATATTAACGCTTAAAAAAATTGGGAGGAAAATGCTGACCCATGGTTTCCTTTTACTCAAAAACTACTTAAAGTAGAGAACTGGGATTTTTATTACACTTTGAGATATTTAATTCCATACCATTGAAGTAAAGGAAATCTTGTGTTCGTGTTGCATTTTTAATAGCCTCATATTAAATTTTTACTTAAAGCCTTAAGATAAGACATTGAATATTTTAAAATCTGTGATACTTAAGAATGTGTTTCTAGTTTAGAGTGTTTGACATATTCTATCGTTGTACAAACATGAAGAAGTTTCATAGTACTTATAGTTTTCAAAGTTTCTCCAAAAAGGGTATATATGCAACTTAAAGGTCATCTCAATTGAAATTTCCTAAGAAGTATGACCCATTTTTAAAATTCCACACGTTACTTATTAGTTTAAACTTGTACTTTGGTCAGATCTTTTGAGACAGTAGAAAGGGGAAGGCAGAAAACCGATTGTCCAAGATCTAAGCGTGTTACTAGCGTAAGACTCTGACCATAGTATATGTTGTCTCCTATAGCACACACCTATATTTTAAAACCAGAGAAAACAATTAAATACATTTATTTAATTATTTAATAATTATTGCTGCAACAAATACTAAGAATTCTAACTAAAGGGAGGTAGAAAATTAAATTTTATATGGTATAAAATCTGTTTAAATTACTCTTTTTTTAAACTTTTAAATGTTTGGATATCAATAAGTGATATATGTTGTGAATTAAGAAGCACAGAATTTATTTTCATAAAAAATATAAACTATCAAACTTGATGATTTTACACCTCCCAGTTCCCTTAAAATTATGTATGGTATTTAACTATGTGAATATTTAATTTACGTATTTTATTTGTTTTTATTTTGATTACTTGTGTGCTTCCTCATATATGCTCTTTTATATTATTTTGTGATTTTATTACTGTTACATATGTATGTTTTATGAAATATATTAGCTAATTATATAAGTTTAAATTTGTAATGCATGAGCTCTTAGATGATATCTATTGGAACAGTAAGTTGTCTAATGATGAATAAAATCCTTTTATTCATAGCTACTTTATTATTGTACATACATGAGTTTTACTTCCTTTACTATTTACCTTATAGCATTAGAAGTATTTCATTCCACCCAAAAATTTAACACAGTGATTTATTTCACTGGAAATTCTTGAGATTCCTGAACGTATGCCTGTCTATGAGCAGTATAACTCAAAAAACTGATGTGTTCCACACGACTCACTCTCTAACTGTTCTGCAAACAAATTATCCTAACAAAAAATTATTCTTTTATCTACATCATGCTAATTGAGATAAACATCAGTAAAAATAATCTTATTAGTTGTCCCTTGTAAGTATAAGAGGACTAAGGTTAAAGCAATAGTCAAACCTTTTAAAAAATGGTCACTATATAATATAATTGCATTCACTCCTCTTTGCATGGCCAGGAGTAAAACAAATGAGATATGAAAAGAATAAGGACTTATCATTTGAGAAAAGTTTAAGTATATTAAAATTTAAACCAAAACAAGCAATACCTCAAAAATGGCTAATTCTACAAAAAAAAATGTATGTGACATAAATTGTGTATTTTAACGAAATGTATATTTTCTGTGTAATAAGTTTTGTTTATCTCTTATGGTTTATCAGATATACAGAAGTCATCCAGAATAGAGTGGTCTTAAGAGGCTATACCCAGGAAATTCAAGATTATATTTCATCTGTCATGAAAATATCTTAAGATGTATTTTAATCAAAATTGTTAGAGCCATTTTTGAGAAACTAAACATTGTCACAAAATGTTCTGCATAAAGGTGGTTTGAGATGGGGAGGATTTTCTTGAAAATCTTAGTGTCACATTCTTTGAAAGTGCTGAATTTGGTATTTAACCAACTTTTCATTTTTGAGCTATGTTCTTCACACACTCAGACATAGATGTATGGCACAAATGTGGCCCTTTTCTTTTCTTATTCAGGGGTCTCAAAACATGTATTTCCAATGAAATCTTAGTATCAAATTTTTGAGTGGGACAATAATAACCTCTAATTACACATACATGGTCGAGAAAGTAAAAACAAGCTGGTTAAATATCAAACTTGGTATTGAAGTTCAGCAAATTCAAAAGAAGTTTCAGCCAACTTCCCCAGCTATACTTCACATGGAATTACTTTTTATTTGCTCAAAATGACTTTAACAATTAAATACCACATGTTTAAAATATTAGTTTGGCAAATAAAATGTATACCCTAAAGTTGTAGTGATTAGCCTGTGATGTCCTTCATTCTGAATTATTTTTGTATAATTGGTGAACCATAAAAGAGATAAATACTCTCTTACTGCATAAAATTGTAGACTTCATTAATGCATACCATTTATGTGAAATAACATTTCTGATATAGGTATTCTTTGTTACTGGTTTGAATTTTCAAGTATTTATACTTTATTCAAGTGTTTTGTTGTTTCTCATAGTCATATGACACAAAGTGGTAGAAATTTCAAACCCATCAATCGTGACTGTTATATGTAAATGTGACCATCATTTTAACTACTCTATTCTTCTTATACCTACAGTAAAATGTGTAAAAGTATAATGAAACAAGAAATAGAGAAGTGTTTGTCAGAAAAGTTATAAAAGAGTAAATAGAGAAACTCATGGGAATGTAACACATATCAATTTTTTTTTAATACAGAGGTTGCACATTTAGTAACTTGAAATTCTGCATTTTTTTCTGATTCTAATATGTTATATCGTAGTGCTTTTTAGGAACTTAGGGAATGAACATTTCACTTCACTTGCACAGCTAAAACCTACTAAACCATTCCTGCTAATAAAGCTCTCATAGCAAAACAATCTATAAACAGACTTCCTGGTTGGAACAAAACAGAAGGAAAAAGACCTTGTGGACATCATTTTCTGCTGTAACTACTTCTTGTCTTTAGCCTGAGAAATGAGCAAGTATTTACAAAATTAGTTTAGCCTAGCTTGTATTTAGTTAAAAAGTAATCAATACAATGATGCCCTGTAAAGATATCAATACAAATAACACTGTAATAATTTCATGTCTGAGACCTAAATTAAAAATAAAGCCTGAAATCAGCTAAGCACAAAAAATCTATAAAAATGTTCACCTTTCACAGCAGCCCATAGAAGTCATTATTACCAAGTATTATGAAAATGAAGTACTGTAGACACACATTTACAATGTTTGTAGTTTTATTATTGTTGTGCTAGGTGTCACCCCCATAATTTATTAACGTACTGTATTGTTTGAACAGTACAGTGGCAAGCCTCTTTTCTAAGGGTAGTTTTGATAATGGGTGAAATTGCTGTTCCAAAGGAAACATTCAAATCAATCAACCAAATGACTTGACTGCCTTTGGTCTATAAATACAACATGACTGATGTGTAGCCTTAGACTCATTCATTCAATTTCATTTGTATGTTCCAATTACAAGTTGAGCAATACACTAAACAATGATTATTTATAAATGCATTTCTTATAACCTTTATATACCTACATTACTTAATAATTACTTTTCTTACTACAAAAAAATGTTTACAATATTTATACTCTTTTTACACAAGATGTTCTTATAAAAACCCCCTTTTACAATTTGTTCAATTTATTTTTCTTCCATTTAAACATGTCTTAATTAAATGCCCCACACTTAAATTCCTCTAGATTACCAAATGCATTTACCATTAAGTACCTCTTCACTGCTTTCATACTTAAATCAGTAAGTTTTAATTTTATCAGTTTTATTTCTTCAGGTAGCTTATTATAGAGTTCTTTTCCCATACTTTTTATGCAGCATATGCTTAATGTGCCACTAATTATCAATCTGAAATAATCATAATTGTTTCTTAAATTATTACAATTCATTCAGCTATATATAAAAATCAAAGTCTACCCAGCTCACAAAATGAATATACCACCATGGGTTAAAGAAATGCTTCTCATTTAATCAACAGTACAGCATAAAATGTTGCATAACCTCAAATGTACCCAAACGACAAATGTAAACACATCCTCAGGGCAACACATCATCATATGCTTGGTTACACTTTTTCATTGTACCTTAAATTGTGTACAGTTTAAAGGTAAATCAGTAGGTATCTCTAAAATGAACAATCATGGTTCATGTATCAGAGTTTTCAATGCATGTATTACATCAACATGTCATGAAGGGCTGTGAATCTATTCAACATTATCATGTAATATAATCTCTTTATTACTTCAAATTTGATTAAAATAAATTGTCTTTACTCCAATGTTGCAGCAAGAGAACTCTTAGAACTGTCTCTTGAAAACTGACCGATTGAGCCTGCCAACTCTGCTTATATATCTCTTGATGATGTTGCAAGACATTTCCAAAATTAGAGGTCATTACTGCACATGTAAATTACATGCAGGTGTCACTAAGTTATACACAGGTGATACATTGCAGAGCCTTGCTTTAATGTGCCCATTTACTATTTACCTCACATTCACTCACACAGTGCAGCAATGGGTTGAGAATGGAAAGGAAGCCACCAGCAATAATTCATGGTGGCAAGATATAAGCACAAGCTCTGGCATATAGTCACACTGCCCCCTCCTCAGGACTAGTCATCTCAACCAACACCACAATAGCAGGCTAGACGATCCAGCTGTACCCCCAGCTTCTTCCCTTGGGGCAGCCTCTGAATGCGGTATGCAATAACATTAATCCTCTCCACCATGAGTTGGTATGGGTAGGGCAATATAACCACACCAGGTCAACCTGCTGGAAACCTCAGCTATTGGCCTTCTGATTGTAATGGATTGTCATCCAGTTGGATGTGTTTTTAGGCCATCTGATGCATGTCATGAAGTTGGTCTATGAGATTCTCCAGGTAGTAGACTGCTGGCTGTCCTGTCCCAGGGGACTCCCAAATATTAGGTCCCCACCTCCCCTTGAATGCGGATGTAATATTTTGACTACTGTAAATATACATTCTCAACAATGCTACAATAGACAGTTTTAAGCAATTATCAATTGTTAGCATTCTTCTACCAGTATTTCAATTTATTTCATCAGTGAAGTTAGACATTTCTCTTTGCATTCTGCAAACTTACTTTCTTAATAGAAGAAACAATCGAAATTGTCAAAGTATATGTGAAACAGGTTTGATTACGATACTTGCCAAATTTTCTGGGTCAAGTATCCAGATAAAGGACTACTGTCAAAGAGAGCAATACAGAATTGGTGCACCTACAGATCTATGCAAAATGTAAAATTACAAAGAACTCCTTCAGTTTGTACACCAGAAATTATTGCAGGCATTCACCAAAGGATTATTCAGAGTCCAAAGAACATAAATTGGCTCAACAGATGCATATAAGTGGGGTGAGTTGCCAGTGAATAATGAAAAATCTTAATTAGATACCATATTGTATGACAGTTGTGCAGCAATTACAGGAGGATGACAAAAGCATGTAGATTACCACATGTGACTTTTGAATAACATCAATGATGGTTTATTAAACCTTTTTCATTATATAATGAGTGATGAAACATTGTTTCATCTTTCTGTTCATGTGAATTCACAGAACACAAAGTACTGGGCAATGGAGAACCCTAATGTTATGTGTCAGCAACCACTCCATGATGAAAAAATTGGCATTTGGTGTGGTGTAACAGGAATGTGCATCATTGGACCAATATTCTTTTACACTATCCTCAACATGGTTACATATATGGAAATTATTTATACATCCTGTGCTCAACTCTCTGAATATGAAAGATAATACAGCTTCTTCCAGCAAGATGGAGCAACATACCACATGCCTAAGGTATCTCTGGAATGAGTCCATGATGATTTCTCTGAGGAATGAACTGTCAGCAAGCATTTGTGGCAACCATGTTCGCCGGATCTAACATGTGATTTTTTTTTATGGGAACTCTTGAAACAAATCTATATTGCTCTGAAAGTCTATGAAACAAATCCACACAATACAGGAACTAAAAGACATCAGCTATGAAGTTGTCATCATCGATATGTTGCAACCTCTATTATTTTATTAATATTTTGCTTGGTGAGGAGCGGACACATGCTCCCAATCGCCCTCCTTTAGATCTGGCCAATTATTATCTGACAAGTGTATGGATGTAGAAGAAATTAAGAACATTTGAAAATGTGTCAGGAAAATTGTGGTATAACCATCATTAATAACTCAAAAATAAAGCATTTTCAGATAGATGTAAACATATACTTTGTTCTTTTGTTTTGATGTAAGGAACCCAGACCAAAAGTCAGTTTAAGTGTAGCTCATACAATGTGTATTTTAGTAATAAATGCCGCATTGGTTCTTCCTAAGCATGATAAGGATGTCTCTGATAGTGTGGAGATTATATAACTAAAATTATGAAAAATGGATATTTTTTATTTTTGAACAATCTTATTAATTAGACTTTCTTCTTTAGTTTGATGTATATGCTATCACTGTAGATACAATACTTATATTTTAAACATATTTTTAAAAATGGTACTATATCTACCATTTTGTATTATGTATTACTTAATAGAAAAAAATCATAACTCCTACACTTTGAAATAGAGCCATCTTTTAGGGGAACTTTTGCTCTACAAATTGGTACTTAGTTAAACAAGACTTTTTATATACTCAAGTTATCTGTTTTCTTTCTTTGCCAATATGCAAGTTTGTTTTCTACAGATTTGCTTTGCACAGTTTTTTAGCATATGACACCTATTTCCTCAAAAAATATTGAAAATAGCTGAGTAAAATTTCAGGATGATAAAGACAACATATAAATGCAATTGTACTTTGGTGTTAATAAATTGGTTGTTATTGTTTTAAAAATAAAATGTAGTTTCCATTCACATGACTTTATCTAGCTGTTTCACAAACAAACTTTCCTTATAAAAGATCATCCTACACTTTGTAATAGAGCCATATTTTAAGGGGACTTTAGCTCTACAAATTGGTACTTAGTTAAGCAAGCACCTTCTGTGTGCTCAAACCATGTCCTTTTTTCTTTGCAAATATAAAATAAAAAAATATGCAAGATTATTTTCTATAGTTTTGGTTTGAACTGTTTTTTCTATGAATTATGTTTTTGGCACATGTGACAAACTTCCTCAGAAAATATTGAAAATAGCTAAATAATATTTTAGGATGATAAAAACAACTTATAAATCCTATTGTGGATCTACTTTGGTGTTAATAAATTGTTTAGTTATTTTTTAAAAATAATTTCTAATGAATTTTAATCAAAATATATAATTAAGAAATTAAGAAAATAATCCTAACGTCATGATTATAAAAGTAGATCAGTAAACATAAAATACTTACAACTAGATTTGTAAAAACTTACAGTCCAACATTTTAAATATTATCAGTAATAATACTGTGAATTGAACAGATTTATCATTGGTGGGATAGGGCTTTTAATCTCTCCTTAGTTTTTCTTTTAAATACAATTCCAGAATCTTGTCAGGATTCTGGCACTGTATTCTCTTTTCTTTTCCATTTTTTTTTTGTTTGTTTTTGTTTGTTTTTGTTGGGTTTTTTTTTTTTTTTTTCTCGTTTTTCCCTATATTTCCTTTGTTTTTCTTATTTGCTTATGGTTTTCTTTTTCATACAAATATTCATACAAACACACAAACATGCATGTCCAAGGTGAGACTTAAACCCACGATCCCCTGCTATATGAAGCACCAAAGCTAGGCATTTTGACAAGCATGGCAACGGGACCAGCTATTAAAAAAAAATTTGTTTTTCTTTTATTTTTATACTGATAGGATTTAATATTTCATTTCCAAAAAAATTCATAATTTTTATTATAGCATTCTATTCATATTATTTGCTTTCAGAGAGTGAAGTGGGACCTGCAGATGCTACTAGAACTCGATCACATTCTGTTGAAGAAGACAACAATAGGAATGGTGTTGCCATCACAATGACCAAAAAGGAAGTGTGTCACAAATGTGGACATGCTTTAAGCAACAACATAACCTCAGAGTAGTAAATAATACAACCCATCCTATTTTGCAGCTCTAAGTCACCAAACGAAGAGAGACTCACAAAATATGTATTATTCCTTATGCAAAGCATTCAGTGTGCTCTCCACAACAAATATCAGTGCCCAAAACATACTTGTGCTCATATCCAAGATCTGCATATCATTCATTTCAAAACTTATGCTGAAATATTCCTCCCTGACAAGCTACAATACAGGTTTCCTTCCCTGATAGAACCTGAAAACTTTGGTATCTATATCACTTTCTCATAAAAGTGGGCTTTTGTGTACATTAAACACCCAATGTTTCGTCACCAAGGTATTCTACTCAAATGAAATTATGATAAATTAAAAATGTATCAACCATATTTCTTAAGAACATGAGGATTTTCAAAATCTGTAACTGATAGGATGTACATTACATATCTTTTCAATGGCACATACTGGGATTATGACCTATACAGACCTGCAGAGCTGGACAATATAAGGGATTGTTCTTTAAATGTTATTTTATATGCACTGTTGATTTATTTTTATCCAGAGTTGTGATTAAATACATTAAATTTGTGAAACCTGTCGTATTCTAGGAGGTTTTCTGTGTTGCAAACAATAAACATGGCCAGCAATAAGTTCATTTAGCTTGCATGAACCACACAGCCACATATAGGTTCTTATTGTTATTCTTTAGATGAAAATATTTTTTTAATGATCCTTATATTTTTCCTTCTGCTCATACTGCAAGTGCAGAAGAGCTGGTGTAGGCCTCTCCTCTTTGAATTTCAACTCTGAGATTGGACTGTTCACTAATTGTTTAATTACATATTACCCATCCATTTCAAACTGGCAACTGTCTTGGTAAACTGTACACAATAAACTGAATAATACTAATATATATTAACACTAACACTCATAACTATTTAGCATCATAACAATTGTAATCATACCATAACTACTGCTCTTTCATGCTTCTAGCTTCATATGCTATGCAAAATTTCAAACAAGAAAACAAGCCAGTTCTTTCTGATGATATTATTCAAGGACATTCATGTTTAGTGTGATGATTTCATTTTCTGAAGCCTTCGCTTGCTGTCTTCTGCATTCTTCCTCTGGAACCCCTCTTTGACCATACCATACTGTAGGGCTGCATTAGATCTAGCAAGATCTAATAAGGGGCCTTAGTCACCTTGATGTCACAGATTAAGCTGTAATTTTTACTTTTTCTACACGTACTATATACATAGTGTATAGAGAAGGTATTGTATTGCACTCAAAAAGTTGATACCATGATTTCACCAGAAATGTGTGATTTGGGAGCCTCTGAATCCAAAACAGCACTTTTAGAAAAATGTCAGTTTTGTGTGTGTGTGTGGGAGGGGGGGGGGGCAACATAGCTCAAAAATGAAGAGTCTCTTAAATACCAAACTTGATATTTAAGTTCAGTATCTTCCAAGGATGCAACACGAAGATTTTCAAGAAAATTCCCCCACCCCAAACTACCCTTTACATGGAAAAAATTTTAAAAATTTTTGTTTTCTGAAAACTGGCTCTAACAATTTTGATTAAAACCTCATATATTTAAGATATTTACATGGCAAATAAAATACATATCTTGATTTTTCTGGGAATAGCCTCTAAAGACTTCTTTATTCTGGATGCATTTTTCTGAATTTTGCATAACTAGCAAACCTTAGGAGATAAACAAAATCTTACTAACCAAAAAATGTAGATCTCCTTAAAACACACAATTTTTTACATATACATTTTCAAGATATTCCTTGTTATTGATTTCGGTTTTAAAATACTGAAAGTTTTCTCTTACGGAACTTGTCAACTCCTCACCACATAAGAAATGGATTTCAATCCCATAGCAACAACTTTTAAAACATCTGACCGTCGGTTTAGCTTCCCTATTTCTCTTCCACTTACAACGAAGCATATAATAAAACCATTTTTGCTAATGTTCATCTTGATTAGCATGAAGTAGATAGAAGAATAACCTTTTTAACACTAATAATTTGTTTCAGAGATGTACAGAAAGTCATGTGAATGGAATGTATCAACATTTTTATACTGAAAATACATCAAAAATGAAAATATTCTCATGTCAGCCTTTACCCCCATAGGGTCTCTGTATAATAGAAAAAATTATATAGCTTTAAATTGTAATGGCTAACTTAAGGTCTGTCTTCTGTTCAATGGTACAAACCAGGCATTGATAATGAATTTTGCCCTTACCAAGGCTGTAAGTGTATGCATGCAAGACCACACTAATAATAGCTTATAAGCAACAGTTCATTTAGCAAAGATAGTATGGTATGCAGATATGTATCATTGTTTTTCCCTCAGTTATGTGTATCTCCAAGAAAGAAAGTTGAAGATCCAAATAACCTGATGTGTTCCACTGATGTTTCTTTCTCCAGTTGTTCTATAAAAAACTTTCCTTACTAAATATTATTTTATATACAGCATGCTAATCAAGATAAACATTGCCAGAAGTGGTCTTGTTACTTGCTTCTTTGTAAATAGAAGGGAAATAAAAGAATACATTATGCTAAAACAATATTCAGATCTTTTAAAAGCCAGTTGCTTTGCGAGACAATTGAAGTTTGGTTCTCTTTCCTTGCTAAGAGTAAGCAAATGAGAGATGAAATTAAAGAAGTCTCCCATTTGAGAAAAGTGTTAAGTACTTTAAAACTGAAACCAACAACTTGGAATATCTTTAAAATGGCCAACTCTACAAAACAAAAAATGTATATGACATAAATTGTGAGTTTTAACATGATCTACATTTTTTGTGGAATAAGTTTTGTCTATCTCTTACGGTTTGCCAGTTATTCAAAAGTTATACATAAGTCATACAGAATGAAGAGTCTTCAGAGGCTATTCCCAAAAGATTCAAAATATTCATTTCATTTGTTATGAAATAAATATCTTAAACATATTACATTTTATTCAAATCATTTTGAGAAAATCAAAATTTTTGAGAAATGTTCCATGTAAAGAGTAATTGAAGATTGGAGGATTTTCTTGAAAATTTTCATGTTGCATTCTTGGAAAATACTGAACTGAAATATCAAGTTTGGTTCTTAACCAACTTTTCATTTTTGAGCTATGTTGCCCACTGACATACACACAGACAGGCACATTGATATGTTTCTAAAAATGATTTTTTTTTGGTTGCAGGGGGTCTCAAACATGTATTTCTGTTGAAATCTAGATGTCAAATTTTTGGGAGTAATATAATACCCTCTCTATCCATTATGTACATCAGGGCCACCCAAATGTTTTTACATGCAGAGCCACTATCTCAAACAATTGGTTACTGACTATATAGCAAATTTATATAAATGTAATATTTTATGGAATGTAAAACAGAAACATAGGTTACAAACTTATAAATAATGCTTTTGAATACATTTGTACAGTGTGCTGGACATTTCTGCAGAGCTTTGTTGTATAAGTATAAAGCTACAATCAACATTTCTCACCTAATGAGAAGTGTGAAACTGGTGTTTTGAGCTCAATAACTTGCTGATGTCTGGTTTTTGCTCAGATATGCTCAGCAGCAACACATCTTGGAAATTCCTATCACTTAAGCTAGATATTAACGCTGATATCTGGTGGTTTGTTTTTGAAAATTTTTGTTCATATGCATATATACGTTGAGGCAAACTGGAGATCAAACGTTGAACTTGTTTCTTCAGTGCTAGATATTTTTCCTCTGGCAGTAATTTGTAGAAACTGGGAAGTTCCTTAGGGCTGTAGGCTCCTTTCATTGCATCATCACACTACAAGTCTAAGAGCTCTAATTGTAGCAGCTCTGGTGCTTTCTTAACATCAAAAATGAATGGTGAGGTAAACAAATTTCAGATTCCAATTTTACAAACTCTGCAAACCTATTTGCAAATTCTTCTTGTCCTGAATGACCTTTGCAAATGAATCAATATCAAAGCATACTTCTGGATATTGGTCTTTAAGGACATCAAGTGTAAGAAAATGTGACCAGTTCTTCAAAGAAATTTGTTTTTTGAACAATTTCAACTTTAGTTGAAACAATTTAACATCACAGTGTGCATCACTGATAAGTTTGTCCTTGCCTTGTAGTGTCAGGTTTAAGTCATTCAAATGTTTTGTCATGTTAATCAGCAGGACAACCACTCAGGATCACCTAACAATTCACACGTGTTTTCCTTCACTTCCAGAAATTCACAAATTTCCTCCTGCAGAACAAAAAACCTAGTCAACATTTGACCACCACTTAGTCATCTTATCTCTGAATGGTAAATTAATGCACTATATTTGCTTTGCTTCTTAAAGCTGTGGTTTAATGCCCTCCACGGATGAAGTTAATTAGTATCAAAACAGTCTGCATAGCATCACAGAGATTAGCGGCCATTCCACATAGTGCCTCCTGATGTGTAATGCAATTCAACTTCTGCACTTTCCCCCATAAGACTCAACTTTTTTCTTTATCAGCTCAGCTATTCCTAGACTAACTAAGGCTTGTTGGGTGCATCATCTGTAGTTACACTGCACTATCTTTCTCTTTTATGTTTCATACTATCTAAAGTTTTTACACCCTAATCAAATACGTCACTGCCTTTAGTGGCTCCAAGCATTCTTCTCACTCATATAACTTCTATATTTGTGAAGTCCATGTTAATGCCCCTAACAAACACCAATAATTGCGCAGTATCCATCGCTTCAGTATTCTCATAACATGTAGTAGAATAGCACTTGAACATAATCCTCTTCTTAATCAGTTGATGGATAACACTAGCCACTAGTTTTTCAACACACCTGCTTTTATGCAGTGTTTCTGGATAAACAAACAGATAAATCTGCTTCTTTGGGACACAAAATTTCAGCAACAAACATGAGACACTTTTTCACAAATCCTCCTTTGGCAAATGGTTTTGCATGCTCGGCAATAAATTTTGAAACCTCGTAACTTGCTTTCATAACATTGCTTTTGTTTCAAATTTTTGCCCTGACTTTGAAATTGCTGTTGATTTTTATTACAGAGTTCCTTTGCCTTTTGAATATGTTCATGCCCTTAAACCTCACAAACTCTGCTGAATGTTTTGTGTGGTAATGTATTTTTATACTATATTCCTTATAACTGCAATTAGATCTTGACAAACCATGCACTCATGCCAACACTCATTGTATTCCCTGAATTCACTCATTGTATTCCCTTTTTCAAAGGCATTTTTCACTTCTTGCAGCAAACTACACAAGCAAATTCACTGACAACGAAACAAACACTGAGGGTTGGAAAATAAAAGCATCCTAACATGCAGGAAAAGAGGCATGAATAGATAAAGTACATAGGAATTAATGACCTGCTAGTGATGTCCTTGCCTTTTTGCCTGGAGAGTGACCTTCTCAACTTAACAATGCACTGCCTGCTTTCACTACCCCTGCTAGACAATGGTGTACAAAATTGCCAGATTTTCCTCAACGTATTTTTTGTTCATTCTTTATGAACTTAAGAGATAAAAATACTTGAGCATTCTTACTCACTTTTATGTCTTGTTGAAATCCGTTTGGGTACATAAACGTCTTGGTGGGCCAGATATGGCCTGCAGGTCATAGTTTGAAAGGCCCTGATGTACATTTTACATAGGCTAGAGAAAGTAAAAATTGCTCATTATCAGAGACAAGATTTTCTGTAGACAATTACTTTATAAATTCACATTAATAATTTTAATAATTATAAATTTTAATTAGTAGTGTTTGAATATTTTACATAAATTCACATTAATTTTGTGCTAATTTTCAGGTAAAATTAATTAGAAATTAGATGAGTGAAATTAAAATTCACAGGTAATGTTATGTAAAAACCTCTTATTTTTAAATTCAAATTCTTTTATTTCAAATTAATATCATGAATAGAATAACATATCAGATATCATCAAAAGTAACATAGAAGAAGTTGTGATATTTTCATATTTTATAGCTGTCCTTCTGTCTGTTTCAAATAACTTATAGGCAGAGAAAAACCCCTGAAAGACTCAGCACTTAATATCATTAGCTAAAGACATTGAAGGGAACATTCACAGAAAACATAGTAAGACTCATTTTTTGCTTTCAATACCCAGAGTGCTATTACTACGTGTGATTTGTTGACATTACCACAATGGCCTAGTGTTCAACTATAACACAAAATTCTTTTTAACATAGAAGCAAGCCAGAATTAAATGCATTTAGTTGGTTAAATGCTGTCATTACATTAGGTATTTAAAACACTGATACTTGATTTAGTAACTATCCTTGAAGGCTCAAACAAAGGACCTAGAGACCTTATTATATCACCAGTTTCTTTCACTATAATGGAGTCCAATTTAGAAAAAGTCATACAGCAGAACTATCAAATTGTCATATAATATATCTCTAACATTGCAATACATGCATTCTGAAGTACACCTATTCTGCCACAAAGTGACCACTCTCTAGTATTTCATATTTGACTCTCAGCAAGATAATTGGAGATAAAATAAGTTAAGTTACCCACAGTTTTGCTTTAGGTTGAAATTCTAATGTTGGATATATTCATAATCATAATTTTTATTCATCATTAAGCTTACAATTAGCAATAGGTTTCATCAGTCAATTTTAAACAAGTATTACAATTGTTACCAATGTTAAATTTTCAGAAACTAGCATTTTTCTTGCTTGATGCCCGTTTTAGTATCTCATTAAGTACTATAGCTGTTAATTTATTTTTGCTGAAGTTCTAAACTTTGTTTCATAACTTCTATCTTCATAATATAAAGACACAGATGTTAAATTAAAGTTTTATAACTTGAATTAAATGTACACCCATTGCCAAAAATAATGAGTCATGTCTGGAACATCAAACTCATCTAAGTCCCTCATGGCACAGTGCCTTATGTACCCCATCTGCGATACAGTCATATAGCGGCAGCAACAAGTTGTCACAAGTTCTAAATCTTAATATTACTAATCTATATGACCAATAATCACAATCAAATACATAACTTAAATTTCTTCAAAAACAAACTATCAATATTAACTAAAAATATTAACGACACAAAACATGATACAGTCTGGATTGTAAAACCTGCCAGTTTCCATGTGTGTTCACTGTAGCACGTGACAAAATATAGGTTACTCCTAAGGTGAAGGTTGCAGGTTTGCTTTTTGCACAAAGCAAACCTTTTTTATTTTGTTCTCTTAATGATCTTGAAACAACACATAATGGCTATTTATTTGACATACTTATTTCATACATGACATTCAGGACAGTTATTAATATTTAAGAGTTTATTCTACTGGACATCAATATGCTGCATACCAAAGTATGTGGTGCACAGAAATACTAAAAGTATTGTTAAGAAAACCAATATTTTGAAACATTCTTTAATATCAATTTTATTTATTTATTTTATTTATTTATTTTTTATTTTGTTGCCTGACACATCCTTCGTAAAGTGATCATAAATTGATCTGTGTATCATCCAAAGGGGGCCCAAGATGATGTGGCAGCATGACGATGCAATGAATGGTGTGCAATACGCGGTAATACTCAATAATGTTTTAATTCCCTCTGTGATAATGCCTGGATTGTGGTAGAAAGACAGCTATGCTCCAATTACCTGTAAATGGGCAAAGGATAAAAAATGGCTTCTGGGCACAAATTCAAGAAGCCTGGGCTCTTGTAGCTTCTTGTCCACATTACTGTAGGCATTCATTTTGTCTATTCCCCGAAGATTGAGGCTGAGGGTTTATACACCTGATATTATGTTTAATTTTTTGTGTTTTAGTTTTAGAAGATAACAGTTTATTTGCATATTTTTTTTAGTTAACATGAGTGTTTGTAGAATTATGCTTTTGTGTGCATAGATAGGCCTATAACTTCAAATGCTAAGGTTATATTAATGCAATATTATGTTCTACATATCCAGTCATAAAATTAACAAACATAAAAAGTGACATGCAGGGCGAGATTTGAACTAGGAACTTATGAGGGGAAACAAGGTCTTCTTAACCTCTCGGCCACTGTAACAATGCTTCGTGATTTGCTTTTAGTACTCAGAAGTTAATCACTGTCAGTCACAGACCCTGTACAGTTCTTTTGTGTGTGTTGTGAACACAGCTTTTACAAATATATCTAAAGCCCTTCGGGAATGAATCATATTTTGCATCCATGGGTATACATTTTTGTATGCAAAAAAAAATCTGATGTGTTTCATTCACATGACTTTCTCTACATCTCTGCAACAAATTATTGTTAAAAACTTAGGCTTCTATTTACTTCATGCTAATTAAGAAAACATTAGCAGAAATAGTCTTATTACTTTCGCCCTTGTAAGTAAAAGCAAAATAAGGGAGTACCATATGTTAAAGTCGTAGTCAAAAGCTGGTTGCTATGTGACTGAAGTTCCTTTGTTTGTATGGACAAGAGTTAACAAATTCCTGTATGAGAAAAGTATGTTTTTCAAAGCTGAAACCATAAACAAGAAATGTCTTAAAAATGATCAACTCCACAAAAAAAATGTATATAACATAAATTGTGTATTTTAATGTGCTCTACATTTTCTGTGTGGTAAGTTTTTGTTCATCTCTTACAGTTAAGCAAAAATCTGTAAAATTCATCCAGAGTAAAGTGGTCTTCAGAGGCTATTCACAGAAAATTCAAGACATACATTTTATTTGTCTAGTAAATATCTTAAATATATGAGGTTTTAATCAAAATCGTTAGAGCCATTTTTAAGAAAATCAAAATTTTCGAAATTTTTTCCATGTAAAGGGTAGTTTGGGGTGGGGGAATTTTCCTGAAAATCTTCATGTCACATCCTTGGAAGATAGCAAACTTAAATACCAAGTTTGGTTTTTAACGGTCTTTTCATTTTTGAGCTATGCTGCACAAACACACACACACACACACACACACACACACACACACACCCACACACACACACACACACACACACACACATCAGACAGACACACACAAACACACGCATTTTTCTAGCAGTGCTTTTTATGGATTCAGGGGGACTCAAAACATATATTTCTGGTGAAATCTCAGTATCGGATTTTTGGGTGTAATACAATACCCTCTCTATACACTATGTACATAGTACGTATAGAGAAAATAATAATCCCATTTATGTAAAAGCATATTATTCTCACAAATACGAAAATTCTTAAATATTCTTGAAAAAAATAAGCCTATGTATAATTTAAAAATCTAATCAAAGGCATACAAAATTTTTGTTTTAATTATCATTCTAACTTATAAATAATGTTTTTATTGTCAAACGTGGGCCTATGGGGGAGAAAGTCAAGACATGGGAATGTTTATTTTCAATCAAAAATAATCCCAGCTTGCTCTGTAACACCAGCTTGACAAGATACCGTGTAATCTCAGAGGTGCTTTTGCACCACACATCTACTCATAATGGCACTTATACAAGATCCTTTATGCAGGAAATGTGGAAGGAAAAATAAACTCTCTCAGCAAACTATATAAGTTGTGAAAGCTTTGCTGTGCAGAGGTGTTTGTCCTTAGCTTTTCTTGGATATTGTACATTGTCCATTTTTTCAGGATGATGAGTTTTTTTTTTAAATGCCCATATAAGAAGCATAAAGAACCTAAATGCAGGCTTCTTTTAGGTAAAGCATCATCATCATCATCATCATCATCATCATCATCATCATCATCATCATCATCCTCTGATCCATTATGTCTTCCTCTGATTTTCTGCAATTTGGTACAAAATATAACACACCTACCTATATTTTGTACAGAAGAGACTTATAACTTATACAAATGAAGCAAACTTAAAGAAAATAGTATGTACCTACTTTTCAATATCTCCAGATATTCATGTGCCAGTCACATTATAAACACAGATGTCACACACCACAATCAACTCTAATCGCACAACTGTAGCAAATGTAGGCATCGATGGTTCAGCTACATGTTTTATTTTTAAAGTTGATTGCAAAGGGAAGGAGGGAAATGTATGTGAACATCTTTGTTGTTTGAAAATGACTCATGCTGTCTCAGGAGATGCCACAGAATGCATCTACATATATTAACAAGCTATCTAGCTGATAGAAACAAATGGATTTTTTTTTTTTTTCCCACCAGATGTCAATAATTCTGAGTAGAAGCTATAAACTATTATCAGTTATTTTTAAGGTGTGACTATCATATGTACAGGACACACCTTTGTTAAAACCTTCTACATTAGGTCACAAATATCATATGTTAACAGATATTGTGGCAGATTAAGTATATTTTGTTAAAAACAGTGCCTTCAGTGTTCAAGCAGTCTCATGCGGGAGAGTGAAAAGGCAAGGAATTTCAAGAATGATATAACAACTTACATAAACGTTTCATTTCATTACTACTCAATTAAGCATTTATTTTGTGTTGCCGCATACATTTATCTATGTCATGATATAAAGTGCTGCACTGTAGCAAACTGGAGAGACAGATTTTATTTTATAAATTTTGCATATTGGTTTTCGGTAATCATACTTACACCAACTACTTGTACTAACTTCTACATAATTAAAACTATTCCAACAAAATTAAAAGGTCCTTAAATTACCTAAATAAACTTCAATGTAACAAAAGCTTCTTAACACAATGAATATCTATAATCATTAAACTTTATTCATTAAGAGCACATTTGAACACTTATTTTTGTTTTATACTATGTAGGTTTGCCTCCCACCACCACCACCACCACTACCACCTTCTTCTTCTTCTTCTTCTTCTTCTTCTTCTTCTACTTGCACTACCTGTCATCAAAATGGACTCAATGTTTATCAGTTGATTTGATTTCTTTTGACAGTTTTTTCTTAGATATAGGTATATAACTAGAGAGGCATACATCACTGTACAAAATTGTTTTGTTTGATATAGGTTATTTATTGTACATTTTACCATTAATTTATATGAAATTAAAGGCATCATAATGTCTTATATGAACGTACATCTTTGCAGGTTTTGCTTTCTTATAATGCATGTTTAAGAGTATGTTTGCATGCTGTGTAAATCCAGGTTTTTGAAAACTTATATATGGTAAAAGATAAACTTCAAGACATGTGAGAGGCATATGGGCATATTGTTATAAATGTCATCTAATGTACACAATTGCATTATTGCTGATTTACCTGTTTTTTCTGCTACAAATATGTAATATATACAAATAAAGACATATTCTCAAATCACTCCAGCCTCTTTACTATTCCATTTTAATTACAATTACTTCATATAGGCCTATAATTTGTAAATATTATATACTGAAAACTATTAAAACATCCACAAATATGATAAAAGTTAGACTTTAACCTTTTAATCAAGTTGGATAATCTGTTTTAAACAACTTTTTAATCACAAAGATAATTAGTGATAGGCCTTAAATGAATATTAAGTGTACAGTCTAACTATTTAAAAACCCTATCATTACAAAGTTTTCATACCGATTCTCTTATTTAATGATTATAGCTGATCTTAAATCTGCAGTTAGGTTTATTGAGAATTTATTAATGTGTCCCTGGTTTTTAAACAGAATTTTGAAGAACTCTAATATTTGAGATGATGTCTCAATGAGTGTGACAGACAAGCTAAAGATTTCATCCTTGTACCATACCATCTTGTTGTGTTATGCATCTACAGAGGCCTTAATGCTAGGCAACTGTATCTCTGCTTCTACATACTGTTTCTACTTGGTCAGGCTGGGTGATGCAGTTCATTAGACACTGTCCTTCTGTTCCTAAGGTCATGGGTTCAAACCTGGCCCATACCAATTTTTAAATCTGATTAAAAATAACAGCCCTACATCAGTAGATTTACTGGCATGTAAAAGAACTCCAGTGGGACAAAATTCTGACACACTGGCAGTGCTGATATGATCCTGGCATATGATTGCATTGTTAACCAACAAAAAATTTTTTCAATGGGCTGGGCAGATAACATTACCACCTTTCATTACCTGTGGAAAAATGACAAAGCATTCACTATTACCATGCATTTTCAATTTGACTGTTGTTTTAGACTTAAGGTGCCGGTCCCCATGGCCGCGCTCACCAAGGCATCTCCCTTTGGTGCTTCGTAGCACAGGGGATCGTGAGTTTGACTCCCGCCTTGGGCATGGGTGTTTATGTGTGTGTGTGTGTGTGTGTGTGTGTGTGTGTGTGTGTGTGTGTGTGTGTGTGTGTAAAAGAAGAAAACAGTAATTCAGTGATCATACAGCAAAGTAAACAAATTAGGTAAACAAAAGTAGGGTATACAGCGCCGGAGTCCCGACCAGACTCCGGAACTGTATTTAAAAAAAAAAAAAAAAAGTGAATCTTTGGTACATAATATTAAACATTCAATTTGTTTATGATAACTAACCTGACAGGAAGTGGTACACAGTGAAGGGAACTTTTAGAAATTAATATTGAGTCGAACTTAACACTTTTAAAGCTTCACTTGTTTTTACTTACATAGTTGTACATATGTTTCACAGACAAGTTCACAATTATGACAAGCTCTGTGAAACATATGTTCTACTATGTAAGTAAAAACAAGTGAAGTTTTAAAAATATTAAGTTTGACTAGATGTTAATTTCTAAAATTCAATTTGTTATTTGTTTGGCAACTGAGGCAAAACTGAGGGAAACCGTGATAAATACCCAGTCAGAACTTGAAACCAGGGCTCCTTGAGTACAGGCAAGGGTATATTTTGTCTCTTTGCTAATTCAAATACATTATCTTAAGAAATACCGGAAATTGATCATTCAAAAATCCTGTTTAAAAGGGGATTCGAAATTATTGTTGTCGCTAAGTTGTTACAACTTTCCTCTTTACTCACGCGGAGTTTGATCGTCATCTATCATCTAATTTGTTTACAGTACGCTATTTTGTTAGTTCATCTCAAAAGTGATTTGCAATTTTACGATGGATACAAATATTGAACAAAGAATCTACCTCAAATTTTACATTACAAATGTTATTTCGTGTGCCGAATCGCTGAAAATGTTACAGAGAGCTTACGATGAACCGACTTTATCAAAAATACGTGCATATGAATGGTACAGTGCATTCAAAAGGGGTCGAGATGAGGTGGAAGATTTGCATCGCTCTGGTCGGCCATCAACTGAACTGAACATCGCGAAAGTGAAGAAAATGATGTCTGAAAATCGTCATTTAGGTTCTGAGAGCGATTGCCGCTGAACTTTTTGTCTCACGAATCGATTCGTACCATTTTAAACGATTGTTTGGGCATGACATGCGTTGCAGCTCGGTTAGTTCCGAAAGACTTGAATTTTCTACAAAAACTCAATCGTGTAAGGATTGCTGAAGACATGCTAGAACGACCCAGTTCCGAACCCACATTCATGAAACGCATTCTAACTGGTGATGATTTACGAGTTTGACACTCAAACCAGTCAACATGCTTCCGAATGGCGCCTTCCAACTGAACCAAAACCTAAAAGGGCGCGTCAAACTCGATCAAAACTGAAGGTCATGTTAACAGTTTTTTTCAATTATCGCGGTGTCATGCACTCAGAGTTTTTGCTAGAAGATCAGATGGTAAATAAAGACTATTATCTGAGCGTTATACGGCGTTTGAGAGAGTAAATACGGCGAAAAAGGTCGGATTTGTGGAACGACAACTCATGGATTCTGCACCACGATAATGCACCAGCTCACAAGGCTATTATTGTGAACGAATTTCTGGCCAAAAACTCGGTAAATTTCATAGAATAACTACCGTATTCACCTGATCTGGCTCCTGCTGATTTTTTTTCTCCTTCCAAAACTCAAGTTGCCACTTCGAGGCACTCGTGTTCAGTCGATCGAAGACATAAAGGAAAATTCGCGGCGACAATTGACATCGATCCTTAAAAGTGCCTACAAAAAATGTTTTGATGATTGGATTATTCGTTGGCATAAATGTATAATTTCAGAAGGGGCCTACTTTGATGGCGATAAAATAAAATTAGATGAATAAAAACAATTTTTGTGTTTTATTGGCAAATTCCCGGAACTTTCTTGACACAGTAGTATATTTTCACCAGATTAATTCCAAAACCTTATAACTTGAATGATTGAGTACAGCTATGTTACAATAAGCCTAAATAAATATATGATCAAAAACAAATTAAAAGATTGGAATTGTTAAACAGTGCAATGCAAATTATAATACTAAATTAAATATGAGTTGAAAATACTGCAAATAATTTCATCATTTTAAGTACTTTTGAAGGACATTTCACCATAACCTACTTACATATTTACATAATATGCTAGAGTTTTGTATAGCCTTTCCGTATTTAAATTGTTCTATACTATAATATATACATATATATGTATATTAAGTTAAATGCTTTTTTAAGGTTTTCATCATTTCTGTAGTTAGTTTGTGTTCTTTATTTCATTTAGTAGTTTCCTACAATTTCTAATGAACAATTGTTCAGTGTTCCCCTTCATGTTATTTTGAGGTAATCATCATTATTTTTCAAACCTTGAGATTGTACATTACAATTATTTTGATGTATTTTATGCACAATAGTTAATGAAACAATTAAATGTTTTACGAAGCTTCTACACGTTTCAATGAAAACCACTTATGTCACTTAGTAATTATTTACTGGGACTGGTTTTGGGAGCCCCCAACCTCATTGACACCAACGAGCGAGACTCAGTTGGCATTAGGGATTGAAAATGGGCATAAGTTTCCCAAAACAGTCCCAGTAAGTATTTACCAAGTGATGTTTTTTATTACATCAACTGACCAAATGCATTGAATACTAATCACAGCACTGTCACAAGCTTCTTTACATATTTGCAAATTTTAAATTCTACATTTTTGTTTACTATGTCTTGTCTATTATACTAAGGTTTTTTTTTTTTTTTTTGTTTTTTTTTTCAATTTAAAACTGTTTTTATTTCTCTATGTGTAATATTTCCCCATAGTGTAATGCCATAAGTGATGTGTGAGTATATAAGTGCATAATAAACATATATTATAGGTTTGCTATCCATTGTCTTACCGATTTGTCTAATTACATATATGTTTATATATATATATTTTTTTTTTTTTTGGTGATATGTACTGCTTGGGATTTCCAGTTTAAATGTTTGTCATTGATCATTCCTAGAAAGTTTGTACTAATTATTTCACCTTCTATTGTTAATTTTATGTTATTTGAATGCGATTTGTTATTTTAAAATTTATGTATGCTGTAATTTTTTATGTTTTATATCTAGATTGGTGTAGTATTCTGTCATAATTAGGGACCAGACAACTGAAGATGTAGAAAATTGAGCAAACTCAAATCATTAATCCTCTTCATTATAAAATATCTTCCCATGGTTGTTGAAGCTTGGAGCAGCGTGCCTTGGTCCGAGTAGGGCGATATAACTACCCACACCAAATCAACCTGCTGTAAACATGGCGGTCGTAACGAGTCTTCATCCGGTTGCTCGCTATCTGGATCTGTTGACTTGCCATCTTATGCTTATCGTAAGCTGGTCTAGGAAGATTATCCGTGTAGTCCATCCAGGCTGTTCTGCACCAGGAGTATTTCCAAACATCGGGTCGCATGACCTTTCAAATACCAACCGGGATTTCTCAAGCCGGTGGTGTGGTGAACTGAAGAGCATAGGCCAGCAAGAAAAGTGGCACCCTCAGATTCCAATCTTTTGGTGATTGGCTACAAGCTTTGTCAAATGTTCTTCCAGAGTCTTAATTACCGCTCAACCATGCCGTCTAACTGTGTGTGTGGAGAGTGTTCTGCGCGTTTTGTATACTCAAGTCGCTCCAATGTCTCTCTCATCACGTTCGCCTGCGTGCCAGAACAGTAAAAGCGGGCGTTAAATACTACCAAAAAAAATCATCTTGTTAGACTCAACGTTGGGCCTCTGATCACTGTGCAGCTCCAACGGTATTCCTTAGTGATTAAAAAATTCTTCTACGAGGCGGTTCGCGATGGTCTTGGCCTCTTGGATGGCGTACAAGTAATCCATGGGGACTAAGAGATACATGTTGCCACTGACACAGGAAATGGCCCAGCTACTCAGTGCCTATGCATTCAAAAAGTGCTCCCACTTTATGCTGCTGCATACGACCCCAGCTGCTCACCTTACACACATGACATGACATTGGCGCCTCCATCTCTCAGGGGCCTCTCGTAGTCTCAGATGAACTCGGAGGTTGTCGATGGTTCAGTCGGGTACCAAATATGCTCTTGAAATCCCCGCATGTACTTATTCAGGACTTCCGTTACCTTACTCCACGAGAGTATCAGCTGCTCTATCTCTTTTTCTCCCTCCCCCCCTCTCTCTTTCCCTGGAATTCCCATCAGGTGATCCTATATGCGGAACAGAACTCCTTTGATTTTCAAGGAATCACATTTGGCCTAGTAGCACTTGTACACACTACTCATGGGTGCGATGTCTTTCCAGCTCGGTCTCGTCCCTACCTCAACCTCTCTCAGGAGTGTCCCCAGTTACAGCTTACTCCAGCTGCTCCCTCCTAAGGCTTGTGCTATCCCATCCAGCTGCAGGCTGGGCCGAAAAGAGCTGCGGCGCGTTCTTTCTCCTCAACTATGCAGCAGTGGCCGCACTCCGCCGGACTGGTCGTCGTGAAATGTTATCTGCATTGGTGTGGCTCCTTTTCCAATTTTCTGATATGAAGTTGTATTTTTACAACTTTTGGATTCAAACGGACTGTCTAACCTCCAGAAAATGGAAATGGAGTTATATTTATGGACGCTCTTTAACTGCTGAGATTCTCAACGTCCCATTCCAGATTGGGCGTGAGAGACCACTCAATTTTGTTCATAAGCCTCTTGAAGTTCTTTTACATGCCGTAAATCTACGACACGGGACCAACGGCTTTACTTAACTTTCGAAGGAAGCCATGCTAGGGATTTTTACGCCCGAAAAATCCATCATCCTCCACCTCAACTCGCGACCTTGAATATTCTAACCTCCAGGTTCTTGAAGTTCAACAGTCAAGTGAGGGAAAAGTGGGCAGTTCTCAGATGGACTTGTTGACCGTACATGTGCTTGTGAAAGTGCTCCAGCATCTTCACTGCTGCCAGGAGTTCCCGCAGGGTAATATGGTATTTCTATTCTGCCTTGGACAGTGTCTCTCTGTGTTAGGCTATACCCCGCTCCTGGTAATCTGGACCTGGAATAGCATGCCTACAATGCCGGTGTCGCTGGCTTCGGTGTCCACAATAATGTCAGTACTAGGCTGTGGAAATCCTAAAATAGGCACACTAAGAGTGCTGAGTTAACACCTGGAACGCGCTCTCTGCCTCTTCTGACCACGGATAGGACCGATGCTCTTCCGTCAGACGATGAGTGGTTTCGCGATACTGGAGAAACCTATGAACTGGCGGTAGTAGCTGCATAGACCCAAGAAACTTCGCAGCTCTCGTTGGTCTTCCGGGCGATGCCAATCTCGCATTGCTAGAGCCCTTTTCGGGTCCGTGGCCACCCCAGATGGTAAGAGTATGTAGCCCAAGTAATTCATCTCCTTGCAGAAGATTTTGTACTTCTTAGCTTTAACTTCAGGTTAGCTACCTGCAGCCTTTGCATTAACTTTGTCAGGTTCTCCAGATGGTCTTCGAAGTTGTGGTCTACACGATGATGTTGTTCAGATATAGCAGGCAGGCGTCGAAGGCCAACCTCCTCATCACTAACTCCATTCTGTGTGAGAAAGAGGCTGGCGCATTACAGAGGTCAAAGTTCATAATCGTAAATTGCCAAAGCTCTTGTCCAGTCGAGAGTGTGGTCTGCTCCTTATCTCTAGAATCTAGGGTCACTTACATGTATCCCGATTTCAAGTCGTAATTGACTAGGCACCAGCAAGTGTATCCAGAGTGTTATCAATCCGGGGCAAGGAGAAACAGTTCTTTCTGGTGACGGCATTCAGCTTCCAATAGTCCACGCAGAAGCGTAATTCGCCTGTCTTCTTCACCAAGACTACAGCGGAGTAACTGTCCGACTCTTCAATGATTCCGCTAGACATCCTGTACTCCAGCATGACCAATATCTCTACCTGCTTTGCCAGATGAACACATCTTGGTGGTTACCGGATAGCTCGGGCGTCTCCGGTGTCGATGTTATGATGAATTCGGTCAGTGCGGTCATAATCGCCATTCCATTAGCTGAAGACAGACTGGTACCAACTAAGTATGTGCCGGACCCTCTCCAGTTGTAAAGGATAAGATGGTAGCCCCCCCTCCTTCTAAGCAAGTCTTTTAGCCGGTGCCCCAGATCCTGCGGCATGTTGACTGGTCGGATCCTTCACAAGGCGATATACTCGTTACTGGCACGCACTTCCCTAACTCCGTCCCGGCCAGGATGTCTTAGTCGGTGTACAATTGGTTCATAGTCACTTTTTCCGTACAAAGCGACACTGTCCGAGCAACACATAATAGGTTCAATTGTTGTTCTAGTCCTGTGCAAGGTTCCTTGACCATTGACCCGGAAGAAGCGAGGTACTTCACTACTACCTAGCATCTTCCGGGCACAACTAATTGTCTATCAGAATCTCCGAGAAGTTTTCCGGATGTTCATGGGGGCTCAGGGGGCTTTGTATCGCCCGAGTCGCAAGATCTTCCCGCCTACGTCGATTGCCCTACATGACCCACGGCACGCCGGTCCTTACTCGTTTTCCACCTGATAGTTGATTTGGTGTGGACATCCTTCACCAGGTGGACTCCAGCACACATTACTGAAAGGTAATTATTGTTTCTAGATTGTCTTTCTGTCCATGTCTTAGCGAATACTACTCGTTTTCGAGGTCAGCGCAGTTGTTGCTTTGGCCACATTCATGCTTAGTTCTGCCGTTAACACCTTCATATTGACGGGAGCAAGGCACGTCTGCTGTGCGACTATAGCCTGGATGATCTTGTAGTCGCCGAGCATAAGGAGCTGGGTTGTCTCGGTGTCACGCACTCTGTTGACAAAGGAATAGGCGGGTTCCTGAGATACATAACTAGGTGATAGGTTCGCCAGGGCTTTGTTCACAGCTATTCAATCGTAACCCTTGTTAGTTGCAAGCTGGGTTCAAGTTGACTGCGGTAGGCTAGAGTCAAACGATGGTTCCGGAAACGGTTCTCAAGGGCCTCCCAGATCTCTCCGGACATCACCAATCATCATCAACCATAGGTGCCTAATATGGTAGGTACGCGTTTGGCGCACCCGGGGACCAGAGCCAACCCTGACTTCCTCGTAAGAGGCAGCCTTTAAATGGTGAGGGAGCCAGTTCGTCAAAACGCCCATCCTCGAGTAGGCTGTGTTTACAGACTCGTGTCAGCGGAAAGGGATATCTTGGTGGTTGAGGGTTGCGTACCTGAGCCTGGGCTTTGTTTTTCAGTAACTGGAGAGGTTGTGCAACCTCATACACCAGTTCAGTCTGTGCTTCGCCTAAACGGGAGACTATGGACTAAACCACCCTTGTTCAATCGGCCAGGACTAGGTACTGTACTGAACTCCTGCGTGAATGGGACGGCGAGCCCAGTGAGGTAACAACACTTCGGGCTCCGTGATGAATGGGGAGCTCTGGGGGATGAATTTACACCCTATTCTTATGGCAAAAATTAAATCTAAATTTAATATGTGTAAAAAAGAAGTACTCCAGACTAATAGTTCTCGCTACTTAATAATATCTAGGACAGAGAAAGGAAGAAAATTTAGCTCTATAGCCCTTTTGCAATCCAAAAGAAATTAGATAACATTGTTGGTCTGGTTAATTCTTGTGTTAGAGCCCAAAATGATACCCTCCTGTTTGAGGCAATTTCAGCATCACAGACAGCGAAAATCCTTCGAGTGAAAATGTTAGGTAGCTACCCAGTTAAGATCGACAAGCATAAAAAGGTTGATCTCCTCGCGTGGCGTTATCACTACCCGCAGATTGAACGGTATGTCCCATGAGGAGCTTCAAGAGGATTTGGCAGAACAAGAGGTATTATCCATCTGTAGGGTTCAACGGAAAGTAAGTGCTGAAATCGTGCCTATCCGCATCCTGTTCCTTGCTTTTGATCAGTATATATCCCTCAAAGGATTAAGGCGGAGTACGATGTTACTCCTTACGATGTTACAAGTGCAAGCGATTTGGGAATACTAGTGAATTTTGTACTGGTCAGTCTACATGTGCTATCTGTGGCGACGCATCGCACGATTAGGATTGCACTACCCCTCCACTTGTGTGAACTGCAGCATATTCTAGCACAATTGTCACCCCAATCGTCGATATCTGGCAATAAGACCGGCAAAACCGTAGGGTATTCTGCACCAAAGAAGCCTTTTAAGACAAGTTAGGAGCGTCTTCCTTAAAGAGCGTGTTACGCCTGCACCAAAACATCCAAAGGTGGTAAAAGTCTACGTTACTCTCCACGCAGCTCCTCTTATGAGGAATCTTCTGGAAGGAGCTCCAATCGGCGACATCCATCCGATGTCCAAAGAGTGTTAGTCCACGACTAAAAAGAATAAATTTAGCCGACCAGCACCACCCAATATGCAGAAACGCTTTCTATTTAGAACTTGTCCCATAATATGAGCCACATCGAGCAGAGCCTGAACTGTTGTTCTACCAATACCAATCTCTAGTCGTCTGCCTGCAAGAGACAAAGCTCCGCCCACAAGATAATGTTACATCCAGGCACCATTCTCTTTTTCCGATTCATCACCGGAAGATGGTGATCCAGTACAAGGTGGCACTATGATGTTCATCAAAGGTGACATTTATGCTGATTCCGTCGCCTTACAATCTGGCATCTAGTCAGTCGCTGTGAGGATTACGCTCCTATCTGCCACATTTATCATTTGTGGTATATATCTGCCTCCCTCTAATGACCTCTCTCGCACGGATTTAGAAGACCTCGTCTCCCAGCTGCCAACACCATTTCTGATAGGGGACGTGAATGCCCAAAACCCACTTTGGAGCTCAGACTTGTGCGAGAGGTATCGTACACTCTGATTTCCTGGACAATAATAACCTCTCTCTCTCTCTCTCTCTCTCTCTCTCTCTCTCTCTCTCTCGCTCTCTCTCTCTCCTGAATACCAAAGAAGCTACATTTCTTTCTCTGACGCCTTCAATAGCTCCTCACACTTGGATATAGCGCTTTCTTCTATACAGTTGGCAATTTTCTTACAATGGAATGTTATTTCTGATTTACATTCTAGCGACCATTATCCAATTTTTATTAGTCTCTTAGCACATACATCTCTTAACACAAGATGTATGTTCCGTACGTTTACCTAGACGGCACTGCGATCGCGCCAACTAGAATCTTTATTCCTGCTTGGAATTTTAACTATAACGATCACAACTCTGTGGAGTTTTAGTCGCTTACCTCACAGAGATCATCCTTACTGCTGCTGATCTTTCTATTCCACGGTCAACTGGTCAAGCATATCGATTTCCTGTTCCCTGATGGACAGATGACAGCCGGAGTGCTATTAGTGCTCGACGATGTGCTCTGAGGGACTCTCAACGTCGCCATATCCTGGATAATTTAATTAAATATAAAACTCTATGTGCCAAATCCAGAATAATTATTAAGGATAGCAAAATTACATCCTAGAGCAATTTTGTAGCCTCTTTTAACCAATATACACCTTCCTCTGTCGTATAAGTTAAGGTGTGTGACCAGAAAATGGACCCATATGCCAATCGCCGCTCTAAAAATGGCAGCAGACGCTGTAGTTGATCGTTTTTGTTGTTTTTTTAGTAGTGCTTAACGCCCACTTTTACTGCTCTGGCACCGCAGACGATGACACTGATTATACATGAAGATGGAGCCCCGGTGGAATGAGATGGCGGGAGATACCGGAGAACCCGGAGAAAACCCGCCCCTGCATCGTTTTGTCCACCACAAATCTCACATAGGGTCCCTTAGGATTGAACCCGGACCGTCTAGGTGAGAGGCGAGTGGTCTGATCACTCGGCCACGGCGCGGCCTAGTTGATCCTTTGACGTGGCTAACCCTCTTAATAGTGTTTTCGCTCAAGGTCTAGCTCAGATAATTATTCCCCTGAGTTTCTGACTGTCAAGGCTCTGGGGAAATCTCAAAGGTTCCCCTTTCGTTCTGGGAACTATGAAGACTACAACCGGCCTTTCACCATGGCGAGTTAGACCATGCCATCGTCTGCAAGGTGGTGAAACACGTAATAAATTGGTGGTGGTTATGGTGGCTTGAAATTCAGAATTTTTTACTAACACTCCGTGCGGTTGTCGCCCTCGTCGGTCAGCAGCGGACCATCTTGTATTGCTGTCGACGCAGATCATGAACGGATTTCTGAAGAACTGTCAACAGCTGGAATACTTTTTGACCTGGGGAAGGCTTATGATACGTATTGGTGAGCAGATATCCTACGTCCCTCCTCAACTGGAATCTACGTGAACGCCTGCCGTTGTTTATTCAGGAGTTCATGAGGGACTGCATTCTGCTAGTAAGAGTTGGCACGCTTTTTTGGATTTTTTTTCAAACCTCATTATTTAAGATAACGGTGTTCCACAGGAATCAGCTCTGAGCGTGATTACAATTAACTCTATATATCGATGTGTTTCCTCAGGCGTCTCGTCCTGTGTATTCGTAGACGAGTTTGCCATAATTTGTACTTCTCAGCGTAGCTTTTCTTTTAACGCTGTTTCCAGCGGTGTTTTGACCATCTTTATGATCGGAGCTCGAAAAAAGGTTTTCGTTTCTCAACTGGGAAGTAAGTCCGCGCACATTTCTAGTGCCTTAGGTGGCAATTGGCGCCTTCTCCTCGACTGAGGCCATATTTACTTAATTTCGCAGATTAGGCGAGATTCCTATGGTTGATATTTGATCGGAAACTATGCTGGTCACCAAATGTAGTACAGCTTAAAGCGCGGTGTGACGATTCTCTTAATATTTTACAATTTTAAGTGGCAAATATTGAGGAACGGATCGGACAGTGCTACTCCGTCTTTATCGTGCGCTGATTCGATCCAAGTTAGACAACGGATGCATTACATATTCTTCAGCACGACCATCTATGGTCATAAGATTAGACACAGGGCATCCGTGCAGTTGTTGGCCTCTACGCCGAATCGGCAGAACTCCCTCTGCGATGTCGGTTTGATGTCCTGCTGAGTAATTATGGCGGTGGACTTAAATGCATGATTTCGCTTCTATCATTTACCCTTTTTTTCCTTACCGAACTGGACAACCGTTATCGGAACCTCTCACTTAGTCCAAGGTCTGCTGGTTTCCATTTCCGAGAACTGCTTCGGAAACACGATATGACATGCCTAGTATGTTTTACAAGGGGGAGAAGGTGCACCCACCTTCGTTATGTGCTACATCCTATGTGATCTCGGGATGACAGCATATAGGAAATCTATGACGCCTGTATCTTGTATCCGTTCCTTTGTTGGGGGGGGGGGGGAGAGGTTATCCCAGTACGGCCTTATTATCTGCCATTTGACAGTAAGTGTAATGATAGTGTTGAATGTGCATTAATTGTTTATGCTAGGGAAACGTTTTCCTTCGGTTTGCATAGTAGCACATCCATACATACTGCAGAGCTGTATGCCATAAACCAAGTCATTCTTTATGTTCGCTTCAACGTTTGGGTGACTGCCTATAATGTACTCCAGAGCTGTATCATTACCATCCTATTGTTTAGCTTATTCAGGATGCCCACACATGTTACATACTTTGGTGGTTAATGTGGAGTTTGCATGAATACCTTATAACGTTGGCTTGCTGGGGAATGAACTGGCGGATTTGGCAGCGAAGGCAGCAACCACAGAACCCAGTGCTACGCCTCCTTGTGTGACATGGAGATTTTAGGCTTGTTGTGCGGAGAGCGGTGGTTTCCTGTTGGCATGATGAGTAGTCAGCGTTCCGTGGCAGCAAGCTCAGAGTGGTAAAGGATATTCCATTAAACTGGGTGGCTTCCTGTTGTGTATCTAGTCCGCAGAATATGATTTAGCACGCTTGCATATCACTATTGCGTCCCCCCCCCAGGGGTCTACTTCAGTAAGAAAGGGTTTGGCGCACCCGGGGTTCCCAGCCAACTTTGACTCCCTCTGAGGGCAACCTCTGAGTGGTGAGGGAGTCAGTAGGTCAAAATGCGCACCTACGTGTAGGCGTGCGTGGAGACCCGTGTCGATGGAAAGGAATATCCTGGTTGGTTTAGGGTTGCGTACCTGAGCCTGGGCTTTTGACTTTCAATAACTGGGGAGGGTGCGCAGCCTAATATACCACTTTGGTTTCTGTTTCGCCTAAACGGGAGACTAGGGACTAATCAATCCCTAGTCAATCAGCCAGGACTAGGTATTATGTCGAACTCCAAAGTGTGCGGGACGGCGAGCCTGCTATATCCCCTGCGTAGCCCTGTCACCCCATTGGGTGACCCCTCGTTGGGCTCCGTGGTGGGTGGGGAGCACTGGGGGATGAAATTTATAATCATCTATATGGCACAAATCACAAAAACTAAATTGGTAATTGGAAAAGAAGTAGTCGGCTGCACAGATCCTCGCTACTTAATGATAAATAGGGCAGACGAAGGTCGCAGGTTTATGTCAGTCAGCCCTTTTGTTATTCAAAAGGATATAGACAAAATTGCTGGTCCCGTTAACTCCTGTATAAAAACACGCACCGGTATACTCCTGGTATGGACATTTACAGCATCCCAGGCAGGCAAACTTATGAATGCCAACATGTTAGGCAGTTACCCGGTTGAACAGCATAAGACAGTGAACTCCTCGCGCAGCGTTATTACCACCCGCGCGTTGGACGGTTTGTCCAATGAGGAGCTTCAAGAGGATCTGGCTGACCAGGAAAATTATACTAATAATTCAAAATCTAAAGGCTAAAAAAGCTGTTGGCCCAGGCGGGATCAAAAATGAAACCTTATCAGCACTGGAAAATAGCTTAATCCCATTTTTATGTACTTTATACAATGACTGCATCGGAAAAGGAGTCTTTCCAGACCGGTGGAAAGAAGCCAAACCTATTATTTTAAAAAAGAATCAGAACAAGGACCCATGTGATCCTAGGTCATACCGACCTATTTGTTTCTTAAACAACTTGGGTAAAATCCTTGAAAGCTTACTGAACAAACGAATCACAGAATATAGGCTCCTAATTGGCACTAATCAAACCATATGGCTTTAGAAATGGACGGTCGACAGAAGATGCATTAAATGATGTATTAGAATCTGTGCACAGCTCAATATTTAAATATGAAATGGCAATTTCTATTGTTGTCTCTGGAGCATTTGATAATCTTTGGTGACCATTTTTCTTCAACGGGCTAAGAGAATATATATCCAAAAATGCTTTGTAATATACTCTTTGATTACTGTAAAAATAGAAAGGTTTATTTGATTGGTATAAATAAAATTATCACAAAAAACATATCTAAAGAATGTCCTCAAGGTTCAGTCCTAGGGCCGACAATTTGGGACATTGTGTTAGAAACATTATTAGAAAAAGTAAAAAACAACTGCAGTAATACGATAGCATACGCGGATAACGTAATTTTTGTTATAGAAGGAAACTCTCGAAACGAACTGGAAATCAAAGCAAACAATTTTATGGAAACCTTATACCAACGGTACATAGAAGCGAAAATGAAGGTTTTGCCACAAAAATCTGTAATTTTGTAATTGAAAGGTACCCTGAAGAGAAATCCAATAATAAGAATTTTAGATAATAGTATAAAAAGATGTCTGGTTATGAGATATTTAGGAATAGAATTAGACGAAAAAATAAATTTTAAGGATCATGTGAATTTCGTAAGATTTAAAGCTGAAAACAATCTAATGAACTTATCTAGAATTGTTCAGTCCAAATTTAAAATACCACTATCGACCATCAGCTACTAACATACCAGTATTTTTGCAACCATTATAAATTATGGAGCTGGTGTATAGGCGGACAAAGCCAACAAAAGTGCAATTAAATTATTATTTATAAGATCTCTAAGAAAAGTTCTACTACGTTTTACAGGTGCGATGTCCACTACCCCAACCTTGGCTCTGTTAATTATAACAGCCATTTGGCCAATTGATTTAATACTTCGTATGAGAGGAGCGTGTTACTGGTTAAAGAAGCAAAATTATATTAAAGCACAACATACTGTTGGAAACAACTGTCACACTAGATTAGATATTAAGAACAGGTTAATACAAGAATGGAAAAAGAAATGGGAAGAGACTGAAACAGCCGAAGAACGTTTTCATTTTTCAACAGCATTAAAGAACGGTTAAAAATAAAGCATATAAACGCCTCAAAAGGCCTAATTCACTATTTATCGGGCCATGGTCCACATTATACTTACTGGAAGAAAATAAATAAAACACTAAATGAAAATTGTGAAATTTGTAATGTTCCTGGAACACCGGAACATGTATTGTTTGAATGTAGTAAAAGCTCACAAGAGTTATGGGAAGCGAGAGAGAGAGAGAGAGAGAGAGAGAGAGAGAGAGAGAGAGAGAGAGAGAGAGAGAGAGAGAGAGGCACTTAGAGGTTGTTATAAACGAAAGTTTACGAAATAAAGATTTATACACCCATTTGGAACTATTAACAAATAAAGTAAGTAATAAGGGTTGGGAGGAAATGATTATTCCAATAGATCAGAGAAATGTTCAATTGAATTTAGGGAGAACACATTAAATGAGGTTAATATTTATTATATATTACACAGAAATATTTTACAAGTAGCCGATTTAGATGTAATAAATACCCTTGAAGGGTATAATTAATTATTGGCTGAGAGAGGGGAATTGGATGGCAACCAGGGAGATATTTAGCGACACCCAAGAGGAAAAGATATTGGAATGAGAATAATAATTAATAACACCATATTATTACATATAATTAGAGGAGGAGAAGAAGGAATAGAGATCAGGTAAATCGAAATTTAGGGAAAGTGGCGATGAAGTAGAAGAAGATCATATGCGCTGGAAGATGTAAGTTAGATGAAGATGGCGTTCCTGGGAAGAAGTTAGAAGATGCAGTATTTGGGACGAAATGGGAAATGGGGGACTGGGGTGAAGTGAGAAGATGGGGTTCCCAGGAAGAAGTGAGAAAATGGGGGACTGGGACGAAGTGAGAAGATGGAATTAAGTGTGATATGAGAAGAATGGTGTAGAAAGTACAGTATTAAAATTACCTACTAAATAATGACACATAAATTTGTATAGGGATGTATTGAAATTAAAAGTTATAATTATAGAAGAATACAATAAGTGACTTTTACAGAATTATGATGAATATTGAATGTTGATAATTAAAAGATAGGAATTAAAAATAATATTGGTTACCAATGCCTCTGTCGCCGCTTACCGGCGGCTTTAGGTAGGGTAATGTAGTTAAATATTAACTGATAATAAATAACTAGATACCAGTTATTTTATTTACTGAATACCAGTAATTTAAAATTATTAGATTTAAATTTTAAATTTTTAATCAAACCCTAAGTTTCATTTAAATTTAAGTATTTTAAACGGTTTTTATTAAATTATACATTTTAAATTATAATTTTGAGTTTTGGATTTGATGTAGATTTAAATTGAATATAAATTCACATTGATTATTGATGGTTTTGGAATGTTTAAATAATGTAATTATTTAATTTTAAAATTGTGGGATTTTGATATAATTGGAAGTAACTATAATATTACGTTTTAGAGAATTTAAACAAATGTAAAGTTAAAAAAAAATTATAACTTGGTATTGTAAAATTTTTGAAGTAAATTTTTTTTACTTTAAATTTTATAAATAAAACAGTAATTATGTGTATAAAAGTTTAAGTAATAATATAATAATAAGAGTAATATAATTAAATTACTTAATAGCATAGTTATTAAAATAATACAATGCTCTTTAAAATAAAGTATGTGTATAATATAAATAAATAATATAAAATAAATGTTAATATAATAATAATAATAATAGCAATAGTAAAATTATATACTAAAGTTAAATACAAATTATTAATTAAAATACGAAATCATAATAATATTAATTAAATTGAAATTATATTAAATTAAATATTAACACAGCTTAATTGACAATAATTATGATTTAATTGGTATTTATAAAAATTTTAGGCTAAGTTAGGTTAAGTTTATATCTCTAAATTATTATTATTATTATTATTATTATTATTATTATTATTGCCTGATATTTTGCGGAAGTCTTGGACCGCACTTCTGGTTTTGTTTGTAGACAGCCATGAAGTTACAGAAATTCTTCCATGTACAGGCGGCATATAGGGAAGTTTTCGGATGTTATGTTGGTGAATGATGCGCATCTTTTGGTTGGCTGCTCTGAGCGGAAATGCGTGTTGTTTTTCCAATATTAAGTTCCTACAGCGTCATAGGTAGTTTACGTGGCGGTCCAGAAGAGGAGAACAGAAAGAAAGAGGAGCTGAAGTTATTTTTAATTATACCAAGACAATTGTATGAATAATGGTGTACATAATGCACAGATGAGCGTATGGAATATAATCAAATTGGTGAGTGCCCATTATGCTCGAGCGTGGATATATTTTAATTGTGTGTCGATTAGGAATTCTTTCTCATTCTTGCGATTCCTCTTGCATTAATTTAAAGAGAAAATTATTATTGGGAGTTTCTGCTCTACTGTTGCGTGTATAATTAAGGTTTTAGATGGCCAACCGTTTGGTTTTGTTTGTAGCGAGCTTCTACTAGCCCCTTATCACAGAATAGAGTGTATATGTAGAAAGGAAACTTGAGGGCGGCTCCTTTGTTTTGCACGAAGTCAATAGACGCCATATTGAGACTTTGTAAGCGCAAAGCGAAATCTGTGGGTTACACAGGATTTTAAGTAAATTAAAACTTTTTAAATAATAAAGCACGAACATTTAATAAAAGTTTTGATGTGTGGCATATTCATGACTTTCTCTGCTTGCTCTCTTATAAACTGTTTATGCGGCAGCTTCTTCGGTTGATTTGTTAATTCAGATAAATTTTAATTGCGCATTTCGTTGCCATAGTCAAATCTTGGTAGCCAGCCTCCATGTGATGCTTTGAAGTTTCATTCTATTTGCCATGCAGTTCAAGATTAAGAAAGCCTGAATGGTAATTTCCACCTAAGAAAGTTTGGTTGGAGTAGGCACGGCCGAGCCAGCCGTCTATGTTGTGGCGGTGGGTGGGGGTAGAGGCAGGGGAATTAGGCTAAAACCGCCTACACTTAGGTGATAAATAAACTATCGCAGTATGGTATTCTAATAAAAATCGTTAAGAGGCATTTTTGAGAGACATTTCTTACTCATATCTACAAACCAAACCCTAGCAACATGGAATGGTGGTTGAGAAGATATATCACATTAATAGTAATTCAATGGGCTGCCAAGTTTTATTTGATAAAAGAATTAAAAGCTTAAAGGAGAACAGTGCATGCATATATTTAAAATTTTCCTTTTATATTTCTTGTTCAACTCTCCTTCACTCATGTAGGAGCTCCAAAATGTATCACATACACCTCATATATGAGTCATTTTGAATAATTTGTAATTTTTTTAAATCTCTTCATGAACTTCAGGAAACACAAAATTCTCATCCTGACAAAAAGTTTTATTAAATAATGAAGAGCGAAATCCTTACGGGTGTCTAACTGCACAGTCTGCACTAAATTAATGCATTTCCAACATTATTTGTTATTGATCTGAGAATATTGTCAACGAAAATGTTCACTAGATGTTTATCATAGGTTTTAAAGTTAGTACTTGGACATTTTAGGTTTCCAAAAGTATCCATATTCTGATTCTCATATGCTTTAAAATGAGAAATCAGATTGGTATAATTACAATTATTTGCCTCTTGTGAATATTCCAATCAGGTTTTACATTCATGAATGGTTAAGCACCTTTTAATTAAGTACCCACACACGTACTAAGTGAATTTGTACCAGGTTTATTTTCTCTGTAATGTATAAAATTTACCAAATTCAGTGAATCTTTGTTGTCATTACATTTTTAAAGCAGAGTATCAAAATCTTCAGCACAGTTTGAACTTTTTGAATGCTCTTTGAAACTGTGGTGTAGGATTGTATGAGTTGCCTCCTATTTGGCATGCATTACCAAAAAAATGTTCAAGACAGGCCTATTTAATCTCTGAGTGAGGACAAAAGAAAATGATTCTCTTCAAATAAAACCAAAGTTGCTAAAATAAATTTAAGGTAATTACAAATCCTTTAATACATTGTATGCTACTCATATTGTTATTTTCTTTATGCACATAGATTTTATTAACTGCAAAGCATCATTTAAAAGTTCCTGCTGCTTTTCATATATACCCAGGCTTTAACATAAAATTTATCTGAAACCTTTGCATTTGAATTTAAAACATCAAAAACATTGTTACACATTTTCAGTAATTCTGTTGTCCCTACTGCACAAGAATCAAGAGCACCTAGACTGACATAAATTAGCAATGAATTTCCAATAGTGTGACTGAAAATTTGAGTAGCCAATTTGACATTAACTTTTTTTCAATTCCACTGTCAAATTATTAGCCTGTCGCAAATTTTGCTGTTTTTCTTTGAAAAATGTTATAAATTGCCAGGAAGCTACCTCATCATGAAACAGTCATGTTTTAGCAAGTTTTTTTTTCTTCAGACAAATAAATGTGCATCTAACATATAACATATTCTATGATATCTAACCATATAATATGAGGTTTCAGAGATTACCCCGCCAGTACCAACATATTGGAGAAATTTGTAGCCTATATCACTTACAAATGCACATTTTTAAATTAATACTATGCAGTCTTTCAACTTTTTCATGAACCATAGCGTTTAGTTCTAGAGCAGAACCTTTGTGAAGTAGAAGCTAATTGGTTGTTTCCAATTACCACGTAGGTACTTAAGATCATGAAAACTAGCACAGCTGTTGCAGGCTTCAATTGCGCAGTACCTATAATATGAAATATTTCATTGTTTGCAATTTAATAACAGAGAAATGCTTTGTGACATTTCATCTGAGCTTAACACACATTTCTCTATTTCTCCTAAATTAGCCAGCTTCAAACTAGCTGTTGTGGGCATTTGTACTATATTTTGCATAAATTTGTAAGCATTAGAAAATACTATAAGGGCCATGTTTTAAATTTATTTTGGATATCTTGTTCCCTTCTTGCTATGATCCATTACATCTATTTGCATTTTCACAAGCTATGATAAATTTGTAATTAAAAGCTTTTAAATTCATTACTACTCACATTCCAAGCTGCAAATTGCCACTGCTTTCAGCTACAGATGAAATGAGGCTACTTTATTTTGTGAATACCTGGCTTTTCCTTGCCGAAAGTTTTACTTCTTAATTTTTGTTTTCTGGGACTGTGATTTGATAAATCAACTTCAATACCAACAATAGCTGTTGAGGGATACACTGCAGGGTTTTCAATGTGTGTGTTTCAATATTAGGCTTTTCATTCAATCTTTCAACCTGAAAATAACACAAGAATTACTTTAAATGAAGGAAGTAGGCTGCACTAAAATTTAATGTATATATTACTGAAACTGACCTTCAGTCTAGCATTTGGTTATATAAATCATATGTACTGTAACTCAAATTTAGTCTTCTGGGCTCTACACTTATTTCACTGGTCTTCTCTTTAGGTACTTTCCTTTTGAGTGCTACTGCTTTAGGCCTATTGGATCATCATCAGGCTTCAGTCGGTTTTTCAAAAAATTAACAAACATTATGTCTTCAAAGTGCACACTGCATATTGTACAGTTTTTGTTTAAGCATGAGGCATCATTTCTTTGCATTGGAAATATAAGTTTAAAACTTAACCAAACATTGGCCAAGTCACTTTCTTTGTTGTGTTTTTCTCCCATTCAATTAGACGTTAGCCTGTAATAATTTACACTTAAAATGTTCTGATTAGAATTGAAAGTTAACACCTAGTAAGCTATAAATTTAACGATGTTCTCTTATCGTTCATCTTGTGGAAAGCTTAAAAGGTTTATGTCCTTATTTGTATTTGAATTATTTTTGCAGTTAGTGCTGAATACCATTGGCCAGCTGTTCTCTTATTACTGCCTCACAAGGGAAGTAAAGCTTTAAGATTTAACAAATATAACAGTGAATAATATAACTGTTGAGTAGAATATAAGCCCACCAGATAAAATACACAATAGCATTAACAAAATGTGTATTATGAAGAGAGCAACTTCAACAAGACAGCTGTTAACTCTGCCCCAATATGCAGAATTCATGCTTGTGCACTGAATTTTGGCACAATGATTACAGTCAATTTTCCTTTCAGTATACTCAATTCTGTGCCCTAATTTGAATTTTTATTCGAGGTCAGCATCGGAATTAGTTGGGTGTCTCGAAAATCTTTGTGCTTTTGTCTACAATAGTATGTGGAAGTTTAACTTCTGTTTCCAAAATGGAAAGGAATGCTTCATAATAAGGAAAACTGTTTTCTGATTTTATATTTAAATCATAATGGCTATTCTGGAAGTGGACTATTGTATAATTCTTGTCAGAAATTTTAACTGCAATAAATGATCAGTCTAATATGCACCAGAGCCAGTCTTCAACTTGGGCTTTTCAGCAATCTTACCATGATCACATAAACATTTATCCAAAAACGGTTTTATTCTTATATTTTCAAGGACAATATTCCCACTGAAACTGATGATCAGTTCTCATTTTAAGGAAGTAATTTGCTCAGCATTATGATATTGTTTTATATACCTTCTTATATTTGTATCTACATAGTCACAAAAATTAACAGTCAAAGTTATTTATCTGAAATTAAAATTTTTAGTTTTCTGAAAATAGCTTTATACATTAAAGTGACATAAGTACAAATATTTAGAAGCCTCCAATGTCAACAACAAACCATATCATTCTTCTAAGTTATTAGAGCTGTTAAAAATCATTAAGTGGCATGTTGCATTTAATGATCAAAATAATTGATCAAAAAGCAATGTGGCTATTCCCCTTGTATTGGTTGATTTACGCCTGATTACTTCTAGTAGCCATGATTTCATATTAGAAATTATTTTCCCTGTATGGACTGGTTCAATTTTATCCCATACTACCAACAGTCTTCTGATCTTAAAATGGGAGATGATGGGAGAATTTTCGATTCAGTTATTGGTAAAAGTTTACTTTGACTCAGAACAGGTTCATGGCCTTTTTTCTACAACAAACGCCTAATTTGTATTGGTGTTTTCAAAAACCCTTAGAAAGATTTTTGGAAGTCCCATTTTTACCCTTTATTTAGAGCCAGTTCATTTACTACCACCTAACCTAATGTAATTCTAACCTCTACAAAACCAGAGAAACCAGGCATTTGTAATTGCTTGCTACAACCTAACAACCTCCATGTGCTTCATATTCATTTTTCAAAATACACTTGGAAAACATGAGAGCCATTCAACTATAGCTTACCTTAATATTTTGCTGATATATCAACTGTTTTCTTTAGGTTCATGTTTATACTTGAACAAACACTGCAAGTATATGTTTATATATCCGTGTTTAATAAATAGCTCAACAATTTAATCTGAGGAAAAATCAATACACTGAAAATAACTGCTTACATTCAGATTCACATGTGTACATCATCGCGGTCATGATTTTTTTTTCTAATTCAAAGCTCTTAATCAACTCAAAGTGCCAAATGACATATCACATGATCAAAACTAGTATCATTGGCCACATCATCTCATACTATTTGGCAGAACAATTAACCAATGAAATCATATCTTTCACTGGCATCTAGTAAGCTGCAAAATGTGCCAAGTCCTGGAAATTAGTAAACACTTAAAACATTAATTACTCAAGAGTCAAACACTCCCGAGACATACTCCAATATAACTAAGGCTCAAAAATTAAGCATAAGTACATTCTACACTTGGATAAACTCACAAAACTAAACTTATATACTTTTCTTTAACTCGCTCCATAAATTCTAAGATCTGGGCTTTTTGGGAAGGTATGTATGATTTTTGAGGAGTTATACAATAACCATTCTGTGGCAATGTATGCTTTGTATCATGTGTTAGTTTACATTTATTTCTGATTCCTAATTCTCTGTGCAGGTTTTGCTTAGAATCTGTAGGTATTGGAGTTTGTCCATGATTACAATGAATACCAAATTGCTCACTCCACCTGCTGATATATGCCCCATATCATGGCATTACCACCTTTGTGTTTTACTGTAAGGTATAAAATTCATTCTGCCCAGTTCTGCATTGTGTTTGCAACACATATGAACCTACAGTCTGTATTAACACTTGAAACTGGCGTTCATCAATACAAATAAAATCATCCCACTATTCTTGATCTTTTTTGCAGTGTTCTTTAGTAACTGCAACTTCTTGACTTGTTTAATTTTAAAATAAGAACTGAAGCTTTCCTGGCGACGTATTAATTCAAAATCTTCTCGGGCTTCTAGCCAGGTACCTGGCTAGAAGCCCAAGAAGATTTTGAATTGTTTAATTTTATTTACATAAGGCTTTTTTGCCCTGTTATTGTAAACTTTGTTTCTAATGACCCTTCTGACTGTTTCTGGTTGCACATCTTTATCAATTGACATGAGGTTCAATCACCAGTTTTGGTGCACTAATTTTAGGATTAATAATTATCTTTCTCATAAGTATGTTCCTCTTTTGCTCTCTTAGCTTCTGTGGTTGTGCTTGTGACAAAGATCCAATGCTCATCTGTTATGTATCTTCAGATGATGCGCCTTAACAGATGTGCCTCATGCAACTGACTGCCATGACTTACTCTGCCAAAGAGATCTATTATGAGCTCATTTTCCTTGTAGGGATAAATTTAGTACATTTAAATGTTCAGTAATGTCTGTAAGGAAGGCCAAAGCAGACACCCATTTGTCATTCTTCAACTTTGGTATCACTCTATCTTTCATCTCCATAAATAAATCAAACTCCAGTATCTTAACAAGACTACTACATGCACAATAAATTTACTGTCGTCGATGGCCTCTTCTGACAACATGTTTATTCCAATAGCCAAAACAATAGCTTCTGTTTATTGCAGAGAATGGTCTGCTTACTAGGGCATCATCTTCGGAAGGAAAGTGCACCGTTGGTCCTGTGTCGCAGATTTACTGTATGTAAAAGAACCTAAAGCCTGATAAAGAGGACTCAAAGTTAATCAGTCTTTCAATGTATAATGGGGATGCTGAGAACATAAGATCATCCATAAATAAAACTTATTTCATTTGCCGGATGCACAGCTCTCTGGAAATAGAGATTTTTGTGGATGCTGTTGAACATCAATGACATGATATTTTTATTTTTGATGTTTATACCAGTGAACCATCCTGATATGTGATGGATCAAATATATGATACAATTTTATCTTATTCTCAATTGAGGCTTGAATGTAGTTGCATTCCATTTATGAGTGACCTGATTCAAAGAACATGTGGTTTATTGTGAGAATATCAAGATTTTCAGTAGTATACAGAAACATAGCATGCATGTTTGCATTTCTACAGTAAATATGCTCAAAACTTTGCCTTCAGGTGCACGGCCTGTCACAGATTTACGCATACGTGGAGTCAAATAAAACCTCAAATCACGTTAACAATTATCAGAGTAAACACAAAACATACGTTATCAACAGATGTTGGAAATGCCATCTATCTGCGACATCTTCTGAAGACATTTTTATTCACATGCATTAGCCCAGCATCTGAAATAGCGTTAATTTCTGCCCTGATAATTTGTTTTAATTCTTCCAATGTGTGGTAATTAGTTTTGTAAACATTTTTCCTGTTGCCCTATAAATAAAAGTCGCATGCTGTAAGATCAGGGGATCATAAATCCTTACTAGTGATTCTTTCCCCCAAAATTTCGCAATAAAACTTAATTATTCATCAGCTATATGCACGGGGGCAGAATCCTGTTAGAAATATCCAGTCATTCAACGTCCGTCAGCTGTTCGAAGAAACATTTATTGTTCGTATCCATTTATTGCGCACCTTACACCGATTTTTTGATCATGCAAGGGAGTTCTATGAATGAATACATCTCACGTAGATCTCGGGATGACAATTTACGAGAAACCTGCGATGCCTATATCTAGTATCCGTACTTGTTTTTTTTTAGAATTTTTATGCCACTTCAGTGACCGCATTTGTATGTACAATTCCTCCAAAAGTTTAAGGATACCCATTAACATTTCAAAACTTTTATAATAAGAACTCATAACGTTATACATTATTATAGATTTATTACACATTGCTCCAAATTTACATTGCACTTGTTCTTAATACTTTATTGCTCCTCTGGCTTTCAAACACAGTTTTATTTTTTTGGGCATGCTGTTCACAAGATTCCTACACTTCTGGAGATTAATATTGTTCCAAGATACGGATACTGCTTCTCGAAGTTCTTAGCTGTTTTTCGGTCTGCAGGCAGCTACTCTTCTACCGATTATATTCCACAGGTTCTCAATAGGATTGAGATCAGGACTTCAGTTTGGCCATTCCAAGTGTTACTTCATTGACTTCGAACCATCGCATTGTCATTGTAAATTTGTGACAAGGTGCGTTGTCTTGTTGATACACGCAGTATCGAGCATGGAGCTTTTCTGCAGGAACGAGCATATTGTCCCGCATTGTAGAAATATACTCTGGAGTCCATGGAGCTATCAACGAGTCTTAAGATCCCAGTTCCATTTGCAGATATACACCCCCAGATCACCACCACCCTGGACTGCTGGTGCCAGACTGGGATGAATCTCTCAGTAGTTGTACACCTCACTCAAACTCTCTGGCTGGGGTAAAGCTGGAATTGTGACTCGTCACTAAATACAACTTAGTACCAACTTTCCATTCCCCGGTTCTGCAACAAATCCTTCGATTTTGGCGAGAAATCGCAGCCAGGAGAGGTTTTTTAAGTGCCACGTAGGAAATAAGGCCTTGTTCCCGAAGTCTACGAGAACAAGTCATTGGTGGTACTGTTTTTCCAGTTCTTTCTCGATATCCCCTTTGTATTTTGGGAATAGAAGCCTTCCGATCTCGTTTGGATATTGTGGCAAAGGTCCTATCCTCCCGGGTTGACGTAACCCTTGGCCTACCACTTCATTCCATGTCTGAAACTGCCGCCTTTCTTATATTTTCCTACTGTCTGTGCCACACAGGTTTTACTTATTCCCAATTGAGTTGCAATATCTCTATGACTGCCGCACTTGTGCATACCAATTACTTGACATTTTACATCCTCCCTTACACTTTTCTTTCCCAGTTTTAGTTAAAAGTCACTTTTCACCACGAGAACAAAATGACAACTATTACACAACTAGATGTTGTGGCACGTATAACAAGCCAACCAAGGCCATTCAGCACACACTTTACACTATAAACAGACACCACTCCGGCTTCGCTGGCTCATTCACCATGGGGTTGAATCCATTGCCAAATAGTGCTAATGTAAACACTTTTTTTTTGCGCAATTTCTTCCAAAGATATAAACATTGTCAATTGTTGATAAACAGTATATGATGTCAATGCCATACTTATAAATATTCCTCACATATGTGCCTTTCCCACCAGAGAAAACTGAAATAGACATCCCTTATATTTCTCCACAAAAGTTTAAAAATGATAAATGTTTTTCGGTTTTTCTAAAACTGAAATAGTTTAAGGACAGTGTATTTCGGTGAAATACGCAGCTGTACTTAAACTTTTGGTAGGACCTGTATACCGACGGCAGTAAGTGCGGCGATGGTGTTGGATGTGCCTTTGTTACTGGAACCGACACATATACCTTTGGTTTGCATTGGGGCACATCCATTTATACTGCTGAGCTGTATTCCATCTATTGAACCATTTTGTATGTTTTCCGTCGGAATTTGGGTGACTGCCTCATTATGAGCGATTCACTTAGTGCCCTTTGGAGCTTTCGTGAGTTGTACATCCACCATCATATTGTGTAACACATCCAGGAATCCTTCCACATTTTACACATTTCCAGTGTTAATGTGGAGTGTGCATGACTTCCCGGGTAAATGAGCTAGTAGATTGGCAGTTAAGAAGACAATGCAACCCAGTACTCTAATCCTATTGTGGCCTCAGGCTTCATCGGAGAGCAGGGCTTTCTTGTTGGTGTGACGAGTGGTCTTCTCTGCAACAACAAACTGAGGGAAGTTAAGCATCTCCCTCTAAACTTGGCAACATCCTCTCATATCTGGTCGGTAGGAGGTGATATTGGTTCACTTTCGGATCGGTCACTACATTTTTACTTATAGCTGCACTTTTAGGGAAGAGCCGCCTCCTTTCTCCCCGATCTGCAGAGCAGCATTGTCTGCAGCATGTGCTGCTAGAGTATTGCTCTAGCATCCTTTTGTTCATCTTTGCTGCTGCTGGCTTTCCTCAAGAGCGGTGGTTTTATCTTCTGTATATCAAGTGGCATACCAATAAGGATTTAGGTTTTATTTATTTTATCCCGACAGTTGTAATGCGCCGGGAGTTGCATTTGGACTGTTTTATCACTAGTCACTTTAACCCAGGGACTGGTTTTAGTCACCTTTTGTGTCCTGTTTGCTCCTTTTATTACTATTTGTTTTGGTTTGATCTTTGGCCTTTACCATGAGTAGTTTTATTTTATCTTTGGTTTTTTCTTTTACATTTTCTTTATTACCTCTGGTATTTTTATTGGACCTTGTTTTTATAAGGGCGCTAGTGGCCTTGGTAGTCGAGCTTCCCTAGCATTAACCATCTAGAGTAAATGTCGCAAAACGTCACAAATTCATGACGCAATACAGATACTACCCGCCACGCATAAAGTGAAGTTAGGGGTGGGCGGGCGCAGTAAGCGAGATGGCAATGACGTGTGATCATCGTACACATACTGCTTAATAGTATGCATTACAAGGAAATAAAAGATTGAAATTAGAGCCGGTCAAAACAGCTTTCAGTCTCACTCGTTTCTTGCTGCCACTAACCGCGCCTCTCGCAGCCAGTAGATGCACCTGAACGTATGGCTGGTAGGAAGAGAGTTGACTAACGAGCTTACGAGAATCTCGTTTACTCGCAAGACTCGCGAGTCTCGGTAATAGCAAGACTGCGGTGTATTACGCGGAAACTCGCAGTCAGAATGCAAATGACCTAGTTTTGTTATAAATCAGTATGTAAACAATTTTTGATGCAGCAATTCTTTTATCCGCTCTAATCTAAGCCCATTTATTTGAATAGGACAAAATCTTTTCCCCTGGCGCAGATTTATGTACGCTTCTCTGTGCTACTTAACTACTCAGAAAGTAAAGAGAGCTATTGTAATTAGATGTTACATCTCGACTATTCTCAATATTTTACGCAGCACATCCTTGGGGGGGGGGGCTAATCGGACCAACTCTCTACGCTATATCGACCTCTGGCCCGGTCGAAACTCGACTTCGGTTGTATTGTGCATTCTTCGGCCCGACGTCAATTTTAACCCACCTCAATGATACACTTCGCCGTGGTATCCCTTTGAGTATTGCAGCCTTTCCATGAGCATAGTTCTCAGGCTTTGTGCAGAAGCTGCCGAACCTCCGCTGCTTTATCGACGTGATGCTCTCGTTGGCCTTACTTCCACCTGGTGTTAGCTTTCGGCTTTTGGGTCACTTTATCAACAATATATCACAAAGCGGAGACTTGCCCCCGTGCCTCCACTCTGAGACCAGCATTGACCTAAGATAGCTGTCCACGCCGAAGTCAACCACTGCCCATTTGGCCATTTATTCCGCCTTTTTAGCCCTCAAAGCGCAGTTCTGGTTTTACTTTTTTCTACACTGATGGTTCCAAGGACGCTAGGAGAGTGTGCTGTACTTTTATTCATGGCCGTTACAGTTTTAGCATACGACTTTTACCGCAGTGTTCGAATTTTACAGCTCAGCTTTTTAGTATTCACTAGGCCCTTTTATATAATCAGCGGCAAGCGTGTTATTGAATCCTTTGGTGTTCTGCAGAGCCTTAGGTACAGTTTGTCCAGGATTCTCTACTCGCTCGCCGATTCTAGTTTCAGCATGACGTGAGGGTTCTTGGCCATGTCGGCCTACGCGGCAATGATGCCTCCAGGTATTTTAACTCATCTGTGACCTCAGGATTTCCGCGCCGTTCTATATCTATTAATCCTTTTGGATCCTTGGCTGATCTGCACGAGAATAAACATCGGGAGGTGAAGCTGCCCCCTGTCGGTTGGAATACCACTTCTTGCGCGTGCCGTCGCGAGGTCATTTTGACCAGACTAAGTATCGTGAACTGTCATAGTCGGCCATTTCTTCGGACGCTACACCGCTCTGCGCTCATTGTCGTGAGCCATTGAGTGTGAAGCATGTTTTAATGGAGTGTAAGTTTTTAGTTCCATAATGTTTGTCCGTCGGTATACCGGCTGATATTTCGTAGGTATCGATACTGGCGGATAGACTCGTTGCATGTGGAATGAATTTTATAGTTCATGCGTCACGTTCGTATCAGCAACCTTGTGTGATTTTAACGTCTTTGCGCCTTGTATCCTTCATTGGCCTGGTCACGTTGGTATTGTTTTTGGTGGCTCGATGGGAACCCTTAACTCTTCTGTTGTTTTTACGTTCTACAGTGTTGACACTTTTAAGTAGATTTTTATTGTAGTTTTAGGATTTAGTGTAGGGGTCTAGTGCCTAGCTTTTTAATTCATTGTTGTCCGGGCGCTAATAAGCGTTGTAGTTAAGCGTCCTAAATATCTACTATTACGAGACTGCTGCAGAACTGTATACCTTTGTTTCAGGCCACCTTGCTTATCCGCTTCTTCCTGCTATCCAGTGTCTTCTATTCGGACTCCCTTAATCTTAGCTTAGTTTACGGGACATTTATAGTGTCCATTTACTGGCTCAAAAGAGCTACGATTAGTTGCACACTGCATCTTTCGCCCCCCCCCTTTATCTTTTCTTCTTCTTCTTCTTCCTAGGTTCCTTGACATTGCAGGAACCGAACAGGCAGACCAGGCTGCGAAGGCTGCAAGTCTTCATTCTTATAAGCGCGCTCTCAGCTCTTATTTACAGATTTGCAAAGTGTTCTGCGCAGGAAGATACTCTGATTGGGAAGAGGAATGACCTACATATTCCGCCAAACTCGGCGAGGTGAAGGCTACAACGCTGGCGGTGTTCTCGTCTTTCACATAGCGAGGAGACTGCTTGTTCGACTACGAATTGGCCACTTATATCCGTCACGATTACCTTCTAAATTGTAAAGCACCTCTTGTGTTGTGCCTTTTAACATTGAGACATTTTCTCATCTAGTGATGCTACTTTTAAGTGCTACGCGAGCATCATGGTCTGTATGTCTGTCACTAGCTGCCGTTTAAGGCGATGCCTGTCTATTGACAAGCTCATGAACTGTGATGAAATGGATTCCTCAATATTTAATTCTGTATACAAGTGCATAATTGTGTGCGTTTCATTTCAATTTCTGCTTGTGATAGTGATGTATTTTTTTTATCAGAGGAAGTCTTTTTGATTTTGCAGTATTGTAAACGTGCGCGACGTCCAAAGTTTGTGCACGACAATACCACGTTCAGGTACACGTCGACATATTACTCGTTGACGACTTGAAAGAGTGCCACTTACCTGGTGTTGATGCAAAGATCTCGTGACTGTCATTCTAAGCTTCGCGTAGCAGTTCCACCAGAAGCTGAAAATTAAATTATGGGTTAGGTTCGGCATGCTCATGTTTCTGAAAATATGAGATTTTAAGTAGTTCGGCTTGGGTGCGCTTGTAACAAAATACTCACGAGACATATTAACTTCACTTGAATTCTGTTACTACTAATCACTAAGAAAACAAATGAATGTGCTCTTCACTCGTTTAGGATCGCATTATACTTGAATAGCATAACTAGTTACATTGTTACTAATTAAGCGCCAAATCATGGAGCTGACTCGCAATAACGACGTCTGAACGCCTATAAGCAGAGTGTAAAGAGCTCAAATTAAGAGGGTCGTTCAATATATATTGCCCCCCATTTTTTTTCCTACGTAGTGTCCATCACGTTGTGTGAGATCATATATTCCCTTCTGGTAAAAGCTCTTCTCCTGTAGGCGTAGCCATGTTTTCACTGCATTAATGGCACTCATCTTCAAAACATGTCCGCACCGAGAATCTTTAAGCTGCAGAGACGAAAGTCAGAGGGTGCCAGATGTGGATAGGCAATGATGTCCAACCCAATTTGGCGATGTGTTCCCCGGTTCTCAGACGTGTGTGGGCGTTCATTATCGTGTTGGAGCAAGATTTCAGCTGGATTCTTGTCAGATCGAAAACACAAATTGTTCTTGAGTTTAGTCGAGTCTTCACGTATGCCTCTGAATTAATGGTTGACCATCTTGGCATCACATGCGCGAGAATGACTCCATCACAATACCAGAAGACTGTCACCTTGACTTCCGGCAGGGTTGTATTGAATTTCATCTTTTGTGGGGAATGAGGGTGATGGTACTTCGTGCACTGCCTTTTTATTTCCGGCGCAAAATGGTGCACCCAGCTTTCGTCCCCAGTAATGATCTGCGACAAAGGCCTCCATTGGTCTCAAAACGCTTCAACAATTCAGATGAAATGACATTTCTTTGAATCTTGTGGTCTGCTGTGAGTTCGTGGAACCCATCGTCAGCACGTCTGTTGTCTCGACCATTGCACACACTTCCAATGCTGACCGGCAACTGTAGAGCCAATCGAGATGTGATGCGCCGGTCGACATGAATGACAACATCCCACACGATTGAGCATGTCCGGAGCCTGGCTGAGGCAGGTCGTCATTGCCATACACTGCACACAAACGTTTATGGATGTTCACTTTTTTTTTGCGCACGAGAACTCAATCCCAACACGCTGCTTGTAACGTATGTAGATGCCACTTTGACGCTGTACTGCGGCTCTAGCATCTGACGGAACGGTTCGAAACTTCACCGGTGCATAGAAGAAACTTCAAATGTGAAGCACCTACAAAGACGTGTGTGTGTGTTTGTTTAATGTGGGGCTTATATATTGAACGACCTTCGTATGTTATATAGTACTTGACTTAGGTGCTTAAAACTTAAAAGTTTTCTATTGGCTCAGCACAATCCGGTATTTTGAAATATAAATTTTCCCTTAGTCGCCCCCCTATCAATTGGTAGCTGCTTCTTGATCAGATTGTTTGAAACACTGAAAACGTACCATATTTTCTAAATATTCGGGGTTTTATTGCATATGTGCCTCTTTTACGAAAACCTTTGGTAACTGACCTCCCTCAACGCACACAAGGATTGATCGCCACTTGTTCCATTTATACAAAGAACTGCACATATTTTTTATGATTCTTACAAGCTAATTGAAGTTATTTCTCGCACGTGTATCTTCCTTTATATGTATAGTTCTTGGTAAATGTATGTAAACTGTGTGTATCTGTTTTCCTCTAGCCAACTCAATTGGTTTAAATCCCGTTCTGCTGTTGATTGTTCCGTTGACTAGGGATTCTATCTGTTTTACATATGAAATCCACATGGAGCGTTTGAAATGCGCCATGATATGTAACAAAGGGTTTCTTTGATTGACAGCTCAAATGGGATGCCTTATAGATGATAATTAAAACAATAATAGTGCTTTATACCCTCGTTTCATATTGGTTTCACAAATGAGAGTACCTTAATGTTACTGGTTGAATATAATTCGATAAAATACTGGCACATACTAGCTCTCAAAAAGTATCGTGAATTTTGTGTTTTTTTTTTTCAAAAAGTATTATTTATTCATGAATATCTATTTTGTCCCCTTCAAAGTAATTTCCACTAGATACTATATACTTACGCCGGTTTTTTTTCCAAACCTCGAAGCACTTTAAAACTCGTTTTTTATGATCTGTTCAGCTCCTCCCTCGATGCCGTCTTTATCTCAATCGTGGCGTAGCGTCCTCCTTTCATGGGGCTCTTCAGTTTTGGGAACAAAAAAAAAAGTCACGGGGGGGGCAGGTCTGGGGAGTACGGTGGCTGCGGCATCGTGTTGTTTTGGCCAAAAATTCGCGCACAAGAAACGATGTGTGAGCAGGAGTGTTATAGTGCAAAAGCCAACTTATTATTCCACAAATCCGGGCGTTTCTGGTGGATTGCTTCGCGCAAATTGCGCATAACTTGCAGGTAATATTCCTTATTGACCGTTCTACCCTGTGGCAAGATGATGCACACCACGCCCCTGCAATCGAAGAAAACTAAGCAAAACCTTCACATTCGACCGAAATTGGCGCGCTTTTTTCGGTCTTGGCTCGTATGACAGTACCCATATTCAGCTCTAGTTTCCACGTCATGACCATAAAGCCATGATTCGTCACAAGTTATAACCCTCTGAGGCAAATTTGGGTCGTCGCGGGCAGTTCAACAGCTCATTAGCAACGTTAATACGGTGGTGTCTTTCGTCGAAATTGAGCAACTTTGGTACGAATTTTGCGGCGGTCCGTCTCCTGCCCAAATCATTGGTAAAAATCGAATGGTACGAACCAACTTCTCTAACGGTGATTCGACGAATGGCCAACACTATTTTCTTCACTTCAATGTTTTCGTCTGTTGACAAGTTCGGGTGTCCGGGACGCTCTTCGTCGTTCACATCTTCTCGACCCTTTGAGAACATTTTGTACCACTGATAAACGTTGGTTTGGTCGAAAAGTAATGTCCGCTTCGTCGTAAAAAAACTAAGAGACATACTTTCGTCAAGTATTTTTATTCAATTCTTCATACATTCAGCTATTTCTCCACATAGTCGCCGTTGTTGAGACATTTCTCGTAACGAGGGTCGAGTTTTTGTAGTCGCTCGTCATAGAAGTCCGCCGCCTTTGAGGAAAGCCAATTCGTAACAAGTGTTTTCACTGCATCGTCCGTCTGGAAACGCCTGCCGCCGAGACCTCTGCTGCCAACCAAAGGATCCAATGAGAGTTTGTGTCTGAGCAGCGGTGTGGGGCCTTGCGTTATCTTGCAAGAGAATCACTCCGGCAGACAGCAGGCCGCTACGTTTATTCTGAATTGCACGGCGAAGTTTCCTCAAGGTTTGAAAATACACGGCTGCAGTGATTGTTGTCCCCGGATCCATGAACTCCACAAGCAGAATACCACGTCTGACCCAAAAGACTTGCCATAACCTAGCTAGTTGAGAATGACGTTGCCACTCGTTCGACTGTTGCTTCGATTTAACGGTCACGTGGGACACCCATGTCTCGTCCCCTGTGATGGTATGGTCAATAAATGCATCACCTTCCTCTTGGTATCGGGTCAAGAACGTCAGAGCACTGGCACTTCTCTTTGTGTTCCTCTGTCAGCATCTTCGGAACCCATCGATTGGACAGAATTCTGTAGAGAAGAGACCTTGAAACCTGCGGAAAATGCAATGACAGTGTGGAAACGGTGAGCCATCGGTTGGCACGAATTTCGGTGTTTATGGCACGCACAAGATCCTCACTAATGACAGATGGCCGGCCCGAGCGCGGTTCGTCACGCACGTTCTCTCTGCCTGCCTTGAATAACCTCACCCACTTACGAACTTTGGTATCACTCATGGCTTTGGTACCATAAACTTCACCAATCTGCGATGAATTTCTGCCGCTGTCAAAAATCGAGTGAACCGGTGGGCCGCGCGATCATCGTAAACTTTTCCATCACACAATACGGTCCACACTCACTGCCAATCTGATACCAACTGCTGATATTTAAATAGCGTGTATGGACACTCTAACTACTGTGTTTCTCAGCGTCCCATTCTAAATTGGGCGTGAAATACCGATTAATTTTGCTCACAGGTCTCCTTATCAGGCTTGAGGTTCTTTAACGTGCCGTAAATCTGACACGGGACCAATGGCTTTACGTCCTTTCCAAAGGAAGCAATGCTAAGGATTTTTACACCTGAAAAAATCCATCGTCTTCCGCCAGGTTTGAACCCGCGACTTTGGGCATGTGAAGTTAACATGGTAACCATTTCACCACGGAGGGCGACCTCCAACTGCTGTGTCGCTGCAAGGGATGCCGGTATTGAGTGCGCATGCGCGAAAGTACAGTCGCCTAACTCTTCCGACGATACGGGGCAGCGGACCTTACTTAAAAAATACCCCTCGTAGCTTCACCATATGCCACAGTCAACATTCGGAATGTATCCGCACCTAATTTTGTTTTCCACACAAAATTTGATACAGATTCTTTGTTCCAATTTTGGAATAGGCAAAAATCGTAGACGAGCCAAAACACGTCCAAGCAAAATAGCTGTCAACAATTAACTGAAAAATGGCGAGCTTGTCAACATAAATGAGACATGAGTACTAACATGCCACAAAACAATCGAAAATCGAATATACGTAGCGCGAGGAAATTCAAAATTCACGATACTTTTTGAACAGACCTCGTATGCTTTCTTGAGAGCGAATATTCTCACACTTTACTAAATATATCTCCAATCAAATAACGAAATCCGAAGGTACCAGCCATCTCGGCAGAAATATCCAAAAGAATAAGTTCACGCGGTTTTACGAAGAATGATGTGCATGTAATAAAGGCATTTTTTATTCCGCGGCTTGAATTTTTTACATACGTCACAGCATGTAATAATATCAGGTTCTCTCTCACAGGTGTTCCAGAAGTGTAACTTTATTCAAGAATGCTTCCTGGTTTATTCTACCACGATTTTTATACAAAGGTTCATATGAATCGTAACATTGACTCTTCATTCCTCACTTGTATCAAAATGTTTACTCAGATGCGTATCCCATTTTTGTAATTACCTTCAGTTCAAGTTGTAGGATATTTCTGAGGCGTTTGGTCATGCACAACTAAAAATGCACCTGAGAGTAAATCGCTGAATATATATTATTCTTGCAAAAGATGTCATATGGAGCCAAATCTGTACTGTAGGGGGATGAGTCAACTTCACCTCTGTGGACTCCAGAAACCGGATCGTGGCATTGGCCGTGTATGCAAAGGCGTTATGGTGGAGCAGGATTCCTCACAGTCCTGTTCTTGGCCACAATTCACGAAGCTTCTCAAAACTTGTAAGCAAACTTGCGTATCAGTGGCCACCATTTTCTTCCGGCGCTTCTCGGCCGCTTCACTTTCATTGGAAGATCGCCATCCGGAAAGATTGACACAGCCAACTGACTCTTAGTCTCAGGGTGAAACTGTTAAGTCCAAGTTTCACCAGAGACCCAGAGACGATGTTAGAAACCCGCCGAGAATTGCCTCATCGAATCTGACGAGCATTTCTTCACACCATTCAACACGGTGCACTTTTGCAGATCAGTTGCATTGTGACACCTTACCCACGCGAAGAAAGTCGTGCAGTATTTTCGAAATTATTGGCGATCCAATCTGCATACTTGCCTCAATTTCGTTAATCTCACACGATTATTTTCGTGGACCATTCTTTTCACAGCAGTTACGTTTTCTTCAGTCATTGCCGTAGACGGACGACCATTCCTAACCTCATCCTTTAATGATGTTCGGTCTCTAAAATTCTTGAAACCCCCGAAAAACTAGCACGGGACGGAGTAAAAGACTTGGGGTCCCATTTAAACCCAGTTTAATCATACTAAATCATTGCACTAAATAGCTTGCTTTCCACCCCATGCTGGCACATGTTTACACTCGCTAAAAATGTGGCTATCCAATGGTGCAATCCGTTTAAACGATCGAGTTTAGTTTACGCGTACTTAAAAACTTAAGTAGCGACCTTCGTACCATCATCCCGCTCATCACTGGAATGGGTAGAATGTGATACTGTATTCATTACTACGTCTTCATTTGGTGTTCCGTCACAAAGACGTCCACTGTAAGGTAAGTTTCGAAATCGGTTTCCTGATATTTGAAGTACTCCTGAAAAGTAGCGCACTCTTCGGGGAGCACTTGTGTAGCTGACGTGTCTTATTCCGCAACTTCATCAACCAGCTACTCTGAAACAATTTTTTTTTTATTGTTTCAGGTTTCACGTCATCCAATGCTTTTTGCAGTAGGTAGATGGTATCCAGCAGATTCACATCATTGACAGTTTTATGCATTGCAATGTTTCTGATAATGCTGGAGATGGTTCGCTTTCGATGTTTTAAATTTCTTATCACACCTTGGTCCATGGGTTGACGTTTTGATGTACTGGGAAGCAGGTAAACAATTTGCACTGCTTTAAGAGTTCAAACAAGGATTTGGAGGTGGGCAGGGCAATTGTCTATGAAAATTACAACATTCCTCTTTTCCCAACTGAACTTCATGTCAATTTTCTGGAATCATGATTAAAAATCAGGTTTGTCATCAATGCCTTTTTTGTTGTTTTTATACAATACAGGCAAGGATTTTACATCTGAAAACGTGGTTTGGCGGATTTTCCGATCAGTAATAGTCTCTCAGTTCCTGACATATTGCATGCTACAATGACAGTAGGATGCAGGAAACAGGTAAACGGTTGATTAAGAAAATTAGCTTCGACATATCGAAAATTCGAGTTACCGGTGTTCGACTGTACAGGCAAATGTAAATGCCCAGAAGTTGCAGAACGATTTGGTGTGTTTGGCTGTATATCCGAAGTTGAGGCATTTGTCGCGTAGCTGATAATGACCTGGAACTTCCAGGTATGGACATAACATTTGTGTTTGTCCAGTGAAGCTGAAGCAGTTTTAGCAATGGAAGATTATTTTGGTGTTAATATTATCTGAAGAATTGCCTTCTTCTAGACAAGATAATACTATTTCATGCTCAGGTTTAAAACTAGGGCCACTCTCAAGAGTCATAAAAGATCATTTTCCGAATCGGATGGCAAGTCATTAGAATTTTTGATAATCTGTTCACAAAAATACTTTTTCGCTATGCTGATAGGAAGTTCAATCTTGTATGCGCGGTGGTTATAAACATTAACCTAGAATAAAATAGTAAAAGTATAAAATAATTTAGGTTATTCCACACATTCCGTGTACTTAGATTCAAAAGCATGAACTAAATTTGCAAATGAACGTACTTTGTTATAAAGTTGCCTATCCCAAAAATAACGTTGAAAATACACATTTTTAAAAAACCACACTTGACAAGCAGCAAGTACACAGAAAACGTCCTAGTTCCTAACAGCAGAAACAAATGGGAGATGGGAATATGACACCTAATGGCAACTTTATAAACTACCTGAGTGATTAAAAAGGGTACCCACCGCCCAATTCAAACGTAAAACTTCGCAAAATATGTGATTAATGCAGTTGACCTCTACCCTTCAAAGAGTTAATTTGAGGAAAGGGCGTGTCGAACACTGATTTCATCTTAATTTCGACTTTATCCCCGGTGAGATAGATTGGTTCTCCGCTTTCATAGGCATTATTTAGCTTCTGCACAACTTTCACTTACGTGGCGGTAATGTCAACCCTACTCGTCACCACGGTCCAGTTTTCCGTCCATGAGTTGCCATCAATCGCGTTCCTCACGGGCGCAACAAAAATTTTCCTGCTGATCTAAATGAAAAACTGGTATTTCAAAATTCTCGCCGTCAGACCGATATGTATTTCCACGACCTCGACGCTGAACCCGTTTTCCTCGCGAGTATTTAGTGTTATACTGGCCACGCCCCCACTTATGTCACTTGCGCAATGCTGAGTCCTGACTGTACCCATCTGTTGCATTGGCTCCCGGTATCTAACGAAAGTTTATTTTGCTCTCGGACGACATTGTTTCCCTGACTAAAATGACGGCCTATTTCCAAATTGGCGTTCGGGTCTAGAATTATCGAAATTCGCACATGACGCCTACTCTTTTCTCCATAGCTGAAAAACTGAAATGCGATCTATGACGACCTCTACGTGGTCTAGCTATTATTAGGCAATTCTGGATTGTGAGTGAAATGACTCAGGCTTAAGGACACTGGCTAGTTGTGAGGCAGTTTCTGACTGCTATTTTGATGTAGATTTTGATTTTCAATTGCTCAAAAATATTTAACATAATAAAATGAAACTTAGACACTGAATACAGCAATCTTTCCTGAACATAATCCATGTAAAATGACCTATGTATCCTAAAAAGCAATGCTACAAACTTGTCATAAAATTAAAAATTTCAAAATTATCGGGTGTTATGGGAGTATTCAGGTGCACTTTTCTCTAAGACTAGATTATTTTTTACTGATTTTTAAATGCTTAAATCTTTCATTATTTGACAATTTCCGGCTAAATTTGCTTCCCACATTTGAAAACGTGTGTCCCAAAAAATGTGTACATTCTGAACGCAGAATTCACCAATTTTATAAGCATATAGATCGTTAATAAATTATGATTAGCAATTTGAGGAACAAGTTTAGATGGAATCAACAGGACTGAGAAATGACTAGAAAAAAATTCATCTATGTAGCTTAATGGGTTGCCGAGAAAAGTATACCTAAAATATGAAAAATACAAGTTGCGGTAAAGTGCAATTAAAGATAAATTTGCATATAACGGCAGTGACTCACCAAGTTAGAACATTCCTGATTCACAATTATCCAAGGATGTAGCTGTTACAACACAGTTGGAGGAATTGACCCCTTCGTTGGCAAATTCCATCTAAAGCTTCAGCTAAATCTATATTATCATTTAGGATTATGGTCTCTTGTACAGCAGACACCATTTAATGTTCCGCAATAGTATTTAGAGCACTTACGAGGGTTTTTTTTATGTATGGCATTCATTAACGCGCAGAAAGTTTTTCTAGAATTCTGGTCTTTACCAATGCATATCGTTCTGTATACAAATCTAATATTTACAATATGAGCGCCTCCATGCTTCATAGATGTCTAAGTGTATGTGACAGACCTGCAGTTATTGCACACATTTTATCTTAGAAGCTAGCCCCCTTCTTTCAAGTTCATTCTGTGCAAGTCTCAAGCTGCATGGTTCATTACAAAATGTACATTTGCAGGCCATGTTTATTAAAGAAGACAGTTTAAGTCCATTATATTTGCATTGTCACAAACTTGGGGTTTGTCACAGTTAATGTCACTGACGTAAATTTTGTTGGCGCTTGCACTCTAGGTAGTAGGTTAGGAGTACATACTGGTTCATCCCATTTTCCTGGCGTTTTCACTTGCTGATTACAACGGAATTTGCTTATACCAATAATGCAATCTCATGCTGAAACCTCGTGAATGATATTGCCCGTTGCAAAGTTTAGATCGAATCTTTAGTCGCCCACCGCGGTGTAGTGGTTGCCATGCTAACTTCATATACTTAAGGTCGCGGGTTCAAAATCGGCGGAGGATGATGGATTTTTTCGGGTGTAAAAATCCTTAGCACTGCTTCCTTTGGAAGGGAAGTAAAGCCGTTGGTCCCGTGTCGTAGATTTACGGCACGTAAAAGAACCTCAAGCCTGATTGAGATGCCTCTGAGGAAAATTAAACGGCATTTAACGCCCAAATTAGAATGAAACGCTGAGAACCACTGCAGTTAAAGAGCGTCCATAAATAACACGCCATTTACATTTTTTCGGATCTTTAGTTCTGCTGCATTCCAGAAAATATTCATGAAAGTGTGCTTAAAATACTCAAAAGTTTCTCTGGGCACACGGTGTTATTAATCCATGCTAACGTCCTCAGATCCAAGCATTTTCTGGTGAATCTTTATTGGTTATGGCGTATCTCTGAGCTTTAAACATTCCTGCTGCTCTTCTAGGAAACTAACGATTGAGTCATTAGTTTCTGAAAACACCGGTAACGGGATATCATTGTATACTGAAGTTTGTTGAGTTGTGAGTTTCCCCCGTTGATTTTGATTGCTTATGCACGAGGCGGGAGCTAAACCGTGTGCTTCGAAATTCTGTTTCAGTGCATTTCCTGGCACTTCACGTGTTTCTACAACCATGTTCATATCTGTGCTTAAATATAAATCACTATGGTTTACAGCATTAACATCATGCATACTATAGTCTCACCAGCCGTTCTCCGCCTCTGACACTTCTTGAGAGGAAACGCGATGTTACCAGTTCTTTAGCGGGAAATTTAAGCAGAGGAACACACGTGCATTTAAAACAATTAACATTATTAGCAGAACGATTCGCTACTTCTTAAAACGTATGTGGACAATATGAGAATTATAATTTTATACGTTATTATAGAATAGTAGAACTTGGACACAATTGTTATGCCAGACGGAGAAAAATATTGTAATTAAAAGTGGATATTAATCAGCCTACGCTTAAATGAGTGGGGAAACGCCGCAATCCTCGTAAATATCACTTTCCTCGGCTTCATCACTGGAGCAGCTGTTGTTGCCATCAGGATGGAGTGAAATTATTAGTTCTTCCACGTTTTCACTACGCTGTTACCATCTCTGGCAGATTTCAGGATTTTTTCAGGTGTGATCCACGCCGCTTTTCCATTTGTGTGCTGTAACTTGCTAAATTCCTTGCTGCATCAGTAATTTAACATCAGCGTTATGAATATTTTATATTCTGCAACATCTCCCTTCACTTGTACCCAAGATAATTCAATTGCATTGAAGTGGCAGTGGTAGGGTGGAGGTTGACAGTGTGACAGTAAGCAGCAGCAATGTATTATCTCGTGGCTTGTACACTTCAAATTTCCATGAGTTCTGCTTTCGTCATTTCTGCCACCAGGTATATTTTTCTCCAACCACTCCAGAATGACAATCTTTCTATTGTTCAGTCAGCGCGACAGTGTTTGCTATAGTGATTAATTCCATATCGGAATGTGTTCCCCCAGGTCTCGTCCTGTTTATTCGTGGACGACTTTGCCATCATCTGCACTTCTCAGCGTAGGCCTTTTTGGAACGTCGTCTCCAGCTGTGGCAAATGGCACCTACTCATCTCGGGCCAGATTTGCTTCCTTTCGCTGTTCAGACGAAATTCCTGGGGGTGATTTTCTATCGAAAACTATGCTGGTCACCTCAAGTAGCACAGTTTAAAGCGCTGTGTGACCGTTCTATTAGCATCTGCAGAACCTCTTCGATGTCGGCCGGTTGTCCCATCTAGGCTGTAGCCTCAAATGCACGTTTTCCTGCCTGCGCAGTCGTTGTGACTCCCTTTTATAATTCAGCATTGGACGACCGCTATAGAAACTTCTTACGTAGTCCAACGCTAGCAGGATTTCGCTTCAGAGATTTGCTTCGAACACACGATCTTCAAATGCCTCGCATGTTTCCAAAGGGTGAAAGGTTGCACTCACCTTGGTTACGCCCACGTAAATCTCAGGATGAAATCTGCGTATGTTTAGTATCGGTTCTTGTTTTTAAGAAGTTTTATCAAAATACAGTGGCCGAGCATTCAGGACACCCACATTTTGCATGCTTCGAGTGTAAATGTGGAGTTCGACCTGGATACGTTGGCTTTACGGGGAATGAACTGGCGGCAAAGAAGGCATCAACTGCGCGCAATGTTACCAATACCTTTGTAATGGGCCGAGGATTTTGGACCTGCTGTAATTTCGAGATGGCATGGAGATTGGTCCGCTCTCCGCGGCAACCAACTTGAGGAGGTGAAGGAGCTCCCTTTACACAGGGTGACGTCCTCACGACAGTAGTATAGGCCCCTCGGGAAACAGACACCACCAACAGGTTTCGGGCGCAAAGTGTTTTGAGGTATTCTCCCAACCTTGAAAAGGCCAATAACCTGTAGGCGGATATCTTCGCCGAGTGCCATTTTTAATTTTTTTTAAATTACATTGATATATCTTTAAAATAATTAACCAGAGTCCCGATTTTTATGTAATATCAAGGTGCGAAATATGTACATATTTATGTAACAAAAACAACAAAATATGAATGAAATATGTTCTGTCAACAAAATATGTAAAATTATGTAATACTCTAAATACTAAGATCTAAATGCAGACTCCAAAGTACTCAGAATTTTGTAATTTGATGGGTCTGTCAGTAAATTACAGTGAGTTAAAATTTAAAGACTAAATAGAGAATTATAGGGAAAATGTTTTGTTTTATGCAGAATTTACCTAAAATTTACTGTCTAGTAACTAATTACGAAAAAAGAAATATGTTTTGGATTATGTTTATTAAAATTACTCATTTCACATAATTATTTTACTTAAATTTTTAGACGGTAAAGAATGTTGAAATACTGAACCAATTTATCAATGTGTGGAATAATCAATTCAAAATAGTAAACTTTTATAATGATGCATTTTCAGTTCTGTCTCGTGACATACAATAAACAACCAGGGATTTTCGTTTTCAGTCTTTTGCTTCTTTCAACGTACAGTGAATAACCATACACTTTTCCATATTTTCAGGGGTCATTGTCTTCTATCGGATAAAATGTTCTTAGAAGCAGAGAAGCTTCTCTCCACGTCACACGATGTAACAGGAGCACATTTTCTGATTTGCAGAGAACTTTTTTGGTAAATCGACTCACCGTTTACGACATAAGACACGGACACAAACCCGGCAGTAGTTAATATCCCAGATTAAGCAATGGATTAACGTTAATCCTGCCGCTAGGGGCGCTAGTGTCGCTGTTAATCCGCGGATTAAGGCGGATTAAGAGCGCTGTTGGGAGGTTTGAAAACTAGCACCAAGAGCGGAAGGATTATCGCTAAATCCAATGGCTTAATCTGGGATGTGAGTGTGGGTAATCCGAAAGTGGATTAACGTGTGGAAGTGATGACGGGAGCTGGGGATGAAAAGAGGGAATGGTGTGAAATGCAGAAGTAAAAATGGCATGCGGAAGTGACGTGTAGTGATTTGATTGGAGAAAATAAGGTGCGATGTGAATGGTGGATGGGTAGGAAAGAATGTCGGGGATTGGTGGAAATAAAACGCTTGGTGATAGGTTGGTGTGAATAGGAGAAGATAAAGGTATAAAAGGGGAGGTGGTGGATGGAAAATGGAGATTGAAAGGATGATTGTAATAGCGTTGATGGTGGTGGCAGTTGCCGGCGCGGAGAGGAGCTGCGTTAGTTTTGGGAGGTGTGGGTTCCAGTTGAATGGCGAGACGGGACATTTGGAAAATGTGACAAGATGTGATAAGGATTATGAATTGTTGCCTAACTGTACATGCGTATACCGGAAAGGCAGTGGGTGTAGGTTTGATTCTGACTTTATTAACCTAGGTACACTTAAAAACGTGTATAATTGTTTAAAACCGATAACGAGATGTCAGAGGGGGCGGAGATGTTCAGGGATGATGTACGGGAAAGTGAAGTTTGGACAGCTTGAATGTCCAGAGGGGTATGTTGGAACAGGAAGATGTGGGTGTGAAAAGGGAGAAGTTAAGGATGAAGTCGGGTGTGAATTTTATAAAACACCGGTGAGAATGTATGCTAGCGACAACATTTCGATTCTTGTTGAGATGGTAGATTGTAGTTTGTTGATGGAAACGATAGATTTGCCGGAAGGGTTGGAATTGGATTGGAAATTGACTCCGGAGGAAAGCGAACTTGTGATGGCGTAAAGTGTGGTAAATGAGATGAATTCCTACTTTTCTGAAAATTTTGTGTATATGTTTGGGAAATGTGGCGATGGTGAGTGGCAGCTGAACTTAGGTGGTGGGAGGAAAGTAAGTGGAAGGGTGAAGAGGGCGTCTAGGTGGTCTGCGGACGGGAGCTTGAAGGTAAATTCGGAATGTAATGGGAATGGTGGGGATGTAGGAAGGGTGTCGGTGAATAGTATAAGAAAAGCGGCATCACAGAGGTGCAAAAAGGAAATAAATGCGATGAAACAAAAAATAAAAAAGAATGCGAGAATAAATTGAAGGAAGTAAAGAAGGAGAATGAGGGGGTGAATAAGGAGAAACAAGAGTGTGAAGAGAGGGTAAGACAAATGCGAGGGATGATGGAAAGAATGAGAAAAGAACTGGAGGAGAAACATGAGAATGTGACGAGGCAACAGACATTGGTAAACAGAATAAAAGGAAATGTAGCTAAACTTTTTGAGGAATTTGAGGGGCTAAAGCATATGATTGGGAAATTGGAAAACGCGTGCACTGGAGGGGTGGAGAATTTTCCCAATTATGAAACAACATACGACGAAGAGGGGGAAGAAGAAGGTGAGGAAACTGGGGGAGGAGGTGTGGATGAGGGGAACCACGAAGAGATGGAATACGATGCTAATTAATGAGGAAGTTGAAATTGCATGACTACTAAAGAAAATATTTAGGAGAGGGAAAGGAACCCTAGTTAGGAGAAACACAATAAGTGAAAATAAAGAAATACACATCGAATGAGGAAGTTAAGATATAAACATTGAATTTATTACTGTGTGGGCATACAAAACAATTGTTTAGTAAAAGAAATGTCTTTCTTTGTAAATTGTTTTAAGAATAAACAAACCACACACAAATATATATACATATAATAAAAAAAAATAGAAAAAACAGCACAAGGTTCAAAAATCGAACAATTGTTTAGAAAAAAGAAATGTCTTTCTTTGTAAATTGTTTTAAGAAAAAAACAAATCACACACAAAATTCAAATTGCGTAAAACCCACACATATATACATATAATAAAAAAAAAAAGAAAAAAACAGCACAAGGTTCAAAAATCGGATGAGGGAAAAAACTAATTCCCAATATTAAATATACCAAACAATACACACACACACACACACACACACACACAAAATTAAGATATATATATAAAATGGAAAATAATTTGAAAAAACCATGTCATTGGATAACATCAATTGCGCATTAGGGGTCGGTAACCACCACATCGAACACAGGGCCCTTGGTTTGTGTAGCGCAAATGGGTGTATTCAATGGAAATATTAATGAAACAGGCACGACGAGCCTGGCACGTCAAACAAGTGGGAGAGAAACTACTATGATTTGACGTGTGCCACACTGTGTAAACAGTATACATGCTTAAAGTTGATTGCAAAATTCTGGCGTCGTACCGTTTGGCCATGCACAATGTGCAGAAGCCAGTTTGAGAGGTACAGCAAAACATATCTAAGGAAGGCAATGCCTTAATACTTCTATAGGACACTTACAAACAAAGTGAATTAATTGAGGAGATGGAATTGAACTGTTATTTAATAAACACTGCCGATAGGCCTGGCAAAATAAGCACATAGGTTGATAGATAGCTTCGGGGAAAGAAATAAATTGTAACACTTCCAAATCGGCACCGATATGGATAAAATAATTCATAAGCTCGTCGTTTGTGTAAAACGGAAGGCGGTTAAGAATAAGATCTCTAATTTCACTCTCATCGCAAGGGGTCAGACAAGGACATGGCATTACTGAGAAACCAAAACGAAGAAAAGACAGATACAACTAGAAAAAACACACATAGTACTTACAGAATTAGACTGGGTCCATAAATGTGAACGGAGATTACACACACACACACACAAAACTATACAACACTGAAAAATATTAGTTTTCAAAAAACACGCTGAATCACTTATGATAGCAGACGCCTCTTTTTGAGGTGGGCATACGACGGCCGGGGTTCGGGGGACAAAGGCACCAGCGGGGCTATTGGGGCTCGCTGACGCTTTCCCAGCCGCAGGCTCGATGCTGGCGAGACCAGGACCAGCAGGGGAATGGCAAGCTCGCAGATGGGCTCGTCGCCGGCGTCCTCTGGAACCCGAACGTTGGCGAACGCTGTATCAAATCCGTCGTCCTGTTGCAGTGGATACTCCTCACACCGCCCGGGGATCGAACCCTGATTAAATGCTGGCAACAGAGAGCGCCTGCACCCCTTGCTGGGAAACTTAGAGGAAAGGAGAGGGAGTAAGGATTGAAAAGGAGGCAATGGCGGAGGGGAAGAATGTTGCTCAAATTTGAATTGAGTGAGAGGGGAGGATATATCAATAACGTCAATAGGGACGGGGGAGGAGGTCCGAATATTTACAAATGAAGGAGAGGAAACCGGACTGTAGGAAGGGGCGTAGGAGGCAAGGGGGGAGGAGATGCAGGGGGCGGAGATGTCAACAGAGGAGACGTCGTCTTCGGTGTATCCAGCAGTGATGCTGGTGGAGTTGGTGACGTCTGAAGACGAAATCACGATAGTCGACGACGGCCTCACAGGTAGAAGAGGAGTGCTGAACCTCGCCGGGGGCGACGAGGAGTTGCAGGGTACGGAGAAGCCGGAGCAGTTGTTGATGTCGATGGTGGTGGCGTTGGCGACGTCAACAGAGGAGACGTCGTCGTCGTCTTCTGTGTAACCGTCGGTGATGTTGGTGGAGATGGTGTCGTCTAAAGACGAAATCTCTATGATCGACGGCTCCACAGGTGGAGCAGGAGTGCCGCACCTCGCCGGAGACGACGTGGGGGGCGACGCCGTGAGCGACGCCGGGGGCGACGACGGCGAGAGTTGTGAATGCCTAGCGACGTCACCCGACTCTACGGTGGCGTTCAGAGACGAAGTACAAGATGCAGGTTCTTGAAGCGCTGCAAACGACGGCTCTGAAGAATGGAAATCGTTCGGCGCACTGAAGACCTGCGAGATAGTGGTTGTAACTATCCTTTCTTCAGTCACCACTTGATGCCACAATCGTCTACTCGATGGAGAAAAAAAAAAAAAAAAAAAAAAACTGTCGCTGACGGTGAAACTAGAAAAGTGTGTTCGGTGCATGGTGAAGCTATACGCTCGACAACAGAACTGAAAGTAAAGGCCTGGTGACAAAGTCCCAACATTTAAAGGACTGCTAATCGACATGTGGATTTGCGTCACACAATATGGCTGACGCGATAACAAGTTGTTAAAGAGCGTGTGAACTTTAAAAAATGCTGTGAGAACGGAAGCTCATTAGCACGAAAAACTTTAAATGTGGTTTTGTGGTGAATGGTAGGAAAATTTGGGTTTTATCGAAAGCGGATGTTGCGGTGGTTCGACGGTGGGACCGGAATTGCTCCGGAAAAAACACCCGATTAAAATTCTGGAAATTGTGGCGAGATAAGCCACCGGGTGATTTAATGAGCTCTTTAACTGAACGCGTAGACGGAAGTTGCGGCGATGATAAGGGTCCTTTAAATACACGTGTCGATAAGGCGCTCGCAACAGTGAGAAAGTGCTTTAAATATTTAAAAGAATATCGATTTTAGGTTTTCGAGGGATTTATGCGTAATTGTGTGTGATAAGAAACGATTGTATTAGAAACAGGAAAGGTATTGGTTGTGTGCGCGGTAATAGCTAGTTGTGTATATTAAAAATAATATAAAACTGAGATACTTTTGACTTGCGGAGTGTTTACATATAATTTAAAAGAAGCAGGTAAAGAAAAAAAAAATGGCCAGGACCAGAGTGTGGTTTCGTACAATGGATCACGAATGGGCGGAGAGCGAGGAAGACGAAATTAAGCAGCCGAGGTTCGAAATTATTTCGCATAGGGAGCGAAGCATGAAAAGGCTTTTCTCTGGCTATACAGAGACCGAAATTGTTGTGAACCCGGGACACAAAGATGCAAATTCTGTGCAGTGGGTGACAGACCTCTTTAACGACATTGTAAAGTTTGCTAAAGAGACCCTGCTGGATAACGAACCCGGTTTCTTAGGAATATCGATATCGAACGATAGCGAACCATCCAAACCGTTCAATATGAGTGTGAGACGCATCGATCAAGTCATTGCCGATGTTATTAAATCCATTGAAAAGGTCATGCAGAGCAATAAACAATTTCTGCTAGCAGGACCTCTAAACATTACATTTGTTTGGACAAAGCAGGTGTCGGGATCGTGCTATAAACCGTGCAATGCCTGTAACGGTAATAAGGGAATAATAGAAATAATTAACAAAGACCAGTTGTGCTTGCCGAGAGCCATTGTTGTTAGCAAAGCGAAAGCCGACAATGACGTCAATTATCAAACCATGAGACGCAGTGAGTTCTTGCAAAAGCAGAGGGCCATTGCCCTTTGCGAAAAAGTGGGAAAATTAAATGGCGCATTTACTATAGATGACGTCAGACATTTCGACGCTGTGTTAAAGGACTATAAGGTGACTGTTTTCGGAGATCATTCGGGCAAGAACGTGCTATATGCGTCTGCAAAGAATGTAAACAAACATATTGACGTCATTTATCACGAGGGGCATTTTAACGCCGTAGTAAACCTACACATGTGTTTTAAGTGTAAGTGGTATTGTCGACAATGTAATTATCCTTCGGCAAACAAAAAAGAATTACACAGGTGCGAGGAAAAGTGTACAAAGTGTCACCAGCAGTGCGAAAAGAGCTATTTAGCTTACATACACTGTACCGCGTGTAACCGAGATTTTAAGGGTCCTACATGTTTTCAAAATCACATTAAAAAAGGGGCTTTCTACCCAAAGGCACTTTCCGTGTGTGATGTAGAGAAGGTGTGTACGACCTGCCAAAAGATGGTTAATCTCAGGCATAGAAAGATACCTCATCAGTGTGGGGAGAAGTATTACAGCAACTAAGACGCACGTGAGCGACGGGCACTTGTGTTTCATACAGCCGTACGTTTCTCCCAACAAAAGAAACAGGTTCGTGTTCATGTTCATCGACTTTGAATGTACACAGGACACTGCTTATGTCGGCAAAGCATTAACGTACGAGCATGTACCAAACCTGTGCGTGCTATACCAAGGCTGTCCGTTATGCATAGACGAGACCACTAAAATGGCGTATTGTACAGAGTGTGGCATTAAAGAGTGGGTCTTTATGCACGATCCGGTAAAACAATTGTTTTGTCACATTACCCAGGCGAGGTTCGAAGCCTGGGACGTGATCGTGGTGGCCCATAACCTCAGAAGCCACGACGGGCAATTTTTATTGAAGTACATGGTACAGAATTTGAACTGGACGCCTGAGCTTATAATGAACGGGAACAAAATATACCGCATGCGCCACGGTGACGTCACGTTCATTGATTCGCTCAACTTTATACCCATGCCACTGGCTAGCTTTTCAAAGACCTTCGCATTGAAGGATAGCAAGGGCTACTTTCCATACTTATTTAACACCAAGGAAAACCAGAACTACGTGGGTTCGATTCCCGATAAAAGATATTACTGTCCACGGGGTATGTCGGTGGAGGGGCGAAGAGCCTTCGAGCTGTGGCACGACGAAAAGGTGGTCTCCAACTACGTCTTCGACATGAAGGCGGAAATGGTGATGTATTGTAAAATGGACGTGCTTTTGTTAAGCCAGGGAGTAGCAAAATTTAGAAGGCAGTTTTTGGATGAGAACGGCATTGACCCGTTCAGAGAATGCGTCACCATTGCGCAAGCTTGCATGTGCGTCTATAGAAATCGCTTCATGCCGCCAAAAAAGCTAGGGCTCTTGCCCGTCGGAGGATACCGCCTAGTCGACAGGCAGTCTCGCATAGCGTGCATATGGCTTACTTGGTTAGAATTACAAAATAACTTTGTTATACTGCACGCTATGAGAGGCCGCGAGGTTAAAATTTTAGGCCACAAAGTGGACGGGTACAGAGAAGAAGGACCTGTAAAGTACGTGTACTTCTTCCACGGTTGTTTTTACCACGGGTGCAGGCGTTGTTTTCACAACCGCCATGCCCCGGTGTACAGCACGGGAAAAGAAACCATGGCCTCCAGGTTCGAAAGCACCGAAAAGCTCACCCGGCAGATCAGGGAGGCCGGCTATACGGTGGTGGAAATGTGGGGTTGCGAGTTCGACGCCTTGATGAAGGCGAACGAAGACCTAGTGCGCCATGCGAAGAACTTCCCGGTACCCGAACCCCTAAACCCCAGAGACGCCTTCTACGGAGGCCGCACAAACTGTACAAAGACGTACTGCGAGGCGGTCGGGGACCGGAAGATTTTGTATTATGACGTGTGTAGCCTGTACCCGTTCGTGAACAAGACAAAGCCGTACCCCGTGGGTCACCCCAAGATCCACGTAGATCGCTTTCCTCGCCTAGAAGACGTGCGAGGAGGACTTGTAAAGTGCCGGGTTCTACCCCCGCAAACTCTGTACCACCCGGTGCTGCCGGCGCGCATCTGCGGCAAGCTGATGTTCCCGCTATGCCGGGCATGTGCAGAGACGGAGAACCAGGGCGAATGCCGGCACGGGGACGACGAGATGGCCTTGTCGGGCACCTGGGTTGTCGACGAGATGAAGGTAGCCTTGGAGGAGGGGTACCGGCTCCTCCAGGTCTACGAAATTTGGGAGTACGACGTGGCACAGTACGACCCGCGCACCGGGTCCAAGGGGCTGTTCGAGGACTACGTCAATCAGTTCCTCAAGATCAAGACCGAAGCCTCCGGCTGGCCCTCGGGTTGCGACACGACAGAAGCCAAGCAGGAGTACGTGAAGCAGTTCTTCGAACACGAAGGCGTCGTTCTCGATCCCGAGGTCATCGCGTCCAACCCCGGCAGGCGGGAATTGGTCAAGCTGATGATGAACTCGTTCTGGGGTAAACTAGGTCAGAAAAGTAACATGTCCACGTGCGAGCTAGTGGGCCGGTACGACCGCCTTCTGGACCTGCTCAATGACCCGGGCATCGAAGTGCAGACCTACGTACCCGTGTCGAGTGAGGTCACTTACGTGGTGTGGAAGTACTGCGAGCAGAGTCCGAGAGTGAACTCCGCCTCCAACGCCGTGCTTGCAGCTTACACCACGGCGCATGCGCGTCTGGTGCTATACTCGTACCTGAAGCGCCTCGGAGAGCGGGTGTGCTACTTCGACACCGACTCCGTCGTCACCACCGCGTTACCGGGGGAATGGACCCCCTCCGCGGGACGCCTCCTGGGGGACATGACGGACGAGCTGGAGAAGTACGGTCGAGGTGCGTACATGACCCGTTTCGCCTCCACGGGCCCGAAGAGCTATTGCATGGAGATCAAGTGCCCGGAGACGGACAAGACCGTCTCGGTATGTAAGGTGAAGGGCATTACACTCCATTGGGGCAATCTACAGCACGTGAACGCCGATGTGATGCGCGACATGGTGCTGACGGATCGAAGCAAGACGGTGACTCTGGAGGGGACTCAGATTTCTAGAAAACCGTTTTGGACGGTGGTCACCGAACCGAGCACGAAGACCTTCAGAATGGTGGTCAACAAGCGCGTTTACACCGAGGATTTTGACTCGTATCCCTACGGGTACAAGAGAAAAACATAAATGAAACGCCAAGCGCAGGCGAAGCTCATTTCGAACCAGGGACCCCTGGGGACGCGATGCCCAGATCTCGGCACCTTAGACGATTCAATTTTCCCAGCACGATGCTCGTGGCGGGGCCTTCGCGCTGCGGAAAGTCCACCTTTGTGAAAAACCTGATTCGCCACGCCGACGACATGTTCGAATGGCGCCCCAAAAAGGTGCTGTGGTGCCACCCTCCGGAGTATTCGCCCAGACTCGAAGCCTTGCCCCTGCGGTGTGAGACTCACGCGGGGATCCCCGAACTTGCTTCGGTGGGCGAGAAGTATCTCGTCATCCTGGACGATCTCATGGTCGAGGGTGGCGGGAAGGACGTGTCTAATTTTTTCACCAGAGACTCCCACCACAAGCGCTTCGGCATCGTGTACATTCTGCAAAACGTGTTTCCTCAGGGGCAGAAATATCGCAACATCTCTCTCAATGCAAACTACATCGTGGTGTTCAAAAACCACCGCGACAAGATGCAGATCGAAAGGCTGTGTCAGCAGATCGAACCCAGGAACTCAAAGTTTCTCTTGGAGGCTTTCGAAAAGGCCACCGAACACCCGCATGGGTATCTGGTGCTGGATTGCACTCAATATACGCCTAACCGATACAGGTATCGAACCGGCGTGCTGCCGGACGAGAAGCTCTCGTATTTCGTACCCAACTGAGGGCGATGATTATTTTTTTTCTTCTTGCTTGGTTTAAGCCGAGATTTGCACATACCAAGAAGTCCCGGGATCGATGCACACTTTACGCCACTGGAACCTTTGATGTTAAATAACGCTCCATTTTCGGTGCGGTCGTCATTACCGTGCCAACATGGCTAGGGGCAGGTTAAGCCTTGCAAAATTAAGCAGTCCCCGCATAGCGAGGCAGCACGCGAATTTGACAGCTCTGGCCAAGGCAAAGGCCCCTTTGCGGAAAAAGTTGATAAACAATGCCGATGGCGATCTCATTAAGGCCATTTGCGAATGTATGCTCAATGTGTGCAGAGGTCACGTGCAGCTACCGAAACAGTGCTTGAGTCGCTTAAAGAGGCATAAAGGGTCTTGGAGGAAACTCGTCGACAAGCGAGTCCCCCTGAAGAAAAAGAAGCAAATCTTGGTACAAAAGGGAGGCTTTCTGCCGGCATTTCTACTACCCGTGTTAGCTACGTTGGGTAGTGCCCTGGTGTCAAAATTGACAGGATGAAGTACGGCAAGCAGATCCTCGTTGCCCCGGAACCAAAGACCGTGCAGAAGCTTCACGTCATCGACCACACTATTTCCAGGCTGGCTAAAGAAATCGAGAAGGTACAGCGATCAAAACTCTCGCCTGACGAAAAGTGGCGCCTCGTAAAATATAAATTGGGCCACTATCTCGATCTCGTGACACAAGTCAGACGACCCTACCTTAGCAATAACAAAGACGATGATGATGTTGATGATGACGCTTACGAAGACGTTAATGAGACGGTGAAGCTGGAGGTCGAACCCAGATCCGTAAAAATCAACCCCTTTTCGCCTCGCAAAGAAAAAAAGAAATCGCCTGCCGCGAGATATCATTTTCGCAGACGACTCTGGCAACCCCTGTACAAGTAAAGCATGAAGGAATGGAAGGCACTAAGACGGTACTACGAAAAGCCGGAGCACTATGCCGGTTTGGGCACGGTGAAGGCCCTGCGAAAGGCCACGGGAGCATCAAAGGCGAACATCGAGTCTTCCTTCAAACCCAGGACAGCTACACCTTGCACAAACCGGCGAGAAAGAGGTACCCCACCAAATACTATCACGTGACCAATATGGACGATCTTTGGGAAGCCGATCTTAACGTCATGAACAGCGTGAAAGAGCACAACAAACCTTACGTCTACATTCTCAACGTTATAGACGTGTTTTCAAAATACGGTTGGGCTGTTGCTCTAAAATCGAAGCTGGGTACCGAGGTTGCGCAAGCTTTTCGCTCCATATTCTCCGAGCGCGTCCCCAAGGTCCTGCAAACGGACAAGGGAACGGAGTTTACCAACAAAACATTTCGCGCTTTTCTAAAGAAGCACGATGTGCAACATTACACCACGAAAAATAACGTGAAAGCCAGCGTTGTAGAACGCTTTAATCGCACCTTAAAAACGAAGATGTGGAAATATTTCACGCTTAAAAACAGCTATAGATACGTGGAATTTCTTCCAGCTCTCATGCAGTCGTACAATAGTTCGTATCACAGGTCGATAAAGATGGCGCCAAGGGACGTGAACGAGACTAACATTTTACAGGTTTACCACAATCTGTACGGAAACAGGCCCGAGCCACGAACGAGGGCGCCCCGATATTCCGTTGGCGATCACGTGCGCATCTCCAAAGAAAAAATGAAATTCGATAAGGGGTACGAACAGAACTGGACCGACGAAATATTTAAGATAGCCGAGGTCGTGCGCGGCAAGCCCGTGGTATATAAGTTGCAGGATCTGACCGGGGAATCCATTGACGGCATATTTTACACAGAGGAGTTACAAAAGGTCGCTCTTCCGGAGACTTTCAAAATCGAACGCATAGTGCAAAGCAAGGGTAGGGGACGCAACAAACAGCTGCTGGTCAAGTGGAAGGGGTATCCTCCCAAGTTTAACTCGTGGGTCCTGGCTTCGACGATCGATTCGGTATGATTAAGACGAAGCCGTTCTCCATCACCCTAGTGAGCAATGCTTCCATGGATCACTTCACCGATAACACCACGGCGAGATTTTCAAACATCTTGCCCGAGAGAATAGTTCTGCAGGGAGAATGGGAAGTGGCCCTGCAAAAGGTTAGGTATCCGGTAAAATTTTATAACGTTTCCCGAGACGATGCCCACATCGTGGGCACCAAGTACACCATGACGCGCTTGCCTACGCATTCCAAATTCAGTTTAGAAATGCCTCAAGGCATCGTGCACAATCCAAAAGACCTTGTCAATCTCGTCAACGCACTCATTCTGCAACACCTACAGGTGGAAAACTTTTTCCTCTTCGACGAGCGCAAGAACACGTTAAGCGTGAATGCGGCCGTCACGCATCCCGAGCGATTACCCGACACTCCATTTTCTGGGTATATAGAAAACGTCGTGCGCACTGCTAAACCGTACATCATAACACAATCCGCCGTTTTGAACGACGCCCCCCACCACAAGCCAAAGCCAAAACCGAAACCAAAGCCGAAACCTACGGGGCAGCAAAAACCCGTCCAGGGGGCGTCTCGCCCGACAAAACCTACCATCGCGACACCTTCAGGTACAAAACCCGAAGGTGCATCATCGTCCGATGCGTCTTTGGATCCAAAACCCGACGGCGCATCAACTTCCAATCAGGAAGGCGAGGGTTCGCAGCCAGACAAAGGTGAATCCGAAGAGGAGGATGCGAACCCTGGCAGTGCCGATCCGGAGAACAGCCCATCCGACCCCCTTCATCGCATTCACAGTTTGCTCCTAACACCCGCTATGGCCAAGATGCTTGGCTTCGAACCCTTTACCAACGTGATCCTTCAGAAAGGTCCTAAACACCCTGTAGACCCCTATATGGGGTTTCCTTACGAAATGTTCATCTATTGCAATCTAGTGGCCCCGTAGGTGGTGGGCGACACCTTTGTTCAGGTGATAGAGAGCGTGGCGGTGGAATACGAAAGGAGCAACAACACTTACATGAGCGACGAAAAGACCTTCTACCCCCAAAATTGTGTGCCCTTGACACAGCAGGACTTCAAAACGGTAAACATAGATTTAAGGAACGGTTATGGCGATCTGCTGCCATTTGCTGACGGATTTTCTTCTACTATAGTTCTCGCCTTCCGACCCAAACCGCAATAATGGATGTGCACGTCACGCAGTACTACCTCAATCAGGCAGGAGGCGCATACGACGATCGCGACTTCGTCGTTTACAGGGGCAGCCGCTACCAAAAAGGGAGCGGACTATTTTCTGCCCTTGGAGGCCTCTTTAGAAGGGTGCTGCCATTTTTGAAAAGCGGAGCGAAAGCGGTAGGAAAAGAGGCACTCAAGGTGGGTGCGCACGTGCTCTCCGATGTGACCACCGCGGGAAAATCGCCCAAGGAAGCCTTCAAATACAGGCTCAGGGAGGCCGGATCCAATTTAAAACGAAAGGCCAACGAAAAGCTCGACGCGATGCTCGGTTCCGGCATCAAGAGAATAAAACGCACCAAACCCAAAAAGAACAAACAGTCCAAGCTGAAACGTCCTAGGCGCAAGGTACAAGACGTCTTCTCGTAATGGCAGACACAACCGTGCACATGAGTTCCGAACTCGACCTCTTTAAAGAGGTGCCCGTTCAGATGAACATCGAGGAGTCCAGGTTCCTATATCTAAACCCTCAAAATACCCTCATGAAAAATGCCCCCATCACCTTTCATTATTCCGGAAATGCGGACGATTACCTAGATTTGACCTACGTGGTGCTCGAACTCATGGTCCGCATCGTGGATGACAAGGGAGCCGTTCTAAAGGATGATCTTACAGCCACTTTGGTGAACAATGCCTTAAATTCCCTGTTTCAGCAGGTAGAGGTCTCCCTCAATAACGTCATCGTATCCATGCCGCAAGCTGGGTACCCCTACAGAACCTACATCGAGACGCTTTTGAATTACTCCGAAGATGCCATGAACACTAAACTACAATCATCCCTCTGGAGAAAGGACACGGCCGGCATCATGGATATTTTTGTGGCGTCAGGGGTTTACCAAAGCTAGCAACGTGGTTCAACTCATCGCCCCCCTCTCCAATGCTCTGTTCAGACAGGAGAAGCTGCTTTTGAATAACGTCAGCATGACCATTAAACTCACCCCTGCCTCTCCCCAATTTTACCTGTTTTCCGACCAGCCCACCTTCAAGGGCTACGCCGACATCTTGTCAGCCACGTTACGTTTAAAATCCGTACGACCCTCGCCCACCATCAAACTTGCACACCAGGCCGTGCTCTCAAAAAGCAATGCCAAGTACCAACTCAAGGATGTCAGCTTTCACGCCCTCAGCATCCCCAAAGAGTCCAGAGCAATGACGTTTAGCGACGTCTTCATAGGGCAAGTCCCCAGAAGAGTGGTCGTGGCTATGGTCACCGACAAGGCTTATTCGGGAAATTTTAACGCAAATCCGTACAATTTACAACACTTTAAAATGAACTTCTTTCAACTCTATGTGAACGGTCAGCCCGTACCCTCCCAACCGCTTCAACCCGACTTTTCAAAAGGCCACTACATGGAATGCTTTCAAACCCTGCAGGACGGGTTAGGCATTCATTTCAAGGACGAAGGACACTCCATCTCTAGAGAAGCCTACCCGCAAGGGTATACCGTCATGACTTTCGATCTCACTGCAGACATGAGCGCCAACGAGTCTCACATCTCCGGCCAGCGCCACGGTAGCGTGTCTATAAACATCGGTTTTGCCGACAAATTGACAGAACCCGTCATTCTGCTGGTGATGGCGGAAATACATCGCACCGTCGAAATTGACGCTAACAGATCCATTTTGGTATCATGAACACCTTCCAAATTCAACAGTTTCTATCCACCTGCCCCTCTACGCGCCCCCACTTTTTAGGCGTCTACCCCTGCGATAGCCTACCCACACTTCACCGTCCTCAAACGCTTCCCGTGGCCCTTGTGGCTAACACCGATCCCAGCCCCAAATCTGGTCAACACTGGGTTTGCATCTTTGTGGATAAACAAGCACAGGGGGAATATTTTGACAGTGACGGCATAGGGCCCCTTTCCCCCTATTTTCTTCGGTTCTTAAATTCAATCTGCGGAACGCGCTGGTCAACCAACGCCAGAAGACTGCAAGGTTTTGACAGCACCACTTGCGGTCATTACGTCATCGATTACCTCGCTCACCGCTGTTCCGGTCTCCCTAAGCATACGTTCTTTTCCAAATTTCACGTCAGCAATTACGCTCATAACGATGACGTCATTCGCAAAACCTACAAAGACGTATGTCGCACAAAGTGCTCTAACGCTCAGCAAACCTGCCAACCGTTACAGGTAAGTTCATGGATGTACCTCATCGACACTATCCGTCTCATATTGCTTTTTTCTTTTTTTTTAACATTGTCTCGCGCATGTGCCTTCAGAACACGCTCCTGCTGTTATAAAAGGTCCGCCCCACCATCGCTCGTCTTCCAGAGCCATGCAGAACGCCGAGGCCATCACGCCACACAGGTTTGTGCATATCTCTTTTTTTTCACACTTGTCTTTGCCACGTGGCTGGTGGTGTATAGCACTCACATGCTATTCTCTCTCTATTGTTTCAGTGGCACACCGAAGGCACCGAAAATCGTCCGAGCAAAAAGAAAGATTTGCCTCAACGATGTCGATCTGCAACCCTGCATCCCTCCTACCCATCCTAGCACCTTTGTAGGCCTTCTATCAGACATTTATTTCCTCAACACCAAACACACCAAATTTGTGTGTGTCGGGTTTTCGCCCCTGTCCCCGCACCAGCTGGTGGTAGCCATTGCCAAATGCGGCCAGCGAAGCGCTGTGGTCCTGGGTTCCACAGAGTGGAATCAACTCGTCGACGCCATACCCATCATTCACCGACGCCTGGATCATCCGGAGGGTCGTTTACAGGAATATGGATTCAGCGACACCGTCACCGTCCTCTTTAAGAACGTGTTCGGGAAACTAAAAATTGTCTTCAGAGATCCTCACGGTACCTCAGTCACGCTCAACCGCGAAGAGTGGAACACCTTGCACAGCCTGCAGCGCATCATCACCGACAGACATCATGTATCACAAGAAGAAAGAAGAAATGGACGTGCAAAACCAAATTATGGCATACTACAAGTACATGCTTCACTGCCACGCCGCCGGCACCCCTTTCGAAAACATGAATTTCACCCAATTTACCAAGTACATCCGGTGTGCCAATTTCAGAACATTCCTAGAAACCGATCTCTTTCTCAAACCCCATTTTGCTCTATCCATTTCGCAAAACACGCCTTAGTGCGCATGCTCCAACATGTCCTCTGCTCTACTCTTACCGTACCCAGTTCCAGTTGGTGCCGCTGCTCGTTCAGCATGGGTTACAGAAATTATGTCTCTGTGTACTGCGAAGCATCTAAAGTGTTTAAAAACTACGAAGTGGAAAATCATCCCAAGAAGAATGTCCCTTATGCACTGCGTTTCATCGATCATACCTACGACGGAAAATCCATCACCGTCAAAGTTCACAGCTGCGAAAATAAAAGCCATTACGTCCTCTCCAACACCAATTTCACCGACATCCAGTTCACATCAGACGAGTGGCCAGACGAGGAACGGCAGGACCAACGATTCCAATTTGTGCCTACAAGAGGTTTATACATCATTTTCTACGAACAACAATACATCTCCACAGCTAAAATGCAGCACTGGATCGACCAAGATCGCATATGCTACGGTACATGCTTAGCGGTGTATTTGGATCACACCGGTTTCTTCATCTCTCCCGATCACATCCACGGTGATTGGATATTCAGCGTTCATCAAAACCGTCTTCTCAGGAAACAGGAGGCGTCACAAAGGATTTGAAAAAATTTAAATCCCCAACGGACTTTCCCACCAACGGTCCCAACGGTCACTGGTTTCCTGTGATATTTCATATCCCAATAAGTTCCCACACCAGCGTTTCCGCCTTACACAGTGCGGATGTGATAACATCCAATTAGCACTTCCCGGAACTGCGGTTTCTCAAATCCCTATAAATTCCCACTCCAATGCTTCCGCCTTACACAGTGTGGATCCAGCGTTCGGGAATGCCAGTCGCAAAGCCACTCCGCTGCAAACATTGTTGCTGCCAAATCTCCAGTCCAAGCAATACAAACCTGTGCTCCAGGTGTGAAGCGGTGTTCTTCCAACAACTCGCCAAGCTCCGAGACCAAATCGACAACTTTCGCGACAGATACTTCAACAGGCGCTGCTCATGACGTGTGGCTGCTTCGCCGTGCTCGTCAAGTACCTGGACAACCAGAGGCGCATCGAGGCACTTCTTCCTCAGGAACGACAAGTTCTTCTAGAAAACTGTAGCGCCATCTTCAACCGCTACCCACCTGAAGACGTGGACGTCGTGTGGAAATACATTCCTACTCACATCCAACACACTTGTGCCCCATACCAACGGTGCAAAAACCACTATAACCTCCCGTCACAAAGAACACAGTTCGACGGACCACCGCCGTTTATAAAAAACTGTCACTGGTGCAACAAGTGAACCATGGGCCAAGACCCCCTCCGTCTACTCGAAGACCTGTCCAACAACACAGACATTCTCAGCGTTTCTCAGCTACAGCAAAACGTGCCATACTCAGTGCAAGCCGTCAGATCCCTCGGCACAAAATACGGACCCAGGACCGTCGTAAAAATCGACGAAGAAACCGAAGTCTTCCTTCCTGCAAGATTTGGTAAGGCTACTCCTGAACTCATCCAAAACCTCTCTAACACCAAGTTTACCCTCACCTACCAAGGCGAAGAAAAACTCAAACGGATTCAAAAAATATCTAGTGAAGTTCGATCCACAATGAACCCCTGCGAAATCGATCCCGTGCACGTAGGAAATAACCTACTCCTAAAACTCCTATTTCTACCCCAACTCGCCGCTAATGGCCAATATTCCCAAGTTGCCCTACTCTCCACTGAAACCACCTTCTTCGGCAATCAAAAACAAATCATCGTCAAACTCATCACCGAAAATTCCCAAGCCATCCATGTCAAGTGCCTCCCTTCCAAGGCTAATCCTCACGGATCAAATGCTCAGCTATCCATATACCTGTGCAACAACAAGATTCCCAACCTCGACATCAACGCCACATCGGATGGGTGCTTCTCCACCAGCTTCTCCAACGAGTTCGTGGTGGCCATACCAACCATAGAAACACAACAACTTTCATAATCTTCTTCTCACCTGCATCACCAAACCTATGCAACATCGCACCATTTTCAGAATCGACAGCGACAGCAGTGATTCCGAAGACACCGACCATCTCTCCATCACCACAAACTTTAAAATTATTTTGTGTGAAAAAGTGAAAACTGAAAAAAACAATTAAACAGTACAGTAGTATTAAAAAAATGTGCTCCATCACCACAAACTTTAAATCTATTTTGTGTGAACAGTGCATTAGTATTAAAATAGTGTGTCATATAAAACTGTGTATCGTGTAATTCTATCATCATGTATTTTGTAAATTGCTAAGTAGTGTAATAGTGTGTATCATCATATAGTGTTAAAATAAATAGGACGTAATAATGCGTCAATTTTGCTCACATTGTATAATACAATTTCTTCAATAAATATTATGTATCATACTGTATCAAAAAAGAAAAAATAAATAAAAAATAATCCCAGATTAAGCAGTGGATTTATCGATAATCCTTCCGCTCTTGGTGCTAGTTTTCAAATCTCACAACAGCGCTCTTAATCCGCCTTAATCCGCGGATTAACAGCGCCACTAGCGCCCCTAGCGGCAGGATTAACGTTAATCCATTGCTTAATCTGGGATATTAACTACTCCCGGCGGAGGACGATGGATTTTTTCGGGCGTAAAAATCCGTAGCATGGCTGCCTTCGGAAGGGAAGTAAAGCTGTGGGTCCCGTGTCGTAGATTTACGGCACGTAAAAGAACCTCAAGCCTGATAAGAGAGGCCTCTGAGCAAAATTAAGCGATCTTTCACGCCCAATATAGAAAGGGACGCTGAGAACCAAAGCAGTTAAAGAGCGTCCATAAATAAAAGGCCATTTCCATTTACGGACCCAAGCAGAGAGTACCCTGAATTCCTGTTTAGCACAACTTTGGATTTTTCACCTACCTTCCTTCCTACATCTTCTGCAACTACACTAATCTTCTGTGATGCACTTCCATTAAATACATAGATTCGTGAAGAAGGGAACCCGATGTTTCCAACTGCTTGATGGTGCTCGGCAAGCAGCTGAAGTTACTTTTGATGTAAGCGAAGGATCTTGCCACTTTCGGATCTTTGAAGATATCCTGAGATCTTTCACGAAGACTCTTTTTGTTGCCGATGTCAACTTATTCACACAGGGGAAATGACTTCTTACTTCAACAACACGTTGCACTGCATGGGTCAAGAAGGCGAAGTACATTTGGGTAGAAAACCTTAAGAGCAGCAGCAGCTTTAATCATGTACGTTGCGGCATCTGAATACATAATTAAAATCTTTTCCTCGCGATCACCCTCTGGCCAAAGAATCTTCACTCCATCAGGTACGAATCTTGCAATTGTTTGATGATTTGTTTGTTCTAACATCTTGCAACAGATTAGAAATGGTTTTGCTGAACTTTCGGAATTTAGATTTACTACTACTACTACTACTACTACTACTACTACTACTACTACTACTACTACTACTACTACTACTACTACTACTACTACTACTACTACTACTACTACTACTACTACTACTACTAAATTTGCTTTGTACCGACCCATGTCATCTGTAGTTTCATCGTCGCCCTCCGTGGTGTAATGGTTACCATGCTAACTTCATATACCCAAGGTCGCGGGTTCAAACCCGACGGAGGACGATGGATTTTTTCGGGCGTAAAAATCCTTGGCATGGCTTCCTTCGGAAGGGAAGTAAAGCTGTGGGTCCCGTGTCGTAGATTTTCGGCACGTAAAAACCTCAAGCCTGATAAGAGAGGCCTCTGAGCAAAATTAAGCGATCTTTCACGCCCAATATAGAATGGGACGCTGAGAACCAAAGCAGTTAAAGAGCGTCCATAAATAACAGGCCATTTCTTTCTTTGTAGTTTCATCGACGCAAACCAAGTACAGGAATCTCCAATTTCATTCCGTATATGAGCAACTACTTCATAACACACGAAGATACTTTTTCCTCAGACTAGATTGGTCAGGAGTAACTTTCTTGCAATATTTTTCTAGAAAGGTTCGAAATTACGGAATTTAAAGTTTAAGCCACTGAATATTAGCTGCAACTATTGCACTGCACAGGTCTTTAAAAAAATCATTTCCAGACGGTTCCTGTTGCATTTGTGTCAACTTGCTTCTAGAAGAATGTAGGTGTTGCGTATGTGAAGAGCACTCTTGATGTGTTCTTCCAATTGAAATTTCATGGAACAGCCAATTCTTTTACCGCATGCTTGACAAACTTATTTTTCCGTCGGTTGTAAAGGCGCTATCTAATTTCACCCATGAATTCAACTTGCATGTTAGCGAGGACGCAGTTGGTGGCAGTTTACTAAGACTTGCAAGAAACTAAGTGCAGTATTATTGCTTTGCTATATTTTGATGGTTGTCTAGCGGCTGTTTCCTCGCAGCTATTACATTACAAAATGCCGACTACCACGACAATGGTAACAATCATTTTCTCCAGTCCTTGTAAATGCGCTACGAGAAACGTGACATTGGAGGTTCCCGTGACGGCACAGACCGTGGAGATTTTGTGTATTTTCTTCTTTAACCCCCGGATGGCAGGCTGACGCCGACGGTTCCGGAAGGGGGTCCTTTCAATATGTCAAACCGTGCACCACCTTATTTTGACCAGTTTATTGTTATGGCTATGTTGAACGAGACGAAGAAATTTTCAGACATAAGTCCATTCTACGTGCAAAGGGAAGTTGACAGGATCTGCGGCAAGGTTAAAAACGCAACAAGGTTGCGAGACGGTACGCTACTGGTAGAGGTCCACAATAAAGACCAATAGGACAAGCTACTTCTTGCTACTCTGGGATCGAAAAGCATCAAAGTTTACCCCCACAAGTCTAGGAACACCTGTAGAGGAGTTGTGACCACCTCTAGCTTAGACGACCTCTCCAATGAAGATATTGCCACCCATCTTTCAGAACAGCGAGTTTGTCAGGCGTACCGTCTACATGGTAAACGTGAGGGCAAGGAGTACCCATTGCATACGATCTTTCTCACGTTCAAGGGTACTAGTGTTCCGGAGTTCATATACTGTGGTTACGAACGTGCTGCCGTCGGCCCGTATGTGCCGAACCCTATGCGGTGCTTCGGGCATACCCAAGCCGCCTGTGCCCGACCCGCAACCTGCGATCGTTGTGGTCTAGCGGCACACGTTGACACCGTCTGTACGCGCACACCGTGCTGTGTAAACTGTGAAGGCAGTCATCCGTCTAGCTCTCGACAGTGTCCCATGTACTTGGCAGAGAAAAGCATACAAGAAATACGTGTGAAGGAACATCTTACTTTTCCTGAGGCGAGACAGCGCTTTGAGCAGCTAAAGCCGGCCAGCATCACAGGATACTCAGCCGTTCGCCGTAAGCTTGTCCAATCCGTCGGTTTACAGACTGTGCCTGTCGCGGATGCGTCGACGCAAACTGACTTGTGCGAAGCCGCTCCTTTACGTGCTCAATCATCTGCATCTCGGTGTACAACTTCTGATGCACAGCAACAATCTCAGCCGTCGACTAACCCATGTGCTCTTAGTTCATCCTTCGCCGGAGATCGTTCCCGTCAACGTAGACCGATGAGCCGAACTTCGGCAACATCCCGCTCTCGTTCTGCGAACCGAAAGACTTCTTCTGACTCCCGACCACCAGTGGAGTCCGAGGAAGACACGGATTTTAGGTTAGTTGGAGCTAAATCTGCTAAGGTGAGAAAGAAAGAAATTACACCACCTTAATTTCTATCTCACCATGGATATAATCCAGTGGAATGTCAATGGGATCAGGGCCCGTCTACCAGACCTTCAACATATAATCAACAAGCGTTCACCCTCAATCCTCTGTCTCCAGGATACCCTCTTACATCCCCACCATACCCTTCCACTTCGTCATTTTCAATCCTTCAGACACGACTTTGTTGGTGGCCAGCGTGCTTGCAACGGTGTTATTACTCTCGTGGCCCCTACCATCCTTGCCGCCAGTGTTACACTCAACACCCTGCTACAAGCGGTAGCTGTGCGCGTAACATTGCCTTCCATCTCCTTTTCTGTTTGCAATGTCTATTTGCCGCCGCTGATCTTTTTGAGCGATGTCAATGCTTGCAATGTTCTTTGGGGTTCTGCTGACGATACTCGAGGTACAATAATAGCAGACGTTTGCGACAGGTCTGGTTTATTACTCTTAAAACTCCGGTGCACCCACATTCTTATCTTCTGCATATGGCACCCTATCCGTCCTAGATGTAACTTTCTGCAGCCGTGCTTTACTACCCTTCCTGGATTGGTCGGTATTTTCCGATCTTCACGGCAGTGATCATTTCCCCATTGACATTCGTTTTCCGGGACAATATCCATTACCCACTCAACATCCCCGCTGACTTATCTCCAAAGCTAATTGGGAAAAGTTTTCCTCTCTGCTCAATCTCAATTCCGATGGCTGTACCTCCATAGAAGACATGGTGGAGTATTTTACTTGCTCGGTTTTGCTCGCCGCAGAATCCAGTATTCCTCGGAGCTCTTCTACCCCTCGGCGTATTCCAGAGCCGTGGTGGAACGAAGACTGCAACTTGGCATTAAAGGCACGTAAAAAAGCTCTTCGTCTTTTCCACATACACCCGACGGCGGAGAACTTTGTTGCTTTCAAACGCGCCCGGGCTAAGGCGCGCTATATCGTTCGTAATGCCACGTGGAATTCGTGGAAAGCATATGTCTCCTCGCTTTCTCGCAGGAGCTCCTCACAGAGTGGACTTCGGTGCGCCGCATGACCGGCAAATGTCTCAGGACATACATCCCTGGCCTTACCGTTCACGGCTCCACCTTCACCCGCGAACGGGATGTTGCAGACGCCCTAGCCACCTCCTTCGCTGCGACAAGTGCAACGGGCAATTACGACAATGCATTTCTTCCCATTAAGGAAGCTGCTGAGAGATTTCGCCTTGATTTTACTAGTGACTAGTGAGCCGTACAATGCACCCTTCACTCATGCTTTACACGCTGCGAGGGACTCTTTACTGGTCCCGATGATATTCACCGACAAATGTTGCTTCACCTCCCAGCCGTTACATTCCTTCTGGACCTCTATGACCGCGTTTGGCGCGAACAGGTTTTCCCGCCTGTGTGGCGAGAGGATATTGTCATTCCTATCCCTCGTCCTGGCAAAGACAGGACCCTCCCATCCTCTTTACCGGCCGATTTGCCTCACGAGCGTCGTTTGCAAGACCTTGGAACGCATGATCAGTATTCGGTTTACTTGGTGGTTGGAGGCGAACGAAGTGCTCTGTTCCGAGCAGTGCGGATTTCGTCGCGGTCGTTCAAGCGTTGATAACCTGGCGCGTATGGAAGCTTATGTACGGAATGCTTTCCTTCTGAAGCAGCAAGTCGTGAGTGTCTTTTTTGACCTCGAGAGGGTTTACGACACTACTTGGCGATATGGTATTCTGCGTAATTTGCACAGTTCAGGGTTACGCGGCCATCTGGCCCTATTTCTGGGCAACTTTCTCCAGCTGCGCCGCTTTCGTCTCCGTATTGGCAATACTCTCTCGCGGGAGAAGATTCAGGAGAACGGTGTACCCCAAGGTTCCGTTCTTAGTGTTATGCTTTTTGCCGTGGCCATCAACGGCATTACTAACGTGATTCGTAGTGGGATATCATCGTCACTGTATGTGGATGACTTTGCGCTGTACTATCGCTCCTACAGCACTGAACATCTCGAACGACAACTCCAGCTCTCCATAAACTCCATCGCTGGTTGGGCGCTTCGCAATGGTTTTCGTTTTTCCCCTACGAAAACTCAATGCATACACTTCCACCGTCCTCGCGGAGTACACCCTGCTTCTGACCTCCAATTGAACGGTGTGCCACTGCCTTTCGTTCCGTCCTTGAAGTTCTTAGGTCTCCACCTAGACCGTGAACTTTCTTGGGTACCTCACATCCGATACCTTCGTGCCTCCTGTGACCGATCGCTGCGTATCCTCAAACTGCTTTCTGGTGCGTCGTGGGGCGGCGATCGTTCAGTGATGCTGCGTTTGTACCGTTCTCTCGTTCGCTCAAAACTAGACTACGGTTGTTTTATTTACGGCGCAGCGACCGCCTCTAAACTTCGCCTTTTAGACACTGTTCATCATATCGGTTTACGTCATGCTACAGGAGTCTTCCGCACTAGTCGTGTGGAATGCTTGTATGCAGATGCTGGTGAACCCCCACTGCCAGTACGTCGCTCATTTTTACTTTGTTCGTATGCTACTAAGTTGTCTGCGAACCCCCGCCATCCTTGTTTTAACCCTGTGTTACGCCCGGATTATTCACACCGCTATCTGAGGAACGCCACTGCTTCACGCCCCTGTGGTATTCGGTTTCGTGAACTGCTTACCGATAGGGGTCTCAGATTGCCTCCTGTGGAGCATGTTTTTGTGTATCCGGAACCTGCTTGGCAACTGAGGTGTCCCAGTTTCTACTTGACCCTCTCCAACCTTGTGAAACGTTCGACTGCTCCGGAGGTATTTCAGCGACTGTTTTACGAACTTTTAAGCAATTACCGGGCATATGCACCGGTATTCACTGACGGCTCCCAGCTGGCATGAGCTACAGGTTGTGCCTTTTATTTCAATGGAGTAACACATAATTATCGCCTTGCGGACGCCAGTTCGGTATTCACCGCCGAACTGTACGCTATCTTTTACTTTCTAGATTTTATCTCGCTTTTAGCACCTGGTAGTTTTCTTGTTTGCAGCGATTCCTCGAGTGCCCTACAGGCTCTGCAGCAGTATACTGGCTCCTCATCTTTCGTTATGCGTATTCAATCTCGCCTTTCTGAATTGATTGCTTGCAGCTACCAGTTCATCTTCACGTGGGTTCCAGGTCATGTCGGTATTGCAGGTAATGAGGTAGCGGATAGGTCTGCCAAGGCTGCCTGCTCCTTGCAGGATTATTCGGAAGCGGCTGTGCCCTCAGGGGATGTTTCACGTTACTTTCGCAAGTCTCTTCTTTTAGCTTGGCAAAACTTAGCAGGTACACAGCTTCGCACACTCAAAGACACGGTACAGCCATGGCTCACATCTTGCCAGCCAAACCGGCGACGCGAGGCTTACGCGTCTGCGTATCGGTCACACGCGGCTAACACATGGCTACCTTCTACGCACTGAGCCAGCTCCTATATGTCAGACCTGCGATGTTCGTCTGTCTGTGGCACATGTGTTGCTTGATTGACCGAAATTTCATCGCGAACGGCAATCCATCGGCCTGGGTACGTCCTTACCTGCCATTTTATGCGACGACGCCAATTCCGTCGATATGGTGCTACGCTTTGTTGCCTCTTATTGGCCTCAGCAAAGACATCTGACCTGTTTCATGCGTGTGTGCAATTTTAGCCTTTTTAACTTTTTAGACTCTGACTATTACCATATGGGACCACTTTTTGTGTGTGTGTTTTTAGTTTTTTAACCTTTTAGCCTAGTTTGTATCACCCGGCCCTTTTCTCGTGTGTGCCTTTGTAAGGGTTTTTAGCACATTTTAACTTTTCTTCTGTAGATTTGTTTTTAATGTGTTTTTCTTTTTAACTTCGGGCCCAAATGATCTAGTTGTCGACGGGCCCTTAAACACTACACACTCACTCACTCGGTTAAATCGTCACAATGCCTCGATGCTTACCACATTTAGAAATTACTATACGTAGATTGTACGGAAACTCGGGTGAAAACCATTTACATAAGAATTTTTTTCTGTCCATGGTCTAGAAAATATATTACTTTGGATCCCAATTAGTGATTAACCATATTTGTTTGCTTTAACTTGACAATTTAATGTCCTGTGCATCATTGTGTAGTTTATTTTCTTAATATATTTGGACGTGAAAAGAAAAGAAAATGTGTATTGCAGGTTTCGAACCTACGGCCGCTTAAAGAGAATCATATTAAAGTACGACTCATTACCATTGGGCCAATTTGACATGTTTAAAAGGTTAAAATACCTGCATTTTTATAGTGCTCCTCTTAGAACCGCCTCCAGCGATAAAGTGTTAGTTTAACTGGTGATGATTGATATTTATATCCGAGAACGGCACTCTAAAACAGAATATGAACGTGTTCGTTATAAATGACGCGATCATAAATTACGAGGGCCGTTCAGAAAGTAGCCTCCGGTTGATTGCAAGAAATTCACCAAGTTAAATAAAAATATTTTAATATATACATCCTACAACTACATCTTTGCACTATTTTTCTACATAGTTTCCATAACGATTGAGGCACTTATCGTATCTGTTCACAAGCTTTGAAATTCCTTCTGCATAAAAATCACCCGCTTGTGCCTGGAGCCAGCCTGTGACCGCATCTTTGAGCTCTTCGTCGTCATCAAACCGCTGGGACCCGAGCCATTTCTTCATATGCATGAAGAGGTGATAATCGCTTGGCGCCAGATCTGGGCTGTAAGGTGGATGGTTGACAACGTCCCACTTGAAGGACTCCAGAAGGGCTGTTGTTCTGCGAGCAGAGTGAGGACGGGCGTTATCGTGCAAAAAAACGATACCGGAAGTCAGCATACCACGGCGTTTGTTCTGTATAGCCCGTCGTAATTGTTTTAGTGTTTCACAGTACACGTCTTGATTAATGGTCGTCCCACGTTCCATGAATTCAACCAACAACACCCCTTTTGCATCCCAAAACACCGTTGCCATCAATTTTCGGGCAGAAAAATCTTGCCGGGCTTTTATTGGTTTGGTAGGCGAATTTGAATGTGCCCACATCTTTGATTGTTCTTTTGCCTCAGGGTTCACGTACTTAATCCAGGTTTCGTCCCCGGTCACGATTCTGTTTAACAATGGTTCACCTTCGGCCTCATAAGGTGACAGAAAGTCTAATGCAGAGGCCATTCTTTGAGTTTTGTGGTGGTCGGTAAGAATTTTGGGCACCCATCGTGCACAGAACTTACGGTAACCCAATCTTGCTGTCACTATCTCTCGTACAAGAGAGTCTTAGAAATCTGTGGAAAATCAGTAGACAACTCCGACATTGTGAAACGTCGGTTTTCACGAACTTTTGCATCAACTGTCTGAACGAGTTCGTCCGTGACCAATGATGGTCTACCACTCCTCTCTTCATCATGAACGTTTTCTCGTCCACTTTTAAATATAAACGTACCCATTCACGGACCACTCCTTCACTCATAACTCTTGGTCCATACACGGCACAAAGCTCACGATGAATAGCTGCTGCAGAATATCCTTTGGCTGTAAAAAACCTTATAACAGCACGCACTTCATATTTGGCGGGGTTTTCTATTGCAGTACACATTTCAAACGGCCACAAACACTAAACTAGCGCAGGTACGACTTTCACTCGACCACGGCTTGATGCCGACTGACCTGCTGAGTGCGTGAATGCACAGATGGCGTCGCTACTCCCCCCACTACCCGCACTGTGACCGATCGGAGGCTACTTTCTGAACGGCCCTCGTATAGGTGCCTGGTCCAAATCGGAAGACTTGATCATTAGGTTTCGGATTGCATGGATGTACATTATATTATATACCTGTGAATATCACAAAGAAGGATTTATTACGTTTCTTTGAGCACAATTTAAAACAGCTATTTGTGACAACCATGTACACATGAATAAGAATTAGAAGCAGCTAAAGATTCTTCATAAAAGTCTATTTCATCAATATTTGTAACAGTACGAACAGTTAAAGCACGAAGAGAGTTGGCTTTCTTCTCCCCTTTTGTGAATGTTACAGTAAATTTATTAACACGTCTGTTTATAACTTTTAAGTAGATTGTATTTCACATCAGCGCCCTCCCATTTTAATGCTTGTATCTTTAAGGTAATGTTATCACTGGTCGACTTTACCATTTCATTTAATAGCTTACATTCGTAAGGAGATCGAAAAAATCACGTTTGAACTTCACGTATTAAACCAAATATGAAAAGTTCTTTAAATACATTTTCACGGTTGTCAACAAATTAAAATGCACAAATCATACACTGGTTGACGTTTGATAAAGAAAAATGAAATAAAAATGAATATAAAGCTAACTTATCCTTACCTTTTATTGATTTTGGCTTTGAATTTTGCAGATGTGAAAAACATACTAGCTTGGTGATTACGTAGTCATATTTAAAATCTTTTATTTTAAATTTAGAAAGAAAATATTTTGGTAAATTACAACTTGGTGAAGATATGCAATGACAGTGTCCACAAGTGGACCTATCAAAACTTGGTAAGCGTCGTCTATTATATAATCCAATTTTTACCACATTGATATAAAAAGTTGAAAATATTTGAATAAAGAGAGCATTTCCAAAACAATGGAAATATTCTCCAGGACAAAATATTCAATGTTGACCAGGTTTGTTGCTAGGACCTGAATTTATTGTCATTGCAATTGGAAATATAAGTATCAGTCTTTTTGGTATTTGATCACGTGCAAATACTCCAATAAAATGTGGTGGAGTGAGGTATAAAATGTATTTGCTAGGCATAATTATGATACGTATATAGATTTATTTAGTCTATTTCTAACAGTTTTTGTTATTCTGAGCAAACAAGCATAGTTACCGGTTCAATTAAAGCGTTTTAAAGGCAACATTTATAGAAACATTGCCGTGCTGTAGACCTGAAGTGCACGGTTCGTTAGCTCTCATATCTGATGTTAAATCAAACGCTAATATAGTACACCCCTTAACATAGTTTTCTAAAGAAACAGAATGACCTTGATCATCGCAAAGAATACCTAAACCGTCTTTTAATGTTTGATAACACCGTAAATACCCATTGGCTTCAAAATCTGGAATCAATGATTGTATAACTGGCACAACAGATCTGGACATATGAAATCTGAATGAGAGCTAGGAAGCGCGTTGTGCTTACCAAATAAGCAGTTCATCAGTCGGCTGAATACATGCTGAAAGAGTGCCTGTCATAGTCAATGTCAAATATGTCACCACTTACACACTGTACTACACAGTGCTGCACTGATAAACTTGTATATTTTCATATGTTCATATCTACAAATACCTCTGTACAAATGGCCTAACATAACAAAACAGCCAATCGTCTGCCTCCAATTCTTCCACACCAGATAGTCCTTTGTCTTCGCTGACATTGTCATCGGCACTGCAATCGCTACTTTCTGCGCCGTTGTCCTGGATGAGAATTCTTTCTTTTTGATTTTCTGCAATTCCATCATTTTCGAAATAATGATATTCAATGTTCTCAACATCTCGACACACATTTCCTCATTCAGGCCTTCCAATTTCTGCAAATCGCTGGCGACACAACTGTTCCACCTCTTTTAATTTAAGTGATATTTCTGCATGCCACCCATTTTTTGACAGCCCAGATTAATTAGCTTGGATTTAGATCTGGGTGATAACGGTGGCAGTCTAAGTGTATTATGGCAATGTTTTGGTATCTGGTTAAGCATATAGGACTTTTGAAGTGATTTGGTGGCTGTAATTAAGTAATATAGCTTCGTTTTAGTCATGGTTTCATCAAATACTATACAGGATGTTCAGAAATCCATATTGCAATCTTCTAGGGCTAGAAGAGGGGACTGAGTAGACAATATTTTGAATAGGAACCCATGTCCGGAAACGTGCCGTTTCCTTGTTACAGCCATTACAATGTGCCAGTGTTTTGCAACTGGGATAGGCTGTACATGGCGTCAGAAGAGCACCTTGTCCAATGAGGTGTAATGTAAGGTACAGCATTAACTGGCGTTTGACACATTACACAAGAACGCCAACTTTACATTGATCACAATGACATTGTGTCAAAAGTGGAAAAACAAATGTGCTTCTGTCTTCTACATACACTACACTGGAAGTGTCCCATACTGTACAGTGTGAAACTGCTCACTACAACAGAGGCTCGATGTGACCAACACCAACGTCGTTGCACACACATTGTACCGACGAATCATGTTCCGGTACACTCGTTCAAGCACACCTGGTGTCCTGTTAATCTCTTGTGTGCCGACCATAACTCGTGCCAGCAGATCTTCCTTGCTGTCTACAGGAGTCTCGTATACCATACTATTTATGCAATCGTGGGGACCATGCAATAGGCCCACCCCGGCCTATCCATCTTTGCCCGAATCTTCTGTTAAAATGTCCCCTAACGTCACGTGAAAAGTGCGGTGGTGCGCCATCATGCTGGAACCACAGGTCCTGACGGACATTCAATGGCACATTCTCCAAGAACGGGCAATACGTTCTGTAGGAAGACCAAGTACGCAGCACCCGTTAATCCTGCTGGAAGAAGGTATGGCCCGATCACATGACTATCTAGAATATCTGCCCACACCTTGAAAATCTGTTTTGGAATACCGACATGCGTCACCAGCGGATTTCTGCCCACACATGGCTGTTTCGATAATTGAGGACACCCTCCCTCATGAATTTACATTCATCGGTGAATAGAACTCTTCGTGGAAATTGGTGCTCAGCAAAGCAGCGGTGCTGAAGTAACACGTACAAAATCGCCTGGCGAGGGGCCTGTACCCTTTGAGGGTGATAAGGATGTAGTTGTTGCTCGTGCAGAACCTCCCACAGTACGCTGTTAGAAACATCCACCTTCGCGCAATCGTTTGCGTACATGTTGACAGGTCCTGTTTAACGTAGTGCAGTACAACAGCCTCTTCGAATTCGGGGGTGCGGCGTCTCTTTGGAGCACCACAGTCCCTCCTCTCGGCGGTGAAGGTACGTCGTTCTCGGAGCCGACGCGCAATTCTGACAAAAAGGGTATGCGATGGAGTCCTGCGTTGTGGATACCGCACTTGATACAACCGACGAGCTTATCTTCCATTCCCTTCCGCTGCGCCATACACCAACGTGTGCAACGTGTACTCAACCATGTTGATTGGAGACGCACAGGTACGTGAATGGGGCTCCATACATGATACCACAGCAGGGTAAACGTCACGTGGCATCAGGTGATCCTCTGACGTCATGTACTGCCTATCCGGTTACATAACACCGGCCAATCCGATACATGGTAATGGCTGTAGCACGGAAACGATACGTTTCCGGACATGGGTTCCTATTCAAAACATTGCCTACTCATTCCCCTCTGCTAGCCCTAGAAGTTTGTAATATGAATTTCCGAACATCCTGTATTATGTATAAGCAGTCAAGCTCTCATGTCTTCTTTCAAGGTATTTTAGGTTGGTAGTTTCTCAATTTGAGTGTCATAAGAAGCAATGTCGATAATCAGAACGGACCGAGCATGCGTATTAGGTATCAACATGGTATTGACCCTCTTCATATAATTTTCTGTATTCATTTCTTGATGAAAATCCTCCGTTTTCTGTTGCGACTTGTAAATGAGAAGGGCATATGGAACGAAGCCGAACTTTCCATCAGCATGAACTATAATAAGTCGTCCTTAGGCAACAGGTGTCGGCAAAACTAATTCACTATCGTCAGTCCAACTTTTAGGTGTACTGTGTAGGTACGACTCATCTTCATACACTATTGTTCGACCCTCTGATTTGTACTTCCGTAGAAGAGTAAGGTGGCTTCCCGCTGTGATCGTATGTCATGCTTTTCTATTAGGATTCGCCAATTTGATTTAGTTTTCTTCCACCTGAACCCCAAATCCTTTATAATCTCATACCATTCAGCAATGTTTGTAGCCTGAATAATTGAATCCATTTTGCTATTGAAATTAAACGTCTCAATTCTTTCATTTTCAGGAGACTGTATTATATATTTGCATATCAATGTACCGTTTAATTTAATACCTGAGTTGTATTGAATCAAATTATTCCGAATTTCGTCACAAACCAAGAGTTTACATTCGTCTAGGAATATTGTGGGATCTATTATTTCAACAGTATTTTCAATTTGCTTTGTATAAATTCTGTTTTTGAAAGCTGAATCTATTGTTTTACATGCCAATTCCTGACGGTTTATCTGAGCACAACTCACCGAATTTTCAATCCCAGAGGTATCCTCAACACTTTTGTCGAACTCTCTTCTATTCCTTTTTGTGGGAAGGATGTTCTCTTCGGTAGATTCACACTCGAATCGTCTCTTGCCAGCTTTACTTTGAACGGTCTGGATGTGTTCACCTGGAAATATGATATATCAGTAAAATAATTGCTTTTAACACTTTTTGTCTCCAGTGAGCTGTGAATAAACACTTTTTCCTATAGACCCTTTTTTAATAATAATAATAATAATAATGAAAATAATAATATGCAAGCTAGTGATGTTATTACTATAATAATATTACTAATAATCATGATACTAACAAAATAATATTATTTTTTGTAGATAATAACTGTTATTTGAGAGAAATATTAGACATGTATGTATTAAAAATAGTGCTAGCAAAAATATTATTATTTTTATAGATAACTAATTTCAAATGCTATAAAAAGAAAAATGTTTGTTTTAAAAAAAAAAAAAAATTTTGGATATTAAAAAACGTATGTAACTGTCGCAGATGATTTTCTGTAAAAAGTATTATTATAAATAATAATAATATCAACAATACTACAGATAATTTATTGTAATACTGAAAAAATTGTGATTATAGCAATAATAACAATACTAAAATCTGTTTCTCTCAAACGATTTCTACAGTTAAGAAGTTAATTTTTTTCACCTGCTTTTTTATACTTATGGTAAAGTAAAATACTTTTTTTTAAATTAATAATACGGTCACTATCCACGAAAACAAAATCCGTTAAAAACAAGTTTTTTTTACCTGTAATTTTTGTGAGTTCAGTATCTGCTTTGTGAGACATCGCACCATCAGGATTTATTGTTTCTGGAAAAAAGAATTCAGTTAATTTAGCAGAATATTAAAATAAGTTTGCTTCCTGGAATCAAGTGTGTAATTAGTAAATTAATTTTTTCTTATAATGAGAATCAAGAATCATATGTTTTAGAATATTTGCTTTGTTATATCATTTTTTAAATATCTTTTTTGAAAATCACATTTTTTTTAAAAATCAACAATTATAATTCTTTTGCAAAAAGTATCATATGAAAAATATTGATATTGCTTTTCACATAGAAAGAATCAAATATAACTTACAAGTTAGAACAAAATAACCGATGCTGTATGATTATAAATTAAAATACTAATCCCCCACCCCCTCAGAGATATAATTTTAGCTGTACCTGTAAAAAAGTGATGTTATGTCTTTTGAATCCTCCACTCAATTTATCCTGTCCTTTGTATATCATCTGAAATCCTCCGGCGTTGATGGCGGCCTTCTGCTCGTCGGACATCCTGCTAAAACGGTCAGGGAGAAATACTTTATATTCTTCCATAGATAGGACCACCTTTGGTCCATATTTGGTTTTTATCGTCTTTAACGATTTTATGTTGTGGGCAATTTCTTGTTCCATATCAGCCAATGCTTTTGTAGGTAGGATTGTTGTTCCAGCAGCTATGTCATTTAACTCTGCTACGACTCGTGCCTCTGAAAACAGAATAATTCGTGGAACTTGTATAATTTTCTGATTAAATTATGCTGTTTTATTACTGAAAAAAAATTAATGGAATTGTATTAAGTTAAACTTATAACTTACCCGTCATTCTGCCTGTAGTACGTTTCTCCTGCTGTGACATGTAAGCTGCACGCTTTTTATAATATCGGTGACTGATGACCTAGTTTCATCTTCCTCCCACCGTCACGCACATCCCGCTCCCCCCCTCCCACACAATTCCTTGTCACATTATTCAGTACATTATAAGTTCACTGTTTTTGAAGACTAAAGATTTTAAATATTAACACTAACTTATGTAGCATCTTTTTTCATTCAAAAGTTTGTTGGTCGGAGACATACACATGCTGCGTACGTATATGTTTCGTGATTGGTTAAATTTAACGGCATTGTTCAACCTTTTTACCGTATGGCGGGGACAGAGTCTTCTCCTAGTCAGCTGTGTATGCAAGTTTATTTTCCAATTGCCCCCGTTAGCCGGAAGTCTTTAACTTTATGCGTTAGGATACTAAGGTCACGACTTTTTTCGTTTTAAATTAACTTCATGACTCTTACCATGCATTCCTCGCCGGAAGACTTTACCTTCATGGTCAAGATAATACGGTCACGACTTTCATTTAAATTACCCGCCGTGCTCTCACGTCTTGCTTGTAAGAAATAATGACTTACGCTTCCTCATATATTGTTATGATATTTTTTTTCTGCTTTGTCATGTTCACTGCTTAACAGACTTGTTTTAATTATTTTTCATTCTACCTATATTGTAATAACCTCTCGAGGTATCTCTGTTTAGTCATTACATACCTACTTAACAAATCGTGCTTAACATAATTTTTGTTATTCTTTATTCCACTTCATTCTTTGTAGATTATTATTGAACCGTCTCACGTTATTTTCTTTCTCTCTCTGTAATTGCGTTATACTCAACAGCGTACGGTATTTTAAGATTTTTTCAATCTTTTTATTTTTTGTATGCATATCCTATTTTCTTTAACAACAAATCGTGCTTAACATGTTTTTTGTTATTTTTTTATTCTACTTCATTCTTTGTAGAGTATTATAGAACCGTCTAACGTTATTTTCTCTCTATCTCTCTACCTCCCTCTCTGTAACTGTGTTATACTCAACAGCGTACAGTATTTTAACTTTTTTTTTTCAATTTTTTTTATTTTATGCATCTCCTATTTTCTCCCCTGCCTACATGCTTCTTCTTTTTGATCCATTCCCACTTCTGAATTTAAATCACGCCCGCGTCCCGACCCGTCACGTGACGTCATAGTACACTCTGCAATATACCGTCGACTTACAAATTTGAGGGCTTAGAAACATATTTGCATGAGCCAAAGGCCTCATATTCCTCCTACTCTTGTATAAGCTGCAATTCCTCCACCTTTGACCTCAAGGAAGTCAAGGATTCGATGAAGGGCACGATGGTTATGTGAGGGTGATTGGATTTGTGGAGGATGAAGGTGAAGCAGTTTTTTGTTTCTTGGTGGTGTGTTCTGTATTATCTCTGGTTCCGGAGATGATGGTGGGCTCGGAGATAGTTCGTGCTGTCTTGTTTTGGGGTGTCGTGATCATCAGTAAATAGTTTGCGTTTAACTCGGTCCACGGATAGTTTGGTGGGTTCGGATGTTTTAACTGTTCCCTCTCTTCTTTGTTTCCTAATGGGGCTGTTTGTATATGGCCCCTGTCCGGCGTTTGCATGCTTTCTGGTGTCATGTTTTGTGTTTTTTCTTGGTACCACGTGCACGGTTTTGCTTGTAGCAGGTTTATGTCTGTGATCGTCAACGAGTCAGTCGGTTTGATGTGTTTGTTGAATAAGGTATTGCAGATTGTACATTTTGTATAATTGGAGTGATTGTGTCAATTTGTTTAGAGGTTCCTGAGCGTGGTATTTGGTGGTGTTGTCTTTGAATATTTTGATTATGCTCGTTTGTATTTTTTGGTGTAATTTGTGTTAGGTTTTCTATTAGGATTATGTATCGACGAGCTGGTAGACGGATGGTTCGGTTGGATGCTGTTGTGATGGTTTGAAATAGGTCCGGGTTTAGGGTTTGGTTGGTCCAAGAAGTATTCATTGCTACTTACAGTTAGTTGGTGGTTGGTCTGATTCTGCAATGTTCCCAGAAGGGCTTGATGCTGAAACGAAGTCGTCTTCGTAGTACTCCCAGTTTTGAAAGTTAGGAATTGTTGCTCCGAGGTCTTGTACTATGGAGTTACGTAGTTTTCGGTTTAATTCCTCGCAGTCCTCGATGCACTGGAGGTTGGTCCCAGCAGTGTATGCAGGAGCAGGTGTCGATGTGCTCACAATCAGGATGCATAGTGTGGCTTTGGAATGGAGGTTGTATCTTTTATAGGTTTGTCCAAGGTCGGCCAGTGTTGTTGCGTGACTTCCACTTAGTCATAGTGAAAGGAGGTGTCCTTGAGTGCAATGTCTATCATCCGAAATAACTATATATTCATCTTCCTACTATGTCATCCACTCCCATCACCCTTCCCCCCGTCACACCGCTGTTACGCAGGGTTGTACTACAACCGCACGTGTGTGAGGGGTGTGATGGTAAGGTCCCCTATTGATTTGGACCCTCATACGTGGGTTCATTGTCGTATGGCACAATATGTATATGTTAGTGGAATTATGATGCGGCGTGCTATCGGATGGTAGACAATTACCAACAGGTGTTACCTTTGGATGGTGTTGTCTGGAAGCTGTAGTGTGTTGATGCAACATTTCTAATGCACCAGAGCCATTGCAGGGTGGTAGTTGCTTGCAATTTTTTTTGTTAATAGTGGTTTCCCCAGTTAGCCTGTTCCACTTAGGTTTTTATGGGCACGTTGTGTGCTCTATGAAATGCTTGTTGCCTACTGCTGATGATTTAGCTATGGGGTGATTGACAATGCGTGTTTCGTATGAAACATACGCAGTGATGGAAGGGTTTAAGTGCATGGTGTAGGCTATTTTGAATTCCATTTTGAAGCGGTATACGAATTTTATGTCGCCGTTAGGCGTTGCAATATGAGGACAATCGAGAAACAGCAATGGTAACGATACGTTATTTGGCGTAAATCTTCAGGGCACCATTTTGTTTGTAGATTCTTTTTCGTAATATGCATTGTTGAGTTGAGGGCTGCAATGTGTGATGGCTGGTATTAATGTTGCTTGGTGAGAGTAATTTTCCGCGTACTCCATACCTGACCTTCTGGAAGAGATGTAAATGGAACCTCCAACACTTTGGTTTGACCAGGTGCAATCTTGTCTATTTTGAAGTAAAATTCTGTATTGTCTAGATCTTTAAAGTATGATTTGTGGTATGGAAATTTATATTCGTCGGGATAGACTAAGGTTAAGGAATCTTCGGTGTTTTGATTCCAGTATAGTAGAAGATTTTGGGGTTTTTCAATCAGTGGTTTCTGTGGTGGTACCGGAATTGGTGAGGATACGTTTTCTCGTAGTTGCACAGCTGGTGATGGAAAACGAAATGTTGTGATAGGCTGTACCATAGGATAATGCTGCAAGGGAGTTAAAGGTGTGGCGGATCCAATTCAGTTGTTGGAAGGTTTTCTCTTTGTCCTATTTTCCCCAGGAGTTTAACATTAATTAAATCGCATCTACTGGGTTAAAAGCTATTTCATGTGGATCTAATTTAACCCATTAACTGCCTGATTTTTAAAATAACATTTTATGTTGCTTTGCGTTAGAAAATGTGTTTTACTTTGTATAACTAATTAAAATTTATTGCAGATAGGATTGTTTTAAAAAAAAAGTCCGATTGCAAGGTAAAACTTTGATTTCAGACATATTTTAGGTTATCTTTATGCACTTGGAATGGTAGTTAGTGATTGAAATTGTTATAAGGGCATCAAACAGAATTTATTGCTTCAAAATATGATCAATATAGTACACACTTTACAAAATACAACATTGTGCGTGCTTTCTGTACATTGAAGGTTATATTGTCATTGGAGAAGAGCGTGCTACCATCTATATTTAATTTACTCAGGTGTTCCACAAACAAGAAAAAGCATAGGGAAGCTCCATAAAGGTGGCACTAGAAAATGCATTACATTAAGGCGTATCAGTAACAACCTCACAAACAGAAAGAGAATACTTGGGCAATAATAAAAAAATTAATGATGTAAGAGTAAACCAAAGCAAAAATAAGTGGAGGCATTGGAATCAACTTTAACAATCTTGCAATAAACAAACACCTGGTTTGAGAAAAAATTACGTTACATCAGTGTAAAGAAATAATTCTGACAAAACGATGACAAAACCTTGAAAATAGTCATTTGAGTACAATACGAATAAAAAAAATCAGGAAATTCAAAAATATTGTGAATACCATGGATTAGACCGGAAGGATGCAAAGGAGACAAGGACGTATAAAACTCATTAGTATTAGAATTTAGGCAACTTAAAAAGAAAACGAGAAAAACAGTCGCCAAACGTTATGAACATCCGAAATTTCAGAAAACCAGAATCTATAAAAGTTAGACAAAGTCAAAATACATAGGAAGTTCAAATCCTGTATTAAAAGTTCAAACAATTGCATCCTGACAACTATAGACTGCATTCACAAAATAGAAAAAAGTAATAAAATAAAAAAACGTAGAGGCTGAAAGACATTACACACTGTCATCGGGAGTATAAACAAAGTGCATAAATAAAGCACCAAGATGTACATTGGTGTGATAAAGCTTTAAGAAGGGCAGTTTACAAAAATTAAATCATAATAATGAACAAAAAGCAGTATGCTTCCAATTACATGATATGTTAGACAAATCGAAAAACTATCCAACGATTATTTAATAGGAGGGGAAACAAAATTTTTTTAATCATTCACTACTGCAAATTGTAGTACCATAAAGTGGTGCCTACACACACTGCGTATGCGTAGGAAACGATCAAAAGTAGATCCAAACGGGTGTTCCTTGAGGAACTAAATGAGTTAATGTATCATGTGTTACTAATTCATCCAAACAGTATAAATCTTAATCGTTATTCATATCAAGAATTTTGTGTCGTTACTTTGAACAAAAGTAATTGAATATACACATGAAAGTTCCGACGGATTCTAAGTATATCCAAAGACATTCATTTAAAAGAAATTTTATCATCTCAGTTGCAAGAAGATCGCGTCACCAAACGGTGACTACCTACGCGCTGGCTGTGGTCAGCCACATCCGCAAAAAACATGACGGAATGCAATGACGTATAATGAACAGAAACAATTACAAGAAACAAAGAAATGAAAATAACATATACAAAAAAATAAAGTAATTACCTTTGAATTAAAAAAAAACATCGAAAATCAAAGGCGTTGTATCAATACAGGAGTGGAGAGGAAAATCCAGGTTTGCAACACCGTTGTCAAAGCTCTTGCCGAATTTGGCCAGTAATGTCACACCAAAAAATTTAAAATGCGTCATGAAATCAGAACGTAAAACAATATAAGAATCTAAGCGTAGGAACATGCCACCAAAGTTCGAGTATCCCGTAAAGAAAGAAAAGTAGATAGAACACAAGGTAATAAATATTTAAGCAGACGTTGTCAGAAGCTTAAGTTATATATCATATTGATGCAATCTATAAAAGCGTGGGATACATAAACTAACATTGTTGAATATAACAAGACTAACTAAAATATTAAAGACATACGTAAGGATGAACGCAGATAAAGATATAATTTGAGGGACAGTACTGATATCCATGCGACTCTTGCAAACTAGAATTATATATATATATATATATATATATATATATATATATATATATATATATATATAAATATATATATATATATATATAAATCACATGACAATATTGCATCCCAATTTTTCTGATTTGAATCGGCAAAATGGCTGAGCATATTTAGTAGTGTTTGATTGAAGCGTTCTGCTAAGCCATTACAAGTTGAATGATAAGCACTGGTAAAGGAAGACGACACAAAGTTTTTTCAACACTTCCTGAGTTACTTCAACAAGAAAAACAACCCCTGTCCGATAGCAAAGTAGCAGGTGCACCATGGCGACAAATGATAGTGTGCAAAATAAATTTAGCATCATGTGGAATTGTTGCTGAAGGAAGTGACGTTGATTCAACCCAACGAGATGCATATTCTGTAGCAACACTATATATAGCCAGAGGTGGACCGTAGAAGAGCACCAAGAAGATCAATGACCAAACGGTCTCCCACAGAGGTAATTGGAATAAGTTGTAAAAGACCAGGTTTCTGATTCTTAGGTGCTTTTCTGATTTCACAACTGGGACATGTGCGTACAAAATGTTCAATATCTTTTCATTGCAATCCATAGTATCGAGAGTGAATTTTGTTGAAAGTTTTAGAAAATACTAAATGTCCTGAAAGACGATCATGACCTGACAAAATTTCATGTTTAAGAGCTTCAGGAACTACCAACAAATGAAGGGGTCCAGTAGAGCACGCATTTTTCCGCTAAGCACACCTGACTTTAAAATATAAGTTGAAGCTTGTCTCTGAATAGTAAGGGTCCGAATTGCTCCCTTACGGCACACCAGATGAAAGGAAGGACCTTGGAAAATGCAGGTTTAATAAAGAAGGTGCTGCGATTTCGCAAATAGTTCTGTAGGAGGCGGAAATAAGTGCCCGAGAGATGCATTTGAGTTTGAATAACAATCCATCGTGCCACACTTTATCAAAGGCGTTCTGCATATATAAAAACAGTCCTAGGCATACAAATTGACGGTCTTATGAATTAAGAATAGTGTCAACGAAAGTAGTAGAGCTGAATCCGAGCAACGTGGAAGCAGTACTCTAGGAGCGGAAGGGCATGGTGAGCCAGACAAGTTTTTATAAACACCGCAGAACCAGCCATTCTAGTAGTTATGGTGATCAGCATGCTACAAAGCATATCCAGGAAGATGGAAAGGTATGTGAGGAGTCAATTTGGTTTCAGGGCGAGCAGGAGGCCTACGCCATAAACCGAAAGGAAGTGTAATAATTCATAAAATGTATTAGTGATACTCTTGACAATTGCAGGTGCAGATTCGAATGGAAGAAGAGATTTAATTAGCCATGAGCATGAAACAACAAAGTAAATGCTGCGGGATGGTAAGTAAAGGCTGTAGAAGAGCGAAGACAATCCAGTCGAGCTAGTCCAACGGAGAACGGTCATTTTCACACTGGCGGGTTGCGGCTGCAAAGGGATGCGTAGCACCGGGAGGGGAGCCCCGAGAATCTAGAGATGACAGCAGAGGTCGAGCATCAAATGCAGGAGGTCGAAGAACGGCAGCTCCAGTGGAAATATGCAAGGTAGACATTGGTGGAAAATTATGAAGTGGGAGAACGGCTGCAGGAGCACCAGAAACGGTACGTCGGGGAGAAGAGCGAAACTGGTGTGTGGGGAATGGCTTAGGACCGTCGATGAACAGAGCAGCCTTTATAGTTCGCCGCATGTTGACCTTGATAATTCACATGCATTGGGGGCGGTGAGGAGCGTTAGAGTACTGCGCAACGGATTGATGGTCATCACATTTGACACAACGTGGCTGTTTGTGACAATAATTACGACTATGTCCAGATTCATGACGATTCAGGCACTGAAAATCACCCCGTTTGAGTTTCGGGGGCTCCACTCTCACCATTCGTGTAATACAAACGATCGAGATTATAGATGTCATCGTTAAACTGTTTGGGATTTAGACCAAAGAGAAAAAGGGGGTTACTTTTTGGTGACGGGATAAACTGTAGTCATCTGTGCGGGTGAATATCCAAGAAAGGTCAATTCTTGCATCACCAGAGATTTGTCTGGTGAGATGAAGTCTACGAATAACCCAACAGGAGGTTGCGTACATGACGCAATCGATAGTGTGAAATTCGTCCTTCTGTACCTGAAAATAATGTATGGCTGCACGATAACAGTCCAGTCCAGTCTCGAAGCTTCTAAGCGCCCACATTGGACGTTTGTAAGTGTTTTAAGTACAGTATTCACGCTGAAAATATTAGAAACAATTCGGCGGTGAGGAAGCAGGAGTAGGCGTACTTACGCCATGATCACTGTCGTCAAGTTCCATGTCAGCCAAGGGCGCAAAACTGTTAGCCGTAGCGAAAGGAGAATCAGGTACGGCTGAATCCAGTTTCTTCGTCATCCTAGTTGGGTGGTGCAAAACCAGCGGAAGGCAGGACGTATTCGACCAGAGCAATGCATAGTAGCCAAAACGGGCTGGTGTTGCTGATGTAATGAAGTAGAGGTTTTTCCCTGGGAGATCCTAGATGCGGTATGAAAAGCTGGGAATGGTGCCGGTTGAAAGGATAGCGGGTCCTCCTATTGGTAGCATGTGTGCATCACGAAATAAATACTCTCCCGTATCAAGGGGGTCAGCCATGGCGTAGAGATGTTACAATGAGCCAATGAATGGAAAGAAAGCACGAATACTCAAGGAAAGTACAGATAACAGAGACTTGCTAAGTACCCGCGTTCAACAAATACCACGCGAAACTGCACGCGGAAAGAAAAACAAATCGTACCAGTTAGGGCAGAAGGCAGATACCTCAACACGATGGGACCTACCCGGCGGTCACTTGTCAAAATAACGTAGGAAAAAATCCACTGGCGTATCACAGTTCCCCAGGGGTTCTAAAACTATTCCTGAATGTACACTAAAATGGGTTATGATTGGGTTTACTTTCTTCCACTCGGCAGCAGAGACAGACAGGTTGACACTTTCCTCCTGAGGTTCGGCACTATTTTGTGAAGTACTAACACATGCCTGGAGAGATAAAATATCGAACATTTCCCTACTCATTCTCCACTTCCTCATTTGAATTTCCTGCAGGATCTGCCACATTTTGTGAAGAACGAGTACACATCTGAAGCGTGTTTGCAATATTATTTCGCGAAGTACTAAACATCTGATCTTCACTGTCATCACCCCATTCAAATGCTGTGTCAATATCATCTGGGAAATTTTCTCTCAGCAAGAATATCGTCTGTAAGACCTCTTCTGCAATAGGTAGCCATAGCCCGAATCAAAACAAACTTTTTCTAAATTCTCTAGTGTTTTACAAGTTATACATTTTCTTTTCTTTTTTTTTTTTAATATAAATTAGGATTTTCTGGCCTACGCAAGGGTATATTTTTATTTATAACTGGTCCTTAAGGCAGAAAATACTAAACATTGAAGAAAAGCAAACTAGAATCAATCTAACCTTAACATGTGAAGTTACTGTCATAGACCTGACGGGACAACAATATTTTAAGTAACAGTTGCATATTTTAAGGATACTATGTTGATATTTTATAAAAATTAACATTAACATTATGAGCCATGTACTCCGCTGCGCAGTATTTAGTCAACATAATGTAACAAGATGCTGGAATGCAAGAGAGCGAATGGGTTCACTGCCAAATGCTCAACATATTATATACCAACCAACCAATATTTTTAAGAATGAAGGCAACATTTATATTATCACTTACCTCAGTTCACATACCTTAGGTTTCTTTTTGGAACTGTGTAGTATCTGCGGGACTACAATATTTTAAGTAATAGTTAAATATTTTAAGGATACTATGTGGATATTTTATCATTAAAATAATGAAAGCCGAGATTCGAAGTCTTGCCCTTCGAGTGCGAGACCCACTGATTTCGGTGGAGGAGAACGACCTCGTCAAGCTAGACGACTTGATACTGGAAGGGGGTGGTTGGAACGTGTCGAATTTTTTTACCAGAGACTCATCACAAGCGATTCGGCATCATGTACATTCTGCAAAACGTGTTCCCGCAAGGGCAGAAGTATTGCAACATCTCTTTGAATGCAAACTACACCAAGGTAAAAAAGAACGGGATAAGATGCAGATCGAAAGACTGCCAGCAGATCGAACCCAGGAACTCTAGGTTTCTCTTGGAGGCTTTCGAAAAGGCCACCGACCGACCGCACGGTTATCTGGTGCTCGACTGCACGCAATATAGCCTAACCGATACAGGTATCGAACCAGCGTGCTGGCGGAAGAAACACTCGTATCTCGTAACCAACGCAGACTGCTGAAATTCCCATTTTTATGCGGTTTAAGCGTACCGTGGTGTGTGGCGCACTGTGAATTTATTTCACAAGGACCCCTCTCAGAGGTCACGGGTTCGATCCCCGTCAACTCCACTGAAACCGTTGGTTTTTTCACGGGTTTCTGCGATCGCCACTGGGGTCGTTTATGTTAAATAACGCTTCATTTGGACGCGCTGGTCATTCATTTGGACGCGCTGGTCATTTTCGTGCAAACATGGCCAGAGGTAGGTTAACCATCGCCAAACTAAGTAGCCCTGGCATATCGAGGCAGCACGGCAGTGGACAAGGCAAAGACTCAGCGCAAAATTGTTAAAAAATGCCGATGGGGATCTCATAAAGGCCATTTACGAACGCGTGCAACGGTCACGTGCAACTCCCGAAAAAGTTCTTGGATCACCTAAAGAGGCATAAAGCGTCGTGGAGGCAGTTGTGTCAAACGATTTCGCCAAAGAAAAAAAAAAATCAAAAAAAGGGGGCTTTCTGCCCGCAATTCTGCTTCCCGTATTACCTACGCTAAGTAGCGCACTCGTTTCCAAACTCGCAGGATGAAGTACTCAAGACAGGTTGTCGTTGCACCACAGCCAAAAACTGTAGACAAGCTTCACGTCAATGACAACTATTTCGAGACTTGCCAAAGAAATCGAAAACGTGGCGTGCAAAACTCTCGGCCGACGAAAAGTGGCGTCTCGTAAAGCATAAATTGGTTCAATATCTCGATCTCATGACGCAAGTCAGACGACCCTACCTTAACGATGACGATTACGAAGACCTACCGGTGAAAAAGGAGGTGGAACCATAAAGATCAATCCCCTCTCGCCTTCCAAAAACAAGAGGGTTGAACCCTCTGTCGCCCTTAAAGAGAAAACCGAATACGCCTCCCGCGAGATACCTTTTGTGCAAGCAGCTCTGGTAACCCATGTACAAGTGAATGACGAAGGAATGAAAAGCGTTAAGGCGATACTATGCAAAACTGGAACACTATGCTGGTTTGTGCACGGTGAAGGCCCTTCGCAAGGTCACGGGTGCGTCGAAGCCGAATATCGAGTTCTTCAAACCCAGGACAGTTACACCCTGCACAAACCGGCGAGAAAGCGGTTTTCCAGCAGATATTAGCACGTGACCAATATGGACGATCTTTGGGAAGCCGATCTGAACGTCATGAACAGCGTGAGAGAGCATAACCAACCGTACGTGTACATTCTAACCGTCATCGACGTCTTTTCAAAATACGATTGGGCCGTCGCGCTAAAATCTAAGCAAGGGTCTGATGTGCGAGCCGTTCGCTCCATATTTTCTCAGCGCGTTCCTAGGGTTCTGCAGACGGACAGGGGAACGGAGTTACGAACAAAGCTTCTGGCGACTTTCTAAAGAAACACAACGTGAAGCATTACACGACCAAAAATAATAGAAGGTGCCGTGCAGCGCTTTAACTGCACCTAGAAAAGCAAGATGTGGAAATATTTCACGCTCAAAAACAGTTAGAGATACGTGGAGGTGCTTCCGGCCCTAGTCGAATTGTACTACAGCTCGCATCTCAGATCCATAAAAATGGCACCGAAAGACGTGGACGAATCTAACATTTTACAGGTGTACCGCAATCTCTATATCAATACACGCCTCCGTCGCGCGAGAAAGCACAGATATTCCGTAAGCGATCACGCGCGCATTTCCAAAGAGAAAATGGCTTTCGACGAGGGGGTACGAACAGAATTGGACCAATAGCCGAGATAGCCCGGTTGGTGCGCGATCGACCCGTGGTATATAAGTTTAGCCGGAGAAGCCATAGACGGCATGTTTTACACCGAAGAGCTACAGAAGGTCGCGCTTCCCAAGACTCAAATTGAACGCATCTTACAAAACAAAAGTCCGCGAGCGCAACAAGCAGATATTGGTAAAGTAGAAGCGTTGTCCAGTCAAGTTTAACTCGTGGGTCCTGGCTTCGTCGATCGATTCGGCATGGTTGAGACAAAACCTTTTTCCCTCACCCTCGTCAGCAATGGGAATGGGAAGTCGCTCTGCAAAAGGTCAGGTATCCGGTAAAATTATATAATCGCTTTCCAGACGATGCCCACCTGGTGGGCACCAAGTACATCATGACGTGTTTCCCACTCACTCAAAATTTAGCTTAGAAATGCCGCGGGGCATCGTGCACAATCCCAAAGACCTCGTGAACCTCGTCAAGTCGATTAAAGTGGAATACCTGCACATCGAAAACGTTTTCCTCTTCAACGGGCGCAAAAAAATTGGCGAGCTTTAATGCAGCCGTTGCGTACCCCGAGCAATTACCAGACAAAAAAATATAATAAAACAAAATGAAAATCTGTATAAAAACCCTGGTACCTAATTTCTAAACCCAGGGCTAATATGCCAAATTTTTAAAAATGTATTAATTTCCATATAACATACATTTATTAACAGATTAGTTATAAATATACATTAAAATATATACAGCATAAAATAAGAGCAATAAAACTAATAAATTATAATAAACTACATAACAAAACCAATAAAAATAAAATCATAAAGTTTTTCAACAATTAAATTATTACACTTTCATAATCTAATCTAAATAAATAATCAATTAAATACAAAAATAGATTAAAACAAACAAAACTAAACAAATCACATAATACATAAAACACCACAAACAAACATTTTAATGCACATGCATAATTTTAATATCAAAATTAATTTCAACTTCACTTAAACCTAATTCTTCTATTACATTACAACATCCCTACACTACCACGACCTAAAAAGTAACAAATTTAATTTTTTTCCCAAATTTTATTTAAAAAATTGAATATCTTTTATCTATTTATACTCTAAATTATTATTAATTGTTTGTTATCAGTTATTACATTTATTAATACTATAATTGTATTATCAGTTTTATTTAACTATTATCTAATTTTTTACATTTTTATATTTAAGAAAAATATTTATATTTTATTTTTAATATTTTATTATAATGTTGATATCATTAATACTATTTTTAAATCAGATATACACATTTATTATTATAACTACCCATTTTACTGGTATCCAGTAATAAATAACTGACATGCAGTTAATTTTTTATATCCATATTCCATTAACTACACTAAAAGCCGCCGGCACCCAGCGGCAACTACAAATTCCAAGTAAGGATTTCTATGTTCTTTAACAAAAATTTACCACCTATAGTATATATAATTGCATATGAGAATATTTAATAAAATTCATTAACCATGTTTTTTAAGCATTTAATTTTAACTCAACATTTATGATTATTTTTGTTAATAATCACAGTAAGCTCGGTAGCTTACTAAAAACATTAAAACACCTTTATCACCAAATCACTTTCACTATCGCTCAGTATCTTATATCATTAAAAAATTACCCGACAGTCCATTCGGCGGCTTTGTAGAAAATGTGCGCACGGCTAAGCCGTACTCGATCAGCGGATTCAGACTTTGAACGATGCACCTAAGCCGAAATCTAAACTCACAGTTTCGGGTCAGCAAAAACCCACCCAGGGTGCGCCTCAACCTTTAAAACCTTCGAAACCAAAACCCGACGGTGCGGCATCTTCAGTTCAGCAGGGCGAGGGTTCGCAGTCACACAAAGGCGAATCAACGAGGAGGAGAGGCAGGGTGCAACTTCGAACCCAGAAAAACCAGAGCACCCACCGGGACTGCTACATTGCATCCACAGCTTACTCATAACACCCGCTATGGCGAAAATCCTGGGGTTCGAACCTTACACCAACATAGTCCTTGAGAAAGGACCTAAACAGACTGTAGATCCGTATATGAGGTTTCCTAACGAAATGTTCACCTATTGCAATCTAGTGGCCTCGTAAGTGGTGGGCGAACCTTCGTGCAGGTCATAGAGGGCGTGGCCGGGGAATACGAAAGAAGCAACACTTACATGAGCAATGAAAAGACGTTCGTTCCACAAAACTGGGTATCCTTGATTCAGCAAGACTTCAAGACGGTCAACATAAGTTTAAGGAACGGTTATGCCGATCTCTTGCCATTCGCCGACGGATTTTCCTCTACTATAGTTCTCAGCTTTCGTCCCAAACCGTCTTAATGGACGTGCACGCCGTGACTCAGTACTACCTCAATCAGGCGGGTGGCGCAATCGACGATCGTGATGTTATTCTTTACAGTGGCAAAAAATGAAATGGCGTGTTATTTATGGACGATCTTTAACTGCTTTGGTTCTCAGCGTCCCATTCTATATTGGGCGTGAAAGATCACTTAATTTTGCTCAGAGGCCTCTCTTATCAGACTTGAGGTTCTTTTACGTGCCGTAAATCTACGACACGGGACCCACGGCTTTACTTCCCTTCCGAAGGAAGCCATGCTAAGGATTTTTACGCCCGAAAAAATCCATCGTCCTCCGTCGGGTTTGAACCCGCGACCTTGGGTATATGACGTTAGCATGGTAACCATTACACCACGGAGGGCGACTTTACAGTGGCAAGCGCTACCAAAGAGTAAGTGGACTGTTGAAGGACTCTTTCGAACGGTGCTGTTGCTTTTAAAGAGGGGGGTAAAGCGGTCGGAAAGGAGGTGCTAAAAGTGAGTGCTCAGGTGCTCTCCGATGTAGTCAGCGCGGGAACACGGCCAAAGGAAGCCTTTAAACACAGGCTCAAGGAGGTAGGGTTCAATTTAAAGCGAAAGGCCAACGAAAAGCTCGATGCCATACTTTGTTCGGGCGCGAGACGACTCCAGAGAATATAATGCGTCAAACCCAAAAAGAGCAAACAATCGAAGCTTAAACGCGGTAGGCGCAAGGTACAAGACGTTTTCTCGTAATGGCATTCGCAGCCGTACACATGAGTTCCGAACTGGACATCTTCAAAGAGATTCCCGTTCAGATGAACATAGAGGAGTCGCGGCTCTTATACCTGAACCCTGAAAACACGTTAGTGAAAAATGCCCCCATCATCTTTCATTATTCCAGAAATGCAGACGATTACCTAACTTGACTTACGTCGTAATAGAACGCATGGACCACGTTGTCGATGACAACGTTCAGGTGATAAATGACGGCGTTAACGCCACTTTGGTCAACAATGCCTGAAATGCCCAGTTTCAACAGGTAGAGATTTCCTTCAATAACGTCATGGTCTCATGTTGCTGGATGGTTAGCCCTACGGAACCTACCTCGAAACTCTTAATTACTCCGAAGATGCCATGAGCGGAATCCTCTCTCTGGAGAAAGTACACGTCCGGCATCATGAACATTTTTATCGCCAATGCAGATTTTCAGTGACGTCACGGGTTTACCAACTGTGGGAACGTCGTTTAACTCATCGGTCCTCTGTCCAGTGTTCTGTTTAGACAGGAAAAGCTCCTTTTAAATGTCAACAAGACCGTCAAGCTCACTCACACCTCCCCAGTTTTATCTGTTTTCTGATTTTGACGCGTTTAAAGCTTACGTCGACGTCGTGTCGACCACCCTGCGCTTATAATCTGTCCGCCCCTCGCCAACCATCAGAGCAACGCCAAATACCATATCAAGGATGTGAGCTTTCACGCCCTCAGCATCCCAAAAGAGTCGAGAGTAATGACGTTTAGCGACGTCTTCATCGGGCAAATTCCCATAAGAGTGGTCATTGCCATGGTCACCGACAAGGCTTATTCGGGTCATTTTAACGCACATTCTTTCAATTCTTCCGTCTCGGCCTCTTCAATCTGACTTTGCAAGGGGACACTATTTGCAATGCCTTCAACAAACCTTGCTGGACGGACTAGGTATTCATTTCAAAGACGAGGGTCACTCCATCTCTAGGGAAAGCTACCTCCATATACCACCATCGCTTTCGATCTCACTGTAGACAGACATGAGCGCCAACGAGACTTACCTGGGTCAGCGCCACGGCACCGTGTCTACAAGCATCGCTTTTGCCGATAAATTGATAACCTGTTATTCTTCTGGTGCTGGCGGAAATACACCGCACCGTCGATATTGACGCCAACAGATCCATTTTGGTATCATGAACACCTTTCAAATCCAACGGTTTCTATCCACATGCCCCTCTACCTTACCCCACTTTTTAGGCGTCTACCCCTGCGATACATTACCTACACTTCACGGCATTCAAACGCATCCGTTTGCACTAGTGATCAACACCAATCCCAGCACCAAACTGGGTTTGTATCTTTGTGGACATAAACTCGCAAGGCGAGTTTAGGCATTGGACCTCGTTCGCCCCATTTTCTTCGATTCTTAAACCCAGTCAATGGGGCGCGTTGGTCAACCAACGCCGGAAGACCTCAAGGTTTCGACAGCACTTCTTGCGGTCACTACCTCAGCCACCGCTGCACCAGCCTGCCTAAGCATAATTTCTTTTCCAAATTCCAGGTTAGCAATTTCACCCATAACGATCAGCATCTTTCGCAAAACCTACAAAATGCTCTGACGCTCAGCAAACTTGTCTACCGTTCAAAGTGAGTAAGTACAATTTTGTACCTTACATCACAACTAACATTCTCTGTCTTCCATGTCGTTTCAGAACATGCTCCTGCTCATGTAAACCACCGTCACGGAACCGCTCAACTCTTTCACAGGGAGCCATGCAAAACGCGGAGGCAGCCACGCCATGCCATCCAGGTCAGTGTGCACCTATATTCGCTCGCTTCTCTATTCAATTTGTTTATCTGCTTCCATCACTTGTTTTTTTTTTGTATCCCTGTTTCAGTGCAGCCACAAAACCCACAGTTTAAAGGAAGCTTCGGATCCCCGATGACGATCCTGCAGATCAGCCCTCAGTTCTCCACCACAGCACATCAAACTCAACACGGTGGTGGGCCCTCTGTCGGACATGTACTTCCTCATCCCACAACATACCAAATTCGCGAGTGTCGGATCTTCACCCCCGTCACCTCCCCCTAGGGACCTACTGCGGTAGGTAAGGTTTGGCGAACCCGGGGGTTGCCGAGCCACTCGCCACCAACTGAGCCACGTTTTGTGTTCGTGTCCACGTGTATCTGCGCATTTGTTTGTGTCTGTTCTTATGGGGGCGAGTTTACTCGCCTCATCTTCCTCTTCTAGGCTTATTCCCTTCATATTTAGTTTTAAGGCTTTAGATTTATTAACTCCTGCCTGACCAAGAGGGATCTTCTATCTCCGTGTTTCCTGTCCCACGTTTCCAGCGCGGCTTCCAACGTAGGTGCTCTTCGGAGGTATCAGGCGTGAAGGTTGTGGACCCTTCCTACTGCCCCTATGTGTAAGCCTTAGGTGCGGAGCCCGTCCATACCGTTATGTACACCCACGTAGCTTCCTTGGGAGCCCGGTCCGTTCTAATCTCCCGACGAACTCTTCCTTGGGTTAGAAGCACGGACCGGTCGTTTTAACGCTAACTGAAACGCGGTGTAATCAACCACAAGTCCCCTGAATCTATGTCTGCGTCATTAAGCAGCATGGCCTAAAGTGGGGAGCCACAGGTGGTTATACCTATGGTAGGGCTTAAAGCTGGGTTGTACATGGTGAAGGGCTTACCCATATGGACCAGCAGTAGTAGCTGGAGGGTAGTTCCTTCTGACGTACTCTTTGAGAGCGGTCTGGAAGGTGTCTTCCAGGCGGCACAGACCGGAAAGGGTTTTGGCCGAGGCAGCCGGTTCTGGAAAGGGGTCCTTTCATAATGCCTTCTCCGCGCAAATCCACTTCGTTTGACCTCTATTTAGTTGTGACCTTGGCCTGCGAAGAGAAAACTGTGCGAGATATCAAACTGTTTTATATGCAACGCGAGATTAACACGGTATGCGGTAAAGTGACCAATGCCACCAGAACGCGAGAGGGTCTGCTTTTAATTGAAACAAAAACGATAGACCAGTCAAAAAAACTTTTGAGGGCTAGCTTGTTGGGTTCCTACCCCATTACCATGGCTCCCCACAAGTTTTTGAACACCTGTAGAGGCGTAGTGACTACTTATTGTTTGGACGGTCATTCTGAGGCAGATATTGTCACAATTTATCTGACCAAGGTGTGTGCCAAGCGTACCGCCTGCTCGACAAACCTGATGGGCATCAGTGGCATTACGTATGGTCTTTCTAACTTTTAAGGGCACCACAATACCCTAGACCTTGTATTGTGGATATGAACGCGTCTCTGTGCAGCCGTATGTGCCGAACCCAATGCGCTATTTTCGGTGTCAACGGTTCGGTCATACGCAAACTGGGTGCACGTTTGATGCCACCTGTGAACAGTACGGCCAGCCTGCTCATGATGGGGTCTGTTCACGAGACCCTTGCTGCGTTCACTGCCGTGAACTAGCGGAATGGCTCCTGCGGCAATGTCCATGATTATTGGAGGAAATGGCCGTTTAGGAATTAGGAGACGAGGAACATCTAACTTTTCCGGAGGCCCGGCGCCGCTATCAGCAGCTTCAGCTTGCGACCACCTTAGCCTGCACCTCTGCTGTTCGCCGTAATCCTGGTGCCTCTGTTGCCCTTCAAACTGCACCGTTTGCTGAACCGTGCACTCAAACGGAACTGTCGCTCACCTTTGCCTGAACGACCTGCACCGCGGGCTTGAAAGCTTGAACTTAAGCTGACCGTTCTTCAAAAACCGTACGCCCGCCGTCACCAAGTCCACCGCCTCTCATGAGCGTTCTCGTAAGAATCACAAGGCGGCGGATAAACCAAAGTCCCGTTTACGCTCTACGGACCGTAGAGCTTCTACCAGATCCCGACCATCTGAGAGGAGTCCGACGGGCATACAGGCCGTCCTTTTTTGGGCCAGAGGACTGTGAAACTCAACCGGCCACCTTAGCAGTGTCTGTCGTTTAACTGTCCGTCAGCTTCTATGGAGAGTTTCCTTTGTTCTACCTCGACTATCCCACGTTTCTACCGTCTTTGCTTGCGCATGGTTCTGCTAACATGGAACATTCGCGGTGTTCGCTTTCATGGAGCTGAACTGCAGTGTTTACTGCGGTCTTATGACCTCTTGATCGTTTGTTCCCTGGAGGCAAACCTTCGAGCTCATGATCCTTTTGTAGTCCACCGTTAAGATCCGGCTCGCTTGGATCTTACCGCGGAGGAGGGCTCTCCTGCTCATGAGGGTGTCATGATACGCGCGATGTCAGCCTCTCTCGCTTACCACTGCCTTGCAAGCTGTTGCTGTACATGTTCTTCCGGGTTTCACCTTTTCAGTCTGTAACGTTTACGTTCCTCCTTCAGCTGCCCTCAATACACTCTTGTTTTGTTCGGTGATTTCAATGCCCATCATCCACTTTGGGGTTCCACAAGGGCATATGGGCGAGGGACGGTTCTTGTTGACCTTTTTGAAAAATTAAGGCTTGCTGTTTTGGACACTGGTGAACCCACTTTTATATCTGATTCTTCTGGCACGCTCTCATTTGGAACTTTGTTTGTTCAGCATAGCGTGCTCACCGATTACAATGAATCTGACACCCATTCCAGCGACCATTGCCTGTGTGTTCCGAGTTTGCTCACACGCCGTGTTAGTTCCTCGCGAGCAGCAACTTGGCAGTTGGATAAACCGAACTGGGGCCCTTTTTACACATAAAGCCGTCTTTACATCCCGTGAGTTCGACACAATCGATCAGATGGAGAACATTTTATATCTCCGGTTCTCTTAGCCGCCGTCTTGCCTATTCGGTCGTCTTCCTATCCCAGACGGTAGCCAGTTCTTTTTTGGAATGCCGAGTTCCGCGAGGCTATTCGTGCGCTCAGGACCATCACCCTACGCTGGATCGTCTGAGCGCTTTCAAACAAGCCCGCGCATGGGCCCGTCGCATTATTCAGGATAGCAAACGGGCTTCTAGGACTTCGTTTGTTGCCACCTTTATCGGTCAACGCCTTCGGTTGTCTAGGAAAGGCTACGTGTTGCCGATAAGTAGGCAAACTCTTCCATACAGTGACTTCACGTGGGATCTGCTACCGTCTTCGATCCGGTAGCTGTTGCTGACGTCCTTGGTAGTACGTTCGCGTCTGCCTCTAGCTCCGAAAATTATGATCCAGTTTTTCGTACTAAGCTGGAATATGAGGCTCTCTCCTTTAACAATGAGTGCTATAACTCGATTTTTAGTATCCATGATTTAGCTTGAAAACACCCTATCATTTTCTAGGCTCACTGGTCCCGGGCCAGATGGTATTCATAACACCATGCTCTAGCGTCTCTCTCCTGCCGGCAAACTCTTTCTTTTATTTCTGTACAACCGCATTTGGTGCGATGGAGTGTTTCCTGCAGTCTGGCGCGAGGCCACCAACGTCCCAATCTTGTGGTAAGGATCGCCATCTACCTTCCAGCTGTCGTCCTATCTCCCTCACCAGTTGCCTGTGCAAAGTGATGGAGCGTATGATTAATGGGCGATTGCGATGGGTCGAATCCCAAAATCTGTTTTCCAGCGCACAATGTGGGTTCCGTCGTTACCGTTCTACAGTCGACCACCTGGTCGCGCTATCCACACTTCATGGATGTCTTTATGCCGAAGAGTGAGACTCGCGATATTTTTTGATCTGGAAAAGGCGTATAATAAATATCTGCTGGAGATACGGTCTACTGCGTACCCTTCATAATTGGGGCATTCGTGGTTGTCGGCCCGTTTTTATTCGGGAAGGATAGAGTTTGTAGGGTACGGGTAGGCTCGATTTTATCCGCTGTTTTTACTCAGGAGAACGGAGTACCACAGGGTTCGGTGCTGAGTGTCACATTGTTTGCTATTGCTATCAATCCTATTGTAGAGTGTGTTTCACCTGGGGTTTCGTCTTCCTTATTTGTGGACGATTTCGCTATATATTGTAGTTCTCGTCGGCCTTGTCTTCTCGAACGACACCTCCAACTGTCATGACCGTCTGTACCTTTGGAATATCAATAATAGTTTTAAAATCTCCGTCGTGAAAACCGTCTGCGTTAATTTCTGGCGACGGAAGGCGTATCCTTCGCCTTCTGTACATCTTGGTGCGGATGTTCTTCCTTTCGCCGAGACGAAATTTTTAGGATTGATTTTTGACTGGAAACTCAGCTGGTCTTCTCATATTTCCTACTTAAAGGCAAAATGTGGCGTTCTCGTAATGTTTTACGTGTTTTGAGTGACATCTTGGGGGGCTGATTGGACTACTCTGCTTTGGCTGTATCGGGCTCTCATTCGGTCAAAACTCGACTTCGGTTGTATTGTGTATTCTTCGGCCCGCCCGTCAATTTTAGCTCGTCTCAATGCTACACATGAACGTGGTATCCGCATTTTCCACGAGCCCAGTTCTTAGCCTCTTTGCGGAAGTTGCCGAATCTTCGCTGCCTTATCGACGTGATGTACTTTGCAGTTATGCATGTAGCCTTCTTAATTTACCCGGACATCCGTCTTTTACCTGTTCTTTTTTTAACGTATCTTTGGATCGCCGATATTTAAATGACTCCCTGGCCTTACTCCCGTCTGGTGTTCGCTTTCGGAGGCTCTTTCGGCTAACGGTCGTCACTTTACTGCCACTCTGTTTCCCCCGTGGCTCCACCCTGATATACTTGTTGAACAAGGACTGCTGTCCACGCCGAAGTCAACCATTTTCCATTTGGGTCTTCCGCCTTTTTAGCCCTCAAAGAGCAGTTTCTTGGTTGTAATTTTATCTAAACTAATGTTTCGAAGGACGCTACGGGAGTAGGATGTGCTTTTATTCATGGCCGACAGAATTTTAGTGCTCGATTTTTACAGCGGAGCTTTTTGGTCTTGACCAGGCTCTTTTATATATTCAGCGACAGGCTTTTGGGGAGTGGGTTATCTGCTAAGTTTCCTTGAGTGTTTGCAAAGCCTGAGATCGCTGTACAGCCCCCATCCCCTTGTACGTGTGCAGGATTGTCTCCAATCGCTTGCCGAATCCGGGTTTAGCGTAATTTTTATATGGGTTTCTGGACACGTCATAGGCGAGAATGAGGCTGCTGACGGCGCTGCGAAGGCCGCCATTTCGGCCACCATGTGTTCTAACGCACTGGTGCCTTCTGGGGATTTACGCGCTTTTTTCCAGCGTCTTATCCTTTTGCGTTGAAGTTCTGCCTGGGCCGATCTGCAGGTGAATAAACTTCGGGTGGTGAAGCCCCTCCCTGTCGCCTGGAATACCTCTCGCGCGTGCCGTCGCGATGAGGTCCTTTTAACTAACTCCGTATCGGGCATTGTCGTTTTAGTCTGATTTATTGTATTCGGACCCTGCACCACTTTGTGTTCATTGTCGTGAGCCCTTGACTGTGAGACATGTTTTAATCGAGTGTCAGTTTTTAGCTCCATCACGTTTGTCCGTCGGTATACCAGCTGATATTTCACAGGTATTAGCGGATGGATTCGTTTCTGTGGAACGAGTTTTAAATTTTATGCGTCAGGTCGGTATGAGCCACCGTGTATACTTTTTGCGTGTTGCCAGTATCTTTTATTTGTTTAACAACCTGATGGCATCGTTTATCGGTGGCTCTCTACTATTACACATGATAAAGCTTTGCGTTCCACAGCTGCTGACACTTTTAGCCAGATGTGTGTTGTAGTTTACTTTTTAGTGTTGAACCTTGGTGCCTCGTTTTTTAATTCCCTTTTAAGTCCTTGTTCGGGCGCTAATAACCCTAGTCGTTGAGCGCCCTAAAGCCCTACTGCTACTACTACTACGACGACGACGACCGTCACCAACAAAAACCGCAAAATGCGGGCAACGCAACGCGATGGTCCTGGGTTCCGGAGAGTGGCAGAAACTCCCATCATCCCCAATCGCATGCATCGCCCCGATGGTCGACTTCAACACTGTCAGCTCTCAAAAAGCGTCACCATCGTGATTAAGAACATGTTCGGAAACCTAAAACTCGCGTTCTAAGACCAGCAAGGTGTCTCCGTCACGCACACCTTTCAAGAGTGACACATGTTCGATAGCCTGCAACGCATCATCGACACGTACTAGAAGAAGAAAGAAGAGGTCATGACATACTACAGGTACATGCTTCACAACCACACCTCCAGCGTTCCTTTGCATAATCTAAATTTCCCACAATTATCCAAGTACATCCAATTCGCTAATTATAGAAGATTCCTTCAGGTGCATCATTTCCCCAACCAATTTCGGGTTGCGAATATCACAAAATAGTCCCTAGTGCGCAACCATTTCTACCCGTGTGCCACTCCCAGTCATTCCTCGCCCTTCCATCAATGATTTTCTCCAGTATGGGATACAGGAATTAACCTGTCGGTGTACTGCGAACGCACCAAGGTATTAAAAAACTACGAAGTGGAAGGACACCCGCAAAAATGCACCTTATGCACTTCGCTTCATGGGCAGCACCTACGACGGTAAATCCATCAAAGTTCACAGCTACGAAAACAAGATTCATGAGTTCCAACGACATCCATTTCAAAGCAGACTTTTGGCGTTCCAGGGATGAAGGTCTCGACAGTGAAGAAAATGAGCACCAGATCAATGGTCTGTATTTGTTCCCGCAAGAGGACTATACATCGTTTTTTACGAACAACAATGCATCACCGCTGCTAAAATGCAGCAAATGTTTAACGAAGACCGTCAGTGCTACGGAAGATGCTTAAATGCACATTTGGGCCTTGATGTATTCTATATCGTGTCCGATCATATACACGGTGATTGGATGTCCAGCGTCGATATAACCGAGCAACAGGAAAGTTACGGCATCAAATATTGGTGGTAAAACAGATGGGACAGTGAGTTTCCCACGGATGTTGAGCTTCCTGTATGTATAATAATTCGCTACACCATTAGCGTTTACGCCGGATGAGGTAAACCCTTATCTTCCTGCGATAACTCACAGCGCAATTAGCACTTTCGGCGGATGTGATAAACCCCTTATCTCCCTGTTTCCCCACCAGTGTTTTCTGCGGATATCCTGTTTCTTGTGATAACTCGCACCAATTGGCACTTCCGACAGATGTGGTCGCCAGCTAGGTATATCTGCACGCCCGTCTTTCACTTCACTCTGCTAAGACGTGCGGGAATGCGAGAACCGACGTTGAAGGACGTCCATCGCTCTTTTGCTTCGACCAAACTTGTAGCTACAATCTGTCATCGTCTCACCTACCTGTGCACGCTGTCATTTCGGGTTCTACGAAGACCTCGCACAACAAGCAAATCAAGAATACCTTCGCAACAACAGCGCAAGAAACAAAGCATGCCTTTCGATTGCTACGTGCTGTTAATGTTTATATAGAAAATGGATGTCGAATCCAGTTGCTACTGCCCAGGGAACGACTAGTGCTGCTACAAAGGGCAACATCATCCTTAGTCGTTACCCACCGTACGATGTGTGGAATGAACTTCCTATAGATCAACAGCAAGTTTCGTACCTTTCCGCAGGTGAAAACAACATTATAACCTCCCCATCCAATCCACTCCATTTGTGAAACACTGCCATTTGTGCTCCAAGATTGATCATGTCCCAGGACGTGCTTAGCCAACTAGAAGAGATATCACACAGCTCCGACACACAGCTTAGCCTCGCTTCAAGAAAATGTCACCTACCCATCGACCCAAACACGGAACAAAACTGGTCGCCAAACTCGAAGACACCGAAGTATTTCTACCCACCAGATTCAGAAAAGCCACTCCTGAACTCAACTCCACTTCTTTCTCCATCATATACCAAAGAGAAGAAACACTTCGCAGAGGATTCAAAAGATTCGTCAAGTTCTTTCCCTATATCCCAAAATGTCCGAATTTACCTATCCCGTCGACATAGGCAACAACCTCAACCTTAAACTCCAATTCAACGCACAATCTCATATCTGCGTCCTCTTAATCTCCACCTCTTATTTCAACGGTAACATGATCACGTGTTACTCGATATTCAAAATGTGACGCCATCCATGTCAAATGTGTCCCTACCAAAAACCACCATAAAAGTCAACAAGACGCACTCTGCTCCATATACCTCAACAGCAGTAAAACTTCTGTTCTGTTCCACAGTCACTTCCACTGGGTGCTTCTCTGACAGACATATCAACAACTTGACATCCCCATCTGCATACCTACCTTAACCGAATTCGTCAACGAAAGCTTTTTTCACCTGCGCCACCACACCCATCAACGAAAGCAACAGCAGCAGCGATGGCTGGGTCTCAAGAATGCACCACGCATTTTAAAAGCATCCTAGCGCGCGAAAATAATGTGCCTTAAAACAATCACAAACTTTGTGCAAAAAGAGTGGTCTGTTCATCTTATAGTGTTACTCTCATTCATGTATTCCTTAAAGTATGTAGTGTATCTTATAGTGTTAATCTCATTTATGTATTTTCATTAAATTCTGTGTTAATCTCATGTGTTGTACTTTAAAGTATGTAGTGCATCATATAGTGTTAATCTCATTCATGTATTACAAAATAAATAAAGAAGTATCGGATTATGTCTTTGGGATTACGCTAATCCCACTCTAACGGCGATTTTCAAATTTACCGCCCTCTCTCTTAATCCACCTTAATCCGGTGGATTAACAGCGACACTAGCGCCTCCAGTGGCAGGATTAACGTGAATCCAATGGGATAATCCGGGACTATAAGTGCTATCGTAATATGCAATCTCCGACTACATCAACCTTGCAACTCATGCCATGATTACTAACCCAGCGTTCAAAACTAATTACTCATGCTATTGGCCACTAATTATCAATCCTGTGTGAACAAAGCTAAATCTTAGAATCTCAGTAAGATGTGTAAACGTATGTGGTTAACACTCCAAGCAAACTTTTCAAGGAAAACATCAACATACCAGGAAAAAGAAATCATAACTAATGCACTATTGAAACAGCGTTAACATTTCCATCCAATATGAAGTTGCAAAGAAAATCATAATACAAACATCAACTGTTGCTATGAACCTCAAAATCCTGAATATGATCAAATCTACTCACAAATTAACTGATCCCACACTTAATTAGTAAGTAAACTTCGGCAAAACCACTAACCAAAAGTCTTGACAGGTGCAGCAGAGCATCAATACTAAACCTTAACACACCGATTTAGCGGATACTCTGGCAACACCTCTAAATCAAAACAGACACTAAAATTATCGCACACAAACAGAATGGGCCCACTTCGACAACACCAATAACTCAAATCATCATTTACACACAGAAATATAATCATATACCTTGAGGGATACACAAGGCAACATGATCTGCATCAATGGTATGAAAAATCAACAGAGCATCATTATGGCAAACAACTCATTTAAAGACAATAGTACATCATACATAATTCCTGGCAAGAAAAGTCATTAATTACCAAATCCAAAGCTGAAAAGAAAAAAATCATTAATATGCATTACAATCTCATTGAAACAAAATAGGAATATCATTGTGATTACTCAAACCACAGAATTGATACGACCTGACCTGAACCGGTGGCGACCTCATGATGTAAATATGAAAGATGCCACGTCAACCATCAAAATGGCCGCCTTTCGGCGAACTCATGATGTAAATATGAGTGCTACTACAACCAGCAACATGGTCGCTCCTCTCACATGTGAAGCAAGTGTCACATAAACCATACCCCTTCACAGTATTTAGTAGTTTAAACGATAGGCTGATGTAGAGGTCCAAGTAGTATCTGAAACTTACTAAAGTGTGCAGATAACTGGCTCAAAACAATTAACCACTTATACATATTTTAGTATAGTCGTTGGTTGGCACTAATTAAAAATTCAAGTTGCACATAAAATTAACGCAAAACTTGTTACACTATTCGCTCAGGGTGATGTTCTCACATACTGGCTGCTCTCTTCAGACTTAAAACATGGATTCATCTGAGAAAATTACCTGAAACAATAGAAACTTATTAATGTAAACAATTTGATAAATACACCCAAAATTGAACCTTAAGCAAGAACAGCAATGAGAGTAACAAAATTTAGATTGATTGTTTAATTTACATAACCTATGATTTTATATATTATTCCATATATTATTTTATGCTACCTACAATTTTTGTATTACATTTCTCCAAAATTATGGTGGTTGCACATCCTTGGCCCATTTCAGGAGTCAGTTTAGCCTTTTTGCGAGGCTTGTGTCGTCTTCGGATAATCGAAGCTGGTTGTTTTGTGTCGTACTGCTTTAGCTGGTTACTGAGGTCACAACTTCTGTTTTTCTTTGCCAGCTGAAGAAGTTTTCTTTGATTTCGTGGTGACTGTTTTCTCTTCTCTTTGTAGAGTCAGACTTCAAAGCTTGAGTAATGCGACTAACGGATTTTTGTGAAATACATTTTTTTTTTCACGTGAATATAGTTTCTTTCAAAATACTCTTACAGCTACTTTCCTTGGAGATAGGTCAGCAGTTCTACGCATATCCTCAATCTTAATATGAATATTAAGATATACGCATTAAAATGGCTAAAGAGGATTTAATAATGCTTATTAAGGGTCATAGGTAACTCGTAAAACACATTCGCCAAATGAAAGCCATTTAACCAAATACTTGGATAAGCAGACATGAATAAAATGGCTGCGCTTTATACAGTTGCGATCACATCACTAAGTAAATAAAGATATCCCCAACTCTAATTGATAGAGAAACTTTATTGAATATGGTACACATAGAAATAAGAACTAGAGCAAACTGAAATAGATTTCGTCAGCAAATAGTTATTACTTTGGCTGTTAAACTGAGGGAACGTGAAAATGCACGAGTGAGTAATAATTTGCACACGTCTGTAGTATAATTGTTTAACATTATGTTGTATAATATATTAAAGATAAACATGTTATTGAGTTATGTTGGTAAAATATGTTAATTATGGTTCAGTACGTGTATTATAAATTCTGCACAATGCTCTTCCTTTTTGTTCTTTTGAAATGCCCGAATCATTGTGCTGTAAGAGTTTACGAATGGTTTGTTTGTCTTTTGCTTTTAACTCTCGAGTTTCTATAAAATAACTTAAATGATAAAAGTTATGAATGTTCTGATCTAATTTTGGTAAAAATGTTTCCACTAACGTATGTTGATCATCGGCATCTTATTCTGGAATGTTGAGGTTTCCTCGTCGAGTTATAAACTGGTCTGTATGCATGTTTGGCTTCCATGTTGTATCACTGTTGCTCGAATTTCCTCTATCAGTGGATTTAATCTAGAAATTATAAAATACACATTAAACACATCTGTTTGTGTTGTTTCGTCAGGTTCAAAGTGTTTACTCACTTTGATTTCAACTATTTTGATAGTTTCACATTGTGACAGTAGTTGATAAAATTGTAAATGTGTTCAGATTTGATACGATTCACAAGTTATAACAAAAAAATCCTAATTAATTGAAATCCTTCATTATTTCCTAAATAGATAGGATTGGAGGTTAATGACATTGTCACAAGAAATAAACATTATTAAAGAAATACCTTATTATTTATAGGGCTTCTGGTTCTTTTTTTGTTTTCTGCGCATGTACTTAAAGAAATACACGCGCATTTAAGTTTGTGAAATTGTAAAATAGAGCACCTGCAACATACAAATATCATTTTTAAAGAATCGGTCTCCATGATTGTAATATCGATTTTTATTGATTATACTGGTCAAGAACATTTAATGAAATCTTATGCAATTTTACCTCACAAAGTCGAAAATGACAGTAAAAAAAATGTTTCTTAATTCTTGTTTAGAAGATACATGCATTACAAGTTTCAATATTGCTCATGCAAGAAAATATAAATAGCATTCAATTACATGCCTTATAAGTGAGATCTTTTGGCTTGTCTGCTATATTTTAACTCAGGAGCACCTCTTATTGCAAACCAGCAACAGTCAGCAAGCATAGATGTACTCCATTTTCCCTGATAACGACGTACAAGAGTAGCAACATCCTGATGAAAATGTGCGCCATGCTCATCACTCACAGCGCCAAGATTTTCGTGAAAGAAGTCTAGGTGTGAAGGAAGGAAGTAAGTGTATCTTTAGACACATGTTGCACCACATTCTGTTATAAGCCATCAACATATCGGCCAATAATTTTTATAATTAGGCGCTCTTTCGTTACAAAGGAAGTTAAGCTCAACTCAGGAAACTGCTTTCCATGCAACCTCCTCCTTGCCAGTTAGAAGTCCTTGAAAATGTCCATTGTCCATTGACTTTTTTATTTGGGGACCTGTGAATACTCCCGCTTTGATTTTGGACTCGCTTAAACGTGGGCATTTATGAAAAAGGTACCTAGAGGCTTCTCACTTTCGATTCATACCTTTTACAAAGTTTTTCATTAGTCCCAGTTTAATGTGCAATGCAGGTAATATTTTTCTCTCGTCAACCAGTGGTCTGCAAACGTTTTTGGTACCTGGTTCTGAATTTCTGAGCCGACATTTCTTTGGTGCATAGTGTTTAACCTTTGCGCATTGTGTTTAACAATCTCGCTCACATAAAAAGCAGCAGTATTTCGTATAATCCTGCTGCAGACCTAATATGATTGCCACCAGTTTCAAATCTGCACATATGCACCACTGTACTTATCAAAATGTATACAGTTGAATGGTAGTATCAAAATATCATGTGTCTTTTTTATGAACAGCATGACCAATAGGAATGCGGTAATTTGTCATTGTGGAGTAAAATAACCTTAAGGCTGAGTTTAGAGGAGCCCATAAAATGGCGCCACTCCTCTGAATTATGTTGCAGGCTCAAGGCGACCATCAGTCCATTCACGTCATTACAAAAGAAATTTTTTGCTAGAAAAAAATGTAGTGAATGCTGACGAACTCGAATGCTGTGCTGCCGCTTCCAGCGCTTCGATGGAATCGATGCGCGGTCGCGGGTCCACGTTTTGGTTTAGGTCTGGGACGGCTGCGTCCCAATCGATCTCATTTATCCAGTCTGGTGTTACCAGAGCTGATGCCGTCTCGGTTGTATCCACCACGACAGGGTCATGGTCGGAGTCCAACTCGTTGACCGCCGAGAGGTCTAGATGAAATGGTATATTCTTGGTGATTATGTCAAGAACATCCGGTCTGCCGCGAGCCGGATGACACGTAGGTCCTCTCGGTCCGTGCGCGACGAGGGCGGGGTTGCCGCTGATGAGGCGGTAGAGCCCGCGGCCTCGGGGGTTGTTGGTGCGGCTATGCCAGAGGGCATGTTTCGCGTTGAGATCTCCTGCGATGCATGCCACTGGGTGAATATTGAGTAGGGTGGTGTAGTCCGCTTCATGGAAGCGGTGGTTTGGTGGGTCATATGCAGCTATCAGCAGCGCGTCTAGCCCGTCAACGGCAAGCCGGATTGCACAGGCCTCCACGTGATGTAGTGCTGGGAGTTGGACAGGAGTATGGGTTATGTGGTTCTTAATGAAGATAGCTGTACCGCCACCCTGTCGGCCGACCTGATCGGACCGATGGGTGACGTAACTAGGCAGCGAGAAGTCAGTAACAGCATCCAGATGGGTTTCGCAAACCATCAGGATGTCAATTCCGTACGATTGTACAAACTCAAGGACGCCTGGGTGTTGTCCCCGGATGCCGTTCGCGTTCCAGTATGCGAGTCGCAATGGTCTCCGAATGAATCTAGAGGCCATTACTTAGCGGAACCCGGGTACAACTGCGCCAAGGTTTGGAGGAACATGGTCTGTTTCTGGAGGGGGGAGAGTCTGGGGTCACTGTACCGCAACTTGAAGTTTCGCATTATAGGTAGGACCTTACTTAGGAGGTCACCGCACCACAGGGCTAGGTCCTGAAGTTCATCTAGGTCCTCCTGTGGGATGGCCGCTGTAAAGACCGAGGAAGCCGCTGTGGTGGTAGGTGCAGCGGGAGCCTCCGCTGCTGGAGTCGGCACTGTGGCGGCAGCTGCTGGAGCTTCCGCGACTGGTAGCTGCTGGGGGCGTGGCCTCGGGTGTCACAGAGGTGGGAGCCTCTGATTGGCCCGACTGGCCGGGCGCCCGGCGGTTCTTCTTTCCTCTCTTCTTTGACTTCTTTTTTGAAGAAGTCCGGCGTGGGCCCTCTACCGAGGGCGTCGGGGCGGCTTCCTCCGTTGACGTAGACGGACCAGGTTGGGGGGTTGGGGGTCTCCGTCGAGGACAGAGCTGGCACAATCTCTGCAGTGACTGCGGGGGTGGGAGTTGCTGCTGCCTCTGCGGCTCGCAGCGTTCCCTCAGCGCGGTTTAGTGCCGAGGAGGAGGACACCCCAGGGCGCACATTAGCTGGCTCCTGGGGGCCTTCGCGGCGGCTCTCATCGAGGCGCTTCCGCACCCTACAGCCTTTATATGAGCCCACGTGCGCCTCCCCACAGTTCACACAGTGGCGAGCTTCATAGGGCTTTGTGCAGTCCTTCAGTAGATGGGCTTCACCACACCGCAGGCATGCGAGCTTGCGCTCGCACACACTGCTAGAGTGATTGAAGCCCATGCACCTATGGTACTGCACAGGTCCCTCTTTGCCGTGGTATCTTTCGATACGCACGACGGCGAAGATAAGCCGACGGACAGCGTCTATCGGCTGGACTGTCTGGGCGCGTTCCCTTGGTACCACGACCAGGAATAAGGGCATAGGCACTCGCTGAGTGCCGTCGTATGTTGCCACCGTCTTACTGAGACGTGCCACGGAGGTAGGGGTGATGTTATGCTCGTCCTGAAGGGCCGCCTTGACATCCTCAGGGGTGCAGTCGGAGTCAAGGCCCCGTATTATCCTACGCTCCACGTAGGGCCGCTGCAGCGAGTAGCTGTAGAACGGGATTTATTCGTCCCGTATTACAGCCTTCGCTGCCTCGAAATCCCTTTCCGAGGAGGTATGGAGGTGGATTTTCTTTAGCTTCCGCCGGGCCTCGAAGGGGCCCCTAAGCTTCGTTGCCAGCTTTCTCATTACCACAACGTGGTTGCGGAAAGCGTCGGCAACTATAGGCGGGATTTTGCGCTCCCCTTGGGTTGGGGGTTGGTTAATTCCCTGTGGTGGTGTGGTTAGGTTGGGGGAGGAACGACCGCATCTGGTGGACAGTTATCCACGGCCCGTCAGGTTCGACGTCGGTGTCGGAGTCGGGCATAGGCATGATGTAAGGACTGCTGGGGTCCTGACTGGTGGGTACACTCAACCGCTACGAGGCGGTGAGGCGAAGATGGCTTACGCCTGTTGCTGCCGCCAGTAGACGTCCTGCTTCGCTTGCGCGAAGGTTCGGCCGTCTCTGGTGAGGGAGTGGGTTGACTGGTGCTTGGCTGTTGCCCGTCGTTACTGGCCAGGGTAGGTGCGGTTGCCCTACGGCTGTCCGCAGAGGACCGGACCTCCTTAGAAGAGGCGCCAATGGCCTTCACCCTTGGCTGTGGCCTTACGGACCCGCTGTTTCCGTTGTCAGTCGGTCTTGTCAGGTCAATGAAAAGAAAGATGACAGTAGGAGAGGAGTAAGAAAGTAGGGGTGTTCCTTCCCTTTACGAAATGACAGCAAGCTGTCTGTGGGGCCGCTCGCACACTGGCGGCGGAACAACAAGCTAATAGAGGGTCAGAGCCCACTGCGTTGCCGCTGTATATAAGCCGAACACCCGCAGGCGTCGGAGATGCAAGCTAGTAGAGGGGCGAATGCCCACTGCGTTGCCGCTGGGGGGAATGCTACCGTGGCTCCTGCCTGCCGCTGCTGCTGCTGCTGCCAGATCCGCCGGTAGGTGGTGCCGTAGCTGCTGCCCAGAATAGTTGTCAGCCCTCTCGAGTCTCGGGAAGGAGTCTGCGCGTGTGGGTGAGAGGCCCGGAGCGTGATGAAACACCGTTTCACGCAGTCGCAAACTAAACATCGAACTTGGTTGTTAGAGGAATGACAAGCTGAGGGTTGGGCCCTACCTGCTAGTCATAAATCAACCTCACACTTCCGTTATAGGCTGTTTCAAAAATATGTACTCGAAATAATTTCTACTAGTAAATCGAAGCCTAACGCAACAGCTTGAACTGTGCATTGTAGAAATGAGAACAATTATAGAAAAATGGTCATTTTAGTGTTTAGCGACACAAAATTAGTAAGTTATGACTAATTTTATCTCGAATGCATTTTGGCTTTTGACTAGTGTTGTCTTTTTATACTATTTTTAAAAAACATTTTAAAACAAAATTAAGATTTTATGATACCTTTAGATGAAGATGCTATTTTTTGAAAAGTGTAGTCTTCCTCGGTATCAACTAATATTATTTCTTATTTAATTGTTTTTTCTTTTTCGTAAGATAAGTCTTCAAATCGATTACACAGAAACATGTCTCTGACTTTAACTTTTAATGTCTTCTTCCGTATTTTTTATTGACTATTCTAGCCTGTTCAGTTATGTAAATCTGGTTCCTCACCAGCTCGTCAGCTTTTCCACATTCGTTCACTTCTTCCAATGCGCTCGTGTTAGTGAAGTGACGAGTGATCGTGTTACAGCTCGTTTTATGTGCCAAAGTCACGTTTTTCATGCTTTTCATTACATGTGACTAATTGTTTGTGCAGAAAGAAACCTTTCGTAATCGTTGCTGTGTGTGGCGTAAATCCTGTATTCTGTTATGCGCGAGTAATACATATTATTTACACCTTTGCTGATTCTGTTGCAACATACGTATTTTGTATAAATACAGTAGGCTATTGTAAGGGTTATTGTTTCTTTAGATTCTTTCATTTATGATAAAATATATCGTTTACAACAAGATAAAGTTTAGTCAAATTTGACCATTCTTCAACCAAAGATAAGGATTTGCCCATCTTGATATTGTTTTAAAATCACATTTTGCGTGCCGAATATATATTCAGTCAGATGACTCGCCATATTCAGCCGTTGAATGCAATTAAAAGCAACACTTTAATAGGGAAAGTAAGTTGGATTAGAAATGTTATTTCATTGTACGATAATTAACATTCAATCTGAAAGTGCATTTTATTGGCTTTGATCAACAAAAACTTTATGCAGCTAAATGTTTTCTAAATCATTGAGGTAAATACTTTCAAAACCATTGTTACCTTGAATGATATTTGAAAAACAATTATTTTTCAAAACACATAGATACATATTACATGTTATACATTTTTATTCGTCCTTGACTTGGATTTGCATCTACGGTAACGGCATTTAGAGGCAAATTTGTTATTTGCAGTATTCAGGCAGATAACCTACTTGATCAAACCTCACTCACCTCTTGCATATGTTGACTAATGGTCTATGGCCTTTCTAGGTTTCTTACTTTTAGGGGGCCTATCTTTATCAGAGATATCACTCTCAGGACCTCTCCTTTTGTTAGGCCCTAGTGACAACACGCCTGATTTATAGAAGCTAGCCAGATATGACCTGTACATCAGAGTGAATTCGTCTTTATTTCTGATGCCAAATGTTTTACAAGCCCTTCTATACATTAGCCAGGAATTTACTATAGCAAAATCAACAAGGCGACAAAAACTCTTTAACTGACCACTTCTTTGTGTATGCGATATTCCTGTAATAGGCAAGCAGCCTATCACATAAAAAAGTATCACTCATAAGGTTGTATGGCTTTACTACAGCTGATCTTGTTGATTAACTTTTTTCTTCCTTTGTTTGCACCAGCGCTTGCAAACACTGGCAGGTTCACTGCCAATGCAGGAGGAAAGGAATGACACATTTATTATCTTTCCATTTGACAATGGACAAATTATCATCCCTCACAATTTCATTCCATTCCCCCTCTTAAATTTCTTATCAGAAAGTTTTATTACATGGTTCACCAACTCTACTTTTCATTACTGTTCCTCTTTTGATAAATGTTATTGTCCAAGAGATATTCAGCACACTTGACACTAGTGAAAAACCTGTCAGTATACACCACATGTTTTCTATTTTGCGGAATTGTGCTTGAAAGAAGTTTTACAACAGAGGCTCCTAACTCAAACTCTGAGAACATTGTCAAAAACTGTCTCCTTTCCCACATATATTAACAAATCTAGCACTCAGCCATCATTGGATGTAAACAGTTTTTTAGAACCAAAGGATTCGGTTTCATGGGAACATATTGGTTGAATTCACATCTACCAGGGAAAGAAATAAAAAAGTAAATGGCGTGTTATTTATGGACGCTCTGTAACTGCTGTGGTTCTCAGCTTCCCATTCTATACTGGGCATGAAAGACGGCTTAATTTTGCTCAGAGGCCTCTCTATCGGGCTTAGGTTCTTTTACGTGCCGTAAATCTACGACACGGGACCAACGGCTTTGCTTCCCTTCCGAAGGAAGCCATGCTGTGGATTTTTACACCCGAAAAAATCCATCATCCGCCGGGTTTGAACCCGCGACCTTGGGTATCTGAAGTTAGCATAGTAACCATTACACCACAGATGGCGACTACCAGAGAAAGGAATCTTCTGTTCACCAATTGACAGATGAGCACTACGTGGTAATGTAATGCATTTGTTCCAAAAGTCTAGCAAGGGCCTAACTTTCCATAGTGTGTTCCTAAGTTGTCCACAAAGTGTCGATTGTTCCTTATTTTGAAGTGTCAATCTCTTGGCAGTGCCTCGCTAACCAACGGAATGTGTTGAATCCTACTCCAATTCAATTTTACCTGAGACAATTGCAAAGTTCCCATGACAATTTCCACTCCTATATAACTCAAGTTCTCCCACAATTATTTTGAAATGTATTCCTGTATTTTGAATTAGTTTTGGATATTTTTGTTTGTTTGTTTGTTTGTTTTTTTTTTTTTTGTTTTTTTTGACAAGCAGCTCCTAAAATTCTCTTGGAAAGTACTCCAAAGAGGCTTCTAACTTCCCCTTTGGATCCTCAGAATGGGCTGCCAGCTCAACGTTAACTTCTGATCCCCGATTCCGATTCTTAAAAAATTATCATGCCAGCATTATAGCTTACCTTTTAGTAAGGTTAAACAGCAGCACAAATTTTAAACTATTCTCGTACCTCACTGCAGTTTTTGTATTGTTTTGCATACAGCGAACTTTCACTTTTGGCTCCGAATTAGAGCTGGGGCATGGTTCTGCTTCTGGTGGAATTATTTCTTCACCTTCGGAATCGGATACCTCTGTCACTATGAGCAAGAATATTTAACAGCTTGTTCATTGCGTTATCATTGTACCCTACAAAGCACAAAATAAATCATATAGGTACATATTTCACTTAATTCAATGTTTTAAGATATAATTCCTCCTTTGCAATAATTAATTAACCACCCAAAGTGCTCACGTTTACACCTATGTAAAACAGTCATTTATTGCAGTTACACGAGGCATTGTTATCGTTAAATAGCTTTTGTAATACTACAACACCTTCAATATAGTGTATTTAGCAAAGGAAATGCTCTGTATTTCAACTTACCTGCCTTCTCGCGTCAACAACGGCCATTTTGTCCGCATACAACTTTCCAGCTGGCCTCAAACAAAAGCTACTTCAACGAGAGCGCCACGAGCAGCAGGAAAGTGAAGCTTAAAGGTGAACGTATGACGACCGCAAGTAGTAAACGCGAAAATCCCTGGGTAAGCGCAGTAAAATATAGAAAATTAAGTTGCACACTTGTGGACTGAAGAGGGTATGGAGATTTAAATCCAAAAATTTATTTTCCCCGTAATATATTATTGCATGGCCCAAGGGATAGGGTTTAGTTTTTTTAACAAAAGAATATAGTTTACATATTTCATAATAAAAATATCCTTTCAATTTATTGTACTTCATGATATAATTGATTACAGTTTGTTCTATCACCGTAAAATATATCTCTTGGCTCGAGAGGTTCGGGATGGGTGAAAGAAGAATCATTTACAAACTTTTCGAGATCTTTATCGGTTTCTATCATAGCTTTAAACTCGCATTCCTATAATTCCACATTATAGAAAGGCTTTTTAATTTGATTTACCATTCTCTCTTGATTCTTATCTAGTACTCATGGTTTCATGTGAGCCATATATATATACGAGGATCCATTTTTAAACCATTTTAAGCAACAATAATAAAAACATATAAAAGTAAACGACTTTGTTATCCTTTGTAGCAAACTACTGTATGATTTAGAATTTTTACTTCTCTATCATTCAATGCATGTTGTATGGAAATATTTTTTTTATTAACCAGCTAAGCCAGATCGATGCTATGCGTGATTGTTGACCTCTTAAACAACCTCCTAATGGCAATACTTGAATTGTATTTATAGACAAAACGTTTTCTGTATACGTTCATGAGGGCATAAGCAATTGTTACACACTCTAAAAGGATCAATTCCGTTTTGAATTATAATTTGTTTTCTAAATTTAGAAGTACCAAAGCACAATAACTACATCCATTCGACAATAATCTAAAAGTTCTTTTTTCATACCATATATTACCAGATTTTTCTGTTTTGATATACTATTTTTCAAACTCTTTTCGTTCTTCAATAGATATTTCTTCAGGACAGTATATTTTCGATTGGGCTTATTTATAATATAATTTTCATTTTCTTTTGAATTAAATGTGCAAAATATCCTTTTGTATCCTGTAATTAGAATGTTTTTGAAAATCTGGCTAAGATATTGATATACAACTTAAAGAATCTAAAAACGTGATATGTTTATATTTCTATATATTTTTGTTCTTTTTATAATTAATTCAGGTGACTAATCTAATGTACCAATCATGTACTTAAGTAAAATATGCACGTCATAAGATTTAAGATTGTTTGCAGTGGTATTGTACGAGGTACGTTTAGAAAGTAAGTTTCGTTTGGTAATAAAATTAAATTGTGTACAGATACAGAATAATTATTTATTGCACAAAATTCTACAACTCTTAAAATACTTTTCCACATAACTGCCGAAATTTTGCAGGCATTTGTCATAGCGTGGCACAAGTTTTTGTATACCTTCTTCATAGAAGTTTGCCGCCTGTATTCAAAAAGATGGAAACATTTTCTTTCATACATTTCCAATGTATAATGGGTACACTAAAAAGGATATCGATCGAGCAATACGTCTAAAAAAGAACAACACTAGACTGAGGGAGGCATCGACATATAAAAATAAAGTATTCTTGCCATATATAAAAAACGTAACTGATCGTATCGGCAACATTTTAGAAAAACGACACGTGAAACCCATATATATATGCCGACAACTAAAATAAAACAGTTCCTCAAATCAGCTAAAGACCGACTCGATCCACTTTGTAAATCTGGTGTTTACAAAATCCCATGCACATGTGGCCAAGTTTACATCGGCACTACAAAACGCAGCATCAATACACGCATCACAGAACATAAAAGAAACTGCCGCCTCGGACAAACAAAAATCAGCCGTGGCACATGTTTTATCTTTGGATGACCACCGTATGCAATATGATAAAGTAGAGGTTATAGCTACGACTAAAAATCATTACCCCCGTTTATACAGAGAGGCCATTGAGATTTATAAAAACACAAACAACTTTAACAAAGACGAAAGTCTTAAATTAAACTCCACCTGATTCCCAATACTTTCCTAACTCCGTAACCTCCAGGCTAAATAAACACAACTAGAACCCGTCCACTTGACCCCGCCCACCTGTGTCCGAGTATATATACTGGCTATAAACCGCACTGTTGTTATTCTGTTTGTGTTAGCGACGTGAGCACATTTCCTCTGAAGATGTCCCTCACAGACAGGGACGAAACGTTAGGTGGAAATATTTTAACTAAACATATTTTAACCTACAGACCACGGCAAAATAGCCCGAAAATTTTAAAACTATTGACACCGGCCGTGAAAGCTTACGCATATATTTTCTTTCAGCTCTTCGTCATTGTTGAAGTGTTGACCGCCAAGGAAAGACTTGAGATGTAAGAACAGATGAAAGTAGTTAGGAGCGAGGTCAGGGCTGTACGGAGGATGGTCAAACACGTCCCAACCAAATCCCTGTAGGAGGTTTTTCGTCACATGTGCAGTGTGTGATCGTGCTTTTGACAGCAATCCTCGGCGCTTATTGTGTATTGCGCGGCGCAATTTCCTAAGTGTCTCGCAATAAACATCTGCTTTGATTGACCACGCGGTAAGAAATCAATGCGTAAGATGCCTTTCCAGTCCCAGAGCACTGTACACATCATTTTTCGAGGGGTCAAGATTTGTTTCGGCTTAACCTTTGCTGGGGATAAAGTGTGCCTCCATTCCATTGATTGCCGCTTACTTTCAGGGGTGTCATAAGAAACCCAAGTCTCATCTCCTGTGACTATGTGTCAGAAATTCTTCGCAGTCTTCATTATAACGGGTTAAAAACTGAAGAGCACTACCCATCCGTTTTGTTTTGTGTTGTTCAGTAAGAATCTTTGGTACCCAACGTGAGCAAAGTTTATGAAATTTCAGTTTTACGGTAACAATTTCATGAATTAGTGATCGTGAGCTTTGGGGAAATTCCATAGCCAGAGCACTAATTGCAAACTTGCTGTTTTCCTGGATCTTGTCATCAATCGCGTGAACCAGTTCTTCTGTAACCAAAGATGGACGCCCACTAAGTCCGGACTATAGGATGGTTTGGGTGATGGATAGATAGATATTTGCCATAGGAATAGAAGTATTCATGACATCGTCAAAAACTGTACAGATCAAGTAAATTTTACACTAATTTGCCACAGGAATACAAGCATTCATGACATCGTCAAAAACTGTACAAATCGAGTAAATTTTACACTATAACATTCATTTAGACTATATAAAAGATTTTCCCTCAATGTGGTAGACCCTTTCCTTAAAAACCTGAAATGATATTTGTCTTATATGCAAAGGTATGCTATTGTAAAGCTTAAGAGATATATAATGGAAACTACTTGTACATATTAGAATTACTTCGAGTATCATGACTATGTACAGAAGCACAGGTTGTAAATTCAGTAATATGTTTCTTTACATACAAAAAGACATGCCGGAACGTGCATCGGGCAGAGTAAGTATACCAGATTTAATAAAAAGTGGTTTACAATGAAACTTAGATGAAACTCCATAAATTAATCTCAAGGCTTTCTTTTACAATACAAACACTCTAAAAGCAGATGTATGATTACCCCAAAGTAAAAGACCATAGTTAAGGTTACTATGAATGAAGCCATAATAAGCCATAATTAATGATTCAGTAGTGACATTATTTTTAATACTCTTAACATAAATAAGCCCTTGCTTACTTTCTTAGCAACATATTCAGTATGAGTTAGTCAAAACAAATTAGATTCAAGGTGCACGCCAAGAAATTTAACTGAGTTTTTCTCGTCAATATTAACTCTCCTTAAACTGAAATGCAATGTTGCAGTTTTTGTACTGTTAATATTTAAATTGTTGGCATTACACCACAGTTGAACTAATTTAGTTAACTCACTGAGTTTAGCATTTATTATATTTGTGTTGTCATTAATTATATTTAAAGCTAGATCATCAGCGAACATAAATGTCTCACAGTAAGGACTACAAATAAAATGGGAAGGTCATTAATGTATATTAAAAATAATACCGGTCCCAATACTGAACCTTGGGGTACACCATATCTCAAAAGTTTAAAAGATGACATTTTACTATAATTTAAAGACACAGCCTAGTGTCTATTGCTAAGATATGAGGATAAAAGATTAACACTGCAATCATTAAATCCATAACATTTTAATTTAAGAAGAGGTGCGTGAGATAGTGTCAAAGGCCTTCGTGAATACAAAGAATCGACCACACACTAGATTTCCAGATTCGAGTCCTAAAAGGCAGCGTTTATAAAATGATATTATTGCATCTGTAGTGCTTAGAGAATTCCGAAACCCAAACTGGTACTTATTTAATAAGGATTTCTCTTCAAAGTATTTGTTTATTAATTAAGACCTCGAAAACCTTTGACACCGTCGGTAGTATACTTATTGGCCTATAATTTCTATAATCTGCTCTATTGCCCTTCTTAAAAATTGGAACTACTTTAACATTCTTAAAGTGATCAGGAAACTGACCAGAGTCAATACAAAAATTAAAAATATAAGTTAAAGGTTCTGATATATAAATGGCTGGCATTTTGATTAATTTAGAATTAATACCGTACACATCAAAAGAACTATTACTTAAATTTAATATAGCAGAGTATACGTCTTCTACACCAACATGTCCAAAGGCAAACTATATCAGGTTTGGACATCATTTCCAAGATAATTTTAGGTTCACTGGGAGATATACTACTTACAAGTTCGTCAACTTTATCAATAAAATATAAATTAAATATCTCAGGATCAAGATCTGAAGATAATGCTTTAGGGTTATTATTTACAATACCATTAATGACAGACCAGGTTGCTTTAGATTTATTTTGTGAACCACTAATATATTTCGAAAAATAATCAATTTTTGTATTTCTTAGAGAACTCTGATATCATTTCTTAGCATTATTATACATATCTTTGGCTTCTGGGATTCCATGATGCACATAAAGATTAAAATATTTCAAACAATTCATTTTAATACTATGGAGATCACCTGTGTACCACTCTTTATTAGATGAACATGTTTTTCCTTTAGGTTTAATTAAGACCAAAGGAAACGTCAAGTCAAATACCTCTAAGAAAATAGAAATAAAATAATTAACTTTGGTATTTAACTCAGTGATATATAAGTATAACCAATACACTTGACGTAAAAAAAAGTAAAATAACAATAATTTTGGTCATTTATGACTCGTTTTGGTATTACAATATTATAGTTATCACCTTTTTTACTATCACCATTTCTAAGTTTATTGGAATCTAAAACAAACTGTATAGCGTCGTGATCTGAATAAAGTCTGGGCACAACACATGCTTTACAATAATTTTCAATATTGTTGACTACATTATCAATACGTTCCAGCGTCAAGTTTTGTGCCGAGACGAGTAGGGCTATTAATTACATGTCTGAGACCAAAACTTATAAATAAATTAATCAGGTCACGTACTTCAAGGGTGATAGAACAACAGTCAATATTAAAGTCACCACTTAAAATAATGCTGAGTTACCATATTTATGATACAACACATTAAAAAGGGCATTAAGATAAGTTAAGAAATAGGTAAAATTGCTTTTGTTATTGTCAGGTACTCTGTAAAAATTTATACATATAAGATTCATATTTCGAATATATATCGAAAAGCTTCAAACTCAAATTTTCTAGCAATTTTTTTAAGATTAATTCCCTTGAAACTGTTGCAGAAGAATCATGGTTTGATGGGCGGTGTGGGGGCGAGCATTGTTATGGAGAAGGCTTATGCCCTTGCCCAACTTTCCTGTTCGTTGGTTCTGAATTGCCCGTGTTGAGTTAATTTAATGTCTGACAATACTGTCAGCATTTATTGTTGTCCCAGGATCCATAAAGTCTACCAACAATAGCACTTTTCGATCCCAAAACCAGTTGCCATGACTACAGGCAGACTGTGTTCTCTTGAATTTTCACGGCTTGGATGAACCTGAATGCCGCCACTCACGTGATGTCGTTTGGTCTCAGGTGTGAAGTGGAAAGTCCAGGTTTCAACACCCGTGACTATTGAATTCAAAAGGTTGTCCTATTCATCTGCATAGCGTTGAAGAAATTGGCAGGAAGTTTCACCGCGTTACGTTTTGTGATCTGTCAGGATTCTTGGGACCCACTTTGCGCACTCCTTCCGAAATTTCTACTCTTCAAAGTCCGATGAATGGTGTTCCGAGAAATCTCAGACACAATGCAGAGCTCAACGAGAGCAATCGGCCGATCTTGAAGCACGATTTGCTCAACCTTTGTGGTTGTTTCGTCAGAAATGGACGGTCTTCTGCTTCTTTCCTCGTCATGAATTTCCATACGACCATCTTTAAAATGCTCTACACCACTTGCGGACATTTTTGACATCCATACAGTACTTTCCATACTCTTCCATTAACTGTCGATGAATTCCGATTGGCTTAATCCTTTTTGCATTCAAAATGCGAATAACGGTGGGAACTTCGCACCTGGTGGTAGTGGCTAACGGGAGCTTCATTATAAGTGGCTGCCAAGACGAAGGGTGCAAGCGGATATACGTGTTTTCTGTGGAGAGGAGGCAAAAATGAAAAAACAGTATGCCAACATGCACAGAAAATTTCCTCGCGAGCTTTGGAGAATTACTTATTGGATTACCCTCGTACTAACTATATCGTGTATATTTTGTCCTTGATATTTCCCAATGCAGCACAACTTGTATAACATAACCTTGTCCTCGCCTTGTGCCGAGCAACGCCTGTCTATCCTGACATTTCCTCCATGCAACAATTATATACAAGGTTCATCCAGAAAGCATGTTTCAACTGCCGATAAAGAGAACAAAAACAACGCTAAGTAAGAAATATTTATTGGTGTAATTACATAGACTCAATGGCTACCTTCCAACAGTCACCACCATTATTCAGTCATTTATCCTAACGGTGCATCATTGTATGCCCATATCATAGGATTCTGACGCCAATGTTCGCAGCCACGAAGTCACTTCATTCCGCACCTCAGCGGCACTGCCTGAAAACGCTTCATGAGACGGAAGAGATGAAAGTCACTTGGAGCGAGGTCGCGGCTGTAAGGTCGAAAATCTCCCATCCAAACTTATTCAACACATTTCGTGTGGCATTGTCATGCACAAACGTAATGCCTCTTGTCAACATTCCACGTATCTTTTTCTGGATTGCCCGCTTGAGTTTATGCAACGTCTGGCAATATCGATCAGCATTTACGGTCCCCCTCGTGGTGAAAATTCGCACGAGGGGACACTGCGTCGATCCCAGAAGACAGTGTATATGCTTTTTTTTTTTTTTTTGGACAGAGATTGTCTGCTTGATTTTGGTCTTCACTATGCCGCTAATACATTGATTGTTCTTTTGTCTCTGTTGTGGCACACGACACCCATGATTCATCCCCAATGACAATATTGTCGAGAAACTTGTCACCTTCCGCTGCGTATCGCTGTAGGAATGTCAATGCTGCTGCCAGACGTTTGGTTTTGCGTTCATCTGTCAGTTGTCTAGGCACCCATCTTGCAAATTATGAAAACAAAGCCACCGGGAGACAATTTCGTGCACAAGCGAGCGATACATCTGGGGAAACTGACAAAAGAGTTCTGAAATTGTGAAGCGCCAGTTCTGCACAATTGCTTGCCGCAAACTTTCCAACACTTCTGGCTTCACCGGAGTAGTATGGACCCTCGTGAGACAAAACCGGAAGTCGGTGTCAGACAATTTGGCTTTTATGTTTGGGGTCAGACAATTCCGGAAGTGAAGGTCAGACAATACTGGAAGTGACATTTTTTCGTGTTTGGAGTAGTGGGGAGGGTGGAAGTGGATTTTTTATTTAAGTAGTGTGACGGGAGGAGAAAGGAGCTGACTATGTGACCTCGCTTCACCGGCTGTCTACCGCAGGGTTGCCAACTTTATTTATAACAATTTTATACATCCGATTTTTTCGGAATACAAAAAAAGTAGTCAGAGATGAAAGGTGCAGGCCCGTCCATGGTGATCAAAACCGACCCTCACACCAAACCCGGTGGGCACTGGATCTGCATATTCGTCTCTATAACTGGGTTTGGGGAATATTTCGATAGCTATGCACTACCATCCCTCTTACCTGCCGTTCTGCACTTCTTGCAACGCTGCTGTGGACTCAATGGTCTTAATGTTCGCCGTTTGCAAGGAAACTTATCCTCTACGTGCGGTCATTACGTTGTGGCGTATCTGTCTCATCGCTGCTGTAACTTAGCGCCATCCACCTTTTCAAAATGCAAAATTAACGACTACCACTTCAATGACAATCTTATCGCCCAAAACCATATTATTATTAAGGTGTTTCCCTGTGATTCCCACTTTGTGAAAGCATCACAATTGCGATCGGGTTACATGCGGTCGCAATTTGAACGAAGATAGCTATTTTGGGAGCTCGGAGCACCACCATTAACTTCGTATCATAATTTGAGTGTTTCCCCGCGATTCCCACTTTGTGCAAGCATCACAATTGTGACGGCATAGATGCGGACACAATTTGCGCATAGTTAAATATTTGAGAGCTCAGAGCACTACCGTTCAATGTACTTTAGTTGAATAAAGGTAACTCAAATATAAGCATTGTATTAACTTTATATAATAATAGATATTTACCTGGTAACACTAACATTCATTGTACTTTATTTGTATCGCAGGTAACTCAAATACAAACGTTGTATTAACTTTGTCATAGGATAAATAATTGGGAGCGGGTAACCCTATCATTGATTGTACTTAGTTGAATGTAGGTCAATTAAATCTCAGTATTATTTTATTGTAACACATTTATTGTTTTGTAATTTTGTCGCAAGTAGTTTTATGCAAACACCACCTTTGTTTTTAATTTGTTAGATTGCATTCATCTTTGTTTTAAATATTGTATTTTATTAACCCCTATACACCATTAATGCGATTCTTTCTTTTAAATATTGTATTTTATTTACCCGATATATAACATTGTAATAAAACATTCTACCTCATTCATATTCTATTTGTGTTTTCATTTGATGTAAATAAATCCTTTGTATCCATTTCATGTATATTGAAAGAAAAATAAAAGGTTAGCAACCCTACGGGAGACAGAACCGAAGAAGTGGAGTCACGTGGTCAGCTTCCCCTTCCTTCCATACTATTCCCCAACCTACAATATCAACTCCCCTTCCCCAAGCTAACTTCCCCTACCATCCACACACTGCCACCCTACAATAACAACTCCCCTACCCCCACCTACAATAACAACTTCACTCCGCTCCCGTGTCTGACCTTCATTTCCGGAAATATCTAACAGCAAACATAAAGTTCAAATTGTCTGACCCCGACTTCCGGTTTTGTCTTCCGAGGGTCCATACTACTCACCGGGGACGGTCGGTCATTACGGTCTTCGTAATGAATATTGGTTTTTCCTTCCGTTAATTGCCTGCACCATCGTCTTGCAATACTGTCACACATAATGCTCTGTGCATACACGTGACATAATTGACGATGGATTTCTACTGGAGATTGCTTTTGAGCATGCAAAAATCGTATGACTGAACCAACCTGGCATGTGGCGGGAGACAATGGAGCAGCCATTTTCTCCTAGCATAGAGCGGTAATCACTGCCGTTATCGTGCAACAAAGTCACAGCGTCGCTCAATTTCCCCCTGCGCTTCTCTTTAATTGCTTTACGCAACCGGTTCAACGTTTGGCAATATGAGTCCGCGTTAATTGTGCCTTTCGGCATAAATTCCACGTGTAACAGTCCCTCCATGTCAAAGAACACTGTTGTCATAACATTTCCTGCTTAAGGTTGAACCTTGGCATTCTTTCGTTATGATGAGATGCGCATCCATTCCATCGATGTTCTCTTCGTTTCGGGGGTGAAGTGGTGGACCCATGTGAATGGCAGTGAGGATTCGAAACGTTGTCCCTTGTGATCATCGGTGAGAACACGTGGCACCCATCTGTGACAGCTTACGATATGCAAGGTCATTGTGAACAATGGAGAACACATGCCAAACGAAATGTTCAGCATGCTGGCAATTTCCCCCAGTTTTATGCGCCGATTCTTTCCAGTGATTGCATTCACACGATCAACATTTGGGACGTTGCGAGCCTGCCTTCGCGATCTTCGTCTGTGATTTCCTTGCCGGGAAATCGCACGCTCTCGATATACAGCAGTGAGTTCACGATGAATATCCGTGCAATTCACCCGTTTGGCCCATAGAAATGTTATTGTTGCTCGCACCTCCAATTTGGGTTGAACATCCAGTTGATTGCTTTTAGCCCGCTAGTCACACAAAACTCAACGAACCACCCTTTGACGTCTGCGCAGTTACTGTCCCTTCCCCGCTTTGCCCATGACAGCGGCGAGTTAGTGCAACTAACTCTTTGATCCGCCCTCGTATCTAGGTGAGGGATTTCCCCCCTATCTTTACGCTCTCATTGGTTGACAGTCCTTTCGTATCCCTAGGGAGTGTGCATAACTGTAGGGTAGAATACTTAGCGTCTTGTTCTGCCTAATCGCTGATTTTCATCGAGTTATTCTGTTTTAGGATTGTACGGTCTAGGGCTGATGGATTCTTCCTACCTATTCTGACGTTCTGATCGCCTCATACCTGCCTTCTGTTGTCCGGGGTACTGTTACTGTATTTACATTCTCGTGCCGTTTGGTGTATACTCCTTTTCTATGGCTTCCTATATCCTGTCTGCGTTTAATGCATACCGTCTGTTATCGGTATAGGAAGGGTGGACATCCTTTACTGCATGATCTCAGAAGGTATAAGATTGCAATTATTGGTGTTGGATTTTGTGCGTTGCCTTCTATTCCACTGAGGTTTGTGTTTATTCTGTGATTCCTGTTATGACTACCATCGTGTTATATACTTTTATTAACATCCTACTTAGTGATTTTTACAGATTGTAGAAAATGTATGTGCTTGCATTTTTGCAGCTTCCTCTGCTCAATACTTTGGCTGTTGGGAATGGACATGTGCTTCGTTGCTTTTGTACGGGTTCATCTGCTACCGTTCTCTTTCCTCTGGGGGTGAACCGTGTATTACCTATTGTTGCTGACTCATGGCGCAATCATTTCAAATGTACACATACATGTATACATGCGTACATAACCTATATAGGTGTATATATTTTATTTTTTACACTAGGCTAACAGTGGATATCCATACTTCATATATACATTATGCAAGTTCACGGAGTAATTATACATATGTAATCCTCCCCTATTATTACATCCGGCGGGTCTCGACTAGTGCATACATACATAAGTACGTACATTTTGTTCAGACAAGTTACCGTTGTTGCATTGGATCGATACGTTCATGTATACGTACATAAGTGTACCGATATATATATATATATACTTTTTTATATCATTAATGTTATATCCTCTCTATGTATAAGTCATACTTCATTGTTCTCTAAGGGAAGGAATTATTTAACGGTGAACATACATCATGAAGTACATATTATATTACGCGACAGAGAGGGAGAGAGCTAGCGGCGGGTCGCCAGCCACCACCACATCACTAGGAATGGTGAGGGGGTTGCAATGATCACTCCCAGACAATATTTACTGACCCCTCTTAGGGGTGTACGGGACACTATAGGAAGAGCAAGCCATTCATAAAGGGGGGCACAAGATCACACTTTAAACACACATGTATATGTTATGATAATCATTAAATATATATGCATCTTTGGTGAAATATTCCTTGATGCTTTATCATGAAAACATTTTATTGCTACTCATTTAGTTTCATAAAACAAATGCACAAACCGAAGTATTACAGATGACAATATAAAGTATGTGGTATTTTACCAGGCACGAATGAGGAATAATTTAAAACAAATTTATAATTCCGTAAAAGAGGGGAAGATATGATCAGCTCAGCAAGAATTTGCATGGTTTTAAACTAAGTATATTTGTACCCAGAAAAGGTAAGGGGATTAGAGGAGTTTCCCATTAACCAGATTCTCCCCCAAAGCAACCTGAGTGTCATACATCGAACGATCGGCCACTATACACAGTACCCGACCAAAAAAACATGTGACCTCTCGCCTCCTCCCCTTGCCTCAAAAAATCCTCAACTTCTTCCGCATATCAGTCAAGACCACACATACGCCGAGGTTAATCGAGAGCAGGGTGGAAAAGGGAAACGAGACGCCTTCAGAAGTATCATCATCCAGACAAAGAAAAAAGGGCAAGCATTATTGACATCCTAAAATTTGAGTGAAACAGGTTAAAACGATCTTGTTACTTTGCGATATGCTGAATTTCATGCATAATGGTTTTTGATATTATCATAAGTCACTTTCTGCGGACTGAACTGGTTTTGATTTCCAAGCAAGAGTAACAGTATATATTGTTCTGTTGAATACAAAAAGCTTCGAATTCTGGAGTATTATATGTTTTGAAGATTGGAATTGTATGGTCTCGTATGGGGTTTTATTGCAAATATTTTGTTTGTATAATCTGTTCCTTTGTTTAACTGAAAAGTAAGTTGAACATGTCTTAGATTAAAGTATTTGTAGTCACTGTTTTAGGAATACTCAAATAACAGTGTAAATCTATTTAAGAAAACGCTGTCCTAATACATTCATTAATTTCAATTTATAGCTTTTTCCATTTCTTATCATGATGCACTCCTGAGTTTCTTCATGTTTCTTCGATGTTTAGTATCAAAGCCGAAACTGAGAGAACTTATTACTAAAACATTGAATGCATTGATCTTGTTACTTTATGATATGCTGAATTTCATGCATAATGGTTTTTGATATTATCATAAGTCACTTTCTGCGGACTGAACTGGTTTTGATTTCCAAGCAAGAGTAACAGTATATATTGTCCTGTTGAATACAAAAAGCTTTGAATTCTGGAGTAAAATATGTTTTGAAGATTGGAATTGTATGGTCTCGTATGGGGTTTTATTGCAAATATTTTGTTTGTATAATCTGTTCCTTTGTTTAACTGAAAAGTAAGTTGAACATGTCTTAGATTAAAGTATTTGTAGTCACTGTTTTAAGAATACTCAAATAACAGTGTAAATCTATTTAAGAAAACGCTGTCCTAATACATTCATTAATTTCAATTTATAGCTTTTTCCATTTCTTATCATGATGCACTCCTGAGTTTCTTCATGTTTCTTCGATGTTAAGTATCAAAACTTAAACTGAGAGAACTTATTACTAAAACATTGAATGCAATTTTCGCCGAGCTCTGTATATGTCAAGTATCTACCTAGGTTCCTAATAAGAGGATGGGGACAGCGTAGTGGAATGAGTGCCCGTAAATGCTGTTTTAGTTATGTTAGTGTAGTTAGTCAATAAGGCTCCGATTGCAATTTGTGCGTAGTAATTATAAAGAGCTACTGTTCTTAAAGACTGTGAAATACACAAACTCTGCTGAAACTCTTTCCTACATTTGGGACACATAAATGAGCAATGATCAGTTGAAACGAATAATATACAAGGTCTACAGACTAAGATTGCAAAATTGCAAACAGGAAGGCCTTTCCTTACATCGTCCCTCCTTAGGCTTTTGTCGAAACCATTGCACCGCTTCCCCACACAAGGTACACTATTTACTTTTCAGTTATAGTGGATTGAATACATCCAGAGCCCCCCCCCCCCCAGGGACCTACTCCGGTAGGTACGGCTTTGGACCACCTGGGGTCTCAAGCCAACCGGACTCCCTCTGTGGCAACCCGAGGGGTGAGGGACTTACTATAGCAAAAATGTCCACCCACGTGTAGGCGTGGAGACCCGTGTTGGTGGAAAGGAATGTCCTGGTTGGTTGAAGGCACAAATATACCATTCTGGTATCTGCTTCGTCCAAACTCACTCCTAGTCAATCGGCCAGGACTAGGTATTATACCGAACTGCAGGGTGAGTGTGACGGCGAGTCCGCTATATCCCCCCCCCTGTGTACCTGTCACCCCAGTGGCGAGACCTCTTGTTGGTCTCCGTGGTGGGTAGCGAGCACTGGGGAATGTAATACTCTACCATTTTCATGGCAAAAAGCTAAATCCTACAATAATGTAGTAAATAGAAAAGCAGTCGAGACCAGTGGTCCTTGCTACTTAGTTATAACTAGGTCAGAGGAAGGCCAGAAATTTACCTCGGTTAGCCCTTTTGCTACACAAAAGGGTATTGACATAATTGCTGGTCCAGTTCACTCTTATATTAAACCAAGCAATTGTATACTCCTGGTAGAAGCATTTAAGGGCTCCCAGGCTGGAAAAATACTGAAGCCAAAGATTTTACGCATCTACCCTTTTAAGGTTGAACACCATAACCAACCGAACTCGCGCGGTGTTATCACCGCCCGCGCATTGGACGATTTGTACAATGAGGAGCTTCAAAATATCTGGCAGACCGAGGCGTCGCATCTGCGTTTAGGGTTCAACGCAAGGTTGGTGGTTTTTTACCTAGCGAACCCTTTTCCTTACTTTTGATCAGGTAGATCCCTCAAAGGATTAAGGCAGGGTGTGATTCTATATGTACTATCTATGGTGAGGCATCGCACGATGGATCTTATACCGCCACTCCGTTTTGCGTCAATTGCAGTGGGGAACACCCTTCTCACTTGCCCTTGTTTGACAGAGAGCGTTTTTTGAGATACGGGTGCGCGAAATCTGCCTTTATCAGAAGCCCTTAAGCTCCTGTGTTCTCCGCCAAACCGCTGTCCCGCGTATATTTCAGTGGTAGCTAAACAGGCACCGCGTCGGGAAATCCAGATAACCGTTTATATCAGACCTGCGATAAAATCGGTGCCATCATAGCAGAGAAAATTCTCTTAGTCTGGTCACTACCAAGAACTTCAACATCTACGTCTACTTCGGCACCGCAATATGCCAAATCCACCACCGAAAGGGCAGTGCGACAACAGTAACACCCAAAACATTAACCTCTGCTAACAACACCGGTACCACACCAAAGTCTTTTAAGGCCAGCTATGTACGCATTGTAAAACAAAGTGCCAAGTCCTCTCCCATAACATCTAAGGGAAAGAAAAGTCAATGCCACTCTCCACATAGATCCACTTCCAAGGAATCTTCTGGGGCCAGCACAAATCGACGGCCACCACTTTCGCCGATCAAGACCTCTAATCGGTTCAAGGTTCTCGAACCGAGATTTTTTATTGGAAAGGGCTGGAAGAGATGGAAGAGGAGGATTCCGCCCTCACTGCCATACGGACAGTGCATAAGCGGCAGCACCGTGCTCTAGAAAACAGTGTTAGTCACGGCCAAAAAGAAGAAAGCAAACCGACCTGTACGAACGAATCTTTAAAAACGTCTTTTAATTTAGTTCTTATCCCATACTATTGACCATAGCTATTCTAAAGTGGAACCTAGTGACATTGTACTTACTCGAGCAGAGCTTGAACTGTTGCTAACCTAGAATCAACCCCTCGTCGTCTGCCTACAAGACACAAAGCTCCATCCGCTAGACAATGTTACCACCAGATACTATTCTGATGTACGGTGTGATTTATCACCAACAGCGTATTCTAGCACACGGGGGCACTATGATGTTCATCAGAGACATTTACGTTGATTCCGTTTCCTTACAGTCTGGCATCCAGTAAACCGTTGTGAGGATTACATTGCCATCTGCCAGATTTACCATTTGTAGTATCTATCTGCGTCCCTCTCATGACCTCTCGTGCACTAATTTAAAAGGCATCGTTTCCCAGCTACCAACACCATTTCTGTAGTAGGGAGTGTGAATGGCCACCACCCACTTGGTGGGTCACCGCGGGCTTGTGCTAGAGATCACGTACTTGGACACTAATAACCGGAGAGCCCCTATTTCTTTCTGAGGCTTTCAATACTTTCTCACACCTGGATATAGCGGTTTTTTCTTCACAGTTGGCAGTTTCCTTCCAGTGGAATGTTCTCTCTGATTTGCATTCAAGCGATCACTTTCCTGTTCTTATTAGTCTCCCCCCAGGGTCTACTATTTAGGTGCGGGTTTGGAACGGAGGTTCCCGAGGCACCCCTGACTCCCTCGTATGGGCAACCTCAGAGTGGTGAGGAAGTCAGTCTATCAAAATGCCCACCCATGTGTAGGCCGTGCGTTGAGTCCCGTGTCGGTGGAAAGGAATAGCATGGTAGGTTGAGGGTTCTGCATCTGAGACGGGGCTTCTGGTCTTCAATAACTGGATCCCCCAGGGACCTACTATAGTAGGTACGGGTTGGGCTCACCCGAGGTCCCGAGACAACCTTGACTCCCTATGTAGGCAACTTCTAAGTGGTGAGGGAGTCATTAGGTTAAAATGCTCACCCACGTGTAAGCCGTGTGTGGAGACTGGTGTCGGTGGAAATGACAATCCTGGTTGCTTGAGGGTTGCGTACCTGAGCCTGGACTTTTAATTTTCAGTAACTGGGGAGGGTGCACAGCCTAATACACCACTTTAGTTTCTACTTCGGTTATACGGGAGGCTAGGGACCAACCCACCCCTAGTCAATCGGCCAGGACTAGTTATAACGAACTCCAGGGTGAGTGGGACGGCGTGCTTGCTATATCCCCTGTGTAGCCCTGACACCCCGGTGGATTGACCGCATGTTGGGCTCCGTGGTGGGTGGGGAGCACCGGGTGATGAATTTATTTTGCTTTTTTATTACAAAAAATAAGCCTTTTAATAGAAAAGTGGCTGAAAAAGTAGTTGAGAATTAGCGTAATAATGAACAAATTTAAGCAAGAATAAAACTCTTATTTTCCCCTTACTGATCCAATTCACCCCTCCCTTACTGATCCAATTCACCCCTCTCTTGCAGGAGTTCTCGCTACTTGGTTATCAATAGAATAGTGTAAGGGAGGAAATTTACCTCGGTTAGCCCTTTTGCTATCCTAAAGGGTTTAGACGAAATTGCTGATCCAAGGTTGATTTTCGGTATGCGCGTACCGGTAAAAAAAAAACGAATCATTGGGCAGCCTGCGGTTCTGGAGCAGCTTTATCTTTTGCTTTTTGGTTGGACTACGGCTCTGGCGAGTGTGGCCGCCAACAGGTAAAGAATCAGGATTTTCATCGCTGATATCGGTGTCAGAACAAGTTCGAGTGTGGTTAGGAGATCGGAAACGACTTGTGGGTCGACGAATGAGCGACTTAAGGGTTGGGCGATGAGTTACAGTGGTTAAAGATGTAGAACAAACCGGGTGCATCGTAGTTGCCTTTGCAGACGAAACGCCGGAGGAGGACTCTGTCTATATACCAATAGAGACGCGAGAACTTGGACCAGGGATTTTCTGAACGACAGCATCCTGTATCCGCGGACAGCAGCGCAATAATTCAAAGTTGTGGTCGGGTTAGGCTCTAGATAAGGTCCGATAAGAGCTCGGTCAGAGAGACAATTCACTAGTTCTTCATTGGATAATCCGTCCAAACTGGCGGTCGTCACTACACCTCGGCTACTGTTCAAGGATTGGTGCTTCTCCACCTTAATAGGGTAAGAACCCAAAAGAGAAGCACTCATCAAGTTGGCCGGCTGCTCAGCTGTGGCTACCTCAAGGAGGAGTGTACCATCTCTACAGCGGGTGGCATTGGTGACCTTTCCACAAATTCTGTCCAGTTCTTTTTGGATATAAAAGGGACTGACATTCTGCATTGACTTTGTCTCGCACATAAGTCGCATTACAAAAAAAAAAAAACAAAAAAAAAACGTGGTGTCGAGGTTAAGCGCAGAGGAGCCATGATGAAGTCCCCCTTCCGGAACCGTCGGCATCAGCCTGCCATCCGGGGATACAAGAATCTTCCGGTCTGTGCCGGCTACAAGCCTGATCTCAAGGAGCTCTTCAGAATACTGACTTGTGGTTTTAGTCCTGCTTTGGTAGCCTTTTATGCTCTGTGATTTTAACCCGTGTGTAGTACTTCTGTTTTAGTGGTTTTTATACCTTTTAACTTTTAGCTCCTTTTACCCTAGGGCGCTTATAACCACTGTAGTTGTGAGCCCTAAAGCCATAGTACTACTACTACTACTACTACTACTACTACTACTACTACTACTACCACCACCACGACCACCACCACCACGACCACCACCACCACGACCACCACCACCACCACCACCACTACTAGGTAGGGTACTTAATCTAATACAGCACTTTGGTTTCTGCTTCATTTAAACGGGAGGCTAGGGACTAACTCTCTCCTAGTCAATCGGCCAGGACTCGGTATTATACTGAACTCCAGGGTGAGTGGGTCGGCGCGCCCGCTATATCCCCTGTGTAGCCCTGTCACCCCAGTGGGGTGACCCCATGTTTGATTCCGTGGTGGGTGGGAAGCATTGGGAGATGAATCTGTCTTTATGGCACCCAAAACCAAAATCTCCACTTATGTTAATTTAGGAAAAGATGTAGTCGAGTCCTGTGATCTTCGCTACTTGGTTCTTAAGAACAGAGGAAGTGAAGAAAGTTTTCTACGGTCAGCCCTTTTGCCTTTCAAAAGGATCTTGATGCCTGTTAGTCGCACTCCGTGGTGTAATGGTTACCATGCTAACTTCATATACCCAAGGTCGCGGGTTCAAACCCGACGGAGGACGATGGATTTTTTCGGGCGTAAAAATCCTTAGCATGGCTTCCTTCGGAAGGGAAGTAAAGCTGTAGGTCCCGTGTCGTAGATTTACGGCACGTAAAAGAACCTCACGCCTGATAAGAGAGGCCTCTGAGCCCAATTAAGCGATCTTTCACGCCCAATATAGAATGGGACGCCGAGAACCAAATCAGTTAAAGAGCTTCCATAAATAACAGGCCATTTCATTTTCTTTGATGCCTGTTAAGTCGTGCAATAAAGGCCGTAACGGCACGTTGTTGGTTGAGGCATGAGCATGAACGTTCTGCGTAGATCTTATTACCTAAAGGGATAAACCCGTACAAAATGGCATGTATCCAAGAACTAAGGGGGAAAGATCAGGCAAAACGTGTTAATTACTGAACGGACTATTTCAAAATTGAAGTCCCCCCCAGGGGCCTACTACGGTAGGTACGGGTTAGGCGCACCCGGGGTCTCGAGCCACCTTGACTCCCTCTGTGGGCAATCTCAAAATGGTGAGGGAGTCAGTAGGTCAAAATGCCCACCCACGTGTAGGCCGTGCGTGGAGACCCGTGTCGGCGAAAAGGAATATCCTGGTTGGTTGAGGGTTGCGTACCTGAGCCTGGGCTTATGTCTTTCAGTAACTGGGGAGTGGCGCAACTTAATACACCACTTTGGTTTCTGCTTTGCCTAAACGGGAGGCTAGGGACTAACCCACTCCTAGTCAATCGGCCAGGACTAGGTATTACACCGAACTCCAGGGTGAGGGCGAGCCTGCTATATCCCCTGTGTAGCTCTGTCACCCCATTGGGGTGACCCCTTGTTGGCCTCCGTGGTGGGTGGGGAGCACTGGGGGATGAATTTATACCACTTTTTATGGCACCAAAACTTAAACCCCTGATTTCAAATAAAGACGTTGGAAAGGAAGTAGTCGAGTCATGTGGTCCTCGCTACTTGGTTATTCATAGGACAGCGGAAGGTAAGAAGTTCCTTACGGTGAGCCCTTTTACTATCCAAAAGTGTCTCGATGTCATAGCTGGTCCGGTTAAATCCTGCGTTCGAGCTCGCAATGGTACACTTCTTGTCGAAGCCAACTCCGCCTCGCAAGCCGCCAGGGTACTAAAAGCCACCATGTTAGCCAGCTATCCAGTAAAGGTCGAGGTGCACAAGTCACTGAACTCCTCACGCGGTGTAGTAACAACCCGCGCGTTGGACGGTTTGTCCATTGAGGAGATCCAAGAAAATCTTGCGACTCAGGGTGTCTGATCTGTTTATCGGGTACAACGTAAGATCAACGGTGAATTCCTGCCTACTCGTACCCTGTTTCTTACTTTTGATCGGGTTGACCTCCCTCAAAAGATTAGGGCAGGGTATGAAGCCATCGAAGTTAGGCCTTATATACCCAATCCGCTTAAGTGCTTTAAATTCCAACGTTTTGGTCACACTAGTGAGTTGTGTACCGGCAAGTCCACCTGCGTCCACTGCGGTGACATCTCCCACGATGGGGGTTGTGCTTCAGCTTCATCGTGTGTGAACTGTAACGGGAAACACCCATCTTGTTCCCGAGACTGCCCCCGTTTTGCAGAGGAACGAGCGATCCAGGAGATACGGGTGAAAGAGAAGGTGTCCTTCTTGGAAGCCCGGAAGCTCCTGCGACTCCGCCAACCCTCTGCCCCGAGGTCCGGTACCTGTAGCTCAGTTGCAGCTAAACCGGTACCGCGTCGGTAAGTCGCAACACAGACCGGCGATATGAACGGAACTACTATTGCGGAAAAGGTTATTTTAGCCCAAGCGCTGACAAAGCCTTCGACACCTACACCCAAGTCGATATTAACATCTGCCAAATCCGCCAGCTTACAGAATAGTCCTGCACACTTGTCACCGAAAGCCTCGACCTCGGGAACTAAAGCTGGTAAATTTACGTCTTCTGCCCCGGAAAAACAGTTTAAGACCAAGTATGTACAAGACTTCTTGAAAGAGAATGTGCAATCTTCTACCAAGTCATCTTAGGGTAAGAAAAATACACGCAAATCCCCACGTGTATCCTCCTCTGATGGGTCATCTGGGGAGGAGGGCGTGGATCGGCGACGGCCTTCTTCGCCGATCAGCACATCCAATCGGTTCGAACTTCTCGGACCGAAATTTGGTCTTGAAAAAAGGACCTCCCTTGTGGAGATGGACCAAGAGGATCTGCCGCCACTGCCAGAGGGACAGTGCGGAAACGGCAGGATCGTGCTCCTGAAAATAGTACTAGCACAACGCCTAGGAAGAACAAATTGAACCGACCAGCTAATCCCAATCTGCAGAAGCGTCTTTCGATCTGAAACTTGTCCCATAATATACTCAATGGCTATCCTCCATTGGAACATCCGCGGAATTCGACCACATCGACCAGAGCTTGACTGGTTGCTGCGCCAGCATGAACCCTTGGCTGTATGCTTACAAGAGACGAAGCTCGGTCCACAGGACACCGTTACCATCAAGCAGTATTCCTCCGTACGATGTGATTTATCCCCGGAGGACGGTGTCCCGGCACATGGTGGCACTATGATGCTTATTCGAGATGATATTTTTGCCAACTCCGTACCCATACAATCTGCAATCCAATCCGTTGCTATCGGCATTAAGCTACCCTCCGCTTTATTCGCCATTTGCAGTATATATTTGCCTCCATCTGCGGACCTCTCGCACAGCGACTTAGAACACCTCATTTCGCAGTTGCCACCACCCTTTTTATTGGTAGGCGACGTGAATGCCCATCGCCCTCTTTGGGGCTCTCCTCGGGCTTGTGCGAGAGGTACGCTACTTAAAGACTTCTTGGATAGTCAGAATCTTGCTCTCTTGAACACCGGAGAGCCCACCTTTCTTTCTGACGCCTTTCTTAGTTTTTCACACATTGACATTGCAATTTGTTCCCCTCAGCTAGCAGTCACGTTATGCTGGAATATCATCTCGGATTTGCATTCTAGTGACCACTTTCCTTGTATTGGTGTTTTGACACCCGTTGTATGTTCCACCCGTTTACCTAGTTGGCGACGAGACCACGCCAACTGGGAACTGTACTCCCACTCGGCTGAATTTAGCTACGGAGAGCACGACTCTGTGAACTATTTGGTCGAACATCTCACAGGGACCACTCTTTCTGCTGCTGAGCAATCCATTCCGCGTTCGACTGGTTACAGCCTTCGATTTCCGGTACCTTGGTGGACCGATGCCTGCCGTGATGCTATTCGCGCTCGCAGACGAGCTCTACGGGTTTTCCAGCGTTCTCCTACACTGGATAACCTGATACACTACACACATTCTAGGCGAGTTATTAAGGATAGCAAAAAGATGTCATGGAATAAATTCGTGGGTTCCTTTAATCGACATACACCTTCCTCTGTCGTATGGGATAACTTAAGACGTGTGGCTGGGAAACCGAACCATATGCCCATCGCCGGTCTCAAAACACCTACCGGAGCTGTTGTTGATACATTTGACGTGGCGAATACTTTAGGCAGTGCATTCGCTCAGGTGTCTAGCTCAGGCAATTATTCCCCTGAGTTTCTTACAGTTAAGACTCAGGTGGAATCTCAAGGATTCTCGTTTATTTCTGGCAACCTTGAGGATTATAATCGCCTTTTCACCCTGGCAGAGCTAGACAATGCACTCTCCTCTTCACGACACTCAGCACCAGGGCCAGATGGTATCCACGTCCAAATGTTGCAACATCTCTCTCCTGATGGCAAAGCTTTCCTACTCGAGGTCTATAACCGTGTCTGGGCTGATGGCATTTTTCCAGACAAGTGGCGGGAGGCCACCATCATACCCATTCGTAAACCTGGAAAGGACTGCCATTTTCCTTCCAGTTACCGTCCTATTTCCCTCACCAGTTGCGTGTGCAAGGTGATGGAACGCATGATCAATGGACGGTTGGTGTGGCGGCTGGAATCCACCAATCTTCTGACGAACATCCAGTGTGGCTTTAGACGACGTCGTTCAACAACTGACCACCTTATCTCTCTGTCAACTCAGATTATGGACGGGTTATGCCCCTTTCAGAGCGATAACGTGCCCTCCGTTCAGAGGGAATGTGTTAAGTCTTCTAGTTCAGGAAGTTGAAAAAGGATTACTTGAAAGAACACAAATGAATAACATTTGAATAAAATATATATTTAAGTAAAACAATTTAACATTTAAAATAGAATTCCCTTTAAACAATCTTAGTCATCATTAAATCCATCCTTATTTGAATGATTGAGGGTAAGCTTTAAGCAAATACTAATAATGATAATCTGAATATACAATGTATATGTATATGGTTGAGTCTTTGCTCTCCCCGTTCAATAGCGACGCGTAATAAACCCTCTTTGTAAAATAGTCACATAAGATATATAATCATTACTGAAATGCAATACATTTATACAACATAATAAATCATATAGTATGATTAAACACTTGAATATACGTATGAATATTGTATCTCCTTCCTTTTTCTCTTTCTTTGGCTTAATTACTCGTAATCTTGTATTTGTCCATATTATATTTGTTATATTTATTAGATCGTAAGTATGAATGTTTTTCCCCGACTCTCTGTTAGTCTCGTCCCCCAACTCTCTGGCAGTATCTTAGGCTAAGTCTGCTTACTCACCCATAAATGCGATCAGCAATGGAACCACCCTCTGCATGATTGACCCTTCTGCAGACGTCTTGTTAGGTACACAGTTTTACTGAGAATGCTCCACTTTGAATGGCTTCATACATTAATATATATGAAAGATGTATGATTAATAGTCATATTACATTGCATCACGTCGTGCAATACTTTGTCTGCAAACGCGTGCGTCATATCCGCGCAACTTCTTGCAGAGCAGGTCTCGGCGCGTTATCTTTACCGCATCCTGTTACAAAGTGTTACTTTGTTCCATTCTAAGCATAAAGTAAGCTTTGTGAATTTAACACATGTAATGCATTAATTTATGAATAATGTTTGAAATTCATTATCCCATGTTCCCAATAGTTTAATGACTGCCATTTATCCACCAGAGAGTTATGATGGTCACTATATTCACCCCTCCTTGAATGAAACATACGGTAAACAATCCTGTGTTTCACCAAAATTTCAAAGTGACCATAAACAAGCAAAATATATATCAAAACCAAAAGGCGTACAATATAATTTTGTGACATCTGTGTAAACTTGTTACAAAAGTATTCTTGTGTTAAAGTGTATTAAATCTTCATGTAATATCTTCTCTCTTGATCACTAGCACTATCACTAGCACTTACCACTTTTCTTGATGCACACGTCAGAATATACCATGATGACTGTAAAGTGTCTCTCGTTCGTGTTGCTTTTCGTTTACCTGCGTTACCACGGCCTGGGTTCCTATCTTCGTTGATGATACTGGAACCTGAAGTTCTGCTGAAGTCACCGCTGCTGGATCTTGTCCTCGTCGACTCTGGATAGCACGTACAATGGTTCTCCTTTTATAAACCAATATTCCTATTGCTGCTGAAATTACAGTACCAATTATCCAACCAATATACCCATTGTTACTGTTACCCTGATTCAACCGTTTTGCTAGTTGAACCTGAGCCATTAATTCTGGTATTGGAATTCTCGGTGCTTGGTCGTGGGCTTGTAGATGTTCTCGGATCTCAGCTAACTGTCGAAAACTGTAGTCTGCCTGTTGTAATTCTGCTGAAATATTCTGTCCTTCGTTGAGAATAGCCTGGATATCTGGTACAACTATAGATGTCGCACTGATGTTCCACGTCGATTCACCTGTAATCACTGGTAATAAAGTCATTTGATCTGAATGATAATAACAATCAAGATCATCGGTGATGAATCCTGTTCCTTGAAGCATCATCGTCTGCGTCAGTTCTTGTCGTCTAGCACTGCATACTTTTATTATTTTCAATGGAGTTGAGACTGCATAAATCCAATAACTTCTTTCTTGACTCTTGGTATGAAACCAAACTGATGTAAAATTCTCTGCAACTAGCGTCTTTCTGCATAGCCTTCTGCCTTTCTTGGCCAAAAAATAATGATATACAAGTATAAGCTGTACTTGAATATAGTGCAAATTCTGCTGGACATATAGAAATGATGGCCTTTTTGCATCGGCTGAGTTGGGGATTTGTGAGTAAAGCATATTTTTGCCTATTTTCAGATACTGCCAGTAATTTAACCGATGTGTCAATAACTACATGTCCAACACCCTGTACTTTTGTAGGTAAATGTATTATTTGAAATAAATCTAGAGCTCTATCTGTTCCTTTTAAAGGAATTTGGATCAATATTCTAATTATCCCAGGTACTGAATAAACAATAACATCACAAAGGCTATAGTACATAAACATATCTTCAATTTCTACTCCTGCTACTAATGATAACCCCGTAGGTAATCTCTGTACTACCGATTTCAAAATATTTGATAAATTTTGTGGTGTAACTATCGTAGCACTTAATCTTCCTGATAGTATTACATCAAGTCCCTCATGTAATTGCATCAACTTTTGTTGTAAATCAACTGCTATCATAGCCATTTCTCTTTGACATTCTATGAATTTTAATTGTTCCGCAAAGTCTCTAACTCTCTCGTTCGTCACGTGATCTACAATTTCTGTTAGGTTCTCTAGTATTTTCATATGCAAACGCGTTCTATCGTCTAGCTGTTTTAAGTAAGTTATTTGTTCTTCCGCCACATGCGTCATTATACTCGTTTGATTTTGTAATTTAGAAATAGTTTCATGTACATCATTCATTTCTTCTCTATCTGGCGTTCCTATAAGTAACTTTATAATTGAACCTCCTACGTCTAACAATCCTCTCTTTTCTCTATGCATTTGGTGTGGAAGGTACTGATCTAATGTTTTTAGTTCCTCAGCAATTTGTTCCATAAGATAAGTGAGTCTTGGTAACCCTGCTAACCTCGTCTTGGTAAACTCATTTCTTAGTACATCTTCAGTATTTACTATTCTCACATTACTATTAAAATGTGGAGGAAATTGTTTTATTCCCTTCTTAATTCTCTCAAGTGCATCTTTATAATTTTGAATAGAAATATCTATTCCTACCGTCCATTTACTTCCGGATATCAGTAGTCTTTCCTGGTGTGCGAACACTACCCCTTTATTCAGTTTAGTCATCTGCAACCCATTTGGCAACGTGAAAGGATCTCCTGCACAAGCAAAACCTGCGAACAAAAGTCTAACTTAATTTCGAATAAGCCTATTCTTGTCGTGCTTCGCCTTCATCATCCACTCTCTCGCTCCCTCTAGATCTAAGGTTCCACGGAATTTCTGGTCTCCTATTTTCTCTAATTTCTCTATCTATCCTAGGATCTTTCCACGATGGATCTAAGATACTGTCATCCCCTATTGCATCTGTAAATGTGTCATCAAAACCTACTGCTCCTTCCTCCTCATCGTCGTCTTTATTTTGCTCTATTTCAATAAATCCTGTAGACGGAATTAAGTGTTTATCCTCATCGCTCTCATCTTCCGCTACCTGTCTCGATTTATGAGCTGTCTTTAATCTATTTGCATGTATCGCTCTTGTCTCCTTTTGACCTATCTTTAATTTATACGTTAATGGTGAACATTTTCTATTATTTCCCAAGGTCCACTGTATTTAGGTGCTAACTTCCTGCACTTATTCTTTCCCAAATACGGATTATCCAAGTATACGTAATCTCCTACATTATATTCAATCACTTTTGCCTTTTTGTCATAATTCTGTTTTTGTTTCTCTTTTGCCTTTATAATATTACCTTTAACTGTTTTGTAAGCTTCTCTAAGTCTTTGTTTTAAAGATTCTACATGCTGTTTTGCACTACTTAATTTTGCAATATCTCTTTTAGGTTCTAGTTCTAATTCTGATAGTAATTTCATTTCTCTCCCATGTAATAAATAATATGGGCTATATTTTGTCACGGTGTGTGGTGCTGACCTATAAGCCATCAATACAAATGGTATCATCCTATCCCATTCTTCTCCATATTGCGATATCATCGTTGCTAATGAATCGTTTAAATATCTATGAAATCTTTCAATTACTGAATTTGATTGCGGATGCATTGGACTGCTATTAGCCCTCTCTATTCCAAAGAATTTACATACTTCTTCAAATAATGCTGATTGAAAATTACTCCCCTGATCTCATAAGATTTTCTCGGGAATACCATGTCTGCATCCTTCTGTACAAACGAAGCTCGTTTTATGCTTATCTTGATCTTTTACTTTAATTGCATGATATGCTGAATCAATATCTATGATTGAAAAATAAGCATTCCCAGTTAACATTGACAAGTTTTCTTTAATGTCTGGGATTGGCCACGAAGGTACTCGTGTTACAGCATTTAATTTCCTGTAATCTACACATAATCTATATTTAACTTCACCATTTAGTGCTTTCTTAGGTACAAATAAACATGGACTTGCCCATTCTGATTTTGTATGCTCTATTATCTTTTTATCTAACATCTCTTTTATCTGTCTCTTTAGTTCACCCTGTAATGCAAATGGTACTCTATAAGGATTTTGTCTTATAGGAAGAGCGTCTCCTGTATCTATAGAATGTTCTACCACATCTGTATACGGTAATTCTCCCGTTACTGAATCCATAAATAACATTGCATGACGATACACAATTCTTGCTATTTCCCTCTTATCACGTCCTTCTAAATGTGATAGTTTCTCCCCTATTACAGCTATTATTTCATCAAGTTTCTTTTGTCTTGCGGGTACATCAAAATCTGAAAAATCTCATAATCTTTTTTCCAATCGGATATTTTCTTGGTTAGGTTAATTCGGCTCACCGGATAAGGTACCGATTCATACTCGTTACATATGACACATTCTTGACTATTTCCTAGTCCTGCCCTAACACACATTTCTCCTGCTAAACCCTTATACCGTCGACTTCTTTGTCTAATTAATTCTGGAATTTCCTCACTATGGTGCTGTCGGGGTCTTACACAACCTAGAGCAAGTTTCCTCCCCTTTTTCTCGTTACTATTTGTCACAGCGCAAGAATGTTGACAATTGTCATTCCGGATGTGATCAGATTGTCCTCTAACATTTCTTACGACTTTGGGCAACGGATCATGATTTTCCATTTCTTTCATCGGTCCGTACACAGGCCTGTGATTAATTGCCCATGGGATACGAGCTGCCGCCCTTTTCGATCTTCCAACCGACCCCCTTCTATACCTCCTCCAGATATAGGAATTATGCCCCGTGAACATGTTTTTGATTCATGCCCCTTCCATTCGCCGGAATTATTTGCACCATCATTTAATCGCCTCTCGCAGGCTCGCGCGAATGGGAATTCCTCGGCCATCCTCATAGATAATAAATCTATCTCCGCTTCATCTAAGTTCATCTCCCGAACTCTATCAGTTAGCTCATTTACTTCGACGTCCTCCTGTGGATTTGTTCTTAACCGCCTCACTACTCCTGTCTTCGCATAAGACGTAGCACAATATCTCGCGCAAGGTTTACACAACATTACATTTTCTTTGTCTATCATATTAAATGCATAAGTATTATCTCTCATTTCTTTACTATACTCTGGAGCTTCACCTATTTTTGTCCTTTTTCTATTAGAACTGATTTAACACTCAAATTTAATATTCTCACTATCCCATACTTGGCATCTCTTATCATATTTATCATGACCCTGCCTAATCCAATTAGGTAATTTATTTACGTCGTTTTCTTCCACAGTCTTTTTCTTAGCGGATCCCTTATTGATATCTCGATAACTTAACACTTTTGTTATCACTTTGGCCATATATATCTTATTTACCGTCACTTCACACGGTTCTACATAAACTTTCTGCGGGAAGAGTTGCTCTCTTTTTACTCTTTATGTGAGCAAGCGTAACATTTTCACTACAAGGCTCTAGAATCGTATTTTCTACTAGTACTACATCCCAAGTTATCTCTTTATTATCTTCTACTGGATTAGTCACTGCCTTTATCATGAATACCCGTTCAACACGCCTAGGGTTAGCTACTCCCTTGCCCTGTTTAACGTTATTCACACCTTGTACTTCTATTTGTGAGATGGTCACCAAAGGTACACTTTCCCCTCCTAAATGTAGTATTTCATCGCAGAGATTCACCTTAGCCTTTAGTTGACGTAGGATATCCAATCCTAATATCCCTGTACATCCTATATCGATTGGTGCTATATAAAACTTATGTTTTATCTCTGTGTTACCTATCATAACCTCTACTTCCATTTCTCCTACTATTTGTAACTGAGCGCCTGTAACTCCTACTGCGCTTAACTTTGTTGGCATAACTGGATCATTGAACTTTATAACTCCTAAGTTAATGACTGAAACATTTGCACCCGTGTCAATCATCATGTGATGAAGGTCCTCCTGTATGACTACTTGTACATACAATTCTGCAGCAGTTCCTGCCCCTGCGGGTCCTGAAGCTAATACTGCGCCATGTCCCCGCTCCTTGGCACAGTTTTGTAGTTTCCCTGATTAGATCCTTTCCACTTACAATCTTTCATCATATGCCCTGGCATATTACATTTATAACATCTTTTGTGCATGGGTGATGCTCCTAATTTTTGATTGTTCGAATTTTGTGACGGCCATGTTGGCTTATTTTGAGTTCTTGGGTTTCCATTTGTCCCCATTCTGAAATTTAAAACCCCTAGGTTCATCCCTGAATAATCTATTTCCATTATCGCTGTTAACCCTTTTTACTCTACAGTTCACTGCTAAATGTCCAACTTTATGACACCGGAAACATGCTTTTGCTACTGAAAATATTTTCTTTTCCGTTCCGTTAGGTTTATGTTGAAAATTTCCAGATTTCCACCGCCTCTTTGCTTCTCAACATTTTCTACTGTGGTAGCCATGCGAATGGCTGACGTTAAATTTTCAGGCATTTGAAATCTAACTTGCTGTCCGACCACGCCCTTAAGACCATGAATGAATGCAGCAAGAAGTCTTCGCTCTGCTTCTTCATTAACAATTTTCTGAGCTGCGGCATTATCTGCTTGAATAACTGTCTTTTGACATAATTGCCTACACCTATCTGCAAATACTTCTACACTTTCATCATGTTTTTGAACGGCATCTTGTAGAGCTTGTAATGATATTGAGCTGGTAATGTTTCTGTAAATCTATCAATAAATGCTTTCTTGAAAACGTTCCACGGTATATCACTTACTTGCAACTCAGCTTTACCCTTGAAAAATTGTAGAGCTATTCCTCCCAATTTTGCTCTTGCTATATTTACCTGATCTTTTTCATTCCAGTTACCTACAACTGCTAAATGTTCTATATTAGCAAAGAAATCTTTAACTGGTTTACTCTGTTTTGGATCCCCTGTGAACTCACGTATATTATTGGCAATACTAACATCTTTGCGCAATAAACTGATTTCTCTAACTTTTTCTTCTAATTCTCTTACTTTTTGTTCAGTTGCCATCTTGAATCTATTTATTTATTACTACAATGATAAGCAAAATATACAAAACACGAAATAGCTATCACTGTCGCAACTACAACATAACACCCATAATCTCGCACTATGGCATCTATCTTATCTAACCACATCACAAAGTAAACTACTAATGACCAGTATTTTATGTTAGAAAATGCTAACTTTATACCCCAGAGTGGATACGAAGTCGTTCGATTAGCTAGCACAACAGAACACAATTTTTTAATGAATGGCTATCATATCCTTTCACAGAACCAATAGTACACTTCTTAAAACTACACTTGCTGAAAAGAAGACATAATTAAAACACAACATGAATTCGTGCGTTCGTGAGATACGCATATATTGAATCTTAAAAATATTTCCAAAGATTTAATTCCCAAAACTAAACCCTCAAAGAAATTCCAAAACGATATCCCGAAACACTATATAAATTTTTCCAAAACGCTCCCAAAGAAATCCCAAAACGCTGCCACCAATATAATGCCCCTGCTTTCAGAGCGATAACGTGCCCTCCGTTCAGAGGGAATGTGTAAAGTCTTCTAGTTCAGGAAGTTGAAAAAGGATTACTTGAAAGAACACAAATGAATAACATTTGAATAAAATATATATTTAAGTAAAACAATTTAACATTTAAAATAGAATTCCCTTTAAACAATCTTAGTCATCATTAAATCCATCCTTATTTGGATGATTGAGGATAAGCTTTAAGCAAATACTAATAATGATAATCTGAATATACAATGTATATGTATATGGTTGAGTCTTTGCTCTCCCCGTTCAATAGCGACGCGTAATAAACCCTCTTTGTAAAATAGTCACATAAGATATATAATTATTACTGAAATGCAATACATTTATACAACATAATAAATCATTTAGTATGATTAAACACTTGAATATACGTATGAATATTGTATCTCCTTCCTTTTTCTCTTTCTTTGGCTTAATTACTCGTAATCTTGTATTTGTCCATATTATATTTGTTATATTTATTAGATCGTAAGTATGAATGTTTTTCCCCGACTCTCTGTTAGTCTCGTCCCCCAACTCTCTGGCAGTATCTTAGGCTAAGTCTGCTTACTCACCCATAAATGCGATCAGCAATGGAACCACCCTCTGCATGATTGACCCTTCTGCAGGCGTCTTGTTAGGTACACAGTTTTACTGAGAATGCTCCACTTTGAATGGCTTCATACATTAATATATATGAAAGATGTATGATTAATAGTCATATTACATTGCATCACGTCGTGCAATACTTTGTCTGCAAACGCGTGCGTCATATCCGCGCAACTTCTTGCAGAGCAGGTCTCGGCGCGTTATCTTTACCGCATCCTGTTACAAAGTGTTACTTTGTTCCATTCTAAGCATAAAGTAAGCTTTGTGAATTTAACACATGTAATGCATTAATTTATGAATAATGTTTGAAATTAATTATCCCATGTTCCCAATAGTTTATTGACTGCCATTTATCCACCAGAGAGTTATGATGGTCACTATACATCCCCACAGTTGGGACATTTTTTGACCTCGAGAAGGCCTACGACACGTGTTGGCGGGCGGGAATATTGCGTTCTCTCCACAACTGGAACATACGTGGACGCCTACCGGGAGTTTATGCGGGACCGCGTTTTTCGAGTGAGGGTCGGCTCGGTATTTTCTAACCATTTTATTCAAGAGAACGGAGTGCCGCAGGGCTCGGTACTCAGCGTGAAGCTATTTGCTATTGCGATAAATTCCATATCACTATGTGTGCCTCCAGGTGTCTCTTCCTGTTTATTTATGGGCGACTTTGCCATCTTCTGTACTTCTCAGCGTACACCGTTTTTGGAACGCCGTCTCCAGCTGTGTTTGTCAATCTCTATGCTTGGAGCTCGACACACGGTTTTCGTTTCTCCGCTGAGAAGACAGTCTGCGTTAACTTCTGGCGCCGTAGGTGGCAAATGCCACCGTCTCTTCGACTCGGGCCAGATTTACTTCCTTTTGCAGATGAGGCGAGATTCCTTGGTTTGATCTTCGATCGGAAACTTTGTTGGGCACACATATAGCACAGCTTAAACCACGATGTGACCGTTCTCTAAATCTTCTACGGATACTAAGTGGCAAATCTTGGGGTGCGGATCGGACGGCATTACTCCGTCTTTATCGTGCTGTGATTCGTTCGAAGTTGGACTATGGCAGCATTGTGTATTCCTCAGCCCGACCTTCAGTACTCAGGTTAGACACAGTCCATAATCAGGGCATCCGTGTGGCCGTTGGAGCTTTTCCAACGAGCCCAGTTGTTCGCCTCTACGCCGAATCGGGAGAACCTCCTCTGCGATGTCGGCGTGATGTCCTGCTTGCTAATTATGGCTGTGGGCTGAAGTGTATGCCTGGGCATTCAACTTATCACGCGTTTTTCTCCCCTGAGCTGCACGAGCGATACTGCCTCCGCTCTCTGAGCAGCAGGCCAGCAGGTTTTCGTTTCCGTGAGCTTCTACGCCAGCACCATGTTGACATTCCTCGGCTGTTATCCAAGGGAGAGAGTATATACCCCCCTTGGTTACGCGCTGCCTCCCATGTCGATCTCGGGATGACGCTTTACAGGAAATCTGTTACGCCTCTTGATAGTATTCGTCGTTTTTTAGAATTGTTATCCAAATACAGTGGCCGTACTTGTATCTACACCGATGGTAGTAAGAGTCCGGACGGTGTTGGATGTGCCTTTGTCACTGGCACCGCAACTTCTACTTACGGTTTGCCTAGTAGCACATCTATGTGCCGAGCTATATGCTATTTATCAAGCCCTTCTGTATATTCGGCGTCGAAAATTAGGTGACTGCCTTATTCTTAGTGATTCCCTTAGTGCCCTTCAGAGCATTCGTGAGCTGTACAATTACCATCCTTTGGTGCAGCGCACCCAGGACGTCCTCCACATTTTGCACGCTTCTGGTTTTAATGTGGAGTGCGCCTGGATTCCTGGACACGTTGGCTTGCCAGGAAATGACACGGCGGATTTGGCAGCGAAATCGGCAGCCACAGCGCCCAGTGTTACGATTACCCATTTTACAGCAGAAGATTTTAGAGTGGCTGTACGGAGAGCCGTCTTTTCGACTTGGCATGGGGAGTGGTCGGCTCTCCGTGGTAATAGAAGCTGCGAGAGGTGAAGGACCTCCCTGTCAACTGGGTAACCTCCTCTCGTTCATTCCGCCGGGAGGAGGTAGTACTAGTTCGGCTAAGAATTGGCCACTGTATATTTACTCACAGTTACCTTTTTAAACGTGAACCTGCTCCTGTCTGTGCGCTCTGTGGGGAGGCACAGACAGTTCATGTGTTGCTGGAGTGTGGTCACCTGGCACACATTCGGTCATCTATGGGCATGCCGGCCTCTCTTGCTGAGGTCCTGGCAGATGAACCAAGAGCACTGGACAGGATTTTTAAATTTTTAGCAAAAGTTTCTTTTACCTTGAAGTTTTAGTGTGATAGCAGTTTTTTTTTTTGTTTTTTTTTTTAACTTATTTGGTTTTAATGTGTTGGTTTTAGATGGAGTTTTATATCCAGCTCTGGTTAGAGGGTTCGACAGTTCTGTTACTTCTGTTTCAACTCTTTTAGCTCTTTTACTTGTGTTTACTTTTTTGCCACGGTGTTTTCTTAGTCTATTGCCAAGTTTTAATCATAAGGGCGCTAATGACCTCGGCAGTTGAGCGCCCTTAAACATCATCATCATCATCATCATCATCAAAATTGAAGTGCAATGTATTATGATGCGAGAGTTCATATCAATTCTACCTGAAATCAGTTCCAATCACAATGATAATTAAACGGTGAATGCAGTTTGAACAAAATACAGCTTTTTCAGGTGACCGCAAAAGTAAATTTCATTGTGTGATACAATTTTTATGAAAAAAAAAAAACACAATTAAATGAAATTGCGTTTAATAAATGCCAAATTTTATCTTTCACAATATTGTATTGACTTTGGTAAACGTTGTTGAACACTTAATTAGTAATAGTCTGATTTTGCACAGTTGTTCTCAAAACACAGCTATTACAGATTTTGCAAACACATTCTGATTGCAAATGTCTATAGGAACACTAATTCACCTCCTTTGATAGAATATGAAATCTGTCCAACTACAGTTATAAAATAATAGTATTTTGGTCCTTAATGGCGCTGTAAGTGTGCCGAAATTTCGTCCCGCTTGAGTTCGTTAACATGCCAGTAAATCTACTGATATGGGGCTGCCGCTTTTGAGCACACTTAAAAAACATCGGAGTGGGTTGGGTTTGCGCGCCAGCGCCTGACTGAGATACCCAGACCGACAGACAACTACAGTTATCTTGCACCAAAGTACTTGCTTTTAGACAAATTATTCTAAGCCCTTTAAAATAATTAAAATTAAACTATTAAATGTCATACATTTTTGTAATAAAATTATAATACTGTAGAGTCTTGAAATTCCTCCTTTTACTTTCAACAATCACTCTTCTATTACTGTTATGCAGTTGTGTGTGTGTGTGTGTGTGTATGTGTGTGTGTGTGTAGATTTAACTAAGGTTTTAGTGTGGAATCAAGTCTTCATTGTATCTCCTTTCAGGTGTAGGAGCTGCTATAGCAGCTGGTAAACACGCTATAAAAGGAATTTGAGCACTTAAGTTATACCAGCTAAAACATCCAGACATGAAATTAAATATATTTCATTTGTATTCATTACACAGTCCAAATACAACATATAATTCCATCTGCCAAACTTTAATACCCATGCAATACTAACTAAATACTGTGCAAAATACTGTTACCAGCATTTCTGTCTGCTTCTATTTTTATTTTTTTCTGTTTTTTATGGTTTGACACTTAATTGCGGCCTCTTATGATTCTGAAATTTCGTTAGGCCTTATTTATTTGTTGAAAACTGAACTATAATCTTCTGGTGGTACATCATTGAGAACGTGTGTTCCATTTTAAGGTATTAACATTTTAGATGTTACTTCTTCTTTCAACATACGTTTCATGTCTCTGTTACCATCTTAACTTTCTGAGCCATGTCTTCAGCTACTTGTACGAATAGTCCGGCAGTTTCCAATTACGAGGTACGTCCAGAAAGTAAGTTCAGTTTCAATTTATCTCCGCTGCAGCACTGCGATCGCAGTTTCGCACATGCGCGGTAGACGCTCTGTATCAAGGGGAAGAAACATGCACCATTTTGAGATCGCTGTCAGCCACATACGCTTTGTTGTGCTTGTTTACAATGTCGGTGCTGATTGAAAATCCCGCCGCTTGTGAAATCAAATCTGTGATTCGTTTTCTGAATGCTAGGAAACTGAAACCAATTGAAATTTATCGGCAAATTAGCGAAGTTTACGGACAAAATGAGATGAGTGATTCAATGGTGAGAAGATGGGTCCGACAGTTCAATGAAGGACGTAGTGAAGTGCACGATGAAGAACGAAATGGGCGTCCATCTTTGGTTACAGAAGAACTGGTTCACGCGATTGATGACAAGATCCAAGAAAACTGCAAGTTTGCAATTAGTGCTCTCTCTATGGAATTTCTCCAAAGCTCACGATCACTAATTCATGAAATTGTTACCGAAAAACTGAAATTTCGTAAACTTTGCTCACGTTGGGTACCAAAGATTCTTACTGAGCAACACAAAACGGATGGGTAGTTTTTAACCCGTTTTGATGAAGACGGCGAAGAATTCCTGACACAGATAGTCACAGGAGATGAGACTTGGGTTTCTTACGACACCTCTGAAAGTAAGCGGCAATCAATGGAATGGAGGTACACTTCAGCCCCAGCAAAGGTTAAGCCGAAACAAATCTTGACACCTCGAAAAATGATGTACACAGTGTTCTGGGACTGGAAAGGCATCTTACTCATTGATTTCTTACCGCGTGGTCAAACAATCAAAGCAGATGTTTATTGCGAGACTCTTAGGAAATTGCGCCGCGGAATACAGAATAAGCGCCGAGGATTGCTGTCAAAAGGTGTTGTTTTTCTTCACGACAACACACGACCACACATTGCAAATGTGACGAAAAACCTCCTACAGGGATTTGGCTGGGACGTGTTTGACCATCCTCAGTAGTATATAATCCTATGATCTGGGCCATATTTGCATATTCATTTGCATAATCATTAGCATATCAAAAAATTTGCATATAAAAAAAATTGCATATCAAAAAATGTGAATAAAATGTAGGGCAACTAATCTACATATCAGACGGGTATCAATCACGCATGCATATTAATTAGCCCGCGAGCCGCGCCTCCTCCAGCGAAAAAAAAATCGTAATTATTGAGGTACATAAGACTTTGAGGGGTCATTTCCAACTGAAATTTAATGAGGAATCTAATTATGCAATTGGAACTTACAGCCCATTGCAAAATAAAAACTTTGAACATTACCCCATTGGAATATTTACTATAATTATAATGATGAAGGACATTTCAATGTATACTAACACAAGAAGGTATTACACATTAGGTGTTTGAACATGTTTGAACCTGCTAGAGGTCACGTGACACCAAAGACGATACGCCACTCATTCCTGTAGACATGCAATTGAGGTTCAAGGAACACTAACAAAGCAGTAATAATATAAATCATGGCGTCCCCTTCCGCAGTCATCTCTGATAACAATCAGAATTCTAAAGAATAACAGAATCCTAATACCAGACAGCTCTTAGAGAGTCTTTTGACGTAAAAAAATTTCAGAGTAGGGTAGCATTATTTACATTTCTAAAATGCTAGCGACAATGAGATGTTCGAGCCTGCATCCTTTACAAGTCCAATCGTGTGAATGCACCTGCCCACCCCCACTCCGTCAAAACAAGCTAGGACGCCATCCCCACCTTTTCGCTTGCAGGAAAAAACTGGTTTAGCCAGGAACCTAGATAAGCAAGTCACAGGCACAAGAGCCAACATTCAACTATGTCGACTTTTAAAAGTTTCGCTAAAAGTGACTTGAAAACATTTGAAGATATGGACGAACTCTGGAGTGAGTGCGGAGAAGAAGCACACCATTACGCCTACTTCCACACTGAAGCGTGCAATGGTCTAATGCATACAATTGTGTGTGCCAACCCATCATATCACGATCAAATGTCTTCACGACATGTTTGCACCGAGAACTGTACCGTCTACGAAAGGAAGACAATGTAAGTATAGCAGATTCTAATTTAAAATTCAAATCCACTATAAAAAGCATTAATAATAACTAAACGTAAACAATAATTTTTTTATCCAGGGAACCGCTCATGCCAGACTTTTATGGAGAGGACGCTGATGAAATGGATTATTACGGTGCGTGCACCTGGAGGGAACTAGGTGGTTGAGAATATAATGATAAGCTTTTCCTATAACTAATTTATTTGAATTACATCTATACCTAAGTACTACAAAAGTAAAACACATAATTTGAGAAGCCCTTAGTTCTTATCTTGTAGTATGTCAAAATTTTTCCCTGGCAGAATATCTAGGCAGAGACAATATTCCTTTCTTACTCACCCATTACTTGCAGGATAATCAGGAGGCTCTGCATCTTGATGCGGACCGACGTGGATTTCCTTAGGCACCACACAATACCAAAAAAGGCCCCGAGCTGGTGCTCGGGAAGCTTATATAGTGGCGGATAGACGACGCCTAAGTGTCGTCATAAATTCTTACGTTTTAGGTGAAAAGTTCGAAAGATCCGGTCACGTAGACCACTGGTCGGGACTTTACCCAGCCGCAGCAGATGGCAAGCAGGATGAGGTATGTGAGTAAGCATCCTCTCACATGAATATGAATACCATAAAATATAATATTACTCAGGAACCTTATAACTGCATAGAAAAATGTGCTCCTATGAAATTATATATTTTAAGAAGATATTACTTTATAGAAGACCTAGAAGTCCTGAGAAAGACGTAGGATGCTCAAACAGTTGAGAGGAAGGTTCCCAGCTATCTGTCATCTGTCTAACTTACAACAGGGGTGGCCAGGGCACTATACCCTCCCCACCTTGACATGAGCAATGGGTACAAGGATACCGATTGCGAAATTACTAACCATTCAGGTAAGTGTCTTGCATTATTTTTTTTTTAACATTCATTGAATTTCTTTCTCTGCCAGAAGAGATTATTAAATAATTTTGTTTCCTTTTACTTTCAGGATTTTTCCTCCTGTACTACTCAAGGGCTCTCATATATATATATCTAACACATATAGGTAAGCATACAACATATAGATATCCATTTCTTAACCTAATTACAGTAATGATCTCTCTTAATAATGTGTGTAAGTGTTGCAAAAAAAATTTTTTTTGTGTCAAGATGTTACCTATAACCTTCCTGTTAGAGTTCTCAAAAGGTTTCAAGTGTCTTTAATACAACGCACTTGATGTGGTGAAGCAAGCATTATTTGTAGTAGCCGCTTCCGATTTTGCGGCTTCCTCCTGATTGGGAGAGGTTGGCACAGTGGTTCCCACGAGCTCATGACCTTCGTCTGCGTTGTCGTGTGGTTGGGTGGTTGGATGTGCTCGTCTGGATAGCAGTTGTCTCCTCAACATCAGGCGAGTATACCAATGTTTCCTTGTGTTACCCAACACCACGGCAACACCTAGAACAAACAGTACCCCAGTACCGGTCCACAGGTGTACTGGAGTTCCTTGCTGGCTACGCAAGGATTCACGGGCCTCATGCACGCTGTTGGCGAGACGGCGAAGTGGCGTCTGTGGCGGGTGGTCGTCTATTCGAAGCTCGGTCTGGAGAGCTTCCAGGTTTGTTAGGTCCAATGGCCGTCGATCTTTTACAGTCAGGTTACGTCGCTCGGCCGGCGACAACATGCTGCTGATACCGGGTACGATGATGGCGTCTTCTTCTAAGCTCAGTTGCGTTTCTCCGGTGACGGCAGGCAACAATGTCATTGTCTCCGAATGGTAGTGGCAGTCAAGGTCATCAGTTAACAACCCCGTGCCATGGAGAATCAGTGGTCTGAAACGTGTCTTGCGACCAGAACAAGTTTTAGCTATCTTCAAAGGGCTCGACACTGAGTACACCCAGTAATTCTTCTTTTTTGACTTGACGTGGTACCATATAGGTGGGAAGTTAGGTCTTAGGATAACTCGTTTACAAAGGGTGTGGACATTGTCTTCCTGTCCAAAAAATAAGGATGAGATACATGTGGGAGAGGTAGAGGAGTACAAGGCAAATTCAGCAGGATAAACGGAGATGGTTCCGGGTTTACATTGGTTTAAGTTGGTGTCTGTAAGAAGGGCATATCTCTGTCTGTCACTAGACACTGCCAGGTACTGAACTGCTGTATGAATAGTTATGTACTTTTCTACCTCTTCTAACATTGTTGGCAATGGTAACACCCTGTATAATTCCAAAGTTCTATCAGCTCCTCTCAAAGGAACCCTGATAAGGATCCTGATAGCAGCAGGCATAGAATATGCTATCACGTCACAAAGTTTATAGTACGTGTGCATGTCTGATATTTCAGCACCGGCTAAAAGTGAAGTCCCCAGTGGTAGTCGAAGTCCCACGGTTTGCAAAATTTGGGATAAGTTTCCAGGTGGCACAATAGTCGCGCTTAATCTGCCAGTCGCGATTACATCTAGCCCTTCCTGTATTTGTATTAGCTGCTGCTGCAAGTTAATCATGAATAAAGAAAGTTCGCGTATCGCTGAGGATACTTTAAATTGACTTCTCACTCAATTTTCGAAATTTGTTACAGCATCTTCTACCTCTAAGCTTCTATTATTAATCTCCTGCACCTTTACAACTAATTCATCAGTTAAGCTTTTTATTCTTTGGGTATTTTGAGTAGTTCGCCCATCCAATTCCTTTATATAAGTGAATTGGTCTTCAGCAACATGCACCAGTTTGGTGGTTGTAGTCGCATATTTAGCAATTTGTTTGTGCACCTTATCTATTTCGGCTCTATCAGGAGTACCGAATAACACCTTCATCAGTGACCCACCAACATCGATTGCACCCCGTTTTCGCCTACTATCCTTTGAGGGTAAGTACTGTTCTATATTTCTCATCTCGTTTTGCAATAATTCAAACACTTTCTTAAGTTTCTCAATTTCGCCCCATTCTATTGAACTCCCTGTATTTCGTGATCTTTCAACATCTAACTTTTCAAAGATCGTTTTGACTTGTGTAATGGCATTAGCATACAGTTGTACAGGCACGTCGATACTGATTGTCCATCGACTGCCAGTAACCAAGATTGTCTCTTGATAAGCAAAAATTACTCCTTTAGTCATTAGAGGTCCCTCGGGAGAGACATTTAAAGGATCTCTCATAACCCCGCGGTTTGCCAGAGCATAACCTGAAAAGATCAAAAATGAGGATATTAGATACGCCCACGCCTTTTAAGCTGGTACGCTGTTACTTTTTCTGTATTTTCACTCGGCTCATTGTAGCCTATATTTTCCGAGTTATGTTCATCGCTGCCGCTGATTACTGGCTCTTCTGACTCCTCGCGCCTAGAACTGGTGGATGGCCCCCCTTGGTTTCGAACCCGAGGCCGCAAATTCCATGGCAAGGTGACGGGTCTTTCCACTTGATTTCTTTCCCTACTTCCCCTATAAGTCCAAGTGGGATCTTTACGCTCATCATCCTGAGGGAGAGTGATGTTATGAGCGTCTTCATCATAATTTTCGATAAACGAATTTTCTGTGCTTATTTCATTTCTCTCAGGATCTGTAACTTCAACATTTTCATCTATCAATTGCGAGCTAGTTATCACTTCCGGCCAGACATCCGGCTCGTTAGTACTCTCCGGCCTGCTATTTGAATAACATTTCTTAAGCCTGTTTATATGTACACACGCAGTGCGCCCTGGTCCCATTTGTAGTTTATAATTTAGCGGGGTAAGTTTCTCTATAATTTTATACGGTCCGCCATACTTTGGCGCTAACTTTCTGTTTGCTTTCTTTCCTATATACGGCTTGTCTAAATATACATAATCTCCTACTTCAAATTCAATATCTGTCGCTTTTCTATCATATTGCTGCTTTTGTCGATATTTATTCTCTAAGAGATGGTGATATGTGTTACTATAGGCTTCACTTATCCTTTGTTTCATAGCCTCAATATGTTCTTCCGCGTTACTGAGCTCAACGTCACTATTCTTAGGTTCGAGCTCAATCATAGTTGGCAAACGCATTTCTCTAGCATAAAGCAAGTAGAATGGACTGTAAGTTGTTGTGGCATGTGGAGCGGATCGATATGCCATCAATGTAAAAGGCACCATCCGGTCCCAATCATCCCCATACTCAGTTACAATCATAGATAGGGAATCATTTAGATATCTATGGTATCTTTCAATCGCCGAATTCGATTGAGGATGGAAAGGACTGCTATTCACATGTTTAACATGAAATAATTTGCATATTTCAGTGAATAGTGCAGATTGAAAATTTGTCCCTTGGTCGGACAAGATTTTCTCGGGAGCTCCGTACCTACAATACACTTCCGTTACCAAAACTCTTGCCACTGTATTGGCGGTCTGGTCTGGTATCGGTATAGCCTCGGGAAATCGAGTGAAGTGGCATATGGATGTAAGCATATAGCGATTTCCGGCCCTTGTGACGTTTAGTGGTCCCGTAATGTCAATAGAAATTACCTGAAACGGTCTTGTTGCTGTTTCGGAAATTCCTAATGGCGCAGTAGGTTTTCGTGTAATTTTCCTCTTAGCACATGTTTCGCATTTTTGAATATAACATTTCATTTTCCTTTAATGAAGGCCAAAAATACCTCTTTTCGATCACGGCCTGTGTTCTTTTCGTGCCTTGGTGCGCACTGTAAGTCGTGTCATGGTGCATTGAAATTATAGTATTCACCATAGATTTTGGAACTATGATTTTTGAATTGTGAACACCCCCTGTATATAACACACCCCTATATCTATAAAAACTTCATTATTTAAACCCTGATTGTTTTCTTTTATCAATTGTTGGCAATATTCATCTAATTCTTGTTGAATTTTCAGATCACGCCTTGAAAATGGAAGCCGGCCAGACGCCGCCTCCTTCGCCTCCGTCTCCGTTACCCGCAAAGGAGTTATCGACTGCAGAGGAGCTACCGACAACTCGCTCCGTGTCTCCAGACGGGACAATGCATCAGGTACGGTGTTTGCTTTTCCTGGTCTGTGATTAATAGTGTAATCATACTCACTCAGTGCTAACATCCACCTTGTCAACCTTGCACTTAACGGGTTTTTAGTTGTAAGTAACCACGTGAGTGCTTTGTGATCTGTGTAGATAGTGAATTTATGTCCGAATAAGTAAATTCGAAATTTCTTTACGCCAAATACTACTGCCAGTAATTCCTTTTCTGTAGTTGTGTAATTTTGCTCGGCTGACGTAAGTAATCTACTTGCGAACCCAATAGGCTTATCTAAACCATCTGACAATTGGCTTAAGATAGCTGAGATCCCTACATTGGACGCATCACATGCTAACACAAAAGGTTTCGAAAAGTCGGGATGCGCTAGCAATGTATGTTTAGTAAGAGCATTCTTTAGTGCAACAAATGCTTGCTCAGTGGCTTCACTCCAAATAAATTTCTGGTTTTTCTTAGTTAATTGAGTTAAAGGCTTACTTATTGTTGAAAATTCAGGAATGAACGCCCTGTAGTACCCAACAGCGCCTAGGAATGAGCGTATTTGCTTTACATTACCTGGTCGTGCTAATTTCTGAATAGCTTCTACTTTAGACGCATCCGGTTTTATGCCTCGCGCGCTAACAGTGTGACCCACATAAATAACTTCCCTTTTTGCAAAGTGACATTTTGCTAAGCCTGGTTTTAAATTAGCTTCCTGCAATTTTTCAAATACCTTCCGTAGATTTTCTGCATGCTCCTCGATAGTTCTCCCTGTCACGAGGATATCATCCATGTAAACACAGCACGCCAACCCCTTGAGATTACCCAATATTAGATCTATTGCTTTCGACCACGTCATTGGAGCTGACACCAACCCGTACGGGAGTCGAACGTACTGGTAGGACCCCTCCGGTGACGTGAAAGCGGTCTTGGGTCTATCTGATTGTTTCACCTTAATCGCGTGATAAGCAGAATCTATATCACCTATAGAAAAATAAGCGTTGCCTGACAACATAGATAAATTTTCCTTGATATCTGGCATAGGCCACGTTGGCACTTCAGTTACTGAGTTTAAACGTCGGTAATCTACAACCAACCTGTATTTAACTACTCCATCTACCGCCTTTTTCGGTACAAACAAACACGGACTTGCCCAATCTGACTTGGTATGCTCTATAATTTTTGCCTCTAACAGTTTTTGAATTTGCCTACGCAACTCTTCCTTTAGCGCAAACGGCACCCTGTATGGCCTAAGTTTGAAAGGTTTAGCATCCCCTGTATCTATTTCGTGTTCCACTACTGTTGTACATGGTAGCTCTCCTGTTGGTTCGTCTAAATATAACGGTATAAAATCATACAAAACTGCTAATATAACCTCCCTTTCCTTCGGTGGTAAATGCTCAACTTTTTCGCCTAATGTTCTATAAACTTCGTTTATTTCCATGGACCTCCTAAACTCTGTATTTCCCCTTTTTTCCTTTAGTGCTGGTTTTGTTACCCTTAACATACAAACGTCATCTTTTGTACCTATTTCCTTATCGCACAAAATACAAACTTCTACTTTACACATAGGTTCTGGGTTCATGACTCCCAACAACCTGCCGACTGCCTGTACGTCGGTCTTCTGGCACGCGGGTCTTACCTCTCTTTCTTTTCCCCTCAGATACTCACTCTCACTGCGATACAAGGTTCCCCCGTCATTCCGGATATGATCAAGTTTCTCTATCAATGTAATCGCTTCATTGGGCTGCTGATATCTGCCTCCTTGCGAGACATCAGGCGCTGGCCAGCGTCTCCCAAGCCCTGGGGAAACGAACTGCCGTCCTTTCTGACCCCCCAGCGTGCCGCTGGTCTGCCATCCCCCTTCTACCCCATTTGGAGGGGCAGGAAAACTGCCCGCCGAGAATGGCACATCACCAAACTCCTTCTGCAAGTCCGGCTCAGCCGCGCCCTGTTTCTTATCGAGATCGCCATGCCTCGATCTTCGGACTGCAGGCACACTGCTTTTAATCGGTTGACAATTTCTATTCCCTTGACAACCCTTATCTCCTTGAGTTCCCTGCGGATCCTCATAAAATTCACTGCATATTCTACACATGGCTACTTCAGTTTCCTTAAAACTCGTAAATGGTGCACAATTATCTCTCATAAAATCATTAAATTCTGTTGCTCGCCCTATTTTCATACCCTTTCCTATTGCTACACTCGTTAAACCCATATTCAAAATTTTCATAACGCAATACCTAGCGTCCCTACACAGTCTCTCATTACTTCTTTTCAGCCATGTTATTTCATTTTCATCATTTGCAGTAATTACTCTAGACACAACTCTAGCCACGTATATCTTACTTAACTCTGGTTCTACAGGCTCTACATAAACCTCGAGGGGAAAAGTTCCTTTTGCAACTCGGTGCAAACGAGTGAGTACCTGGTTTTCCGTCTTAGGTGAAACTACAACGTTTTCGGCCATCACTACATTCCATTTCCACTCATCCTCCTCATTTAGATAAGCATTTTCAAAATCATCTCGTTCAGTATCTACTTCATCATTGTTATTAATGCTCAGCTCTTGATTTCCTACTTGTACTCTTCCCATCATGCAACTCGACACCGTTTGTGGAGTGATCAGGTCCACGTGCGGCTCTAGTCTCTGATCTGGCTGCGATAGTAGTTTAACTGGACCGTGCTTTGTTTCTAGTCTCCCACGACGTATATCTATAACTGCCTCGACATTGACCAAAAAATCCATACCCAATATGCCAACATACTTTTTGAATTTCAGGGGCACTACACAAAACTCATGGCATATTAGTTCGGGGACATCTTTCATTGTAAACCACACTTTCTGTGCACCTAAAATCTTAAATTCAGCGCCTGTAACACTAATTCCATTAAACTTGGGTTCCTCCACTTCTCGTTTATCTACTATCCCATACCTTATGGCAGAAAAACTTGCACCCGTATCTACCAACATGTAGGAAGGCGTGTCAACTCCTAACTCTACTTCTAATAAAAGCTCCTTGAATTGCGTCTCATATGAGTAGACGGGAAACGATTCTGACCAGGGGCCGCCGAATTCCCGTTTTTCGACAGACCATTCCCGTTTCCCTGGGGTCGTTGCCACGTGCATTGTTTTGAAATATGGCCGGGCATATTACATTTAAAACACCTCACATTATCTGCACCACTTGAGAATGTAACCTGCCTGCGGTTAGAGTTTCCGCCCGTCATTTGTTTCATACGAGTAACATTATCTCTCCCCTGACCTTGGCCTTGGCCTTGCTCTCGGTTAGGGTTGTACAATACCTTCGGCTTGCTTCTACACGCACTGGCTACATGCCCTTTCTTGTTACACTGGAAACACACTTTATCAGATTGAAACATAAACACCTTTTTCTCATGGGAATTACTACTCACATTTCCTCTTTGTTTCTCGGCATTTTCGACCGTTGTGGCGATCCTAATGGCTGCAATAAAAGTGTCTGGCATCTGAAATCGTACTTGCTGTCCCACGACACCCCTTAAACCGTTCATAAATGCTGCTAACAGTCTTCTTTCTGCTTCCTCATTAATAGTCTTTTGAACTTCAGCGTTCTCTACCGTCCTAATCGTTTTGTGGCATAATTGTCTACATCGGTCAGCGAAAACTTCTACGCTTTCCTCTGTTTTCTGGGAGGCGTCTTGTAACGCTGTATAATGATACTGTGGTGGTAATTTCTCTGTAAACCTGTCAGTTAAGGCCTTCTTAAAGTTGTCCCACGTTACATCAGTACCCTGGAGATCAGCTCGACCTCTAAAAAAGTGCAATGCAGTTCCTGCCAACTTAGCACGGGCTATATTTAGTTGATCAGCCTTTGCCCAATTTCCTACAACTGCCATTTGCTTTATATTACTAATAAAATCCTTTACCGGTCGTCCCTTTGCATCCCCTGTATATTCCTTTATAACGTTAGCGATGCTGACGTCCTTAATCTTAGCTGCCGTGAGGCGAGCTAACTTTTCCTCTAATTCCCTTATCCTTTCCTCGTTGGCAGCCATTTGAAAAGTTGTATTCAAAACAGTAATTTGCAAACTGCGTCTATATGAAAAAAAAAAAAAATTATTATGTGCTTTCCTTTGTTTCAGCCCTCACGGCCTCCTCTAGAGCGGCAAGCTCCGCTGCCACTAGGTCAGGCGTTACAGGACGTGAGGGATTATCAACAGCGCCAGCTGAGGGTCGCTGCCCGGACTGCTGCTGCACGAATGCGGGCAGTGGAGTATCCGGTCCTAAGAGCCCGTCAAAGAAGGCCACGATAAATTTGGATCTACACTGGTGATATCTCGAAAGACAATTGTGAAAAAGAAAAATAAATTCAAAATTGTAAAGTTCCCAAAATTATAAAGTTCCAAAATTAACACAAATGTAAGGATCAGTGATCCCGCTGAATTATAATATACGGATGGGCACACACACACAGAGAGCGAGCTGAATTAAACACCACCAGAAAACATTAGCGTTCTTATTTCACTGACCTAGGTATTTCCGTAGCCACACCCCTAGCTCTAGGAAACATAGACACCCTTTTCCCTTCCGGAGTTCCTATTTTCTGTTCTAATAGTACCTCACCGGAAGCATAATCATATAGGTAGTCAGTTCTCTCAATTTCTAGCGCTTCGTATTCACAGCCTGGATCTATGTGCCTCTTCAAGATACGAGTCTCTACATCAAACGTCACGGTTCCGTGCCCGTTGTGGTGAGTATATATTTTATAAGATGGACAAGGAAAACCCTTAAGTTAACCCTTTATAGCTATTTCTATGCGAGACTCAGTAATCAGCCCTGCAAACTTATTTCTGTGCCTTTCCAACAGAGACAAATCAAACTTGGTGTATTTCTTAAAGAAATTTGTAATCAAAGTAAAAGCATACTCATCAGACTGTCTTAATGCCAAAGCGCTTGTAGTAGCAACTACGTGTATGTAAACTATTGTGAATGTAACAGGTTCTATCTTTCTTTCACACTTGAAAATACACTTAAACATTTCTCACAAAAACACCTAGCTCAAATTTAACATTATTCCTAGGGTCCGAGAATTCCTAAGAAGTTCATTAACACAAGGATAAAACACTGAATTAATGAATTTAAAATAAATCCTGTGTGAATTAAATCCCACCGCTGCCACCAATCTATTACGGTGCGTGCACCTGGAGGGAACTAGGTGGTTGAGAATATAATGATAAGCTTTTCCTATAACTAATTTATTTGAATTAACATCTATACCTAAGTAGTACAAAAGTAAAACACATAATTTGAGAAGCCCTTAGTTCTTATCTTGTAGTATGTCAAAATTTTTCCCTGGCAGAATATCTAGGCAGAGACAATATTCCTTTCTTACTCACCCCATTACTTGCAGGATAATCAGGAGGTTCTGCATCTTGATGCGGACCGACGTGGATTTCCTTAGGCACCACACAATACCAAAAAAGGCCCCGAGCTGGTGCTCGGGAAGCTTATATAGTGGCGGATAGACGACGCCTAAGTGTCGTCATAAATTCTTACGTTTTAGGTGAAAAGTTCGAAAGATCCGGTCACGTAGACCACTGGTCGGGACTTTACCCAACCGCAGCAGATGGCAAGCAGGATGAGGTATGTGAGTAAGCATCCTCTCACATGAATATGAATACCATAAAATATAATATTACTCAGGAACCTTATAACTGCATAGAAAAATGTGCTCCTATGAAATTATATATTTTAAGAAGATATTACTTTATAGAAGACCTAGAAGTCCTTACAAAGACGTAGGATGCTCAAACAGTTGAGAGGAAGCTTCCCAGCTATGTCATCTGTCTAACTTACAACAGGGGTGGCCAGGGCACTATAGGATGTCTTCGGAACCATCCATGACACTCAGCACCATTCGGAGTTGTGCAACGGACACACTCATGTGGTGTTATGCTCAAACCCAGCAGAACACGACATAATAACGTCATATTATATATGCAATCTCGACTGTAGGGTGTATCGTCGAAGGAGGGCGAAACAAAAGTAAGTTTAATATGAAAAAACTATTACGGTAAAAACAAACTAATTCCCCTTTAGCATAAACTAAATATCAATGTTCATGCTTTCAGAATCCGAGACAGAACACCAGTGCCGCAGCAATATCTAGATCCTGAGAGGACTGATGTAGATGAAGTGGATGTCTGCGTTACAGATTCAGGGCATGAATGCATTATACATGCTGACGTCAATGCAGACCAAGGACCTGATAAGCAATTAGCCGAGAATACCCCAAAACCCAAAAGGTGCGTAGACACTATATAACAATAATGATATAAATAAAGAACACAGCAATACATTGATAATGTCTTTGAGGAAGACATTCTACCTTAATGTATATGCATTAATTGTAATATGATCAATTATGTTTCAGAGCCACTAAGAAATCACAACAGCAAAAAAGGAGACGAATACATTTGCAAACCACCTCAGGAAACTAAGAGCCCTTGAAGCCCGAATGCTGAATGTTACAGAGCAACAACCCAATCCAGAGAGTAATGGAGACAGCAGTAATACATCTAAACGTCGTCCAAGGCGTCTCAATCTCTAAAGTGCATAGTGCGTATGTAGGACATTATTATGACCTCCCAGTTATAATCATCATTTGTGTATATGACTCTGCAGGACTGGGAGATACTATACAAAAACCTCCCTGATTTTGATAATTTCACCAAAGGACAAAAGTGCACTATCGAGAATACAGTGAAAATATAGTGTTCTCATATAATGTTATTGCAAGCATGGAAAATGAGTGCATTTTACTTTTCAATACTGCTCTAAATGATGATAAGATATGTTTAAACAAAGAAGACATAAGCGGTCTAAAAAGAATAAGTTCTTTTATTGCGAGAAACTTACATAATATGTCTATTGTAAATACTGAACTCTATGTAGGAACGAGGAAATGGAGAAGGTGTGTACTGGAATTACTCAAAAAATAAAACAACATGAATATACAATTCATAAATGAGTTTTTATTTCCACAAAGGAGAACCTTACAAAAACATTATCGCTCAAATCCTTACAGTATAAACATTAAATCAGAGATTGCATGACATGCGTTAAGGGCTTGTAGGTAAATACTTTATCGTGAATAATCAGACAATATGAAGATGTCTGAGGGGGGATGTTAGCACTCGCTTGGACCTCGAGTCTAATATTTACAGCTCCGTTGACTGTCTCCTCCGGTTGGTGAGAGCAGTCGATTATGAATAACGGTGCATAGACGAGAAAATCTTTTCTCTGCAATAAGGAGTAGTTCTCTTTATTGTAATATGAACTCTGAAATCTAGAGTACATTTCATACAATGAGGCAAATCTAGAGGTACCAAAGTCCAAATTCATGTCATGACAAGGATAACATTCACTGTTGAGATAAAGTCTCAGATTAGATATATTGCAATGATCAAACTGGGAGCAGTTCTTTTGTGCATTGTTTATTCTTGACGTCTGAGCTCCTACTATAACAAATCTAGGCTTCTCAGGCTTAGATGTCGCGACGCTCCATGTAAATGATTTCGTTTGAGGAACAGCAGGTTGAGTATGAAGATCCATTGTTCGAAAAGCTATGTGCAGAGTCCTATCGGTCTTAACTATCTTGAGAAATTCTACTCTTTCACTATCAGAAAGACGCATTACAGGCATTCTCCATTCAATGCGGGTTAGCTTAACAACAGCATCCTCTGCCCCAGCAGGAGCTACAATACTGTTTCTAGAGTCCTTGCTTCGAATCAGCACCAACTCAAACTTGCTATTCAGGATTAGATCCTTGTGATCATCAGCGAATCCAAGGAGCATCGATAGTGGAACTATAGCATTGAACACGCCGGTTGCAGAGTGCACAATGTCAACATCCTCCCCAGGGTAAACCCATCCGGAATTAAGCAAGCGTCTTGATTCCATGGAGTTCAGAGCTGCATAGTTGCGCATTGTTGTTGAGATTCCAGGATTCCTGGTTCTATCTATAGTCGAACCATTCATATCCAGTCGAATTTCTTCAAACATGAATGCAATAGCATTATTGGCAAGCTTTGCAGTAGTAACACTTCCATCAGGTTTAGCAATCGATCCTTCAATGTAGAGAAAACTCTTGCTAGGCAATGTAATGTATACAAATCTTCAGCTTGGCAAGGGATCCTGATCTCATCATTAGCACCAAGAGCCGATGAATTGTACGGTAGAAACACATGCTCCTCTTCTTTGGTTATCTTATCGTCAAAGATTGGAGTGTCTGTCACATTGAAGATGTCCATCATAATATTCTATATCCCAATGCTTCGAGGAACTTGCGATTGCTCGATGTTAACAGTCTGACGGCTGCAGTCTGAATACGTTGTGTACGACGGATTCCACTCTTATTATATATTTGATGACGTTGCTTAAAATCGATTCCCATTTCTTCGTAGATGAAGTCTTATGCTCATATCCTCGTTCCTAAAATTGATGAGGTTCCCGTCTTGATCGACAACCCGAAGAGTGATTTGATCGATAAAGTTAGAGTTGATGATTGGAAGGTATATAGGATTTGACGGTTCTTGAGAAATATGATATCCAGGTGCAACGGAAGGAAAGAACTCGTATATTGAGTGTCCGCTCTTACCATTAATGAAGGAGCCTGTTGCAATACTGCACTCAACTCGAATGATGCTCACCTTAAATATGTTTACGAGGAAATCGGATTCAACTGTCTTTTCGGGGGGGATAACAGTAGAACTTGAAAACCCTAAAAGCGAACCAATGGAATGCTTTCTTGAGAAATCCACAGTGTAGGGACATTTCACTTCGGCCTTCATTGTATTATTATTAGGTCTAATAAAGAATACATCGCTTGACAATCCTAGTTTAATCTTCAGGAATGTATTAATATCAGCAATCTCATATGTTCCAGAAGGAATTTCGATTACCTTTAGCTCCTCATTTAAGAAGTAATGAAATCGATTGATTATTACCAGTGTCAACGTTTGGAATGGGATAGAAGGTTTCAAAGTTCAAAAGGGCAATTTCATAATATCCATCAGGATCGAGCTGCAGAGGAGGATTTAGATATGTAGTGACCACTGAATCGATGCCTCTAGCAGCAATAGTATAACTCATTGCGCAAGAAATTGCAAGCACAAGTGACCGCAGATGACTGAGCTAAAATCCTGCAATCTTCTACTATTATACATTATCCTAACACCGCTCAGGTATCTATCTCCTTTGGTGGCTTCAGATTACCAAAACTATCAAAATAAAAGTATGTCTTTCCAACTTTCATTACAGCAACCCAATGAGTACCATCATTATGTGTCGAATCCAAATTCACAATGATCCTTTCATTGAAGTGGGTGCGTGAAGGTAGATTGTCTATCATATATACACCTGTAAAATGAGGAATCTTCAATCGTCTAGCATACATCTCTATATCAATATTGCTCAAGGCTTTTTCGGGTACAAGTATAACCCTCTGCCCGAGTTTTTTGACTCATTCGTGCTGAATCGGTGATTCTTCCTCTTTCCTGTCCTTAACCCCTGTTCTTTAACATTATTTCTTTTTAGGTTTCTGGCAATTTTAGAAGCCAAGGCCATAGCTTGCACGGTCGATAAAGCTCCTCTTCTCTTTTTCTTTGCAATACCTTTTCCTTTTGCTTCCATAGATTTGTTATGTGTTGTCAGTTCTGCAATTTGACGGTCTGCAGCTTTTTTCTTATTCACAGCAGATGCAATTTGGGCTGCACCTCCTGCAGCAGCTCCCAGCGCAGCGATAATAGGAATCAATGGTAAAAATCCACCGTGCTTCTGCTTCTTCTTATAACCTGCACCAAGTGAAACTTTTCCTTTCATAATGCTAGTAACAAGTCTTGCAGCTAGCTTTTCCCCTATGCTTGAATCATAAGATTGAACTCTGCTCCAAGCCTTCTCTGCCAATATCTTATCTGCAATGTTTCTTGAAGCTGCGTCTTTGTGCTCAGCGTAGGCTATATCATGAAGTTTACAAGCTTCATCTAAAGGTTAATGCCTGGATCTCCTCGCTTTAACAGTTTTTCCAGTTTTGTTCCAGGACCACAATATCTATAACCAGGCAAATGGGCTTCAAATGGTAGCAAATTAATGAGCTTGTTAATTATACCAGATCCTCTTTTGATCTTATCACTTCTAGCTCTCATTGTATACTAATCCCATTTTCCCATTGACACGTCCTTTTATACCTGAGGATTTACAGAGCGATTAATATCACGAGTGAGAGGGGTCGGATGAGGGAGGGGTATATATTCATTAACAATTCAATATATATTTTGGTTTATGAGATGGAGCTTATCAAGCAAGAGTGCTCTCTACCGATACAAGTTCTAGATTTTGAAAGTGATCTAAGGTGCGATCGTCATGGGAAGTTGTTTCCATGCAATGTTAGAAGAGCTCTTATCTTAGGAAGTTCCAGTGCAGGAAAGACTAATGTTTTACTCAATATGACGAGAATGGTCTTCGTTTTGAAAACTTGTACATATACTCAAAGTCTCTCTATCAGCCAAAGTATCAATATCTGATTAAACTACTGCAAAACATTGAAGGTATAGAAGTGAATACATTTGAAGACGGAGAAAGTGTCCTACACCCATCAGAAGTTAAGGAGAATTCAATATTTATATTTGATGATGTCATAACTGAAAAGCAGGGGAAGATTGCGTCATTTTATAGCATGGGTAGACATCGCAATGTAGACTCCTTATATTTAGCTCAATCCTATGCCAAGGTTCCGAAACATTTAATTCGAGATAATTCAAACATGATCATCCTTTTCAGACAAGACAATTTAAACTTGAAGCATATATATGAAGACTATGTAAACACTGATATGACATTCCAAGAATTTAAAGAATAGTGCAAAAGTGTTTGGGAGAGCTCATCAGATGGACGACCCTTCGTAGTTATAGTTCCAGAATTCCCCATGAACGATGGTCGATATAGAAACGGGTTTGATGTATATATTAAGACTGATATGAAAGAATCTCATCATTCATAGCTCAGGATGAGTATTGACAGGTTCGGATCACAGAGAGACGTCTCTGTTAAACGAGTTCTTAATCAGTTTATCATAACCAGAGACGGAAAGGGCAACTTCCAATTCAAAAAAAGGAGATTGTGCAACGTTCAAGATCCGGAAGATGAGAGTGATGTAGCAACTAAACGCTACATTGATGCTGCTGCGACATTACAGAAGAACGATTGCAAGAGTTTGCTGAAAAAACAGCGTATCAAAGAATGAAAGAATTTGAAGATATACTTAGGAATCACATTAAAAAATCACTAGAAGCTCAGTATGAAGGTCTAATGACATACCTTGCTAAATCAGCCTTGAAGAGGGATGCTGAAAATAATATCATACTGGATACTATAAGAATGAAAACCTTCCTACCACCTGAGAATGATACCGATGTTCCTAACATGGAGTTTATGTTAGAATACATAAATTCAAAAAGTCCTTTAATTGATTCCAATGGTGATTTTTCATTTAAAAAAAGAAGAATAACAGAGTTAGCAGATCCTGTGAACGATGGCGATGCGGCAAATAAGAAATATGATAGACATCTCATTTCAAGGAAACAAAATGAAGCGCAATCAAGCTTAAACAAATCTCTGGGTACAGCAACTAAGGATATTGTTGCAACTGTAGGCAGACATCTGGAGACTATAGGAAATAGACAAAGCTCTAAGGATAAACACCTAACCACATCAATGGGTAGTATCAGCATTCTTAAAACACAAGTTAATGTCATAAATACATTGCTAAATCAGATGCGTGGTAAGCTAATCATATCACTACAAACGAAACCATTCGATGGCAGCGCACTAAGATATACGTTAGTATCTGGTTTCGAATCCTATACATTTCCTGTAGATGGGGAACTGACTGAATGTAGAATTTCATCACATCCGCCTCCGCCACAGACAATTACAATGATTGAAATAAATAGCAATAGAATTGAGAGGTATCCTACAGTGATTAAAGTAGGTGACACCATAGCCTTCACTGCTTATGCTACAAGGGCCAAGGACTATCACATTTTAAATATAACTCTTAAAATTGCATATAAATTAACATGATTTGATTAGACAAGCAAACTATAAATAGGAGAGAGCCAGGCAAGTCATCTCACTTCAAGATGGATAGTCAAAGTATAAGGCTTAAAGAATCGGTTGCTAAACATACAAGAGCAGTCAGGGAAAAGCTGCGAGAGCTCAAGGGACAGAAATCTGAAACACAGAGAGTTATGAGTGAAGTTCTCCAACCTGTAACAGAACCGCTTCGAGATATGCTAGATAGTCAGAATAAGACAAACTCCCTTCCTTCTATAATAGCTAAAGACGAGAACGTTTCTAGCTACTTGAAACAAGTTCGAAAGAAAGACAAGGATGGCTTAGATATGCTGTATGGAGTGCGATACGAGGATGGAAGGTACATGCTAGGAAGCAAAATGATTGATTTAATAAATAATCAAATTAGAGTTGGACAAGAAATATTTTATGCTACACAGGGATTGAACGAGCTAATCTTTAAGAAATTTCCTGAAATGCATGTTTACACCGATGATGATCTGGAAGCTTATAGAAGAATTCTAGAATCAACACAAGTGCACCGTCTAAATTATGTGAGGCAAGGACGTCTGAGACAGAGCAAAGCCTACAAGTATAAAAGCATTATACGTCCACTACTCAATAAGCACAAAGGATTGGAATGGAAAGAACATCATCCCGGGAGAGAGCAAGATTACATCTATTGGAACGACCCAAATACATTGGTGAATCGACTGAGACTTCTCATTGCATCGAGAGACGCTGGAAATAATAAGCACAACCAGGAAATCAAAGAAATAATTCAAGAACTAAAGTCATCTAGGATCATAGCATGACAGAGGTGAAGAAAAATATAGCAGCAGAGCGTCATGCTCCTGCAAGAAGAAATTTCTTGCGTAGAAAGATTGTCAGTAAAGGCATAGACGATCTTGTACAGATAGACCTGGTTGAAATGATTCCTCATGCCAAACTGAACAGGAACTTCAGGTATATACTTATTGCCGTCAACTTCTACTCTAAAATGGCATATGCAAGAGCATTAAAGGATAAGACTGGCATTCAAGTTTCAAAGGCTATGGAAGAGATTTTACAAGAGATGTAGACGACCTCGGAATATACAAAGTGATAACGGAAAAGAGTTTTATAATAAACATTTTAAGATTCTGATGAAGACCAACAACATTAATCACTACAGCACCTATAGCAACATGAAGGCTGCTGGCGTGGAACGACTAATACGAACATTGAAGAATATGATGTATAGGGAGTTCTTAGCTCACGGATCATACAAGTGGCTAGATCTTCTACCACGAATCATCTCAATGTACAACAATTCTTACCATTCGACTATACGAATGAAGCCTAGTGAAGTGAAGGATAACAGTCTTCTTCTTTCAGTACACAACTATGACAAACATCAAAGAGAGAAGAAGAGTGCAAGAAAGTTTAAAGTTGGTGACTATGTGCGGATATCTAGACATAAAGGACATTTTGAGAAGGGATACGAAGCTAATTGGAGTGTTGAAATTCTAAAATTGGACACAGTGAAACGAACCAATCCTACTACATACATTCTAAAAGATAATGATGGAGAGAAGATTAAAGGAGCTTTCTATGGTCACGAACTTAAATCTACACTTTATCCTAGCACCTACCTAATTGAGAAAGTCTTGCGCAGCCAAGGAAATAGAATTCTTGTAAAGTGGTATGGTTTCCCTAGACCTCAATGGATTGACAGGGAAGATATGTTGTAGGAAAAAGTTAAATAAAGAAACATTTGATGTTTATCTAAGGTGTTTTTATTGCCAAAAACATCCTTAATGTTACCTTTTCCCCTGTTTCCTCTTAACATAATTGTTTTTACAGATCTTATATTACTTCAAATACTAAATGATTCATAAGTTAACTTATTACACAACATACACGAAAAGTCTATGCGAGTCATATTTAAGATAAGTGCATGTTTAAAGTAATATACAGATAATATATAAATATACATATAAAATATACAGTATTTTAATAGAATATACAAGAATACATCATGGTATTAATTAATATATACAAATGCATATACATATATACGACACAAAGCAGGTACCAGAGAGAGCATGTTTTCAGTGTTAAGTGTCAGCCATAGCCAGCAAATAGTGTCCCCAGGCAAGAGTGTAATCTGAGCCTTCAATCAATTTTCTTTTGTCGTCTCTCCCATGGAGAGCAACTTTATTCTGCTCTATTGTATGAATTGAATGCTTGTAGCTCCGAAATGTAATTTGCTTCGCCAAGACGGTTTTTCTAATGTCATTCAGACATTCAAAATAGTTGTCAAAATTTAGATTTATCATACCAGTTTTGTTTATTCCTTTTGCCTTTTTTACTGTCTGTCCCTCGTATCTGTAGCTATACAGTTTAGACCTGAGCCCGACATACTCATGCAATGGCATACCTCCAAGCTCATCTTTAAATAAACCTATCACCTTCTTGTTCTGTGGTATTATTCCAAATGGATTGTCTGCTGCAAAATTTGAAGTGTCGAAAAGGTGTGGATACCGCTTAATAAACTCATAGATATCTGTAGATGTTTCAAATATAAAGGAATCGGTATCCATGTAGGCTAGTAATAGGTCGTTTAAATTGGGTTTCATGACTCGATAGAAAAAATCATACATTATCAATTTTGAAATGTCCAAAATTGCCTGCCCTATGTAGATAGGCTTATTCATGTGAACCTCCTCTCTGCTCAACTCTATACCTACAAGGTTTTCATTAAATATAATGCTCCTAATGTACGTCGGTCTGGCAGTCAGTTTACTGGCCTGCTTCCAAGACAATACAATTCGGAAGTCAGTATATTTTCTAACATTTTCAATAAATTTTCCATAAACAGAATTGTTCATCTTTTTCCACAGGTTTTGTCCAAATTTGGATGTCTCCCTTGCACGTCTTTCTGTGTTTACATTAATATAAGTCTTCAGCCAATCAGACTGATCGTATGCCACCACACGATGTATTTTTTGCAATTTAAGACCTAAATCAATACACTGCTGGAGGTTTCTATAGTGCAAGGTGTATCTTTCTTTATTGTCCAAATTTGCCAGCAGTTTCCTATATTGTCCATGTGGCGGTATTTGACTTTGTGGACAGAGAGGAAGCTCGTTGTGCTCGTCGTGGATATGGACAGGATACTCCAAATCAACTTCGAGCACATACCCAATGGGCGAATCCGAAGGTACAGGGGCGAAATCGATCAAAGAGATTTCATCATTGGTCAGCCATCTTAAATTACCCTTACGAAGGTGATTAATATCGAACTACCATATAAGTTATTCAAATCCCAATAGGAGGCATATATAGGCTTTTCTTCAGGGTTCTAACCTGGTATATATTTATTTTGCGATTTTATGTATCTCTTCGATACGCTACACATTCCGCCTCTGATTGCTCCCTCAAAGAATTCCAACATTTGTTGGTCAGAAATGAGGTCTAGCTTTACCTTCGTCATCTTGAGCATAGCATCGAAGGCAAGCCCAGGCAATGTATAGTACCAGCACGGATCTAAATTGTATACTTCAAGACAGAGGTCTCTAAACTTCTCAAAGACATCCGCTAGCAATAGAGTGTCTGTTTTCAGATATAGATCGCTGTATTGGCCTAGATTCTTAATTTTGAATGTTTTCCAGACATTTTGTGCGTGTTGATACTCCTCTTGAGATATCCCATCAAAATGTTCAATGTCAGGTAAACGTGTTTCTTCTAGTTTCTCTTCATTATCCACATACGAATAGGGAAATATCCCTTTTGCTCTCATGAGCTCTTGGTGTTCAGGCTCTTTATACTCTGCATTTGTTATCCTGAATTCATCCTTTTCAAGCATATTGGCTAGACTAGATAGCTTATCATCTAGGAACTTAAAACTATCTAGAAACCTGAATGCTATGGTCCTGTAACGCTTTGAAAACGATATATACCGCTCCGAAGTGGTTGCGATACATGAAATGGGATTATCATTGAATGCCAGGTGCTCTATTAGAAAATGGCTGTCATAACTGCTCAGACAATGAAAAAAGATCGGTATGAAGTTCGGTGCCTTTCTATTTAAATTGCAGGCAGAATGAGCAGCGCCAATAAAGGCCCCTGACCCATGATCATGATCCCTAACTTTCACATCATGTTCCTCAAACCCCTTCCTACATATGTGACAATGACGAGCTCTATGAAAATCAGCCCAGTCCTGAGCAGTCAAATTCAGTTCCTCCATTCTTGCTATAGTATGTGATTACCATATCGGCTATCGCTTTAAGCTCAATAAAGAAATGCTTAATCACATCAGGACCTCTAAAGAGCATAAACTTAGATAGAGCATTGTCATGACGACATACTAACTTTAGCGATATTGACATTGCTTTATGGTGTTGGATAGCTCTGGTCCAGCTCTCATTAGTCGTGGCTCACAAGAGTGGACCTTTGCTAGCGCACTCTCAATGTCAGCGTAGATTACAGCGTAGGTGTGCCCTTTGAATAGGATGAAAACTGGATGCTATCATCGTTTGTTGGCATTTTTAGATTTTGTACCTTGGAACATCTCAGCATGTGTTTCTTGTACGTTTTTTCTATTATAAAGTGCCTCATGCACTGTTCGCAGATCCAGTGTTCATTACAATCCTTCGTGAATTGTCTTTTAACGAGTTTTTGCAAATCCTTTATTAGGCAATAGTGAGAGTTTTCATTCTCTGAGATGTATAACAAATTCACGTGAAATTCATGTTTTGTGTGTGGTTGGTATAGCGGGATTATTGATTTGTCGACATCTAAGCCAAATACAGCGACCGATGTTCCTAGGTTTTGTTTTTCAAACTGATTTACCTGATGTAGACTGACAGGGAATTCTATGCCTGTATAATTGAATTTACTGAATAAAAGATGTTTAGGATATCTGCTTGTTCTTTCTGCATGCTTCTTTCCATTATAGCTTGCAGCCAACATACACCAGGCAAAACAGTAATTGTCATCATTACGAATATTTATAATAGCCTTTTTATTGCTAATTACAGCTGGAAGTCCAATGTAACGTGATGCTTTGAGAGGTGTGTAATAGCTTGCACTATTAACTAAGGAGTTAACAGACAGTAAAGATTTTTGAACTGGCTTGTCCTTGGAAATTTGAAATGTTAACAAGCATTTCATTCACCATATATGAGAATAAATCATCCAAATCGGATGATTGTAGTCCCAATTTAAAATGGATATTCTCAATATGGTCAGAACTAGGAAATTGGATCATATAAGTTACTTGCAATGAGCATATAATCTTAAACCCCGATTGATTTCTGTCCAGTAATGAGCTCATCTCATTGATAACTAGAGGTCTGCATCTCTCTAAGAAGACCTGGGGGTCTGTGATATTAGGGGTGTTTTCTATTTTGCTATTGAACATTCGTCCTTTGAATGCTTTTTCTACTATATTACATTGTAGATGGCTAAGACTGACCTTTAACATTTTAGATGATGAGGGGGCGTCTTCGTCTTCATCAGAGGATGATTCGTCATGTCCCCTCTTGCGGTCATTTAACGTGGATGGAGTGTCAGCCTGAAGTCCTGCTCCTGTGATGATCCCTGAGATGGTTGGCTTGCTGGTATCCGTCCATCCGATACCCAAATGGTCAGGTCTGCAGGAAGGACCTGGAATTGGAGATCCTAGCCTGTCGTTTTGCGGATGTAGCTGCACTGGTACAACGTCCATTTCATCGTATTTTAATGCTGCAATTGCTGCGCTCCACCCTTCATCCCCCGAAGACTCCTCCCAGAGGGTGTCATCCACTTCGATGTTTTTAGGAGGATGACATTCAGTTGAATTATCATCAGGTGTTGCGTGCACTCCTCTGGTCGAAAGGTCTAGCGGCTCCCGAGCTTCAGCAGGGGTTCTGCACGTTCCCAGCTCAGGATTGCGGGCTGGCTGGTTAGGACATCTCTTTGTCAGGTCGAGTGGACCATCGTTTTCTGTAATATATACCAGAAGAGTAAAGTTTAAACTATCTTCAGGGTTGTGCATTACATGTTGATTATATATTTTTTGAAATAAGGATGGAACATCTTACCGGTTAAGGGAAGAATGGACTCTTGCAGTAGGATGCTGCAGCCACAGTCTGCATAAGCCTGTAGGGCTTGATTAGCCCCTTCTGCTGCTCGTTGTCTAGCATCATTCAGGTGGGTTCTCTTGTCCCCTGCTGGATTCATTGCTTCTGAAAGTTTTAACACTTGTTATAATATTGAGGTCATTGTATTGTTTCGAAGAATGCTTATATTTTTATGTCATTAGACATTGATCTGTTAGCTCGTGTGTGTGAGAATGTATACTATCTTGTGCAAACGTGTGCATGTCTGTGCAGGCTTGTGCTTGTCTGTGCAGGCTTGTGCTAGTTGGTGTGAGAGTGTATACATGAACGTGCAATCATGTTCATGTCTGTGACGCCTTGTGTATGAAATTGTATATGCACATGACAATGTGTAGTTGTGCTTGTGCTAGTGCGAGGGTGCAAGCAATCGCACATAGGTGCGAGCGTCTTTGTTGAAGAGCACCTTAGAGTAAATTGTTTTTGTCTAGCATTCATTTATGATAATCTACACTCACCCCTAATGCTGTGAAATTAAATCGGTTATTCTGCAAAATAAAGTCATTGCTAGTATATAGTTAACATAAATAATTTTTAACAACTCGTTGTTGTGAATGTTTGTGAGTGTATATATGCAATTGTCATTGTATATATGTGTGGATGCGTGTGTATGTGTGCATGTGAGCGTATGTCAATTTGTATTTTTTGCATTCAACTAATTTTCGTGTGTATGTATACACTTAATTAACAGTGATAACATTCTGTGTTTTATGCTAAAGACACCTGACGAATATATGCAAAGATCTTACCTTGGATTAAGCTGTGATGAATAGATCGTTGCTAGATGAGACTGGTGTGTATTTTTCGCACTTTCCACTTTCCATTACAGCTGCAAGCAAGTGTCTGCTGCAAGCATGATTTTTCAGCCGTATTTATACCCTGTCGGACGGTCTGAAACCATTTGTTAACGCTTTTTTCTTGTTGGAACTTGTTATTTCTTGAAAGTCCTTTGTGTATGTCACTAGGAATTTTCTCACAGCTCGACGTTTATTTATTAAGGCGGTTCACAAAAGGTGTCGCTTTTAACATATTATTGCAGCCCTATGTCAAATAATTTATGCGGAGGGTGGATTTGTAAGGTTAAGGAAGGAATGGTCCGAGGGTATTCTTATAATGAACACGGGTGGGCTCTTTTCTTCTTTAGACCTCTAGCGTTAGGTTTTTGAAGTGTTTGCTTTTATACATAGTTGAATAAAAGCGTCTCAACTGATTTGTGAGCTGTCTACATTTCAGTTCAGAATAGCTAACAAAAGCTGAAGATTTAGCTTTCCCTGTTCACTTGTAGCATCTTTTTGTCGTGTGGGGACATTCTTTTTGTCTGTAATATAGGTTCTTTCGCTGTAACAAAGGACGTGCTGATTTTTGACTCGAATACAGGTGTGAGAAGGTGTTGCTTCACATTCCTAACATGCCGGGGGGTAATACCACCTGTCTCCAGTGTGAGGGCTTGACGTATTCACGAATCACCTGTAGAGAGGGATTGGCCAGAGAGCGAACCTGCTTGTTCTTGTCTTGCCAGTCTGCTCGGGGTGTGCTTCTACCTGGCGGCGAACGCTCTAGTCATCAGGGAGAGAGGTTGATAGCTAACTCTGGCATGTCTACCTTTCACTTCCTCTCATGAAGAGGGAATGAGCGTGCATGCGGTGAGGGTTTTCTGCGTACATGTTCACGTTTTTATGCGCGCTATTCAATTCCTCTTAGCATTGTATTTATTATTCCTCATATAGTTAATTACCATTGTTATAACTGTGATCTCGTCATATTAGTTGTATGACCGCCCTCTAGAGAGTTAATTTCTTTCTCATCCTCTGATAGGAAAAACAATTTAATTAAATGTAATAACTCTTTCCCTGTATCCCTGCTACTATTGCATATTTTAATTATTTCTATGTTCAAACGGACAAAATGTAATGCCCCTTCTTGTGTTGGTATACATTGAAATGCTTGCTCCTTCATCATTAAATTAATTATAGTAAATATTCCAATGGGGTAATGTTTAAAGTTTTTATTTTGCAATGGGCTGTACATTCCAATTGCATAATTAGATTCCTCATTAAATTTCAGTTGGAAATGACCCCTCAAAGTCTTATGTACCTCAATAATTACGATTTCTTTTTTCGCTGGAGGAGGCGCGGCTCGCGGGGGGCGGGGTCCGCGGGCTAATTAATATGCATGCGTGATTGATACCCGTCTGATATGTAGATTAGTTGCCCTACATTTTATTCAAATTTTTTTGATATGCAAATTTTTTGATATGCTAATGATTATGCAAATGAATATGCAAATATGGCCCAGATCATAGGATTATATAGTACTATCCTCCTTACAGCCCTGACTTCGCTCCTAGCGACTTTCATCTGTTCTTACATCTCAAGTCTTTCCTTGACGGTCAACACTTCAACAATGACGAAGAGCTGAAAGAAAATGTTTCCAACTTTTTGAAGACACAGACGGCAAACTTCTATGAAGAAGGTATACAAAAATTTGTGCCACGCTATGACAAATGCCTGCAAAATTTCGGCAGTTATGTAGAAAAGTAGTTTAAGAGTTGTAGAATATTGTGCAATCAATAATTATTCTGTATCTGTACACAATTTAATTTTATTACCAAACGGAACTTACTTTCTGGACGTACCTCGTATAACTGGCTAATGGACAAAACCAACAGTTGTATAACATACTGCACATATTTGTGATGAAAGTATGTTCTTTTGTTTCGAAGTTCTTTCCTATTATGTCAAAGGCTATGACTATGAGTGATCTCTTACTGTAAAGTGAAATGAATAATTAGCTGCCTTCACTTTCTGTGGACTCCTTTGTCACAGGTATATGACTGCCTAAAATTATATTTGTTATATTTGTTTTGATCACCATGTCTTTCAGCGAACAGCTTCAGGTCTGTACTATCTGCTTTGGAAACTCGTATTTCTGCAGAAACGCTCACAAAGCTGTTTCTGCTGCAACAGCTCCTCTTCCAGACTTGACATTCATCGCAAAGGTAAAAAGAACTTAATGTGTTCCATTGTTTGACTTTCTCTCTGTACTGATCTGCAAACAAACTATTCTTACAAAATATTATTTTATTTATACCTTGGTAATTGATATAACAGGAGCAGGTATTGCGTTATTACTTGCTTCCTTGTAAGTAAAAGGGAAATAAGGGGGTACACTACACTCAAGCGACAGTCAACTCTTTTAAAAGCGGACCGCTAGGTGAAACAGTTGAAATACAGTTCTGTTTGCATGGCCAAAAGTAATACAAAAGAGATATGAAACGAGAGATGACTTCCCGTTTGAGAAAGGTTTTAAGCAGTTTAAAATTAACAAGGAATACCTGCAATGGAGAACTCTTTAAAAAAAGGTGTATATGGCATAGTGTGTTTTAGTGAGATCAATATCAAAGTGAAGTAAGCTTTTATAGAAAACAAAACCGGGCTTGTAGGCCGTGGTCCACTGGGCTTCTCCCTTCGTTCCCCAGACGTTTCGCCTGCGTCTGCGGCAGGCATCATCAGTGGCGTGTACATCTCCGTGGTCTCTCAGTAGCGACTACTGGTACGTTGTCCGGAGCGCTCGGCTTATATAGTGTGGGAGGTACCGCCCTCGCATGACCTGATTGGTCCGGATTGCGGCCCCCTGTGTCCGTGCTGTTTCTGATTGGTGTACGTGCTTTCTTGGTTGGTCTGTTCTGTAGGGCTGGATGCCAAGTTTTATTTAGTCTGAATGTTTCTTCTTTCCTATTGAAATTGTTGGCATGTTTATAGATCTCAATAGCTTCACGGTGCAAACGTGTGTAGTAATGAGTAGTGGAAGAGAGGATGTCAGTTTCGTCGTAACGGATCTCATGTTCCCCTTCTGCTTCTAGAGCATGAAGTGCTACCGCCGATTTTTCTGGTTGACCCAAACGGCAATGTCTACGATGTTCTGTAAGTCTGGTGTTGATGCTCCGTTGTGTGGTCCCCACGTAGACTGCGCCACATGAACAGGGGATCCGATACACGCCTGCCGAAGTAAATGGGTCTCTGGGATCTTTGGCTGAGCGAAGGAAACTTCGTATTTGTTTTGTTGGTTTGAAAATGGTGTCTATGTTGTGGGTCTTGAGCACCTTGGAAATACACACTATATAAGCCGAGCGCTCCGGACAACGTACCAGTAGTCGCTACTGAGAGACCACGGAGATGTACACGCCACTGATGATGCCTGCCGCAGACGCAGGCGAAACGTCTGGGGAACGAAGGGAGAAGCCCAGTGGACCACGGCCTACAAGCCCGGTTTTGTTTTCTATAAGTGATTCTAACACCGGCCGTGAAAGCCTTCGAACTTTAATGAAGTAAGCTTTGTTTAGCTGTTACGATTTAGCACTGTCTTCAGAATAATTTTCGTTTGTCATGAAAATAAACATGTGGTATTTTAATCAGAATCGCTAGAGCTATTTTTGAGTAAATCAAAATTTCCGAAAAATACTTTATGTAAAGGGCAGTGGGGGTGGGAAAATTTCCCTAAAAGATCCACGTGTTGCATCCTTCGAAGATGCGTATCTTAAATACCAAGTTGGGTATGTAACACTTTTTATTTTTTGCCCTCAGACACAGGACGATTTCTAATTTCTTTTATTTAGGGGTTCGCAAAAATTTCCGGTGAAATCTCGGTATCGGATTTTGTGGAATACAATACCTTCTCTACCAGCTGTGTACAGTTTGTAAACGTGGTAGACAAAGTGCCGACATTTGTCACTTGGAATATAAGACGACCAGATGCCCGCCGCCGCCAGTTAATTACACCGTGACCTTAGAGGATGATTTGAATATTGATTTCAACGAAATAACTGTGAGAGCTTTCACGTCAAAATTATCAGTTTGATGTATTTGTTTCTGGTTCCGTGCTCTTAATGTAGATACTAAATTTCATATTTGTCTGAAACCATCCCAAATACATTCTTCCATATTGCTGATGGGAGACCTAGTCCTAAATATTGAGAGTTTGCAGGTAGTCCATGCGCTGCTCCCTTAAAAATATGATGTTTTGGCTTTCTTCTTGCTCTAACAGGCTCATTTGTTGTCATTTGAGTTTTTTTCCATAAAAATGCTGGTTTCGAAGAGTTATTTGTGGTGCAGTTAGTGAATCTTCCACAAGCAATTGATTTTTACTTTCTCTATAGGCACTATGTACATAGTGTATAGAGAATGTATTGCACTCCACCAAAAAATTCGATACCGAGATTTCACCGGAAATATATGTTTTAGGGTCCCCTATATCTAAAAAAAGCATTTTCGGAAAAAGGTCCGTGTGTGTGTGTCCGTGTGTCTGTGAACACGATAACTCAAAAACGAAAAGTAGGTAAAATACCAAACTTGGTATTTAAGTTTAGTATCTTCCAGGGATGCGACTCGAACATTTTGAGAAAAATCCTCCCACCCCCAACTACCCTTTACATGGAACTTTTTTTGAACATTTTGATTCTCTCAAAAACGGCTCTAACGATTTTGATTAAATTTTTGTATATTAAAGATATTTACCTGACAAATAAAATGTATATCTTGATTTTCTGGGAATAGCCTCTGAAGAGTAGTTAATTCTGAATGAATTTTACTGAATTTTGAATAACTGCTAAACCGTAATAGATGGACAAAAACTTACTACATATAGAATGTAGAGCACCTCAAAACACAATTTATGTTATACCTATACATTTTTTCGAGAAGTTCATCGTTTTTTATACATTCCTTATTTTTGGTTTCTGCTATGAAAAACTTATTCTTTTGCCATACAAACTTGTCAACTCTTATTCATACAAAGGAACTTCATTGACATAGCAACCAGCTTTTGGCTATCACTTTAACCTATGGTAGTCCCTTATTTCGCTTCTACTTACAAGGAAGCTATTTTTGTCTGATGAGCATAAAGTAAATAGAAGTGTAAGCTTATTAAGAATAATTTGTTGTAGGGATATAGAGAAAGTCGTGTGAATGGTACACATCAGAATTTTTATAGTACCACGCTCTGTGTTACACATTCATCACTAACGATGGGAAACCAGGTAACTTGATATTTTTAATATCTTACACTTTTTTCGTCTCAGTTTCTTAAAAACAATTGATATTTCTTTCATCACATTTACAAATACACTATTTTAACATTTCAAAAAAAAAAAAAATGTTAGATTAGTTTACGGGTTTACCTATAGTTTGCCTATCTATCTCCCCTCCTTAAAAATCTCATGAGAGAATATTATAGTAACTACTTTAAGAAACACAACTTACCTTTGAGTGCTTGAATGAACATTTTAAAATGCCCATATTATAATGGTTTTATACAACAGTGTATGACAGAAAAGCAATTCATGTTTAATCGGGTATGTGCACGTGAAATATAAAAGCAGTTGGCTGAAACTAAATTATTCATTACTCAGCACTGCGTGCCTCTAAAGTATTCTACAGTTAGATCTGATTAACGCAATATTTTTATCGCGTTAAGCTGTGCTATCTTGCCCAGTTATATTAGTCATTAGCCTTTAATATAAGATGGACTCAAAATATTTTTAGTGATATAAAAGTTCCTACAATATTACTGGCATGACGAGAGTCGAATACTGAACTTCCCAAGCAAGATAATTGTTCCCGAATGTGTTAAATGTTTTGAACATATTTTCCTGCGTATTGCTCTTTGAACTAAATTGTGAATAGACTTTTTGAGGTTAAACATTTGCTTTGTTTGCATTTTGAATTTCGAAGGAAGAGTTAAAAATGCCTTCCTTACCCCACTATGCTTGGACAAAAACGGATATTGGAAAAGTACGCCTCGCATTCTGGGAGTCAATTAGACCCTTATATCTGTTGTCCAAGGCTGCAGGACTGGCGCCGTACAGCTTCAGGAGGACTTCCAACCCTACTGAAGTTGTTCTTACTTCCAGCAAGAAATGGCCACTAGGCTTGGTCTTAATCTTCGTTTTACTCGTGTGCTATATGTTTGTGATTGACATTTCTGTCTCGTACTCCAAAATCAGTGCTAGCATTGCTTTCCCGCATATGCTGTCATCTATTCTCCGCTGCTCAAGTGTCATTATGTTTTCGGTGCTGCTAATTACTACGCAATGGAACAACTTCAAAGTGGTTCTTGAGAAGATATCAGCTGTAGACGCCGAGATATTTACTAAAAACTGTTTCAAGGTTTACAGAAAAACTAAGGTGATATTGATAATAGAATTGTATATGGTTTTTATTACCATTCTTGGATTTCTTGCCTATGGGAGCTATCTGTGGTTTTCTTTATTTTCCGTGGAAATAATATTAATTAAAAACATTATTATTTGTGTGACTGTCATTATAGACCTTCAGTTTGTCAACATCCTGCTTCTTCTGAGGCATCGTTTTAAAACTCTGAACATCAGAATGGACGAGGAATTTGATATGCAATCAATTAAGTCAAATTTCATGGTTGATGACAATGTATTCCTGCGCGAAAGATATACTTTACTGTCTCAATACGACTTAGCATCATTGAAAACCGAAAGAATCTACGAACATTCCTGGCGAGGTACACTGAGCGAAAGAATTCGCCGATATCGAGAGCTACATGGCACCTTATTTCAGTTAGGAGAGCTTGTAAACTCAATATATGGATTTCCCATTCTCGCTGAACTGGCAGGATGCTTTATTGCTGTTGTTTCATACACGTACACGACGGTGGTTCATCTCGATCGAATACGTACTTCAGAAGGTGGTTCGAAGGAAATTTTCAAGCAGTGGGTAATTGTGGATGCTTTCTTGGCACTCATGTATTTGGCAAAATTCGTTGCCATTTCATCTTCTGCTCATATCGCGTGTGATGAGGCAAATAACTCCTTGATCACTGTTCAAAGACTTAACCTAAGATTATTCCGGGACACTAAAGCTGCAGAAGAATTAAAAGACTTCTCTCAACAGTTGGTAAACACTAAACTTGAGATAACCGCCGCTGGTTTCTTTACAATCAATTTCAACTTGTTGTGTTCGGTACTTGGTGCTTCCACAACCTACATCGTTATTTTGGTGCAGTTTAAGTGAAGTGTATTTTTTTAGTGGAGTTTGTTAATCTTTTAGTGGCATTATTGAATTAAAAAATTGTTCCTAGTTTTTTTCATTTAAAACGAAACTTAGTTATGCTTGTTGATATAGTCTGATGTGTAACTGAGCCTTTCATAAATTAAAAATTATCTGTATACCCATGGTATTCAGAAATCCTGAAACAAAACAAATGATCACTTTGTAACACATATATACACAGTATTCCACCTAACTCTGTGACCTCGCACCCACTTACTACAATACTATCCAATTAACCAATTTATATTTTGGGTTATGATTATAATTGTAATTTTAGTTGCGTGCTTACTCCCATGTAGATCTCGGGATGACAGCTTACGCGAAATCTGCTACGCCTGTGTCTAGTATCCGTTCTTATTTTTTTTAGAATTTTTATCAAAATACAGTGGTCATATTCGTCTATACACCGATGGTAATAAGTGTAACGACGGCGTTGGATGTGCGTTTGTACCTGGGACCGAAACCTCTACTTTCGGTTTACCTAGCAGCACATCTATTTAGTGTGCAGAGGTGTATGCCATATACCGCGCCCTTCTCTATGTTCACTGTCGAAATTGGAGTCAATGTCTTCTCAGTGATTCCCTTAGTGCCCTCCAAAGCATCTGTTTCTTTACAACTACCATCTTCTCGTACAGTGCATCCAGGATACCCTCCACATTTTATACGCTTCTGGCGTTAATGTGGTGTGTGCATGGATTCCTGGACACGCTGGCTTGCTGGGAAATGAACTTGCGGATTTGGCAGCGAAGAGCGCGGTCACCGAACCCAGTGTAACAATTACTTGCGTAACATCTGAGGATTTTAAGCTTGTCCGGAGAGCGATGTTTTTGTCCTGACATGCCGAGTGGTGGGCTCTCCGGGAACAAGCTTAGGGAGGTAAAGGAGCTCCCTGTACACTGGGCAACCTCCTCACGCAAATTTCGACGTGAAGAGGTTATGTTGGTTCGATTGCGAATTGGCCACTGTTATTTTAGACATAGATATATGTGAAGGAGCCTCCACCTATCTGTCCGCTCTGTGGAGAGTCGTTGACCATCCGCCACATGTTGCTAGAGTGTGTTCCTCTAGCACACATTCGCACATCCCTGTAACTGCAGACAAGCCTAGAAGAGGTTTTGGTGGATGATGACAGAGCGGTAGATAGGGTTTTTAACTTTTTATCAAATGTAACTTTTGCACTTCGCGTGTAGTTATTTTTATACATTTGAGACCACTTTACTGTTTTGCTTTTTGAAACTCGCTTTTATGTTTTATATTGAATGCTTCGTTTTAGCAGCCTTTTATGTCTATTTTAGCCGCATTTGGTTTTATTACTCATCTTTGGTTATTTTAGTTGACTTTTAACACTCGATACGCATCGTTTTAGCTATTGTTTTACTCCTACTGGTTTTAGCTTCTTTTTAACTCTTGGTTTTTGCAGCAGGTTTTAGAAGTTGGGCGTCCTAAAACCCCATCTATCATCATCATCTGCGACCTCAAATATCTCCGAAATGCAACATTATATAACAAATGCAATTGTCCAGGAGTGTACCTATGTCAGGGGTTCACACAGTGAGAAGTTACTCACAAACCAGAATAAATAACCCTTCCAACATAGTTATTTCTTTTTAATGGAACATGTGTGTTTATTGTAGCGAAATGAAAAGTACAGCTACAATTAGTAATAACACACTTGGTTTCACTTTTCTAAACACATTTACTAGTGGCCTATAGCCCACAGATGCTTTATTGTTTTGTATGTCATTTAGCATGGAAAATGCACCCACAAATCCCCAGTAGCGTCATGTCTGATGAAACTGTCACTTCAACAGATGTTCGAAGTGTCATCCGTTTGCATCAAATCACTTTTGGAGACGGGTAACATGAGAGTGTTGCACAGAATGTAGTTTCTATAGATATTGCCGCACACACCGCTGTAGTTCGATGTTGCATATCCTTTACTATCGTTGAGGGTTCTTGATACACTCTTATGTTTCACTGCGCCTCAAAGAAAGAAGTCTAATGGGGTCAAGTCGGGGAACCGAGTTGACAATCCAACAGGACCTCCCTGTCCTATCCATCTATTTGGAAACTTCGCATCGACATTCGTGCATAGTGCTGGAACCACATTGATACACATATCCAATCCCACATCCTCCATGAGGATGGGTTGACTGTGTTGAAGAAATGATGTATATCGCTGACCATTTAATTTTCACTGATAAAAATAGGGACTTAAAATACGGTTACCAATAATACTGCACAGATCTTTGACGTAGAATTTAAGTTTCAGGAAATCTAGGCAACTCAAAATAAAGCTATACTGCCCTAAAACTAAACTAAAAATTATAAAACATTATTTTTAGCACGTGAAAGCAAAGGAGATGCATGTGAAGAAATTAAAACGTGACTTCATCGCTTCACGATACGTACTAAAACTCCTTGACGAAAGTGACAGCCTCGAATATGTATAAACAAAACTCGTCATTATGTATAAAATGACTAAAATTGATGTTTATGAAAGTTTATCTTGCTAATAAAACATAAACATGTAATATGGTAGGAGGTTGATAAATGGTGTTTACGGGCGCTTAACATCTAAGGTCGTAAACGCCCCGGGGTGCCCGAACCACTCGCCCTCATTGAAATTCTCCTCAGGGGCCTACTACGGTAAGTACGGGTTTGGCGCACCCCCCCCCCCTCCCGAGCCACTCACCTCCATCTCATCATCCCCATCGCCACCAACTGAGCCACGTTTTGTGTTTGTGTGCCTATTTGTTTATGTCTGTTTTTGTGGGAACGAATTTACTCGCCTCATCTTCTTCCCCTTCTAGACTTATTCTTTACATATTTAGTTTTAAGGCTTTAGATTTATTAACTCCTGCCTCACCAACAGGGATCTTTATTCTATCTCCGTGGTTCCTGTCCCACGGTTCCAGCGCGGCTTCCAACATGTGTGCTCTTCAGAGGTCTCAGGCGTGAAGGTTGAGTGACCCTTCCTACTGCCCCTATGTGTAAGCCTTAGGTGCGGAGCCCGTCCATACCGTTATGTACACCCACGTAGCTTCTTTGCGGCCCTGTTCGTTTTAATTTCCCGACGAGCGCTCCTCATTGGGTTAGAATTACGGACCGGTCCTATTACCGCTAATGGAAACCCGGTGTAATCAACCACAAGTCCCCTGAATCCATGTATGTTTTATTACGCATCATGGCCTAAAGTGGGGAGCTGGGTTATACATGGTGAAGGGCTTACCCGTATGGACCAGCAGTGGTGGCTGGAGGGTAACTCCTTCTGAGGTATTCCTTGAGATCGGTCTGGTAGGGGTCTACCAGGCGGCACAGACCGGAAAGTATTTTGGTGTCTAATCTCTCTACCCCCGGATGGCAGGCTGACGCCGACGGTTCCGGCAGGGGGTCTTTCCATTATGTTATCTCCGCGCAAAACCTCTTCTTTTGACCGCTTTATAGTTGTGACCTTGGCCTGCGAAAAGAAAACAATGCGATATATTAGTCCCCTCTATATCCAACGAGAAATTGACAGGATTTGCGGTAAAGTGATCAATGCTACCAGAACAAGAGACGGTACCCTTCTAGTGGAAACCAAGACGGAGGACCAGTCAAAAAAGCTCATTAAAGCCAGTTTGTTAGGTTCGTACCCTATAACAGTGGCTCCGCACAAGTCTTTGAACACTTCTAGAGGCGTGGTGGCCACCGCCTGCTTAGACGGTCTTTCCGATGCAGACATTGTTTCCAATCTCTCCGACGTTAGGCGTGCCGTCTTCTAGGTAAACCTGACTCAGTCGGTTGCGTTGCGAAAGGTATTCCTAACATTCAAAGGCACCACCTTACCTGAGGCACATTATTACAGGAATGCAATAAGTAATATTCCTAATATCTCAGAGATAAAAAATGCTATTTATGCAACTTTGAAACATAGATAGTAGTCTAAATCATTGAAGCTGTCCCATGTGCTGTCATGGTGTGTCTTTTAAATAGGCAGACTGCTGAAAGTAAAAAAGTTGAAAGTCATAATAGAATGACATGTAAAGTTTCTCCTGAAATGTATAAAAAAAATTACCAATTTAACAGACTTGCATCAGATACCATGCTGCAGAGGTGTTTGGTGAGGGGGAGGGGAACACAGAACGCATATGAAAGTTTGCATAATGTTTTATTGAATCACTGTCCAAAGTAAATTTTCATTTCAAAAAATAAATTGGAATATGGTGTAATGAAGGCAACATCATATGGGATGTAAAAAATCATTATATGTTGAAAGTACTTTGAGAGGAGAGACCATTTCATCATCTGCGTTGCAAACAAGTGCTGCTCGACAGTAGCGAATCGCAATAAGTAAGAGTAGGAGTGACAAGAATAGCGAACAACAAAGAAAGAGGGCTAAGATGTTAGACATCTTCTCACAATAGTTTCCTAAGAGGTCAGAAAGTGAAACATATGGTGCAGAACAGTTCTAGTGATGAGTGCTCCATTAACTTTTAGTTTCTCCGTTTCTCAAAACTACATTTTTCCTCGCATAAAAAGTCCCCTGCACAGCAATTTTGACCAGATTATAATGAAAATCAGAATATAAACTCTTTAGGATATTGGTTTTAGAATTGGGTCTGAGATTTGATGAGAATTTGTTATTTTAGGTTTACGTGGCAGAAAATATTAAAACATTTTTATTTTTGGGAGAAAATTAAAAATTCCATATAGGACAAATCCCTGAGTGTTTTACTTTAGTTACACGGAAAATCCCAGACCAAACTTGATTTGTATGAGCATTAAGAAGATGCTTTATTTCACGTGAAACATGAAAACTGTTCAGCAAGGAGCATTTTACACAAACACTTAAATACTTTATTAAAACATACATTAAATGTAAACTAATTCGAGCAAATTACTGATATTTTGCACAGAGACTTCCATAAATGAGGGAAACAACTATACCAACTTTTAATGCTCTATCTTTAAAAATATGGAATTTAGAATTTTCATTTGTCTGCCCCTTTAGCTAACAAATCAAACGATTGAAACTTGATTTAACCAGAATTCGCGAAGAAAATCCTAATTAATTCCAAATACTACATAGCTCCTTATGCTATTCATATGCCGGATAATGAGTTTGGCATATTTTCTTAAATTGGAATCCTATGCAAAATACTTATGTATTTATTTGCGAGTGTGAAGCCTTACAGTTTCATGTTAAGTTTCTGTTTTGAATTTTTCTATCTATATATTCAACCTAGCTGATGTTCTTTTTTTGTAGCTTTCATGTTTAAAACTGTGGCACATCCACATGTATGATATGACTATTCATCAGGTTATACTTAGTCTTAATGCTTAAGAGAATACAATTAAAACATTACTAAAGAAAGATTATACACAGTCATAAAATACTAATCAGAGGGAGTGAACAAACCATTGTCACTTAAATTGTAAGAGAATGACGATGTACGTTGTGGAGGCACCAATTACTGAACACAACAAGTTGAAATTGATTCTAAAGAAGCCAGCAGCTGTTATCTCAAGTTTAGAATTCACCAGTTGATGTGAGAAGTCTTTTAGTTCTTCTGTAGCCTTGAAGTCCCAGAACATCCTCAAAATAAGCCTTTGAACCGTAGTCAAGGAGTTACTGGCTTCGTCACATGCCATCTGAGCGGAAGATGAAATGGCAATGAACTTCACCAGGTGTACGATTGCGTAGAAACCAGACGCGATTGTTTTCTGTAGGAAGAACTGCTTCTCATCGTCCGAGTTGCGCATTTGTTCCAAAATAACCGTCATCGAATACGTGCTTGAAACAAGTCCAATAAAGGATCCTGCCAATTCGCTGAGAATAAGAAATCCATATATCGAATTGACAAGCTCTCCCATTTGAAACAATGTACCATATAGCTCTCGATAACGGCGAAATCTATACAATGTATCTGGCCTAGAGGATTCACAACCTCCTCCGGTTTCCATTGAAGCTAAGTCATACTGTCAAATGGAACCATATCTTCCACGCATAGACACGTTGTCGCTAATTAGAATAGAAGACTGAAGTGTTGTTTTATTCGAAACTATTTCTTCCGCAGCAATTCTGTGGTTTAACATTTTAAACCGATGTCTCAGAAGAAGTAGCATGTTCACAAACTGGAGGTCTACAATAATATTAACAAAGAGAACAACGTGTATTATCATCAATATTTGTTTTTGGAAAAGAGAAGACCAAACATAAAATCCAAAGGAAAAAATGCCCAGGGTGGGAATAACAACAATGCACAGTTCTAAAATCAACACCAGCTTCGCTTTTCTATAAACACCAGATTTGGTTTCGTCGAGTAGTTCATTGTCCACTGCAGAAATCTTCTCAAAGAACATTTTGAAGTTGTTCCAGTATGTAGTAGCTATTAACACCAATGACAGTAAACTGTATGTGCAGAGAAGGAGTGACGACAAAAAATGTGGGAAAGCCACGCTAGCGGACATCTTAGGATAAGTGTATAATATATCATAGACAAGCATGTAACACAACATTACACCAAGGACTAGAGCAAATATGAAGGTCCATTTCTTGCTCGGACGAAGAACGAACTCGGCAGCGTTGGAAGTTTTGCTCAGGCTATAAGGCGCCAGTCCAAAAACTTTGGACAATAGATATAAGGGTCTGAATGAATCCCACAAGTCCAGGCACACTGTCCCGATTTCCGATTTCGTCCAAGCATATCGAGGAGGAATCATTTCGTTTGAAGTTCAAATCTTACTTCGAGTTCAGATCTTTCTGGCCATCTGTGACAACTTGTGTGCAGACAAAAAGCAGGCGCTTAAATAATTAGAAGTATTTCCACTGATCACTTTTGTCTTGCTTTGGCTCACTGCCACCACACTCTTATTGAGCACAACAATAAACGTGCAAGCTGGTTGATTAACCGCAGACGTTACTGCATTAAATAGAAACTGCAACAAAACGCACGTCTCTTCCCAGGACGTGTGTCCTCTGATTCGCTTTTGTCAAGAACTTGTGTGTAACATAGGTCAAACTTTTACATTAGTGACTTTTAGCTACGCCAATTTCGATAGTTAGATAGTTTAGTCGATTGTGGCACAAATTATATAGCTTATCAGATGGAGGTTTTGCACGCAGTTGTTGAAAAGGAGTAATTTTCCTACAGAATGATTTTGCATTTCGGGTCATGCAATTATCCACTTAAAATTTCGTTGTTTTTTCGAACAAGTTTTTACCTGCAATAAATCTCTTCAAAAGTGTTATATTGACTAGAGATGCTTATGATATTTTCTAGAATTGAGAATGCTATTTCTTAATAATACTACATGATTACTTGATTTTATACAAGCTAGTGAAAGCAGGGATGTTCTAAGTGTTTTGCGATAGACGATCAAATTTACAATGATGTTATTAGGTACTGCTCCCGCTTTCATTATTATTTTCTTTATAGTAATACCTATTATAATTGGGGGGTTTGGTAATTGGTGGGTAATTCGCTCGAATAAATGTAAGTTTTTGACTTTTAACGCTTTGGAAGCTATGTTTTTCTCACATGTTTTACTACCGATTAGTGGTGTTTCGTTACTGCCGAGCACCTTGTAGTTTCTTGGTGACCGTTTTTCACGACAAGAAACGGTACCCTAGGGAGTTTGAGCGACTGTTTAAAATTTCAAATTGGTATAAAATCCCGGTTAGTTATGACGATATCTTCCTTATAGTTTACGATTTTTAGGCAAACCACTGTTTTTGTAGAGTTGTTAGTTTAAAGATGATGATGTAAATATTCTCATTTTGGCTGTCGGTTGCACATAATTTAAGACGATTTCTATAGACATTCGGCTAGAAATCATGATTATTGGACGAAATATTGTGTAGAGGTAGGTGAAATTCTCTACATTGATTTGAAGGTATGTATAGTTGTATTTCAAATATGAATAAAATCGGTTCAAAAAAGTAATAGTTAATGTGAAGAGCCTTCGAAATATATGCGAGTTTTAGAAGTACACTTACCTAAATGTACCAACAATACTACAGCAATATTTCCGTTCTGAAGCAATTGAACTTTAATAGGTGTTTTCCTTGCGGACCGTGTTTCTTTATATAGTAAGCAAATTTACTCCTTTAAGCAAATATCAAGACGAGGAGTTGTAAGAATCAAAGGTGGCAGTTAAAAACAATGGTAATCTGGTGGGTTACATTCGTTAGATATTCTCTACCTAGTATTCAACAAAGTATTCTTAAAAAGATAAGTCATCTATCTGCTACGCTCTAATACAGATACACATTTGCACACATGTTTTACTTATAAATTGCCTTGTAGATACAAAGTATTAAGAGAATATACTAGGCTTAACCGGCAGAAAAATCTTTTGAGAACTAATCACTAAGTGATATATTTGAAATGTCGTTTACCTTGCCTGACCAGGATCAAGAAAAATCGCGTCATCCCATTTGAGAAAACTATAGGAATTCTAAAATTGAAACAATAACAAGGAATGCCCGCCTGGGTAGTGTGGTGGTAGCGTGTATGCCTCACATTCGTGAGGTCGAATCTCGCTTATGGTGAGTTACCCGGATAAGGTTTCTCTTTGGTTTTCCCTTATCCTGAGAAGACGATGTCGAGTAACTTTAAGCTCCGTGGACCCCGAGGTCATTTGAGCATCATTTCACTAATTTCATTCATCGTCCGATATGACCAATTAGGTTAAAGGACGTTAAGCTGAAAAAAAAAATGCACACACCACAATTTATTTGGCACAAACTGTGTGTTTTAACAAGATCTACATTTCCCATGTGGCGCGTGTTTGGCTGTCTTATAGTTAGTCAGTTATGAAAAACATCAAGAAGAAAGAGATCTAGAGAGCTAATTTCCATAAAACAAGCTATACATTTTGTCTTAATATCTTACAGAAGTGGCCTTTTTAACAGAACTTCTTAGAGCTATTTTTTAGAAAACCAAAATTGTGGACTTTTTTCCCTCTTGTAAAGGGTAGTATGGGGTCGGGTAAGTATTTTAAAAGTCTTTGTCTCACACTCTTTGAAGAATAGAACTTAAAGATCAAGTTTGGTATTGAACAGATGTTTCTTTTTTGAATTATTCTGTTCACAGATTCATGGAACAATTTCTCTAGCTCATATGTACGATGTACTTAGTAAGTAGAGAAGGGATTCTACTCTACCCAAAAATTCGATTCCGAGTTTCACCGGAAATGCATGTTTTGAGGAACCATGAATCCTCCCCAAAACCATTTTAAAAAAGGCCCGTGCGTGCATATATATATATATATATATATATATATATATATATATATATATATATATATATATATATATATATATATATATATATATATATATAGACAGGGCAATTCAAAACCGAAAAATCGATTAAATACCACGCTTGGTACATAAGTTCATTATCTTCCAAGGATGGACATGGGGATTCTAGTTCAAATCCCCCCACCACCAACTGCTCTTTACATGAAATATTTTCGAAGTCTGATTTTCTCAAAAATGGCTCTAATGACTTTTATTAAAGTACTATATGTATAAGTTATTTCATGACGAAACGTATATTTTGCATTTTCTGAGAATATATGTACTCTGAAGACCTCTACGTTCAGGATTTGGTAAACTATAAGAGATAGAGATAAACTTACTACACAAAAATTTAAATCTCCCTAAAATACACAAATTTTGTCGACTACTTTCTTTTTTTCTTCTTTTTTTACAGCAGACTTAACTCCGTTTTCGAAATATTCCTCGTTATTGTCTTAAATTACAAATTAAACCTTTTCTCAAACGGGATTCGTCTTTCGTTTCTAGCTCTTTTGTTTACTCGCAACCATGTAAAGAGAGCCGAATTTGAATTTTTCACATACCGGCCAGATTTTAAAAGACTTGACTGTCACTTTACCCAATTGTATTCCCGTATTTCTTTTCAACTTACAAAGAAAAAGTAATTAGACCATTCTGGTAACGTTTATTTCGTTTAGCATTATATAGATAAAAGAATAGTCTTTTGTAAGAATAGATGGTTTGTAAAACAGGTAGAGATCAGGTGAGTGAAACACACCAGAATTTCAGGTGTTTCAAACGTGTATTTGCGGTGAAATCTGTGTCAAATTGTTGGGTGGAATGCAATACTTCCGCAACTTACTATAAATAGTAGAGAAACAAAATTATGTAAAAAAAGAAACAAAAACAAAGAGCTCACTTTAGATGATTTGAACGAAAATGCTGATGTTATTGAGGACAAAATGTTCTGAAATGTTAGACACATCGTACCGGGAGTTTATATGTAAACAACATTTTACAACTGAATCATTCACCCGTACAGTACTGTAACCAACAGAGCGAATTTTACACAACAAAAAATCTGATGTGCTTCAATTACACGTTTTTCTTTATTCTCTGCAACAAGGTATCGTATTTTAACATTGAAACCAATGCCAATGAATATATCTGAAATGGTTAATTCCACACACCCGCGCGGCCCACATGTACACGCACAAAATGTACATATTTGATAAATTGTATTTTTTAACGAGATCTACATTTTTGTAGTAATTTCTCGTCTGTCTCTTACGTGCAAAAACCATAGCGAAAGTGAAAATTAATATTACAAAATTTATAAATGATAAAGATATTCAAACTAATAATAAAGTTGTATCTAGGATAAAGAAGTCTTCAGAGGCTATTTCTTGAAAATTCAATGTATACGTTTTATTTGTCGTGCAAATATCTTTAATATATGCTACTTTAATAAAAATCGTTGAGTAAATTTTGAGAAAATCAAAAATTTTGAAAATGTTTCCATTGTAAAGAGGTGGGGGGATTTTCTTGAAATTCTTTTCCGGTGAAGTCTAATATTGAATTTTTTGGTGGAATACAATACTTTCTCTACTTAAATAAAACAAAAAGAATAGTTTTCCTCTTTTGCAGAACGGCAACTTTCTTCTCAAAGTCATCTCACTTCTTAAGTAGTTTCCTATATGCGGACAACTGCTTCAATTGTCGCTTCACTGAACCTAGATACAGCAAATTCATCTTTTACGGTTCTCAAATACGGTAATAGTAATGTTTTGTCAGCAGCGCTATTTGGCCTACCGTATTGTTTTGCATCCAGCATAGAAAATCTCCTGTCTGATAAATTTATTTTGAGATTTATAAGCGAGTATTAGTTTTGAAGTTTCATAATGTCGCTGTACTGTGGGTATCACCACTAGGCAATACAAGATCGTTCCCTGTTCCGGAGTAGGTAAAATTCATTTGAGTATTTTTACTGATCTCGTAAACAGAATTAGACGTTTGGAAACACCTTCAGTTTCTCAAATCATTTCTGAGTCAAATAATAGATGTGATTAATTTAGTAGTTTTGTATCGCTGAAAACTACTTAATTTGTCAACTGACTTTTGGGAATCAATAATAAAACACATTTCTTATCATGCAACAGAATAACACATGTTATTATTAAAGTAATAGGAATGAAAACAATAAGCTTCATTAACCTTAGAATGTTATTTGCTAGACGTCCTTTAAAATCCGCTAAATGTTATAGTGGACAAATTGATACATGAATATGCATTTTTCTTCTGTATTTTAAAATTCAAAGACGATAGGTGCATAGATGAGCAGACACACTTTAATGATTAAAGCTACCTTAAATTAAAAATTGAGTGAAACCTCGAATATAAACCTAGGCAAGGCAGCTTGATGCAACCAGAATTGGAGGCGAAAGTCCTAATTTTCAATTCTAAATAATTATGTGGCTTCTTATGCTATTCAAATGCAGGGTAAAATAATATTACATTAGAATTTTTTTCCTGAGTTGAGCCTGCAGTATTTTCTTAAATGCAGTGCAAACTGCTTGCTCATTTAGGTGCGAGGTGTGAAGCTTTATAATTTCATATTTAATTTTTTTTTTTTTTTCTATATTCCAGCCTAGTTGATGTTCTTTTTATGGTTTTCAAAATTAAAACTATGGCAACTCCACCTCTGATTAGGAACATGCATTATGGTATACTTACTCTTGGTGCCTAAGAGAATACAAATAAAGCGTTAATAAGAACACACACACACTATATATATATATATATATATATATATATATATATATATAAATTCAGTCACAAGATACTAAGTAGAAGGGTGTCAACTAACAGATGTCACTTAAATTGTAAGAGAATGACGATGTACGTTGTAGAGGCACCAATTATTGAACACAACAAGTTGAAATTGATTCTAAAGAAGCCAGCCGCCGTTATCTCAAGTTTAGTGTTCGCCAGTTGTTGAGAGAAGTCTTTTAGTTCTTCTGTAGCCTTGAAGTCCCAGAACATCCTCAGAATAAGCCTTTGAACCGTGGCCAAGGAGTTATTGGCTTCGTCACATGCCATCTGAGCGGAAGATGAAATGGCAACGAATTTCACCAGTTGTATGATTGCGTATAAACCAGTCGCGAGTGTCTTCTTTAAATGGAACTGCTTTTCTCCTTCTTCCGAGTTACGCATTTGTTCCAAAATAATCGTCGTCGTGTACGTAGTAGAAACGAGAGTAATAAAGGATCCTGCAATTTCGACGAGAATGAGAACTCCATATGTCGAATTAATAAGCTCTCCTATTTGGAACAGTGTACCATATAGCTCCCGATAACGACGAATTCTTCCGTGCAAACTATTTGGCCAAGAATATTCGCAACCTCCTCCAGTTTCCATTGAAGCTAAGTCGCACTGTGAAATTAAAGCATATCTTCCACGCATAGACACTTTTTCGCCAACCAGGAAAGAAGACTGAAGTGTTTTTTTATCCGAAACTATTTCTTCCTCTGCCATTCTACGATTCAGCGTTTTAAACCGATGACTCAGAAGAAGTAGGATGTTCACAAACTGAAGGTCTACAATAACATTAATAAAGAGAGCAACGTGTTTTATCATCAATAGTTGCCTTTGGAAAAGAGAAGACCAGACATAAAATCCAAAGGAATAAATACCTAGAATGGGAATAAGAACAATGCACAGTTCTAAAATCAGAACCAGCTTCGCTTTTCTGTAAACTTTAGATGTGGTTTCGTCTAATAGTTCAATGTCCACAGCAGAAATCTTCTCAAAGAACATTTTGAAGTTGTTCCAATTTATAGTAGCTGTCAGCAGCAAAGACAATAAGGTGTATGTGCAGAGAAGAAAATTCGCCAAAAAAAGTGGGAAGGCCACGCTAGCGGATATCTTAGGAAAGGTGTACAATATATCATAGACAAGCATGTAACATAACATTACACCAAGGACTAGAGCAAGTATGAAGGTCCATTTCTTACTCGGACGAAGAACAAAGTCGGCAGCGTTGGAAGTTCTGCTCAATCTATAAGGTGTCAGTCCAAAAACTCTGGACACAAGATATAAGGGTCTAAATGACTCCCAGAAGTCCAGGCGCACTGTGCCAGTTTCCGTTGTAGTCCAAGCATATCGAGGGGGAAACATTTCGAAGTTCAAATCTTATTTGGAGTTTAGGCCTTAATGACCATCTGTGACGACTTATGCACAGATAAAAAATGAAGTGCTAACGGATTAGAAGCATTTTGTCTTGCTTTGGTCCGCTGCCACCACATTTCATTGAACACACAAATAAAATTGCAAGCTGGTTGATCAACTGCTAACGTTACTGCATTCAATCAAAAACTGCGAAAAACACGCGTTTCTTTCTAGGAAATGCATACTCTGGTAGGCTTTGATCTAGTTGTGCGTAACATAGGTTAAACGTTTACTTCAGTGACGTAGTCACAACTAATTTCGATAGCTAGATAGTTTAGTCGATTGTGGCACGAATTATTCAGCTTATCAGATGTAGGCCTAGCACGCAGTGCTGGAAAACGTGCAATTTTGGAGCCGAGTGATTTTGAATATCAGGGACATGCAATAATCCACTAACATTTCTTTTTCTATTCGATCAAATGTTTAGCTGTAATAAATCTCCACAAACGTGTGTTATATTACTAGAAATGTTTGCAATTGATTGCTAGCAATTGAGGTTATTTCTGAGTAGTCTACATCCACTGTGATTTTACACAAGCTGGTGAAAACGGTGATATTTTAAATATTTTGCAACAGACGAGCAAATTTATAATGTAATTGTTCTGGTCACGCTTTCATTATAATTTTCATTATAGTAATACCTCTTATAATGGATGGTTTTGATAATTGATTAGTACATTTAATATTAGGAGCACCAGCTTTTCTTCGAATAAATAAGTTTTTTGACTTTTAACAGTTTGAATTTTGATTTCATGTTTTCACATATTTCACTACTGTTTAGTAGTGTTTCGCTACTGCCGAGCATCTGCTAGTTCCTTGGTGACCGTTTTCATAAAAGAACACAAAAACGTTACTCTAGGAAGTTAAACGTACTTATATATATATATATATATATATATATATATATATATATATATATATATATATATATATATATAAGAGTTGTTTGAGACATTTTTAACGTTCAAGTTTGTACACTATTCCGGATATTTACATCAATAACTTCCTAAAGTTTACGATTTCTAGCGAACCACTGTTTTGGTGAAGTTTAGTTTTCTAAGGGCGCTGATAACCTAGTAGTTGAACGCCCTTAAACCCCAATCATCCTCATCAGTGCCTCCGTGAGCTGTACAGCCACCTATCGTACAGCGCATCCAGGATACGGTGCATATTTTGCACGATTCTGGAGTTAATGTGGACTGCGCTTGGATTCCTGGGCACTGAGTTGTCAGGGAACGAATTGGCAGATTTGGCAGCAAAAATGGCGACTAGAGAACCCAGTGTTTCCGCTAATTCTGTAACGGCAGAAGACAAATTTTTCGTGCGCCGAGCAGCGGTTTCACGCTGGCACATGGAATGGTCAGCTCTATGCGGAAACAAGCTTAGGGAGGTGAAGGACCTCCTCCCTGTCTCGTGTGTCCCGCCGAGAGGAGGTGGTATTGGCTCGACTACGAACAGGTCTGAGTAATTTTACCCACAGCTAACTTTTTAAACGCGAACCTGCTCCTGTCTGTGCGCTCTGTGGGGAGGCACAGTCAGTCCGTCATAAGTTGCTAAAGTGTGGACACCTGGCACACATTCGATCATCCTTGAACATGCCGGCCTCTCTTGCCGAGGTCCTGGCAGATGATCCTAGAGCAGTGGACAGAATTTTAAATTTTTTAGCATAAATTTCTTTTACTTTGAGGTTTTAGTGTGGTAGCCGTATGCTGGGTAATAAAGCGGATTTTTAACTTTGAATTAGTCGTCTTTTTTAATTCTTTTAATCTTAATTCTTCAGCCAGCTCTGGTTTCAGAGTTGACTAGTTATTTAACTTTAGTTATATACTACTTTTACCTTTACTTTTACCTGCGTTTTAATTTTCAAAGATATTTTATTACCGGTTAGTGCCAGGATTTTATTTTAAGGGATCCAATGTCCTAGGCAATTGAGCGCCCTTAATCATCATCATCATCATCATCATCATCATCATCATCATCATCATCACTGCTTTTGGCTTGGCTTTCTAGTTTTTATTAGGTATTGTTTTATTTTACTTTTAAACCGTTTTTGTTCATAGTTTTATCTATTTTCATTCTTAGTCTTTTAGATTGCTTTTATTGATATGCGTTGATTGCTTTATTTTTAAGGGCGCTAATAACCTAGCAGTTTAGCGTCCTTAAACCCAATCATTATCATAAACACACACACACACACACACAATTCAATTTAGCACACCTTTTAAATAATTCTCTTTGAAAACAAAACTGTGTATAAAGTTAATAATGCAACTTCGAATTCATATGCGTTAACAGACAATAAACGGTAGGCTCGCGTAAGGTTTGAGAGGGGGAAAAGACCCTCGTATAACGCCGTGAGTCGTCGCTTGGACTTCAGGTTGTCGCTAAGACAAACATTGGCGACTGCGCTCTACGGGGGATGAGGCGAGGACGAAATTGCCGGGTGCTGGCAGAGTCCTCCCTCTGTTGCCATTTCAGGGTTAGGCCCCCTACTGGCAGTGGGGTGGATTTAGGAGTAACGAGAGATTGCGAGAGGAGTATAGACGGTAAATTGAGAGGAATTTAGGAGTTTGGAGTTTGCCAAAAGAAATTTAGTAGATATAGAGCGACGGTGATGGTTTTGGAGAGTAGAGGCTGCTCGTTAGTCGGTGTCAGTAGCGTCAGTCGTCAGGTGCCTAGAGTGAATCTGGGGCGCTTGTAGAGCTCACCTGGGTCAATATCATATTCACCCAGGCCGCGAATGAGGGCGTTGAAGCTGTGGGTCAGGTTTGCATAGAAGGGAGCCGAACGGTAGTGGATGTGCTCGGCTATGGTCGGGATGGTGAGGTCTCTGCGGAAGGTGGCGTTTCGAATGTACCAGGGGGAATCCGTGGCTATGCGGAGGAAGCGGGATTGAAGGGATTCCAAGGGTTTGAGGTTGGATTTTGCAGTAGCGCCCCAGACTTGACAGGCATATGCCATTGTTGGCCTCAGGATCTGTTTATATAGGAGCAGTTTGTTGGGTACTGAGAGGGTAGAGCGTCGGCCACAGGGGATAGAGCATCCCAATGCGTTTATTGACCCTGGCCGCGATTTCCTGGAGGTGGGGTTTCCACGTCCACACTTTAGCAACTGGACACCCAGGTATTTGGCGGTGGACTGCCAGGTTGCATCCTCGCCGCCAATACGGATGTTGGGCATCAGCTGGATCTGTCATCTGGAGAAAGTGATGGCCTGTGATTTCTGCCCGTTCAGGCGCAGCCTCCATCGTGAAAACCAGGTGGTCAACACATCGGCGTAGCACTGTATCATCTCAGTAGACCCCCCCAGGGGCCTACTACGGTAGGTACGGGTTTGGCGCACCCGGGGGTTCCCGAGCCACTCGCCGCCATATCATCATCATCGTCACCAACTGAGCCACGTTTTGTGTTTGTGTGCATATTTGTTTGTTTTGTGAGAGCGAATTTACTCGCCTCATCTTCTTCCTCTTCTAGGCTTATTCTTTACATGTTAGTATTAAGGCTTTAGATTTATTAACTCCTGTCTCACCAACAGGGATCTTTATTCTATCTCCGTGGTTCCTGTCCCACGGTTCCAGCGCGGCTTCGAACATGTGTGCTCTTCGGAGGTCTCAGGCGTGAAGGTTGAGTGGACCCTTCCTACTGCCCCTATGTGTAAGCCTTAAGTGCGGAGCCCGTCCATACCGTTATGTACACCCACGTAGCTTCCTTGGGGGTCCGGTCCGTTTTAATTTCCCGACGAGCGCTGCTCGTTGGGTTAGAATTACGGACCGGTCGTGTTACCGCTAACGGAAAACTCGGAGTAATCAACCACAAGTCCCCTGAATCCATGTCTGCATTATTACGCATCATGGCCTAAAGTGGGGAGCCACAGGTGGTATACCTGTGGTAGGGGCTTAAAGCCGGGTTGTACATGGTGAAGGGCTGGACCAGCAGTGGTGGCTGGAGGGTAACTCCTTCTGAGGTATTCCTTGAGATCGGTCTGGCTGGGGTCTACCAGGCGGCACAGACCGGAAAGTATTTTGGTCTTTTCTCTCTACCCCCGGATGGCAGGCTGACGCCGACTGTTCCGGAAGGGGGTCTTTCCATAATGCTATCTCCGCGCAAAACCTCTTCTTTTGACCGCTTTATAGTTTTGACCTTGGTATGTGAAAAGAAAACTATGCGAGATATCAGTCCGTTTTACATACAACGCGAGATTGACAGGATATGCGGTAAAGTGACCAATGTCACCTGAACGCGAGACGGCACGCTTTTGATTGAAACGAAGACGGAAGACCAGTCCAAGAAACTCCTGAAGGCCAGCTTGTTGGGTTCCTACCCCATAAAGGTGGCCCCCCACAAGACTTTGAACACCTGTAGAGGCGTCGTAACTACCTCTTGTTTAGACGGTCTTTCCGAAGCAGATATAGTCACTAATTTATCTGACCAGGGTGTATGCCAAGCGTACCGTCTGCTCGGCAAACGAGATGGTGAATCTGTGGTACAGCGTACGGTATTTCTGACTTTTAAGGGCACCACAATACCCGAGACCCTATGTTGTGGATATGAACGCGTCTCTGTGCGACCATATGTGCCAAACCCAATGCGCTGTTTTCGTGCCAACGGTTCGGTCGCACGCAAACTCGGTACACCTTCGACGCTACCTGTGAACGTTGCGGACAAGCTGCCCACGGAGAAACCGCTTGTGCTCGAGTCCCTTGTTGCGTCCATTGTACAGGGAAGCATCCATCTAGCTCCCGGCAATGTCCACGTTTTCTCGAGGAAAAGGCCATCCGGGAGCTGCGAGTTAAGGAACGCCTGACTTTTCCGGAAGCCAGGCGTCGCTTCCAAAATCTGCAGCCTGCGACCATCTCAGGCTATGCCTCAGCGCTCCGCCGCACTCCTGTTTCCTCAGTGGCACTACAAACCGTGCCTGTAGCCGACGCGTGTACTCAAACAGAACAGACGCCAACCACAACAACCTCGCAGTCTTCAACATTCACATCACCCACTACCACAAGTTCTATTTCTCCCGAACCTGCACGTAAGCCGCTAGTGAGACCGACACCATCTGTCGCTGCTCCTCATGAGCGCAGTCGCAAGAAACTCAAGGCCACTGATAAACCTTCCAAGTCCCGTTCTCGTTCTACGAGCCGCAGCCCGAACATCAGCGGATAGCGCCGACGAAGGTGGCTATTTTCCTGTGGGTCCAAAGAGTGCAAAGCACAAGAAACGCCCACCTTAACTCCCTCTACTTCGTTTCCACCCTTCGTTTGCATCCCAGCTGGAAACTCATATTATGATTATTCGGTAAGCTTTCACGCCTCTCCCCCCAGGGGCCTACTACGGTAGGTACGGTTTAGGCGCACCCGGGGTCCCGAGCCACCTTGACTCCCTCTGTGGGCAACCTCAGAGTGGTGAGGGAGTCAGTAGGTCAAAATGCCCACCCACGTGTAGGCCGTGCGTGGAGACCCGTGTCGGTGAAAAGGAATATCCTGGTTGGTTGAGGGTTGCGTACCTGAGCCTGGGCTTCTGTCTTTCAGTAACTGGGGAGGGTGCGCAGCCTAATACACCGCTTTGGTTTCTGATTTGCCTAAACGGGAGGCTAGGGACTAACCCACCCCTAGTCAATCGGCCAGGACTAGGTATTACACCGAACTCCAGGGTGAGTGGGACGGCGAGCCCGCTATATCCCCTGTGTAGCCCTGTCACCCCAGTGGGGTGACCCCTCGTTGGGCTCCGTGGTGGGTGGGGAGCACTGGGGGATGAATTTATACCATTTTTTCTATGGCACCAAAATTAAAACCCCTTAATAAAGACGTTGGAAAGGAAGTAGTCGAGTCATGTGGTCCTCGCTACTTGGTTATTCACAGGACAGAGGAAGGTAAGAAGTTCCTTACGGTGAGCCCTTTTACTATCCAAAAGGGTCTCGATGCCATTGCTGGTCATGTTAAATCCTGCGTTCGAGCTCGCAATGGTACACTTCTTGTCGAAGCCAACTCCGCCTCGCAAGCTCCAAGGATACTTAAAGCCACCATGTTAGCCATCTATCCAGTGAAGGTCGAGGTGCACAAGTCGCTGAACTCCTCCCGCGGTGTAGTAACAACCCGCGCGTTGGACGGTTTGACCATTGAGGAGATCCAAGAAAATCTTGCGACTCAGGGTGTCTCAGCTGTTTAGCGGGTACAACGTAAGATCAACGGTGAATTCCTGCCTACTCGTACCCTGTTTCTTACTTTTGATCGGGTTGATCTGCCTCAAAAGATTAGAGCAGGGTATGAAGCCATCGAAGTTAGGCCTTATATACCCAATCCGCTGAGGTGCTTTAAATGCCAACGTTTTGGTCACACTAGTGAGTTGTGTACCGGCAAGTCCACCTGCGTCCACTGCGGTGACATCTCCCACGATGGGGTTTGTGCTTCAGCTCCATCGTGTGTGAACTGTAACGGGGAACACCCATCTAGTTCCCGAGACTGCCCCCGTTTTGCAGAGGAACGAGCGATCCAGGAGATACGGGTGAAAGAGAAGGTGTCCTTCTTGGAAGCCCGGAAGCTCCTGCGACTCCGCCAACCCTCTGCCCCGAGGTCCGGTACCTATAGCTCAGTTGCAGCTAAACCGGTACCGCGTCGGGAAATCGCAACACAGACCGGCGATATGAACGGGGCTACAATTGCGGAAAAGGTTATTTTAGCCCAAGCGCTGCCAAAGCCTTCCGCACCTACACCCAAGATGGTATCAACATCTGCCAAATCCGCCAGCTTACAGAATAGTCCAGCACACTTGTCACAGAAAGCCTCGACCTCGGGAACTAAAGCTGGTAAATTCACGTCTTCTGCCCCGGAAAAACAGTTTAAGACCAAATATGAACGACAAGACTTCTTGAAAGAAAATGTGCAATCTATTACCAAGTCATCTAAGGGTAAGAAAAGTACACGCAACTCCACACGTGCATCCTCCTCTGAAGGGTCATCTGGGGAGGAGGGCGTGAATCGGCGACGGCCGTCTTCGCCGATCAGCACATCCAATCGGTTCGAACCACTCGGACCGAAATTTGCTCTGGAAAAAGGGACCTCCCTTGTGGAGGAGATGGACCAGGAGGATTCTGCCGCCACTGCCAGAGGGACAGTGCGGAAACGGCAGGATCGTGCTCCTGAAAATAGTACTAGCCCAACGCCTAAGAAGAACAAATTGAACCGACCAGCTAATCCCAATCTGCAGAAGCGTCTTTCGATTTGAAACTTATCCATTAATATACTCAATGGTTATCCTCCATTGGAACATACGCGGAATTCGACCACATCGACCAGAGCTGGACTTGTTGCTGCGCCAACATGTACCCTTGGCTGTATGCTTACAAGAGACGAAGCTCCGTCCACAGGACACCGTTACCATCAGGCAGTACTCCTCCGTACGATGTGATTTATCCCCGGAGGACGGTGTCCCGGCACATGGGGGCACTATGATGCTTATTCGAGATGATATTTTTGCCAACTCCGTACCCATACAATCTGCAATCCAGTCCGTTGCTGTCAGCATTAAGCTACCCTCCGCTTCATTCACCATTTGCAGTATCTATTTGCCTCCATCTGCGGACCTCTCGCACAGCGACTTAGAACACCTCATTTCGCAGTTGCCACCACCCTTTTTATTGGTAGGCGACGTGAATGCTCATCACCCTCTTTGGGGCTCTCCTCGGGCTTGTGCGAGAGGTACGCTACTTAAAGACTTCTTGGATAGTCAGAATCTTGCTCTCTTGAACACCGGAGAGCCCACCTTTCTATCTGACGCATTTCATAGTTTTTCACACATTGACATTGCAATTTGTTCCCCTCAGCTGGCAGTCACCTTATGCTGGAATAACATCTCGGATTTGCATTCTAGTGACCACTTTCCTTGTCGTATTAGTGTCATTAGTGTATGTTCCACCCGTTTACCTAGTTGGCGCCTAGACCACGCCAGCTGGGAACTGTACTCCCACTTGGCTGAATTTAGCTACGAAGAGCACGACTCTGTGAACCACTTGGTCGAACATCTCACAGGGACCATTCTTTCTGCTGCTGAGCAATCCATTCCGCGTTCGACTGGCTACAGCCGTCGATTTCCGGTACCTTGGTGGACCGATGACTGCCGGGATGCTATTCGCGCTCGCAGACGAGCTCTACGGGTTTTCCAGCGTTTTCCTACACTGGATAACCTGATACACTATAAACGGATGCGTGCACATTTTAGGCGGGTTATTAAGGATAGCAAAAAGATGTCACGGAATAAATTCGTGGGTTCCTTTAATCGACATACACCTTCCTCTGTCGTATGGGATAAGTTAAGACGTGTGGCTGGGAAACCGAACCATATGCCCATCGCCGGTCTCAAAACACCTACCGGAGCTGTTGTTGATACATTTGACGTGGCGAATACTTTAGGCAGTGCTTTCGCTCAGGTGTCTAGCTCAGGCAATTATTCCCCTGAGTTTCTTACAGTTAAGAATCAGGTGTAATCTCAAGAATTCTCGTTTCTTTCTGGCAACCTTGAGGATTATAATCGCTTTTTCACCCTGGCAGAGCTAGACAATGCACTCTCCTCTTCACGACACTCAGCACCAGGTCCAGATGGTATCCACGTCCAAATGTTGCAACATCTCTCTCCTGATGGCAAAGATTTCCTACTCGAGGTCTATAATCGTGTCTGGGTTGATGGCATTTTTCCAGACAAGTGGCGGGAGGCCACCATCATACCCATTCTTAAACCTGGAAAGGACCGCCATCTTCCTTCCAGTTACCGTCCTATTTCCCTCACCAGTTGCGTGTGCAAGGTGATGGAACGCATGATCAATGGACGGTTGGTGTGGTGGCTGGAATCCCACAATCTTCTGACGAACATCCAGTGTGGCTTTCGACGACGACGTTCAACTGCTGACACCTTGTCTCTCTGTCAACTCAGATTATGGACGGGTTTCTTAAGAACAGCCCCACAGTTGGGATATTTTTTGACCTCGAGAAGGCCTACGACACGTGGAACATACGTGGACGCCTACCGTTGGTCATTCAGGAGTTTATGCGGGACCGCGTTTTTCGAGTGAGGGTGGGCTCGGTTTTTTCTAACCATTTTATTCAAGAGAACGGAGTGCCGCAGGGCTCGGTACTCAGCGTGACTCTATTTGCTATTGCGATAAATTCCATATCACTATGTGTGCCTCAAGGTGTCTCTTCCTGTTTATTCGTGGACGACTTTGCCATCTTCTGTACTTCTCAGCGTACACCGTTTTTGGAACGCCGTCTCCAGCGGTGTTTGGACAATCTCTATGCTTGGAGCTCGAAACACGGTTTTCGTTTCTCCGCTGAGAAGACAGTCTGCGTTAACTTCTGGCGCCGTAAGTGGCAAATGCCACCGTCTCTTCGACTCGGGCCAGATTTACTTCCTTTCGCAGATGAGGCGAGATTCCTTGGTTTGATCTTCGATCGGAAACTATGTTGGGCACCACAAATAGCACAGCTTAGAGCACGATGTGACCGTTCTCTAAATCTGCTACGGATACTAAGTGGCAAATCTTGGGGTGCGGATCGGACGGCATTGCTCCGTCTTTATCGTGCTGTGATTCGTTCTAAGTTGGACTATGGCAGCATTGTGTATTCTTCAGCTCGACCAGAAGGTTAGACACAGTCCATAACCAGGGCATCCGTGTGGTAGTGGAGCTTTTTTTTTTAATCTCTTTTAATTTTATTGTGTTGATATTAGATGGAGTTTTATATCCAGCTCTGTTTAGAGGGCTGGACCGTTCTGTTACTTCAGTTTCAACTTTGTTAGCTCTTTTACTTGTGTTTTGTATTTTTCTTACTGCCTATTGCAGAGTTTTAATCGTAAGGACGCTTATGACCTCGGCAGTTGAGCGCCCTTAAACACCATTATCATCATCATCATCATCATCATCATCATATCCAGTGAAGGTCGAGGTGCCCAAGTCGCTGAACTCCTCTCGCGGTGTAGTAACAACCCGCGCGTTGGACGGTTTGTCCATTGAAGAGATCCAAGAAAATCTTGCGACTCAGGGTGTCTCATCTGTTTATGGGGTACAACGTAAGATCAACGGTGAATTCCTGCCTACTCGTACCCTGTTTTTAAATGTTGATCGGGTTGACCTCCTCAAAAGATTAGGGCAGGGTGCGAAGACATCGAGGTTAGGCCTTATATACTCATGCACTATGATGCTTTAAATGCCAACGTTTTAGTCACTAGTGAGTTGTGTACCGGCAAGTCCACCTGCGTCCACTGCGGTGACCTCCCACGATGGGAGTTGTGCTTCAGCTCCATCGTGTGTGAACTGTAACCGGGAACACCCATCTAGTTCCCGAGACTGCCCCCGTTTTGCAGAGGAACGAGCGATCCAGGAGATACGGATGACAGAGGTGTCCTTCTTGGAAGCCCGGAAGCTCCTGCGACTCCGCCAACCCTCTACCCCGAGGACCGGTACCTATAGCTCAGTTGCAGCTAAACCGGTACCGCGTCGGGAAATCGCAACACAGACCGGCGATATGAACGGGGCTACTATTGCGGAAAAGGTTATTTTAGCCCAAGCGCTGCCAACGCCTTCGACACCTACACCCAAGTCGGTATTAACATCTGCCAAATCCGCCAGCTTACAGAATAGTCCAGCACACTTGTCACCGAAAGCCTCGACCTCGGGAACTAAGGCTGGTAAATTTACGTCTTCTGCCCTGGAAAAACAGTTTAAGACCAAGTATGTACAAGACTTCTTTAAAGAGAATGTGCAATCTTCTACCAAGTCATCTAAGGGTAAGAAAAGTACACGCAACTCGCCACGTGTATCCTCCTCTGATGGGTCATCTGGGGAGGAGGGCGTGGATCGGCGACGGCTGTCTTCGCCGATCGGCACATCCAATCGGTTCGAACTTCTCGGACCGAAATTTGGTCTTGAAAAAGTGGCCTCCCTTGTGGAGGAGATGGACCAGGAAGATTCTGCCGCCACTGTCAGAGGGACAGTGCGGAAACGGCAGGATCGAGCTCCTGAAAATAGTACTAACCCAACGCCTAAGAATAACAAATTGAACCGACCAGCTAATCCCAATCTGCAGAAGCGTCTTTCGATTTGAAACTTGTCCCATAATATACTCAATGGCTATCCTCCATTGGAACATACGCGGAATTCGACCACATCGACCAGAGCTGGACTTGTTGCTGCGCCAGCATGAACCCTTGGCTGTATTCTTACAAGAGACGAAGCTCCGTCCACAGGACACCGTTACCATCAGGCAGTACTCCTCCGTACGATGTGATTTATCCCCGGAGGACGGTGTCCCGGCACATGGTGGCACTATGATGCTTATTCGAGATGATATTTTTGCCAACTCCGTACCCATACAATCTGCAATCCATTGCTATCAGCATTAAGCTACCCTCCGCTTTATTCGCCATTTGCAATATCTATTTGCCTCCATCTGCGGACCTCTCACACAGCGACTTAGAACACCTCATTTCGCAGTTGCCACCACCCTTTTTATTTTTAGGCGACGTGAATGCCCATCACCCTCTTTGGGGCTCTCCTCGGGCTTGTGCGAGAGGTACTCTACTTAAATACTTCTTGGATAGTCAGAATCTTGCTCTCTTGAACACCGGAGAGCCCACCTTTCTATCTGACGCATTTCATAGTTTTTCACACATTGACATTGCAATTTGTTCCCCTCAGCTGGCAGTCACCTTATGCTGGAATAACATCTCGGATTTGCATTCTAGTGACCACTTTCCTTGTCGTATTAGTGTCATTAGTGTATGTTCCACCCGTTTACCTAGTTGGCGCCTAGACCACGCCAGCTGGGAACTGTACTCCCACTTGGCTGAATTTAGCTACGAAGAGCACGACTCTGTGAACCACTTGGTCGAACATCTCACAGGGACCATTCTTTCTGCTGCTGAGCAATCCATTCCGCGTTCGACTGGCTACAGCCGTCGATTTCCGGTACCTTGGTGGACCGATGACTGCCGGGATGCTATTCGCGCTCGCAGACGAGCTCTACGGGTTTTCCAGCGTTTTCCTACACTGGATAACCTGATACACTATAAACGGATGCGTGCACATTTTAGGCGGGTTATTAAGGATAGCAAAAAGATGTCACGGAATAAATTCGTGGGTTCCTTTAATCGACATACACCTTCCTCTGTCGTATGGGATAAGTTAAGACGTGTGGCTGGGAAACCGAACCATATGCCCATCGCCGGTCTCAAAACACCTACCGGAGCTGTTGTTGATACATTTGACGTGGCGAATACTTTAGGCAGTGCTTTCGCTCAGGTGTCTAGCTCAGGCAATTATTCCCCTGAGTTTCTTACAGTTAAGAATCAGGTGTAATCTCAAGAATTCTCGTTTCTTTCTGGCAACCTTGAGGATTATAATCGCTTTTTCACCCTGGCAGAGCTAGACAATGCACTCTCCTCTTCACGACACTCAGCACCAGGGCCAGATGGTATCCACGTCCAAATGTTGCAACATCTCTCTCCTGATGGCAAAGCTTTCCTACTCGAGGTCTATAATCGTGTCTGGGTTGATGGCATTTTCCCAGACAAGTGACGGGAGGCCACCATCATACCCATTCTTAAACCTGGAAAGGACCGCCATCTTCCTTCCAGTTACCGTCCTATTTCCCTCACCAGTTGCGTGTGCAAGGTGATGGAACGCATGATCAATGGACGGTTGGTGTGGTGGCTGGAATCCCACAATCTTCTGACGAACATCCGGTGTGGCTTTCGACGACGACGTTCAACAACTGAACACCTTGTCTCTCTGTCAACTCAGATTATGGACGGGTTTCTTAAGAACAGCCCCACAGTTGGGATATTTTTTGACCTCGAGAAGGCCTACGACACGTGTTGGCGGGCGGGAATATTGCGTTCTCTGCCCAACTGGAACATACGTGGACGCCTACCGTTGGTCATTCAGGAGTTTATGCGGGACCGCGTTTTTCGAGTGAGGGTCGGCTCGGTTTTTTCTAACCACTTTATTCAAGAGAACGAAGTGCCGCAGGGCTCGGTATTCAGCGTGACTATTTGCTATTGCGATAAATTCCATTTCACGATGTGTGCCTCCAGGTGTCTTCCTGTTTATTCGTGGACGACTTTGCCATCTTCTGTACTTCTCAGCGTACACCGTTTTTGTAACGCCGACTCCAGCGGTGTTTGGACAATCTCTATGCTTGGAGCTCGAAACACGGTTTTCGTTTCTCCGCTGAGAAGACAGTCTGCGTTAACTTCTGGCGCCGTAAGTGGCAAATGCCGCCGTCTCTTCGACTCGGGCCAGATTTACTTCCTTTCGCAGATGATGCGAGATTCCTTGGTTTGATCTTCGATCGGAAACTTTGTTCGGCACCACATATAGCACAGCTTAGAGCACGATGTGACCGTTCTCTAAATCTTTTACGGATACTAAGTGGCAAATCTTGGGGTGCGGATCGGATGGCATTGCTCCGTCTTTATCGTGCTGTGATTCGTTCGAAGTTGAACCTTAGCAGCATTGTGTATTCTTCAGCCCGACCTTCAGTGCTCAGAAGGTTAGACAGTCCATAACCAGGGCATCCGTGTGGCCGTTGGAGCTTTTCCAACGAGCCCAGTCCCCCCAGGGGCCTACTACGGTAGGTACGGGTTAGGCGCACCCGGGGTCCCGAGCCACCTTGACTCCCTCTGTGGGCAACCTCAGAGTGGTGAGGGAGTCAGTAGGTCAAAATGCCCACCCACGTGTAGGCCGTGCGTGGAGACCCGTGTCGGTGAAAAGGAATATCCTGGTTGGTTGAGGGTTGCGTACCTGAGCCTGGGCTTCTGTCTTTCAGTAACTGGGGAGGGTGCGCAGCCTAATACACCGCTTTGGTTTCTGATTTGCCTAAACGGGAGGCTAGGGACTAACCCACCCCTAGTCAATCGGCCAGGACTAGGTATTACACCGAACTCCAGGGTGAGTGGGACGGCGAGCCCGCTATATCCTCTGTGTAGCCCTGTCACCCCAGTGGGGTGACCCCTCGTTGGGCTCCGTGGTGGGTGGGGAGCACTGGGGGATGAATTTATACCATTTTTTCTATGGCACCAAAATTAAAACCCCTTAATAAAGACGTTGGAAAGGAAGTAGTCGAGTCATGTGGTCCTCGCTACTTGGTTATTCATAGGACAGAGGAAGGTAAGAAATTCTTTACGGTGAGCCCTTTTACTATCCAAAAGGGTCTCGATGCCATTGCTGGTCCTGTTAAATCCTGCGTTCGAGCTCGCAATGGTACACTTCTTGTCGAAGCCAACTCCGCCTCGCAAGCTGCAAGGATTCTTAAAGCCACCATGTTAGCCAGCTATCCAGTGAAGGTCAAGGTGCACAAGTCGCTGAACTCCTCCCGCGGTGTAGTAACAACCCGCGCGTTGGACGGTTTGTCTATTGAGGAGATCCAAGAAAATCTAGCGACTCAGGGTGTCTCAGCTGTTTATCGGGTACAACGTAAGATCAACGGTGAATTCCTGCCTACTCGTACCCTGTTTCTTACTTTTGATCGGGTTGATCTGCCTCAAAAGATTAGAGCAGGGTATGAAGCCATCGAAGTTAGGCCTTATATACCCAATCCGCTGAGGTGCTTTAAATGCCAACGTTTTGGTCACACTAGTGAGTTGTGTACCGGCAAGTCCACCTGCGTCCACTGCGGTGACATCTCCCACGATGGGGCTTGTGCTTCAGCTCCATCGTGTGTGAACTGTAACGGGGAACACCCATCTAGTTCCCGAGACTGCCCCCGTTTTGCAGAGGAACGAGCGATCCAGGAGATACGGGTGAAAGAGAAGGTGTCCTTCTTGGAAGCCCGGAAGCTCCTGCGACTCCGCCAACCCTCTGCCCCGAGGTCCGGTACCTATAGCTCAGTTGCAGCTAAACCGGTACCGCGTCGGGAAATCGCAACACAGACCGGCGATATGAACGGGGCTACAATTGCGGAAAAGGTCATTTTAGCCCAAGCGCTGCCAAAGCCTCCGGCACCTTCACCCAAGTTGGTATCAACATCTGCCAAATCCGCCAGCTTACAGAATAGTCCTGCACACTTGTCACCGAAAGCCTCGACCTCGGGAACTAAGGTTGGTAAATTCACGACGTCTTCTGCCCCGGAAAAACAGTTTAAGACCAAGTATGTACGACAAGACTTTTTGAAAGAGAATGTGCAATCTATTACCAAGTCATCTAAAGGTAAGAAAAGTACACGCAGCTCCACACGTGTATCCTCCTCTGAAGGGTCATCTGGGGAGGAGGGCGTGAATCGGCGACGGCCGTCTTCGCCGATCAGCACATCCAATCGGTTCGAACTACTTGGACCGAAAACTGCTCTTGAAAAAGGGACCTCCCTTGTGGAGGAGATGGACCAGGAGGATTCTGCCGCCACTGCCAGAGGGACAGTGCGGAAACGGCAGGCTCGTGCTCCTGAAAATAGTACTAGCCCAACGCCTAAGAAGAACAAATTGAACCGACCAGCTAATCCCAATCTGCAGAAGCGTCTTTCGATTTGAAACATCCCATAATATACTCAATGGCTATCCTCCATTGGAACATACGCGGAATTCGACCACATCGACCAGAGCTTGACTTGTTGCTGCGCCAGCATGAACCCTTGGCTGTATGTTTACAAGAGACGAAGCTCCGTCCACAGGACACCGTTACCATCAGGCAGTACTCCGTACGATGTGATTTATCCCCGGAGGACGGTGTCCCGGCACATGGTGGCACTATGATGCTTATTCGAGATGATATTTTTGCCAACTCCGTACCCATACAATCTGCAATCCAGTCCGTTGCTATCAGCATTAAGCTACCCTCCGCTTTATTCGCCATTTGCAATATCTATTTGCCTCCATCTGCGGACCTCTCGCACAGCGACTTAGAACACCTCATTTCGCAGTTGCCACCACCCTTTTTATTGGTAGGCGACGTGAATGCCCATCACCCTCTTTGGGGCTCTCCTCGGGCTTGTGCGAGAGGTACGCTACTTAAAGATTTCTTGGATAGTCAGAATCTTGCTCTCTTGAACACCGGAGAGCCCACCTTTCTATCTGACGCATTTCATAGTTTTTCACACATTAACATTGCAATTTGTTCCCCTCAGCTGGCAGTCACCTTATGCTGGAATATCATCTCGGATTTGCATTCTAGTGACCACTTTCCTTGTCGTATTAGTGTCTTGACACCCGTTGTATGTTCCACCCGTTTACCTAGTTGGCGCCTAGACCACGCCAGCTGGGAACTGTACTCCCACTTGGCTGAATTTAGCTACGAAGAGCACGACTCTGTGAACCACTTGGTCGAACATCTTACAGGGACCATTCTTTCTGCTGCTGAGCAATCCATTCCGCGTTCGACTGGCTACAGCCGTCGATTTCCGGTACCTTGGTGGACCGATGACTGTCGGGATGCTATTCGCGCTCGCAGACGAGCTCTACGGGTTTTCCAGCGTTTTCCTACACTGGATAACCTGATACACTATAAACGGATGCGTGCACATTCTAGGCGGGTTATTAAGGATAGCAAAAAGATGTCATGGAATAAATTCGTGGGTTCCTTTAATCGACATACACCTTCCTCTGTCGTATGGGATAAGTTAAGACGTGTGGCTGGGAAACCGAACCATATGCCCATCGCCGGTCTCAAAACACCTACCGGAGCTGTTGTTGATACATTTGACGTGGCGAATACTTTAGGCAGTGCTTTTGCTCAGGTGTCTAGCTCAAGCAATTATTCCCCTGAGTTTCTTACAATTAAGAATCAGGTGGAATCTCAAGAATTCTCTTTTCTTTCTGGCAACCTTGAGGATTATAATCGCCTTTTCACCCTGGCAGAGCTAGACAATGCACTCTCCTCTTCACGACACTCAGCACCAGGTCCAGATGGTATCCACGTCCAAATGTTGCAACATCTCTCTCCTGATGGCAAAGATTTCCTACTCGAGGTCTATAATCGTGTCTGGGTTGATGGCATTTTTCCAGACAAGTGGCGGGAGGCCACCATCATACCCATTCTTAAACCTGGAAAGGACCGCCATCTTCCTTCCAGTTACCGTCCTATTTCCCTCACCAGTTGCGTGTGCAAGGTGATGGAACGCATGATCAATGGACGGTTGGTGTGGTGGCTGGAATCCCACAATCTTCTGACGAACATCCAGTGTGGCTTTCGACGACGACGTTCAACTGCTGACCACCTTGTCTCTCTGTCAACTCAGATTATGGACGGGTTTCTTAAGAACAGCCCCACAGTTGGGATATTTTTTGACCTCGAGAAGGCCTACGACACGTGTTGGCGGGCGGGAATACTGCGTACTCTACACAACTGGAACATACGTGGACGCCTACCGTTGGTCATTCAGGAGTTTATGCGGGACCGCGTTTTTCGAGTGAGGGTGGGCTCGGTTTTTTCTAACCATTTTATTCAAGAGAACGGAGTGCCGCAGGGCTCGGTACTCAGCGTGACTCTATTTGCTATTGCGATAAATTCCATATCACTATGTGTGCCTCAAGGTGTCTCTTCCTGTTTATTCGTGGACGACTTTGCCATCTTCTGTACTTCTCAGCGTACACCGTTTTTGGAACGCCGTCTCCAGCGGTGTTTGGACAATCTCTATGCTTGGAGCTCGAAACACGGTTTTCGTTTCTCCGCTGAGAAGACAGTCTGCGTTAACTTCTGGCGCCGTAAGTGGCAAATGCCGCCGTCTCTTCGACTCGGGCCAGATTTACTTCCTTTCGCAGACGAGGCGAGATTCCTTGGTTGATCTTCGATCGGAAACTTTGTTGGGCACCACAAATAGCACAGCTTAGAGCACGATGTGACCGTTCTCTAAATCTTTTACGGATACTAAGTGGCAAATCTTGGGGTGCGGATCGGACGGCACTACTCCGTCTTTATCGTGCTGTGATTCGTTCGAAGTTGGACTATGGCAGCATTGTGTATTCTTCAGCTCGACCTTCAGTGCTCAGAAGGTTAGACACAGTCCATAACCAGGGCATCCGTGTGGCCGTTGGAGCTTTTCCAACGAGCCCAGTTGTTAGCCTCTCCCCCCAGGGGCCTACTGCGGTAGGTACGGGTTAGGCGCACCCGGGGTCCCGAGCCACCTTGACTCCCTCTGTGGGCAACCTCAGAGTGGTGAGGGAGTCAGTAGGTCAAAATGCCCACCCACGTGTAGGCCGTGCGTGGAGACCCGTGTTGGTGAAAAGGAATATCCTGGTTGGTTGAGGGTTGCGTACCTGAGCCTGGGCTTCTGTCTTTCAGTAACTGGGGAGGGTGCGCAGCCTAATACACCGCTTTGGTTTCTGATTTGCCTAAACGGGAGGCTAGGGACTAACCCACCCCTAGTCAATCGGCCAGGACTAGGTATTACACCGAACTCCAGGGTGAGTGGGACGGCGAGCCCGCTATATCCCCTGTGTAGCCCTGTCACCCCAGTGGGGTGACCCCTCGTTGGGCTCCGTGGTGGGTGGGGAGCACTGGGGGATGAATTTATACCATTTTTTTATGGCACCAAAACCAAAACCCCTTATTTTTGCAAACGTTGGAAAGGAAGTAGTCGAGTCATGTGGTCCTCGCTACTTGGTTATTCATAGGACAGAGGAAGGTAAGAAGTTCCTTACGGTGAGCCCTTTTACTATCCAAAAGGGTCTCGATGCCATTGCTGGTCCGGTCAAATCTTGCGTTCGAGCTCGTAACGGTACACTTCTTGTCGAAGCCAACTCCGCCTCGCAAGCTGCAAGGATACTTAAAGCCACCACGTTAGCCAGCTATCCAGTGAAGGTCGAGGTGCACAAGTCGCTGAACTCCTCCCGCGGTGTAGTAACAACACGCGCGTTGGACGGTTTGTCCATTGAGGAGATCCAAGAAAATCTTGCGACTCAGGGTGTCTCAGCTGTTTATCGGGTACAACGTAAGATCAACGGTGAATTCCTGCCTACTCGTACCCTGTTTCTTACTTTTGATCGGGTTGATCTGCCTCAAAAGATTAGAGCAGGGTATGAAGCCATCGAAGTTAGGCCTTATATACCCAATCCGCTGAGGTGCTTTAAATGCCAACGTTTTGGTCACACTAGTGAGTTGTGTACCGGCAAGTCCACCTGCGTCCACTGCGGTGACACCTCCCACGATGGGGCTTGTGCTTCAGCTCCATCGTGTGTGAACTGTAACGGTGAACACCCATCTAGTTCCCGAGACTGCCCCCGTTTTGCAGAGGAACGAGCGATCCAGGAGATACGGGTGAAAGAGAAGGTGTCCTTCTTGGAAGCCCGGAAGCTCCTGCGACTCCGCCAACCCTCTGCCCCGAGGTCCGGTACCTATAGCTCAGTTGCAGCTAAACCGGTACCGCGTCGGGAAATCGCAACACAGACCGGCGATATGAACGGGGCTACAATTGCGGAAAAGGTTATTTTAGCCCAAGCGCTGCCAAAGCCTTCGGCACCTACACCCAAGTTGGTATCAACATCTGCCAAATCCGCCAGCTTACAGAATAGTCCTGCACAGTTGTCACCGAAAGCCTCGACCTCCGGAACTAAAGCTATTAAATTCACGACGTCTTCTGCCCCAGAAAGACAGTTTAAGACCAAGTATGTACGACAAGACTTTTTGAAAGAAAATGTGCAATCTATTACCAAGTCATCTAAAGGTAAGAAAAGTTCACGCAACTCCACACGTGTATCCTCCTCTGAAGGGTCATCTGGGGAGGAGGGCGTGAATCGGCGACGGCCGTCTTCGCCGATCAGCACATCCAATCGGTTCGAACTACTTGGACCGAAAACTGCTCTTGAAAAAGGGACCTCCCTTGTGGAGGAGATGGACCAGGAGGATTCTGCCGCCACTGCCAGAGGGACAGTGCGGAAACGGCAGGATCGTGCTCCTGAAAATAGTACCAGCCCAACGCCTAAGAAGAACAAATTGAACCGACCAGCTAATCCCAATCTGCAGAAGCGTCTTTCGATTTGAAACTTATCCCATAATATACTCAATGGCTATCCTCCATTGGAACATACGCGGAATTCGACCACATCGACCAGAGCTTGACTTGTTGCTGCGCCAGCATGAACCCTTGGCTGTATGTTTACAAGAGACGAAGCTCCGTCCACAGGACACCGTTACCATCAGGCAGTACTCCTCCGTACGATGTGATTTATCCCCGGAGGACGGTGTCCCGGCACATGGGGGCACTATGATGCTTATTCGAGATGATATTTTTGCCAACTCCGTACCCATACAATCTGCAATCCAGTCCGTTGCAGTCAGCATTAAGCTACCCTCCGCTTCATTCACCATTTGCAGTATCTATTTGCCTCCATCTGCGGACCTCTCGCACAGCGACTTAGAACACCTCATTTCGCAGTTGCCACCACCCTTTTTATTGGTAGGCGACGTGAATGCCCATCACCCTCTTTGGGGCTCTCCTCGGGCTTGTGCGAGAGGTACGCTACTTAAAGATTTCTTGGATAATCAGAATCTTGCTCTCTTGAACACCGGAGAGCCCACCTTTCTATCTGACGCATTTCATAGTTTTTCACACATTGACATTGCAATTTGTTCCCCTCAGCTGGCAGTCACCTTATGCTGGAATATCATCTCGGATTTGCATTCTAGTGACCACTTTCCTTGTCGTATTAGTGTCTTGACACCCGTTGTATGTTCCACCCGTTTACCTAGTTGGCGCCTAGACCACGCCAGCTGGGAACTGTACTCCCACTTGGCTGAATTTAGCTACGAAGAGCACGACTCTGTGAACCACTTGGTCGAACATCTTACAGGCACCATTCTTTCTGCTGCTGAGCAATCCATTCCGCGTTCGACTGGCTACAGCCGTCGATTTCCGGTACCTTGGTGGACCGATGACTGTCGGGATGCTATTCGCGCTCGCAGACGAGCTCTACGGGTTTTCCAGCGTTTTCCTACACTGGATAACCTGATACACTATAAACGGATGCGTGCACATTCTAGGCGGGTTATTAAGGATAGCAAAAAGATGTCATGGAATAAATTCGTGGGTTCCTTTAATCGACATACACCTTCCTCTGTCGTATGGGATAAGTTAAGACGTGTGGCTGGGAAACCGAACCATATGCCCATCGCCGGTCTCAAAACACCTACCGGAGCTGTTGTTGATACATTTGACGTGGCGAATACTTTAGGCAGTGCTTTCGCTCAGGTGTCTAGCTCAGGCAACTATTCCCCTGAGTTTCTTACAGTTAAGAACCAGGTGGAATCTCAAGAATTCTCGTTTCTTTCTGGCAACCTTGAGGATTATAATCGCCTTTTCACCCTGGCAGAGCTAGACAATGCACTCTCCTCTTCACGACACTCAGCACCAGGTCCAGATGGTATCCACGTCCAAATGTTGCAACATCTCTCTCCTGATGGCAAAGATTTCCTACTCGAGGTCTATAATCGTGTCTGGGTTGATGGCATTTTTCCAGACAAGTGGCGGGAGGCCACCATCATACCCATTCTTAAACCTGGAAAGGACCGCCATCTTCCTTCCAGTTACCGTCCTATTTCCCTCACCAGTTGCGTTTGCAAGGTGATGGAACGCATGATAAATGGACGGTTGGTGTGGTGGCTGGAATCCCACAATCTTCTGACGAACATCCAGTGTGGCTTTCGACGACGACGTTCAACTGCTGACCACCTTGTCTCTCTGTCAACTCAGATTATGGACGGGTTTCTTAAGAACAGCCCCACAGTTGGGATATTTTTTGACCTCGAGAAGGCCTACGACACGTGTTGGCGGGCGGGAATATTGCGTTCTCTGCACAACTGGAACATACGTGGACGCCTACCGTCGGTCATTCAGGAGTTTATGCGGGACCGCGTTTTTCGAGTGAGGGTGGGTTCGGTTTTTTCTAACCATTTTATTCAAGAGAACGGAGTGCCGCAGGGCTCGGTACTCAGCGTGACTCTATTTGCTATTGCGATAAATTCCATATCACTATGTGTGCCTCAAGGTGTCTCTTCCTGTTTATTCGTGGACGACTTTGCCATCTTCTGTACTTCTCAGCGTACACCGTTTTTGGAACGCCGTCTCCAGCGGTGTTTGGACAATCTCTATGCATGGAGCTCGAAACACGGTTTTCGTTTCTCCGCTGAGAAGACAGTCTGCGTTAACTTCTGGCGCCGTAAGTGGCATATGCCGCCGTCTCTTCGACTCGGGCCAGATTTACTTCCTTTCGCAGACGAGGCGAGATTCCTTGGTTTGATCTTCGATCGGAAACTTTGTTGGGCACCACAAATAGCACAGCTTAGAGCACGATGTGACCGTTCTCTAAATCTTTTACGGATACTAAGTGGCAAGTCTTGGGGTGCGGATCGGACGACATTGCTCCGTCTTTATCGTGCTGTGATTCGTTCGAAGCTGGACTATGGCAGCATTGTGTATTCTTCAGCTCGACCTTCAGTGCTCAGAAGGTTAGACACAGTCCATAACCAGGGCATCCGTGTGGCCGTTGGAGCTTTTCCAACGAGCCCAGTTGTTAGCCTCTACGCCGAATCGGGAGAACCTCCTCTGCGTTGTCGGCGTGATGTCCTGCTTGCTAACTATGGCTGTGGGCTGAAGTGTATGCCTGGGCATCCAACTTATCACGCGTTTTTCTCCCCTGAGCTGCACGAGCGATACTGCCTCCGCTCTCTGAGCCCCAGGCCAGCAGGTTTTCGTTTCCGTGAGCTTCTACGCCAGCACCATGTTGACATTCCTCGGCTGTTATCCAAGGGAGAGAGTATACACCCCCCTTGGTTACGCGCTACCTCCCATGTCGATCTCGGGATGACGCTCTACGGGAAATCTGTTACGCCTCTTGATAGTATTCGTCGTTGCTTTTTAGAATTTTTATCCAAATACAGTGGCCGTATTTGTATTTACACCGATGGTAGTAAGAGCCCCGACGGTGTTGGATGTGCCTTTGTAACTGGCACCGCAACTTCTACTTACGGTTTGCCTAGTTGCACATCTATATATTCTGCCGAGCTATATGCTATTTATCAAGCCCTTCTGTATATTCGACGTCGAAAATTAGGTGACTGCCTTATTCTTAGTGATTCCCTTAGTGCCCTTCAGAGCATTCGTGAGCTGTACAATTACCATCCTTTGGTGCAGCGCATCCAGGACGTTCTCCACATTTTGCACGCTTCTGGCTTTAATGTGGAGTGCGCATGGATTCCTGGACACGTTGGCTTGCCAGGGAATGACACGGCGGATTTGGCAGCGAAATCGGCAGTCACAGCGCCCAGTGTTACGATTACCCATTCAACAGCAGAAGATTTTAGAGTGGCTGTACGGAGAGCCGTTTTTTCGACTTGGCATGCGGAGTGGTCGGCTCTCCGTGGTAATAAGCTGCGAGAGGTGAAGGACCTCCCTGTCAACTGGGTAACCTCCTCTCGTTTATTCCGCCGGGAGGAGGTAGTACTAGCTCGGCTAAGAATTGGCCACTGTATTTTTACTCACAGTTACCTTTTTAAACGTGAACCTGCTCCTGTCTGTGCGCTCTGTGGGGAGGCACAGACAGTTCGTCATGTGTTGCTGGAGTGTGGTCACCTGGCACACATTCGGTCATCTATGGGCATGCCGGCCTCTCTTGCCGAGGTCCTGGCAGATGACCCAAGAGCAGTGGAGAGGGTTTTTAAATTTTTAGCAAAACTTTCTTTTACCTTGAGGTTTTAGTGTGATAGCGGTTTTTTTTAAACTCTTTTGGTTTTAATGTGTTGATTTTAGATGGAGTTTTATATCCAGCTCTGGTTAGAGGGCTGGACGTTTCTGTTACTTCCGTTTCAACTGTGTTAGCTCTTTTATTTGTGTTTACTTTTTTGTTTGGTATTTTCTTACTGGCTATTGCCAAGTTTTAATCGTAAGGGCGCTTATGACCTCGGCAGTTGAGCGCCCTTAAACACCATCATCATCATCTTGTTAGCCTCTACGCCGAATCGGGAGAACCTCCTCTGCGTTGTCGGCGTGGTGTCCTGCTTGCTAATTATGGCTGTGGGCTGAAGTGTATGCCTGGGCATCCAACTTATCACGCGTTTTTCTCCCCTGAGCTGCACGAGCGATACTGCCTCCGCTCTCTGAGCCCCAGGCCAGCAGGTTTTCGTTTACGTGAGCTTCTACGCCAGCACCATGTTGACATTCCTCGGCTGTTATCCAAGGGAGAGAGTATACACCCCCCTTGGTTACGCGCTACCTCCCATGTCGATCTCGGGATGACGCTCTACGGGAAATCTGTTACGCCTCTTGATAGTATTCGTCGTTGTTTTTTTAGAATTTTTATCCAAATACAGTGGCCGAATTTGTATTTACACCGATGGTAGTAAGAGCCCCGACGGTGTTGGATGTGCCTTTGTCACTGGCACCGCAACTTCTACTTACGGTTTGCCTAGTTGCACATCTATATATTCTGCCGAGCTATATGCTATTTATCAAGCCCTTCTGTATATTCGACGTCGAAAATTAGGTGACTGCCTTATTCTTAGTGATTCCCTTAGTGCCCTTCAGAGCATTCGTGAGCTGTACAATTACCATCCTTTGGTGCAGCGCATCCAGGACGTTCTCCACATTTTGCAGGCTTCTGGTTTTAATGTGGAGTGCGCATGGATTCATGGACACGTTGGCTTGCCAGGGAATGACACGGCGGATTTGGCAGCGAAATCGGCAGCCACAGCGCCCAGTGTTACGATTACCCATTCAACAGCGGAAGATTTTAGAATGGCTGTACGGAGAGCGGTTTTTCTACTTGGCATGCGGAGTGGTCGGCTCTCCGTGGTAATAAGTTGCGAGAGGTGAAGGACCTCCCTGTCAACTGGGTAACCTCCTCTCGTTTATTCCGTCGGGAGGAGGTAATACTAGCTCGGCTAAGAATTGGCCACTGTATTTTTACTCACAGTTACCTTTTTAAACGTGAACCTGCTCCTGTCTGTGCGCTCTGTGGGGAGGCACAGACAGTTCGTCATGTGTTGCTGGAGTGTGGTCACCTGGCACACATTCGGTCATCTATGGGCATGTCGGCCTCTCTTGCTGAGGTCCTGGCAGATGACCCAAGAGCAGTGGACAGGGTTTTTAAATTTTTAGCAAAAGTTTCTTTTACCTTGAAGTTTTAGTGTGATAGCAGTTTTTTAAACTCTTTTGGTTTTAAGGTGTTGGTTTTAGATGGAGTTTTATATCCAGCTATGGTTAGAGGGCTGGATAGTTCTGTTACTTCTGTTTCAACTCTGTTAGCTCTTTTACTTGTGTTTACTTTTTTTTTGCAATGGTATTTTCTTACTGTCTATTGCCAAGTTTTAATCATAAGGGCGCTAATGACCCCGGCAGTTGAGCGCCCTTAAACACCATTATCATCATCATCACCTGCTGGAGGGCTGGCTTATTGCGTACATTGCATAAGTGGGGCTGCCGTGGCCGCGTTCCAGTGTTCCTCCGCGAGTTTATGGAGAAGCGGGTATTTCGTGTACGTGTTGGTTCTGTTTGCTCCCGCGTATTTAGTCAGGAGAATGGAGTAACTCAAGGTTCGGTTCTCAGTTGCACCCTCTTCGCCATCGCCATCAATCCTATCCCTGATTGTCTTCCTGCTGGAATTTCCTCATCCTTATTTGTTAACGACTTTGCAATTTATTAAAGCTCTCGGCGCACATGCCTTTTGGAGCGTCGCCTTCAGGCCTGTCTCGACCGTCTGCATAGTTGGAGCGTTGCGAATGGTTTCCGTTTTTCTGCCGAGAAAACCGTTTGTTTCAACTTCTGGCGTCGGAAACGTTACGCGGCGCCTTCCCTACAGCTTGGGCCGGTACCGGTGCCCTTCGCCGAAACTGTGAAGTTTCTTGGCCTAGTGTTTGACAGGAAGCTTAGCTGGTCGTCTCATATTTCTTCGTTGAGGGCTCGATGTATTCGAGCACTTAATATTTTACGTGTTTTATGTGGCACATCCTGGGGAGCAGATCGCACTGTACTATTACAGCTATATTGTTCGCTTGATTACGGGTGCATTGTGTACTCTTCGGCATGTCGTTCAGTTTTACGTCGTTTAAACCCCGTTCACCATCGAAGGATTCGCCTGGCACTGGGTGCGTTTCCCACGAGCCCAGTTATTAGTTTGTCTGCTGAGGCTGCTGAACCTCCGCTGTGCTATGGGCGTGAGGTCTTTCTTTGCAGCTATGCCCTCCGCCGCCATGCAATGCCGGATCACCCGTCTTTCAAGCTATTCTTTGACGAGTCTCTTGACCGTCAATATGCTGTTAGTGCGCTGGCCTTGCTTCCTGCCGGGGTTCGCTTTCGTGAATTGCTTCGCCTGTTGGATGTTCAGCTACCGGCTCTGCTGTCACTGGGGGAATGTTCATCTCCTCCTTGGTTACGCTGCGACACCCCGGTCCACCTACGGTTGGCATCCATGACGAAATCAGTTACTCCATCCTCGGCCTTCCGCTCCGCTTTTTGTAGAGTTGCAGGCCGAGTTTCCCAACCATTGTTTTATTTTCACGGATGGTTCAAAGGATGACCGTGGTGTGGGATGTGCTTTTGTTTTTAATTCGCGGAGTTACGCGTTTCACCTATTGGGGCAGTGGTCAATTTTTACCGCCGAACTTTTCAGTATTTATCAAGCTCTTGTTTTTATCCGGGGACAGGATTTTAGGCAGTTTGTTATGTGTAGCGATTCCCTCAGTGCACTACAGGGCCTGCGTGAGCTGTATCCATACCATCCTTTGATACAGCGTATTCAGGATCGCCTGCATTCCCTCGCTGATGCTGGCGTCAGCGTGTCGTTTGTTTGGGTTCCTGGTCACGTAGGTGTGAGCGGGAATGAGCAAGCGGACGCAACTGCCAAGTCTGCGATTTTAAATCCCACTGTTTTTAGCTCCACTGTTCCTCCCAATGATGCTCGTGTCCTGCGCCGGGCCATTCTTTCGCGCTGGTTCGTGGAATGGTCTGGGGTGCGTGGGAACAAACTCAAAGAGGCCAAGTCCCTTCCTGTCCCCTGGACTACTTCGCGTGCATCTCGCCGAGATGAAGTGATTTTAACGCGACTGCGTATTGGACACTGTCGTTTTAGCCATGAGTACCTTTTACGTAGGGAAGCCGCACCGCAATGTGCTTCGTGCAACGAGCCTTTGACGGTGCGTCATTTTTATTGGAGTGCCACCTTTATACTGTTCTGCGTGCATCCCTGTGTCTTCCTACTGACATCCCCAGCCTTCTGGGCGACAACCCTGTATATTGTGACGGACTTTTTAATTTTCTCCGCCGCTGCGGGATGTACAGTAGGGTTTAATTTTATCTCTGGGTTTTAGTTTTTACCGCCTAATGTTTTTAGTGTCTCGTTTTTAATCTGGCTTTGGTAGCCTTTTTATGCTTTCCCTGGTTTTAACCATGGTGTGGTACTCCTGTTTTAGTGGTTTTTATGCCTTTTAACTCTTAGCTCTTATAATTACCCTAGGGCGCTAATAACCTATGCAGTTGTGCGCCCTATAGCCATAATACTACTACTATCTCAATAGCAGCCTCTTGGTTCCTGGACGCCGATAAGATGGCTGTGGCTTCGGCGAAGAGCAGGAGCTAGCAGTTTGGCAGTGAAGGTAGGGTGTTGATGTAGAGAAAGAAGAGCACGGGTCCTGCCCTGGGGCACACCGGCTCTTACGGGATGGGTGGAGGAAGTAATGTCTTGGTAGGAGACGGCGAGGGACCTGTTGGTGAGATAGGAGTGTAGGAGGTGTATGAGGTGGGGTTGGACTCGGTATTGTATGAGTCTGGAGAGGAGACCTTCATGCCAAACGCTGTCGAATGCTCTCGTGATGTCCAGGAACAGGGTGGAGACAAACTGCTTCCTATTGAAGGCGGTCAGAGCAATCTCCACCAGTCGTAGGAGTTGGTGAATGGTGGCGTGTCCACGCCGGAATCCGAACTGCTCCGGGCGGAGCACGTTGTTGCGGTCCAGAATTTCCTCCAGCCGGGTTTTGAGGACCTTTTCCTTTTACTCTAAGCAAGCTGATGGGGCGATAGCTCGACGGCAAGGTGGCGTCTTTTCCTGGTTTCTTGATGGCCAGCACCTTAGCCTTCTTCCAGCTGGCTGAAAAGTAGGCTAAACGCAGGATATCGTTGAAGAGGCCCACCAAGACGTCGAAACAGGTCAGAGGTAGTGCTTTGAGGGCAGCAGTTTGGATGCCGTCGAATCCTGGGGCTTTGTAGAGGGACATCGGCTGGAGGATGCTGAGAAGTTCCTCCCTGATGGTGACGTCCTCCACGGGAGGGCGAGGGAGCCGGAGGAACTCTTCGACGGTGGTGTGTACCTGGTGAACATGATCCACGTCAGGGATGTCTGCGGGCATGAAGGAGGCGGCCAAGAGTGCAGCGTGGAGTTCCACCATTTCCCTGCCGGATTGGGCTGTCTGCTGGCCAAGCCTTAGGGGTGGGTCACTGGTAGGCAGCCGCAGCATAGCTTTGGCTGATTTCCACAGGGACCCATCCTCAGTGTGTAGGTTTGAGAGGTGTGCCTCCCACCTCTCGTTGGAGAACTCGGCCAGCTCGATGTTGACGAGCCCCTGGAGGCGTCTGAATTCCCTGCGATGGTTGGAATCCCGGGACAGCTGGTACTGACGACGAGCTCTGTTTTTAGTGGCTATCAGCGCACGAATGCGCTGCGGGATGACAGTGCCACTAAAATCTTGCGTCGCCGGTTTCGGTGATGCGGCTTTGTTGGCCGAGGCCATCTCGGCCGCCAGGAACTTGGCAAGCTCATCGATGTCGTTGGAGTTGTTGCAAGCGGGGGTAAACTGTGGCGACTTCGCCTCCATCAGTTTTGTGTACTCTAGCCAGTTGGTTTTTCTTGGATGGGGAAATTTTCGGGGGGGGGTTGGAAGAGGGCTTGGTTGGGAATCCTATGAGGAAGGGTAGTGGTCAGAGGAGAGTGCGGGAACACTGTAAATGCGTGGGTGAGGACGGAGGTTTTTGACTAGGGCTATGTCCAGCCAGTCACCCGGACGCCGGTCGCCATAATGGATGGTTGGAGAGGAAGGCGAGAGTACTTGGATTGCCCCGGCTGTGGTGTACCGGAGCAGGCGTCGTCCTTTGGTGTTGATTATGGAGTTCCATGCCACGTGCTTGGCATTGTAATCCCCCCGCTGCAATGGTTTTGACAGGAGAGTTGAAAAGCTGGTCATGTTCCACTTCCGGTATCTGTTGGTGTGGGGGCAGGTAAACAGAGTACAAGTTCAGGGGACCTCTGTCCGTTTGAACCTGGACTCCAGTGGCCTCCAGTCTAGTCATCGGCGGCAGGAAAAGTTGATGTTGCATCTCTGCTGCGACGTAGATGGCGTGCCTCCGTATCCGTCTGGCCGGTCGGTGCGGTAAGAGCGCATACCAGGAATATGCGCTCTCATGTGAGGTTTCAGATGTGTCTCCTGGACCAGCAGCACCTTCGCCTTCTGTTGTGCTAGGAAGTTCGCCGCTTCCCGGAGTTTGCTCCGGACGCCATTGGCATTCCAAGAGCAGACAAGGAGTTGGGAGAGGGTAGGAGCAGGATTAGCGGCCATGGTTGTGTAGGTAGAATTGGAAGACAGTGTGTGCGAGGATTTTCATTGGGGAAAGGTGGGGAGGGCGAGAAGTGAGGGCGTCGATCAGCGCCGAGAACTGTATCTGCAGGTGATCTGGGATGCGGTTGATGACTTCGAAGAAGGCCGGGTCGAAAGTGGTCGGCGCGGACTTCTTCGGCTGAGGTGGTGGTGCGGGGGATGCTGCTGGATGTCTGGGGGAGCGAGGTGGCCCCGGGAGGGGAGTGGGTTTGGGTGCGGGAGTTGGTAGCGGGCGGGAGGGTTGAGATGCGGTGGGTGGAGGGTTTGGGGTTGTCAGCGGTGTGGCAGTGGTGTTTGCTGGGGGTGTGGATGGTGGTGGGTTAAACGCTGCTGCGTAAGAGGCAGCAGGAATGCCGGGGTACCGGTTTCCAAAAAAGACCTCCATGGGGAGGTTTAGGGGGTTTGGTACCCGCGACAGGATGTTGACTCTGGACGGGGAAGCATTGTTTTATCTCATGCTCTCCATCTCGTACCGCGCCTCCTGCCAAACCGGGCAACGGGCATACCGGCAGCTGTGGTTGTCTCCGCAGTTGGCACAACGCTTCTGGGCACCAGGTTGCCCCTTGGCGCAGGAATCACGCAGATGGCCACGTTCCCCACAGAAGGAGCAAGCGGGGCGTAGCTTGCACCTGGCTGCATTATGGGTGAATTGCTGGCAGTTGAGGCACTGTAGAGTCGAGAAGGGGGGCGGTAGTGCTCCACCTGGATGATGGCCGAGAAGAGGCGATCCAGTTTGTAAATTGCCTCGGCGTCTGGGGATTTGGTGAGAGCTACTCTGAAGTGAGGGAGTAGCTCTCCTGTCCGGATGGTGCGAAGGCGACTGACGCTCACCACCGGGAGGCCCCTCTGGCCATGTTCATCTGCCTCGAAGTAAATTGGAAGGTCCTTTATTGTCACCTGTAGGTTTTTCTCCTCAGGGAGCAGGTGGCAAATGTATTCTATTGATTTTGTTTCCAGGTACTCTGAACGCTTTTCTTGCTTCCTTCTCCGTACCTCTCGCCCACAAACCTACTCTTCCTTGGGTTCTATGAGGCGTTTGAACACATCGTCGCGCCTCGTAATTATCTAGCAAGATTTCTTCTCGTTTCAAAAGGAATGAGAACATTATATTGTAATAATTTATTTTCATGTTATTACTAACTTATAGGGAAGAAGTTTACTTTGAATTTTAATTTTAAACATTCTTTGAATCCACATGACGATCCGCGCCTGAATACAAATTAGTTGAATTTAACTATCTCGTTGAAAAACTCGGTATTTTTTTATTTATTTATGGACGCTCTTTAACTGCTGTGGTTCTCAGCGTCCGATTCTATGCTGGGCGTGAAAGACCGCTTAATTTTGCTCTGAGGCCTTTCTCTCAGGCTTGAGGTTCTTTTACGCGCCGTAAATCTACTACACTTCCCTTCCCGAAAAAATCCTTCGTCCTCCGCCAAGTTTGAACCTGCGACCTTGGGTAAGCGAAGTTAGCATGGTAACCATTACACCACGAAGGGCGACGAGAAACTCGGTGTGAAAGTAGCTGAATTTTGCGAACATGAATTTAGAAAATAACCCTGATTATGTGGCTTTTATTCTATAGGTTTACACCGGTTTTGTATGTGACCTATTTTATCTTTAGTTTTTCTGTCGCTTTTAACTTCTAGTGTTTTTGCTATTTTAGTCTATAAGGACACTAATGACCTTGGCAGTTCAGCGCCCTTAAAACACCAACCATAATCATTAATGAGATCTAAATTTTTTGTGTGGTACGTTTTTGGTTATCTTACGGCTTACCAAAAAGTTATGGTCAATTATACAAAAGTCATCCAGAATGAAGAGGTCTTCAGAGGTATTTTCAGAACATTCAAAATATGCATTTTATGTGCCATATATGTATCTTGAGTATACGGCGTTATAATCAAACCCGTTAGACCATTTTTGAGAAAATCAAAATTTTCAAACTTTTCCCATGTAAAGGGCAGTATGTGGTGGAGGTATTTTCCTCAATATCTTCGTGTCGCATCCTTGGAAGTATTTAAATTACATAGATACCAATTTTTTTATTTTACCAACTTTTCGTTTTTGAGTTACGTGTGCATAGACACAAACACACGCGCGCGCGTGGACCTTTTACTAAAAATGCTTACTTTGGATGCAGGGACCCTAAAACGTGTATATATATATATATATATATATATATATATATATATATATATATATATACGGCCGCGCCGTGATCGAATGGTTAAATCACTTGCCTCTCATCTAGACGGCCCGAATTCATACCAAGCGACCACATGTGAGATTTGCGGTGGACAAAGCGGCACAGGGGCGGGTTTTTTCCGGGTTCTCCAGTTTCCCCTGCCATCGCATTCCACCGGTGTTCCATCTTCATTCCATTTATCACTAGTGTCATCACATGCGGTGCCACAAGTAGTAAAAGCGGGCGTTAAACACTGTCATAAAAAAACAAAAAAACAAAAAAAAACGTGTATTTCCGGTGAAATCTCGGTATCGAATTTTTAGGTGGAATGCCATAGATTCTGTACCTATGTATTATATACTAAGTAGAGAAAATGGAAATTGCTCATTTTTGTAACTTCTCATATTTAAGACTTTTTAACACCATTGCATACATAAATTAAAATGTATTATTAGTGAATCATCTAAAACTTGGACCTGTGGGAGAGAAAGTCTCGACATGGGTGTTTATATTTTTGTTCTACTTTCACTAAAAATTCCAGCTCGATCTATAACATCAGTGTGGCAGAGGGCCCTTGTGGGTGCGTGCTTCCTGTGGTATTTCATTGGGAACCGGTTTACTTATCTTCATTTATTATCTGGTGGTCGCGCACTATTTAATACTGTTTTTTAATATGCAGAACTACAGAAGTAAAAAATAAATATTTAGTGCTGTTTTTAAATGTTGATATTTATCGTTATAACAACTACCTTTCATTATGAAATATGCGCTACTCCAGCAAGGTTTTGAATCTGTTGCGTGTTTCCGTGTCTTTGCCCGCAGATATGTATGACCCACTGGCAGATAGAATCAGTTTGGTAGAGTATAGTTTGTTTTCTATTCAACGCAATAGTCTACCAACACGCAAACTAAATACGGACGTCTAGATTTTTATAGGGTGAGTTTACAAACTCTGGTCATTTGCGCTTACTTTTAACCTTCGCTTTCTGCCTTTATTAACATTGGTTTTATTATTTTAGAATGTTAATACCGTGCTGGCATTTCTGGTAGTACATTTATCAATGATTCTTGTGGAAGTTTCTGAATCTGACGCGTATTGTGTGTTCTTAAAACACTACTGCTACGGGCACATTTTTAAAACGCCATTTTGGCTTGAAGATAGCCCAACGTTGAATAGACATTTTGGCTCTACTTTGGTTATGTGCACATAAAATATCAAATAACTAAGTACATTTATCTGATAAACACATAAGAGCTAAAGAAGGCAGTAATGATTCGGTATGTGAAGCCTCTTCAAATTTCGTAAATTATGCTGCATATTATTTTACACAAACATACGTCATTATCGCACGAAGATGTTGAAACAGTTTTTATATTTTTATCAGAAGTGACTTTTACTTTAAGGGTTTAATTTGTTTTTCCTGTCACGAGCATGGAGCGGTAGCTACGGTTCTTAACTTTTTAACGTATATGACTTTCAGCTCATGGATTTAGTTTAGTTATACCTTTTTTACTTTCTCTAGTACGTACGTACGATGTAAAATTGGAGAGAGAAGGTGTTGCATTCCACCCAAATGTTCGATATCGACATTTCACCGGAAATGCACGTTTTGAGACTCCCTTAAATAAAACAAATCAGAAACTAGTCCGCGCATGTTTGTCTGCGGGAGGCTAGGTCAAAAACGAGAAGTCGCTTAATACCAATCGTGGTATTTAAGTTCAGTATCTTCCACGGTTGCTATACGAATATTTTCAAGAAGATCGGCTAACCCCCAACGCTTTAAATAGCACGTTCTTCGAAAATTTTGATTTTCTAAAAAATGCTTTAAAGGTTTTGATTAAAATTCCATCCATATATTTAAGATATTTTTATAAAAAACGAATTGTATATCTTGAATTTTCTGGAAATAGTCTCTGAAGACCTCTTTATTCTGGTTGACTTCTGTATAACTGGTAAACCATAAGAGACAGATTAAAACTTAACTTTACAAAAACTATTAAATACAATTTATATCCACCTTTCTGTAGAGTTTTCGAGATATTTCAAGTTATTGGTCTCAGTTTTAATTTACGTTTCTCGTTTGTTTACTCCTAGCAAGCAAAGAGAACCGAATTTCAATTGTTTCACATAGTGACCAGCTGTTAAAATATATGACTATCGCTTTAGCTTGTGGAGACACTTATTTTCCTTCTTACATAGAACCAAGCAATAAGACAATTCTGCTAATATTAATCATGTTTTAGATAAAATGATATTTTGTATGAAAAGTTAGCTTGCAGCACAGATAAAAAACGTCATGTGAATGGAACACCTTAGATTTTTAATTGCCTTGTTTTTTCATAGTTTTTAGCTTCATCTATGGTTTCTGCCAAGGCTATTTCTCTTTACACTGTGTTCTATACAAAACGTTGGCTTTATTGTATTTTTTACTCTTTTTTTTTTTTAAACTGTTTCGTTTCCTTCTCTGGCTTGTGCAACTATTTATTTTATAACAGCCCTAATGACCTACTAAAAGATGAGGGCCCCTAAGGTAGGTAGGTATAGGTAGATAGATAGATAGATAGATAGATAGATAGATAGATAGATAGATAGATAGATAGATAGATAGGTAGGTAGGTAGGTAGGTAGGTAGGCTAAATAGGCTCCCACTTTTTTGCCTAAATAGGCTGAGATAGGCTCCCACTTTTTTGCCTAAATAGGCTGAGATAGGCTCCCACTTTTGCTGGTATAGGCAGAGATAGGCTAAATAGGCTGGGATAGGCTCCCACTTTTGGCTGTATAGGCTAAATAGGCTGAGATAGGCTCCCCCTTTTGCTGAAATAGGCTGAGATAGGCTCCCACTTTTGCTGGTATAGGCAGAGATAGGCTAAATAGGCTCCCACTTTTGACTGTATAGGCTAAATAGGCTCCCCCTTTTGCTGAAATAGGCTGAGATAGGCTCCCACTTTTGCTGGTATAGGCTAAATAGGCAGAGATAGGCTAAATAGGCTCCACTTTTGCTGGTATAGGCTAAATAGGCTGAGAAAGGCCACTTTTTTGGTTGGTTGGCAGGCAGGCCTCAGTTCTATCTTTTGTGCTTAAGGTGTCTGTACAGTAAACCATTTTGCTTCAGTTAGTCATATATTCATGACTAACCTTTGTCATCATAACAATTCAGCATAATAATTGCTTATACAATAAATATTTTCTCTTATACTTTGTCTGTACTGGCCAAGTAATTGCTGCAATTTTATTCTGTGTTTAAGTAGGTAGAATTTCACATAAAATGTTTGCTGGAATAAGGATTGACATAGAGAATTATGAATGATTGACTACTCAGAATAGACACAAGTAGTATTTATTACTTCAAACAACATGATTTAAATATATATGAGCAGCTACATAACATTATATTATTGTGATACACATTAAAGCAAATTTCTGTACATGAACATTATATGTTTAAAATTAAATAAAAGGTATGCTGTGCACTGATAGTCATATAACTATTACTTGAAGTGATGATTTTGGGACAGTGATGTATAGTGTAAGTTAAATATTGATTTTGAGTCAATTGTAATACATTTCCATCACTTACATTGTTTTATTATTAAGGATATGTTTTTAAAATGTTAAAAAAGCCATTACATATAGTGAAGCTATCAATTTTGCTCAAATCTGGACATCTATTTCCAACTCGTGGATTCCAACATTAAGGCTATATGTTACAATTAACTCAAATCAGTACTTAAAGTTGTATAACTTGTTAATGCTGCACATGGAATATTACACCAGTTAGACTCCCCACATTGTGCACTTGTAGAAGCAGATTCTTTTCCCTGATCTTCAAGCAATTTAAACATTCTTCTGCTCTTAAAGATATTTCACTTTTATTTCAAAACATATTCTGAACAGGATTTTGCTCTTAAACCATAGGTAGTGGACACTTGATTTGGAAAATGCTTTCCTTATACTTGCAGCCAATTAGACACATGATAGCTGCATTATTATCTGATCTTATAATCCTAAAATGCTGCATATGGTATGAGTGAATTTATTTAAAAGAATAAAATGGTAAAATGCATTTAATTAAAATCCATTAGCATCCTAATTGGACTCTCCCCTTCCTTTACCACAGTTTGATAGATTAGCCACTGCTATTGTGCCTTGGACTGCAAGACCATAAATGCAGAGAGATTTGTATTTCATGGAGTTATCCAATGTTGATAAAATGGGTTATTTAACAATCATGCACAGGACATCATGTTGCATACATATCTCTGAAGGGATTAATGACCTCAGCTGCCACATTCATTACTATATCTATAGTATTTTTCAGAACATGATGACCCTGCACCACTCTTCTTCCAAAGCCTGACTTTAAAATTTGCTGTTAGGGGGTTTGCAGTTGGGAACCAACCCTTGCAATTGCCAAAGTCTTGCACTTACTTGTGCCTTAACTGAAGCATGATTCTCGGCTTGTAAACAATATCTCCAGGAAATAGATTTTACTAGCTTTCCTCTTGCCCCTAGTTCAGGTTCGTCTTTTGTTTGCTAATGGTTATCGGCCAGTGCCTACCACTAGTACAATTTGAGAGTCATCATGTTTTGGAGGAAACTATACACTCCATTGACTGACTACTATAGAGAGCTGAAAAAGAATTACCTGAATATCATGCTACTTTATCATATCTCTGTAAGCTATGTAGCCAGAAGACTTAATCATACATAAAAAACAAGAAGAGGTCGTGAAGCAAGACAAGACATCAACTAATTGAGTAAGTAATTACTTCTAGATACTCAGGCTTAAATGCAATGTTTAGCTTTTCATAGGTCTTAGGGATAGTTGCTACAGAATGATAGCCAACAAAGCAGTGATGTTAAGAGACTTCAGAGATACAATCATTTTCAATGGGAACAAAATGCAATCTGAAAAACATTTATCAGAAATGTAAAATCTTTGTAAAATCCTTAATGTCTCATGTAAATCTACACACATAAAGCTGTTCCAATACTGAACGTTATTAGTTAACACATACTTGAGCAACTACACAATTTGCTAAAATAATTACAAAATTTACTTCAATAATTATGAGCAAATGCAGGAGAAAAATAAATAAACCTAATAAACCTGAGTTTGCCTATGAAACCAACTCAACGTAAATAAAAACATGTCACAGCTGCTGGTAGGTAGAGCTTATGCCTCCCCTCAACTAGTAGCAAAATGTGGAGCACCCCAAAAATAGGCTGGTTATTGCTGAACAACACACATTTCATTATAATTACAAAATTTATATATTCTAAGAGCATTTCGAAACAGATTAATATTAAAGTATTATTTTAATGTAATAATTTTATATTAACTGAGTCAGTTATGTAATGAGCTCTTTTCAGTTTGAATTCTATGCTTCATACTGAAGAATTTAGGACCTACCAACAGCCATGTCTAATATTTACTCAAATACTATCACAAACTTTCAGTACAGGATTTTACATATACATTTTTATAAGGTTGAGCACTTCCTTTCAATGCTATATTTGAGGTCATATAGATGAATACTTTTGAGAAAATGCAATAAATGCCACTATGAAATTAAAGCAGTCAGTTGGCATCTATAAAATAAATTATATTTTTATTACAGCTAAAAATACTTTTGTAGATAGAAGGCACTTTCTTACAAAGTTAGTATATTAATATTTAATGAAGAGTATATTATATTATTCTTACATAAATAAAAGTCTTCTATTATTGCATTGAAAAGTATCTAGCCTGTGAGTTTGTATCTCCACAGGTTCCATAATACAGAAATTGATATTTACAATTATAAATTTAGTTTTAATTAATGTGAATTTTAATAACAAATAAGCTACTATAATAAAGCTTAACTTGATAATTAATGAATTAGTATACCTATCTCTAAACTTTGCCATTCATTTATAGAGCTCTTTTTCTTTCTTTTCTTTTAAAGAAAAAATTGGCGGGTGGTCTCAGCTGTCTGAGAAATTCCTATTGAAAGGGAGATCATTGCTTCCATATTCTTTTTGCCCCTACAAAATCATGTTTATTAACTGAAGTTCAGTTTTGAATTACTTAAGTCATAAAGTTTCTAATCAGAAGTATTTTCTAAATTGTATGCCAATGCCTACACAAGTTTTCAATTCCACAGTTATCCACATGCTCTATTGTTACTTCTACAATTTCCAGGTCCAGGAGAACCTACAAAACTTGTTTTTTGCCTCATTGCATCTTGACTGTGAAACAAATGCAAACAAAATAAAGTGTGGGTACTAACTTACTGCTTTTAAATAATTAATGTTTTCCTTTTGATTAACACTAGTGCAGATACACAAATAAATATTCGGTCACAGAAGACTTAATGTTATAATGCAGATATATTTAAAATTACAAATTGATTACAATGAAAGTAGAAATTGTTTATAAAGCCTGAATAAAATATTAAATACATTGTGTAATTTTAGATTTTTCAACAGTAGATCATATGCAAATAGACAAGAGCACTCAAGTTGCGCAGCACAAGTAGTGGGGGTAAAAAGCGGGCACTTGAAGCGATAGCCATGCAGTATGTAAATGCACAAAACTGGTATGACACAACAAACCCGCCATATTTATCAGTAGATATCGTTTTGTGTGCACTAAAATATCCAATATGTGTGAATTTATGCTGTCAAAATCTTTAAAATATACCATATAACTATTTTCTGTAGTATGTATGAGAGAAGATTGTATACCACCCAAAAATTTGATAGTATCAAGATTTCACCAGAAATACATGTTTTGAGACTCCCTAAATCCAAGAAAAAAGCATTTTTGGAAAGAGAGAGTGGGATCAAAAAGGCAAAGTCTGTTAAATAGTAAAGTAGCTATTTAAGTTCAATAACTTCCAAGGATGTAACCTGAAGATTTTAAAAAAAAATCTCCTACTACAAACTTTCCTTAATAAGAACCATTTTTAAGAAATTCAAGATTTTCTAAAAATGTTGCAAACGATTCTGATTAAAAAAAACATATCTTTAAGATATTTTCATGGCATACAAAATGTGTATCATTATAGATAAAGTTTGCATAGCTGGTAAACCATAAGAGATACACAAAAACTTACTGCACAAAAAATATAGTTTACAGTTTAAGTCCTATAAATTTTGTTGTATAATTAACCGTTTCCATGATATTGCTTGTTATTGGTTTAATTTCAAACTGCTTAAATTTTTCTCAAATATGAAGTCATCTTTCATTTCACACCTCTTTTGTTTTACTGCTAGCCATGCTAAGATAGCACCACAAATTTCAAATGTTTTACAGCGATCATTTTTAAAAGATTTTTATATCGTTTTAGCCTACTGTATTTCGCATTTCCCTTCTACCTACAAGAAAGCAAGTAATAACACCAATTCTGTTAATATTTATCTCCATTAGCGTGGTGTAGATAAATGAATAATTTTTGTAACAATATGCTGGGTCTTTCTTTATGAGGTGTTGAGAAAAACCTGCATAATTCAGATTTAATTCTATGAACCGAACTAAACAATACATCAGTGGCTGCCACAATGCATTTCTGTACAAACATGAATTTACTAAAGGTCCCCTCTGCAGCCTCTCTCATCTTAAATTGATAGACAATCACTTCTTGTATTTGGCATGCAAGACTTTTCCATGTAATTACTAAGAACTGGTGGCATTGTTAGTCTATTTTTATCTTTGCTATGTGTCATGAGGAGCAATATTTATGTTATGGTGCTGGACAACTCCAGCATCAGATCATGCCACTGTGCATCATTTTTACAGTGCTCTTGTCTATTTGCAAGGGTCGTCCTCCGTGGTGTAATGGTTACCAGGCTAACTTCATATACCCAAGGTTGTGGGTTCAAATCCAGTGGAGGACGATGAATTTTTTTGGATCTAAAAATCCTTAGCATGGCTTCCTTCGGAAGGGAAGTAAAGCCACTCTCCCATGTCGTAGATTTATGGCATGTAAAAGAACCTCAAGCCTGATAGAGAGGCCTCTGAGCAAAATTAAGCGGTCCTTCACGCTTAGAACCACAGGAGTTAAAGAGCATCCAGAAATAACATGCCATTTACATTTTCTATTTGCAAGGACAATACTGTTAAATTTCAAAGCATGATATTCTTGCACCATTTAAGTATTCAGGCTATCATAATTTTACTTGTATTCATCCACTTTAATGAATACAAAAAGGGGAGGATCATATTCTATTACTATCAGTAATAAATCTGTACTCTCTGCTGTCATAAGGTATGGAAAAGTCAAATGGGACGCAGAGGAACTAATCTTCAACTTTTGAACACTTACAACTTGTGATCTTCACTAGCACTAATGGAGACATCACCAAAGATACAGAATAGAAGAATCTTTGCCACTATCAGGAAGCACACAGAAGCTGAGTGAGCAAGAGAAGAAACTACTTATGAGGCAGGTAATTATTAATGCACCAAAACTGGCAACCAAATTTTGTCTTTCAATTGGAAAAGTTGTACATCCAGAAACAGTCAGAAGGATAATTAGAGATGAAGCATTAAAATGATCCTTTTTGTTTGCATTAAATTTGAAGTAGAAATTTTCCCATTCTTCGCCTAGTTTGAAGTAGCAATCGATTCTTATCTCAGGGGAGTTTAATGGGCTTGTTGGGCTTTACAGATCCAGACTACTTGGCGATTTTTTAAGTACTCCATCACTAGTTTATACACAAATATCTCGTAAAATTCTTATACAAAACTGCAATCACTCAATGCAATTATGTGCTTTGTTTGAATGCGAATATTCTTTCTCTCGCGACTAACTTTTTTTACAATTTGCGACGGGAAAATGTAACTGATTCCTTAAAATATGCTTTCACTTTTTAATACAAATGAGTGGAAAATACTCAATGATCCTGCCGCAAATATTTGTGCATATATAATTCTATGGGAATACTTTAAATGTAAGCATAATGTTAGATTTGCATAGATTTTACTCCCAGTGGCCTTTCTACCCTCACTCGATGGATATTTATGTCCAAGTGGCCTATTACATGCTTTTTTAATAACTGGTTTCACAACCAAGAAAATCAACATGTAACTATGATATTCGTTTATAAATGAACAAAATCACATAGAAAAAATCAAAACACATGCACAACGAAAACACAAGGAATAATAAACATTGCACCCATTGATATCAACTTTGGAATGCAACAGAACAAAAACATTTGAACATCAAATATTACAAAACTGGAATGAAATTTACAAGATGTTGGCAGATTTTGAGGTTAGGATATAAATATTGCCCCATAGGTTACAATAGCAGGGTAGCCAGGAAAAAAACTAACATTATGTTAATCAAACTAACTGAGCCAAGAGGTTTTAGTTCACCAAAGAATACTACAAAAAAGATCAAGATGGAATGATGATATATTTGTTGAAATATATCATGAAAGCCCAGTTCATGTGTTTGATACGGAATGCAGGGTTCATGCACAAAACCAATTCATAACTGGACAATAGGAATTTAGACCTTATAGTAAAGCACAAAGATCGTATAGGGGTGTATATCAGCAGGTGGAATGGGCAACTTGTTGTTCATTTATTAATAATATGAACAAACACGAATAGCTAAGATAAATTTTCACCACTGTGCAGAGAAATTAGGGACCGGAAATATATTTAAATTCTATTAGGATAATGGTCCAAAACAGGGAATGGGTGTTGTATAACTATCCAAAAATCATACATACCTCCACAGATTCCAGATGTTAACCCAATAGGGAATTATGGAATGAGTTAAATAAAAGTATCCAAAATTCTTCCATCACCTCTAAAGATTATCTTAAAGATAGACTGCTGGAAGATTGGGATAACATTGAGCCAGCCTATGCAAGGGGAATAAGCATATTGCATTATAACCGAATGTTTAAATGATTTTAAATCTGCAACATGCACACTTAATACTTTTTTTAACAGCTGTTATAGCTTAGAAGAATAATATGTTTGTTATTGATACTAAAGGCTTGTAATTATTTGAACTTATTCACTTTAATGTATACACTATTTTCAGAAAAATAAAAATTTGAATTTCAGGTAAATAACTTTGACCGATTATTTTGGTGACTATATGTAGTCGATTGCAAATGCTAGTATCCGCTTTAACCCTAGGAATATGAATAAATACATTGCAGCATATCATAATATAAGTGTAATAAAACTAATTGATATGCATTTTCAATTTTGGATGAATAACTGACGTTACACAAATAAATGCTCCTTTTTTGGCATCCCTTGTTTTCCATAATTATACTTTTCATACAAGAATCACCAAACTTATTGTTATGAAACTTGGTACATACAATACCTTAATTACTTGCCCCAAGTGGCGTGAAGTGCATCAAAAGTAGTAGTTTTCAAAACATATTACATCTAAGTTAAAATTCTCTCATTTCCTCCTTGCTGTTTAAGAGAGAGGAAAAGAATCTCCATATTTAGCACAATAACACAATCATCTCCACAGTGTAAAGATAAGACAAGATATGAATCCTATCTTTAAAAGAAGGGAATTTTACTTCTTTGGGGCACAACAGATTTATCTCCTCCAATCTTTCCTCTAGAAAAAGAGCCCTGTATATTACAAATATTAATTTCACTTACAACATTTGCTATTATAAATATAAATTCTTTTAGCCTCCAAAGCTACCAAGTCTCTTTGCCACAAGTGACAATTTTTATTCATATAAATGTGAAGGAACTAAATGCAACTATTTCTCAATAAATTACATGACTAGCATGAAAGTTGTTAAAATTCGAAGGCTTTCAAGGCCAGTGTTAGAATCACTTATAGGAAACAAAACCATCCACTGGGCTTCTCTCCTTGTTCCCCAGACGTTTCACCTGTATTTGCGACAAGCATCTTCAATGGCATACACATCTCTGTGGCCTATCAGTAGCGACTGGTATGTTGTCTGGATCAGCTGGCTTATATATTGTGGGAGGTACTGCCCTTGCATGACCTGATTGGTCTGGATTGCAGTCCCCTGCCTCCGTACAGTCGCTACTGAGAGGCCACGGAGATGTATATGCCATTGAAGACATTTGCCGCAGATGGAGGTGAAACGTCTGGGGAACAAGGGGAGAAGTCCATGGACCATGGCCAACAATCCTAGTTTTGTTTCCTAAAATGAAGTTATTACTGTACAATTAATTTATATGCAAATAAAACTATTCAAAATTTATTTAAATTTGTGTTGGATCTTTTAGAGGAATTTCTTCTACACCTCAAACCATGTAACAAACATATCAATTGTCATTCTCATTTAACCTGAGCTGGATAAATTAAAAAAAACTTGAAAAAGAGATTTTAAAAACAAAATCATTCTAAGATTGTTTGCACCTTCAGAATAGCACACTTTTAAGGTTAAACTATGGCATGTCTGTTCCTGGACTAATTTTATCTTTTACATCTCTGGTCGCTGTAGCTCATCTTCCCTCAGGTGCATATCTTTAAAATTAACAATTATAAATACATTCCACGAGAAAGCAGAAAACACTATTGTAATATTTTTCTACCCCATATACAGTAGTAGAGAAAGTATTGTATTTCACCCAAAATTTTGATATTGGAGCTTCACTGAAAATTTGAGGTCCCTTAATTCTCCCTCCAATACAGCACTTTTAAAAAAAAAAAAATGTAAACATAACTTAAAAATGAAGTCAGTTAAATGCCAACCTTATTTAAGTTCAACTTATCCCACGGATATTTGCAAGAAAATTTCCCCAGAGGCTAGCATGTTACCCCAAGACCACAAGGATAACAAATAATATATACATAGGGTGTTAGGGAATGAGTACACAAATTTTGCACACTGGAAGATCCAAATATGACAAATAATAAAGTCCAGTAACAACTTCCTTTATCTTGAAAGGTAACAGTGATAGTTGAACAGTATGAATACATTATCTGCACAGTCTGGCAACAGAGTAGGACTTAAGAGCTGAATGTTTTGTTTTAGTTGCGGTCAGGCCAATGTTTTGTTTTGGTTTGTTCTGTTTCATACTGCCACATTAGGAAGAGGTGGTTTTCTTTCAAGGTGTCCAATTGCATTCACAAGGCCTGAACTAAAAGGTGCGTAAGAAGTTATGAATAAGATTTAGTCTGATGATTAAAGATAAAACAAATACAAATGTGAATTATGGAAATACCTCATTCAGATGTATTGTAGAGAACCAAATAGAAAATTTATTTAAATACTTAGGCTTTCACGGCCAGTGTTGTCAACTTGATTATAGGTGGTAGCCAGGCTTGTAGGCCATGGTCCAAATGATTTAATTACCGACGTTTCGCTGAAATCTGCATCCAGCATCTTGTTGGACTCTGGAGCTGATCTAATAGGTTTGTTCTGTGGCAGTAGATTGTATAATAACCCATGCATTCTGGCTTAGTTGCATTGTATTAATACACATGAAATATCAATGGAAATAACAAGAGAATGATAATCTTATGTATGTAGATGAGATTTTGTTCTATGGTTACCAAACAAACATTGTTTGAAAAATTTTTCACTCTCAAAAGGATAAAAAGTTAGCATTGTGTATTTTGGATAGACGAGTGTTATATTCCTAAATATATTGTATACTTCGAGTAATATGTGGTAACAGAAGATGTATTTTTTTTGGTAGTGTTTAACGCCCGCTTTAACTACTAATGGCACCGCAGGCGGTGACACTGATGATACATGAATGATGATGGAGCACCGGTGGAATGCGATGGCGGGGGAAACCGGAGTACCCGGAGAAAACCCGCCCCAGTGCCGTTTTGTCCACCACAAATCTCACATGCGGTCGCTTGGGATCGAACCCCGGCCGTCAGGTGAGAGTCGAGTGGTCTAACCACTCGGCCACGGCGCGGCCCCAGAAGATGTATGTATAATTAAATGTAAGAAAAATAAAAAGTAAGTGCTAATCAACAAATTTTGTATCATACGCGACATTATAACACATGCAAAGGAGATATCATTTTAATCACGCTTGTAATATTTTGTAAATTATGTTTGGGAAGAAAGGTATTTAAAAATCTGTAATGTGTTATAACAATTCTACGTAGATGGCTTAATTAAGAAGCCAATAAAAGCATTTATTCTAAAATTTGTTTTGGTTTGTTACGTTCGCAGTTATATATTTTAAAGGAAATAAATTAAAAGATCTCAGCAGAAGCTTACCCAATCTCACTCAGTAGCTAAATCTCCTTGTATCCCACAACACATCTATTGCTTCATGCTCAATTAAGGTACTAAAAAAATCAATACAATTAATTAAATGCTAGCCGGACAAACGACAACAATTATAACCTCCAGCTACTGAATGGGTAAGAATTTTTGTAGTGATTGTTGGGGTGAACTAAGAGCTTACCACCAATCCAGGCAAGCCAGGTAAGCCAACATAACGTGGCTTAATAACAGATAATAACTGTTGCCTACCCTGAAACTGCCCCAGTTCCCTGAAGATGCAGATTTTGGCGAAATGTCTGTAATTATATCATTTGGACCATGGCCTACAAGCCCGACTACCACCTATAATTAAGGAAATTTATTAATGGTCAATAACTGCAACTTCAACAATATGAGATGTTCATTTACAGAAGATGATCAAAATGTGCTTCATTAGAATCTCTGTAGGAATTACATCTTGTTACCCAATTTTGTTCTACCCTTGTTAGAGCTTCTGCATTCTCTAGGGTGCTTCAAACCATGTGTGTACAGATCATCAGTGGTAACAACCTCATCATGTTATATCTTAATCTTCAAATGTCCCCAGAAATAATACTCTAAAGGATTGATCTTTGCCATAAGCAAGAAGCATACCTAGATATTCTTGATTTCAAGGTGTCCAGCAACCAGAACATCAGGAAAGGTCAGGAATTTAATAAAATTATCAGGAAAATTGCTAAAATTTTTGTTTCCCCAATGCTTTAAATTCAGGAAGGCTATTTGTAGCATGGATGCAAAATTGCAAGAAACCATTACGAATTTCCCATGTATATGCGTCATTTTCATGGCAGCCTGCTGCATGTTTGCCGGGCCCATAGTAGTGTCACTCTGTGCTTACAAGTAATGCAAACTTTGTATATATGTGTTGTTCTGAGGTATTGTTAAATTGTGATAGAAGAAAGACCCAAGTGAAACTCACTCTCCAAAAATCAATGTAAGACAGAAAATTGTTGAAAGGTAAGTGTTATTGATTACTATGTAAAATTATTTAGTACAGTCTATCGTCATTTAAATTAAGTTCTTTCTCTTCTGCCAGCTGCCATTTTTTCGATAATGCCCTTTGCCACTAGAAAAATTGGGATGTTACTTGTTTCATTTTGGTTAACCTTTTTATGTGTATTTTAATGCAAAACAACTAAACTAACTCAAATACAACCCCAAACATAGCATTCCATGTGGCCGTATAGCATGCCTCATATTTACTGTCCTTAACCACTACAGAAATTGGGATGTTCCTTTGTTTCATTTTGTTGAACCTTTTTGTGTGTCTTTCAGTGCTAAACAACTAAAATAATCAAACCGCCTGGGTAGCGTAGTAGTAGCATGTCTGCCTCACATGATGCCTTTGATTTTTTAAAAGCTTATAAATTATATTCAGTTATGATTTTTAAAATAGTTTACTTTTCTTGTGAAATAAGTATTAACTTAGGTATATCAAAATCCCTTTTATTCAGATTAGAAGATGACATCGAGGAAAGTATCTTTTCAACTTAAATGGCTGGGAGAACCACAATTTAACAAATGGCTTGATAAAGTGTCTAATGATACCAATTCTGCTAGATGTAAATTGTGTCTTAAGACATTCAGCTTAAGTAATATGGGGCAAAGAGCAGTGACAAGTCACATGAATAGTACTACTGTTATACAATGCAACTCTCTTCAAAATGCAGAAAGCAGTGTTTCTCTTTTCACTAAAATGTTTCCGGACAGTGCTACAGCATAGTATTTGGTTTAGCCAATCACTTTAAAGAGGAGCTACAAACATCTCTAAAAGGTAGCTTGAATTGCGTCATTGGTTTTGATGAAAGTCTTAACAAAGTTGCTGAGAAAACACAAATTAAATAAAAGGGTCGTTATTTGGGTTCAGTTTTCCAACAGCAGGCTACAGTAAATGACCTCCTTGAAGCATTGAAGTTGGGTGTCCTGGGACTTGACTTTTATAAGATGCCTCAGATAACTATGGACAGCCCTAATGTAAACTGGTCTTTTTACAAACTTTCAAAAAATGATATTAATGCTATTCTTGGACCTAATGGTCTAAAACCGCTGGATTTGTGGTCATGTGGACTCCATACTCTCCATGGAGTTTTCAAAACTAGTATTAAGATTACAACTGAAACATAATTGAATTTTTAAGATCATTCTTTAATTTGTTTAAAATGGTTTCTTACAAGAAGAGGACATTATTCACAAATTACTGAGTCTTCCTTATTTCCCCTACAATTTTGCAATGTGCGGTGTATTGAAAATGCAAGAGTGGCAAGATAAAGCCAAGAGATGTTGCCATCGCTCAAAAAGTATATGGAGGCTGAAAAGGAGCCTGCTTGTAAAAGTTTTAAGGTGGTTGAATTATCCAGTAGCCTCTTAAATATCATCAAAGGAGTTAAGACTAAATTTGTCAAAAAAGAAGAAATGGAAAATTTTCAAAACTGTCTTGGAGAAAGAGAACAAAATTTGCAAAAACCTTGGAAGCATAAAGGGAATAGACCTGGATATGGCACAAGATCTACACTGAGGCAATGCCATGGCATCAATGACAAGCAACTTTTTGAGTTTAGGAAGGATGTTAGGAATTGTTTCCAGTAGTTTGTTGTCAAACTGCAAGAAAGGTCACCCTTAAAATACCCTCTGACATAGGCCCTATCTTTCCTAGACCCATAATATATAGTAGCCTATGAACTAAAGGCCTGTCAATATGTCAAAAGCATTTGACATTATGATTCAGCCATATGATTTTTACCAAGTCAGGCTGAAAAGGCAGACAATGAATTTAGAGAAATCATCTCAAAATTGTCTTTCAAGTTGGAATGTATCAACTACAAGAAGAAGGAAATAAGGGTAGACACATTTTGGATATCCGAACTTCAGGTATATGAACATAGAGTTGTAATGAAAAAGATTCTATTATTTTCTCATGGAAATGCAGCTCTTGAAAGGGGCTTGTCTAACAATTAAGAAATACTAGTGGAAAATTTGAAAAAAGAGTCACTCACTCATTGCACAAAGAATGATTTTTGATCAGTTTGCAACGTTGAAGGAATAGAAGAATTCAGCTCACAACCAATCCCTAGGAAAATTGATCCATGTAATGAGAAATGTCTACAGCAGTTACAAAGAGGCTGAAGCTCACAGGAAAGAGGTAATGTAATTTTTTAAATATAAATTTTCTCAATATTCAGCAGTAGCATTACGAATGTTAAAACACTACTATAGTGTTTTTCAGTTTATAATTGGTTTTGGTTGTTCCATTGTTTGAGTGTATAAATCATAAGTATATGTTGAATTAAATGGAAAGATTAAATTATTAAAATTTATTTATAATCATTGAAGATAAATTCTTTAGCAATGAAATAGAACTAACAAATACACCACTTTGTCTTTTCACTAAAGTTGTGTGTCAAAACATCTTTAACAATATATTAATTCATAAAAATGATATATTGTTTCAGTAATTGTATATCAATAACAAGCATATTTTATATGCAGTGTTTGTATTAATGCATCTTCATTTTGATATTTTTCCAAATGGCTCTTTAAACATTATAATTTTATAAATACCTTATCTCATAAAATATACATGCTGTTAATAAACTCTTAAAAACGCATTATTGATGGTCACTAGTTTCTGTTTGGGGTGTTTTATTTGATTTAAATGATTTGTTCCAAAATTATTTTTACTGGTAAGATGGTTCCATCTTGTAATTAGCAATTATTTCTTCCTTCAGGCTATGACAAAGAAAGATAAGAGGCTGTGGAAAAAGGAAAAGCAGTCACAGACTTAAAAATTTTAAAAGAGACCAAAAAAACTAAGCTTCTGAAAGATGCTCTCCAAGAAGCAGAAGCTTTAACTCAAGAAATTAAAATGCTTAGTAGTTTGAGTTAGGCATGAAATTCCGACAGTGTAAATAATGTAAATATTAGCTTACAGTGTTGTGTGTAATTTATGGTCCCATATGATCTCCCATTACAAGTTAGTAGATGAGTTATTAACTTATTAATTTAAACTATTAATTGTAATTAAGTAAATATTATATTGTAAGTATACTTCATTGGGTTTGTGGGGATTTCTCTTCCATACGTTTTATCCGAAGCTTTGTTAAACAGCTTTCAGTGGTTGAAGTACTCTTTTGCTAATATTGGCGGCGACAATGCGACCAGCAAGAGAGTAAGTACTTTGTCTACACTTCTGAAGATGTCTAATGCATTCTGAATGAAACATCTGGATAAAGAATGTCCAGTAGATGACAAGCCAGAGTATTTTTACGCCTAATGACACTGACATGAAATCCTGCTTTTGTTTTAATTGCATTTAGCTTAAATTTCACCTGCTTTTTTCAGTCACAGAAAATTTATTACATGGTATGGAAAAATCAGGGAATTTCTTGAGGATAGTTTGCTGGACACCCTGTGATTTGAAAAGACTGCCAGAGTTCTGAATGCATTTCATGCATCTGAAGCACTGACAGAACCAGCTGTTGTATAAGGGTTACAATATTACAGTCAACATTCCTGACCTTCCACTTCTATAGTTACCAAACGTATGACCACAACTTTATTCCAGTAGACTCCCTGGAATCCCATTCTTTAATAATTTTATGGCTAAACAACTCATTTTAGCAACAAATAACTCATCCTTTGTAGCTCTACATCACTATTCTAATTGCAGAAGCAAACAATGAAAGAGTGAAAATATATTGGTAATCAAACATTTGACAATTTTATTTTTTATTTATGCAACCATACCTATAGAGGAAAATGGTACAGGAACTTATGTTTTAGCTTAACTTTAGGAGTTGGCATTGAAGTCTGTGCACTCATACCCCTAACACCGTGTGTGTAAACATCAATGTGATAACGGCTCCTCATAAGTTTAAGAGTATTTCCCTGACAAAGGGAAATCTGGCATAAAACTCAATCTAGGAGGACGATCCTGACAAAATCTGAACTCCACACATCCTGTTCAAGTATACATACATTTTCACTGCTACAGTCAAGATAACTTGATTGTGGAAGAACAACCCAGCTGTGGTATGGTCGAGTTAACACAACTGGAGGATTGAGTGACTGTAAGTCTTAGAATTTCATACATAAAAGCATTTGAACTGTGCGGGCATAAGGGTACGTCTGTTAGGATTCAAAAGAACTGAATCACAATCATGTCCGTACATGGTTATGACATCTGAAAGGAAATAAAGCAAACTGGTGCAGGAAAACTATGTCTTGTAGCTCCACATGCTTCAATCATGTGATCTGCATGACATAATCAGGGTATCCCAAGAGCAGTGAGATAATGGCTTCAAGCAGTGTGCAGCGTTTAGTTGCTGATAATGAATTATTAGAAGTTTTTGAGGCTTTACCATCAGATTTTTCGGAGTTCAGGGATAGTGACAGTGATATTTACACTCCGTTTGTGTTGCATATGCTCATATAAAAATATTTTCAAAATGAAAATTTAGAACATATAAAGCAGCCTACATAATTTCTGGTGAGTTATATTTCATTTTCAATAGTTTTGCATGATTTTATAGAGTTTTAAAATTTGGAAAATTTCTGAAATAAGGGGTGTTTCTTGCCTAAAAATATGTTAGTAAAAAGGTACAACCTCTGCCACCCAGGTCAGTCATAACATTAAGTATCTTTCTTTTCATATAGTTAAAATGGAAACAGTGTTGCACATTGCTCTTTGATTAATCATACTGATGCTAGACAGATTATTGGATAAATATTTTAGGTGTGTCAACATCATTAAATGAGAATGAACCAAAACATCAAAATTAACCTCAGAACTGACATCTGCTGTACGGGATATTCCTTTAGATCTGTTTATGCTCTAATTGTGTCTTAGTAGCAACTGGCCAGGTCGAAGAGGTTAAGCCCAAATGTAAAGCATGGTGCAGTCTGTAGGTTTGAATGGAATTGTACATTACTCCTAGGGAATGCTTTTTTTTTTCTGTTTTGTGCCATACAAGTGCTTCAACAACTTCAAAATCTTTGTTCACGGCTTCTGCTTGGTGTTCTTTCATATGGCTTTAGATGACCATCACCTGATTGTCTGTTGGTGCCTGCAACAAAATTTACCCATGAATAAATATTTACTATAACCTGCTGAGGTTTTCAATTCTGACAAAAGGAATGTCTCTCTCTCTCTCTCTCTCTCTCTCTCTCTCTCTCTCTCTCTCACATGCACCCACCCACGCACGCACACGCAGAATGAGATAAAGAAGAAACTCCAGGTATTTTTTTCTTTTCTTTTTTTCAGATCATGCAATTACAGCACCCTAGTAAATGGTGTGTAACATATGTAGCTGTGTCTACATATATGTTACAGAAACAAAAACACATGTTGTGAAATGTTGGTTAAGAATATTATGCAACATGGAGATGTTTGTAGTGCTATAATTGTATTCACAGCAAGAAAACGGAGTCACATTTAACCTTCTTGCAATTTCCAAAAGATCCAATAAGGTAAGTTCATAAATACATTTTACCTGTTTTAAAATGTAAAAATATAAGTATTAATGGCCCAATTTTGGTTGACACAAGTTATGAATGAATACGTAGCAACAGTGTTGTTTCTGTGCCATAGCTAAACCAGCACAATGTTGTGTTTGGTAAGGATTAGCTCCAGAAGTTGTTACAAAGCCAATGGAAAAACATTATATTGATTTAGAGGGCCAATTTCTGTTCCATGCATAATACACATATATTGGCGGTGGTTGATTTATTTTTCACTTTCTCTAGCGCATATGTGCAGTGTAAAGTATGTAGAGAAGAGATTGTTCCACCCAAAAGTGTGATACCATGATTTCACTGAAAATAAGTGTTTTGAGAACTCCTGAATCAAAAACATAAAACAGTTTTAGAAAAGGGTTCATGTATATGTGGGTAGCATAGCTTAAAAACAAAAGTGTCTGCTAAATATCAAATCTTGTATTTAAATTTAGTATCTTCCAAGGATGCAACACAAAGATTTTCAAGCAAATCCCTCGCCCCTGCCAAACTATCCCATGGAAACATTTTCAAAAATTTCATTTTTCTCAGAAATGGCTCTAAGAATTTTGATAAAGTACTGCATATTAAAGATATTTACATGACAAATAAAATGTATATCTCTGGGAATAGCCTATGAAGTCCTTTTCATTCTGAATGACTTTGCATATTATATTAAATATATTTACATGACAAATAAAATGTATATCTTGAACTCTCTGGGAATAGCCTATGAAGAATAGACATAAGCTTACTACACAAAAGCTGTAGATCTTGTTAAAACACACAATTTGTCATATGAATTAACCATTTCTGAGTCATTCCTTGTTATTGGTTTCAATTTTAAAATACTTAACTTTTCTTAAACGGAAAGTCATCATTCATTTCATCTCCTTTGCTTTACTCTTGGTCACGGTTAAAGGACTGAATTTCAATGACAATCACATTCCAACAGCTTTTAAAAGATCACGCTATTGCTATAGCTTGTGTATTCCATTATGTTCATTCTACTTATAAGGAACTAATTAATAAGACAATTTCTGCTAATGTTTATCTTGATTAGTATGATACAAATAAAAGAATATCTTTTGTAAGCATAGTTTGTTTGCAGAACAGATAGAGAAAGTCATGAGAATGAAATATATCAGATTTTTTTTAAAGTATCGCTAAGTGTGGTTACAAATGTGAATTCTCACAGTGCTATTCACACCAATTGGCTAATTTTGCTGTCTTTTGGGGCACACTGTTTTGTGGTCACTGATAACATCACACAGTTCACATCTATAACTTTTTGAAATTTTTGTTTTGGTTGGGTAATGAAGACTTTCACCACCACTCCATATCACCCATGTACCTAATATGGGGTGGTGAAATCTCCACATCAAATTTTGGGTGAAATACAATACGTTCTCTACCTACTATGCACTTACATAATAAATGTACAGAAAGTAAAAAGGAGCAAAATTAAAAAGAGGAAATATGGTTTATAAATGAAGAGCCAACTGAGATGGGAGGAGTTTGATTATTTGGGGATCAGATTTGCAAGCTATTGTAAATAGGCACATATATGAACAATTGAAAGGAAAAGTAACAAGGAAAGATATTAGTGTCTGTACACAAAACATCCACATTAACAATGAATTAGCTGGAACGACTTTATGAAGCAGTAGTGAAGTAAAAGATGCTTTATGAAATACAAATCTGGGGAGTGACAAAGGGGTGCCTAAAGATTGATGTTCATAGAATGTTTTGCAAGGAACTTTTATGTTTACTTAAAGACCTTACCGAGGGGCATAAGTTAAGAAGGATTGGGGGAAAAGAAAAAAAATAGAATTTTGAAGCACTGGTGTAGATATATAAATTTAGATAAAAATAATATAATAAAAGAATGCTTGAAGTTCAAAAAGCTGTAATAGAAGAGACAGTTGGTATGGGGAGATGGGGATGAAATTAGAAGAAATAAGCATCAGGAACATTTGGCATCAGTGATTTTAGAAAGAAGATTGAGGGTGGAATACATAGAGAAACAAGAGATATAGGCAAGTTTTGAGGATAAAAGCATTTGAAATTATTTAAGATGAATTCAAAATCTTCTCGGGCTTCTAACCAGGTAAAAACTTGGCTTGATGCCAACGTTTCGAAGAAGTGCATCTTCCTCGTCTTCAGGGTGAACTGATGGATTGAGCTTGCGGAGTCTGGTATTTATAAGAGCTGGAATGAAGCTAACATCTGATTGGTTCGCGTGATATTATGGTCTGGTATTTAAGATGACTGAGACATGGACACGGACTTCATAGAAAACTATTTATAGCAGTTATACGGCAAATGTTTTGTGTTTGAGTATGGACCTGCTAGAAAACAAGCCTTGGAAGACTGCAGGTAGAGGATTAGGTGTTAAGGCTCTTTAACATCCGTGTCCATGCTGAACTTAATTGTAGGCCAAAATCGCGATTTATATTATTTGTTTCAGATGAGATGGCTAAAGCTTCCTTTACTCTCCTTTCTCTGGTATTACTGCACTGTTTAGTCACACACTTACTTCCACTTATTTTCTGTATGACAACACCTACTACGAGCAGACATACGGTGTTGCCATGGGCTCTCCTCTGTCACCAGCTGTTGCCAACTTCTATATGGAGTTTCTGGAGCATGAAATACTTAACACAGTCCCATTAAAGCCTACACATTTTCTCAGGTATGTAGATGATACATTTGTAATTTGGCCACATGGACTGCACATTCTTCCAGATTTTCTTGCACATTTAAATAGCCTCAGATCACATATACAGTTCACAATGGAAGTTGAGAAAAATGCTTCCCTCCCCTTTCTGGACATTCTGGTTACCAGAAAAGTGGATGGAACTCTTGGTCATGCCGTCTATCGAAAACCTACACACACGGATCTTCATCTCAAAGCAAACAGCTTCCACCATAAGTCACAACAAATGGGCATTCTCAACACATTGGCACATAGAGCAGTTTCTGTATCAGATCCAGATAACCTGCAAACTGAATTTCAACACCTAAAATTCACACTCCAACAAAATGGATATTCAGCCAAGGATATCACATCTGCGTTGAAAAGAGCCTGACTGAAAAGAAACCCCAACAAGAACACTCAGCAAGAAAGATAAGCCAGCTGCCATAGCCTATATGCCGTTTACCAGCAATTTTTCGGGAAAGATTAGAGGACTACTCTACAAATATGTCAAAACCATCCATAAGCCACCACCTAAAATAAAAAATTTGGTCAGGCCAGTTAAAGATAATTTAGCTTTAAGAGTACCTGGTGTCTATCACATTCCTTGCGAATGCAGCGCAATGTACATTGGCCAAACAGGACACACTATTGCCACACACGTTTCTGAACACCAAAAATCAATAAGGCTTATGCAACCCGAAAAATCTGGGCTGGCTGAACACTGTATAGAACAAAGCCATAGAGCTAACTTTACCAACACCAAGATAGTGGCAAAGTGTTCGAACTACTGGGAAAGGAGAGTAAAAGAAGCTTTAGCCATCTCATCTGAAACAAATAATCTAAATCGCGATTCTGGCCTACAACTAAGTTCAGCATGGACACCGATATTAAAGAGCCTTAACACCTAATCCTCTACCTGCAGTCTTCCAAGGCTTGTTTTCTAGCAGGTCCATATTCAAACACAAAACATTGGCTGTATAACTGCTATAAATAGTTTTCTACGAAGTCCGTGTCCATGTCTCAGTCATCTTAAATACCAGGCCATAATATCACGCGAACCAATCAGATGTTAGCTTCATTCCAGCTCTTACAAATACCAGTCTCCGCAAGCTCAATCCATCAGTTCACCCTGAAGACGAGGAAGATGCACTTCTCCGAAACGTCGGTATCAAGCCAAGCTTTTACCTGGTTAGAAGCCCGAGAAGATTTTGAATTAATACGTCACCAAGAAAGCTTCAGTTCTTATTTTATTTAAGATGGTTAAAAAAAATTTGGGAGAGGGGGATATATGTATTCATTTGTGAGAAATCTGAAAGAATAGCTCTGCGTGGATGCGCACAGAAGTATTAGTGTTAAAGCAAATAGGAAACAATTACCCAGGTAAATGCATTAAGTGTGGTTATTATAAACCACATCCAGAGCAGACATGTTTTCTGTTAGGTCCGCCCCCACTGACCTAGCAGAAGCGTCCCACATTTCCTACCAGGTCCGTGGTACTTGCCACGGTGGATGGTATATATACTGCCAATTTTACCCAATTGGGCCATTCATCATCCTAATAATGGAGAGATACACACTCCCGAAACATTAATGACTCTTCATCACTACACCTGGCTTGAAGCCAGAGAATTTCTAGAATATGTTCGTCGCCAGGAAAGCTTCAAATTCTATTTCAAAGAAATAATAGCAATTAAAATGTTGGCAACCCTGAGGGCAAAAACAATTAAACAGGGAAATTTTTAGGAAATGTAAGAGAGAAGTGGATAAGATTCCTCTGAAGGAACAGCAGTTCAGGGACAACTTAGAAGCTGAGGAGTTGTATACTAGCTCTACATATTATGTACATACAACCAAGGAGTTAAAGTATGGTTAAAGCTAGCAGTAGATGTACTAGATTCTAAAACTTTGTTATTCAAATTAAAGTTATTTGTGCAGTATGGTAATATTAATAAAGCTGAAAATAAATAATTCATTCATTCAAGAAATGTTTAATTATTTTTACAAAGATCGAATCCTTTGAATTATTCTATACAATATATTAAGTGTAGTAATTTATATGGACCACCGCTGCTGCCACCACCATCACTATCATGATGTAATTTCAATTCTCTGTTACTGAGCTTCCAAATATTTTCTTCATTCTAACGACTGTGATAGAGTAAAACTTTTGCTGTCATATTGCTATAATTCATTAAGTTGAAGTTTAAAAGTGACAAAAGATTATTGTTGAAGAGAATATTCATGAAGGACAGCAAGAGTGTGGGTCAGTATTTATGGTCAGTAGAAGTGGACAAAGAAGAGAGAAGAAAATTTAAGCAAATAATAGTATAATAAATATTGTACATGGAGTGGATGTCTACTGAATGAGAATGAGTCAGGCCGAATTCAGTAGGCCTGCAATCAGTGAAAATGGATGAGGCAGATATAAAAATAATAATTACTAAACGTGATAGGGACTTGAAGGACTGAGAGACCAAATTCAAACACTGAACAACTTATCCTCAAGGATTAAATGGTTTCTGCACCATTCTAATTGAATTCCTTATTAATGAAATACACTCCAATTTGAGAAAACATGCATTTGGCAGCTTTTAAATAAGCACTTCTTGCATTCAGAATAATTTTTTCAACTGATTTTTCAAGTTTTAAAGCAAAATTTTAAATCTCACCTGTAATGTCATCATATGGCTGAATATCCTCTGAACTTGATGTGGATGGTACTGTAGACAAAATAAATTTCAAAATATTATTAAACAAATAATCAACTAGTGAAGTACTGGAATCAACAGAATACATACATTTAGTCAGCTTTTACACACACTATCTAAGTGTCATTTATAATAAATTTTTATTCAATGGCTACTGCCCTTATTGTCCACTGTGAGTCAAACTTTTGATGTTGGGTTGGATTGGTTGGATTCAATTCCTATTTAATGTTTTCTGCTGCCCCTCTGGTAATTAAAAGTTGTCATCTACTTCTGGGATGTAGAAGTTCATCAGGAGGCTTCAACATTTTTTTATATAAATCTATTCTGCAAATTTTCTGGTGGTTTTAATAATTGTACTTTTTGCTTAATTTCCTAGTTCTCAGATAGGAAATAAATAAATCTGACGCATTATATTCACATAACTTTCTCTAGCTGTTCCATAAATAAAATTGTCTCACAAAAGATTATTCTTTTATCTACGTCATCTAATCTAGATAAACATTGGCAGACTGACCTTATTACTTACTTCCTTGTAAGTAGAAGGGAAATAAGGGAATACATTAGGCCAAAGTGGTAGTCAAATTTTTAAAAGCTGGTTGCTATGTGAAACAATTCAGGTTCAGTTTGTTTTGCATGGTTCCATTTAAGAAAAGTTAATTAGTTTAAAATTGAAACCAATAATAATGAATATCTTGAAAACCATCAACTCTACAAGAAAAACGTTTATGACAAATTATGTGTTTTAACGAGATCTTCATTTTTGTTTAGTAAGTTTTTATCTCTCTCTTATAGTTTAATAGTAATGAAAATTCTGCAAAAATCAACCAGAATAAAGAGGTCTTCAGTGGCTGTTCCCAGAAAATTAAAAATATACATTTTATTTGTGATATGAATATTTTTAATGTACAGTATTTTAATCAAAATTGTTAGAACCATTTTCGAAAGAATCAAAATTTTTGAAAACTGTTCCATGTAAAGGGTGGTTTGGTTTGGGGGCATTTTGTTGAACATCTTCATATTGCACATCCTTGGAAGATACTGAACTTAAATACCACGTTTGGTATTTAACCGACTTCTCATTTTTGAGCTATGCTGTGGGCAGACACAGATAGATTTGCAGACCTTTTTCTAAAAATGTTTTTTTCATAACATAGAAACATATATTTCCGGTGAAATCACGGTATCAAATTTTTGGCTGGAATGAAATACCTTCTCTATTCACTAGGTACACTATACATATGACCTAGAAAAAGTAGAAAGTACTATTATTAAAATCTGATGATAAACATGTTGGATTGGATGGGAGATTTCTATAAAAACACATAACCCTTCCTGATGAACTTTGACATCCCAGAAGTTAATGATTTAAATTCACTTAAAAATAAGCAGAGAAATGTTAGCTGCCAACAAATAGAAACTGGATTCCAACCCAGCATCAGTACTTGACACAGTTGATGAGGATAATGGTTCTTGATGCACGTTATGTAAAATTTACAAGTGAAGTTAAGAGGGTGATTGAAAATAATTGTATTACACTATTTCTTATCAATGACAGCATATCACTATTAGACTGCAGATTTTGCACATTTGCAGGTTTTTTTTCCTTAAATTTCATGTATTGGCAGACTAAACAAACACTGTTCTCATTGCTTAGCACTAGTATGAAGAATTTTATTGTGCATATTTGAGCATATCTGTAACAACATGGCATGTTTATACTTTTAGAGCATATATTTGCATATTTATACAAAATTAATTAATATTTTATATTCTAGAAGATAATACTCTCTTCTCCACTCATCTGGCAATATCTAATTCTCACTGCATTGTTAAAGATTACATATGGAAAAACAGGAACAGTATTTTCTTTTTTAAATCCTACCAAGAGACCTATTGATGTGGAAGTTCATTCAATTACCACCAGGGACATGGTCAACCACCACACCAAACGATGCCGGCAGTTGAACACGAGTTGGCACCAGAAGCATGTAGCTTCAGAAACATGTCCATTTAAAGAATAGTAAGTGGCATAGTTTTACAAAAATAGGCTCTTAATTAAATTCAATGAAATACAAACTTTTTTCCGCTTCTTTAAAATTATCGTGTGCTGGCAGTATTCTGTTTCAACTACAGAAGTGAAATGATTTTTACAGCAAAACTCTAACCAATTGCCATCCATGCAATTATTCAGTTAGTATGTTTTATTCATGGTGAGTTGTAATATTTGTTATACCTGAAGACAAAAATTCAGGAAGGACAAAACTTATCAAATTATTGCTTTATTGGTATAAAATAAAGTAGTTTCAAATAATAATTTCTTAATTTTTCGAGCATATTTACTGGCATATTTTAACGATTTTTAGTGCATATGAATCTGAAGTCACAGTATCAGTATTATACCTATTAAACTTATTTAATCAATTAGTTTATTGTACAAATCACCTAAATTAATTAGCAAGTCTTTATGGATAAGGGAGTTTAACTGTACTTTCAAATAGTCCAGTGCAACAACCTCAGTGAAACATTTCATTGTATAATCTATAGGATTTATTAAAATATTACAACTGCAGTACAAAACCTGGGCTAGCTGACCAATACCAATCATAATAAAGTATTTTTTATCCAAATAAGTTTGAATTCATGCTTGTATGACTTTTTCATTATTATTTTGGTATATGGTGATTATATAGGTTGTGAAGAGTTGCTAGGCTAATATATAGAAGAAAAATGTACATCAACATAAAATGTTATCTCAGAATAAAATATATGCCTAATTAGAGGAAATAAACTGAGCATGCAATTGAATATTAAAGAACCTATGAGTCATCTATCAACAGAAACAAACACATGTGTGAAAATCAACAACTAATTCTGTTTTAGAATTCTGTTTTTAGTTATTCTGATAATAAAACAGGTGAAGTATAAATGAGTAAAGTAAATCCCATAAAAGCTCAAAGCTAAAATTTTGCTTTTCGGTGCCCAACATTTTCATTTAAACTGTCTCAAATTACTGCCTTAACCTTCCCCCCCCCCCTTTTTGTTGTTATATTGAGGCCTTTGACTTGAGAAACACGTGCTAGCCTTCTTATACTAATACAGAACTGTTTTAGGTATACTAATACAGATATGTTTTTCCCAGACTATAGCAAAAATATAAACATATCTATACCACACTTTCAACAACCGTGGGAAAGCTTTGGTGACCCACATCTCCATCTCACTCATAAATACTTTTGTCAGTACTGGTGATAGTGGGTTTTCCATGGCCAGCCCAGATTTTTGATTACTTATATATATATATATAAATAATTTACAGCAAACAATTTGAATTTACAGGAAACAATAATAAATTTCAAAATAGAAAAGGAAACAAATGGACAATTAGGCTTCTTAGACTTAAAAAATAATGAAAAAACACAACAAATTAAAATTTGGCATATATAGAAAACCTACACACACTGACAACTACATAAAAAACAACAGTTACAACCCCATATCTCACTAATATGCAGTAATTAACAGCATCACTCGCAGATTAGTTAACATTCCATGGACATGGCAGAGTACACCAGTGAATTGAACTGTATAATTGAAATAGCAGAAGTAAACTGTTTTAGCGAACAACTAGTTCAGAACAAAATAAACAAAGCCAAAACAGAGAAATGCATTAAAGACACCAGCACCCTCACCACAAACACAGACTCCACTTTCAGGAAATTTACATACCACCTAGTATTTTTCAACAAGTTTAAAAAATCTTCAAAGAACAGAATATTATCTTAGCACCTACAAATAATTTTTCTATTAAAAATCTCCTGCATTCAAATGTCAAAGATAAGAGCCGGTATATACCACATAAACTGCTTGGACTGTGATAAATTGTACATAAAGAAAACACAGAGAAAGTTGGCAACTAGAAACAAGGAACACTTCAGAAATAAAATTAAAACAGGAATATAAATCAGCAGTGGCATGGCATTTCTGGAGAGAACACCACAACGTAGGAAAAGCACCAAATTTAGTACAACAAAAGAAATAGTTGGGAATTAGAAACTTGGGAGAATATCCACATCTGGAAAAATTTAATGAACTTACCCAGAGGCATGTTCACAAAGTCCTCAATATCAATAAATTTGGACTTAACTTGCATCACTGACGATGCCCTTTTGCTTGGGACATTTCTCTAGTTATTGCTCCATCATATTTTATGCAGAAAGTGTTATCTTTTAAAATAGTTACCATTTGATTACTAACCCCTTTCTTTAATAGTTTGTACCATAATAGTTGTAGTTCAATTCGGTCAAATGCTTTTTCTAAATCAATAAAAGCCATATTTATTTTTCCTCACCTTTAATATTATTTAGTAGAATATATTTATTGTAAAGAATAGATTTTGTGTAATAACATTTGAATTGATCCCAAATGATTCTATCAATAAATAATACTTTGGGTAGATGGAATGTTTTTTATTCCTCTGTAGCAACTTTGAGACTCCTAATAGGCCATGACTGTCTCAATAAACATTTATTCAGGATTGGTATAGTGAGATCTCCTCTGTGTCCTTTCTGTACACTTAAAGAAGATATGGATGGAAACCATCTACTGCGCTGCCCAACCTTGAGTCGACATGATAATATGACATCAAAATACTGGAAAGCAAGAGAGCGAATGGCTTCACTGCCAACTGTTCAACATTAGATACCAACCAACTTTGGGTAGATGGTTGTAATGAGCAAAAATTTGATTACATAGAACCGCTAACTTAATGTATGAGGGCAGTTCAATAAGCACCTGTGTTTTACAATAGAGGGTGCTGCTAAGGCAAGTTGGTATTATTGCATTGTCATTAGTTACTCATTGACAAAACAAATTTGGTATTGATTCATGGGTTAGTTTAGATTTGGCAGGCATTTTAGTTATTTGTTAAAATATGTTTTCGCTAAAATGGAAAAAGTTCAGAATCATTAGGTGATTCCTCACTGACGTTTCAGAAAAAAAAAAACTATCACTGGACATTACTATAGTGAGTTATTGGCCCGATTCAAAAAGAAGTTGAAGGATACAGAAATTTCTTTGGTGAAGAAAAAGAAAGCGCCATTTCACTTTGACAGTGTACTAGCACATTCATCCAGAGTTGTCACCACCAAACTGCATGAATTGGGTTATGAACTGCTACCAGACTCCCCCATTTTGCCCAATATGGCTCCCTGCAATTTCTTTTTGTTCCCAAACTTGAAGAAATGGCTTGCAGGAAAAAATTTACATCAAATGAGAAAATTGTCAAGACAGAAATTGTCAACCTTTGCAAAAGCCACCTGTAATTTTTGTAGGAGTTAAAAACATGGCAAACATGTTGTGCATATTTCTAAAAGGGGATTTGTCAATAAATAAATTATTTATATTTGAAAAAAAAAAAAGAAGACCTTTTCATTCCTAATTCAGGTATTTATTGAAGTGCCCTCATAAGCCAGATGGAAGGAACTGAAGATGCTGTGAGCAGTACTAAAACAAATCCTACATGTGAATTAATTTAAAAATCTGAGTGAAGCTCAGTTACTACATCTGAGACAGAAATCTGCACATTTGCTTCATTTTTGTTACTTATCAGTTGAAGTGGAATATTAAATAATGGTTCTTTGCTTAAACATTACTGAGCATGATGCACCTGAAGACAGTGCCAACCCTAATGAAGTGATTTCACATACTTAAAATTTTGACCAAGATTGGAGATTCCACTTATGCAACTTTCATATGTTGATTGACTGCTGAAGCTGCAAGAAAGAGCTCATGAAATATACCATGTGGAAGCACTTGAAATAAAAATTAGGCAAATGGCATTATATGTACTGAGTGTTTCACTGTGGCAGATGAAAATACAGTTGTTACCTCTTATGTCTTAAACCTCTTTCACCAAAATTAATTTTCTAGTTTCAAATATTATACTCGTACATTTAATCACCTATAGCACTGATACAATATGAAGTTGCTTAATGGAATACCAACTCTAATTAAAATATTTTCTATATGAATGTCTATTCTAGCCCTTGGATAAATCTGACTTAATATAAAATATATACATTATCTGATAAGATTTATACCCGATGCATTACTTGATGGTCCTCTTCTATAAGAAAATGTGGAACCACTATCTCTTTTTCGAGCCTAAAAAGAAAAAAAGAACAATGTTATTTTGTATTTTTCATCACTAAATATACAGTATTTCTCTTACTGGTCGTCATGCATTCACAATATGTACTGTACAAATAGCTTGTGGAAAGAAATAAGCTCAAACTTGACAGGCTTAAGGATGAAATGCACACAGGAAATTCTGACAGCATCTATGCATTTTGTTTTGTGTTAGTACATTAAATTATTTACTACCAAGTGTGGAGGGTTTTAGGCAATATTAGGGCTATAAATATTCCCATTAGCATTAAAGTTTTCTTTACAAAGTAAAACTTTATGTATTAGACCTCATAAGGCTTGTTCTCCTCTCATTGTTTAATACTGTTGAGTCCATCTTGTCTTCGACCTACTAACATTTCTTCTACTCTTTGGATTGTAGTCCATAATCAGTTTTAGTATGTGGTCATCACCTTACATTCTTTGTAAATGTTGTTTCCAATCATTTTTATCTTATTTTATTCTGCCCAGTAATATAAAGACGTTTAGTTTCTTCCTTTTGTCTTCCTTTTTTTTTTTTTTTTTTATCCAGTCAGGTATATCCTGAAACAAATCTAAAAATGATTTCTACTGCTACAATTCTTCTTTCTTTCTTTTCTTTTTTTTTTTTTTTTTTTTTTTTTGCAAAAGCCAAAACTCTGACAACAGTAATTTAATGGTTAATTAATGTGCAGAATAGGCATTGAAAGTAAACAGTACATTTATTAAACACAATGTGTACATGTTTTAAATTAATAATTGTAAGTCATTCAAACTTCTTGTCACTTACATAAAAGTTCATGGGTTTTGTCCTTGCATGACAGTCGATAAGGTGATATAGTAGGCATTGCGTCCACCAGTGTGCAGGAACACTTGATCAATGCCTGGTGGTATCCCTTTTTGTCACATATTGTGGTGGAAGCCTTGGGCTGTAGTTCTCGTAAAGACATGTTGGAGGCTGAAGTGAGTCTTTCCATTCTTCTGTGCTCATGGTATGCGTTTTGTATTAATCTGCATCTATGGTTGCTGCATTTTGCTCCCTCTGATGTGGGCTCGTATGCTGAGTGTTTTTTAGTCTTCTGCCTATCACTAGCTCTCTGATGACAAAGTCTGTTCCTACCAGGATGTACACTAGTCTTGTCTGTGTTGATTGTGGTATCCATAGTGCTCTTGTTTTTGTATGTAGCCTTCACTGCTTCCAATCTCTTCAGGTTGACCTTAGTAAGGTGAGTCCATGTCTTGCAGACTGGGTAGAATGCTATTGAGGCAATCTTGATATGGAAGAGGCTGAGGGGGGGGGGGGGCTTTAATGACAATTTCTCCAAGTTGTTTATTTCAAACATGGATTTAATTGCTTCTGTGCATCTTTCCTCTATATGTTTGGTGAACGTTTTCTCCATTATTTGCAAGGTTAACCAAAGGTACTCATGTGAGTTTACCAGCTCCAGCTTGTCATTCCCACAAGTGAAAACATCTGTTTTACATATGTCTCCCCTTGCCTGAATTTCATAACCTTTGTTTTGCTAGTGTTTATTTCTAATCTGTTTTCTAGCAACCATTTATGCAGCCTGTTGAGTCCTTGTAGTAAGGCTGATCGGCATCTTGACGTAGTACCATATTGTCTGTATACAGAAGCATATCAACTGAGGCCACCTCTCAAATTACATCTACCATTAAATGGTTGAAAAACAATGTTTTCTAGTAGTTGCAGCAGTGGGTTCTCTTGTCCTAGAATGTCAGGAAGTTTTCTCATCAGAATTGTTCTGTTGATTCCATCGAATGCTTTGGCACAGTCCATGAAGATGGCATATATGAGGCCACCATTTATGCTCGTTTCATCCAATATGATAGCAAATACCTTTTTGATTACCTGGATTGTGGATCTACCAGGTATGAAGTCATTTTGTTCTTCTGGTATGTGTTGTATGACTTATGGTTGAATGAGGTTCAGTATGATCTTGGTAATACTTTGAAAGGGGAGCATTCAAGGGCTAACTCAGGTTAAGCATCTAGGATGTCCTTTGGCCCTTTTCATTTATATAGTAACTGGATAGCAGATTCTCTCCATCTCATGGGAATCTTTCTACGCTTGATGCATTCACTGAATATTGCCATCCAAATACCAATAGTTATTGGCTGTGATTCCTTCAGGTGCTCATTGGTGAGATTGTATGGCCCTGGGGCTTTGCCTTGTTTACATTCCTGGAAATCTGTCTATACTTCTTCTGCTGTGAGAGGTGTGAATAAGTTTTCAATAATGGTTGTAGTCTAGTACCGGCCATTTCGTCTGTTGGTATTTTTTATAGAAATAGTCTTCCCATATGTCCATAGCTATCTGGGGGTTCACTTTAGTTCTTTTAGGCTCAAGTATCCCATGAGGGGCTGCTTCTACTGCTACAATCATGTCAAGTTCTTGCTTTCCTATGAACTGGAGTCTCTTCTTTCTGAGTAGTTCTTTGTATTTCTTCCTTTCTTCAGAATATTCTGCTAGCATTCTCTGCTCTCCATCTGTGCAGTTTCTATAGCATTATTTTCCTTAAGGTGTAGCAATCCTCATCAAACCAGGGCTTACTCTTTCTTTTTGGTGGCATGGTTCTCGCTGAATTCAGCACGGCCATTTCCAGTAAGGCTAATGCCCTGTCTATATTCCCTGTATATACATGAGACTTTATTTTGTCTTTGTCTAGTAGCTCGTTCAGCAATTCAATGTGTCTTGGTGTCCAGTGCTGTTTGGTATCTTTGTGAACCAGGTTCTCTATTATGATATTGGTCTGGATAAGCATGTGCTTTCTTATCGGTGTCCAGATGCATTTCCGCTGTGTTATGTTTATTTCTTTCCCCTTGTAAAGAACTACAATGACCATGAGACAACTAAATGTGACAATCACTGTGTTATCTTTTGTGTATTTACTGACTGCTTGTTCATCGGTGGCTTGCAGAAGCACAAGACTCCTTCAGAAGGTCTCCCCTGTTTACCTGCTTCTGCCAAATTGTGAACCGAATAGTAGCCCTTAATGTTAGCCAGCTCTAGAAGAAACATCTAAGTAAGAATGATACCAACCATTTATAAATGGATTACTCTGAAAATGCTATCTCTTCAAGACTAACAAGGGCAGCTAAATTAGGCAGTTCAGTGTAACAGTTAATATGAGCAACTTTATAGAAATTATAATTTTATTCTCATTCATACACATTAGTTGGTCATTTAAAGATGCAAATCCTTAAGATTTCTCATCCACCTATACAGCTTATAATGTATGACATTTATTTTGTCTATTGCTTGGGTGTCTAAGGAAAAGGAATTATTGTATTTTACCAAAAAGTACAATTTGTCCCACTTAAAACATCAATAAAATAATTGGTTTTAACTGGGAATGTATAAGCCAAAGAACAAATATATCTAATCAGATTTGGTAGTGTAGTGCAGATGCAATTTGCGGAATAGCCTGGAATCTACACTTTATAACAATGGTTGCCCTGGCTCTTTACTGGTCATACTCATATTTTACAATAGTTTCCTAATTCTAGTTTGTTACACCACTTTTGACTCTATTTACTCTCCACAACCAGGTGAACACCATTCACATTCACCTGTACACAGTCTAGCACAAATTAAGAAGATATCCTTGATTGTTTCGAGGAAGGGAGTTCATCTTTCATATCTGTATGGAGGAGGTTTTTAAAACTGTGTTTGTTTACTGGGGCTAAACTAAAGAATATACAAGACAGTCCAGTTTCACAGAATTAGCAGTTTTCCATTATTTATTTCTCAATGTAGATTCTGGGCTGTTCTGCAAACTAAATGCACCACCAAATTTGACTAGATATACTTCTCTTTGGCTTATACATTCCCAGTTATAACCAATTATTTTATTGGTGTTTTAAGTGGGACACATTGTACTTTTTGGTAAAATACAATAATTCCTTTACCTTAGGTACCCAAGCAATAGACAAAATGAATGTCATACATTATAAACTGTATAGGTGGATGAGAAATCTTAAGGATTTGCATCTTTAAATGACCAACTAATGTGTATGAATGAGAATAAAATTATAATTTCTGAGCATTTGCTCATATTAACTGTTACACAGAACTGTCTAATTTAGCTGCCCTGTTACTTTTGAAGAGACACCATTTTCAGAGTGATCCTTTTTTAGATGGTTGGTTGACAGCTACCGATTGTATATACTGGAGAGTAACGCTGAAAATGTTTGCTACACTCATGCTTAAAGGAAAATTATTTCAACTGAATTATAGATTACTTTCAATATAATGCTTTTAACATTATAATAAAGTAAGCATTGAGTGCATCACTCATGTGACCATACTGACTGTATTCTGTAGGCCAACATGCTTAGTCTCTTTGCTATTCAGTACAACAATTACTTATACGTTGAAACTGAACCAGTATAGGATTATAACTTAAAAATACATGTGGAGAATGAACATTTATAGTTACAGTAAATACTTACATCATCTTGACTATGGCCACTAGTGCTTCCAGTATCTGAGTATACTATTGTTGGTCTTGAAAAGTGATCTTAAAGAGAAGAAAAAAATATTTTAATATTTACCTTTGGATATACAAAATAGTTAAGGATAATTTCAAGTTTCACGCATATAGATGGGAATTTGGATGACAGTATATCCAACAAAATTTTTAATGAATGAATAAGCCAAAGATGTTGCTTAAATTCAAATAAATCACCCTCCCTTTTTAGTGACCTCCCTTCAATAGGGCAAACTAGCACCATGTTAAAGCAATAGGTAGTCAAATATTACCAAAAATGTCACTAAATCAATGTTGTCAATGTATGAAAATGATATTAAATCAATGTGTCAATATATGAAAAGTTAGTAACAGTAATAATAAGGAAAGTATAGTAAACTTTTGGGGGAATAACTTTAATGGGTGTTAAAAATGGTGTACAACGAATATGACCACAACATTTGCTCCACATATTTATGAAACAAGGAAGCATTAATGGAATTATTAACATATGATACCGTGAAGAACAATTCTTTATAAACAACGCAGAAACGAGGCAAGAATTAGAAATGGACATCTAATGAGCATGTTATTCCAGTCTATTTAAAACTATTTTCAACGATTTCAAGAGTAATCAGTCCCCAAGCATGCTAAATCCACTTACAAATACACTGCAGTAATGATCACTTGAGTTTCCCAGTTTTTGTCTCGTGCACATTGTCTATTATTCAGTTAATGTAAAATGGCTCTTAAAAGACTTGTTTATGGAGATGTGCAATGGCTGCAAAATGGATGTTAAGTCCTCCTGGCACAATTACTTTTTGTTAAATTCAATGAGTTTTAATATCAACTAAGTGATCACAAAAGCTGTCGAATAAAATTATTTACATTTTATTAAGGAGAGCTTCTGAATGTTTTTCCACACAGTTTGAATTAGTCCTTCACCAGATCTGGATTCATCCGCATTTCTCTTGTACACCAATGTGAATTCCCTTCGAAAAATTTTCTTTAGGCAAAGTTTTTTCTTGAAAATACAATATAGCAGGAGTTTGCTACCATCACAGTGCAGGTAACTTCTTAGCTCTGGCAGTCTTCACTAAAACGCTTGATGCTCCTGCAGTATTATTGTTGGAATGTCAGAAAAATTGGAGTTTAGTCAGTGTTTCCAATTTGCGATAAAAAGAAAGTTATTTTCTTGTTGGAATCTAACCACAGAGCGATAAAATTCCGATTTCCTTCGTGTAGCAAGCTGGAAGCTGTTAAAATTAGTGAAGTTCTCAACTTCAAAATGTCATGATGCACAACTGCTCGCCTTAAATTCTAAGATTTAGATCCTTAGATTTTTGCATTTTTATATGCTTTAAACATGCATATTTCACATGTTTCACCATGATCATGGTTTCTTGTTTAAACAACTCAATCTAATATTTTTTTATTAACTTCTTCACACCTTCCTTTCTGGATTCCATAAAAAGATTTACAGTCGCTCTTAACTAGCATTAGTTGATTCTTCTGATTGTACCAATATCAAATCATTGTAAGTTACATTGAAGTCCCAAGATGCTGCTCTTACACTGTTTTATGAACCATAAATAATGATTAAAAGATTAAATTACCTTAGGGATAACAGCATAACTTCTTTTGAGAGTTCTTATTGAAAGAGATGATTGTGATCTCAATGTTGGATTAAGATTAGTTTTGGGTGTAGATGTTAATGAACTAGTCTTTTGACCTTTAAAAGGAGACCATTTTTGGATAGGTAGAGTCAGACTGAAAAATTCAATGCCATAGATGGGATTTGAACCATGGATCTTCCAGTCTCTAGCTGGTTGCTCTACACCTTGGCAACATACGGGCATGTCATTACATTTTTCAACTGACTTGCATGTTTCCTGGTAAACCACAAGGTGATCTCAAATTATTTTGAGATGGCATACCCCTATGGCGACTTATAATGCTATAAGTACTTTAAATCCCAAGATTCATAGTATAGACAACTATTATGGTCAATTAGTATTGATTTAATTAAAGTACTTACAATATTGTAAGTAGCTATTGGGGTATGCCATCACAAAATAATTTGAGATCAACTTGCGGTTTACCAGGAAACATGTGTCAGATGACAAATTTAATGCTATGCCAGCATGTTGCCGTGATAGCTCTGTGGTAGAGGAACCGACCCAAGACCGGAAGATCCGTGGCTCAAATCCTGGCTATGACATTGAAATTTTCAGTCTGACTCTACCTATCCAACTCTTGTCCTACACATGCCTTTTGTGAAAAACACATTAAATTGAGACCCTTTTTATTTTGAAACTGGACAGCATTATTTAAAAGAGGCTGCAAAACCCTACTATAAATCCCAGTAGTCATTTTATAAGTTTACATACTGACAATAAGCATTGAAGATAAAGACTAGATGCTTACAAAAAGTGTAAACTAAGCAACTGCACAAGTGGACATTGGTTTTATCATTCTTTTTCTGTGATTGACCACAAGACCAATTGTCCCTGGGTTTTACAGTGCCATTTAATTGTCACAGAGGCTAATATGGCAACATTATCAGATTTAGATTGACATGAGGAAGGAATTTGTAAAGTAACTTTAATTTTAAAAATATTAAGGGTGGTAGTATAGCGATGGGGGTCCTATAGCCGAGTAAATACAGTGGTACAGTAAAATTAATTTGAGCTTATTGAAAAGTTTGATGCTACAATTGAGATTTGAACCATGATTGTTTGCTTTGTTAGTCTTCAACCTGGGCTACCAAGGCTTACATCACCAATCACACAAAGAACTTCAGTTGTGAATTCATATTAAATTCTCTGGCTAGCCTTCAAAGCCTGCTCAATTATAAAAAAGTAAATGATGTGCAAACTTTCATACACCAAAGCTAATGAAATTACAGATGTTGCTCACATTGATAACACCAGCTAACCACGGAGGCAACAGCCTGTGAACATATATTAATTAATATGAGGCCAACACTGAAAATGTTTAGAATGCCATGTTTCTAGAAGCAAGTGCCACTTTGTTATGTTTTGTGAGTTGTAGTGAAGTTCATTCAATTTGCTCTCATAGTCTATTAATTATCATCATTTATAGATTTTTTGTTCATCCAAAAATAAATTTGACAAGAAATTATATTTCAGGGTATCAATTTTTATGAATTTAAATTTTCATTAATGCCTAAACAATATGAAAATCACTTAGAAACACATTTAAAGATGCCTCATCTAAGGCAACAATTTATATAAGAAACATCAATCTCTTTTGAATTCAGTGTACCAATTTATATAATTGGTACATTGAATTCAAAAGAGATTGATGTTTCTTTGATGGTTTTTGTGAAAGGCAGCCAAGAACGGCTTGATGATAATATTGCTGCTGAATAAGTATAGCTTGAAGAAGACAAGTAGTGAATTTATTCACGCGATATTGGATATTGGTATGAGTCAAATCCATGTGATGATAAATATCAATGATAAAACTTTATTGTTGATTGATAAGTTGGCTCTCGATCAAAAACACATTGATTGGTGCAGAAAAACTGGAAAATTCCAAGGCAGCATTTCAAATGTGATTTGAAATATGTTAATAGTGACAAATCTTGGGTTTATTGCTATGATATTGAAAAGAAAAGTCAGCTGGCTCAATGCGTCATTCGAACAAAACCTTAGTCTACAAATGCCAGAATTTGCAATGTCACTATTTTTTTTTTCTAAAACAGACTATATTACTATTGTAACATTAGAAGATAAGATGTACCATTGCTGCCGATTGGTATGCAAATGTCTGTTTATTGCAAATTTTTACAAAAGCTTGTGATAAATAATTTTATATCATGACAACACATCAACATGCACAAAACCAATGGTGAGTATCTGGAAACCCTAAAGGTCAGCACCATGGACCATCCATACAACCCTGATTTAGCACCTTGTTTTTCTTTTTTGTTTAAAAAAACTAAAGATAAGCTGTAGTATCACTTTTTTGTCATCAAACGAAGCAGTGTAACATTATAAAAAAATCTGATGTGTTCCATTCACATGACTTTCTCTCAGTGGCAGCAGCTGGTTATGTTGCAGTGTTGTTGCAGTGTTGTTGCAGTTTTATTGGAGGATATTCTTATAAAATAATTGGATTACCATTTGTTTCTTTAAATTATTTTACAGTTTTTAAATGTTATTAGTTTATTCCTAAGAAGTATAACACAATTTTTAATCGATTACTCTAAATAAAGTGGCAGAAATAGAGGACATGCTGTCTCTGTTGGTCGTGGCTCCTCTGAAGCCACGACAGATTGCTACAGTGAGTAGTATGGCAGAGAGGTTTGCTTCAGACTTCCCTATCCCATTTGTTAAGGTGACTGGTCGTGGCACAGCGACTGCGAACATTGCCTGGTATCAAGAGGACTTGCCTCGTATCGTCTGCTAGAGTGAAACAGATAGCATCAGCTTTCTCTTTCTATCCGAAAAGACATGAGCGCAGATGCTTGACTAACCGAGTTCTTCTGAGCAGTAGAACATGTGTTTCCGGCTTCTCGAATACCTAAGCGTCTTGCACCTTTGCATGTGTTTAAGTTAACTTGTGGCTTTGATTTTACAGTTATTATCCCTTCAATTTTATTGTGAATGTTATATTTTAGTTAATACTAAGCAAGAGACAAGTGTACCAAGCTTAATTTAGTAATTAGTAATTCCTTATAATTTAACGCGTGTTCAAGTTTTCATAATGAATTCGGTGAGTATCTTGCAGAGCAGGGACTTTTCTAAGTTCTCTCACGAAGAACAGTTAAAAATCAAAGAGCTAGGAAGGCCACGACCAGAACTAAATATTGTTCAGAGCATTATTACAAATAAAAGACAATATAAATGAGTGTTTCAGCAAGGTGTTTATAATAGTCACGAATGACTATTTGGCTGTTAAAACAAGAATGCGCTGTTTTGTTTTCCTTGTATTTTATTTGGTGGTGAACAAATCTGGACAAAAACCGGCGTTAGAGATATAAACCATTTAAGCTCAAGCATAAAAAAACATGAGGCCTCTTCTGTTCACTTGAAAAATATGTTGAAACTAACATTTTTTGGGAAGTCAAATGTGGCTTTGCAGCTAGACAGTGCATACAGATGTAGGATTGCTGAGGAAAATGAAAAAGTTAAGCAGAATAGATACATCCTGAACATATTAATAAATTGTATCAGATTCTGTGGTGCCTTAAGAGGGCATGATAAAACACAGTCATCCTTAAGTCCTGGTATTTACAAAGGATTAATTAATTTCAGTGCAGAGTTAGATTCAGCCTTGAAAGGCCACCTAGAAAAGGCAACAGTATTTAGGGGAATGTCTAAGACGATTCAAAATGAATTGCTTATAATCATGCTAGAAGATTGCCAAGAGGAAATAGCCAAAGAAATGTGCGAGGCCAATTTTATAGCAATAATAGCTGATGAAACCACTGATGTTTCCACCATATTTCAAATGGCCATTGTTTACCGCTATGTAATAAAGGGGAAGCCTGTTGAAAGATTCTGGAGATTTATCTCACCTGCATACCATGGTGCAAAAACATTGGCTTCTTGTCTACTTGAAGAGCTGAACAAGCATGATTTAGATATGCGCTAAAATGCTTCAAAACTGATTGCACAGACTTACGATGGAGCTTCCGTAATGTCTGGTTCTCATGGAGGTGTGCAAACACTAATTAAGCAGGTATATCCTAATGCTGAGTATGTCCACTGTTATGCACATCAAGTAAATCTTGTCATGGGAAAAGCTGCATCCATAAATACAAATGTTAGGATCTTCTTTGCTAGTCTGCAAGGTATTTGTACATTCTTTACTGTTAGTTTGCAGCGAACTGCAATTCTGAACCCAATAGTGAACAGAAGGCTGCCTCGGCCCAGCAACACTCACTGGAACTTTCTTTCTAGAAAGTGTGAACACTGTTTGACAACACAAAAGATATCTGAGTGTATGGACGAAATTCTGAAGGGGGTCTTATCACTCACTTGCCAACAATTGATCAAGCGTCTGGGTATAAGAAGCTACTTAATAACTATGAATTCAATTTTTGGTTGTCTTTTTTTAGTAAAATAATGCCACTTGTGGATATTTTGTTTGGACAACTTCAAAAGAAAGACATGGATTCTCTTACTCCTCAAAAGGCTATTTTTAATTTTGAACAGAACATCAAATTAATTTAGAAGAATTTGAATGTTGAGTTGAACAATTCTGCAGTGCCTAATTGCTGGTCATCAAAAAAGAGGGAGGCTGACAATACAGAGTGGAGAAGGGAAGCAAAGGAAGTATGTGATGTTATACTGTGTGAAGCTAAATGCCGCTTTACTTTTTCGGGACATCTTATGGCATCATACCTCTTTTCTCCAGATATGTTTAGGCAATATAGTTCAAAATTTCCAGAGAATGTAGTAAAAAAGGTGTGCTCAATATACAGTTTTTTTGACAAAGTGAAACTTTCACATGAACTCGCATCCATCTATTCAGCAGGGGAGTTTCAGTCACTGTCCGGGGCAGTAGCCCTGTTGGAATTTATCTCACAGAATAACTTAGAAAATACATTCAGTGAATCATCAAAACTTTTAAAATTGGTATTAACTGTGCCCATGACGTCAGTGGAAGCCGAACGATGTTTCTCTACACTAAAGAGGGTGAAAACATTTTTGAGAAACTCAATGTGTCAGGAAAGATTGACGGCTTTAGCTATGCTGTCTATTGAGAAGGACCTGGTTGCAGGAATGCCAGATTTCAACCAACGCACGATTGATAAGTTTGCGGCATTCAAAGAGAGAAGGATGGATTTTCTGTTTAAATGAGGTTAGTGCACTACTTATAATTACAATAGATTTAAATAGGTTTAATACATAACATTAAAATGTTAGGTAAAACTTCAACTGGCGATTCGGATTTGAAATCCACTAGATTGCCGAGATTTGAACTTCTTGGAATCATTCGGGTTTTAGTTTGAGAGACCAGTCGGATGCGCTTTGCGGCTTAGGGACCAAACGATTTATGACAAATCAAACAGCAACAAAACAGCTCTAATGCCAGCATAACAAAACAACCAAATCCGGATCATATGTGGAAATACATGGAAATGCTATTGTAGCATGATATAATACTATATGTAAAACTGCCGACCCGCGTCAATGTGTGCAACACCCAAGGTAAAACTTGACCAGCCGCCACAGCTTTCTCTACAGTTCTGTAACAAGTTGTTAAAAAGCTTATTCTTCTAAGCTAATCAAAATATTAATCAAGAGAAACATTAGCAGAAATAGTCTTATTACTTACTTCTTCTTAAGTAGAAGGGAAATAAGGGAGTACCCTAAGCTAAAACGATGGTAAAAATTTTTTAAAGGTTGCTACTGGATTGAAATTTGTTTCTTTGCATGAGTAGGAATTGACAAATTCCCATTGGAGAAAAATTTAAGTATTTTAAAACCTGAAACCGATAAAAAGGAATATCTTGGAAATGGTCAATTCCACAAAAAAATGTATATTGTATGTTTTAACAAGAATTAAATTTTTTGTATAGTAAGTTTTCGTCTCTCTCTTACAGTTTACCAGTTATGAAAAGTCATCCAGAATGAAGAGGTCTTCAGAGGCTATTCCTATAAAATTCAAGATATATATTTTATTTGTTAGTACATTTCTTATTATCCAGTATTCTAATCAAAATTGTTAGAGCCATTTTTAAAAAATGTTTCCATTTAAATTGTAATTTGGAGTGGGGAAATTTCCCCAAAATCTTTGTGTTCCACCTTTGAAAGATAAACTTAAACACTAAGTTTGGTATTTTACACACTTTTCATTTTTGAGTTATCATGTACACAGACCCATGGACACACATGCATCCATAGACCTTTTTCTAAATTTTTTTTTCCATACAGGGGACTCTAAAACATATTCTGGTGAAATCTTGGTATTGAATTTTTGGGTGGAATTTTTAACCTATGTCTATGTGCTAAGTTGAGAAAATAAGAACTTGTTTCTGAAGGGCCTCAGGAAGAGTGGCATATTGCTTTAATGACTGGTTCCATCAAATGCAAAAATTTATTGATGTTAAAATAAAATGGTTTATAATCCTGTTTGATTTCCTAAGGATGTTAACACTTGTATTAGTGAACAAGTAAAGTGTAGCTAAATTCAATTTTAAATCTGAGAATCACTTATACAGTTATAATTCTCAAAGGCTACTATTGTAATATTATTATCAATGGATTTCTAGCCAGATGCTCCGGTGCATTTGTTCTTAGTCATACAAACCTTGCAGAGTTTTGGAAGTTACTGAATTTACATTTTAAAACATATAATAAATACTTACGTCCTCCTGAAACTTTGGCTATGTTGTTTAGCAGGAACTCTTTGTCCTTGGCTTCCAGAACCAACATCTCTCGCAGCAGGTTAACCATTGCTATGTGAGCTTGCGATTTGGCACGCAGGTAGTACACAGCAACTCTGGCACATAAATTATATAACATTAACTTTAACACACCTTGGAGGACAAATTTGCAACAGTGCAAGACCAAAATGTAACATTTGTTTCATAGTACAATACATTTAATTCTGTTTGTTTGTGTTTTTTTTTTTAATAGTAGATATTGGTAATAATATTACAAGCTCACATTTAATGTCTTTCCACATTTTAAATCAGATTTTCAAAGCTGCAACTTTTGTTTAATAATGAATTTGACTTTGTAAAAACCCACATTTAACATATGTAACACATGGAATGTATAAATAGGTTATCCTCTTTCTTTCTCTCTCTGTATACCCTCATGTGTAGAACTTACACCCATCAGGGCTTATTAGCCTGTGTCTAGGGCAGATGCCCGTTGAGGAGCAGATGCTCTGGATCAGAGAGAAGCCAGGATGGGTAATTGGCACTATTTCTGGTATGAAAGTGAGGAAGTAAATGGTATGAAATGACATCAAAATGGATGACAGGAAAGATGATTATGTAACAATCGATGGAATGAATGGTGGGAGATGAGAGATGATCAGTCCAATGCCTGGTATGAAAGTGTGGAAGTGGATGACAGAAATGACAGTGAAATGGATGATAGAAAAGATGATTATGCAGCAATTAGTGGAATGAATGGCAGGGGAAACCAGAGAAAACCTGCTCAGGCACCTTTTCGTCTACCACAAATCCCACATGCAGTTCCCTGGGATTGAACCTGAGTCACTTACGTAAGAGGCATTCCTGCCACTGTTTCTTCAGGTTTAATATAGATTATGAGATTGAAAATATTTAAATTTCTTCTAAAGATGCAGTCACAAGCTACTAGTATTTTCCATTTTAGTTTTTTGTGTCATTTGTGAAGGAAAGACACATGAAAACCAAGCGTCCAGTGGGTGCAATAATACTATAAGAAATGTGCATATTAAGTTTTTATTCCACTAATAAGTGCTGTGTATAGAGCTATGTAAATAGAACATGTAACTTACAGGAGTGTGGTTTAGGCATTTCCTAAAAATCAGGATATCTGAATGAGCTTAGGAGAAAAGAGTATACCTATATATTATGTATACCAAGCCATATTGCATATATTTAAATCTATGTATGTTTATATCCTCTATAAATGTTGTGGCTTTGGTTTTAAAAGTCATAGAAGTAATGTGTACTGAAAGAGCCCCATTATTTTGAATTTAACATAATATATTTTGACAGACTTAGTGTCACTATTCATGATGAGTTCAGCAAAGTGTCAGTAAAATTTCATTAAGTAAACTTCATTTAAAAACTAATAAAAATAAAAATTACTCATATAAATGGTTTCAAACTTCCTAAACTAAATATGGAAAGTATGTTAATTTGTGTGGAAGATCCAGGATTTTGTCAGGCTAACTCTATTAGTAGTTTTGAATGGTTTCTCATTTCTTAACAAGTCTGTATTTGTAGATATTATTGGTATGACAGATGTAATGGTTTACAGGGCATTTAATGGGGTACTTCCATTGATGAAGGGCTAGTGAATGAAGGGCTCGATTTGTTGTAAGTTCTGGTAATCTTTATTCTGGTAGTTTTATTAGCAGTAGTTGTTATTACTCTTTCACCACATACATAAAAATTGGCTTGATACACATACTGTATATTGTGCTTATATTCTGATGGAACTGTTCCATTTTGTTCATTTATTTTAATGATAAAAAATATGGAAAAGTTAAATATAAGATGGTACTCCCTACATAAACAAGCATAAATAATCTCTACTACAATAAACACAGAGACCAAAAATTACAAAGCAAAAATAAATAAAATAAATAGAAATAAAAGTTACATGGAAGAATTGCATAGCATACCGCCCCCTCTATGCCAAAATCAATATTTTGCATTAAGCAAGCTCTTAGAGCAAGTTTGAGGTGATCTTTGATTTAAAATAGCCACAAATATTGTAGCTTCTTTGCCTGGTGAGTTACAATAAGATTGCTTTTAAAATGTGAAAAAATAACTTCATTGTGTTGGTAAACAATAAATGTGCAACAATCAGTAATTAACATTTTATATTTATGTGATATATGGTGAAATTGCAAATGTACCACATTATTTATTCTGTTAGGGATTCTCCATTTTCATTAAATCTTTGCACAATTCCTAGTATGATATAGTGTCCAATTCTTGCATTAAAATCTTTATTATTAGTACTTGTTGATTAAACGGTAGCATATCCAAATACTTGAAGTTTTCAAAAAACATTTGTCTATCTTGTTTTGGTTTGCTTTTATCTGGTGTGTAAAACACAAAATTGATTTAAGACAGACCTGTTTGTTCTTAATGAAAGTATTAGTATTCTTTCTGAAATAAACTCACATTGAAGTGTTGCATCTATATATTCATTGTGAACTAATACTATTAATCAAATCCGACACCACAGTAATAGAAAATATAATCTTTGTATGGTATAACTTCTCTTCGATTCTTCTTTGTCTCCGAAATAACACATTTGTTCAATGACTTTTGTTTAATCTCCATTATTATTATTTCTTCATCTTTATTATTCCATGTTGTGACATTCTAGCATCCTCTTTGTGTACAATTATTTTTCAAGGTCGTTTTTTCCATTGTTTTGCAAGATTGTCTTAGTTAAATCAGCTCAACTCTATTTCTAGTACTTTAATCTTAAATATCTCAAATGGCTTGCTACAGCAGCTGTTGATGGGTTTTATTTCAAGGTTTTCCTACTCCTTGCTTCCCAGTTGCTTTCACTACAGCTCTAGAACCTAGCCCACCCTGCTAGTTTTGGGTATTTTATTTCCCCTGTATCCTTCATACTTGGTAAGCATTTCCCTACCAAAGTACATAACACAAATTTCAAATATTTAAAGATAAGGTATAAAAGAAGTCAATGAACACTCCATTCTATAGCAAAAATGAATTTTTAGAAAATGTAAAGCACATTTAAGAAGAAAGTTAAAAATCTACTCCTAAACTACATGTTTTATTCTGTTGACAAATTCATTTTTGATTAGCTTATGCCCTAAAATTACTAAATTATACCATTTGTTTAGTTTGAATTTAAATAAGTTTAAATTAGCTTATCTGTAAATGAATGAATAAAAAATCACCATTTGATTTTATAGCATCAAACCATAATTGATTTTTTGAAAATATTGGCCTTGAGAATTTGTTTGTTTCATGGGCCCTGTTATTTGAGGGATGCTCTTCTACTCAAGAGGAAGTTTAACAATCACCTTCAAGACCAAGATTGTACTTAGTTCATTATTGTACATTTATCAAAATGTTATCAGTTTTTAAGTTTTTTGTTGTTATAAGTTAGTTTTGGCAAAGCCTATTGTAATTACTTAATGGTGAATAAACTATATTATTATCATCATCCACCACCTGGAGAGATGTCCAATGGGAGGACTAGCAACCCCAAATAGCCCTCGTACATTGAGGTAAAAAAGAATGTAAAAACCAAACTTTTCTGGATTTCAAATTGCATTTGAACAGGATTCTAATAAACTACATGTATTATTAGTTTGTTGCATTATGAAACAGCAAAGCCTGTATCACAGTTTTACAAAACAGATTTCATACAACACCTTTGTGAAGCTAAGGAGAAAATCAGTAGATCAGTAAGTAAAATGAGCATACAATAATTTCAAAATTTCACTAAAGTATAAGGACAGACATCTCCACAGTAAGTTTATGTTTCTTGAGAGCATCTCTGATATTACCAAAGATTGAAAAGCAATGTGACTCACAGCCAGAACCAGGTGAGAATGAATCAGAGGAAGCATTATTATTAATTAGCCCTTGTATTAGTGTTTACATCTGGAGTAATAATATGCTATTATAACCATTAATGATCCCAAATTTGTATTTTTTAGATTTATAAATAAAATTTAAATATAGAATTACTCATTTGTGTATTGCAATAAATTCTTGAATTTTCTAAAATGCACAAATTATGAATGTGTATTAATCACTTGGGATGGGGGTGTTAGAAGTATCATTTAATGGTTTTGCTTTACAGATAAATTATTATTATTATTAAAATAATAATAATAATAAAATAAAAAACTATTATGCAGTAATAATTATGTCTTTTCATGACTTTTAATTTTAAATTAACCTTGAACTTTTTAACACGTTTTTCTCAAAACTAGTAAACTGCACATTTATGGTTTTGGCATAAGAGAGGTTGACATATAAATAAAAAAATAACAAACTGGGACAAATTATTGAAAAGTCTGTACTGATACAGTGTATATAAAACAGATATATATTATGTTGCATTGCTTACTTTCTGGCCTATAAATGCAGCATGTAACAAAAACAATGCAAGTTATTTAGAGTTAAGTTAATTTAACATGTTTTATGTATGACTGGGAGTGATAACTCACCCCATTGCAAGCAGCACTCCTGCCATAACGCCAGGTTTTGTAAGAAATTTGAGTGTTTTCCAAACATCATTTTCTTGTCTCAGTTTGAACACTCTTGACAGTATCATTTCATAAGGATAGGGAAACTCTCCACGGAATGGCCCACAATCTGATATTCTTATCCTGCAAAGCAAATTAAGAATTAGTCATCACATTCCTTTATACAGTAAACAGAATCTTACAAGATACCAACTTGCTGGCATGAAAAATAAGATTCTCAAAACAGAAAACTTTTATATGTGAAAATTACACCTATTACTATCAAAATTTCCATAATTGGAAATGGAATTACTTCAATGAATTATTAGCGATTATTGCAGACCAAAAAAGGAATTTATTGATATTCCAAAATGAACACACAAACAGAAAAGATAGGACAGTAATATACTCTTGATACATTGTTAAAACTAAAAGAAGTCTGAATGTTAGACTGAAAGAACACCTAAAAAACGTTTAAGCAAATAACAAATCTACAGTAGTTGACCATTTTTGGAACACGCATTTCAATATAAACATTGATTTAAAACTGTTAAAACCATGAAAAATGCCAAGAAATTAAGACATTTAGGAGAAAACTTTCATTAAGAAGTATGAAGATTAGTTAACCTCTTTGGTGTTCATATGGATATAGATAGGTATCTGCATTTGTTTAAGCCTTTACCATTAGGGGAACTTCATTGAGCCAAAGGGATCAAGATGTTCGAACCAAACAGCAGCGGAAGGTAACCTACAAAAGCATGTTCCTGTAGTATACATATTGTAACAATTTTTTTTTTTTTTACTCCAACAAATAACTCTTTTATTTCTTTCACTGATTACAATCAGAATCTGATTTCTAATAAATGATTTATTTTGATTCTTTCACAACAATTCTGCCATATGGTTTCATTTTGAAGCTGGCTGTGGGTACTACAGCATGCTCAGAATTTCTCATCAAAATCTCAGTAAACTGATGCACACTGTGCATTCCCTGCAGGCTTTGTTCCCCTTTTTATATCTGTTAATCATGTGGCAAGAATCTTCCAGAAGCAATCAGACATGCAAATCACTGCAGGTGTCACAAACCTATTCAGGTGTAACAATATGTGGCTTTGACAACCCAGGTGTAACAAAGGATGTCAACAATCAACTAAGATTTATGAAGCAAGCTGTTCACATATGTGCTATGATTACATTCACAGGGTGTCATCCTATTGTAAGTGAAACCTGACAAATGTTTGACACAATTCCCCTTTTCACTGCAGGCAGTGCTTCAATGTAGAAAGTTTTTTTAAGTTATCTAGAAACGTATTATTTTCTACATTTATGTAAATATATAGAAATTCATACAGTAAAGCAATTAAATAGTCAATCTGAATCACGGTTTCCACACATACTAAAACTTTTCTAAAAGTTCAACATGTGTAGAAATATGTTTTAAGAGTTCTTATCCCATCTTCTGCAAAAATCCAATTGATGCATCCACTTCTCTGGTTGTTGAACTACCATTAGGTAATAATTGTTAAAAATATCTAAATTAGGACTCTCTCTGAGAGATTTTAAAATTCATTAAGGCTGATTCAAGAAAACTGAGAATGGTAACCAGAATGAGAACAGTAAAATCGAATGGGAGTGTTCACAATTGACAGGAAGCTTTCCCATCCCCTGGAATGGGAAAGAACACCTTACTAAGTTTTATATTTTTTGTTCTCAATTCCAAGCATGGCATATTAGATCCATAATAAGCATATTTGACTCTTTGCTGAACAGGCAGCTGTGACATGAAACAGCTGCTAGAGTTCATTGTAGTCAAAATTCTTTCAAATATAGACATTATGTTGGCTGAATTGGGGGCAGGTTAAAAAATATCATTGGTCAGTTAAAAGCAAACAAAAATTTCAAAGCACAAAACCGATGTGGATTCCTGTTCTATTGTGAACCAAAATCTTGTATCCTGCATTGCTTTCCATTCGTGTTTCCATTTTGGATACTGTTTTCAGGTTGTGAACCAGTCTTTTCAGAAAGCCTAATTTTGATTATGAAAATCTTCTACCACACTGTTTGGGTTGATCTATGACTTTAACCAAAGTAATACTGTTCTTAATGTTGTGGACATTTCTCCACTTATTCACAGAGAATATTGTGCAGAATATTTTGTATGCAGTCTCAGAAATGCTATGGAATGGTAATGGGTAGAAATGTAACAAAAATAATATCTTTCTACTTTATCTATCACTTATCCATAGCAGGCAGAAGAAGTATTGTATTGCACCAAAAATTTCATGACAATATTTCACCAGAAATACATGTTTGGAGATCCTGGATAAAGAAATGTTAAATTTCCATCAATAATAAAATACATCACAAGATATGTATATGAAGCGATTCATACAGTGACATTTTTTAAATTATGTAAGCAATTTGAGTCAAATATGAACACTAGTTTCAGTTACTTACTCCCCCCCTGCCCTCCCTGATGTATTTCAAAGATGCTCTTCATCATGCAGGTGTTTGATTGGCTCCAGAAGGGGAAGTTTCTATTGTAATTTCATATCTGCTGCCATTTGGTTACCCTTGGGGGTAATCGTAATACGTCTGTTGGTAGTATTTCAAAATTCATAACTATGTGTGTATTTTTTCTAATGTGTATCCTTTCCCAAATTGCTAACTCTGCTGCAAATGCAATTCTGCTAATAAGTTTGATATCTGGTTTGATGTGTAGTAATGTCAGAAGTAATGTGATACTGCAGATTTGTACAGCAGAATTAGCAATTTTGGAGAGGATACACATTACAACAAAATTGCATACAAAGTTATGAGTATTGAAATACCACTAGCAGAGGATATCTTATGATTAACTCCAGATGACAGCACAGATGAAATTACAACAGAAACTTCCCCTTTCTGGAGCCAGTCGAACACCCACTGACGAAGATGAACATCTTTGAAATGCATCAGGGAAACCAACTAAGTAACTGAAACTCTAATGTCTATATTTGACTCACATTACTTATGCAATAGTAAAATGCATATATTTTTCTGTAAAAAAAACCTGTGAAGTGTTCATTTGGAATGAATTTTGTATAATTTTACATAACTGGTAAATTATAAGATACAGGCAAATACTACATGAAAAATGTAGATCTCATTGAAATAAACTGTTTATGGGAAATTAATTTTTTTAAGTATAGTTGAAACTTGCTTATACGTTATTCACTTCAACATTTTTTGCACATATATGCTAAAATTTTAGGGACCAGTCGTTCTCCATTAAAATTTTGCTCAATTATACATTTTGGTTATACGTTTTCTTGGTAATGCATCACTTTTTCTGATCCCCATACACCAAATGTACCCCTTTATATGTTTTTAAAAAAACGTATGCTTGCTATGAATAGCCTTGGAATTGCCTGGTTTGCAGTTTCATTTATGCTTATCATTTCGTTGTTGTCATATCGTTCCAACAGTCACTTCTCTAACCTCAAGCCTGATAAAGGGGCATCTGAACAAAATTAATACCATGCCCAACATAGAATAGGATGCTGAGAACCATAGTAGTTAAAGAGCATCCATAAATAAAACTCCATTATCATTTCCCTAATATAAAACAATGTAGCACCACATGTGAACAATACACTTCTTGCAATGAAACATTGTCTTTAGCACATTACCTGCTTGCTCATGTAATACTTGCACAATTCTATCTGAGGATATTGATTACCTGCAAGGAAATACTGTGAAATGCATTTCACTGACACAAGAAAATGGCAGTATTTGAATCTCAAAACATTTTTCGTACCATTATAACAGCAGGAGATATTGATATATACTTACCTATCAAATTATCAACAGTTTTATACATAAAGGATGGACATAGTCAAAACCTCATTTTTGCAAAAAGTGGACATTTTGGGGTTTGCATCTAAGCACCTCATATATCCTATATATGCAGGTACACTTACTGAGTGACAACATATCCAAGGAATATAATCACTGACAGCATGGACAGTGATGCTAGGAAGAGAAACATGGTATGTGTCTGTGCTGCTCGCCATGGCCGAGGAAAAGGTTGACAATTGTGAAACACACCAATCTGTAAATAATTAATGCACATATAGTTTTGTTACATTTCCTGTTCACAGGATGTATTACAAAACATAAAAAACTAAGAAAATAGTGATTTTAATTATACTGATAAAAAATGTATGAGGTGAGTCTAGAAAGTAAGTGCCATTTCATTCTCCCAACACCAGATTGCTAGTGCCACAATTACATGTATGCACACTAGTCTCTCTGGTTCATCATCTATCTACTCATGTCTTTACAACCTGATCGTGTTGTGTTTACAGTTGTTAGTGATCATTCAAAATAATTAACACAATTTCAGATCAAGCTGACTGAAGTGCATTCTATAATACACTTTTTGAATGCAACTTGTAAAGATTTATAATGAAAATGTAATGAAGATGGAATGGTGAGAAAATGGGTTAGGGAATTAAATAATAGGCAATCCCATGTTCATATCAAAGTATGGACTGGACAGCCTTTCAGTTGACACTGATGGTTTGGTTCAACAAGTGAATCACGAATTTCGTGAAAACAAGTGGTTCATAGCAAGAATGTTTTGTATAGATTTAATTGTTTTTTCACACAAGTCGGTGTAGGACAGGAGTTGGATAGGTAGAGTCAGACTGAAAACTTCAATGCCATAGCCAGGATTTGAATCCCGGTCTCTAACCAGTTGCTCTACCACAGCACTACCATGGCAACATGCTGGCACATGAGAGTGATTCCACAAACTTTAAAAATTAATTTATATGTCACAAAGTGCTTAAATTATCGCAAAACTGTGCTACCGATGGGTTCCGAAGATGCTTATGGGTGTCCACAAAACGAAGCGAATGGGCAGTGCTTTGACATTTCTTACCTGATACGGTGATTAGGGAGTTCAATTCTTAAGCACGATAGTGACTGGTAATGAAACTTGGGTTTGTCATGTCACTCCAGAATCAAAATAACAGTTGATGAAGTGGAAGCACACTGGATTTCCCAAACGACAACATTTAATAACAATGTTGAAGTACAAGAAAAAATTGTGTGTTCTGGGATAGATGGGAAATTCTGTTTGTTGAGTTCCTTTCCAGAAATATGAATGTGGCATGATACTGTGAAACATTGAGAAATCTTCAGTGTGCAATTCAAAACAAAAGACGTTGAGTGCTTGGTCAAAGCATTGTGTTGCTTCATGTCAACGCACATTCCCCTTGCTGCTGGTATCATACAAAACCTTCAATCACCTACTGTACAGCCCCAATTTCACACTTTCTGACTACCACTTATTCTTGAACCTGAAGTATGAGTTTGGAGGAAGGCAGTATGACAGCAATGCCAATGCAAAACACAGTGATTAGCTTCACTGCTTTCTTTGAAATTTGATTACCACTATGATAAATTCCTGCACAATGGTGGCAACTATGTTCAAAAAATAGGATAAAGTATGCTCTTTCCACATACAAATAAAAGTGAAAACAAATACTTAATGCCTTTTTTTCTAAACCAGTACTTACTTTTCAGACATGCCTTGTATATTCAGAAAGAAGCATCTTGGAAAGAGGATAATAAATTGTTCAATTAAGAGATTGAACTATTAAGTTCTAAAAGAAGAAAATTGTTTGGCTAAAAATTGGATGGAATATCTACAATACAAACTATAATTTGCAAGAAAAGTAGTAAGTGATAAAAATTAACCTTATTATTTGTGTTATCTAGTTACATAGTGAATCACAGTACAAAAGATTGTTTATTTGCTTAAGGTAGGAACAGAAAACTGTTGAAATTCGTAAAGAATCTTGTGATAGTGATGTGACTAATATTGAGTAGTAAGAGTTGAGTCAGTTTGTAACACTAAACATCACTTAAAACTTTCTTACTGGGACTAGTTTTGGTACTAGTTGCTCCCATTTTTAACCCCTAAAATTGACAATCTCCTTTCCTGAGTGCCAAGTGATTGTGGAGATGCATCATGATTTGATAGTAAGTTATTATGCTTGCTGTTTATTTTGCGTGGAGAAATCTAGTTCTAGGTCTGTGAACTTCCAAGGATTGTACACTGGTAATCAAAATTCATAATACAATCAATTAATGTTTTTACATGCCACTTTAACAAATGTTTCAGTTAAACGAATAAAACTGAAGTCCTCTCTATAAGAGTCTGTGTTAAATTATTTCAATTATACAGCATCAATACAACGAAAATGTCAATATAGCAAACTTAATAAATTTCAACTTTTAAAACTTTTTTCCAGACTTACTGAACAATTACAGGGTCATTTCCTGATCCAGAGAGTAGTTTGTTCATCCCTGACCACAGAATGTTGCATGCAAAGTAGTTGTTCATCCCTAATCACACCATGTTTTGCTCACCTTAAGTCATAAAAGGATAAAAGTTTAATGGAATTCTATATTGTGTCTGTTTAGAAGGTGCAGTTAAATGGTAAACTTTTGCTTCATTTGCTAATTGTAGTTCCCTATGGTTTAACCTATAAGATGGAAATTTCAGTGAGCTCAGAGCAGGTCAGATGCAAATAATTTCAACCAACAGAGTACGGAAAGGTAAAATAAAGCTGTTGACCCTAAAGGAAAAATTTAAAATATTAGAAAAGGAAATAAATATCTAAAGAAATTGGATATAGCAAAGAAATACACAGCCAATACATCTATGCTTTAAGCATTCATTAAGGACTGAAATAAAATATATGAAAGTATCGAATCTGATTCTATCATTCCTCAACACAGAAGAAGGCTGCTGAGTTGTGAACAAATTGACAAAACGGTCTATGGATGAGTAGATATATAAATTTATTGCATGTGTGTAATTCTGTATGTTTTAAATTTTGCATAGTAGTTTTCTGGGTGCCGTAGTTGTTTTTTGGAGCTAAGGTGATGTAATTCTTAAAGATCTGGACAAGAGAATCCACAAGCACAAAAAACTGAAACACATAAAAGAAAGAACCACCCTATTTAACCACGGTAATCAACCTCAGTACACAAACTTCACATATCACCCTTGGCCTTGAACACACAAGTTTCAGAAGATCTTTAAGAATTATAACACCACTTTAGCTGAGGACAAAAACAGTTATGCCATTCAAAAACTACCAGGCAAAAAATTAACAGATCCGTTTCCAGCAAACAAACAAAAAAAGCAGGTAATTTATTAAATAAAATGCTCAGACTGTAATCTAGTCTTTATAGGAAGGCAATTACCCACCAATTTTGATCATCAGGACATGAAATTACACCAAATATGAAATTGTTAAAACCAGCTTATCAACATACAGAATTAGATGTCTGGGAAGAAGATCTATATCAAGAAAAAGAAGAACCATATTATGAATTTTGATTACCACTCTGCAACAACCTTTGGAAGTTCATACTAGATGCCTTCACAAGTGACACATCCTCACAATTCCCAACCTCATCTTTGGCAAAAAGATTCACTCAGAATTATGAATTGAAAATGGGAATATGTGTTCCCAAAACTGATGCCAATACGTCATTTCTAAGTGATATTTAGTATTACAAACTGACTTAACTTTTACGCTGAAGAGAAAATAGTATTTCTTCAAAAAAAAATAAAATGAAAATATTAAACTAACATAATTAACCTCAGTGAATTCTGTTTCACTGTAATATATAACTCACAATATAAATTGAATAGATTCACTGATATAACACTGATACTATATCACATTTGCTCCATATAAATAACTATCATTGTAAATATTTTTTCCTAAATATGTTCAATATTAGAAAAGATATGGATAGCCGGCTAGATTTCCGTTATTACCTTATACATAAATAGAAGTAGTGTATTTATCTGAATACAAGAAATTCTTTTTTGTTTTTGAAATATTAATATTAAGGATTGAGGAGTCCTATTGAATTGATGATGTCGAATAATATGTGGGGAAAAAGTAAGTTTCAAACTTTGAAGGTACAGCAGTGACAAAGCATGGGAAAATGGTAAAGATTACTGTCAAGGAGTAACATATGCAGCAGATTTTGTGCATTTCATTTCGTGTCAAAAAATTAGCTAGCTATTAATAGGCCTCTAAAAATTCTTATTAGAGAAAAGTTTCTCTCTCTGACAAAAATAAAAATAGAGGACTTACTTTCACATATTGGTTGTGTGTAATATTGTATAGGGAACCAATGACTAAGCAGAGGAGAAAGGTTTAGCTGCACATTTCCCCTCCTCCAGCAGAACATATAATGGTAAATTTCCATTCCCCCCTTTTCCTCTCTCTGCCGCCCTCAAATTCAAAACAACTAAAACTTTTTACAATATATTATATTAAGCAAAAAAGTTCCTGCGAAATGAGGTGCAGGGGGGATATTTTTTACATGCTTAGCCGAGCTGTGTGGAGTGTTCTCTGTTGCACATATTCTCTGTCCTTGTTGCGCTGTTTAGAAAGATATGATAACACATTCCTTTCCGGAATCTTCTCTATGTTGGCAACAGTATGTTGTCTTAATAGAAAATTATTCCATAATCATTGTTACAGCTAAGCTACTGCCCACATCACCAGCATAAACATAGTGGTACATTTCCATTCTTATTTCTCAGTCTCTCTCCCACTTACATTGGGAATTTTTGTGCGAATTGGAATTTGGAAAAAAATTGTACGAGGACTGTTTTTTTCAACCTGTGATAGGCTATAGATAAAAGACAAGTTCATAGAAAACAATGATTTTATTACTAAAAGTTTTATACACTTAAGGTTACTTTTCAACATAATAACCGAAAAGAGTGAGACATTTATTGCACCTGTGCACAAGCTTTGCAATACCTGCTTCAAAAAATGTTGCCACCAATGATTTCAAAACAGTATTGATGTTTTGAAGATCTTCGTACTTTACGATGTTTGCGGAGAGCCATTCAAAACAAACGAAGAGGAATGCTGACTTCAGGAATTGTGTTGATCCATGACAATGCTCGTCCGCACACTGCTGGCACAACCCATCGGCTCCTTGAACAATTTCAATGGGACATTTTTGATCATCTGTTGTACAATGCTGACCTGGCACCCAGTGACTTTCACCTTTTCCCTGAACTGAAGACGTGGCTAGGAGAGCAGCACTTTCAAACCAACGAAGATCTTCAAAACAACGCCAATGTTCATTTAAAATCATTGGCAGCAACATTTTTTTAAGCTAGTATTCAAAGCTCGTGCAAAGGTATAATAAATGTCTCAATCTGTTTGTTGATTATGTTGTAAAGTAACCGTAAGTGTACAAAACTTTTAGTAATAAAATAATTGTTTTCTATGAACTTGTCTTTTATTTATAGCCTATTGGAGTTTGAAAAAAATACAGTCCTCGTACAATAATATGTTATCTTAAGTATATTTAATACATAACTCATAGCATCAAATACTGTGGTTACTGAGCTGCTAAGTCCTATACACTACTTTTCATTCCGATATCTATGTTTTCTTCTTCCTCTGTATTTCTCAATTCCACAGCCATCTATTTCTAACTAAACCTAAATATTTTCTTATTTATAATATACTTTCCTTAGATTTAATGCTCAACATATTTTTACTTATAGTTTAGTTTGATAAACTGGCCCATTTCTTCTTTAGCAATTTTTCTATTATTATCTTTGTTCCTTTGCATTCTGAAATTAAATACCAATAATTATTACAATTCCTATTACATAATCAGTACTTTCCTTGATTTTCTCTTGCCTCTAGACCTTTTAGCATCATCACCGCTGTCCTGGACCCTGCAAAGCCCTTTTTTGCTGTTTTGCCACAAATGTAAATATACTTTTCTCTTTCCCATGCCATTTATATATATATATAGACACACACACAAATTACCAAATATTTCCTGTCTTTCTATGATATTAAGCATATTGTCTATATATAAAATTATATCCATGCTGCCATTGCAGCCACCACATACATGCATATCATACATTTTCAGACTCCACTTTCATCTCTCTCTCTCTCTCTCTCTCTCTGTTCAGATTATTAATTTAGAATTATAACTTTTTACAATGGTATGTTATATTGTCTAAATAGAATGTCTTATCCATCACTGTTGTTACAGCAATGTGCCGCTGCAGTTGTCACCTTCTCTGATTGCATGCATACCGATATTCAATTTCTTCTCTCCTAACCACCATGTGATTTTCCAAACAAAGGGCAAATCAGCTTAAGAGTACCTTAGTTTGTTCAAAATATATGGCAAAACTTTAAATTTTATTTAAAAATTAAGTATTCTTTTTATTTAGATCATATGCTAGATTACAAAATTAAGTTCTGAAAAATGGCAATCGTCTTGTATTCAGTTAAATATGGTACCTCTACATTTTGATTCACTTATGCTAGCATTATTAATTATTTTAAAGTTACTCTCAGAATAGAAATCACTTAAATCTCACCTTCTTTACATAAAACATGATGAACAATTTGATGATTATGATGAGTGCCAACATAGGACTGAAGTAGAAACCAACAAAAAACAATGTCTGGTTGTATATAAGGTTTAACGTGTTCCTGGCTATATCAAATTCTGGTGCACCAATTGGTTTCCAAAATTTCCTGTAATAGTAAATATTTATTTAATGAACTGCATTCATCTAACCCCTGATCTTTCTGCATTTTGTACATATTTTTTATGCCTATGGAGCACACATTTCTTAAAAGTTTACCTAAGCATTTGGGATGCAATACACAATATTATTTAATGCCATATTCTGGATTTTAAGAACTTACTTATGAATAATACTGCGTATAAATTCTGCCAAAGAGGTGCCAATGAGTGCCAGAAGAAAATCTGTTATAATGAGCCGGTAAACTTCTTGTCCAAGAGATGTTTCCCAACACTGCAACATAAGAATAAAATCAAATAGGCATGCTTTAGTGAATTCAATGTACAGCTTTGTTTAAAAGTCATGACACTCCATATGGATAAAAGAGGAGAAATGAGAGGTGGTGGGGGAGCAAGATGGAACACTGACCTCCACCTTCCTTTTAATGTAAGTGGGCTGTCAATGCTATTGTGCATCTGTGCTTCAGGAATAGGTGGACTGTCATAATGTTTACACCAAGCTGTATATCACCCATCTTCCTAAAGAGCATTTTTGCCTTCTCTACACTTACTATGTACATAGTGTACAGAGAAGGTGTTGTATGGCACCCAAAAATTCAATACTGAGTTTTCATTGGAAATACATATTTGGGACCCCCTGAATACAAAAAAAGCATTTTTAGAAAATTGTGTGTGTCTGTGGGCAGCATAGCTCAAAAACTAAAAGTCTATTAAATGCCAAACTTGGTATTTAAGTTCAGTATCTTCCAAGGATGCGACACGAAGATTTTCATGAAAATCCCCCAACCCCAACTACCCTTTACATGGAAAAATGTTTAACATTTTTTATTTTCTCAAAAATAGTTCTAACAATTTTGATTAAAATGTAGCACATTAAAGATATTTGCATGGATAATAAATTGTGTATGTTGAATTTTCTGGGAATAGCCTCTGAAGACCTCTTTATTCTGGATACAGTTTGTGGAATTTTGTATAACTGGTAAACAATAGAAACAAACTTACTTAACAAAAGGTGAAGGATCTCATTAAAACACACAACTTATGTTATATACATTTTTTGCATGGAATTGACCATTTTTGAGATATTCCTTGTTACTGGTTTTAAAAAACTTTTCTCATATGATCTGCTCATGCAAAGAAATTAATTTCTAATCCATAGCAACCACATTTTAAAACATTTGACCTTTTTTCACAATATAAAACTCTGTATAATAAGTGAGTTGGTAAAAGGTAACACTACATCACTGAAAATTCACTTACATGGATGCGTTTTGAGAATGGGGAATTGTTCCTATTATCAATAATTCTCCAACTAATCATGCCGCTTTCATTTCCTGTCCAGGGCAGGCTGTAGATTGCTGGTGCTCTCTGGTGACGGGGTGGTTGGTAATTCAAAATTTATTACATGTTCTTTGTGTTTTTGTGTATGAATCTTTTCCCAGGTTTCTAATTTGTAGCTGTTTTTTTATTGGTTTTAAATGTTTTATACTGGGTGTGATGTCATGATTTGAGGTCCAGTAGATTAAAATTAAAACCAATAAGAAGATAATCTCTAAAATGGTCACCCGTAAAAAAATACATACGATATAAATTGTGTGTTTTCACGAGATCAAAATTTTTTGTGTAACAAGCTTTTGTCTATCTCTTATGTTTACCAGTTATACAAAATTTATCTAGAATGAAGAGATTTTCAGTTGCTATTCTCAGTCAATTCAAGATATACATTTTATTTGTGATATATAATTAATATACAGTATTTTAATCAAAATCGTTAAGCCATTTTTGAGAAAAATTTTCAACAAATTCTCCATGTAAAGGATAATTTGGGGTGTGGGGGATTTTATTTAAAATCTTTGTGTTCATCCTTGGAAGACACTGAACTTTAATACCAAAGTTTAGCATTTTTGAATTGGAAGACATAATGAAAAGGTGAACTATTATAGTTTAGAAGCAGTTACAAATATACAAATTCAATAAATTAGGTTAATTACTCCAGTTGCAATCAGCTGACGAAGTGATTCCTTGAAACTAGTTCTGAGGTAATTAATCTAATTTAATGAAATTGTAATTTTGCAGCTGCTTCTAAACTGTAATACCAAATTTTGTGTTTTAACAATCTTTTTCTTTTTGAGCTATGCTATCCACACATGCGTACACAGATATTTTTCTAAAAATACTTTTTGTTTTTTTGGATTCAGGGAACCCTAAAACATGTACTTCCAGTGAAATATTGGTTTCAAATTTTTGGGTGGAATAAAATACCTTCTCTATCTATTATGTACATTGTACATACATGCTAGAAAAAATAAAAATAAGTTATCAACTATGTGCATCAGCCACTGATTACACTGTTAACCAATAAGATTATCCGCATGTTAGACAATAATAAGCATTAATCTTTTTCTTCACTAGCAAAATGCTTTTCAAAATGTCATTTTCAAGTTTTATTTAACATACAAAAATATTTAAATTATTGTATACTTAATTTCACTGTTATTAACATTGATAATAGTGATATATCTTCCTTTTCTAAGTCCTCATTGTGTGATGTCTACCCTTAGGTTTCTATAGACTTATCTCAGCACATCTGATTTATTTGATCAAACTAAATTCAGCCTGAAGAACTTGCTAAACAAACCTCTCAAAAACACAATCCCAAATTAAAATCCAGAATCTATAGAGCAGTTGTGAAGATTGAGAGATATACTATATAGGCAAAACAAAAATAAACTTGGAAATCAGACTGACAGAACACCAAAAAAACATAAAACTAAAACAAATAGACAAATCTGATGTATCAGACATTTTTGGACAGGACACCACAACATTGGTCAAAATATCAAGTTGTTAAGACACTTACATCACCAATAGAATTGGAAATCTGGGCAAAAGATCTTGTGTGTTCCATTCACATGACTTTCTTTACATCTCTGTAAGAAATTTTTGTTAAAAAGCTTATTCTTCTATTTACTTCATGATAATCGAGATAAGGCATTAGCAGAAATTATTCTTATTACTTGGTTCCTTGTAAGTAGAAGGGAAAATATATAATGTGTTCCATTTACATGATGTCCTCTAGCTGTTCGGCAAAGAAACCTTTTATTCAAAACATTAATCTGTCATCTACATCATACTAATCAAGATAAACATAAGCAAAATTAGTGTTATTACTATCTTCCTTGTAAGTAGAATGGAAATAAAAAAAAAAAAATTCACAGGCTAAAGCAATAATCTCGTCATTTAAAACCTGGTCACTATGTGAAACAACTGAAATTCCAATCCCTTTGATTTTCAGGAGTAAACAAACGAGAAAACAGATGTCTTGTTTGAGAAAAGTTTAAGTGGCTAAATTGAAACTAATAATTCAGAATATCTCGAAAACGGTTGACTCTAGAAAAAAATGTATGTGACATAATGAGATTTAAATTTTTGGTTCAGTAAGTTTTTATATTACCAGTTATACAAAAGTCATCCAGAGTAAAGAGGTTTCAGCGGCTATTTCTAGAAAATTCAAGATATACATTTTGTTTGTTATAAAAATATCTTAAACATGAGGTATTTTAATCAAAATCATTACAGTCATTTTTGAGAAAATCAAAATATTCGAAAAATGTTCTTGAAAATCTTGTGCCACATCCTTGGAAGATACCAAACTTAAATACCAAGTTTGGTATTTAACAGTTTTTTCATTTTTGAACTATGCTACACACAATCACACACATGGACATTTTTCTTAAAATGCTTTTTTTTTTTTTTTATACAGGGGACTCAAAACATGAATTTCTGGTGAAATCTCAGTATAACATTTTTGGTGCAATACAATACTTTCTCTATAAGCTATGTACATAGTATGTGTAGAGAAAGTAGATACACATCAAAATAACAATAATGTAATCAATTTCAAAATCCGCCCATTGAACAAAGGGTTACAATTTTGCGCCCCTAATGGATTAAACAAAATAGGCAGAAAAAGAAGAAGAAACAAGAAACAGGGAGCTTCAGTCACGCAATTGCTGAATTGACGTTTTCCAACATTAAAAAATGAAGGTGGGTATTAACAGATATGACTCCAACCTGAATACTTCACCATTAATAGGGGTTCTGTTTTTAATCTTTAATCACAGGTACTTTGTTACAGTTTATAAACAATTCTTTTATTTAACACACGTTTGTGTTTAACAGATGTTACATACCATTAGACTTTCATAACCTTGATTTAACTCAAACTAAACAGACTGAAGTTTTTAAATGAATCTTGTTAATAGAAATTTATTAAATATTTTGCTATTTTATGCCAATTAGACACATTAACATCACTCACCTCAGCATTCTTTTTGTAAGTCAGCCAAAATGCAATTACAACTCCTATAACCACAGCTCCAAGGGCATAAGTCCTTATTAATGTCACAAACAGTGCTGTTCGTGGGTTATTGTAATCTTCCATTCTGAAAAAGGAAACTCTTTGTTGACTACGTCACTAAAGCAAGTCCAATTTCAATAAGTGCAGTCTACAAAAGTTTAATGGTAATAAGATCTATAGTTAAGAAACTTAGGGCAGTATGCCCCATCCTAGTGCAAGCTGTACTTCTGCAGTAAACCACCATTCAAGTCATCACTGGGAAACTTCCATACAAGATTAAACTAGTCCTTTCAGATACAACCACATAAATTACTGTAACAGTAAAGCTGAATCTCAGAACTCCGTCATGTAGTACGCTACTATGGAAATAAATAGTACAAATAGAGGTTAGAATTTACTTTTAGAGTTATTCACAGGGAGAAACTCATCTTTGAGAGAACTACATTGCCATATTGCATTTGTAGCAAGACATACTGAGATATTGGTATAATTGCTTTTTCATATAAGCCATGCGTAGGACAGGAGTGGGATAGGTTGAGTCAGACTGAAAAATTCAATGCCATAGCAGGGATTTGAACCACGGATCTCCCGATCTCTAGCCGGTTGCTCTTCCACTGAGCTACCATGGTAACATGCCGGAATAGCATTGAATTTCTCAACTGACTTGCATGTTTCCCAGTAAAACACAAGGTGATTCCAAGTTATTTTGAGATGACAACCCCAGTGATGACTTACAATGTTGTAAGTACTTTAAATCCCAAGATTCAAAGTATAGCCAAATAGGTATTGGTATTGGTTTAATTGTTTTTTCACACAAGCCATGTGTAGGACAGGAGTTGGATAGGTAGAGTCAGTCCATTGGAGTTGTCATCTCAAAATAATTTGAGATCACCTTGTGGTTCACCGGGAAACATGAGAGTCAGTTGAGATTCAATGCTATTCCAGCATGTTGCCATGGTAGCTCAGTGGAAGAGCAACCGGCTAGAGACTGGGAGATCCGTGGCTCAAATCCAGGCTATGGCATTGAATTTTTCAGTCTCACTCTACCTATCCAATATACTGAGATGTTCATGGATTATTTTTACAATCTCAATGAAAAAAAAGAATGGTAATCCAATGGTGCATTGTTTGAGATAGTGGAATGGGCAAAGCTAGGAAACAGGTTGCTTGTGCCCAGGTCATTTACATGTGTTGACACTTTATGACAACCACTGATGCAGTCACCTGGCATTCTTTTCTCCCTCTTCTGCTGTCTCAAAAGACTGGCCAAAGTATAGTATGGGTCAGATGAGATCCATATGAAACTTATACAGAGTTCATGGAATGTTTTGATGTCAAGAAAGATTCTTTCACATTTATTTTGAACCTCTTGGAGAATATCTACAAAAAATTTAAAACAGGAATTCAGCTGTATCATCCACACCACAATTGTTATGCACCCTATGTGCTTTGCACTAGAACAAAAATTTCAGGAGCCTTTTTCATAAAGCTGCAGGTCTAAAACTACAAGTTGAAGCTTGCAACTCATGATTCCACAACTGTAGAGAAATTTTATTTCATAATGAAATAAACAGTTCTATAATTGTTAAGTCCCAAGTTTATAAAGGTTACCTATTTTGTGATCAAGAGATGATTTTGACTTTTTGAGGTAAATATGAATTCTAAATAACTGCAGGTGATCTTACATACTTCACCACACACTGTGATTGTGCTAAAAGAGTAAAGACATTAAAACAACACAGCTAAGAATAATCTATGCATATTATCATCTCTCTTTGCATACAGCTTTTAACATTAAGAGCAAGGTACATAAATATGCTTACAAATGATTATGAGTATTCGGAAAATAAAAGGTACTTATTCACTTTCTCAAGTTAAATTGTGGGTGCAATTGACTGCATGTTCCTATTTTGGTCCATTCATTGACAGAAAGTTACTATACAAAAACATTGATGTGTTCCATTCACATGGCTTTCTATACCTATTCTGCAAACAAACTTCTTACAAAGGTTATTCTTCCATCTACTTCAAACTAAACAAAATAAACATTAGCAAAATCATCTTATTACTTAGTTCCTTGTAAATAGAAGAAGACTAAGGGAGTACATTAGGATAAACAATTATCAAATGTTTTAAATGCTGTCAGTATGCAATTGTCATTGAAATTCAGTTCTCTTTGAGAAAAGTAAAAGTATTTTAAAATTGGAACCAATAATAAGGAATATCTCGTAAATGGTTAGCTCCACACAAAAATTTATGGGAAAATTGTGTGTTTTAACGAGATCTATATTTTTTGTAATAGGCTTTTGTCTATTTCTTATAGTTTACCAGTTAAGCATACGTCATTCAGAATGAAGATGATTTCAAGGGTTATTACTAAAAACTTCAGCTATACTCTTTTATTTGCCATGTAAACATCTTTAATATGCAGCATTTTAATCAAAATACAGCCATTTTGAGAAAATAAAAAATTTAAAAAATATCCCTTGTAAAGGGTAGTTTGGGGTGAGTTTTTTTCTGAAAATTGTGTCACACACTTAGAAAATACTAAACTTAAATGGTTAAACTTAAAAAGTTTTTTTGGTTTTTGAGTTATGCAATTATTACTTTCTTTGGCACGTATGCATGATGTACATTGTAGGTGGAAAAGATATTGTATATTTCACTTCCTCTTACATTTGAGATCATCTTTATTCAATAAATTTGGCATGAAGGTTAGGAGGTTAAAGTCAGAAGCACATATCTTCAGGTAGTAAACATGCTGTGCCCAGGTGTAGTAATACAATTTTAATACCAGTATTTTGCATTTGTTTTGTTTACATCAGATTTTCTATAAGGCCAACACTATTATAAAAGCATCACTTTTATACCATTGTAAAAAAGAACACTCACCTAGTAAACCATGAGAAAACGATGGGTGCTAGCATCATGATTGCTGTGATAATGACAGGCATTAACATTACATTAGACTCATCTGTGAACAGCTCTTGATTCAGTAGGAACCACATCAGAATTCCAATGCCTATCAGAATGACAATAGATAGAACATTGAAGGACAAGCGCACAATAAAAACAAGAAGTTTTGTTTCCCAGCCTTGATGCTTTGCATCCTTCATCACATCCTGCAGAAGTTCCTGCAAAATTAAAACATACAAAATTAATGTAATAAGTGTGTGCTCAAAGTTAAAGATAGTTTTATTACATAGGACAACATCTAAAGGAAAAAATTAATGATAAGTTTCAATGTTGCATTAAAATGTGTGTTTCACTTAAAAATCTTTTCATTATCCAAATAATCATTTGCTGACAAAGCGAAATCTTTGAGGTATAGTTTGCATCTAAGGCAGCTTTCAAATAATCAACAATCTGTAACAGCACATGACAACACAGCACCGGCTGCAATATTCAAACACAGTGTTACATGTCAGGTTTCAGCAACTGTTGTGGCACCAAGCGCAACAGCAGGAACCATGCAACTGATTGCAACATCACCTTACTTGCAAGCTACTGATTAGCATATAAGCTGATTAGAGGCATCCAACATGGCAGAAATGGCAAAGTAACTTTAATTGAATATCAACGAATTTATGTTATCCTGATATATGGTGGACTTTGAGACAGTGATGTGTTTTAACAATTAAAATTTAGTTGAGTCGATTTTGTAACACTACATCACTTACTTTTTTATTTCGGAAAACATGTTTCAGAAGCCATGTGCTTCCATTGTCAATTCCTTTGGTCGACTACCGGTATTGCTTGCTGTGGTGGTTGTCTCTGTCCCTGGTGGTGGTTTGATGAACTTCTGGATGAGTAGATCGCCTGGCGGGATTTCAAAATTGAAAACCCGGTTCTTGTTTTTCCAAATATATATGTTTTCCCAAACTTTTAATTCTGTCTTCCTTGTGATGTTTTTGAGGATTTTTGGACTTCTATTTATAGTGTGTTTCTCTTTCCAAAAATGCCAAGCTACTGCAGATTTTTCTTCTTGTTTGAGTTTAATATTTCTGTGGTGTTCTTTTGCCCTGGTTTTTATATTTCTTTTTGTTTGGCCGATGTAGATTTTTTCACAGTCATTACAGCTGAACTGATATATTCCTGGTTTGTTTTCTTGTGGGATATCATCTTTTAATTTGGAATTTAAAATGTTTTTTATAGAGTAATTGTTTTTAGGGGCTAGAATGATGTTATGTCTTTTGAAGATCCTCTGGAATTTGTAGAAAGTTGTAGGGTGGTATGTAAACTTCTTGTAGATCTTGTTTTCTTTCTGGTTTTGAGTGAGTGTGCTGACTTCTTTAATTCTCTTTCTATTTTTGGCTTTATTAACTTTTTTGTACACCAGTTCTGCCCGAAATCCATTCTCTGTAGCTATGTCCAAAATTTTATTAAGTTCACATTGGTATTCTGTTTTTCCCATTGGTACATTTACCAATCTGTGTGTAAGGCTGTTGAGTAAAGCATGCTGATGGGGAATGGGATTGTAACTCTTTTGTTTTATATAGCTGTTGGTGTGGGTAGGTTTTCTGTAGATGCCAAATGTAAGGTGATTATTAGTTTTTATGATTTTTAGGTCGAGGAATGGTAGTTGTCCATCACATTCCTTCTCCATTGTGAAATTTATAGACTTTTCTTGCATATTTAGGAGTTTTAGAGCATCTTCTAGGTGTCTTTCTGGGACTATTGCAAAGATGTCGTCTACATAGCGGTACCATATTTTGAACATCCAGGGGAATGACTTTTTAATCCTAGTTTCCATAGTGCTCATGAAGAGATCTGCTAATATAGGTGACAGCGGGCTGCCCATAGCTAAACCAGATGTTTGTTTGTAATATTTCCCGTTAAATGTGAAAAAATTTTGATTTATGCACAGATTCGTTAATATGATGTATTCTCGCACTTCTTCTGTTGTTTTTCCTATTGCAAGTAACCAATTTTTGATGTGGGATTGTATGCTTTCTGTAGGTATGCTTGGAAACAGAGCAGTAACATCAAAGGAAACTAACATATCGGTTTTTTCCAATTTTATGTCTTTAATTTTTTCGATCAGATCTAGAGAGTTTTTTATACTTGCTGTTTCAAATTTAGGGAAGGAAGAGAATCTGTTTGTTAACCATTTTGCTAGATTATAAGTAGGTGCACTTTTATTGTTTATAATTGGTCTCATTGCATTTCCCGGCTTATGTATTTTTGGAAGGCCATAAATTCTGGGCAGAACTGGATTATCAACTTTAATTTTGCATTTTTCTTTTTTGTCTATTAGTTTACATTCTTGAATACTGGCATTTAATTTAACTATACATTGGTTTAGAGGGTTCTTTTGTACTGTAGAGTATTCTTCTTTTTCTAAAAGTGTTTCCATTCTTTCTACATATTCAGTTTTGTCCATAATTACTATTGTGTTTCCTTTGTCTGCTTTGCTATAAATTACCGGTTTGCTTTTTAATGCTCTTATTACATTTTTTTGGGGGTTAGTTTTCTTTTTGCTTCCTATTGTTTCGATAATTTGGCAACATTCACTTTTTATTATGTTTTTATCAATATCATATAACAGAATTTATGTTACTTGAAAGGAAACCAGCTTAATGGGATTGTCAAGCAGTAGAATATTCTAATAAAGTAAGAAAACAGGAAGCATTGAGCGAAGTGGTGACAAATTTCAGAAATTTTTCAGGAGAGAGGCAGCTGACAACTTTACTGCATTTTAGTTTTCATATAATGTAGAGCAAACCGATGAACATGTAAAAGTAAACCCAAATTCGGGGTTCAAATACTGGCTATAGTATTGAATTTTTCAGTCTGATTTTAAGAGAGGGTTCAATAATACGTGTGAGTCAAAATAAATGGGTTGCCAAGGTTGGTGTTACCATCATGTACTGTCATTTGTAACACATTGCCGAAACAAATTTGATGCTAATTCATTGATTACTTTGGATTTGGCAAGCATTTCAGTTAAGTGTTCAGCAAGTTTTGCTAAAATGGAAGAAGTGCAGAATTTAAAGTAAGAGCTTTCCTGATGACGTATTAACTCTTAGGTTCTCAGGCTTCTAGTCAGGTAAGTTCATGGACTGACTCCAACATTTCAAAGAAAATATTATGCAACCAAACAGATGCTAGCTTCACTTGGGCACTATAAATATGCAAATCTGGACTTTCAAGTTATCAGTTTACTCTGAAGACGAAGATGATATACATCTTTGAAATGTTGGAGTCAATCCATGAACCTTAGCTGAGAACACTTAGAGTTAAGCACAGAATTATTTGACAATTTCCTTTTTACTTTTGAATGGGAAAACTTGTAAGGAGGTAAAAGCAAAATTGGATGATGTTTATGGGACCTTTTGCCATCTATGATAATGGTTAGATATTTCTATGGTTGCAGAATACAAAACTGGTGCTGTGATGGACTGGCCAGCTTACATATTGTATCTTTCAAGCAAATAGTAGTTAGCTATGTACATTGGAAGATCAAATCATATCCCCTGTTGATCATAGGATACACAATTACAGACCTTGAGCAAAAGCTGATGAAATTTTAATTCAGATTGATACACATGTTATTTCCTTTCCTTACATGGCAGTTAATTATGGAAAATCAAAAGAAAATGTAAAGAAAAGATACTCAGCTGATTTATCTCTAATAAAAATGCATGTAGTTTTTCTTTGCCTACATGGCAAAATAAACATGCTGACATTGTTTCAGGACATTGTACTGTAGAAAAAGTTTAAATGACTAGTAACTTTATGCAAGGTATTTACATCAAATTTGTAGAGGATCAAAAACAGCCTTTCTCAACAGAAAAAGGTCCAAATTATTAGTGGGGGGGGGGAAATAAAATAAAGATTAGACTTTTAAAACATCTTGCAGAACAAAGAACAAAAGCTAAAATATTCTACTCTAATTTACAAAAATAAGAAGCAGCAGTTCAGAATAATGAGGCAGTAGTGAAGTTATGCTTTGACTTTATGTAGAACATACCTTTTCATCATTTACCTAAAGGTGAGATGTTTTATTCAAGACAGCTTTTGGCATATATAGTTATGATGGTGAGGAATAATATCAACTATGTATGTTCTTAAGGCCTGAAATAGAAGCAAAGAAAGGAGCAAACAAGGTAGCAAGTTTTTTTAAACAAATATATGCATGGAAATCTGAATGAAAGGCCAAAATACTGTATCTTATTAACAGTGCTGCTGCCTAAAATACAAATCATACCATGGTAACATTTCCATCTTCAGTAAAAATAGGTAGATTCACCAAGACAGTTCATACTTTCTATAAACAAGGCATAGTGTCTTATTATAAGACATTTTGGAATCATAGAATGAATGAAAAAAAGAAGGAAGAAGTACAACATTACATGGAATGGGTAAGTGTGATATAGAATACATTTATGTTTTAAAAGAGCTTGACATGGGAGATTTAAAAAAAATATGTATTAAAGTTTTTAAATATCAGTGATAACTAAGAGTGATGAACTTTTAAGATATTGTATCATGTATTCACATACAGCTGTGAATGTCAGGGAAAATTACTTTCAGATTCAGGCTTATCCAACCAAATGTTGTACCAGATTTCCATTAGAATCATTGTATACCTCTATAGCACCTGTGAATCCAGCAAAATTGCAAGAAGGGAGAAAAATAAAAATGCATTTAAGACTAGAAGTGACCGAGTACATAGTATCACTCAAGTCTGATATCACACATGTAGAATTTGATATAGACATCAAATAAATATTGTTTGTATAACTGAAATAAGGGAGTTTAATAAAATGTATATTATTATTAACTGTTGTGACCGTGACATATCCTTTGTTGCACATTGTCACTATTGAAGGTTGATTTCGGAGAGGCTTGCTCATCTGACTAGAGAAGGCATTGCTTGCCTGATCTCAGGCAAGGTGACTCTAGGCGATCAGGTGGGTTCATCATCTCAGCCCGGATTAGTACTGAGGGCTTAATAGGATGACAAGGTTCCTCTTGATCATGTGAGACACTGGTGATAAGCCCTGATCTCAAACATGATCCAGGTTGTCAGGTCATCTCTTCGAGGTCTCCGCAAGTTGGAGAAGGCCAAAGAGGAGGAGAGTTCCCTTCCCAGACTAATGAGTCAACTGTTTATCCAGTTAGTTGAACACCATACAGTTTAGTAGCAAGGATCAGTAAAGACTACCTACCTATTGTACCTCATGTCTATTATTTCACTACTGTGGTCATTAGGTCCTGATACCTGTGCTGATCACCCATGCCATTAATTTATTAAGCTAAAATCCTGTACATCTATTTATACTTGCACCTATGCATTAGAACTATACACTTCCAGTGGGGACCTTTATATTTGTGGCAATGTGCTGCTACATTAACAGATTTTTTTTATTTATCACAAAACTTCACTGCAATCAAGCGGAAATGCTTGAATTGAAAAGCAATTTTGTTGAATTGGATTCCAGAATGGCCTAACACTTTTATTTTTATATTTAAAGAGGATTTCAAACAGTTTTTTCTTATGTATGGCGCAGAAATATGGAAATTTGTGTTTTGAATAGCATTTCAGTGTATTTAGCACTGTTTCCTGTGATAAACATCTTTTCTTCAATTTGTGGATTTGGGTGAATAAGCAATTAAAATTTTTATATCAACTTACTGTAACAATATTATAACAAAATGTCTTTATAACTTCAAATTCTATTGTTTACATAAAAGTTTATATTCCAATGCTGTAGCACAATTTTATCTGTTGTTGCTTCAGCGCTTACACAAGTTGAAGATTGCTCTCTCTAATTCAAGTGCACGCTCTGAAGGCACTGCTGAAATTGAACACTGCTAACCTGCCAGTTCTGCTTATTTACCTCAGATGTGCCAAGAAAATTCCAGAACCAGGAGCTATTGCACGTGTATACTATGCAAAGGGTAACCATCTAACAAGCAGGTGAGACAATGCATCGAGCTATGGTAAGGAAGACGCCGGTGCATTGGCAACCACTATTCACAGTGGCAAAATACAGATGCTTGCATTTGACATGTTGTCACACTGCTCTCTCCTCAGGGCTGGTCGTAGTGCACTAGACAATCCAAGTGTACTCTCCTCTTCACTCAGGGCAGCCTTTTAATTCAGCAGACAATATATTTTTCAAATTAAATAGCTCAGAAGTTTGAGACAGGTGAAGTTTTAATAAATGTGATAGTTGAAAATGAGTCGGAATAGTAACACTCACCTCACTTATATGTAATTATGTTCAAAACATCACAATATATTTTTCATTAAAATCCTTCCATGGCTGTTTAAGTCTAGATAGGGCAATATAGCCACATCAGATCACCCTACTGAAACCTCAGCTGTTGGTTTGCTGATCATAACAGGTCTTCATCCGGTTGCCCTGCATGTGTTAATGGGCCATCTCATGTGCTCATGAAGTTGATTTTCTTGTAGGTACACCTTGTATAATATAGCCTTCATTAAAAAGTGATTCTTTTATCCACATTATCTTACTCCTTATATATTTCTGGTTAGAAATGATTTCTAATTAACCAATAAGTGTTTAATTAAACACTAATGTGAAATGACATTCAAGTTGATTAATGTGGTTGGCTTTCACACACACTTCACTTACTTTTATTGAATAGGGCAATTGTTTCGTGGACCCTTGCCTGCATCATCAGCTGTTGAACCACTATTATTTGTATTAGGTTTCGTTGCTGCTGATGGACTGATCATGGTATCATCTGGTGATGAAGCTGGATAAACAATCCAAAAGGAAGGTAGTTCAAAACTCATGGTTGTGACTATTTTAAGATGAACATTCTTTTCCAGCCTGTTAATTTGTATGTATTTGATAGTTCTTTAAGCAGATTCATTTCTGGATTAATTTCATGGTTGTAGTGCCAGAAGTGATATACTGCTACAGATTTATTGGTTTGTTCAAGTTTTAAATTTCTTCTGTTTCTTTGTTGCATGTTTTCAGGTTGTTTTTTTGGTTTTTCAGATATATTTCATACCGCAAACTAAGCAAACTATAGTGTATTCCTGATGTTTTCTATACAGACTGTTTAATATCCCAATGAGTAAAACAGAGTACAAAAAGGAATATGGCCTCATATTCATGGCAGTCACAAATAATGGATTCAGTAAACAACAGACAAGAAAGTTTGGATTTTCAAAATACAAAAACACATAAAAGAGAATACAAAACTGATACAAGAGAAAGATAAAATGCAGTTTAGAAAATTCACATATCATCCTACACCTCACTGAAAATTTGTCAACACCTTCAAAAAGTTTGCTTCAAAAAACAGTTTTAGTGTCCAAAACTTACTGTGCAACAATTTAAAAGACTCCATTCCAGAACATATAAAATCGGGAGTATACAGAATTGATTGCTCATATTGTAATAAGTTTTACATCAGAAAAACGATTAGAAGTATACAAACCAGACTACAAGAACATATGAGATGTTGAAATACAAACAGAAAAATCTGCAATAGCCGCCATTTTTGGTCTTCCAATCATGAAATCACACTAAATATAAAACTAATAAAACCAGCTGAACTCGACACATGGGAACATGTACTCATCATAAAAAACAAATTACATGCATTAAACTTTGATTTACTGCCAGGAAATTCACTATGGAAGTTCATATCACATTCACAAGATGCCACCACCTAAACAAACCACGGATCAAGCCAGTAGGATAGATGCTAACAATGGAAACAAACCATTTCTGAAACATGTTTAAGTTCAAAATACAGTTAAATGAGTTAACAAATCTAACTGATTACTTCATAAGGTATTCAAAACAAAATTGTTAAAAGCCATTTTTGAGAAAATGTAGGGTAGTTTGGGGTTGGTGATTTTCTTCAAAATCTTTGTGTCACATTCTTGTGTCTTGCACTTAAATATAAAGTTTGGCACTAAATATACTTGACATTTTTGAGTTATGCACACACCAAATTTTATCCAAAATGAGGGGATTCAGGGGACTTAAACATATAGTTCTGGTGATAATGACATTGAATTTTTAGGTGGGATACAATACTTCTCCTACTTACTATACATAGTAGAGAAAATAAAAACTAAAACTCTTTGGCAATTAAAATATTTGTTTACTGGGAATAGCCACAGGAGGATTTTAGTAACCACTGGGCAAAGGATTGGTCCACATCAATGTCAAAATATAAACCATTAATAACATGTAAGGTAAAACCAATTCATAACGGAATAACCAACCTTCAGTTCATTGTAAATACTTCTTGACTTCAACACTGCTGCTTCATCTGTGGCAATGCTGAAGTCCCAGCTGCAGAAAATCTTATGAGCAAATGCATTCTTCACACCCCCACTGGTTTCAATGAAAGTGCGCCGATATGATCTTGCCATGCTGATGTAACATAAATGTTGACTTGTTAAACATTGTTTTTTCATCTACAACATGGTAATAATGCATAAAAATTAATATACTTTTACCTCATGGCAAGTGTGAGAAACATGAAGATTGAACAAACTATGATGGTAAAGAAGTATGCTGAAGGCACATCATATGAAAAGTTGAGTACCAGTTGAACATAATCATTTGTGTAGTAGCCATAGAAGAGTGTTGTATTAGTGAAAAATCCCTGCAAATACAACAAAAATAAGTTAATCAACTATTAAGTTAGTATTTTATTTTTTAGTTGCTAAAACTAAATAATATCTAACAATGGAACAAGCATTGAAATCAGTTTGGACAAAGAATCAGACTTTGAATCATAATCTTTAGCTTTCAGTGCCAACGTTCTAGGCTTTTTGTTCTACCATCTAAAACTGTTGGATCAAACATAATTTATATTTATTTACTGTTAATATTGAACTGATTGCCTTTCTAATTATTAATTCCTTTCTCACATGTACTACCTATATACATAATAAATAGAGAAGGTATTGAATACCAACCAAAAATTTTGATGTTGAGATTTCACTGGAAATACATGTTTTGTGGTCCCATGAGGCAAAAAAAAATTTAAAAAAAGGTGTGTATATGTGCATGCGTGTGCATGCGTGAACATCCTAACTCAAATATGCAAAGCCCATTAAATACCAAATTTGATATTTAAGTTCAGCATCTTTCAAGGACGAGATATGATGATTTTCAGGAAAATCTCTCCATCCAAAACTACCTTTTACAGGAAACATTTTTCGAAATTTTGATTTCCTCAAAAATAGCTCTCACAATTTTGATTAAAATTCCAGATATTAAAGATACTTACATGGCAAATAAAATATATATCTCAAATTTTCTGGGAATAGCCTTCTAAGCCTTCTTCATTCTGGAAGACTTTTGATTAACGGTAAACAAAAAAAGATAGAAAAAGGCTTATTAAACAAAAATGTATATCTTGTTAAAACACATAATTTATGTCATACACATGTCTTGTTCTCATTTCACCGCCTATGTGGTTTCCTATATTTATACTGGCATTACTTGAATGCAAAATTCTCCCCATATCATTCCCATTCAATTCTTGTACAATTTCCATTTCAAAAATTATAGAAAGACTGGTTCTTTTTTGCCACCTTATAAGCACTGCAAAATACTTTACAACTAATTCCCTTTTCTCTCTCTAATAACTTTAGGACAGTCAAGTTTTTCTTTTTTTCCATTCTTCAGTTATTTTATTAGCACTTTTATATCCAGCACTTTCTTTGTAATAAAAATTGTTTTCCAGAGAGATGTTAGCTTCTGTTTACGATTTTCTCCATGAGACATAATTTTGCAGTTTATCCATTCTTTTGATAGTCGCGTACCTACATTCTTCTGTACACCTAAACTTCCAATATTTTTCCACACTGAATAACCTAACTAGCCATTATGAAAATACAACCAATTGTTTTTCTTTACAAAATTGTTCTTTTGTTCTACAGTCCAACAACTAGGCCACAGACTTTGAAATTCACAGACCATTATGGAAATCATCAATGCATCTGTTGCTTCTGATTTCACATTTGAGTTTGATGATACTCCAGCTGGATGGATTGATGAACTGCTTGGGCAATTTTTACGTTTGGTGGTAAGCACAGAAAAATATTCTGCAATTCTTTTCATTCTCGCCTCATGGTTAACAGATTTAGGTTATGTCTACTGTTGCGTAAGAAGTAGTACAAACTATAGCTGAGAATGCAACAAACACAGGCAACTGTCTACATCAATGAACAATAGTACTCTGTATTGAGGGCAATCCAGATCAAACCATCAAATGTAACTAGAACTGGGACCAATATACAAAGCAGCTACAAAGTGAGCAAAGAAAGAACAAGAAGAAATACCTTAAAGAGCGCGAATCGACAACCATGCATGCATGCACATCGAACAGCAGAAAAGCAAACTTTTCATTTAAAATGAGGGGATCCTATTATTTCAAATGATAGGCTGGGCAGGGAGAGGAGAGGAGAGGTGAGGTTAGGTTCTGTGTGTGTATTTCAAGTTAAAAGCTGAATTTGGTTTAAAACTAATGGGTTCTGGTCACTTCAAATGATAGGCCATAAAGGCATTGACACATGCACAGTTGTCCTCTCTTTGCTCTCTCTATAGTCTCGTTATCCATGCTGCCTGAAAAATGGAAGAATATTTTCGATTTTGATTGATTTCAATTCTCGAAATAATAAGGTGATATGTGATATTTCCTTTTCAATTAAATAAATTTAGAGCGGGATTAGTAAAAATAATATTTATACAATTCCTTAACCTGAAAAAACATCATATATGTCTAAATATTGTTTCGAGATCTGTATCCTTGAATCCTTGAAGAGGTTCCAGAATGCCATCCTGGTGTGTTCCACTAGAAAAAAATCCCTGGCTGTTCCATTTTAAGAGAGTTAAAATTTTCCTGTAAAAGGTAGAATTATAGTGATTTTCTTAAAAATCTTTGTATCATATTGATGGAAGATGGAGAGCTTAAATACTAAGTATGGTATTTATCTGGCTGTTTCTTTCTCCATGCCCACAGACACAGGCATTTTTCTAAAAACTCTCTCTTTTTTTTTTTTTTTATTCAGGGGACCTGAAAATACACATTTTCGGTGAAAACTTGACATTGAATTTTTGGAGCAATGCAATATTCCGCTAATAAAAATATTCAGGTTACAGAAAAAAGCAATAGGAATTATTTAAAATATCTAAAAGAGAAGTACCTGCAAGTCTGATTTTGTAAACCTCAGTATATTAGCACTACCCTGGTCTGTATGCTTATTAATGCCTAAAATATGTTGTAAAAACCCATAAAGACAAAAATTAGAGTATTCATGAAGATAAAATGCCAACAAAGAAAAACTACTTTAGAAACAGATTAAGAGGCTCATTAGAAAATAAATGTATTGAAAGCAATGCACAAGGCTTAGACAATCTTTTTTCCTTTTAAAGAATTTGATGAGAAAGTAATAAAAATAAATCAAAGGCTTATGCTATGCTATGCTATTGAGAATGCCTTCCATTACGGAAGAACAGTATAAAATTTCAAAATGGTTAAGTTATTTAATATTAAATGTTAAATTGATACGCAGTATGTTACTGAAATGAATGCAAACTATTATGTGGTGGTAGGGAGCATTCATACAAGTATTTTCACCAACGAATCTTGAGTCCGAAATGCATTGTTATGGGTCCACAGAGTAAAAATGCATTGTTGTGCAACAAAATTTTGTTTATTGTAATTGCAAGGAAAATAAAAACTGTTACATGAATGTAAACATGGCTGGTAGTAAACAAAGAAATGAAGGGAAGAAATGACAGCTCTTACATTTATTGTCACAACCTCTTTAGTTTAGTCTAAATCGGCTTGTTGGGTAGGAGTAAGTAAATGGATATCACTCTTAAACATGAATAGTTTTATGTGGGCAGAGCTTGCTGACATGCATCTTGCATATGGTTGCCGCTGGCATGCTGGCTAGAGTTCAAAGGATTTATGCAGAGCACTTCCCAAACAGAGACATACCAAATCCAAGAATTGACTGATGAATAAGAGAGAGTGGTTCAGTCAATGTAAATCATCATATCCATGGTAGGAGACCATAGGTGTATACACCAGATATTGAATATGTGTTGAAGCAGTTTTAACAACAGTCCCTCAACAAGCATTCGAGCTGTGACACAACAACTGTAAGTTAGTAATCATACTGTTTGGAACATTCTTCACAAAATTTTAAACATCCTTTCAAATGTAACAAAGTTCAGGAACTTTGATGGTGATGACATTTGTTGTTTTCTTGGTGGTACTTACAGCAGCAAGTGGACATTCCCAATTTTTCTGCCATTGTGTTGTGGACAGACGAGCCTCTGTTTACCCATAAGGGTATTTTCAACAGAAGAATCAGTCATGTGTGGGCACATGTTAACCCTCACATGAATTTGTGCATCTCAACACAGATTTGGGGCTAATTGGGCAGGATTTCTAAGCAATATCTTGCTGGATCCTTGCCTGCTTTCCCCTCGTCTGACAGGGAAACATTGTTTAACCTTTCTCCAAGAAGTATTTGAAGACCTTCCTCTCAGCTTACGCTATACAATGTGGTTTCAGCACAATGGTGCCCCTCCCCATTTCACACATGCCATTAGAGCTTTTCTGGACAGAAGATTTCCAGATCAATGGATTAATTGAGGTGGGTCCATTCCATGGCTATTGAGTTCCCCAAAACTCACACCACTGGATTTCTTTTTGTGGGGACACATGAAATTTCTATGCGACTTCCATGAACACAGAAGCAGAGCTTGTAGCAAGGATCATGGCAGTGGCTGCGGAAATCAGGGAGCATCCAGATATGCTTCTTAGAGTTCATCAGTTTGAGGTGAGATATGTGGAGCTGTGCATCCAGGTCAATGATTGCCATTTCCAACAATTACTGAAGAATAACATGTAATACCTTCCAATTTTCTTAGAATTCATAAATAAACAACAATATGTGTTCAATAATTTGCCATGCACTTTACTCTGTAGACCCAAAACAATGCATTTCTGATCCAGGGTGCACTGTGTTAAAATACTTGTATGATATTCCTCACCACCACATGAATAATTTGCACTCATTTCGGTAAATCCATATGCAGCCTTTCTCTCCTTCACTACTCCTGTGCCATTTGCCAGGATTTCCAATGCAAATTCCAGCTTGAAAATGCATGATTGCTATTTCTTTGTTGCCATGTCAGGTGTACGTGCAGTCAGTCATTGTCAGTTAGGTGCTGCAGTAAACATGGTGCATCACTTAACTATGGAAGAATGCATGCTTATTTGTAAAGTTTACTTTAAGCATGAATCTGATCGCCATGTGCACAGGGAGTTTGCTGAAAAGTTTAAACTCTGTACCACGTACAAGAAAAACTATACATGCGGTCATCAAAAAATTTGAAGTCTTGGACAATAATCATTCTAGGAGAAGGTCAGTTAACAGAAAATAAAGGACAAAATCGGTGCCACTTTGGAGCATTCGCCTTGAAAATTGCTAAACAAATTTGCACAGCAAACAGGTGTAGTTCATCTTCTGCTAGAAATGCTATACGTCTGTTGAAACTAAAATCTTATCACTACATTAAAAGCAATGACCCCAGTAAAGTGTGAATTATTGCAATTGGTTTTTCCAATCTATAGAAAGAGGTTTCTTGACCCACAGTTTTTATTTTTATCCGACGAATCTTGGTTTCACTTAAATGGGCAAGTAAATACTCACAACAGTCGATATTGGGCTTCAGAAAAACCTGTGCTATTGGATGAAGCGCCTCACTATGATCAGAAAATTAGAGTTTAGTGTGCAATTATGGGGTTCTTCAAAATACAAAATGAATCATACCAATCCTTGCTCACTAGAGGAACTTAAAGAGATATCGTGCAAGAAATCACAACAATTCATGCTGCTGAGCTCCAGCGAGTGAGTGATAACATTTTTAAGAGATACAATGCTTGCTTGAATGCAGGATGTCAACATTACCAGCATCTATTATAATGTAAGGATTTTAGTCTGCCTATGCCCGCATAGTTTTCCTGGCAACTCCCAACTCTCTCGCCCATTATTAGAGAGTGTGTGAGTGAATTACCATATAAAATAATGACTACGTATGTCTATATAGAGCTCTCCCCATGTAAATGGTCAAATCAAACTTTTTGTATTGTATATTTTACATGAAAAATCTTTTAAGATTATTACAATAGGTGAATAAATCTGAAGCTTAACTGTTAAAATCTGAAATTTGAGCTTATCAGTTTTGCTTTAGTGATTCCTGCTTGTGCACACTAATCAAATAACCTCTCTATAAACAAACTTTCTTTTGAAAAAGAGCAGGACAACAATGATGGTGGTATTGATCTTTCTCACATTTCTTCATTATAGCATCAGTAAATTTCCATCTGGCATTTCTACCAAGTTGTTAAATTATCCTTACACACAAATCATATTTATGGAATATATTTTATATCTATGCCAAATTACGTCATACATGAAGGTGGGATGGAAGTTTATAAAAAATAATTACCTGCCCAGTGAAAATGTTACTAAAAGCAAAGTCAACATTTGCAGCATAAGGGCTATTTCTTGGTCTTGGTTGAAAACTTATGTCCTCTAGTTCCATTGTTGTTCTTGGTAATGGAGTTACTGTTAACAAAAATAAAAAAAAAAAAAAAGAGCAAGAAAATATGATACCATATTAAACATATTAACAAATGTTAAAATGGAAAGCATTTAATATATTTTTGTTTATTCTTTAAGAAAGTGTGATTTTTAAGCAATGCTACTATTAAACAATCTTTGTATTCTTGAAGGAAAGCAGTAACAAGGGACTATAATGGGTATATTTTGAGAAAGATGGCTAGTTTAGTTTTGCCATCATCATTAAGTGGCTCTGAGTCCAAACATATCTATAAAATCTGGCACAATACAATCACATAACTATCTCTACCCATTACAAATTTGCAAGCATACCTTGTATACTAGCTTTCATTGTAAGTGATTCTTTTATCCACATTATCTTACTAATATCTGTCTAGAAACTACATTGAAACAATATTCAAGTGTTTATCAGAAGCATGGGGAAATAATTTTAAGTCATTGTGACACCTCTTGCCAAGGAAAACAAAAGAATCACTTTCATGCACCTCCGTTAGGTGAACCACTTACATTTCACACATATACAAGGGTGGTTTGATAAGTCTGGTAAATTTCCACGAAAGAAAGAAACATTTTTGTTGTGGATTCATGGTTGGTAAGCTTGATTATTCAAAGGATTGTATAAAAAATTTCAACCATCTATAAAGTGGGTTCATTGTTGTCAGCCTTCTGAATTGGTCAATGTGTCGACTGTGACTGAAAATGGAGAAAACCAAGTTTTGTGCTGTTATTAAACATTTTCATTTGAAGAGGTGGACTGTTGCGCAAATGAAAATTGGATGAAGTTCAGGTGACACTGCACCATTATTGGAAATCATTTACTTTTGGATTAATGAATTTAAATGTGGTTGGACAAGCACTAAGGACGAAGCAGCCCCAGCCGTCCAATGGAGTTCACCACACAGGAAACCATTGACAAAATCCATAATATGGTAATACAAACTGCTGAATAAAAATTTGTGAGATTGCCTAGACTGTAGGCATCTCAACTGAGAGAGTGTGCAATATCTTATATGGAGAATTAGCTATGAAGAAGTTGTATGCAACATGGGTTCTGTCACTGCTCACAGTCGACCAAAAACACATCTGGAAGAATATTTCAACACAGTATCTGTGGTCACCCTCCGTGGTGTAGTGGTTACCATACTGACTTCATATACCCAAGGTCGCGGGTACAAACCCGGCGGAAGACGATGGATTTTTTTCAGGCATAAAAATTCTTAGCATGACTTCCTTTGGAAGGGAAGTAAAGCTGTGGGCTCTGTGTCGTAGATTTACAGCACGTAAAAAAACCTTAAGCCTGATAGAGAGGCCTCTGAGCAAAATTAAGCGGTCTTTCATGCCTAGTATAGAATGGGACGCTGAGAACCATAGCAGTTAAAGAGCGTCCATAAATAAAGCACCATTTCATTTCACAGTATTTGCCAATGTTTATTCACAATCTGCAAAACCTTTTGTGTCAATTTGTGACTTGATGAAACTTGGATCCATCAATAAACACCTGAGTCAAAACAATGGATAAAGGCAGGTGAAAGTGCACTTAAAAAGGCAATCACCATTTTGTCAGCAGGTAAGTTGATGGCAGCTGTTTTTTTTTGTGATTCCTAAGGAATAATCCTCCTAGATTACTTGGAAAAAGGAGAACATTAACTGGACCCTTTATGCTTCATTGTTGAATAATTAGAAACTTACATTGACTGAAAAAAGATCATGGTTCCTACGCAAAAAGGTGCTCTTTCACCAAGATATCTCCGTCCTACACTTCAACTCACAATGATGAAAGTGCATAAATAGGGCTTTGAATTTGTTTTACTGTTAGAACTAACTAAAAATTCAAAGCCTAGTTGGGATTTGAGCACAGTTCTCCCACTCACTGTGCAGTTGGTAGGACGTTAATTTAGCAACATTACCAATATAATAATTTGAATTGGTTCCTCATTCACCTTATTCACTGGACTTAGCCCCTTCACTTCTTCCTGTTCCCTAACTTGAAACTTAAACTTGGTGGGAAGAAATTGTCATCAAATGAGGAAGTGATTGTCATCGTGGAATATTTTATAGAAATCAACAGAACCAGTTTTTCCAAAAGAATAAAAAAGCTGTAGAATAACTGGACCAAGTATAATTTAGTCAGCAAAGATATCTTGAGAAAAAAGACAAGTTGTTTATGAAGCAAACATTTTTTCTTGTTTTACAAGACTTGACAAACCATCCTCATATATAATATTTTAATCATAATACATGTAATTTGAAACAAATTATATATTTTAATGAGCTGTGTATTTTCTGTAAAGTAAGCTTTTGTGTCTCTCTCTTTATGTTTCCTAGTTTTAAAAATTCATTAAAAATCAAGACTTCACAGACTGTTATTCACAAAACATTAGAATGCACATTTTGTTATGCATGTCTTAAAACATAAGTGTTTTTAACAAATCTTTTGAGTAAATTTTGAAGGGGGAAGGGAAGCAAGAAAAAGAAAAAAAAGTGTGCCATGTAAATGGTAGCATGGGGTGATAGGCAGATAGACTTACCTTTTACGAGGCTTAAAATACATATCCGAGTGAAATCTCAACGTACAAATTCCAAGTGGAATACTATATCTCCTCCTATTATAGTAAGTTGATAGGGAAAGTAAAACCACATGGCTATTTTTAAAAACTCATAAACTGAATCTTATATAGTTAACTGGATATCATTTTTATAATCACTAAGATGCTAAGGGCCATATTTATATTGCTACTAATTTTCTGTTACTTGAAGGTAATATACTCACTTGCATACAATTTCAAGCTTCCATCTTCTAACAGCTTAGAAGTATTGAAAGCAGTGGAATTATCTAATGGCTCATAAAATCGATACAGAAGCTGTGGTATTACAATAAAACCAAAACTGAAATTAAAAAAATATAAATTTAAAAAGAAGCTAGTAACAGTGAAGTAACACAAATATTAATTATTATATTAAAAAAAAATATGCTTTTATTTTTAGGCTTCATGACTTCCATTAAATGTCTTAAATGTTGAAAATTATAGAGCACAATCACATATTACCCCTTTATTGCAGAATTTGAATCCATGAGCCCTGTCAGCTAAAATGACTCCATTTTCCTGTAGGCACCAGCTTGTACCATGTGAATCATTTGATGCCCACACCATGAAAATTTCTGAAATGAGTGAGCTGTTTCCTCAGACATAGGTTTGGATATACACCCTCACCGATGAAACTTTGCACTTGACAACTGGCAGTTAAGATGTTACAAAACAGACAAAAAGCTTTATCTGTTACAAGGCAACATTTCAGGTGGTCAGTCACAATGGAAAAGTGGAACCACAAGCACTTCTGTTGCTGGATCTGGTTATTGTGATCTTATCAACTCTATCAAGTTGTTCTTTGAAAGCTACATATTGGTTTTTACTATACCTATATAAAACTGCATCTCATTGTATCAACAGTGTGTGTGTTGGTCTTCAGTAAAGAGGATCCCAGTTTTGAATATTACCATTTGAAGGCACTTTTTATCTTTAGTAAATTGAACGGCAACTGATAGTTTGGCATGGAAGTGTTGTTTCACTTAATTTTTAACTATGTGCATTTCATTAAAACACAAATTGCTTTTAATGACCATCATAATAAATGCATATAACATTGTAATTATAACTTACAAATCATTAAATCATTAATATTATTTTACTAGTTAAAGTTATTCTTTCATGCAAAAGAGGGCCAATAAGTTTACAAAATGTAGTATGTACATACAAATTACATAATGTTTGCAAGCCCATATTATGATCTTTGTGAACCCCTCTGGTTCCCAAAAAGAGTGCATTAACAGTGATTATGACATTATGCCAGACCATCACACAGATAAACCTTTACAATTTACCCATTTCCACCATGGTTGTAATAGGTGTTCGAACAGGCCACCATGCTGGTGGATACAGAATCTCAGTCTAGTCGAGGATTGGCTAATGTTGAAATGTCTGTGAATGTCCCTCGCATTACAGTACAGATGCTGAATGGATAGTCAGTAACACGATTTGTCATTAATTGGTTATAGACAGGGTGATCTATTTATGAATGAAGTGTCTTGTGCACTGTTCCCAGTTCCAGACGGCAGTTTGCAACTTGCAAAAGCATGTATTCTATAGGAAGTGTTCTCTGCGGAAACCTCTGTTGGTATACACAACGTGCCTCTGTTGCATTCTGCTGAACTTCTCTGTATACTAACAGCGTTTCCAGATATTCTCTATTCTAAAACATTGTTCTACTGTGAGCATGAATGGCTAGAACTTCAGATTTATAGGCAAATCCATTGTCTAATGCATATGGGATGAAATCATGATTGGTTAGAATATTCTTGAAACATGAACAGAAATGAATAAAAAACTCATTTATTTGCAGGCATGATTTGAGCTTCCAACCTTCACCATGAATTTCTAGCATGTTGACCAATATGCTACTGGAACATGTTAACAACAAGCATCAACATAGCTTTAATCAGCAGGCTGATGAATGCGCTGTCAGCACCTGCATTTCACATTATCTGTAAAATGTAGCGTTGCCTCGCTACCAATCTGCAAAAATGGTGCTGAGCTACAAGGAGCTCAAAGGAGAAATAAAACACTTAGACTAAGGTGAAATTTGTAGAATTTGTAAAACTGTAATAATATAATGGAGGAAGGGGAAAGGAATGCATTTCTTTATTTATATATTCCATTCACATTGTTAATACCAGATTTGAAGTGTGACAATGGGTGGTATGAATAAAGATGAGTCGTGTCCCAAAACTTGCAAGTTTTGAGACGCATCTCACTTTCGTATGAATAAAACTTGACGACTCAAGATGGAGGTGACCTTGATCGTGACCAATATCTCACGCACTTACGTAATGAGACATGTCTCAGGCTTTGGAATGAATAAAAAGTAGCTGCATCTCACTTTGATGAGACGTGTCTCATGATTTTTTAAGTCACCTCCGTAGGTATCTCTACACTTGAGATGCAGCTTTTTGTAACAAATTATGTGCAGATTTGGTACCAGTTTTGGTGTTTTTGAGTGTAAAAGGAAGCTTTATTAAGTCAGGGGGGATTCTGAAGAACTAAATTATAACGAACTTCAAGATGAAAGTAAAATATGCAGTGGTTTGTACAACATTTTCTTCCTGAAGCAACAGGTGATTTTTCGCTGAACTATAAGGTTCTTAACAGCGTTTTAGTTGTACACACATTATATTAAACACACACAAACATACACGCACACGCGCATACTTAAGAGATTCTGTAGGTATAGCAGATGGTTGTAGTTAAAAAAGAATTCCCTGCCACAGCCGAAAATCTAATCCGAGACCTTTGGGTAAAAAAATAGAATGCTGACCATTCGACCGCAGATAGTAAACCCTGGAATTCAGTGCGACATCCAGAAGATACAGAGGCCTCTCTGCATTCAGTATCCATAACCTTTTGGAAAGTTTGCTGCAACTTCGCAAGGGTGCAATACATTTTGTGATGCAATTATTGGAGCTTTAGATTACACTCTATCATAATAATAAAAAACAGAAATTTCATGTACACGAAATCATTATGAAAAAAAGCGTTGTTTACAAGTGACATGGTTCCATTCAGGAGCAAAATTTCAATGTCTGCAGAAATATCCGTAATAATAATAATAATAATAATAATATGTATGCGCTATTTCTTAAGGATGGGGGGTTATGGACATCATAAACACCCTATAGATATCTCGCCAAGGAAGATGTTATAATGTACATATATTTTGGCCAGGAAAAGGGTTTTAAAATAATTTAATAACAAGTAACGTTATCTACAGAGTACCTTCGTTTATGTATTTTGTATGGTTCTCCATAATAAACATTTGCAGGAACATGATTACGAGATTCTTGGTACAAGACTGTAGAGAGGAGTAACAGCAGGAAGATCAGCTTATAATGTTGATCATGAGCATGAGGTTGATTACGGTGATGATGGAGAGGAAACAGGTATATAAGGACCCAAATAGCAAGACGAAAAAGTGGTTACACAAGTAGGCTTTTATAACCAAAGCAATATTACAATAATATATTTAACAGGAAATACAGGTATTTTAATAAGTGCATTTTTTTTAGTTATTTCAATTAAGTTATTACGAGGGTTATTAAATTATTGCTTTAATTGTCACAGTTACAAATTAATACATATAAAAGTACTGCTCACGTTCATCATCTTTGTTATTTATGGCACATGAATATGATACTTGTTGTTATGTTCTACAAAATAGGTTTTTGCACTCCGTAACACAGTGGAATTTTTATAGAAGCATGTCTATAACAAACTAACTAAATAAATAATAGATATGTAAATTAATACTCTTTTAATGTTTTATTCTTAACTTTCACTGTTTTCAGAGGATTTGCTTCTCCTATTAAGCTCATGGACCTTCTTTTCTGTTCTTTCGTGTGTACAGACATAGGTGGAGACAGTATAATATTCCACCCAAAAATTCAATGGTTTCACTGGTAATATGTTTTGAGGTTCCCTGATTAAAAAAAATAGAAATATTTTGGTGTGTGGGGGGGGGGGGAGCAGAAGAGCTCAAAGGAAATTTTTATTCATTGGAATGAATTTTTTCTTTATTAATTATTAAATTAAATAGATTAAAGTAAAAATTGCAAATACAAACTTGGTATTTATGTTTTGTATCTTCCAATGGTGGGGAAACAGAGTTTTCGAAAAAAATCTCCCCACCCCAAACTACCGTTTACATGGAAAAATGTGTGAAAATTTTGTTTTTCTCAAAAATGGCTCTAACAATTTTGATTAAAAGTACTTTATATTAAAGATATTTGCATCAAAAATAATATATATATTCTTGTATTTTCTGGGAACAACCTCCAGAATTAATTTGGATGAATAACTGATAAAGAGATAGACAAAAACTTACTACACAAAAAAATGTAGATCTCGTTAAAATACATAATTTATGGCATATACATTTTTCTTTTAAAGTTGACCGTTTTCCAGATAATCCTTGTTATTGGTTTCAATTTTGAAGTACGTTAACTGTTCTATAACAGGAAGCCTACTTCATTTCGTCTCTCTAGTATTGCTGCTTGACATGCAAAGCAAATCAAACTTCTGTTTTTAAAGGTATTGACTATGCTTTAGCCTAGTATATTACCTTATTTCCCTTCTACTCACAAATAAATAAATAAATAATAAGACTTCTGCTAATGTTTATATCGATTAGCATGATGTAGATAAAAGAATGGTTTGTGTGTGGAAAAGCTAGAGCAAGTCATGTGAATGGATCATCATATTTTTTTGTTTTATTCTGCTTTTCACATTGTTTATTTTCCTAAATAAATTTCATTATAATCCCTGACAAGAATTTTTCCTTGATCTTGTTTATACCTGGTCATTGCAAAGTTCTAATTTTCTGACAACTGCGATTTTATTCCGTGAAACATGATTATAATGTAATATTGCCTTCTCCATTTTGACAGTATAAATCGTAGAAATTCATTCATAAGTGCTGAAATAAACCCTTTTCATTCATACAACAATACATTGTTGACCTGTTTACACACAGATAATAGTGGCACATAAATGAAACGCAGGTAGCATGTCTCACTTCGGAGGGAAAATTTTTATTCATATGAAATCAGCGAATCGTGTCTCAAGACTAGCTGCGTCTCACGTTTTCTGCAAGCATTGTCTCATAAGACACATCTCATTATTATTCATACCACCCAATGTCTCAAACATGATGCCGAGTACCCAGTGCGAATTCATGAGATGAAAATCCTTTGCATCAAGTTGTACCACTCTATAATCTGACATTGGAATTATTATTAAGAACTCAGGAATTCTTTGAACAGGAGTAAATGAAGGTTTGTACATTCCTCTATCCTTCCTGATAAAATTATACAGCATTTCTTGAACTATGCATTAGAATGGTATTGCAAGGGAGTGAAACTTCAAAAGAAGGAAGACAAAATCCTTGAGTCATAGTAGGTATTTCTATCAATTTCAGGAATAGAAAAGTAGTCTCATCTATAACAGGCAAGATTGCATTAATTTGTTTCTATATTGCTAATAGTTTTTTTAACACAATCCATGTGTAAGACAGGAGTTGTTTTCAGTCAGACTGAAAAATTCAATGCCACAGTTGGAATTTCAACCTTGGATCTCCTGGTCTTGAGATTATGTTTAACATCCAGGTGATTTAACATGTTCTAAGTATTTTATACTTCTATATTATTGAAAGTATGTAATTTATCCTACATACATTGCAATATATTACACCAATTATTTTCAGTTAGCAATGCAAGTAATAATAACAAATTGTTATTGTTCACTGGTGTTCGCAACTTATGCATACTTTTATATGCAGCTTGAGACACAATAAAAAAAAATTGCATAATCAGTTGTTTACCTGGCAACATCACAGACAATACAGCCAACATTAAACAAAATTGCATGGACTGTAAGTGCAAAGTTTGTGCAGTAGGGGTATAGGCATATAAAGATTCCAATAATATTAGAAAATGTGTGAGTAAAAACTATAGCTTTAAATTATGAAACAGCCTTCATCAGAAGAAGCAAATAGTCTCTACTAATCTTTGATGAATCTCCGAGTATTTGGTCAAAAATAAATAATTTCAATGCAATATGAAACACTGATAACCAAAGAATGTGGTTCACCAATGGCTGTAATAGATAAGGGATTAAGTGAATAAATTCAGCTAATAATTTGGTGCGATTAAAAATTAGCTTTGAACTATTGAGTTTCAGCAAGGATGACAAGCTATGCTAAAACATGCAGCTTCTGCTCCTATTTTCAACCTCTTACTTTGACTAATCTAGATAAAGCTTTGCATACTAGCATGAGTTGGACAGCATCATAACTGATTGAACAAGAGTATAGTCACTGTTACCAGTTGTTAAAATTATTTACAATACCTTATTTGGAAATAAAATAATTACCTCCAAACTGACTGACATAGAAAATGTACATGTCATAAATTATGTGTTTTATTGAGATCATCTACATTTTTTGTGTGGTAACTTTTTATCTATCTCTTATGGTCTATGAGTTATGCAATAGTCACCAGATTGAAGAGGCCTTTAGATGCTATTCCCAGAAAATTCAACATATACAGGAGTCCTGCTAATCCAAATTAATTGCTGGTATGGGCTGTTCGAATTATCCAAAAAAAGGTATATAGATACAAATGTAGGATTAGCAGCTACAAGGTAACACAGTGTAGCAATGTGAAGATGTGGCAATGATATGATTACCATGCACAACATAATGACAATGTATTCTTCCGACTTTTGGACATAGTATCGGTATTTAGTTCAATTTGTTTCACTATTTTAGCAGTTATTCTACGTAAATTAAGATGATACAAGATGTCCTCGAATGCAAGACAATGCCCATTTTTCAGAACTTAATTTTGGAATTCAGCATATTATCTACATATATAAAAAGAAGAAAACATGTTTAAAATAGATACACATATAAAAAGAAATTTTCAATGAAATTTAAAAGTATGCCATATATTTCAAGAAAACTAATGGACACTTAAGCTGATTTAGTCCCTTATTTTTATTTATTGTACTGAATTTGAATTTGTGAGGAAATTCATGTTTTGAGGGGTTGACAGAGAGGGGATTACGGAAATGTATGGTATGGTACAACATTAAGGCAGCAATGGTGGCAGCATAACTAATGACAATGATGGATATGATTTTATAATTACATAACATTTAATGTTTTTTACCTAATTTGAGTTTGTGCAGAAATTTACACTGTGAGCGAAAGAGATGGAGAACATGAATGTATGGTGTGCGATGATAGAATGTGACAACAGCGGCAGTGTAACTGTAGCAACGATGATGGATATGATTTTCTATTTAGACAACATATTTACTTAACTTATTGTACATTTTATTTATTATTTTTTTCACCTAATTTGAATTTACATAGAAATTCACATTGTGAGCAGGAGTCGGAGAAGAGAGAACAGAGATGTACCAGAATGTTTATATTTGGTGGTGATGGCAGCAGCTTAACTGTAATGATGGTTGAAACAGATACGATTTTCAGTTAAGACAATATACTTAATATAATACATTGTTAAAACATTTTAATTAAAAGTTTGGGCAGGAGACAGTAGTATAGAGATGTACGGAATGTGTGCGATTGTACAACATGACGATGGTGATGGTAGCATAGCTGTAATAATGATTATGGATGCTATTTTCTATTAAGATAACATACTTAGAAGCCCTCTAATTCTATTTTAGTCTTGGAAGTAATCTTTTTTCCACTGAGAATGCTGATAGATCCATTAACAGCTAATTTTTTGTGAGAAACGGAATGCACAAAATCTGCTGCATATATCACGATCTTGGCAGTAACCCCCAATTTTGCCACTGCTGTATCTGCAAAGTTTAAAACTTGCTTTTCCCTCATGTTATTTGGAAAATATATATCGAATACAAGATGATTTGTATTCAGATAAATATGGTAATTTATGCTTTTCATTCATAAATTAATACAGAACAGGTGCTTGTTTGCTATCCAAACAAAAACATAGTTCCTGTACATTAAAACAAAAACTGGAAGTGCTTAAGCTACTTAATATGGGGAAAATGCTACAAAATTGGCTTTTGAATTTGGTATTGGGAAAGCCAACATTAGTAGTTTGTCAGTTCTATAATAAAAATTCTTTCTTTACACTAAAAATAAATTTTTATTATTTTTTTAATCATGGATTTTGTGTCTAGATAATCCAAAATTAAAGATTTGCCAAATTTGGATTAGCGAGGTTATTCTGTATACATTTTAGTTTTTGTGTAAATACTTTTAATATACAGTATTTTAATCAAATCAAGATTAATGCTACTGAATTTACCTAAAATACATCAAATGAGGTTACAACTGGATATTCTTACTGCTAAATCACATGGTACCATATGTATTAGATCTTAAGAACATATGCCTGTAAATATAATAAGTGTATGATACTTGAAAATATGTACATACCTGACAAAACCTATTAATTTTTTGAAAGTTTAAAGATGAATAAAGATGATCATTATGATTATTATTGGACCAAATGCAAATTTCCTTATAATTGTACTATTGTAATACTTTTGAAACTTTGATTCTAATACTTAAAAACCTGAAAAATTAAACCAGATTTTAAAGTTAATAATTCTCCTGTGTGACATTAATGAAATATTTACCTGATGAAGAACACAAAAACATTCAATAGGAAAAGCCATCTTAGAAATCTGAAGTAGGTAGCAACTCCACTGCCAAAATGTCCTTCAATTTTCTTCATGTTACCGTACCAGAGTTCAAAACTGTACACAAGATCCTTGACTGCCAGGTTAAACTGAAAATAAAACAAATTGTTTCTTACTAAAACAAATCTTTCCCTACCTGAGCTACTTCAAGGGGAGACGTAGGCAGAAATACCTCGACACAACAAAAATTCTATCATGGCCATAATTTTTGTCCTAAAGTAATGAAATTCTGCACAGTTAATTGTCTTGATCTCTTCTATGACTGTGCTATTTTATAAGCAATTTTGTCAACAGATAAAGAAATTACACTACATTGGAATTTTCAAAACATCAAAAAACTTATGTATATTTTTCTAAGTATGCCTTTGGTGAAGTTGCTTGAAAACAAGTGTACATAAAGTATTAGAATTATGCTATATTTTGGTGCAGAAGTTTTTTCTCTATCTCCCTTCAATGATTTTTAAAGTATTTTTCAAGGTATGTGAGTTTTTTAATTTCAAATTATTATGTATTTCATAGCACAATACCTACAATATAAATAAAAAAAACTAGCTACGCCAAAATACTCATTGTGGACTGAAATATGTGTGTACAAAATTTCATTGCAATATCTCAAATAGTTTCCAAGAAAAAAGTACATAAGTGTGAAAAATTATAAACCTGAGTAAATAAGAAAAGAAAATTTTGTTTGTTATATTTAAGGAGTGATCTACATACTTTAGAAACTGCCCAAAATCCAACATAAATTCAGTCAGCTTCATCTTCCTGGTCAGAAACTAAAGAAACATACCTTCTAAATATTCATACTTATAACTATGTTTGCCTGTAAGAAATGTAGAGAGAGAAACAAGGGATCAAAGCTGATAATCAAGCAAGCAGAAAAAGTGGGCGTGGCATCACAAGTCCTAAGTTTTTAATTTATTTGGATCACAAAGAAATTGAATTAGGTAATGAAACTTTGTGAACATAAAGCTGAATGTATTAACAATTAATTAGTGAAATAAAAAAAATTGAAAAATTTGCCATTTTTAGCCTAATGAAACTAGGAACACTTAAATATAAAAGCTATAAGCAAGGTAATGGAGTTGCTTTTTACTTTTGCTTATGTACCTATGCATAATACATAGACAAGGTATTGCATTCTACCCAAAAATCTGATTGATTTCACAGGAAATATGTTTTGAGTTCCCCCGAATAAAAATAAAACAACAGAATTTTAGAAAAAGATCTGTGTGTATGAGAGAGAGGGAGATAGAGAGCGAGGAAGAGAGAGGGAGAGGGAGAGAGGGAGGGAGGGAGAGAGAGAGAACAACATAATTAAAAAATGAAGTTAATTAAATATAAAATTTGATAATTGAGTTCAGCGTCTTTCAAGAATTGACCTGGTCATGCAATCACATAGCAACCAGCTTTTAAAATATTTGACTATTGCTTTAGCCTGAGGCATTCCTTTGTTTCCCTTCTACTTATAAGGAACTAAGTAATAACACTATTTCTGCTGACGTTTATTTTGATTGGCATAAAATAGATAGAATAGCCTAATTAAAAGATAAAAGAACTTGAAAAATGCAATGGTATTGCAAGACAAAACTAGTTTATGGCAGTGGGCAATCTTCTTGAAATGACAACGTTGACACTGCTATATGAGGTTAGTATTAGGTGTATTAGGAAATTTAAAAAAGAAGAAAAAATTGGCACTATTTACAACTGAATGTTTCCCATAACATATATAACCTGCTGTTAATTATAATGGGATACAAAAATTCAACTCCATAAATAGATGATTATGAATTAGAAAATAAAAATGCATTTTATAAAAATAAATCTGATGTGTTCCATTCACATGACTTTCTCTACTTTTTACACAAACTATTCTTATAAAAGATTATTCTTTTATCTATCATGCTAATCGAGGTAAAGAATAACAGTATTGGTCTATTACTTGCTTCCTTGGAAAAAGGCAATACACTAGTCTAAAGCAATAGTCAAATCTTTTAAAAGTGACTCTCTATGTAAAACAATTGAAATTTGGTTCTCTTTGCATGACTAGGAGTAAAACAAAAGTTATATGACATGAAAGATAATTTCATGTTTGGGAATGGTTTAAGTAATTTAAAACTGAAACAAAAAACAAAGAATATTTTGGAAATGGTTAATGCTACAAAAATATTTGACAAATTGTGTTTTGATGAGATTTATATATGTTGTGTAAAACGCTTTTTCCATCTCTCACAGTTTACCAGTTATGCAAAAATCTTCCAGAATGAAGAGGTCTTCAGAGACTATTCCCAGAAAATTCAAGATATACAGTTTGTTTATCATAAACATGTCTTAAGCATATGGAATTTTAATCAGAATCGTTAGAGCCATTTTAAGAAAATCGACCAACCTTTTGTTTTCCAGTTGTGCTGTCCACATACGCTCATGCATACACTCATCAACAAGTTTTCTAAAAATACCCCCCCCCCAATATATCCTGAAACATTTCATTCCAGTGCAACCTTGGTATCAAATTTTTGGGTGCAGTACAATACCTTCTCTACCTACTATGTTGTACATATGCACATGCTAGAGAAAGCGAAAAGTTATGTTCGTAAAACTTGGTGAACTAGCTCACTCATTCATTGCACTAACAAGGGTTAAAAAAACAAAGGCTTAAAAAATTAAGTTTACCTTGGAAAACGACATCCCCATTTTATACTTCAGCCTCTTTGACATGCTAATGGGACGATGCTTAGATCTTAAGGTTACAGACTTTACTAGCTTCTTTTTAATAGTTCGCTTCATTGTCAGTAGCTCTGGCAATTCTCGTAGTGTTTCCCTAAGAGAGGGATACAAATACAGTAAATAATCACAAAACTCAGTTACAAAGTTATATTAGAATAAGTGAAAAAAGTTGCAGTTCAAATCAAACCATTGAATGCAACATTTTCAACTTCAAGATAACACATGTTAGTAACTTACAGGCTAGTTAAATGTTTGCCTTTACCAGAGGCAGCTTATGAATTGGGGGTGCTGCAGTGGAGTTACTTATATAATTAAGTATGGTTATTTCTTCCTTTGGTTCTGCCTAAATTGCAATAAAATTAAAAAGGGGACAAATTATTGCACATTGCCTCAAGAGTATGTTAAAAATGCTCAAAATCTGCATTGTAATAAATTTATATATATATCTTTTTTTTGTTTTTTTAAGTGAAGAGTTTTGCAATAATAAATGAACAATACATGTTAAAATTTATTGCCTGTAATTAAGTCGATTCTTCTATTCTGAAGTTCAGAACAATACTTGCACCATGTTCTATAATTTTTCCTATCAAAGACATGTGTGGATACGCTGTGTTAATGTATAGAAATATCTTAAATTTGGAAAGTTTCTTTGCCCTTGGATTTCAAGGATTCTCATAGATCAGTCATCTTAAGTATATATATAAAATAATCTATCTAAAAATATAATATTAAAACAGAATTTGGTACTGGAAATCAGTTATAATTTATAGTACCATTATGTATCTTAAATCTGAACAAATATCTGTTAATTATTTTTAAGAAAGTGAAGAATTCATTTGCCATAGCAAAACAGTAATTAAAGATGTGACCGAGAAGTAAAACCAGGGGACGAGAAAGATATTTTCATTTCCTGTCCATATGCAAAGATCTGCTGTGCTATTTCAGACAATAACTACCCCTTAATTTCCTTTTGTCCTCTCGCCATCTAAGTGCATAAAAAGGGCTGCCTACTGTCGCATTACCAACTTCCTAGAGATCATCAAATATTCCTCAGGAGAGTTTATGCAGTTGCTCAGAAAGAGGTGGTTTCCTGTAACTGGGTGTAGTCCAAGTTCTCTATGAAAATAGCAAAATATATCAAATAATAATGTAAAAAAAACTTCTAAGATTAACAAAAAAAAAGAGAGAAAAAAAAAAAAAAAAGGTAACCTATTAAAGTGAGAGTGCTGCAACTCTTATGACCACCAACCTGTTGTCTTAAAGAGTTTATGACATCACCTTGTTACTTTACCCTTTAGTTTTGTGCAGGCATGAAGCATTTCACCTTTATTCATTCAGTGGTGGCTCTATGCAATGGCATGTCCAAGACACCAGCATATCATACTCCAGAAAGAATGGGAGGAAGAACATTTTTATGGGGAAATATCTTATCTGCAAACATCATAACAGGGGTTCCTGATAATGGTATAAGCCTTACCTCAAAATGAGAGATCAAAAGTAGAAATGGACTTCTTAGATACTAGCAGAAAAGAAATAACAAAGGAAATTTCTGATAGAAGAAATGTAACATCTGGAGTCCCGCAAGAATTCATATTAGGTCTATGCTTTTCCTATTAAATATAAATGACTTGCAAGCATTTCTGAGAAAGGGCATTAAAGTTCAAACGACGCTATCTGAAGATGATACAAGCATTTTCATTGCAACTAACAATAATACTCTTCAAGATAAACAACAAAAAATTCTAAGGTGTTCCATTCATATGACTTTCTCTACCTGCTCTACAAACAAACTTCTTTTAAGACTATTCTTCTTTCTACTCCATGCTAATTGAGGTAAACATTAGCAGAACAGTCTTATTACTTATTACTTTACAAGTAGAAGGGAGCTATGCTAATGTCATGGTCAAATGTTTTAAAAGCAGTCACTCTGGAATTGTCATTGAAATTCACTTTCTTGCATGGTCAGGAGCAAAACAAAAGAATTATGGACAACTTCCTGTTTGAGAAAAGTATAAGCATTTTAAAGTTGAATTCAATAACAAGGGATATCATCTCTTTATGCTGTATAAATACAAGATTGAAAGAACACAAACAACATTGCAGACTGGGACACACAGACAGTTCAGCAGCAGCTGAACATGTCCTTTAAATTGGCCATGGCAATTTTTTTTAGAGACACGGAACTTATTAGTTCCTCTGAGAAATTTCACACTAGATTTTATCATTAGGCAATAGAGATATACAAACAAAGAAAGTTTTATTTGTAAAGAAGAGATGGACAGATTACACGAGGCATGGATACCAGCACTAGAACAACTTCAAATAGTCAAAGAACCAGAACCAGTGATAGGTGAAGAAATAATAGTTTAACTGGATCAAGCAATTGGATGTCCTCCAGCCAATAAGTGTTGAGGGGGCGGTACTTCTCACACATGTAGGAGGCAGGTAGGTACTTATACAATTTAAACCAATGACAAAGAATACCTCTGAAATGGTTAACTCTGTATTAGACATAAATTGTGTGATTTATTAAGATCTACACATTTTAGCAGTAACATTTTATTTATCTATTATGGTCTAACAGTTATGCGAAAGTCATGCAAGTGAAGAGCGGTTCAGAGGCTATTTCCAGAAAATTCAAGATTTTATTTGTATATAAATCTCTTTAATATATGGTATTTTAATCAACTTTTTTAATAATTTTGGAGAAAATCTAAAATTTCAAAGAAATTTTTCATGTAAAGCATAGTTTGGAGAGGGGAATTTTCCTGAAAATGGAACACAATGTATGGTTTAGTTAAAGTTTTACATGAATATTACTGGCCTTAAATAGCAATTATGGTCTTTTTCATAAAGCTAATCATGAATTACATTGCTCTGAATACACATGTATCTCAAATTCAAAAGTTTATAGTTAGCTTTAGGTAGATGGTGATAAGGGAATATAGTGTTTTTAATGCTATAAAAATTCAACTCAAGCTGCCAATATGACACATTTGTTGGTTAAAAGACGTGATGCTTCTGTAAAACTTTGCAAATAAAAAGAAGGGAAAAAATCTCTCTATATGTAACGTTTCAATTAATTTACACTGGTTTCTGAAATGTGAAACTAAAACTTACAGTCGGAGTTGTTCTGAAGTTGGATTGTCTTCCATCAGTACTTTATCTTTCTCCATTTCACTAACAATCTGGTCAGCATGGTCCTCCTCTGTTCCTGGGATTGCTACACCGAGAGACAGAAGGGGTATGCTCATTATTGCTTCCCTGGCAGACACAGAGTCTGGAACACAGATAGTTACAACCTGTTTAATAACGGGTGTCTCAAAAGAGTCTCTGCAGTACACTTAGATGCTTGTGGCTGTGGTTAAGTTGGGAAGAGGAGGAGCATTATTTATGTTTGAATAATACTGTGAGAACTATTTGCTTCAAGTTGGTACTGTCCGGTTGTGCTTGTGAAGTGAAGTCAAAATGTTAACCATTGAAAAGAGTGTGTTTTAGTTTAGGACATATTCCTTTAAGATTTCAGAAAATGTAAAACATAAATTTCTTGAACGTTCTGCACACTCAGCATGTGAGATTTAATTAGTAAATTCCAAATTCCCTGAAACAAAATGATGCTCCGAAAAGTGCTGGGTCTAACCTTTTAACAGGCTATACTGAACAAAACTTCAGATGTAATTTTAAGAAGCCCCACTAAAGAATGCAGAAACTTGCACAGAAAACAATTGTTTCTGTACAGACAGAACATAGAGCTGTCAGTATGGAAATGAAATTGCATTTCTGTAAATGTACAGTTGTGCTGAAATAAAAATGAACTAAAGGAAATCACAAATTTACACAGGAAACCCTACACAAGATGTCCAAAGGGCAGAACAGTCGAGCTCTGCCTACGGAAATGAGGAAAGTATTTCCAACATCATCTGTGTCAGTGATAAGTAATCTCAATTTCGGTTCACTTTCATTTCCAATAATAAATAGCACAATCTGTTACCAACCAAACTGTGATGAGTGAGCATGCTTGCACATACACCTCACTATGGAGACACATTTGAGACACCCGTTACTTTAAATCCTGCTTTATTAACTTTTAGTACATTCAGTCATGTATAGTATACAAATGCACAATTCCAATATTTAAATGACCTTACTTTTATGTTTTCTTGCATTGAATGAACATTTTTTTCATAACTTGGCGCATGGCACATCTAAATTTAAATAATGACATAAGTGCAAATCAGCAAACCCTGTATTCCAGCACTTTGTCGATAGAATAAGTTTTCTTTTGAGAGTATAGTGTGTAATCTGGAAATTAGTCATTTTCTCAAGAGCTGAGTCTGAGAGAGAACCTCCAAGAGACAGTGTGGTGCTTTGTCAAATTACTAGATTCATTTTGACACCAAAATTACTTAATAACAATGCATGCTAGTAGTCTGTCCTGTCCCAATTCAAGTGTGACTTAGTAATATGCATCTAATTACCAAATGCTGTGTTTTAATAGTAAGAAGTTATTTTTGAATTAGGAGGAGGGTTTAAAAAGCTTACCATCAATTTTGGTAGCTACTCAAATGATTATCAATCACATTTTGGCATATTTTTGGATTAAAAAAAAACAAAAAAAACTACAAAACTCTGTTGAAATCACAGCCATTTTAGGTGTGCTACCATATTGTGACACACACTGCAGCTGCAATTGCCAGATGAGAGTGTGAATGGCTTGCTTTGTAATTCACAGCTAATTGTTGGCATCCATTGTTACACGAACACGTGTTGGTGGACACATGTGAGGGTGGAAAGTTCTTCTGACTTCGTAACTGTGCGAGAGGCCATATGTGGTGTTGAAAGAATCTTTGACATCAAAGCCTGTATTGTTACACCGGAGTAAATTTGTGAACATCTGCTGTGTTTTACATGTGCAACAGTTTATGGAAATTTCCAGTCACATGACTAACGGTATAAAAAGGGACAATGAAGCCCTGTCCAGCATTGTTTTCACTGAGAATGCATGGTATATAAAGTTGAGTGAGTTTTGATGGGAAATTCGTAGTGTGTAGCTGCAATGAACATCAAAAAAGAAGCTATATGGCACAATTGTTACAAAAGCATTGAAGAAAATTATTTGTGAGAGATTCTGATTGTAATCAGTTTGTGAAAAAAAGAGTTGTTGTAGAAAAGGATATTTTTTGTTAAAATATGCATTTATTGCAAAAGGCTTAGCAAAAAGTTAATAAAGTCCACATGACCACTGTTATATTAAGGACAGAAATATTATATTTTAATAATCTTATTAATAAGTATGCATTTATGCATTGAAAACTTCAATAGGCACCTAAATATATCCTTATAAGAAGCATTAAAACTCATTCTAACCAAAAATAAAAATTTAAGGTAATTTTATGTAATATCTCATGAACAAAAAAATCCTTAACATGGCTTCCTTCAGAAGGGAAGTAAAGCCGTGGGTCATAGATTTATGGCACACAAAAGAACCTCAAGCCTGATAGAGAGGCCTCTGAGCAAAATTAAGCAACCTTTCATGCCTAGTATAGAATGCAAATACAACTCTCGTCGAACATGGCAGCCATCCATTAGATCTACCACCTGAGAGAAAATCTAATGACCAAATGCAGACACCAGATTATAAATTTTGAAATTCTGCCATTAGACAAATTCAGCAGATTCATCTTTCCTAACTCTCCAACCTAGTATATGTCATTTTGACTCTTTGTTTCCAAATCCAATCCTATAGATGCTACCAACACTAGTTGAACTTAGCTAAGAATGGGAGCAATGGTTTATTAAACATGTCTGAGTATTAAAGTATTAAGTGAAATTGTGTTACAAATTCCACTCAAAAATAATTTACATATTCAAACTTCAAATTAAGCTTAATGTTTGTATGGCAATACAAACTTAATTCTGAGAACTCCTTAACAGCCACCTTGCACCATGAACAAGCTTTGATTGAATTGTGTGTAAGCTATCATCAGTGTTCCAAGTTTCAAGACTGACTCAATGACACTCATTATTTGGCAATATTGTATTCGTAAATAAAACATGAAAATAAAATAAAAATATATTTGTAAAATACATATGTAAAACATGTAAACATGTAGCATAATTTGCAAACTGCTGAAATATCATGATTATTAACAAAACCGGCAAAATGTGCCTTATATGCAACATAATTTGAATTGTTAGAAATTTAGTAATTAACTTGCATACTAAAATGCACACACTTTCTGACGGAGACAAAATGTACATTTGGTGAATGTGCTCTCTATGTCAACTTTTCAGAAATAAATGGAGAAACCACAGTAAATTAGACTCTCTCAAACAGTGGTGTCAGTGATCAAATTGATGAGTAGGAAATTCTGATTAAATTTCATTACTAAGTTGAAGCAAAGAAACTTCTACTATAATTTTATTCAAGTTTTATTCTAAGAATAAATTACAGTTATAGCAGCAGAACAATTCCTTTCAGCAGTTGTTTATGATGTCTAAAACTTTCTGTGAAAGCTGGACTACTGACAGCATTGCTCAACTCTATGGCCTCCAATTTCTATCTAGCTTAAATACACTGAAAACATGTAACAGTGACTTAATGTAATTTAGAAGGATCATTCTCCCAATACTAGACAATGCATTGTGACAATTGGCAGAGATTTCTAAAATGGACAATTTAGAGAAGACACATGCTGTGCAATGTAACTCCATTGAACTTTCAAAAATTGCACATCTTGTTATTAATTTGTTACTGGTGAGTTGTTAAATGAAATGGAGTTTTATTTATGGACACTCTTTAACTGCTGTGGTTCTCAGCATCCCATTTTATACTGGGCATGAAAGACCACTTAATTTTGCTCAGAAGCCTATCAGGCTTGAGGTTCTTTTACACGCCGTAAATTTACAACACTGGACCAACGGCTTTATTTCCCTTCCAAAGAAAGCCATACTAAGGATTTTTATGCCCAAAAAATCCATTGTCCTCCGCTGGGTTTGAATCTGCGAAGTTAGCATGGTAACTATTACACCATGGAGGGTGAATGGTAAGTTGTTAAAACATTTTTTACTTTCTCTACTTAATACATAGTATAGTGTATATCAAAAGTCACTTCAAACTTTAAACTGTTATAATATTATAATATATGAGAGAGGAGAAAAACAAAAGAAGTTGCATACTGAGCAAACAAGGAGGTTTTATAAAACATTAGAGAAGTGTCCTTTGTTCTCTTGTTCAATGTACACAGTCCTTTCTGTGACTCCATGTACAGCATTTTGAAGAAGATGTCTTGGAATATTAGCAATTTCTTGCAAGATAGCATCTTTCAGATGCTGTTGGGTTGTTCAATGTGTCAGGAAAACTTGCTCTTTAAGGTAACCTCACAACCAAAGATTGGTTGGATTGAGGTCAAAGTGAAGCCACTTTGTTGGAACATGGGTCTGTTCTTAAATTGTTACAGAGATCTAAATTTTATAAGATTCTCTTGCTTTCACAATAGTAATGAATCAGCTGTGTGCCATTATGTAGTGATAGAGTCATGATTTGTAACTTACAATTCTTACAGCAGTATGAATAAAGTTACTGATGTTTTATTTAGCAAAACATAACCATGGTAATAGTGAACTGAGAAGAAGAAGAAGAAGAAGAAGAAGAAGAAGAAGAAGAAGAAGAAGAAGAAGAAGAAGAAGAAGAAAATCCATACCCATTTAAATATAATATTTAAAGTTTGAAGTGGCTTTTGGAAGACCTAAATTTGATACTGAAATGTCACTGGAAATACATGTTTTAGGATCTTCTATTAAAAATAGTAGTAATAATAGATCATATGTGTGTGTGTGTAAACAACATAGCTCATAAACAAAAAGTTGGTTAAATACGAAATGATAGTTGCTTTTATATGAGTGAAGTCGCCAAAGAGGGCAGGTGGGTAGGTAGTACAACTTTCTTCGAGCAATATCTTCTGTTTAATGCCTTCCTTATAACTTTACGACTACATTGGATATATCTATTTCCATATTCCATAAGTAATTAACAAGTAAAGTGTGGGTACTCAGTAATGGGAATGAAACCTAATTGATTTAACTTTTTAGTACCTTTAATAAGACTTCAATGAAATGAATAACTTTTCTTGACACTAACCTGCAGCAAATCCTACACCATGTGAAGGAAGTTCATCCAAAAGGTTTTGACGAGATGGATGTCTCAGCTGTACCTGTGGTACAGTTGCTGTTCTAACACGAGGAATCATAGGCACGCCTCCTACTCGACTTGGGTGTCGGAACACATGTTGAGGTCGGCTGGTGGTCAGGTAAGCATCTGTCTGTGTCCGTGTTCTGGGTTCTTGTTGCTGCCATTGCCTTCCCTCCCAGTCTTGCGCTGTGTTATACAAGAAAAGTTTATTCTGGAACTCACTCAGCCTTCAGTCAGCTTCTGATTATGGATTGAATCTTCAAAATTAATAGGAATAACAAAACAGCTGAACTGAAAATAATGTCAGTAATTTCACACTTTTCCCCTAGCTACTTAAGATTTATTACGATAAGATTTGTGCACTATGTGCCAATGAACAAGCTAATTTATACTTTACCCATTTCCATATTAATGCTCTCCCTTGATGCATGTCCTTCTGATCTACTCATTTTGTGAAGAGTGAAATTTGCTGAAACCTGTTACAAGAATAAATATTATTCACTAAAATATAATTATTGCACAAGTCTTGAATCAATAATATATTTTGGTATCAACGAAATGAAGCTTTTGAATCATTTGCCTTTTAAATGTTCTACTTATAGAAAACAAGCAACACTGTTATTAAAGTTTAATTTGAAGTGAAATTGTAGCATTTTATTTAGGCTCACTTATAAATTTATGACACTTTAGCTGTGATACTTTATCCTGCATATCCTTCAATTAATTATAACTCTTAAAATGTGGGAGAATACAATTTCTTATCTTGGAAGATAATCAACATTTGTTTCATTCAACTTTCTTGTAAGAGCTGATAAGATGATAAGCATGCCTGATGAAATCATTAATTTCATTGTAATCAATTGTCTACATGCATTTCATAACTTTTTCTTAATATTTATTTTAACATCCACTAAAATAAATCTGTAATTTGCATTATGTTGGTTGGGGATTGGAATTTGAATAATGTATGTAGTGGTAATAATAATTTATGGTCATTACACAGTAACTCAGATTAGAATGACAAAAGAACTGCACAACGAAACTGCAGCAATCCATAAGTTATTGATAATTTGACCTTGACTATGGAAATTACATTTTTCCCAAGAGCTCAACAGCCATGCAGTTAAACAAGCTATGCTTGACACAGATAACCTTCAACTTATTTAACGTTACATTAAACTGAATAAAATTACAATATCATACTCTTATTAAATTATTGCAATATTATGGTCAGTCCGAATTTCAAACCTAAGTATTTCTAATATTTTCTATTTGGGCACAGATATGAAACTTTTACCCATTTTTCCGTGCTGTTAAAATATGTAAATAAATAAAAGCATTGAAATTGACAATAATTAAAATTCTTCCTTTATATTAGAATAGTTGACTAAATTAGTTTACTTGTCCTAAACTTAAGTGTGACCCAATGTTGAGGGCCCTAAGCTGCAAGACACAGCCAAGGGGTATTTTTTTAGGAGAGGAGTGAGAACAAAGTATAGTCGAGGGATTAGCCTATATAAAACACCAATCAGCCATGTGACAAATAAACCAATATTTCACCAATTTACTCTTAGGTGTATAAGTGTATAAATATTTGAAAATTGTTCTCTATTTTGACAAATGACAAAATCTGATGCTTTAAAACCACCAAGCATTATCAAATGGACCGTAACCTTAATGAGAGGGCAACAAAATTGTTGAATGTATTTACTTTTCAAATTAATTAAACAAAGGACACTAAAGCGATATATCAGCTCTGAACTATTAAATGGAATGATTCTCTACAATACCTATTTTAAAGCTACTGCATCTGAAACGGTGATAGCTTTTATAGTGTTGTCTGCATGTATAATTATTTTTGTTTCTACATCAACGTAAACAAGTTACCAGGAGCTGTGAAAATGTAAGTACATTTAATGCAATTACTATAATAAGGCTGCTTTTCTGTGATTAATAGTGCAATAATGCTGAAGTAAAAGCCAGTGTGCCTAAGTCATTATTGCATGTACCGCATTCTGACTGAAGGTAACCTAGCCTGAATATTACCGATGTAATTTTAAATTCTGGGAGCATATTAAGCACATTTTGAATGAAACTTGTCATTAAATATATAATGTAGAATGCTTACAGTTTGCTGGATCTTTCCTCCGTGGTGTTTAGCATTCACGACACATGATTAAACTATTTATTCATAGTGCCAAGATGACTATTTTTACCTAATGCGTTTCCCTACCAGAATCCATCAACAAGCAAAAAGGATGTGATGTCTGAAGTCTGACGTAGAATAGGGAAAATACCTCTTGAGAAAATCTTACCTTGGAAATACCGGAAATAACTGTTTTTCATTTTCCTCTCGCATTTCTCTTCATTGTGAAGTTACTCAATGAAATCTATTTGATGGTGACCATCCACAGCGATTAACTAACAGGCTAGTGCAACTGCACCGTCATAGTTCAGTTACTTGGATGTCAGTGAGATTTAATTGATGTAACTAGTCCAGTGCGAGAGTGTACTATAATACTATTTGAGTATGATGCTGCGATCTTGATATTAACGGATTGAGAAAGTGCTGTTATAAGCATGGGGATTAAATAGATATTGAAGTAAAATCCTGGGTACGGCATACATATATAACAACACATAAATAGAAAAATAGGATTTGACTATAATGCTGTTTAGCACTGTGTTACCATTAACAGCTCAAATAATCAGCTGTCCAGTGTTCATTGATGTGAAATCAGGGAAGCCAACATGATAGGTTAAACAAGCATGCAATGCTTTCACAAATAGCTTGTCCTTAGACCAAGGATAAAGCTTTTAGAAATATAATAGAATACAATTTGGAGATAGGATCTTTTTTATTACACTTTGAATGAGAAATTATGCAACTGATTTGCAGTGTAGCATTTGACAGCCATAAGTGTCCAACCATAGGTTAGTAGCACTTCTAATGACTTCCTCATATTCCCGATGCTATTTAAATCACAGCGTACGTCATCTTTTTTTCCAGAGGCTTTTAAATGCCATTTAAAACCGAACATCAAGGATCGTAGACAGCGGTTTATGGAATAATTTCCACCAAAAACAGAAAAAGAAGAGAGAGAGAGAGAGAGAGAGAGAGAGAAAAGCTGAGGGAACTAGTCACTTTATAATCCCGGAAGAGACTCAATCAGTATATTGTGTATTGCTCTATTTCTTTTTGCTATATTCAAACATTTATGTATAATGTATTCTTGATAATGTTCGTATTTGTTAAGCTTTGCCTATGAGACAACCTTACAATAAAGGAAACTATGAAACAGATTATAAAAAAAAAAAAAAAAAAAAAAAAAAAAAAGGAAATTCTATTTCTTCAATATTTGCTGAATATTTATTACATACACCTACATATGTTTACAAATGCCTAAATAGTTCTGAGGGAATTTTCAGAGGTGTCAATTTCGCATAATTTACAATTACATGTCTATTTCCAAAAACCTCTCCTCTGCATGCATTTTTAGAATATTCATGCTTGTTTTATTTACAATAGTACATTATTACCAATATTTTTTGATTGAATGAAATTCTCCCCTACAACAGGTTAGAGTTATAAAGATATCTTTAATTCTAATCTAAACATGTTTTTGTTCATTTGCAATTCTTTTATGGGAGAGGGAAGTGAATTAAACAAAACTATTCCTTTGTAGTAAACCCCTTTTTGGAATTGCTGCAAATTATATGTTGGTCTATAAGTCCTATCTACATCTGGTCTCTGTTATGAAATTTGCATTTTTTGTAAACTTTTCTGGGTTATTTATTACAAATGACAAAATGGCTAGGATATATTCACAGACTAATGATACAATTTCAAACATTTTGAAATTAATGGTGTAAACATGGAAAGGAAGATCTTGTAGCAACATTTGATAGTTACATGTGTTGACTGACAAGTTGGAAGCAATATCCTTTAGGTTCCATTCCCAACACTAATTAAATCTCAATAAAGTTAATCTGGCAATCTCCTTGCCCCATAAAAAAGAAAGAAAATGATGATTTTTAATTCCAGAACCTCAATCAGTGCTTGTTTTTTCTTCAATTTTAGCAGAATTTTAATTCCTGCTGGCATCACAGTGGCGAAAATAAGTTTCATATGCAGATAAAAAGTGATTAATTCTCATTATGCTGTATGAAACTGATTGAGAAATTTTATTTAACTTTTAATTTGGATAGAGATGGCAACTTTCAAAAACTGAAATTCTACCTATATATATACTTACCTACTTAACATTGTGATTTAATTTCCTGCATACATATGAAATGTATTCTGACTGATAAAATGTATTTTTTCCCATTTTGCTCTTAAAAGACTACTGCAGAGCAAGTGTTGGTACCCACTGCCTCACCATCAAGTGGTTGAGAAGCAAGAAGGCTATATAGTGGAGAAAGAGTTGTTTCTAGTATGAGGAGCAGTCAAGTGAATACACATTGGCACCAAAATATATTACTAACACCAAGCATATGTGTATTATTTCACATAACTGCTAACAAATGTATCTGAATGTCATTCTCAGATAAACTTTTGGGCTGCAAATCAATCCACAAAGTTACAGAATCAATAAATCAGCTCTCTGAACTATGCCATTATGTTACAAAGTCAACATTACACTCTTCTTGGATTGCTAATCATCATGCTTGACATTTTTTCTAATTTTCCTTTCTTTCTTTTTTATCTTTTTATTTTCTTTACCACAAACTAGTAGGTAGTGAAGATATTACATTCTTTTGTCACCCTCTGTGGTGTAATGGTTACCATGCTAACTTCATATACCCAAGGTCACAGGTTCAAATATATATGTGTGTGTGCATGCATACTTGTGTGTGGGGGGGTATTTAAGTTCAGTATCTTCAAAGGATGCGACACAAAGATTTTCAAGCAAATCCCCCAACTACCCTTTACATGGAAAGAATTTCGAAAATTTTGATTTTCTCAAAAATGACTAACGATTTTGATTAAAATCTTTTAAATTTAAGATATTTACATGACAAATAAAATGTATATCTTAAATTTTCTGAGAATAGCCTCTGAAGACATATTTATTTTGGATGAATTTTGCATAACAGGTAAACCATGAGAGATAGGCAAAAACTTACTTACAAAAAATGTAGATCTCATTAAAACACACAATTTATGTTATAAACATTTTTTTTGTGGAGTTGACCATTTTTGAGATATTCCTTGTTATTAGTTTCAGCTTTAAAATACTTATACTTTTCTCATACGTGAATTTGTCAACTCCTGTCCGTACAAAGGTACATTAATCATAGCAACCTGCTTTTAAAAGATTTGACTATTGATTTAGCCTATGGTACTTCCTTATTTCCCTTCTTCTTACAAGGAAGTAAATAATAAGACTATTTCTGCTAATGTTTATCTCAATTAACATGAAGTAGATGGCAGAATAAGCTTAATAACAATAATTTGTTACAGAGAAGTAGAGAAAGTCATGTGAATGGAACACATAAGATTTTTTTTTAATTTGGTAGCCATGTGTGCTAATGATTTTAGTTCCATTGCCAAACTAAACATTAGTATAGATTCAGTGATCTTAATTGAAGCTGTGCATCTGTCACAAATTAAAAGAACATTCATTCATATAGCACTGAAGTCCAAGTTCTCAGGAAGGCGAAGAAGACATCTGACATTGCTGCACTTTGGCCATGGAAGCAAAGCAGTTAAATAAAATCAGCTAGAAAAAGAAAAAATCTTATGTGTTCAATTCACATGACTTTCTCTACATCCCTGTAACAAATTATTGTTAATAAGCTTATTCTTCTATCTACTCATGCTAACTGGGATAAACATTAACAAAAATGTTCTTATTACTTAGTTCCTTATAAGTAGAAAGGAAATAAGGGAGTATACAAGGCTAAACTGACAATCACATGTTTTAAAATGTGGTTGCTATGGAATTGAAACCCATTTCTTTGCATGACCAGGAGTTGGCAAGTTCCTGTTTGAGAAAAGTTAAGTATTTTAAAACTGAAACCAGTAACAAGGAATATTTCAAAAATGGTAACTCAACGAAAAAAATGTATATGACATAAATTGGTGTTTAAAGGAGCTATACATTTTTGCGTAGTAAGCTTTTGTCTATCTCTTACAGTTTACTAGTTATGCAAAATTAAAAAAAACATCCAGAACAAAGAGGTCATTAGAGGCTATTCCCAGAAAATTCAAGATATACATTTTATTTTTCATATAAATATCTTAAATATAAGAGATTTTTGAGAAAATAAAAATTTTCGAAATTTTGGGATAGTTGGAGGTGGGGGGGATTTTCTTGAAAATCTTTATGTCATATCCTTGGGAGATACTGAACTTAAATATTAAGTTTAGTATTTAATGGACTTTTTATTTTTGAGCTATGCTGCTTACCAATCATGTATGCACACACACACACACACACACACACACACACACTTTTTTCTAAAAAGGGTCCCAAAACATGTATTTCTGGTGAAATCTCGGTATCAAATTTTTTGGTGCAATACAATACCTTCTTTATACACTATGTACATAGTATATGTAGAGAAAGTAAAAAGCCTTGATGCTTATGATCCCATACTAGAAGAAAAGTATCATACATTTTACCAGAACTTGTGCTCTGAAAGTGATTCAGTATAACACTATTACAATTGTGGTTTTCTTACAATTTAATACCTTAAATAGTTGTTAGTTTTTGGTTTTTGTAAGAAGAGTGTTTACGAAGCTATTTGATTCAAATAATTGCTTCATTTTGAAATATAAGCATTCTTTTAGTTCCTGAACATTTTTATTTTTTGGCCCTTGTACCAAAGGGTACAATACATATTTATCATTTAAATTTCATCAAAGTGTTCAAAACATAGACCTCTACACATAACCCCTCACCCGTCAATATTTTTCTGGCTAGATCATTGATACAGTTTTGCATTTGAACTATATACATTTGAATACTAGCTTTCTGTCAACTGCACAGCTGTGATTTATATCTGAACCAATATTTCTGTTCCACACTGTTTTCTTTATAATTTGTTGTTTTGTAATCCATTTTGTATTGATCTATTATTTTATATGTTCTTTTGTTTTATGCACAAATCGGAATCACTAGATCATGATTAAGTATTCTGTATATTTCATTAATTAGAAACATTTTGGTTTTCTCTCTGAGATTTTGATTTTGTTATAAACAAGTTTTATGGCAACATTTTTTTTCTTTGCGAGGTTAGAAATATATATAAAGGCTAGCCAGAAGTGAGGTAGGGAGGCACTTGAAGAAAGTATCTGGACAAGTGAATATTGTTGCAACTTCCACCAGTTCATACTTCCCAGGAGGAGACCCTAAGAATCAGGGCATATAATTATTTTTATACATTGATCTGACAATGTAGAAACATTTAAATGGAATATATTTTGTCTCCCACCAACATAAAATAGAATTTGAGAATATTGAAACATTATTTGTCTGAGTTAATAAACATAGTTTATTGAAATCAACAAAAGTAACAGAGAGATAGAATTTTGTGTTGATAGAACACACAAAAGGAATATTTAATGAATGGTAAAAGCAGGCTGTTCTACAATAGCAGTTTTATTTTTACTTTCTTTACATGGTGCATGGGTAGAGACAGTATTTAATTTGTTGCATTCAAAAAAGAAGGATGTGATAGGTAATTGTGAATAATATATGAAACTATTTTAACACAGTTATCTTCTGGCTTTATGATGAAAATAATTGCAATCAGCTTCAATATTTTCATGAATATTATAAGGAAATATCAAAATAGAGAATTTATCGAATAAACGTGCATTAAAGGTGATAATTTTATATTATAGGTTTCACTGGGTGTGCAGAAACAAGAAAGATTTTAAATCTTTTCCTCTTGATAGAGTGCTGGTGAACAGGAGGTTTGTCTACATGACCAGTTGTACTATAATTGAGGGGTACGGATTTCTTAACAGAATATGAATAATCAATATATCAGTAGGGCAGCCACAACCAGCCCACTTGCTGAGGTGCATGTGCTTGAACATGCCATTGTGCTGACTCAAGTGCATTCTGCATAGTGGGAATAGTCAGTTTTTCCTCAGTAGCTGTGGTGGTCATATGTTTTCGTAAACTTCCACGGCCAATATTAAAATTATCTTGGTCCAGAGTTTCCGGTGTAGACCGCGTCTTAAGGCTAAAATCTGCCGACGTTTCGCCCATCTTATGATAAGGCTTCCTCAGGGCTAACTGCATCTGGTCCGGCTGGCGTACCTTCTTTTATACTGTAGTTGGGACATGCCAAGTACCGCCCTCCTGTGTTGCCATTGGTTATCGTTTGGCCAATGGCTGGGGTCGCTGCTTTCTGTATTCCTATTGGCTCGCTGGCCGCAAGGTGGGATGCTTTTCTTAGCAGAGGTCTCCAGATGGTGTTCAAACTTTTTCCATTGTCTCTGTTAACTTTATGTTCTTCTTTAATTATTTCTATGCTTTCGCGTATAATGCGATGTTTGTAGTCTTCACATGGTACCAATAATTTCATGTTATCAAAATCAATGTGATGGCCAGTTTCAATAGCATGTTCGGAGAGAGCGGACTTTTCAGGCTGATTAAGTTTGAGGCTTCTGATGTGCTCTTTTCGACGTGTGATTGCCGATCTTCCGGTCTGACCTATATATGCTTTGCCGCAATCGCAGGTTATTTTATAAATCCCTGGCTTAAGTAGTGGGTTGGATTTGTCTTTTACTGGTCTGAGGGTGGATTGTAGCTTCCGAACCGTGCTGTACCGAGTATTAATCCCGTGTTTGAGTAAAATTTTGCCAATCCTTTCAGTGGTGCCCTGAACAAAAGGAAGGCGAGCCCATCTTGTCTTTTGTTTTTCTTTTTCTTTTTGTGGTTTTTTGGCATTCTTTCCCCAGTATTTTATGTCGGTTTTTGAGTATCCGTTGGCTTTTAACACTTCCTGTAAGTGGTGTCTCTCTTCAGTTAAAAGATTTGGGTCACAAATACGCGTGGCTCGTTGGAACAGAGTTTTGACCATGCTTCGTTTTACTGAAATGGGGTGGTGGGATGTGGCATCTATGTATCTGTCTGTATGTGTAGCCTTTCGGTAAACTGAACAATGCACTGTTTTGCTTGCTGAATTTCGCTCTACCAGAACGTCTAAAAATGGTAATTTTTGGTTATGTTCTAGTTCCATAGTAAATTGTATATTCTGATGAAGACTGTTTAGATGTTCAAGGAACTCTGGAATGTTGTTCAATCCATGTGGCCATACCACGAAAGTGTCATCCACATATCTTAACCACATATCCGGTTTGAGTCGGCAAGTGTCCAAGGCCGTGTTTTCAAAATCTTCAAGGAAGATATTAGCCACAATCGGCGAGATAGGAGATCCCATGGCTGCACCTTCTTGTTGTTGGTAGATGTCTTCTTGGTATGAGAAATACGTATTGGTGGTCAGTACATCATCATTATTTTGTAATGGAAGGGGACTTGTTGGCCTATGCCAACAAATCATTTCAATCTTAAATGTTTAATTTGTTACAAAAATTGCAAATGTTGAAACACTCTTCAGTGTCATTTTAATATATGGCATGTTAATGATTATTCAGCTCTTGAAAATAAATTATATTTGTTTAATTTGAAGCTCTCTTTGCAATATTATCACTTTATAGTAACCAAAGTCAAAGCTGTGCTAATTTCCTTTAAACTTTTAATACCAAACACAAAAGGAATACTAAACCATGTATTACCGTTTGTGACTTGTTCCTTCTCTACTATCTTGTCTTTAACATTTAATGGTAACGCAGTTACAGATTATAATGTATTGTGTAAAGTAGTGATTGACTCATAGGCATATGTTCAGCACCATGTGCATGCTTGGGAGTTGTTTGTGCCTGCAGTAAGAGGTTGGAAAAAAAAAACAATAATATAATGAGAGATGGAATGGAACAAAAAATTAGTGCTCCAACTTTGGAGCAGGTTAGGGGAGTAAATTAACTTCCCATTGCTAAGGTGTTAGGTCTAAAACACAATGTAGAATGGAGTTATTGGGTTGATTGTTTTAAAATTTCCCTCTATACATCATTTTCAATGTGACTGAAACCTTTCTTGAAGATTTTACTATTAGGGGCAGTGACAGAGGATGTTTCAGCAAATATAGGCCTTTGCAATTACTACTAAACCTCCCAGAGGAGCTGGAGGGACAGTTGGTTTTGATGATGGCAGGTGCAGGAAAAAGATGTCCCTCACATTTTCGGACTGAACATCTCTGTTTGTCCTGCCTCCCCTATCCACAATGGAACTGAAGGTTCCAAGTTAGTGAGGAAAGACCTCTCTCATCAAAACACACTTCATACCTTTCAATTCACTTTCCACCATCTGGCCTTTGTAACCCTGAATTATGAAGAGAGAAATGAGGGACAAGAAAATTCATAATACTTGGTATATAATCCAACCTAGCATTGAGAAAATAATAATCAGTCCAATGGGAATTTAAACTGGAGCTGTGGAATCCACTCTACTTAATGAGTATTTTATACAGGGTGAGTTAAAATAACGTCAAATAATTTTAATTCAGGGGTTATAGAATTGAGTATTTTCTTTTTGGGAATATATGTTGTAAATATTATCAAGCTAGAGGGCATTAAAGTTTTTTAAACACTGCATCGGATTGAGGAAATTCTGCCCAACAGGTTGCTATGCATTTTTGCTACAGGGCATTAGGATAGTTTTGAAATACAAATAGCTATACATCTTTAATTTTAAACAATACAATAATACAAAACTCTACTGTAAATCTTGATTTAATCATATGCACAAAATCAATATCCTCTGAAGTAGGTCAGAACTTTTAACCAATCTACAATGTATGTTGTCAATAACATATGAATACCACTTTATGGTCACATTTTCTCTACCATTATTAAAGTTACTTGAGAAAAGTTAAAACATTGTTAAATGATGCAAATAGATGCTTTTAAAAGACTTCAAATATAATTAAGAACAAAACAAAATTGAACAAGTACATAAGCATGTATAAAAGATCTTTATAATGCTGACCTTGGACTTAGGAGCATAATTGATAGTATTGTAGTAATAATTGCAGAGTTCTTGCAAAAATGCCTGGCATATCACAAATAGATCAAATGCTACAAAGATCCTGGCCATTAGCTCCTCTTCACTATTAACCATTGTCTCGTTAGGGGGCCAGATCTGATAAATGATACTCCTCTAACAATCCAGTGATCAGGATATGTTACACTTAGGAAATAAATCAGACTAATGTTCAGGTACTCCATTGCCTTCAAACTACATTAACTGATACATTCCTAAAGGAGCATCTTCCACTGTTCTGACAAAGTATGCTATAAAAATGTTGCCTATCAAACATGAAGGTAGTAAATAGGGCCCTATGAGCCCTATGCCCAATGCCAGCCCAAATGCTCACTACAAACTGGTGTTGGTAATTTATAACTGTAATAGCATTAGGGTTTTCCTGTGCCCAGATGTGATTGTTATGTGTTTAAAAACATCCCCTCTTGTATATTATGCATGCTAATAGGTGAGAGCAGTCAAGTTTTACTGTTCAAGGAGTGGGGAAAGAGACAGAGTCTTCAAGTGATAGTCATGCTGTAGGTAAACACACAAAGATATCGGCTGTCTGCCAACTGCAGCGGTCAGATCATGCCACTGTGCATCATGTTTACACTGCTCTCGTTTACTTACAAGAACAAAACCTTTTTGTCCATCCACAATATGATTGTAGGAAATCTTAGTTTATCAAAGCACTTATGAAGAAACCACTGGACAAACTGTAATTGGGGCGGAAAGTCTTCTGGTCCCAGTACTTGAATTAGGGTGAGATAATATGGATGCAATTGCTGTTTTGCCCAGGATTCTAGGGTAATCAAAAACTGTCTTGTATGCATCGCATGTGCAATTGCTCTTGTGCATAGTTGTGGATAGAGAATTATGTATCCGGTCAAGAACCTCATCTTCTAGAGCCACTGTTCCTACATTTCTTTTGATTCGAGCAATGGACTTGTTTTTGGAAAGTTCCTGTTTCTTACGGTTGTTGATGCATGGCAAATGTCTCTTTGAGTAAAGATCAGCATAAAGATCTCTTGACCTTTTCACATTTCCCCAAACAGGACCATAAAAGTAATGCATGTCTGCATAAGAACATTTTTACAACAGGCTGTGAAACTGAAAATCCCTCCAGTAAATGGAGCACTTAAGTACATGCTGATAGTTGAGATTAATAACTAAAACCACAAAGTCATAATGTGTTGTACGCGATGAAATCCCTTACTATTTAAATAACAAAATACAGATTTTCGTTTAATGGCGATATAAACAATGTTAAAAACAGAATACAAGCAATAGTCCAAAATACAAAGAAAACAAAACATAAGCAATATTTCAATGCAAAGGGGAAACCAGGATCTCAGTGACAAAATTTCATCTAACCTGACTCATCATTTGAAATGTTAATGTCTTCTAGCTTGAGAACAAGGCTTTATAGACATACATTTCTAATAAGAAAATACTGAATTACAACTTCTGAATCACACCTTAAAATTGTTTGGTGTTATTCTGACTCACCTTTGTCTATATGGTTTATAAAGAGAATTATGTTATCATTGAAAATATATTTGATTAAATGATAATTTTAAGATTAAATTATAAGCAATATATATTTCATTCATGCCTGTAGTATTCTAATATAGGACATACAATTATTTATTTAAAATGACAAAATCAAGGAATTAAAACACATTAATCTGCATAAATATTTTAATTGGTTCTTAAAATCCTAGAAGAATTTATAAGAACTTTTCTGTTAAGAACATATACATTGTATATGATACAAATTTCTAACACTGTAAAAAAAAAAGAAAGGTCAGAAGCACATAATATGTATAATATAGTACACTATTAAATACAAGTCTTTCTTCTAGAGCAAAATATTATTTTTTATACAGGCCACAGTGTAATGTCAATTTGCATACTTAAAGACAGTATGATACACTCTTGACAGTTTCAGCACCAATATGTGATATGGATGTTTGCTGTGCATTCCAGAATAATATTTGTAATTACATTTCTTAGGCTGTTCAACAGCTGAAAGCTGGAAATGGTAACCAGAACAACAGAAGAAAGATGAATATGTGCACATATTCCAAAATATGAAAGTTCGTATCTAATGGGAAGTTTATTGAAGCCCAAGAATAGAAAGAGGAGCCTTGGTGAAGTTTCAGTTTACCTCATCCTGTTCTTGATGACTACGTGCTATTTTTGTATTATGTTTAACTTGTTTTCAAATGGTGTGATATCCATCTTTGAGTGGCAGGAGACCATCAAGAAATGGAAGTTTTTGTAGTGCTGTCATATTGTGTTTCTGCGTCACACATTAAGTGAATCCATATCTAATAAATGCTGTCGGTTACACCACTTAAACTATCACTAAAACTATCTTGGTATTATTTTTTCACTTTTACTCATCATATCTATTACAAAACTGTTTATGGTAGGTCCAAATATTCTAATTTTACAAAAATTAAACCACAAAGATAAAGGGTCATATATGTAACCCAGCCATGAAAATGCATTTTTAGCTCCAAAAGTTTTCATAATAGTTCCCATATATTCGATCATACCCATGTAGGCTCTCAAATGGTCATCAGTTTTATGTTCATATATATTTTAATTACATAGTAATTTAATGCAAGCCATTTCCAGGATGCTGCTAAAGAAATTACATAGTTAATAAATGTTGGTTACACCACTTAAACTACCACTAAAACTGTCTTGGTATTATTTTTTCACTTTTACCAATCATATCTATTACAAAGCTTTAAGAATTTCTCAAGCCTATTTTTGGTCTTTAAATTTGAATAAAGCACGCAATTTATATTGAAATATACCAAAATTACATAATTTGCTTTGGTATCTTACAGCAATTTCCATTTAGGCAGTGTCGTGGCCCAGTGGTTAGACCACCCGCCTCTCACTAAGGTGGCCCAGGTTCAATCCCAAGCGACCACATGTGGGATTTGTGGTGGAGAAAGCAATGCAGGGGCAGGTTTTCTCCAGGTTCTCTGAAATGGAAATAGCATGTTATTTATGGACGCTCTTTAACTGCTATGGTGCTCAGCGTCCCATTCTATACTGGGTGTGAAAGACTGCTTAATTTTGCTCAGAGGCCTCTCTATCAGGCTTGAGGTTCTTTTATGTGCCGTAAATCTATGACACGGGACCAACAGCTTTACTTCCCTTCTGAAGGAAGCCATGCTAAGGATTTTTACACCCGAAAAAATCCATCATCCTCTGCCGGGTTTGAACCTGCAACCTTGGGTTCTGGTTTCTCCTATCTTTGCATTCCACCAGTGCTCCATCTTCATTCCATATATTATCATTGTTATCTCCTGCAGTGCCAAAGTAGTAAAAGCGGGTGATAAACACTAAAAAAATAAACAATTTCCATTCTTTCACAGCTATCGGATGGGTAGTATTCAAATCGTTTGTATCATTCATAGTTGGTGTTCACATTGCAAAATTCAGAACTACCAATATTTGAATAGAAATTGTGAAACTAAAGTAAAGCACTGTGTTAGGTCTAGTTAGTGTGTTTGTCAATAAACTAGTTTCATGTATTTCAATTTTAGTAATTTCTTCTGGTTTCTTCTTTGGAGACTTTTTATACATTGGCATCGTGTTCATTTCATTGCTTCTGGCTCGGAAACAGTTGTTTCCCACCTAACAACCACTGTTATATCTTACCCCACCATGAATATTTTTGTAAATTTTGCTAATTAAGAAAGTGTCTTTACAGGGAGTCCATAGTGAGTTATACCATGTCCAGATAATAACATATTGGCTCCTAGATGATTTGCACTGGATAATACGGTTGATTTCACTTCTTAAAAACCCTTATCTACATATATGGTGTAACCATCATATAACTTTACCGATACAACGATGAACAAATACCAGGAATTTGTTTCCATTCTTGTTGTCAAGATGAAAGTCAGCAGCTAACTTAGACTGGTAAGCAGAATATTGCAACTGGAGAATGCCATCATGACATGTTTATAAGGCATAAGCATGTGGCTCTTGTGGTTAGCCTTATTCAAATAATTTATATCAGTAATCAGTTGTTTTGAGTAGCAATAGAACAGACATGAATTCATTGAGTGACTTTAAGCGATGAATTTAATGGTAGCAAAGAGGCAGGTGTTACAAAGCCTGACACAAAATATTATTTTTGGAATACACATATATTTTAAAATATGAAATTATGGAGGAAAAAAGAATTTGCCTGAAACTAAAAAATGCTCACAAATTAAGTATACTTACATTACCTTATGCTAGACAACATACAAGTGAGGGGGAGGTATGAAAAGAGTAAGATTAACGAAGGCCAACACATAGTTAATCACATCATTTGATTCACTGGAGAACAAAGCTCTTCCCATTTGCAGGGTACTGTAGCTGTTTTCACTGCACACTTTATTCAATGAGATTGTGGTATAGCTTTTCATTACAGACCATATCATCAGCTGATAATACAAGAATTTGAACATGGCTATGTTCATCTTGGCATTGGTCTTATAAAGATGAAACTGAATGAAGATACATAAATTTTGATTATTAATTTTTAAATGCAAATATATTTCATCTTCCTTCCTTTTAACAAAACTAAAAACACAGAATAATAATAATTTTAAGGTTACAATTATTGTGCGAGTATATTTCAATTATCTTTCATTGCAAATGCTATTTGGTTCCCTCATTTAACAATAATAAATATCTAGAAGACATCACTGCCATTTGGTGCACAGGGCTGAGAATGTAGCAGAAACCATTACCAGTTTTAGAAAGAAAAAACCCTCTTATGTTCTTTGGGTTTGTCTCTTGTGATGGTTTCATTTTGTTATAGGGAGTTCTATTGGTTTCTAACTTTTTAATTAGTTATTTTGGTTGCATAATATAAGTACTACAAAAAACGTTAATTACTGGTAACAAAAGTGTATTAGATTCCAAAGATATGGTATAAACTACTTTCTTTAGCAAAAATTATTCTTCCATGGGAAAATCATGCAAAACTTAACAAAGGAATCAAAGAGAGGTGAGCAATGGATATGATGTTTTTACTTATAATTCCTATATCCATTAACTGCATATGTTGCAGCTTCATAATTTGCATTTATGCAGATATTCTCTGTATTTCATAACACATATGTATATTTAAACCAGCACCCAACTTGTTACACAAATCCAGAAATCAGTCATATGTATTAATTATATTGAAAAATAATGCTATTAATCCAAAACTATATCTAGCTATAGCAGCTAGAAACTATTGTTATTACTTGCCTGTTTTCAGCTAATGTGAACTGCTTTTATGATAAAATATAATTTACACATACATATATACTTATATGCAATATATCAAACAAAATGAAGCCATTTCTGAAAGGTAGGAATTCAGGAGTTTTTAATCTGCTTTATGCTGTCTGAAATGTAAAAAGATAAAAGCAGCAGTTGAATTGTTTTTTAAATAGTGTTTAATATTTATTCTTGCTATATTGGTAGCACAAGCATGTGGACATTGATGATACATGAAATGATAATTGTGAAACAAATTTGGAAAAGAGATATTCCAGCTCCTTTATATTTATCAGTTGTGAGAACTGAAGAAAAAATTGTCGGGAAGAACAGTCCTGGTGGAATTTGAACTGCAGATTTCCCATTTATGAGTGAGAGCCTTAAAAACTTAGCCACCCCTGTTAATAAGTCATTATGAGCAGATAATATGTGTATAAGTTTCGCTTTCCATAATGCTGAATCCTCCTTTATTATTAGTCCTTCATCGTGTAGTCTTCACTCAATGCTGTTGTTCTGTTTACCTCTCCCAGTTTATTGCAATTCAGGCTTTGGTTGTTTTTTCATTAACAAATAAAGTATAGAAACTAGTAAGAGCAAGAGCAATTATAGTAAGAGTTCTAATTGCTGGAATTAGAGAGATCAAACAATGGAAATTATTTGAAATAGTGTTCCTGTTATGGATCTAAGATAATCCCCTAATGCAAAATGGAATAATAATGATGATGATAACAACAATAATAATAATACTTGTAGTCGGCTTATCCTCCGCATATTTAGGACTGACACTTCCCTGGGACTTACAAGTGAATGCCTAGGGGTCAGAAGTCTGTTGGGGAGCCAAGATAACGAAGCCACAGAATGGAGAACCTGGAATGAGTGGTTGGCCTCTAGTCAGATATGAGCGTAAGGAAGTGAATGATATGAAATGCAGGCGAAATGAATGATAGGAAAGATGGTGACAGAGTAATTGGTGGAATGAGTGGCAAGAGAAACCAGAGGACCTGGAGAAAACTCGCCCTGATGCCACTTCATCCATCATAAATCCTACATGCAGGCTCTTGGAATGAACCCAGATTGTCTAGGTAGGAGGCAAGTGGTCTAACCACTCGACCATGGCGCCACTAATAATAATATTAATAATAAAATATTATTATTATAATTATTATTGTTATTAATATTCCTCTGAGTGTTTGTTGTATAAGCAATACTATGCACATATGCAGCTTTGAAGATTTAAACGTGGTGTAAAACAAAGATCTGGAGGTTGGAACAATAAACTTAATACTTAACACAAGATCACAGATTTATATGGAAGCCACTGCAAGTAAATTTTTGAATGATAAATTTATGTAGCTGTTAAGTCAGCGCACCTTGGCCTGGGGAGGTGTGATGGAGAAGTTACAGTTTATGTCTTGAAAACTGCAACAAAATTAATGTGACAGAAAATAACAGGACATTCAACAATATGCACACATTGTTAATTTATGTACTGCAAGTGGCATGGAAATATGTGACTAAGCACCAATTCTCATAACTATATGAAAACTATACTAAGCCAACAAAGAATACCTCATCATAACTTAATTACTTGTGAAATTGTGTTCCTGCTGTTAACAAGTTGTAAATGTTTGTGGAAAACATTCTATAGAGCTTTTAATTGTTATTTGTATTTATTATTTGTTATGTCATATAAAATAACTTATTACAAGTTGAGATTTAAATGATGATTGAACTTTTGGTATGAAACATGAATAATTTGGCAAACACATTTTGGTTCTAGTAATGCACAGCAAAACCACCAATACTGTTTCATTAATCTAAGCACTTCAATATTAGTCCCCTTACATAAAAATTATTCATGCTGGAAACTTCGTTCCCTTCATTTTCATCTAATAAACAAATCTAGGTTTTACTCTCACCAAATGCAAGTAGTTACAAAATAACATGACAGATACACATGTGCTTATGTTACATAGTTATGTAGCACTATTCACAAGATCTGTATGGCCTCTTGAAATGGTATATGAATGGGGTCTTAAGATCCTGAACTTAATTTAACAGTAAATGGTTACAAAACAGTGACTTGGCTGCCTTTTGGCTATAAACTGAATTATCCAGTCACACAAATGACAATCCCTATGCAAACATATTTCAAAGACCCCAGTTAGAACAAACTAGCATGTTACATGTTACACTAAGACACTATGACTGTGAGTAATAGCCCAGAGGTATCTTGGGTGACATTTGTGTTAAATTGCATTAAATGTTTCATGTTAATATACATGAATATCTTTGTGATATTCTAAAATGTTTTTTCTTTTGTTAAAGGCAGATGTATGGCTTACTTATCTATAGCATATGTATAAAATGTAGTACTCTCATACATACAAAATGAAAGTTAACAACAATAAGGTTCATGTTGGGCTGTAGTAGTTGCACTACCTTCTTGTGCTTCCCAAGAAGAAACAATACATACAGAACTTAACAGGAGATTCACACATCAAGTAAAACAACAATAAAACAAAAGTCTCAATTTCCTGAATCTTTGACATGACAAGCCAATGCACTAACTGTTGCACCATAACTGTAAGATTGCATTTTCAAAATAAGCTTTTGATTAAAAAAAAATTATATTGTAAAACAGTTGATATATTTGCTTAACATTTGTGTAGAAAATAATATTTATTTGATTACTTCAGGTGCATGATGAGAAGTTTTAACAATGCCACATGGTGCTGCTTCTTCTCTATTATCGCTAAGATTTTAGTTTCCATGTGTGAGCTATATATTTATAGTGTTCTGTGATCTAATTTATAGACTGTGGTTAATGCTCAAAACATTAAATTTACACAACTGACTGAAGACTGAACACGCTGGAAAGGGGAAAAAGAAAAAAAAAATTAAAGAATATAGATAAGATTAAGGGAAACTGAAGTGAATGTTCATTATCTGTTAGTTAAGATGGTGTTTTATATTTGATTGGGAAAATCACGCATACCATGGGATAATTCATTTTAAAATGCTGTGCTAAATCAATAGCTTGATATTAAGTTCCTTGTACACTTTTAAATCTCCATTGCCATGACCAGGTGTGGAAAACCAGCTTCAGCGGGAAATGAAAGAATGCTATCAAAATTAACTATCAATTTATTAGCAATTTCTATCTGCTTTCCAAAGCCACTATTGCTGCACAGAATTGTGCTAATCTTGACCAATACGTGTGCTATTTCTACCGGCGCCCATTTGTAACAGAGCAATGCAATAAATTACAGGTGTGCTATGGTGTTTATAACTTCACAAGAGCTTTTTAAAATAAAAATTCAATGCAATGCAGCTTCTTTAAGGATTATGAGAAATATAGGTAATACTGTCATATCCAAACATAAGAAGTCAACTTCCTGGCAGTTGATTGTGTTGTGTGGCAATATAGTAGAACATAATCAATCCAGACCACATTAGTCCAAGCTTCTCTTAATTCGGATGGCCATTTAATGCGTAACAACCTTCACTTGCACTGCCTTCCATCAGTCTCAGTTGGTCGCTCGCCTGTTTGGCCATAGCTAGTTGCAGATTGTTGGCCTTCCCAAGGTTGAAGATAACAGCGATGAAAACATATCTGTGTATTACAAACATTTGAGGCATCTGCACAAGTTGATTATTAAAGAAATTAATGTCAAAGGAAGACCACAAAAGATCAGCAGCCTTTTCAACCATTAGGATAGTCAAGTAAATCAATGATAGTGTGCCTTGATTGCCACATTCTAATTCTTAACTGTGCAACAATATCTTGTATACTAAATAACCATTCTTAAATTCAAAATACATGTTTTTTATGCTGAACAGAGGGTTTAAATAAGTACCTTGGCTCATTTCATAGGTTTAGTTCAGACTTTCATTAATTCCGAAAAGCTAGACCATATTAATGAGGTTCTACTGTACTTGATACATAGTTGCTATTATTGCAAACTATTGCATAAGTGAGCTAGGAGACACTAAGACATCCACTAAATTCTCTTTGAATTTTGAGTTGTTTTGGAGAATAAAGGAGAATTCGTATGGTCAAAGATTACAAACAAGGTAAGGCATCCTAACAGTGACAGTGGTGTTGTGCTCTATTCAAGAAAGTAGTACTATTGATGGCATCTAACGTAGTATGAAACGTATCTATGACATTTAAATTTAAGGAGTATTAGAGTCAGAATGGAAACACATCCATCATTTAAGTTTTCTGTGTGCTTGACAAGTTTCAAGAGCTATTTGCTCTCATCCTCATGGTCTCTCTTCTGAGCAAATGGCTCTTGAAACCGGTCAAGCACAAATGCAAGCGACGTATTTGTTTCCATTTCGACTCTATAAATTCTCCTTAAATTTGAATTTACATCACTGTTACTAGTTTATCCAAGTATTATACAAAAATATCTATGACATTTGGAGACTATATAGAGGCTTGGAGAAAAATGCAGGCTAACTTTAAAAATTGTTCTTAATATTAATTATTGATCAATAATTACATTACAGACAATTTACTTTGTTTAAATTCCCTAGATGAGCCTTTTAATATTAGGCTCTTGTGCACATGACAAGGAGTTCTTCCTTAGAACTGTAATGAAGAATGAAGCTTGAATAGTTCAAAGAAATATTCAAGGTCAGTATAATGAGGCTTTTAGCCTCTCAGAACTATTTCATGAGATTCATCAAAGTATTTGGAAGATTATAGCTCAAGTATACAGCTGAAATTCATGTATTACTCTTTGTTTTAAGGAAAAGCAAAAAATATCGCAAATGTAAAGAAAATTGCTTGGATGTATGAATGCATTTTTGATTAATTTTTCAATGATAAAATTTTGGGTTCATCAGAATTTTAATTATTACATATTCATATTAAAACTCTTAAAATGTTGAAAAATATTTTTTTTAGATGGGGCGAGGTTCTTAAAAATCTTCATGTCATATCCTTGGAAAATGCAAATTTAAATGCAAAGTTTGGTATTTACCTGACTTTTTGTTCTTGAGTTATGCTACATGTTTTCTATAAATGTCTTTTTTGGGGGGATTTGTGGGCCTCAAAACATCTATTTCCAGTGAAATCTCAATATCAAATTTTTGGGTAGAATACAATTCTTCCTCTACTCTATATGTAGGAGAGAAAGTAAAAGTTAGATCTATTTAAACTAGTATACATTAATGTTTCATATTTGTTCAGTCCACTTTAAAATAAAATCTATTTTCTTCATTCCAGTTATGATACCATAGCAACTGATGTTAAAGGAATTCACAAAAGCTTATTAAAATGTAAGCAATGCCTCTATCAGAGTAACTTTTTTGGGTGCATATGAATATTTATAAATCTACCTAACAGCAGTTAACCATAAGATGAAGGCTATCCAAGCACATTTTTATCAATTAAAAGATTCTGGCAGCACCCCAAAGGAATGTAAAGCAACCTTTTAGGGTTCATTTAAACAAATTATCAACAAATACAGCACAGAGAGTGACTGGTGGCTAAAGAAAACCAATAATCCAACTGCAATGATTACCCACTTCAGTTTCTCCTTAATGCAGGAATATAAAGACAGATCACAAGTTATATTAAATTGTCAACAAGTTACTACTATGTACATTTATGTAAAAATATAACCATCATAGATGAGCCAATATTTCCATTTCTGTGTCCATTGCATGTTGTTGACTGTCGGCAGGAGTGGATCCAGACACTGTTACAATGACGGGACTGTTGTGAGAAGTATCTGCACTGTCCCCAGTTTGCACCACTGTCACCAAGTTACCATCTTTACCACTGTCAACACTTCCTGCCTTGAGCATCATGCGTAGAGGAAGGTCCTGATCAAGCGCAGCTGGTAACTTGAGGTTGTCCACGAGTAAGGGTTCAGGATCATCCCCCATTACGCTGATCACATTCACAACAGCACCACCTCCTCCACCGCCACCCCCAGACTCACAGCTAAGACTCAGTGATGGGTCCCTGCTATGTTCTGCCGTCGAGCAACCATTTCCACCGGTGCCACCATTGGGATCAAGAGTAGGTCGGGTGGAGCTGGTACGAGATCTATAACTAGGAGGACGACTGTAGTCGGACTGTGGCTGGTCCCGCCGTACTCCAAGAGGTGCCCTAAATTTAAAATCAAATTAATACATAATCTCTCTTCAAAATCAATAAATTCAAAGGTAATAAAATACAACATACATTAATAAAAAGGGGGTAATTTGCGCAACCTAAGCTGGTGTTTGGCTTCTGGGTCACATAGTACGAGCTCTGGTATATATGGGAAAGAGTAATTACATCATCATTATGGTTTCATAGCAACCAACTAAAACCCAACTGGAAACATTCAGAAACAAAATAACTGGTTGACGAGGCAAAGAATTATAAAAACATATGCTTTTTAAACAATGTAACAAAGATGAAGTAATGGTCAATGAGTGCTCAAATGAATCCAGTATCTAAGGAACAGAAGAGTTACCCAACATTTCCTTTTAAGGATAAGAGAAAACTCTGGAAGGAAACTTATTCAGGCAATTCTTCCTGAACAAGATTCAAACTCTTATACCCCTGGATTAGGAGGAAGGTATGGTACTCTCATATAAAAAAAAATTGTATTTTCATTCATAGTTTATTGCAGCAATAGGATGTCTTGCTGTTAGCAAGCTAATGGGAATCTATATTAATATTTTAAAGAGAGAAAATATGTATGAATGTGCGCATGTATGTGTGTGTGTGTGCGCATGTGTGAGAGAGAGAGATAGTGAGTGAGTGAGTGAGTGAGTGAGTGCATATGTATGTAAGGTAATCTCAAAAACCATTCAGTTGATTTTGATAACTCCTTCAACCTGGCAGCTCATGGCTAAAATGATTAATGGAGCTACTGTGTACACACCTTTTCTTGGGTGCTTGCTCCCTAATCTTCATTCAGTAGGTATTGTGCAATTCAGAAGCAGAGCAGAGCGACAACATTGAGATATGAAGTATGCTGTACACCCTAACATCTTGTGGCTTCAAGTGCTGTGATTCATTTAACAATTCAGCTATTTCATGATAAACTATATAATTTATTCACCATATTGGCTGAGCACCTCAAATAAATAAACTTTATTTGGTTAACACATTGCGGTAAGACAGGCGGTGAGCTCTCCCTTCTTTCCTTTAGCCTTCGCTTCCCCATAAAAATAATGCCCAAGAAAAGGTGTGTGCATACATTATTTTTTATCATTATTATTATTATTATTATTATTATTATTATTATTATTACATGCGCTTCAAAATGAATGGTTAATTTGCAATTTTGTTTTAATAATTTTTGAAAATGGCATAGTCATTGAATAAAAATGTTTTGAGATTACTAAATACGGAATGATATTTGTATTGTTTTTGTGGTTTTTGATAGATAAAAATGTGTTGGAGGTAAGCCCTCCTCATCTCCTCAAAAGGAACTGCTCCAATTTTCACCATTGAAAAGTCTATTTCTTTCTGACAGACATGCCCTTTAAAGCACTTTCAAATTTCATTTCATAAATTACTTCAAGATTATAAAGGGTTTTACAAAGCCATTCTACTTGAATGTGAACACATCAGAGCCATAAAAATACATGCTGGTGAAGAAGGCTTTTATTTTTAGTTGGTTTTTTATGTGTTTCTGAACTCTTATTGAATCAATAGCTGCATATGGTACTACTTAATAATGGGCATTTCGAGAATAATTCTTATGAGGTAATAAAATATTTATAGAAGTCACCCATATATTGATAAACTGTTTTGTACTACTCAACATGGTTGTACTTAAATTGTGTATGAAATATTTATATACTGAGCACCTCAGTATAACAGAGGACAGTTAATTATGTTGTGCAGCAAGATACATCAGGAGAAATAATGTACTGATTTAACAAATTACTATGTATTAGTTGCTCTTAAAATATATAAATAGTTACATTCTTAAATGGAACAGTTTATTTGTTAGGAAGTTCACTTTGTTGACCCTTTCCTTGTGATTTTTCTGAGAAATTGCTTCCACAATGAAATTTACCTAGTGTAATAAAAATATAAAATAAGAAAATAAAAGCACATACAGCGTATTATGAAGAACATTTAGTGCTTGACAATATGTGAAGCTAAACACATATGCTAGGATGTAACTGCATTGCCATGATGTATTAAATCAAGTTGTTAGAAACCAAGCTGCTCTCTATCCCTACCCCTCAAGCATTGCAAGCATTACAAATTGACAATAGTTTGCATAACATTTCTAAATGTTAAGTCCTTGAAACCTTTGGCATTAAGTTTCTTGTTTTAAATTAATCATTTTCCAACTATGTTTTGACATCATTCATTAATGCTTATTGCTTTATTTACATAGAGTGGATTCCTATTTGCAAATACCAACATCTTTATTTCTAATTTTATAATTTTATGGACTAGTGATTTGAAACTGCAACAACATATTTCTAAATGCAGTATTTGTTTCTTATATTTCATTACTGTAGGTACCTGAGAGTACTGCCAGCATGTGAGCGATATGTAGGGGGCGGAGACACAGCGTGGCCTCCTGGTGCCTGTCCGGGTCCGACTGATCCTGGATGCCTGTCCAGCAGGAGGAGGCGAAGTCGGTACTCCTGCATTGAGGCCTGGTACGATGGCGGTGGTGGCCTATACTGGAACTCGGGATACATCATCGCTGCAAAGAAAGAGAACAATGTTTTATTACCTAATTTATAGAACTGCTTGTATGTTTTAACTTTCTATTGGTTAAACACTAAAGAGTAAATAAGTCAGTCTGGGCAAACTGAAGGTATTTCTTGATATTGAATATCCTAAAGTAAAAAACAGTAGTAAGTCTAATACGAGGAGCATTCAATAAGTCCTTAGAAAAATATAGAAAAACAAATTATTTTTTACTTTTCAACATAATCTCCTTTTAGCTCAAAACATTTTCCCAGCGCTTCTCCAACCATTTTAAGCCTTCCAAAAAGTAGGATTTTGGAAGGTCCTCAAAATAGGCGTCTGTTTGGGAGATGACCTCTTGTTAGATGTAAAGCATTTTCCGCCGAGCCACTTTTTTAAGTCTGGAAAAAAAAATCACTGGGGGCCAATCTGCTGAATGCTGTAGTAATCCGAACTTTAATTCTACAATTTTCGCCATCGAAACTGCGCAGATGTGCACCCTTGCACTGTCTTGGTGGAAGAGCATATTTTTCTTTGTCTCAGTCGGGCGTGTTTTCTTGATTTCTCTGTTCAACCAGTGCAATAACGATGCATAATACTCTCTATTTCTTCCTTTTGCAATTAATCGATGTAAATGATTCCTTGTGTATTCCAAAAAACGGAGACCATCAAGGCCTTTAAGAAAAACAGCACTGTTTTGACTTTACTTTTGTCTCTGGAGTGTACTATGTATCCATGTTTCATTCACAGTTATGTATCGAACAGAAACTCGTCAGGATTGCAACAGAAAAGTTCCAAACCAGTTCCGAATCGATCACACGATTGCGTTAATTCTCCATTGAGAGCAAATGCGGCACCCATTTTTCCGAGGCCTTTGTTAGACCTAATTTTTGGTGCAAAATTATGACTCTGTACCTTATGAAATGCCTGTGACCGCTACTATTTCGGGAATTTGATTCGTCGATCATTCAAAACCGTATCCTGGATTTTGTCAATCACTCCGGAGGAAGTGACTTCTACTGGACGTCCGGAACGATGTTCATCATTTTGGATGTACGGCCACGTTCAAATTCATTTATCCAATTGCAAATTGTTGCAAACGCAGGAGCAGATGTGCCATGAACTTCAACTCAGCTTTTATTTCTCTCGGTGTTAAACTTTTTAAATATAAGTGTTTAATCACCGCAAATAACTCGTATTTTTCCCCATCCTTCTAAATAAGCACAAGATTGTTGATTCAATCTCCTAGGGCAGCGAAACCATGTGATGGACATAGCTGAAACTTTAACTACCATCTAGTAAGAGACCTCGGTTACTAGATACAAACTTTCTTCGATGCTACGAGTGTAATTTCTTGGATTTTCTAAGGACTTATGTACTGCAGTAGCAAACCTGAGAACTTCAGGTGAATAAACAATTCACATTTAATAGTAATCTACGTGCAAGAGGTTATAATATTTTAATATTGAATGAAAAAAATGTTATGTCCAAAGTTAATCAAGGGTGATAATTTTCACAAAATTTGAAATATGGATATTCTAATAGCAGAAATAGTCTTATTACTAGTTTCTTTGTAAGTAGAACAATGTAATATAAATATTTTATCTCCTTCTAAAACTAATTCAGAGTAATTATTTTAATTAAATGTGTTGATTTCTCCCCACCGGATGTCGGCCTCGTGGTATAATGGTTACCATACCTAAGGTTGCTGGTTCAAACCTGGCGGAGGATGATATTTTTTCGGGCTGTTTAAATAATAACAGTTGATAACTTAATAATTTCATTATACAACTTAATTGTTGGCTCTGTAATGAGTATGTGAAACATATGAACTGCGTAACTTACTCAACATAAAATTTAGCATAATATTTAACCAATATATGTTATTTCAACATAGTATAAAAATATTGTATGCAACTGAAGGAAAGCTTTTGTCATACTCTTTCGATATTCCAATCTCAGCTTCACTTGGCCATGAACATCTTACTCATCCTGAAAAAACTCATTTTGCTGTGCAGTTACGTAAATAATTATTAATTCATGAACAACTCAGAATGGACAGAAATCAGTACAATTTTATGTGCATTCTACAGAAGAAAAAATCACAGCAAATCTCATGATATTATTTTCATCTTAATCAGCATTAAAATACAATCACCTGTTATTAAATACAATTGTTATTCCAAATAATATTTATTCTACGTTAATGATTCTTATTTAAAAAACAAATATGATGTGTTCCATTCACATGACTTTCTCTACATCTCTTCAACAAATTATTGTTAAAAAGCTTATGCCTCTATTTACTTCATGCTACTCGGGAACAAATTAGCAGAAATAGTCTTATTACTAGTTTCTTTGTAAGTAGAACAGAAATAAGGGAGTACCAGGTTAAAGTGATAGTCAAAAGCTGGTTGCTATGTGACTGAAGTTCCTTTGTTTGTATGTATGGACAGGAGTTGACAAATTCCTATATGAGAAAAGTAGGTTTTTCATAGCTGAAACCAAAATCAATGAATATCTAAAAAACGATTAACTCCACGAAAAAAATGTATATAACATAAAGTGTGTGTTTTAACGTGCTCTACATTTCTTGTATAGTAAGTTTTTATCTAAGTCTTAAGGTTTAGCAGCTATACAAAATTCCGTACAATTCGTTCAGAAAAAGTAGTCTTCAGAGGCTATTCCCAGAAAATTCAAGATATACATTTTTTTTGTTAGGTAAATATCTATAATATATGATATTTTAATCAAAATCGTATTGCCATTTTTGCGAAAGTCAGCATTTTCGAAAAAACTTCCATGTAAGGGGTAGTTTGTGGTGGGGGGATTTTTCTCAAAATCTTCGTGTCGCATCCCTGGAAGATACTAAACTTAAATACCAATTTTGGTATTTTACAGACTTTTCGTTTTTAAGTTATCGTGTTCACAGACACACGGACTCACACACACACACGCACTCACACACACACAGACCTTTTGATGAAAACGCCTTTTTTGGATATAAGAGACCCTATTTCCGGTGGAATCTCCGTATCGTATTTTTGGGTGGAGTGCAATACCTTCTCTATACACTATGCACATAGTGCGTGTAGAGAAAGAAATAAAGCTTCAATTTATGGACTTCTAAAGCTTCTTGCTTCTGTAATGAACAGAAGTCAAATTTAGAAGGTAGTAATATTTTATCAAAGATATAGGCATTAATTCTTCAACAAAACTAGTGCTGAACGACCGAAAATAAGCAAAATGTAGCAATAGTTAAGAATTGACACTGACACTGCGATTCAGATGATTTTCATTCCTAGTCCTTACTCTGCTACTGTTTACGACAAGCAGCACAGTCCTAACCTGTTACAAAAAAGCTGGTCGAAATTTTAAAGAAAAACACATTCTTACTTGTTTTTACTTTCTCTACACGTACTACGTACATAGGGTATAGAGAAGGCATTGCACTCCACCCAAAAATTCGATAGATTTCACTAGAAATATATGTTCTAGGGTCCCCTGAATCTAAAAAAAGTAGTTTCAGAAAAAGGTCAGTGTGTGTCTGTGAACACGATAACTCAAAACAAAAAGTCGGTAAAATACCAAACTTGGTATTTAGGTTTGGTATCTTCCAGGGATGCGACACGAAGATTTTGAGAACCCCCCCACCCGAAACTACCCTTTACATGGAATTTTTTTGAAAATTTTGATTTTCTCTAAACTGGCTCTAAAGATTTTGATTAAAATGCCGTAAATTAAAGATATTTATCTGACAAATACAATGTATATTTTGAATTTGCTGGGAATAGCCTCTGAGGACTACTTTATTCTGGATGAATTTTACGGAATTTTGCATAACTGTTAAACCGTAAGAGATGGACAAAAACTTACCACACACAAAATGTAGAGCACGTGAAAACACACAATTTATGTCATATACATTTTTTTTTCGTGGAGTTGATAGTTTTTGAGATATTCCTTTTTTTTTTTTTTTTTTTTTTTTTTTTTTGGGGGGGTTTCAGCTTTGAAAAACTTATACTTTTCTCATACAGGAATTTTCTCAACTCCTGCCCATACAAACAAAGGAACTTGGTCACATAGCAACGAGCTTTTGATTTTCACTTTAACCTATGGTACTCCCTTATTTCGCTTCTACTTACAAGGAAGCAAGTAATAAGACTATTTTTGCTAATTTTTTCTCGATTAGCATGAATTAAATAGAAGCATAAGCTTTTAAACAATAATTTGTTGCAGAGATGTAGAGAAAGTCATGTGAATGGAACACGTCATATTTTTTTAACCTGCATTGTTCATTCAGGGTAATGCGTGCTTTACTAATAAACATAGTCATGCATTGGTTGCTAAACGAAGCATCATTATTACATTATTGGTCTAATATACACGTTATTGTGTTTATGGCTTTTGTATTCAATGGTTTACATTAAGAATAATAAATCTATTCTATTCCACCAGATTAATTTTGTATTTGTTTTACACATTTCACTCTGTGATCAGAGCATGCACAATAAAGATATTTCTATTTACGCTTAAAGATAATTTGATCCAAAGCCAATTTATAAAAAGCTGATGTGTTCCATTCACATGACTTTCTCTAGCTGTTCCGCAAATAAACCTTTTATTCACAAGATTAATATTTGATATACATCACGCTAATCAAGATAAACATAAACAGAATTAGTCTTATTACGATACTTACTTCCTTGTAAGTAGAAATGGAAATGGAGTTTTATTTATGGATGCTCTTACTGTGGTTCTCAGCGCCCCATTCTATACAGGGCTTAAGAGATCGCTTAATTTTGCTCAGCGGCTTCTTTATCAGGTTTGAGGTTCTTGTAAGTAGAAGGGAAATAAGAAAATGCACAGGCTGCAGTCCTAGTCTAGTCCTTTAAAAGCCGGTCGCTATGTGAAACAATTGAAATTCCATTCTCTTTGCTTGCCAGTAGTAAATAGACGAGAAAGAGAAGAAAGATGTCTTCCCGTTTGAGAAAGTTAGTGTCTTAAAATTGAAACCAATAATCTGGAATATCTCGAAAATGGTTAACTTTACAAAAAAAAAAGTATGTATAATTAATTGTGTTTTAATGAGATGTGTATTTTTTGTGTAATAAGTTTTTATCTATCTCTCATAGTTTGCCAGTTACAAAAATCATCAATGAAGAGGTCTCCAGAGGTTATTCCCAAAACAATTCAAGATGTACATTTTGCGTATCACAAAAATATTTTATACACAAGGTATTTTAATCAAAATCGTTGGAGCCATTTTTGAGAAAAATAAAATGTTTCTAGAAATGTCCCATGTAAAGGGTAGTTAGGGGTGGGGGGAATTTCTTCAATATTTTCGTGTCGCATCCTTGGAAGATACTCAACTTAAACAACTGACTTTTCACTTTTGAGCTATGAGCGCACGCGCACATACACACGGATATGAATCTAAAAATCTGTTGTGTTCCATTCACATGACTTTCTTTAATCTCTGCAATAAATTATTGTTAAAAAGTTTATACTTCTTTTTACTTCATGTTAATTGAGAACAAAAATTGCAGAAGTAGTCTTATTACTTGCTTCCTTGTAAGTAGAAGGCAAATAAATGAGTAGCATAGGCTAAAGTATTAAGTCAAAAGCTGGTTGCAATGTGACTGGAATTTCCTTTGTTTGTATGGACAGGAGTTGACAAATTTCCATATGAGAAAAAGTATTTTAAAGATGAAATCAATAACAAAAATATCTCAAAAAGATCCACTCCACGAGATGTACATTTTTTGCGTTGTAAGTTTTTGTCTAACTCTTATGGCTTATTAGTTATCCAAAAATCATCCGATTTAAGAGGTCTTCAGAAACCATTTTCAGAAGATTCAAGATATACATTTTATTTGCCACGCGAATATCTTTAATATACGATACTTTAATTCAAATTGTTAGAGCCATTTTTGAAAAATTCAAAAGTTTCGAATTTTTTCCATGTAAAGGGTAGTTCGGGGAGGAGGGAGCGTTTTTCTCAAAATCTTCATGTCGCATCCTTGGAAGATACTGAGCTTAAACACCGAGTTTAGTATTTTATGACTTCCTTTTTAGTTGCAGTATTCACACAGCACATGGACACACATAAACCTTTTGCTAAATATGCTTTTTATGGGTACAGGGGACCCTAAAGCCTGTATTTCCAGTGAAATCTCGTATCAATTTTCGGGTGGAGTGCAACGCTTTCCTTTTCATGTACATACTATATATTAAGTAGAGCAAGTAAAACTATGATTTGGTATGTATTTTTTTAAGTTTAATGACCTTTAACTTGGTTACTCATGTCGAATTATGAATGAAATTGGTGAGATGATGCTAAAATAATATCGGGGTCCATAGAGCTAAAAGTTACTCGACATTCGTTTTCTCAGGATAAGGGAAAACCCCTAAAAAAACCTTATTCCTTATTAATGAACATCATGTTCATTAATATTCCAAAACAAGTCATATTGTGCCAGTCATATTGTATCATTTGATGTTGGAATCAGAGCATTTATTAATTCAATGCTAGCTGGTATGGACATTGGAATCCAATTAAGGGGTACAGCAAGCAATTCAACCATCGAGATACTAGAACGTTTTCAATTCAAAACTCTCTGTACTATTGTAAATATTTCCTGGTAAATATCATGATTTATAGCTTCCAACAGTCAAACAGGAAATCACAGCATACTATAGTATCTCCTACCAGAAACGTCTCAGCAGCCATCCCAATATACTAGCGATGAGTCTACAAAACAATACGAATACAACCAACTGAATGCTTTCCAACTGCTATATAGATTTTAATAACAATTATAAGCAAATATATGGTCAACGGTCCATAGTTTGTAACAATATGTGTAATGTCTTCATTGTTACTTATTGTTTAGTTTCTGAGCTGATTGTCATTTTGCAGATATGAGAGAATAAAACAATAAACAAATAAAGTTTCCCCACCAAACAACAGGTTTTTTCCTTGTTTTTAGCTTAATGTCCTTTAACCTGAATAGTTGTATTGGACAATGAATGAAATCGGTGAAATCATTCTCAAATGATCTCGGGATTCGTGGAGATTAAAGTTACTCGACATTTGTCTTCTCGGGATAAGGAAAACCCCCGAAAAAAGTCTTATCCGGGTAACTCGCCCTAAGCGAGAATCGAACTTCTTGAGTGTGAGACAGTCACGCTATCCCCACACTACCCAGACGGGCTAAATAACTTATTATAGCTATTTGGATATTTATGAGAAAATAACTGATGGTGATATCACCCCAAAATGCATAGATTGGAAAATTTTATTTGGGAAAGCAAAGTAGGTTTATAACTACATATGCCTAGGTGAAAACAGCAATTTGAGTTGTTCAAATAACTAGTATTTCCTTGGTCTGCGGCTTTTCAAAGAAGGGAAAAGGCTGAATGAAGCCTTTTATAGGGTGACTGCTGCAAAAACTGTCTCTCACAAATGTAGATAAGACATGAAAGTGTAACTCTTCAGGATTCTGCCTGAACGGGAGGATTCGGGCAGTACTGTCTGAGGATCGCTTGCGGGAGATCCCAGGTTTCATTTCGGGTCCTAGCTAGGCTAGTTGCAAAACCTGGTAAATTTGTGAAGAAAAGAAAGAATCTTTATAAAATTTATAGGTAAGGAACAACGTATTCCTAATCTGTTTGCATTCCAGCCCATTGTTATGGCATAAATTGGGCTCCTTGCGATAAAATTTGATTCTGCTCATAATATATTGTAGCCTGTTTTGCCAGGAATAGCATGAGTGACATACAGAATAATGGACATATTAGCGGGACGAGACGTAAAGGGGAAAGTCGTTACAACCACTCCCTAGGTCTTCTCTTGCTATGCTGAAATTTGCTAGTGGACATAAAATCAAAATCCATTTCAAAATACATGGAGGTGATTATTTTTTTAGTTTTTTTTTAAAACGATTTAAATCTGTAACTAATGAGTAATTATTATTATTATTATTATTATTATTATTAACTTATGTATTAAACCAGGCTTTTCCATATGCAAATTATTTCATTGCATACCCTCTCCCTTAAGATGACGCAGCTCCGCTTATTATGGCATCCAAAAGCTTTAATGACTTCTCAGGCCTATTGCTGGTCTTTAAGATTCAATAAAACACTCAATTTATTTCCTTGTGTCCTTACAATTAATGCATTACAAAACGTATTATAACATCATGATGGCCAGGGTTTCCAATTATGATTGCATATGGAAAAATAGCAAATTAAATTTAATTGACTGTATTTTCTTTGCTATATATAACTTTCATTAGAACCAGAACAAAAATATAAAATTATTTTCCAAGAAAGAAGAGGAGGAGAAGAAGAAGAAGAAGAAAGAGCTAGCCCAGGCTTAGTAGCAGCATACCCTCTATTTCATTTCCATTTTTACTTTCTCTACATAGTATATGGTTCTTAGGTAGAGAAGGAAATGCATTCCACTCAAAATTCGATTCCGAGATTTCACTAGAAATATATGTTTTAGGCTTCCCTGTATTCAAAAAAGCAGCATTTATAGAAACTGGTCCGTATGTGTGTGTGTGTGTGTGTCCGTGAACACGATAGCTGAAAAACATAAGTAAAATACCCAACTTGGTATTTAAGTTTGATGCCATCCAAGGATGCGACACGAAGGTTTTGAAGAAAATCTCCCCCATCCAAACCACCCTTACATGGAAAAAAAAAATAAATAAAAAAAATGATTTTCTTAAAAATGACTAACGATTTTGATTAAAATATCGTATATCAAAGATATTTACATGCCTAATAAAATGTATATCTTAATTTTCTGTGAATAGCCTCGGAACACGTGTTTATTCTGGCTGAATTTTGCGTAATTGGCAAATCGTAAGAGATACACAAAAACTTACTACACAATAATGTAGATCTCGTTAAAGCACATGCCTTATGTCATATACATTCTTTCATGGAGTTTACCATTTCTGAGACATTCCTTGTTATTGGTTTCAGTTTTAAAAATTTTTTCTCATGCGGCATTTTGTAAACCTCTGGCAATGCAAAGAAACTGATTTCAACCACATGACAACAAAGTTTTAAAATATTTGACCCAATTTAGCCAAATGTATCCCCTTATTTTCATTCTACTTGCAATGAAGCAAGTAATAAGACAATTTCTGCTAATATTTTATCTCGACTAACATGAAGTAGATAGAAGAATAAACTTTTAACAATAATTTGTTACAGAGTAGTAGAGAATGTCTTGAGAACGTCATATTTTTTTTCGTTATTTTCCTATGCTGTCAGGTAATGATGGGGTGGATCATATTATTACCACGGATTTTTCTATTCCTCTTTTATTTCCTTTTATCTTTCATAGATACAGGGTCTGGAATAGAATAGAATAGAGAGTGATGGGTTGCATATGTGGTGGATGTGCTTTAAGGAAAGAACAGTTTCTTTTCTGGAATGGAAACTTCTGCCCGAAACTTCACTTCCGTGTGAATAGGGATCATCGAAGGGCTGTCTGGAGATGTTCAACCTGGGAGGATTAGGGGACACCACTGCCTGCACACGTGACCATCAGGTTTCACCGGCCTTCGTGCTCTCTTATCTCATCCTTTCCTCTCGATGGTAAATAGGTGCTGTGCTAAAATCCTTCTTCACTTCTAAATCCTGACCCTCCAAGAATTTACATTCTCAGGTGCTCAATGGGGATGTCCTTGGTGATAATAAAGATAATTATAGGTCCTGACCATACTTGTGTGAGTATAACTTGATCTAATGGATTTTCTTTTTTCTTTTCTTTTTAAAGAATAATCTCTTGCAAGAAAAGTTTGTTTGCGGAACTGTTAGAAAAAGTCATGTGAATGGAACACACAAGATTTTTTAAATATTGGTTATTCCCGTTCGATAACGGCAATAACTTAACTTTCGTGTACATGACGCTGATGAAAGCTCTTATATATTGAAATGCCCAATATTGTGCATTTTAACGAGACATGCAAATAATTCTGGACCCCTTCCTCTGGAATGCCCAATAACTTAATGGGTGGCAGCCTTATGCACAAATAGTAGCCAAACTCATTCACACAGAGATTATAACATCGTTTTTGGTTAGTTCTTATGTCCCTGTTTTTTAAGTCAGACTCATAAAGAACTGACTAGTAGTAATCGAAGTTTTTTACCCGAAAGTGGATACCTTACGGAAATAAAACACTATTAGAATATAGAAAAATCTGATGTGTTCCATTCACATGACTTTCTCTGCATCTCTGCAACATATTATTGTTAAAAAGCTTATGCTTCTATTTACTTCATGCTAATCGAGAAAAAATTAGCAGAAATAGTCTTATTACTTGCTTCCTTGTAAGTAGAAGGGAAATAAGGGAGTACTATAGGTTAAAATGACAGCCAAAAGCTGGTTGCTATTTGACTAAAGTTTGTTTGTATGGACAGGAGTTGTGAAAGTCCTGTATGAGAAAAGTATTTAAAGCTGAATCCAAAAACAAGGAATATCTTAAAAACGATCAATTCCATGAAAAAAAAAGTGTATATAACATAAATTGTGCGTTTTAACGTGCTCTACAGTTTTATGTGGTAAGGTTTTGTCCATCTCTTATGTAAAGCTCCGTAAAATTCATCCAGAATAAAGTAGTCTTCAGAGGCTATTCCCAGAAAATTCAAGATATACATTTTGTTAGTCGGGTAAATATCATTAATATACGATATTTTAATCAAAATCGTTAGAACCATTTTTGAAAAAATCAAAATTTTCGAAAAAAGTTCCATGTAAAGGGAGTTTAGGATGGGGGTATTTTTTTTTCAAAATCTTCGTGTCGCATTCCTGGAAGATACTAACCCTAAATACCAAGTTTGGTATTTTACCGACTTTTTGTTTTTGAGTTATCGTGTTGTCAGGCACACGGACACACACACACTGACCTTATTTTGAAAATGTTTTTTTCGGATACAGGGGGCCTTAAAACATATATTTCCGGTAAAATCTCGGTATTGAATTTTTGGGCCGAGTGCATTACCCTCTCTATACACTATGCACATAGTACGTGTAGAGAAAGTAAAACAGGTCACATTTTGTGCATGCAAGTGTTCATCACGAAAACCTCATAACTTCTTTTTCTTCGGGAGAGGGTGGTTATGTTTTTTTTTGCCAAGCTTAAACTCATATTTCAAAACAACAGTTCAGCAGCTACAACTGTGAGGTTGTTGGAGGACTGTATCAACATCTAGTTTATTACTTACCAGCGTATGGATGATGTGGACGGCCATACGAGGGTGGCAGACGGGGTACAAATCGACGATTGGGCTCAGCACCGCCTTCGTCACTTCCGCCAAGACCCAGCATCATCCTGCATGAAGGAGCATCATGAGCAGTAAGTCTCCAGGCCACTCCGCTGACAGTTATCAGCACGATGCCCACTCCTGGAACAAAACCAATAACCAATGAAGTTCCGCATCGTTTGTTAATAAAGCAATACTCCATAATGTTACACTAAGCTGTTGTATAATTACCCAGATTCGTACTCAGAAAAATCTGATGTGTTCCATTCACATGACTTTGTCTACAACTCTGCAACAAATTATTGTTAAAAAGCTTATTCCTCTGTCTACTTCATGCTAATCAAGATAAACATTAGCAGAAATACTTTCTTGTAAATAGAAAGGAAATAATGGATCACACTAGGCTAAAATGATACTAAAATATTTTAAAAACTGGTTGCCATGTGGATGAAATTCGTTTCTTTACATTGCCAGAAGTTGACAAATTCCCGTATGTGAAAAGTATTTTAAAACAGTGACAAGGGATATCTAAAAAATGGTCAACTCCACGAAAAAAATGTATATGACATAAATTGTGTGTTTAAATGAATCCACATTTCTGGTGCAGCAGACTTTTGTCTTTCTCTTATGGTTTATCAGTTATGCAAAATCCAGCCAAATTCATCCAGAATAAAATAATCTAAAAATAAATGTTTCGTTTTTACTTTCTCTATATGCACTATGTACATAGTGTATAGAGAAGGTATTGCATTTCACCCAAAAATTCGATACCGAGATTTCACCGGAAATATATGTTTGAGGGTCCCCAATATCCAAAAAAAAAGCATTTTCACAAAAAAGTCCGTGCGTGTGTGTGTGTGTGTGTCCGTGTGTCTGTGAACACACTAAACTGAAAAACGAAAAGTCGGTAAAATACCAAACTTGGTATTTAAGTTTAGTATCTTCCAGGGATGCGACACGAAGATTTTGAGAAAAATCCCCCACCCCAACTACCCTTTACATAGAACTTTTTTTGAAACTTTTGATTTTCTCAAAAATGGCTGTAACGATTTTGATTGAAATTTCGTATATTAAAGATATTTACCTAACAAATAAAATGTATATCTTGAATTTTCTGGGAATAGCCTGTGAAGAGTAGTTTATTCTGGATGAATTTTACTGAATTTTGAATAACTGCTAAACCGTAAGAGATGGGCAAACTTACTATACAAAAAATATAGAGCACATTAAAACACACAATTTATATTATATACATTTTTTTCGTGGAGTTCGTCATTTTGAGACATTCCTTATTTTTGGTTTCTGCTATGAAAAACGTATACTTTTCTCATACAGGAACTTGTCAACTCCTATCCATATAAACAAAGGAACCTCATTAACATAGCAACCAGCTTTTGACTATCACTTTAACCTATGGTAGTCCCTTATTTCACTTCTACTTACAAGGAAGCAAGTAATAAGACTATTTCTACTATTTTTTTTCTGATTAGCTTAAAGTAAATAGAAGTATAAGCTTTTTAAGAATAATTTGTTGCAGGGATATAGAGAAAGTCATGTGAATGGTACACATCAAATTTTTAAATTATCGTGTTCACAGACACATGGATACACAAACAGGACCTTTTCCTAAACATTTTTTTTTTTTTTTGGATACAGGGATCTTAAAACGTCTTTTTCCGGCGAAATCTCGGCTCGAATTTTTGGGTGAAATGCAATACCTTCTGTATATACTATGTACATTGAACGTGTAGAGAAAGTAAAAATGGCAAACAAAAATATAAACTAACGTAATCTGGCATTAATGATATCTCTCAATTATATTTAACCAACAGGACATTAGTATATTCTATGATATATTAGTGTCCACCGTATGGTCGATATTGCTAGGCAAGGGCTGGATTGCTATCAGATTCTCGCTTTGCTATCGGTTGAAATAGTATCTGGGAACCGACACATTTATACATTTGCATTTTCATACTAATTTTTCCACAGAAGGTGATTCTTGGGAGTTAGTGTGCAAAGTCAAGAGCATCTGTATAGCTGCAACAATATTTAATAAACATTTTAAAGCAATAAAACGAAACATTGCTAGTTAAAATAATGTCTGGGGACCGATATGTTTAGAAATTTACACTTTTATAGTAAATTTTCCACAAAACATGATTCTTGGGAGCGAGTGTTCAAATTCAAGGGCTTTTGTATAGCTACAACAATATTTAATTAGCATTATAACACGCAATAAAATCAAGCATTGCTAATGTTTATTTCAGAGCTATGATATCACAAAATGAAGACATTAAGCTTTGTTGTCCTCCAAGTATTATCCACTCCTATTGCTATGGATTCACGTATACACGAGGCTACATAGTGTTGGTTAACGGATACATTTAACATTTTTGGCAAGAGTTTTTCCACCAGCTGTACTGAAATTTGCACACTGGGACTGCAGACCGTCACCGGACGAACAAAATTGGGTTAGCCACTTCTGCTGCCTAGAAGAGTGGGACAACAGAGAGCAGTTTTACATCTTGTGTAAATGGTATAGTGCCCCTGATGTAGTATCAATTCTCAGTCTTCTAAACCTTCCTTGAATCTTATAAAACACAGTCGCAGCAGTATAAAATATCTGCCTAACTCCAAGCATGGATTTATTACGTAACGAAAAGGCTTAACTTCTGTACACTTCAACCTCAACTTGGAGGATAAATGACGTATTTATTTGAAAGTACATTTCAATCATTTGTCGGTAGTTTGGGCTAATGCTGTAACATCTTAGTGCTTATTATGAGAAAACGTTTACTCGCCGAAAAATTTTTATTCCAACATTTAAAACCTCAGATTATTGTGGGCTCTCATTTTCAAACTGTCCGTTTTAAAAATGTTAAAATGGCATGCGATTTTTATCAAAATGCTCTTAAAGCAGGCATTCTCAAAACCTGATTGTTCCATTCACAGCTGTTGTCTAGCTGTTACATAAACAACTTTCCTTATAAAAGATTATTCTTTTATTTACAACCCGCTAATCGAGGTAAATAGCAGAAATTGTCTTATTACTTGCTTTCTTGTAACTAGAAGGGAGATAAGAAAATACTCTAGACTAAATCGTTAGTCAATTTTTTTAAAAACTGGTCCTATGTGAAACAAAGTTCGTGTCGCTTTGCATGGCCTGCAGTAAAACAAGAGAGAGAAACAAAACGTCACTTCCCGTTTGAAAAACGCTTAAGTAGTTTAAAATTGTAACCAACATCAAGGAATACTCAGAACGGTCAGCTCTACACAAAAATGGATACGACATAAATTAGTGTGTTAACGAGATCTAAGTTTTCTGTGTAGTAAGTGTTTGTCTTTCTCTTACAACTTAGCCGTTATGCAAAATTCTGCAAAACTCATTCAAAATGAAGAGATCTTCAAAGTCTATTCCCAGAAAGTTCAAAATATACAATTTATTTGTGATGTAAATATCTTTAATATACGGCATTTAAATCAAAATCATTAGAGCCATTTTGGAGAAAAACAAAATTTTCAAAAATATTCTCTATAAAGGGTAGTTTGTATGAAGGGATTTTCTTGGAAGATACCAAACTTAAATACTAAGTTATTGGCCTTTTAGTTTTTGAGCTATGCTGTCCATAGACACACACACACACACTCATGGACCTTTTTCTAAAAATGCTTTTTTCGGTCTTCAAAACATATATTTACGGTGAAATATCGACATCGAATTTTTTGGTGGAACACAATATCATTTCTATCCACTATCTACATTGGAGCTAGAGAAAGTAATAATATGTTTAGGAACTGTAATTCACAAAATATTTTTGCTCTTTCTTATCAGCCGACTTTAGCATATATGATACATGTTCCTTAACGTGTTTGGATTAAAGGTAAAGTTTTTATTATATTTTAATAGAAACAACAGTCAAACGTTGAAAACAAACTTGAAAAACTGTTACTGAAATTAACACGAAATGTAGTCTGTGAACATCATAAACTTAAAACGAAAAGTTGGCTAATATTTACGCTCACTATCTCCCAAGCGAGATGAAGATCTTCAAGAAAATCCTCCCCTCCAAGCTACTCTTTACATGGAACATGCTTTTCTTAAAAATAGTAGATGCATATTAATTATTACTTTAGCCAAGGGAAGTACTTTAGCTACACGAGCGAGAATCGATCAGAGTAATGACACGTGACGGTTCTATTCAGCAATGCTGTTTTCTCTATGATTAAACCGTTTTACACTCCAGGCGGCACGCGTCACCCGCTGCAGAACCATTTACTTTTCTCTTGCTGCCTGAAACGCAGTGAATCCGCAATACAAACAATAACAGCCCTCTTGCATCGTTCTTCCATTGCATTCCCAAAGCATAGTCCGCACAGCATTTATCTGAGGTCGATTTCAGAGTGACTCTAGGAGGGAGAAGCAGTTAGCACTACCCCCAAAAATATTGAAACCAGCGGTCAATTTAATAAACAATGATGTTTTTATAAGTAAATATTCTCTAAAATTCAAATCCGTTATCTGTAGGAAATTTGCAAGTTGCTCTGTGCTAGCCATGTTAGCAAAGCCCTTAATACTGCGGCATGCAAGCTTACATACTGTACTGCGACCACCCATTGTAGGTACATCGTACATGTTTATCATCTTATAGATGTCTATAAAACAAGAAAAGCTTTCGAAGAAACTTCTGATACGTCGAAAAATCAGAAACCTGATCTACTCGTGTTAAAAGTAACGCATATTACTAATCACGATATATTGAAATTAATAGGTGTAATAAATATAGAATCTTTACAAAGTCTAATGGGGAGAGACTCACAAAATGGTAAATTGGAATCCATAAACATCTATGATTGGTTGAAATGCAACCTTTCCTTCCTTTATTTCAGGAAGTTACAAAGAAGTAGTAAAAGTGAAATAAGCGGTAACAGGATATGACTACACAGCTCCGTTTTATGCATGGCTTACGTTTAACAGATTATTTTAATACTATTCCTTATAAATATGTATTAGTTTAGATTACTATTGTTAACTGAGTGCATTGTGAATGACTTTAGTGTGTTGGCATCGTGTTTTTAGAATCGTATTCTATTTAAATTATGCTTTATTAGAAATTGTACACATTATCATGGCCTTCGAAAACTTAAGAATTATCAACGGCGAAAATCACGCTTTATTTGCTTCACATCCAAAAACAATAACAAGCTATCGATTTGATAACTTTGCAATGAATAGAAAATTAGAAAGACTTCGCTCAATATGTCCTTTAATACTCTTCGTTCAAATATGAACGAGGCAGACGTTAATATACACTTCTTCCAAATCTTTTAGACGTGAAGAAGACGTGTTAAGACATTTTGTTTAAATCTTACGTCGAAGGAAGACGTATTAACAGATTCAATCAAATAATACATCGGAGAGAGGCGTAATAACACCCTTCAACTCTTAAGTCGGAGAAAATGTCTAATGCATTTTGTTCAAATCATAGTCTGAGGAAGATTTATTCACACTTCGTTAAAATCTTATGACTGAGAAAGATGTGTTAACACACTTCGTTCAAATCTTACGTCTGAGGAAGATATGTAATTACAATTCGTTCAAATCTTAGTCGGAGGGAGACTATTAATATACTTCGCTTAAACTTTACCTCGGGGGAAGATGTAATAATACAATTCGTTCAAATCTTACGTTTACAGAAGATGTGCTAATACACTTCGTTCAAATCTTACGTCCGAGGAAGCGGTGTTAATACACCGTTCAAATCTTGCGTCCGAGGAAGCTGTGTTAATACACCGTTCAAATCTTACGTCCGAGGAAGCTGTGTTAATACATCGTTCAAATCTTACGTCCGAGGAAGCTGTGTTAATACATCGTTCAAATCTTACGTCCGAGGAAGTTGTGTTAATACATCGTTCAAATCTTACGTCCGAGGAAGCTGTGTTAATACATCGTTCAAATCTTATGTCCGAGGAAGCTGTGTTAATACACCGTTCAAATCTTACGTCCGAGGAAGCTGTGTTAATACATCGTTCAAATCTTACGTCCGAGGAAGCTGTGTTAATACATCGTTCAAATCTTACGTCCGAGGAAGCTGTGTTAATACACCGTTCAAATCTTACGTCCGAGGAAGCTGTGTTAATACACCGTTCAAATCTTACGTCCGAGGAAGCTGTGTTAATACATCGTTCAAATCTTACGTCCGAGGAAGCTGTGTTAATACACCGTTCAAATCTTACGTCCGAGGAAGCTGTGTTAATACACCGTTCAAATCTTACGTCCGAGGAAGCTGTGTTAATACATCGTTCAAATCTTACGTCCGAGGAAGCTGTGTTAATACACCGTTCAAATCTTACGTCCGAGGAAGCTGTGTTAATACACCGTTCAAATCTTACGTCCGAGGAAGCTGTGTTAATACACCGTTCAAATCTTACGTCCGAGGAAGCTGTGTTAATACATCGTTCAAATCTTACGTCCGAGGAAGCTGTGTTAATACACCGTTCAAATCTTACGTCCGAGGAAGCTGTGTTAATACACCGTTCAAATCTTACGTCCGAGGAAGCTGTGTTAATACACCGTTCAAATCTTACGTCCGAGGAAGCTGTGTTAATACACCGTTCAAATCTTACGTCCGAGGAAGCTGTGTTAATACACCGTTCAAATCTTACGTCCGAGAAAGCTGTATTAATACACCGTTCAAATCTTACGTCCGAGGAAGCTGTGTTAATACACTCGCTCAAGCCTTACGTCGGAGGAAGAGGAACTTATATACCTCGTTCAAATCTTAGACCGGAAGATGACATGTTAACACACTTTGTTCAAATCTTACTCGGAAGGAGATGTATTAATATATTTCATTTAAATCTTATGTCGGAGGAAGATGAGTTAACTTACTTCGTTCAAATCTTACGCCAGATGAAGGCGTGTTAATACAGTTAATTCAAATCTTACAACGAAGGAAACTGTGTTAACTCACTTCGTTCAAATCTTACGCCGCAGGAAGACTTGTTAAGACTTCGTTGTAATATGTAGCGGGATAAAAACCGACACATAAGCGAAGACTACATAAATAGTTATTTAATGTTATTAGGTCGATTTATAATAATTTGTTTATCTTATAAATGAAAGTCGAATAATAAATATTAAAGTTGAATACCGTTAGACTCGTTTTTACTTTCTCCACTACATGTAGTAATTGGAGAAGTACTGTATTCCACCCAAACATTCGAAACCCATATTTCAGGAGAAGTAAATCTTTTGAGGCCTCTAAAATCCCCTAATCCTAGAAAAGGATACGTTTATCTGTGAATAGCATAACTCAAAAACGAAAAATCAAATAAATACAAACTTAGTATTTAAGTTCGCATTTTTCAAGACTGCATGCGAAGATTTTCAAGAACATTCCCCCACCCGAAACTATCATTTACATGGAACACTATTAACTTTTTTTATTTTCTTAAAAGCGTCTTTAACGATTTTCTTTAGTAAACCATATGCTTAAGATATTTCCAAGATAGATGACCTGTTTTCTTGAATTTTCTAGATCCTCTTCATTCTGAATGAATTTTGTATAACTGATAATCTGTAAGAGACAAAATATTAATACACAACACAACAATATCAATTTTATTTAATTTTTTTGTGGAGATAACCATTTCCGAAATATTCTTGCTATTGACGTTAACTCCAAAACACACTTTACTCAGGTGAGAAATCGTAATATTTCCCCCCTAGAAAATGTAATTTCAAAGCCACTATTATTTAACGGCCAGCTCTTAAAATAGTTGACTATCGCGCAAGCCTACTGTATTCTCCTATTCCCATTGTACCCAAAAGGAAATTTAATAAAACGAATTCTACAAATATTGATTTCGATTATCACGAAAGAGACGAATAAGATTTTGTAACAATAGTTTGTTGAAGATCAGATCTTTGCTTTTGAGACCAAGATCCGAGACATGATTCATGACTCAATAACTATATCGGAGCACAATTTTAATATTATAACGATAAATTAATATATTTATACCCGCTTCAGTTTTGAACAGTTTTGAGCTCAATTATGTATATATAGCATATTATCATCTATGCAAATTCTGGCAATTACAATTCATGTCCTCCTTTCATACTTCAGACGGTTAATGTAAAGTGGAACACTTCATCATATAACCGGGGTGTTTTGTTAAGGCTTGTATTACCCTCTGAAACATAACATCGCCAAGGGAATCTGCACACAACGTCAGGTTGTGGAAGAACCGGAGAGGCAACTGGAGAGGGATAATGGGAATAAAGGTAAACAGCAGTTCTTCTTTGCAGAATGTAAACGCACAGAGATATTATCCTCCATTTTCCTTTCTTTCTTCTTCTGTCTAGAAAATTACATTCAAAACATGGGGTATATGCATTAATGGAAAGGAAATACCACAACCTAAACGACAAAACCTCGCCGTTTTCCTTCTTATTTGCAAGCTGCGTCCCACTCTCCCGTCCTGCTCGTAAACAAAGAGTCAAAAACGTTGGAAGGCTTTCGTTGCGATGTGCAATTTCTCAACTGTTCAACAGCGAGCGATGAATCGATAGCACAGCTCGCTCGCCGCTGGCTGCGGCGGCTCTTTTTATTTCAACAGGCCATGACTTATGCCCCGGAGCTGCTTTAATGTTGTGACACGCTGCCAGAAGGACTCTATAATGTCACTATGCAAATTGGTTATGCAAAAGAAATCAATACATTTTAAACATCTGGAAGAACTTCTACCGGTAACAGAAGTTTGATATGGAAACTTCATTTCTTTTCACAACTGTGTTTTGGTTTTGTCCATAAATGACAGTAATATTTTACACACCCGCACATACACAGACACACACACTTAAAGAAAGTTAGGCCATATCAGAGGATAAAAAAGTTATAGGGGTGAAATGATGCTCAAATGAAACCGGGACCCATAAAGATTACCTTTATCCGACATTTGTATTCTCAGGATATTGGAAAACTCTGGGGAAAAAACCCTTACCAGAGTAACTTAATCTAACCGAGGTTCGAAATCGAGACCTTACGACTGAGATGGTGAAGACATTAGTACGATTCAATATGTGGGGTCCGGAAAATATGACCATTACTTTATCTGCTTGTTGAGAATTGTGGGCATTAAAATGTCTCGACAACAGGTTATGTATGAGTGAAAGATATTAAACATATTTCAACACAAGTAAAAATTAAGGCATTCATAGGGAAGCATCCACTCAGAAGCAAAATAATAATAAATAATACGGTTTTATAAGAAGTGAGCCATTACATGGAGCCTAAAGAGAAACGCTGCTAGGAGATTAGTCAGCTGAAATGAAGTTTCTTACAAGGGTAAATGATGCACAAGACTAGATAGAATAAAAAAACGAGGATATAAGGAATAAACTAAACATATCCGTAGTTATAGAGAAGATTATAGAACATAGAACTAGGTAGTCACACCACCTGAGTAGAATGAGTAAAGAATTACTCTCCAAACAGGCGCTGGTCTACGAGTCCAAACCACGAGGGAGGAGAGATGTAGGTCGACCAAGAGCAAGATGGCGAGTTGAGGTCGGAACAGGAAATTATCCTGCTCCATGAAGAGAAAAAGAAAAGTTTCTCTGCTACGAACAGTAAGTAAATAAAAATTGGTCCACCCAAAAATTCAATGTCGAGATTTCATCGGAAATTTTTTTTTGATCTTTCAGATCCCCTCCCCCAAGCATTCTTAGAAAAAGAACGCGTGTGCGTGCGTACGTACGTGTGTGAGCATTATCTCAAAAACAAAACGTTAGTAGAATGAAAATATGTATTTAAGTTCAGCATCTTCCATGGATGCAACATGAAGTTTTTCAAGAAACCCCCCTACCCCAAGCATTACATGTACAATTTTCCAAGAATGTTTATTTTTTTAAATAGCTCTAACAATTAAGTGCCATATTTTAACGAACTTTTCCTGATAGTAAATTCACATTTTTAATTTTTTGGGAATAGCTTCTGAAGTTCTCTTCCTTCCAAATTACTTTTGCATAGCTGACAAACCGTAAGAGAGATTACACAAAAATGTAGGTCTCATTAGAGCATGCAATTTATGCCAAACATATTTTTGTTGAGTGTCCTAGCCATTTCTGAAATATTCCTTACTTTCCAGAATTTCTACTTTTCTCAAATATGGAATCGTTATTTCTTTTTTATCTTAATTCATTCAAAGAGAACGAGATTTCAAAGATATTATATGTTCTGGTCTTAAGGCAAGGTAGTGTTTAGTGCCCGCTTTTACTACTTGTGGCACCGCAGTAGTGGTCTTAAGGGATTTGACTATCACTTAAACCTTCTTTATTCCTCTACTCCCATTGTACCTAAAGGAAGTATGTAATAAAACAATTTGTGCAGATGTTTACCTCGATAAACATGGATAGAAGAATAAGCTCTTGAATCAATCCTTGAAGAATGGGTAGCGAAAGCCCTGTGAATGTTATCCATTAGAGATTTGTTTTGTGGCTCTCATTTTCGCCAGAAAATATATCATATACAGTTTCCATCTACAGAATGAAAGAAATCGAAATAAATCATATGGAGGAAGGCAACTGAACAACTAAGGCTGTCTGTATAACATCTACTCAAGTGGGTTGTACAGGAAGGGACTAAGCAGATACGACCATCTGTCCGATGTCACGCTGTCAACATATTATATAGAGTGGAAGGTGACCTGTTATTATCCTGGAATAGGATAAGTCTTTGCAATGAATGTAAGAAAACATTATAGTGAGATTATATTAAAGTAGTTTTTGAGCAAAAAATTAAAATTTGCTAATATTAACTCCTTTTTAAATGGAAATTTTACGAAACTTAAATACCTTTTTAAATACTTTTAGAGGAGATAAGATAAATATTTTCTGCAGGTTTAAATACATTTTGAATTAAAACAATGCGTACTCTATGAATAAGCTTTCATTTTTTTAAGCTTAATGTACTTTAACCTGGTAGGCCATATCGGACGATGAATGAAATTGATGAAATGATGCTCAAATGATCTCGGTGTCCATGGAGCTTAAAGTTATTCGACATTCGTCTTCAAAGGACAAGGGAAAACTCCTAAAAAAACCTTATCCGGGTAACTCACCCTAAGCGAGATTCGAACTCACGACCTGTTGAATGTGAGGCAGGCACGCTACCACCACACTACCCAGGCGGGCAACAACATTTTTCTCAGTCCAATCTACATAGTTATTCACGAAAATTACATAACAGAATTATAAAAAAATCTTTTGTGTTCCATTCACATGATTTTCTCTACATCTCCGCAACAAATTATTGTTAAAAATATTATGTTTTCATCTATTTCATTCGAATAAAAAAATTGGCAGAAATAGTCTTATTAATTGCTTCCTTGTAAGTAGAAACAAAATAAGGGAGTACATAGGTTAAAGTGATAGTCAAAAGCTGGTTGCTAGGTGACTGAAGTTCCATTGTTGTATGAACAGGAGTTGACAAATTCCTGTACGAGAAAAGTATAAGTTTTTCAAAGCTGAAACTAAAAACAAGGAATATATAAAAACGATAAATTCCACGAAAAAATATGTACATATGTAACAAATTCTATGTTTTAACATGCTCTACATTTTTTTGTGTGGTAAGTTTTTGTCCATCTCTTACGGTGCAAAATTCTGTAAAATTAATCCAGAATAAAGTAGTCCTCAGAGGCTATTCCCAGAAAATTCAAGATATACATTTCATTTGTCATGTAAATATATTTAATATACGATATTTTAATCAAAATCGTTAGAGCCATTTTTGAGAAAAGGGTAGTTGGGGTGGGGGGATTTTCTTGAAAATATTCGTGTCGCATCCTTGGGAGATACCAAATTTGGCATTTAACGGTCTTTTTGTTTTTGAGTTATGCTGTACACAGACACATACACGCGCGGACCTTTTTCCAAAAATGCTATTTCTGGAATCAGGGGACCCAAAACATGTATTTCCGGTGAAATCTTGGCATCGAAATGTTGGGTGCATTACAATACCTTCTCTATACACTATGCACACAGTGTAGAGAAAGTAAAAAGAAAAGCTTGTTGCGCTAACTCCTTTTTGAAACAATGGATTATCAGTTACAAAATGACTGCTTTACTGTTGCAGAGTATTTTGAAATGCTACTCATTTACGGTCAAACACATCGTAATGCGGCAAGAAATTGTCGAGAAAGATTTACAAATAGACGAGAAGTACATCACATCATGGGATATTTGTTTTGATCTGTAAAAGAGTTCTAGATACAGGAAGCATATCAGCTCATGTTGAAAGAGCTGGTCAAAGACATTTTGCAAAGAAGAATAAGAAATCCTTCACTCGGTGGAAGAACCTAGAAGTAACGTCGTGGTATAGCTTGCATTATCAACGTATCCAGTCGGACAGTTTTGAAAGCATTAAAAGAAGTTTTCATTTATTTTCTGTTTTTGTTTTACTTTAATTATTCAGAGAATTATCTTTATAAATAAGTGTTCTTATTAATAATTTGCGTAATATTGTTAATAGATCCTCAATCCTATATTCCTATGCTATTAAGCTTAATTAAACTCATGCGAGTTGTATACCGGAAGTGTTTATTAGTTCGTTGCATAGCAAAGTTAACATATTGAATGTAAAGTGTTGCAATGTTGTGCAAAAAAAGGTAAATATCTCAAGAATAGAAAGCTTTATGCGGAAAAAATTATTGATGAAAAACGTACTCTTTCATGTTTAAAATGATTATAGTCATCTGTATGATGTATATACGAGATATATACATAAAAAAGCAGATACATGATCACAAACATCCACTACCAATTAATTCAATAACAACAGACTGCATGACACTGAAAAGCGACCAAGCTACAGAGGCTCTAATTTAGCAGTAAGCAGATGGCACAATAGTGCAAGAAGGTGACTATGTAATTAAGTGTATTTGACACACGTTAAACTATATGCATTATGCCTATCTTCATCGTCAGGGACTCAAAATGATGACGACACTAAGTTGTATTAAAAGCGCCTGTTTTGTTTCTCAGGCGTATAACCAAACAACTGTAGACAACTAACCTCCCAACTGAAGCGAATACAAGATATATATTGGCAAACAGTGGGGTGTATTTTATGTTGGGTTCAACCGTCGCAATTGTTCGCGAAACGAATCCCATTGTGTGGAAAAAGTATAAAAAGGGATGATGCCATAAATCTGAATGCAAAGGTGGCCGCCTGTCACCGAGGAAAAGTGCGCCAGTAACATCAAATAATGTACGGATATGACCTAAGGTGTGTGTGTGTCAGAGAGAGAGAGAGAGAGAGAGAGAGAGAGAGAGAGAGAGAGAGAGAGACAAACAATCATATAGACTGTCATCATTCTTTACAGGTGTAATGGCATTCGTCAGAAATCCAGACCAATTCTGCAAAATATTTTGAAGAGAACCTGTACTGAAGTTACATGCAAACTTATACTCGTGCAGGGCAGCTTTGCAACTGATCTGCCATTTCTCTACAACAAATCTTAAATGAGTACTATTTATTTATACTGGGCGGAAGAGATAGATTTTATGTATGAAGAACAAGTAAAAAACAATGCCATATTAATCTCTGAAAGCTTGGCTCAGAATAATTTTTTCTCTTCTTCTTTTCGTCGTATTCAGGAAGTATTTTCTTGTTTTTTGTTTTGTTTTTGTAGTTTAACGCCCTTTAACCTGGTTGAGCATGTCAAACGGTTAATTAAATTTGTGAAATGATGCTCAAATGATCTCGGCGTCCATGGAGCTTAAAGTTACTCGACATTTGTCCTCTCACAATAAGGGAAAACCCGGAATAACGACCACATCTGGGCAACTCTCCCTAAGCGAGATTCGATCTGTTAAATGTGAGGCAGACACGCTACCACCACACTACCCAGGCGGGCGAAGTCTTGTTGAAGTGGATGATAGATTGCAAATAATCCACATTTATATTTATTTTCTTTGATGTTAAGGTTCTCTGGTGGAAAAATCAAACTCATTGGTTGAAATGTGCACCGCAAGGAGCATTTTGAGCATTTACATGCATTGGAAACTCCATTTAGAGAAATACGCTCTTTAATATTAGAAATGCCATTCATTACCAATTGCTTTAAATTGCAAGTAGTTGAAAATTATATCGGATTATTAATCTACAAGGACCACAGTAATTTATTGTGCTAAAATCCAAAATCAACATTTTCAACCATTTGGTCACCTTTATGTACACTCATTCATAGCGTTTTACAGCTTTATTTGATATAATCGAAATGTTTGTATCAGCAATACAAGATCGATATTGTTTAAAATGTTCTTCTAAAACTGTAAACTTTGTTTAGTCTGATTCTTAAAAGTAGATTGAATGCTGGGCGTCTAATATCACCCTATATAATTGTAGTTGAATTTTTGTGGTATTCACAGAAACGACATAGCATACTCTATTGTCGAAGAAAATTAAGTCTTCTTCCTGAGTTTTAAATTCAATTGAAATGTGTTGTATCTGGAGAAGACAGGCAATTCTTTTGGCTTCATAAATATGTATTAGCAAACCGAGATGGAGTAATTAGAGCGCGGAGGAAAAAAAGGAGATATCTGCTGGAAGCTGCAGGTACAGACGATTAGAGGCGATGTACTTATACTACCTACTGCAGAGGAAGGCTAATTTTTCCCTCATCAACCTCTTGCCGGTTTATATATACATGAAGCACCAGTAATTAGACGGAGCTGCTTACCATTCTAATTGCTGTCTGCTAGACGCTGTCCTACTTTTTTCTTGCCTCGGATTTCTGCACTCAGAGGAATCCTGTAAGAGGATTTAAAATGTTTAAACTTGCAGAGAGATACAGTGGTGATAGTGGCTAGCCTTATCTTGGACTGATTCAAGCTGCTTATACTCACAGAAACAAAAATGGCCACACTGTTTTTCTGCTATTTCTGTGAAATGAGAAAAACCGGATGAGTTACCTTCAACTGTTTCAATAACCATTATTGTTTATTACTTTATTCTACAGATACTTGTAATAGACACCGTTGCTATGTAGAAACGACATAAGAAAACTTGAACTTTAAATCAAAGTGAAAGTTATTAGCGCAACGGAGGGTTAAAGTAAACAAAATTCACTCGTTGCTCTGGTAACGAGTGGGATAAAGTAAATAAATAAATGGTTGATAACTACACATTTTCTATAACCTTCTAATATTCTCAAAAATGGTCAAATCTACAAGAAAAACGTATATGACATCAATTACATGTTTTAACGAGATCCAAATTTCTTAAGGTTAACCGTTATACAAAATTCTGTAAAACTCGTCCAGAATAAAGAGATCTTCATAGGATATTAGCAGAAAATGCAAAATATGCACTTTACTTGTGATGCAAGTAGTTTTAATATATGACAATTTAATCAAAATTGTTAAAAGTATATTCAAAACATTTCCAAAAATATTTTCATGTAAAGGGCAGTGTGTAGTAGGAGACTGTTTTGAAAATCTTCGTGTCGCATCCTTGGAAGACACCAAACATAAGTGCCAAGTTTGGTATGTAACGGTCTTTTCGTTTTTGAGCTATGCTGTTCACAGACAGACATACACACACTTTTTTTTTTCTAAACATTATTTTTTCGGAAACAGGGGACCTCAAAATATATTGTGAAATCTCAACATCGAATTTTTGGTGGAATACAATACCATTTCTAGCTATTGTGTACATTGTATGTATATATGTGCTAGAGAAAGTAAACATGCATTTTTTGGATACTGGAGAACCTAAAACGTGTATTTCCGGGAAATCTCGGTATCCAGTTTTTGGGTGGAGTACAATACCTTCTCTACCTATGTATCATGTGCTATATAAAGTAATAAACAAGATATAAGTCTCCAGTGAACTTTCAAATATTTCATCGAATCATTAATAGGGAAGTTTAAATGCAGTCTTTTCGTTGCAATGTGATCTGATGTGAATAATACATTCTGAAACATTAGCTCATTTATGATATATACTTTGCTTGAATTAGTAACGTCCAAATAAGTATATAAAGCAACGAAAACGGCGTTATAAATGCCAAAATAACAAGAATATGCCCTTTCTTTAGCAAAACAGCGAAAAAGGCAACACGAAACGGAGTTTAAAATATCACCTGGTCTCGCGAAAGGACGCCACCAAATTTATATTTTACGCCGTGTTTCCTGGAAATAAACCTTGCAGAGTTTCCAAAGCCGCCTCCATATTTTGCCCGCTCCCCTCCCGCGACCGAGGAACAGAAAGGAGGGTGGTTTGGGGAGAGTTGTTTGTCTCGCGGTTTGAAAACTGAATCCATTCTTCAGATACGAACACACTGCCCCTCCGCCGCCTGGCTTATAACAAAGGTCACCAAACTGTTTCTTCCTACAGAACCGTGTTCCTTTCTGCAGTCAGGTCGCACTGATTTTTTTTACTTTCTCTACATGTATAGTAGAAGTCCATTATGACGCGGTCCAAAATCTGCGAATTCGGATTTAACGCGAAGGAAAGTATCATCCCCGAAAAAAAAAAATTACCGTATATTTTTATTTATTTGTATTACTTCTTTACTTTTGAAAGTTGGGTTTAATTTTCCAAAAAGAGCAGGTCTGAAGTATAATTTTCGCCCTCACCACACGTCCAGCGTTGATTTTGCTACAGTCAAACAATACGCGTTAAAAACATTGTGAATTAGTTCGCCAAACAAAACTTTCAGCGTTTTCAGAACATGATGACCCTGCCCCACTCTTCTTCCAAAGACTTTGACAGACTTTGAAGTTTATGGCTAGGGTGTGTGCGGCTGGAAACCAACCCTCGCTGTTGCCAAATCTTCCATATACTGTCCCCTTAACTGAGTCGCGATTCTCGACTTGCAAGCAGTGTCTTCAAGAAACAGATTTTACTACGTTGCCCCTCGCCCCTAGTACAGGGCTGTCTTTTGTTTGCTTATGGTTATTGCCCAGTGGTAGGAGGGAGGGGTACCGTTTGAGGGTCCTCATATTTTGGAGAAAACCATACTGAGCTCTTTAAGGCAGTGCAAATGTAAAATGCGTACAGTGCAATTGTACTATAAATTAAGATCGATTAAAGGACTGGAATACACCCCAGCGTAACTAGTGAGTAATTGCACTTAAAAGTGATGTATTTTATTGTATATTACATATTTTATCATGTACTGTAATTTATTATTGCACAGATGTTTCACTCCACCTCCGCGGGATCGATTTCGCCACTTCTAAGCTCACATTTCGGTATACAGCGGAATCATTAGAACGTGGGGGTAAAGTGTGTCTCTCAGAAACCGCGTAATTTCGGGCTTCTACTGTACTATTTACATCGTATATAGAGAAGGTATTGCATTCCACCCAACAATTCGATCTTCCAAGAATGCGACACTAACATTTTCAAGAAAATTCTCCACCCGAATTACCCTTTACGTGGAAAAATGTTGAAAATTGAGCTTTTCTCAAAAATAGCTCTAACGATTTTTATTAAATAACGTGTATCAAAGAGATTTACATAAAAATAAAATGAACTTTCAGGTTATAGCTACCAAAGACTTGTTCATTCCAGATAATTTTGTTGAATATGCGTAACTGGTAAACTGTACGTATTAGACAACAACTTACATATAAAACGTGTAGATCTAGTTTAAACACACACTTGATGGCATACATTTTTGTTGTAATGTTGACCGTTTTCAAGATATTCCTTATTCTTAGTTTCAATTTTAAACTACGTATCTCCTCAAACTTCAATTGTTCACGTAGCGACCAGCTTTTAAAAGATTTGACTATCGCGTTAGTCTAGTGTGTTCCCTTATTTCCCTTCTGCTTAGAAGGAAGCAAGAAGTAAGACCATTTCTGCTAATATTTATTTTGATTAGCATGCTATAGATAAAAGACTAATCTTTTGTAAGAATAGTCATTTTTCAGAACTGGCAGAGAAAGGCATGTGAATGGAACACATCAGATTTTTATAATTTTTTTTCGAGGCATTGCATGCTGTACAGTCCACACCCAGCGAGATGGCGCCGTGGTAACTGAACGACTCGCATTTGAGAGGCCGTGATTTCGATTCCCGTGGTGATCTTCATGACTCATGGGATTTTTTTTTTAGTTTCCCTAGTTAGCCAGGAGAATGCACCGAAAGTTCATTATATCCCCCAAACTTTCCGATCTGTAATTTCCATTTCCTATCATTTACTTGTCATCTGTTTCAGGGTTGAATTTGGATGGTGGTAGAGGTTTATTTCTGACGTCGTCGTGGTACCACTCTGGGCTAGGGCACCTTTGTTGAACCCCTGGGAATCGTCCAATCTGCAACGTTAGGGACCCCGTCCTTGCCTGCGCCCATCGTCATCCGAGCTAATCGCCTTTCGGGTATCTGACTCCTTACTTGGGAATATTTAAGTCGCAAAAGCCGTAAGAATCTACGTGCAGTGCTCTGTCCAGTGACTAGGCATTTCGTTCCTGTGTACTCCAAATACTGTACAATACCGGAATATGAAAACCTATAATTAATCCTGCTTTAGAACCGGACATTTTGTATCATTCCGGATTAGAAACAGCCATGTGTGTTAGATACCAATTAATGACCAAGACGCCGATTCATTTTCACTGCTATAAATGTGAATGTATTTCGTTGCAAATTAATTTTTATACTGTTAGCATTACAATGTGATTACAATGCTATTAACCATATTAAGGGGCTTATTGTTTTAACATTTGATTTGCAATTATTTATGTTAGGACTACGAATTACGATTAAAAACAAATGAAAATCTGCACGTGCTCCTATCAGTGTTAAGAGATTATAAGGAACACTTTTTATACCAATAAGTCTACAATAGTTATGTTAATCTATGTAATGGAGTACGAATTTCAAACGCAAAATGTTGTATACCGCCAGTGCACTGCACTGTTCCTACCTTGGTCACGCAGTGAAAGTAGGAGATTCAGCAGGAGCAACAAGCAAAGTTGGCGAGCAGTTTCATTAAAAATCTGATGCGTTTCATTCACATAACTTTCTCTAACTATTGTGTAACAGATTATTTTTACAAAAGCTGACCTTCTCTATAATCAAGAAAAATAGAGGAGAACAGAAATTGTTGTATTAATTACTTCCTTATAAGTAGAAGGGAAATAAAGGGGTTTTCACTAAGCTAAAGCGATTGTCAAATGTTTTAAAATCTGCTGCTGTGTGATTGAAATTCGTTTCCTTGCATCGTGTGAATGAAATTTTCGTACGAGAAAACTTTTAACTATATGAGTGAAACCAATAACAAGGAATATCTCGGAAATGGCCAACTCCATGATAAAAATATACATGATATAACGTGTGTGTTTTAACGAGATCTACATTTTTGTGTAGTAAGTTTTTTTTTTTCTATCTCTTATTCTTTACAGTTATGCAAAAGTCATCCAGAACGAACAGATATTCAGACGCTATTGTTAGAAAATTCAAGATATACATTTTATTTGCCTTGTAAATATCTTTAATATACGATATTTTAATCAAAATCATTACAGCCATTTTTTAGAAAAACAAAAATTTTGAAAATTTTTCCATTTAAAGGGTAGCTTGAGGTACGGGGATTTTCTTGAAAATCTTTGTGCCCCTTCCTTAGGAGATACTTAACTTAAATACCAAATTTGGTATTTAACGAACTTTTTGTTTTTGAGTTATGATGTATACAGGCACACAGACATACAGTCAGGCAGACAGGGACACTGAGCGTTTTCTAAAAATGCTTTTTTGGGTTCAGGAGTACTCAGAAATTCTGGTGAAATCTCAGTATCGAATTTTTGTGTAGAACATAAAACCTTCTCTACCTACTATGTTTCGTTTAGCAATCGGCTTACCCTCCCCGTATTTGTAGGACTGACACCCCCTAGGACTTACAAGCCAATACCTAGGAGTCAGAAGCCTGTCGAGAAGCCAACGGTGCCAAACCACAAAATGGAGAACCTGTTACGAGGGGTTGGCCATTAGACAGGCATGGACATGAAGTGAATGATATGAAATGTAGGCGGAATTGATGATTGGAAAGGTTATGATCGAGAAATTGTTGCGGGGGAAACCGGAGGAGCCGGAGAAAACACACCCAGACGCCACTTCGTCCACCACGAATCTCACATGCGGGCACTTGGGATCGAACCCGGGCCGCCTAGATGGGTACCTACTATATACGTTGTACATATGCGCTAGTGAAAGTAATTATCATACTGCTAGCATTACAAAGTTACAATGTGATTGATTGCATTTGACCAAGCAAGTTAAGGGGCATATTGTTTTACTATATTGATACTATAATGATAGTCATTAGTTTTTTAAATTGTTTATGTTATAACTGCCAAATACAAATACAAAACATTGAGCATATAAATAATAATATAAGAGACATTATGAAGAGCTTTACATATCATGAACTTAAAACAGTTATATTAACCTATGAATGGTGGATTATGTATTTCAAACGCAAAATGTTGCATACCGCCACTGCACTGAATGAATTATCTGTTTCTGCTTTCTGTTCCTGTTGGTCACGCAGTACCCAGTAGGCGAATGAGTAGGAGCAACGAGCAAAGTTGACGATCAGTTTAATTAAAAATACTCTGTTTGTTTATGTTTTTTTCTAGTAATTAGAGAAAAAATATAACTTAAATTTAAAGGTAGGTAAGTTAAGATAACGAAAGAGGTAGTAAGAAGTATGCTTGTACAAAATTCAAGGATATTTATTATTAATAGCTTCTTAAAGCTACCCTCTAATAAAAAAGGTATTTTGCTTAACTACTACACGGTCTAACGATTACCTACTTGCTGCTGCAGAAATGTTAAAATTCTTTTTGCAGTTCCCTACCTCAAGTTGCCTCTCCCTCCCTGATACTCCCAGGCACTCGGGCCAAATTCCATTTTAATGAAGCAATTCCAGTTCTCATCCCCAGCTCACTTCTTTTGTGCTTAGGGGATCATCGTGCAAGTGGAGACGCCAGCCTTTAAAACTTTTTCAACACTTACTCCAGTTTCCACAAGGCAGCAGTGGTACAGCATTAAAATGTTCAATTAAAATAAATTCGTCTGCAGTGCTGAACATGTCCGCAAGAAAGTTGTGCTTGTCTGGCTTGCAAAATGTTTTGGGGCCTTTGGATTAGTGATTTATTAGTGCAGTTAGCAAGAAGACTGGCATTACCGAACTCTTAGGCAGGCTCGTAATAAATCTGTGTTGCATTTTCTTCTTACCCTTCTACAAAGTATTGTTACAACATCTTACTTGGCCCGGAAGTAGTTTTACTTCAAATACTGTTACAAAATCTTGTTTGTTTTTACTTTCTCTATTTTGTACATAGGTACAATTATACCTAAAACATTCTAAAAAATCTGACGTGTTCCATTCACACAACTTTATCTAGTAATTCCAAATGCAGACTATTATTACAAAAGATTATTCTTTTATTTACATCAAGTTAATGGAGAATGGGTCAATTTACTTGCTTCTTTGTAAATAGAAGGGAAATAAGAAAATACATTATACTAAAGCGATAGTCAAATGTTTTAAAAGCTCGTGGCCATGTGAAACAATTGAAGTTTGGTTTGCTTTGCATGGGCCCGTTTGCTAAATGTTAGGTAGTTTAAAACTGAAACCAATAACAAGGAATATCTCAAAAACGGCAAATTCAACAAGAAAAATGTATATGGCATAAATTATGTGCTTTAACGACATCAACATTTTTATTAAGTTTTTATGGCTTAACCGTTATGCAAATTTCTGCAAAACTCACCCAGAATAAAGAGATCTTTAGAGGATATTTCTAGAAAACACAAAATATACATTTTATTTGTGGTGTAAATATATTTCATATACGGTATTTTAATCAACATCGTTAGAACATTTTTGAGAAAAACAAACTTTTCAAAAATTGCTCCATGTAAAGGGTAGTTTGCGGTGGGGGGATTTTGTTATATGTTTGTACCGCATCCTTAGAAGATATTAAACATAAATACCAAGTTTGGATTTTAAGGGTATTTTCGTTTTTGAGCCATGCTGTCCATAGACACTCTCACACGCGCACAGGCAAGACACACACGAACGTTTTTCTAAAAATGTATTTGGACCCAGGGGACCTCAAAACAAATATTTAGGTTAAATCTTTACATAAAATTTTTGGGTGGAAAACATTACTTTCTCTAGCTACTATGTACATTATATGTTCATACTTACCTGTTAGAGAAAGCAATAATCTCATTACTTATTTCCTTGTAAGTATAAGAGAAATAAGGGAATGCACTAGACTAAAGTGAAAATCGGATCTTTTAAGATCTGCTCGCTAAGTGATGGTTTTGAAATTCCGTGGTCTACGTTTCTCCGTTTGAGAAAGTTGTAAGTATTGGAACATTATTCCAACAACGTGGAATATCTCCGGAATGATTAGCTCTAAAAGAATCTGCCATACATTGCGTCTTAATGTGATCTATTTTTTATGCAGTAACATTTTTTCTATCTCTTACGTTTTTCCCTCTGGGCAAAAATCCTCCAGAAAATGAGGAGGGCCTCAGTGGTATTCCCAAAACAAATTTTTACTACACCATGTAAGACTAATGATCTTTTTGTGGAGCTAACCATTTATCATATATTTCGTAAAAAGTGTGGATTTTCTCAAATAGGAAGTCATGCAAAGAGAAGAGAATTTCAAAGTCATCACAGCAACCTATTCTTAAAAGATTTGACTATCGTTTAAGCCTATTGTGTTCCCCTATTTCCATTGCGTCTATAAGAAAATATGTAAAAAAGACTTCTAAAACGTTTATCTAGATTAAATGAAGTAGATAGAACATAAGAACAATTTTTTGAAAAAATAAGTACAGAAAGTCACGTAAATAAAACCCTTTGGAAATACATTTTTTTTACTCTCTCTCTCTATAACTTAAATATGGTAGAGGTTTGTTGTATTCAATCCATTTGATGTAGAGATATCCGAAATATTTATTAAAATATAGCAGAAAAATATAGTGTATGTCTCTCTCTCTCTCTCTCTCTCTCTCTCTCTCTCTAAGAAGAGTCTAGTCCAAAATAGGGTAGATGAAAAACTTTATAATTAAGGTAGACTGCTTTTAAATAAGATTTTCAGAAAATTCCCTCATTGCAAGCAACCATATACAATGAAAAATACTGAAAAAATACTTCTCAAACAATTATTTATTAAATAGTACATGCTTGATACATTACAATGATAAATTAAGTGCACATAATTGTTTGTAGCTGGCATGAAAATTTCTCCGTATTTATAAACGAATTTAATTGCGCAGAGCTCGTTAAGATCTGCAATCTACATGCAATAGATGTTTCTGAAGCGTTAGCTTCTTCTGAAGCTACGCCTGTAGTTTGTTAAAATTGTTTCTTATTAGCTCATACAAAGAATACACAATATTGTGAGTAACAATGTTACATATAGCTGTTTTAAACAACTTATTGCTGTCACAGTTAACAATATATATTACCGAATATTATTAATGGGGGTTATAAAAATAAGCTTGCTATAAATAATTTGTAAAGAAATTATGACAAGTAATAATGACTGATGAAAGTTGATATTTGTTACATTTAAGACTTTGAATTTCTCTTAGCCACGATTTTAAATTTTCTGATGAACTGCAGAGTTTGAAGAAGCAATAAGAGTTTTTGACAGAACTGCATAGATATTTAATATGCAAGTTCATTAAATGAGCCAGAAATTTCCCCCCTCTCTATTTAATACATAGCGCATAGGCAGAGAAGGTATTTCTCTCCACCTAAAGATTCAATACCGAGATTTCAACAAAAATACATATTTTAGGGTCTCCTATATAAAAAGCTATTTTAGAAAACTGTCGGTTTGTCTGTGAAAACGATAAATGAAAGACGAAAAGAGTGTAAAATACCAAACATGGTATTTAAGTTTATTATCTTCCAAGAATGTGGCAGGAAATTTTTGAGGAAACCCCCACCCCAAACTACCCTTTACATGGACACTTTTTCTAAAATGTTGTTTTTATCTTAAAAGACTTTAACGATTTTGATTAAATACCGTATATTAAATATATTTATATGAAACATAAAATGTATATCTTGAATTTCCTAGGAATCGTTTCTGAGATCTCTTCATTCTGGACGATTTTTCATAACTGCTGAATCACAAGAGATAGACAAAAATTTACCAAAAAGTGTAGATATCGTTGAAGCACACAATTTATGTCGTATGCATTTTTTTTCGTGGACTTGAGCCCATTTCCCAGATATTCCTCGTTATTGGTGGTTTCAGTTTCATCAAAAAGAAAAAAATCCTAATTAAATAGCAACCAGCTTTTAAAAGATTTGACTATCGCTTTAGCCTAGTGTAATCCCGCGTTTCTTTTTAATTGGAAGCAAATAATATGTTACAGAGATGCAGAGAAAGTCATGTGAATGGAACACATAAGATTTTTAAGATTACAACATACGTTGCAATGTGACTTTCAATTAAATTTTGTCCATAGCTTGGATTATGAGGCTTCCATTATCAGCCTATTAACTATATAGCTTTGACGCATACTAATTACTTACATGCCCTTTCCCGATAATCCGCCTCTCAGTGGTGCTAGAGAAGTTGCATATCTCGCTAGGCGCCAGCCCAACTTGCCGCCAACCCGGCACTTGTTAATTACGTGCAAGCGAAACTTGGCCCACGATGCCTTCCAAAATTAATACGTACGGGTTTAGTAGTCAATAACGGCGGTACGCAGTTAAAATGTAGCCTGCAGGGAGAACCCCGGTTGGCTGAGTTTGTTGCAATCAGTAGGAAAACGAATCGGTGGGGTAACTTTGTCCGATTTTGACGTTTTATCTGAAGCTGGGGATATATATTTGAATATCTCTAGTGTTGCTTCGGTAGTGTACAAGTTTATTTCTTGATTTAAATAATTAATGTGTATCTCTATTTAAACTACATATGTAGTAAAACTGCCTCCGAAGCTCTTCTGAAAGTTTTCCATTTCTGATAGCAATTATATCATAGGTTAGATAACGCAGGTAAATACCTGTGCAGTGCAAGCTACAGCTCAATTTTGGCTAACACTTCCAGGAGGAAGGTGAAGTGAGAGAACCACAGGAGACTACAGGCCTCAGTTAGCCAGACCACAGAGAGGCGTGAAAGTCCCTATCATTTCCAGGCTCAAGGGTCGGTTCAGGATTCCCTCTGGTGTCTACTGGAAGTATTATCCTCTTTGAGCATGTTTTCGTGCCATCTGCCCGTCACCGCCAATTGTAGCGAACCTAAAATCATAGGGAATGGAATGAAGGGAAGTTATGGAAAGGAAATTGTAGCATCATCCCAGGATTCACGTAAAAATCACGAAAAACCATGGGGGCCGGCGATGAACCCTGGACCTCCAGAAGGCCAGTTGCACACGCTACTACTGGGTTACCTCAGTCGGTTAGTAAAAAATTAATTATAACTTGTAACATGGGCTACAGTGAAACAAAAATCATATTTTAAAATATTTTTTGTTTTATGCATCTTTACAAGAATGGACAAATCGACTGTTATAGACAGCTTACCCTACATGCCTTTAAAACAATCTAAATAGAAGTCCTAATTGCACCTAGAATTTAAACAATTAAATCTCTTATTTATTATTCATTATTTTTAAAAAATATTACAAATAAACGTTTTAAATGTGATGTTTGTGACCATTTATTTGAAATTTCATAGGAGGTATATTTAAGATTTTACTAAATTTTTCATGAGAAGTATTTAGAACTATTCAGTGGAAAAGGGACATTAATTTTCATCTTATACAGCAAAGATAGGCGAACGTTGCGACAATAAACTGCATTCAGAAATGCACGTGGTTTAGTTACTTGTAGGGTAATGCATAATCTACTTTAGCTGTCTCTTAAGCGGTATCGTGAGCCTCATTTCTTCGGTACACGCAGGATTAAGTTTCTAGGCAGCGGAAACGATGTAGGACATTCACATAGAAAGAACATTTTATATACTTTCCCCCCGACACAGTTAATTAATTTTTTGTCACCAGTCATGTATAACTATTTTCAGTTTCACGACAATTTATAATCGTCAATATAAATTTTAAAACATATACGTGCATTTAACATATCCATAGCTATCCAATGCTCGCCTTTATAATATTTTATTACTTTCTCTACACGTACTATGCACATAGTAGATACAGAAGATATTGTACTCCACTCAAAAATTCTACGTCGTGATTTCACCGGAAATATATGTTATTTGAAGTCCACTAAATAAAAAAAGCACTTTAAAATATACCCGTGTGTGTTCACATGTCCATGTGTGTGTCTGTGAAAAGCAAGCTTAACTAAAAAAAAAATAGCTGGCTATATACCAAACTTGATATTTAAGTTGAGCATCCAACCAAAAATTCCTTACCATGATTTCACATGGAATGCACGTTTTAGTGTCTCCTGTATACATTTTTTTAGAAAAAGATCCGTGTATGTATGTGTGTAGTCCGTATGTCTGTGAAAAGTCGGTTAAATGCCAATATATATATATATATATATATATATATATATATATATATATAAGTGCAGCGTCTTTCAAGAATGTGACACGAAGATTTCAACAAAAATCCCTACTTTAAACTACCCTTTACATGGAAGATTTTCCGAAAAATCTTGGTTTTATAAATAATGGCTCTAACCATTGAAAATAATAGAGGCCGCAGATTTAAAACTCTCATAAGAACATCTTGTTTATGTTTCTTCATTCGTTGCTTACTTGTTATTTTGCACATTTTAACATTTTACTTGCATTTCTCATCATTTGCTGTAATTGTATTATCATAAAATGCATACTATATATGTGGTGCCCCTGATTGTACAATAATATGCCTACAGTGCATACATTTTAAATCACTTAATAAATAACGTATCGCGATGCCATTTTTTGTTTCAACATTTTATCTGCTCTTCTTACTATCGTAAACTATGGATTTTTGCTTTCTCTACACGTACATGTACATAGTGTATTCCACCCATAAAACTGGATTCCAAGATTTCACCGGAAATATATGTTTTGAGGGCCCTGAGTCCAAAGAAAGTATTGTTAGGAAAATGTCCGTGTGTGTGTCTGTGGACAGAATTGCTCGCAAACTAAAAGCCCGTTAAATACCAAGCTTGGTGTTTAAGTTTATTATTTTTCAAGAATGCGACACGAAATCCTCCCACTCCAAATTATCCTTTACACGGAAAAATGTTTTAAAATTTTGTTTTTTCTCAAAACTGGCTGTAACGATTTTGATTAAAATGCCTTACATTATACATATTTATATCACAAATAAAATGTGTATTTTGAATTTTCAGGGAATAGCGTCTGAAGCTTCGTTCTGGATAAACTTTTCAGAATTTTGCATAACTAGTAAACCGTAAGGGTTTGCGTTGCTGCTTGCCAAGCGGAAGACCTGGGCTCGATTTCCAGTACCGTCGTAGGGGTTTTTCCCAGTCCCTAGGGGCTAATTGAGGAGCCACTTGATGGAGAAGTGGCTCCAGGTCATAAGAACCGCATTAACCGGTCGGGGCGCTGACCACGTCTCACCCTCCAATAGCGTACCCCATCCATGACGTCTGTCATGGTCCGAGATGGGGGACTCAGTGGCCGGCGGTAGGCCAAGGTTCCTTGTAAGCTGTTGTGCCATGGAGTTATTATTATAGTAAACCGTAAGAAACAGACAAAAACTTACCACAAAAATGAAGATCTTGTTAAAACACTTAATTTATGTCATATACATTTTTATTGTCGAGTTAATCCCAAGATATTCCTTGCTATTGGTTTCAATTTTAAAATCCACTTTTTTCAATCAAGAAGCGTCAGTTTTTCTTTTGTTCTACCCCTGGCCAAGCGAATTTCAATGACAATAATTGCATAGCGATAGCCTTTAAAACATTTGACTATCGCTTTAGCATAGCGCATTCCTTTAGTTCTCCTCTACTTATAGGGAGCTAAGTAATAAGTACATTCTGCTAATGCTTATCTCGATTAGCATGGTGTAGAAAGAAGAATTATTCTTTGCTAGAAGTTTGTTTGTAATACGTTAGAGAAAGTCATGTGAGTGTGACACCTCAGATTTTTATCCTTTTGTGTTTGGTTTCCTGAGCTACAACAATTGCTTGGATTGATTTTATGGTGTGAAGGCTAAATACAACTTCAGAAATAACTAATATGGAAGCAAACAGCCCCAGTTATCGAGGAGACATTACGGAAGCGATTCGCTCTGTATAAATCTCTCCGAAAACTTGTATGACTGTCCGTGGGAAGCGAGTTTATCGCTCTCAAAGTGCAGAAACATGCAAGTTGTTACAGAGTTGGTCGAGATAATATTTTACTTCAACTTGTTTACTCAATCTCTGTAAGCACTCAGCGCAACTTTGTGTCGCATACAAATCCTAACCTAGAAGTTTGAGATCACTTATAAACTCTTCCTTTCACAGAAATGTATCGAACAGTACTCATGTCGAGATATAACGATATCTTGAAATCCGATTTGACTTGCAGTTAAAAGTTGAAATCGCTTTTTATTTTTACTGTGTACTTACAGTAAGTGATAGTATTGGATATCGAGATTTCACTGGAGATAGATAGATACCTATTTTGGGGTCCCTGAATTAAAAAAAAGAGATATTTTAAAAAAATAGTCGTGAGTGTAATATATGTGTTTATCTCTTTGTGAGCATTATAAACATAATACAAGTTCCATAAATTCCAAACTTGATATTTAAATTTTATACATATAATTACACATTGGGAACAAAAATATACATTTTATCCAATCTTTTGGTGTTGTTTGACATGGTAAACTTAACGATTTTACAGTATCAAAAATACGTTTTGTCAACCATAAAAATGGTATGGCACATAGTCATCCTGCTCCCTCGTCAGGCCTTTTACTGGGCTAGGATCTAAGTGTACCAATACATTGAAAGTTTTACATATTTTTAAAACACTCTAGGATCTGTGAAAATATAGATTCTCGTACTTCAATAGATCAGCTTGCTTCGGTGAATCGTATTGGGACGTGTACCTAAAATATTTCAAGAAAACCAATTGTTCAAAAAGTTGTGATTTTATAAATTAAAAATAAGACTTTTACCAATTGGATTTTGATTTAAAATGGCAACAGATGTTTCTAACTTAGATTAGCCTAAGTTAGTTCATTGTTCATATAATTTCCTACTTAAAATGATATATGAATGAATTGTGATTTAAAGCAGTAAAAATGTTGAACATGTTCTGAGAAATAGATAAATGAAATAACCACAATGTGGTCAGAATAGCAGTGTTTAAAATCCTAACTTAAACCCACTTTTGGTAATAAATGTAATACAAACGTTAAATTTGTCAATATTAGAAAATAGTGCAGCTATATGGCATCAAAGTAAAAACATAGAAATTTATGACAAATAACAATTTCAAGCTGTAAATGTTCCTTATGGGACGATGGGACTGAGGTTTTAGGTGAAAATTATAACTAAAATATCGAACATTTTGTATCACAATATTTTGTAGAGCTGCCAATCATTTTGGCAGAACGTTTTCCATTATCCACAATTTTTAAAACTCCAGAAATATAATTAAATCACTTATACGGTACCCTTTAATCCCAATTATCCTTTCCGTAGGCTCTCTCTTTTCTCAGTTTTACGTTTTTGCGTGTGAAATGTATTATTTACGCATCTGTTGTGTCTTTATTTGTATGCACATTTACATGCATACCTCAAATATGCTATTTAGAGACTTAAGAAGGAAGCTGCTTAGGACTACTTTATTCTTGGTTCAAAACATAATTTAAATGACAAAGCAGACAGCTTTAATACTAACAACTTCATAAAAAAACATTTCTATACAATTGTTTTATAAACAAAACAAATGGTAATACATACATTCAACAATATATACAAAAATAACTGGAAACACAGATACTGATATTGTGCAGCGTAACAAAAGTAAAAAATTCATATCTTTACAAACATTATGCAAATCAACTTGCAGAATTTAAAAGTTGTATAAAATTAAATAAGAAATAGAAATACATAAGAAAACTATTAACATCAACCTAAATAAAAACCTGAATTTATTTTGACTGTATCTATTAAAGTATCGTCGACTTTCACTGCTATACGAGTCGCTGACAAATTTGAGGTAGTGCGCAAGAGCGTTTGAAATTTAACTTTTTTTGTTAATGAAGAATATTGAACTGTATTATTTGAAAGACTATTTCAGCTACAGTTTTGGGCTTCTGCACAGTCATTTCTTTATTTACTATCTAATATTATGTGTGTCAGTTTTCAAGTAAATAGCTCTAAAATAGTAGTTGTGGTAGTAGTAGTAGTAGTAATAATAAAAAAAAAAAGATTGTAAAGTCAGTCCTTAATGTCACTTAGGTAGTATTTTTTGAAGATCCAAGCCGAAAATTTCAACAAACTACTTCTTTATGGACACGTTTTCTAGTTTTTTAATACAATTTTGATTACCACATATTTAAGATAGTTACGTAAAAATAAAATTGATATATTGAATTTTCTGAAAATAGCCTGTGAAGTCCTCTTAATTCTGAAAGCATTTTGTATAGCTTTATAGAACTAGTAAACATAAAACATAGACAAAATCTCACTAAACAGAAGTAGAAATGAAAATAAACATGGAACCATTATTATTTTTCTTTGCAATAAGAAGTTTAAACTTTTCATGAAGTTTACTGATAATTAAGCTTCATAGCATTGCTCTTTATGATAGAATTAATAACTCTTCAAAACAAATAAATACACAAACAAAAATAAATGCATTTAATATAAGTTTTGTGCTTTAACGAGATCTACATTTGTTGTATAGTAATATGTTGTAACTTATAATTTACCAGTTATGCAAAATGAAGAGGTTTTCAGAGGCTATTCACAGAAAATTCAAAATATACATTTAATTTCTGAAGCAGAGGTCTCAACTACGAGGGCCGTTTTTTTCAACCTCCGATAGGCTATAAATAAAAGATAAATTCATAGAAAACAATTATTTTATTACTAAAAGTTTTATACACTTATGGTTACTTTTCAACATAATCACCGAAAAGATTGAGATATTTATCGTACCTGTGCACAAGCTTTGCAAAACCCACTTCAAAAATGTTGACGCCAATGTTTTAAATGAGCATTGTTTTGAAGATCTTCATACTTTACGACGTTTGCGGAGAGCCATTCAAAACAAACGAAGAGGAATACTGACTTCAGGAATTGTGTTGATCCATGACAACGCTTGTCCACACACTGCTGGCACAACCCATCGGCTTCTTGAACAATTGCAATGGGACATTTTCGATCATCCACCTTACAGTCTTGACCCGGCATCCAGCGACTTTAACCTTTTCCCTGAACTGAAGACGTGGCTAGGAAGGCAGCACTTTCAAACCAACGAAGATCTTCAAAACAACGTCAATGCTCATTTGAAATCATTGGCGGCAACATTTTTTGAAGCAGGTATTGCAAAGCTTGTGCACAGGTACGATATATGTCTCAAACTTTTCGGTGATTATGTTGAAAAATAGCTGTAAGTGTACAAAACTTTTAGTAATAAAATAATTGTTTTCTTTGAACTTGTCTTTTATTTATAGCCTATCGGAGGTTGAAAAAAAAAACGGCCCTCGTATGGTATTACAATGAAAATCATTAGTCATTAACATAAACAAAAATAAAAAAAGAAGGAATATCTCAGAATTGGCTACTCTAGAAAAATGTATTTAACATAAATTATGTGTACAACTTTTGAGAGGCAAGATTTTGTCTATAGCTTACACTTTGCCAATTTTTCAAAATGAAGAGGGTTCAGGGACTATTCACAGAAATTCAAGATAAAAATTTAATATGTAATATAAATGCCTAAATATATGATACTATAGTGAAAATCGGTACAGACATTTTTGAGAAAATCAAAATGTCAGTAAAATATTCCATCTAAAGGATAGTTCGGTGGATTTCTCTGAAACATTTTGTGTCATATCCTTGGAAGATGCTGAAATTAAATCAAGCTTGGTAGTTATTTAACCGACTTTTCGTTTTTGAGACATACACGCACACAAGTGGGATTTTTTCTAAAATGATTTTTATTCACAGGCCCTCAAAACATTTATTTCCGGTGAAATCACAGTATTGAATTGTTGGGCAGATCGCAATAGGACTTTCACTACCAACTACGTGCATTTTATGTATGTGGTAGAGAAACTAAAAACTTTTAATTTATTTGTTAAAAATGCGAAGGTCGTAACTGAATTACGCCTGTTGACAACATTCCTTTTCCTCAGTTCTTTTATTTGTTTGTGTATTTCTTTCTTTCCTTCTTTCTATAAAATTATAAATATAATCAACAACATTTTGTATTTGAACAGGAATATTTCACAATCAAGTTTTCGTTCGATCTTGTAATTTCAGATAAGGCGGTGAATATTGTACTTTATTGGATTAATCGTTCAATGAAATGCGTCTGACGGTTATTTACGCACGGGTACTTTCATTTGGCAGGCTATGCTTTAGCTAACGAATGATCAAAGAGGTGTCAAAGTGGCGCTTATTTTCCTATTAGCTGTTGAAATGTCTCTTCCTTTAGTCACCTGCACTTAGCGGTAATTTACAACGCTGCACGTAGCACATCAAAGGCGTACTAAGGCAAATTACTAATGGAGTATCACTTAATTCCGCGCGGTTACTTTCCGATCGTCCGCCGAAGCAGCGTCCCCTTTGATTTCAATGACTCGTTGGAACTTGATGTAGTGGGCTTAGTTACGTTCCTATCAAAGGAATGTCTCCTCAGGGGTAGACAAATTAGCGCTTGAGAGTTTACGTCGTTGACTGGGTTTAAAGGGAAGGTACCGGAATTTTTCGATTTACTCTTTTCAGTTATGTTACAATAATAGAATGAATCAGTATTTCTTTTAAAGAAACTTTGAAACACTAAGTGGTTGCCATCAATATAACGTTTTACATTCTCTAGCGAATATTACAATGTATATAGTAGACAGAGAAGGCATTGTATTCTACCCAAAAATTTGATACCGAGATTTCACCGAAATATATGTTTTGAGAACCCTTGAATAAAATACATTTTAAAAGCATTTTTCAGTGTGTCTGTGTCTCTGTCTGTGTCTATCTGTGGACAGCATAACTCAAAAACGAAAAATTCATTAAACACCAAACTTGGTATTTCAGTTCAGTATTTCCCAAAGATGTGACACAGAGGTTTACAAGAAAATCCCCCACCCCAAACTACCCTTTAAATGGACAAATTTTCAACAATTTGATTTCCTCAAAAATGACTCTACCGAATTTGATTAAAGCTATTTACATGACAAAATGTATATTTTAAATTTTCTGGGAATAGCATCGGAATACCTCTTTATTCTGGTAAGCATTAAGAGAATAGACAAAACTTACTACAAAAAAAATCTATATCTCGTCAAAATACACAATTTATATCCTTTACATTTTTGTTGCGGAGGTAACCGTTTCTTAGATATTCCTTGTTATCGATTTCAATTTCAAATTACTTACATTTTTATCAGATAGAAGTTGCCCGTGTTTCTTTTGTTGTTTTTTTGTTTAGCTTTTGCAACATTTGATTATCGCTTTAGCATAGTGCATTATTTTAGTTCTCTTCTAATTATTAGGAACTAAGTAATAGGAACATTTTGCTAATGCTTATCTTGATTAGCATGAAGCAGAAAGAAAAATAATCTTTTGTAAGAATATGTTTGTAGAACAGCTAGAGAAAGTAATGCGAGTGTAACACAACAGATTTTGTTTTTCTAATGGTGCAATATGGGTATTTAAGTTGCATACCGTGAGAATTATAAATATAACAGTATTTATATTCCTTTAATGTCCTTAGACAGTGACCCACTCCTGCGGCAAAGTGTAAATTCATTCCTGCAGGGGTTTAAAAGCGAGAATAAATTCCTAGCAACGATGGTGTTTTGTTATTCTAGCTGGCAGCATGCAACAGATGTTTCAGGAATAAATCTCTGTGCAGTTGGTAATGGGATGCTTATTTATTCGACTATTATTCTTTCAGATATTATGTGCGGGGGAAAAAGCGCCACCTATCAGAGCACATGTAACGTGTGAGTCCTTTTTGTGTAAACACTGCTGTCCAATTGAGCTGGTAAAGTAATATTTCACAGTTCAAGAAGAAACAAGTGCGGTTAAGAAGGGAAACACCACAACAAGTTAAAATAATATCAGTAATAATAATGAATGGCATTCACATCGTTTTCTCTAACAATTTATCAACAAACTGTTCTTTTAAAAATGTATCTTCTATATTATTCACATTAATTTAAATAAACTTCTGCAGAAATACCTTAATTAAATATTTGTACGCTCTCTACAAGTAATATGTACATAGTGTATAGAAAAGGTATTGTATTGCACCCACAAATTCGATACCGAGATTTCACCGGAAATATATGTTTTGGGTCTCCGTGAAGCAAAAAGAAGCACTTTAAGAAAAAGGTCTGTGTGTGTCAGTGGACAGCATAGCTCAAAAACAAAAAGTCCATTAAACAGCATACTTGGTTTAGCATCTTCCAAGGATGCGACACGAATATTTTCAATAAAATCCCCCCCACCCACAACTACCCTTTACGGGGAAAAATTTCCGAAAATTTTGATTTTCTCAAAATTAGCTCTAACGATTTTGTATTAAGATATTTATATCACAAATAAAATGTATGTCTTGAATTTTCTGGGAATAGCCTCTAATTCTGGATGAATATTTCTGAATTTTGCTTAACTGGTAAACCGTAAGAGATAGACCAAAAGTTACTTCAGATCTCGTTACAACGCACAATTTATCTCATATGCATTTTTTTCGTGGAGTTGACCGTTTTTAAGATATTACCTATCATTGGTTTCAGTTTTAAAATACTTTTCTCATACGGGAACTTGTCAACTGCTGGTCACACACAGAAACGGACTTCAATCCCAGAGCAACCATATTTTTAAAAAATTGACTATCAGTTTACCCCAGTGTATTCCCTTACATATTTCCCTTCTACTTATAAGGAACTAAGTAATAAGGCCGTTTCTGCTAATGTTTATCTCGATTAGCATGAACTAGATAGAAGAATAAGCTTACTAACAATAATTTGTTACAGAGATGTAGAGAAAGGCATGTGAATGGAACACATAATATTTTTGAAGATACAACGGGGCTAGGGAAATACGATAGCTTAAACGATTGTCAAATCTTTAAGATGGTAAACTACCAAAATAAATATATAAAAAGAAACAGAGATTAAGCATATAAAACAAAAGATCTAATGAGGTCCATTCACATGACTTACTCCAGCTATTCGACAACACATTATTCTTAAAAAACCCTATTCTTCTACTTCTTTTTTTAATCAAGATAAACATTAATAGAAATTGCTTTATTACTTATTTCCTTGAAAGTAATATCTTGGAATAACTGTCGCCACGTGACTATATTAATATTCGGTTCTCTTTTCATGGTCAGGAGTAAAACGAAATAGATATGAAAGGAATGACGACTTCCCTTTTCAAAACAGTAAAATTATTTTAAAATTTAAAGCAATAATCAGGAATATCTTGGAAATAGTTAACTCAAAAAGTGTGTAGGAAATTAAGTGTGTGTCTTAGCATGTTTACGTATTAACATATTATCTATCTCTTACGGTTTACCGTTTATGCAGAAGTCCTCCAGAATAAAGAGTCTTCAGAGGCTATTCCCAGAAAATTCAAGAAATACACTTCATTATCATAAAATATCTAAAACGGTAGTATTTTAATCAAAATTGTTAAGAAATGTAAAAAAGTTCCTTTTAAAGGGTACTTTTGGGTGAATGGATTCTCATGAAAATCGTATCCTTGGAAGATGCTGAATTTAAATACTACAACACTGGCACTTAACGAACTTTTCAATTTTGAGTTACGTTGTTCACAGACACACCGACACACACAAACCCACACAAACCCCAAAAAGTATATTTCTAGTGAAATCTCGGTATCGACGGTTTGTGTGGGTCTGCCTACTATGTATGTGCTAAAGAAAGTAACAAAGTAACAGTTTTAAAGAGCTGTTATCTATATGATGGCTTTACAATTTCGTTTTCTTTGATTGAACAGCAAAGAGAAAAACGAATGAATTCCTCCCATTTAATAAAAGTATAAGTATGTGAAAATTGAAACCAATAACAAAAAATATCTCGAAAATTACTATCCATGAAAACTTACCATATTTGACATAAATTGTGTTTGAACGATATTTACATATTTTGAGAAGTAAGATGCTATCCATTTATTTCGGTTTACCAACTATGCAAAATTCAGCAGAATGAGGAGGGCTTTAGTGGCTATTCAACAAAATCTTCCACCCCAAACTATCTCTTACACGGGCAATTTTTCGAAAATGCTGCTTTTTCAAAAAAATTACTAACAATTTTGGTTAAAATACCACATGCTTAAGATATTTTCATGACAAATGAATATCTTGAATTGGCAAAAACCTCTGAAGTCCTTTTCATTCTGAATGATTTTCGCATAGCTGGTTAACTGTAAGAGATACACAAAAACGAACACCTCATTAAAAGCTACAATTTATGTGAAGTAGATTTTTTATGCAGTTTGCCACTACCGAAATATTCTTTGTTATTTGATGCAGCTTTAAAACCTTTAAATTTTACTCAAATAGGATATCGTTATTCGTTTTCCTTGTTCGTGGTCTAGTAATGAGAACGAAATTTCAAAGCCATCGCATAATGACCAGCGCTTAAAAGATTTTGCATCTGTAAGGTGATATGTAATACAAACATTTCTGTTAATGCTTATTAAGGTTAGTATGAAGCAGACAAAATAATAAACGTTTGTAAGAATAGTCAATTAACTGTAATTTCCACACTTGTCATGTGTGACAAAAGTTTTTTTTTTTTTTTTTTGGTAGTGTTTAACGCCCGCTTTAACTACTTATGGCACCGCAGGCGATGACACTGAAGGGTGATGGAGCACCGGTGGAATGCGATGGCAGGGGGAAACCGGAGTACCCGGAGAAGACCCGCCCCAACGCCGCTTTGTCCACCACAAATCTCACATGCGGTCGCTTGGGATCGAACCCCAGCCGTATAGGTGAGAGTCGAGTGGTGTAACCACTCGGTCACGGCCCGGCCGTGACAGCAGTTTGAAAGATAGGTAGTTTGTTGCATAATAGGTAATGCATGTCGGAAACATAAATTTGTTTAAGAACAGTTCGTAAAAGATACATAAAGTAAATGATTATGAATACAATATATTTTTAAAGCATATCGATGCTGCTGATTAAGGATTTGTAGGTTGTTTAGAAGACCTTGAGGGCTGCTTCAGCTTATTAGTTTTGTTTATCATTTTCATTTGGAGCAACATGTGCTCACGATTATGATATATGCATTAATTCAATAAATCGTAGGAAAATATAAACTGCTGGAGGGTATATATGAGGTTTTACGGGAATTGTGATTCTTTCGAAGCACAAATATAAAATGCCTAGAAATGGAGGCAGTTCTCCTAGAGATAGTATTGAAATAAATGGCGCGAATTAACTGCTTTTCTATTTAATGAATTAAAGTTTTACTGATATTAAATTAATTTATATTTAGTAAATGTTGAAAGGTTTGATAAAAGCTGTGCCAGTATGCGCTTCATTAAAACAAACAATATTGCGGCTTAGCTTTTTCAATTCCTTCACTTGGTTGAACGTTCTGTAGAAGGAGTGTTTATAGGTTTGTCTTTCCCACCCTCACCTCAGCTGTCTATCCCCTAAATAGCGTCGTATGACTCAGCCTAACTAATCCACAACCTGAGTAAACATAACCTCAAAGATCATTTGCTTTAGCAGGTGTGTACGGAAAAACGGGAAGGGTTTTAGCATTTCCCAGACAAAGAATACACATCACCAGGTTACGAAACCGTGCAAGGTTTGCCACCTCTGTCCCAGTATGTACAAATTGCGGTTTTCCGTTAAAATGTTGTTCCGGGATCCGAGTGGTTGCGAGCCTCCAGCGGCCTTTCCCGGAAACACAAAGTCCCAGTAATTATTCACCCGGAAGCTCTAACTGCTGTGTTTACCTCTCCCCACCCCCTACTGGCTCGGCTAAGAGGAAATATGAATAAATAAAAACGGGCAAATGTTCATTGTCTGCAGACTAAACGGAGATACAAAAATCTCGCAGCAAAGGCATAAAAAAAAACCGAGCTCGTTGGTAATTAAAGCTATATTAGGGGCTCAACGCAGCATTAACGATGACTGCATTACGCTGATTACGAAGAGATCAATACTGAATCTGATAACTACACACGTTAGTTTGTTAATTTAATTATAAAATAATTGAATCCGCACTAAGCAGCCAGCACTAAAGTGAACCAAGTCATATATTTTGTTCTCGTATTCTATCAATTGCGTACTTAAGGAGGAGGAAATCCCTACTGAATATCAAAACCTTGATCTATAAATACACGAGTTTAATGCATTTGAACTGAAAAAAAAAACATCTGATGCGTTACATTCACTGTGACTATTTTGCAACAAATTATTCTTACAAAAGCTGATTATTCTATTTACTTCATGCTAATCGAGATAAACACTAACAGAAATGATTATATTTTACATTCCTTCGTAGGTAAAAGAGAATTAAATTTATATGCTAGGCTAAAGTAATAGTTTTATCTTTTAAAAGCGGGTCACTGTGTTAGCATTGAAATGCCTCTCTCCTTGATGACCAGTATGAAAACAACAACAAACAACGTATGTCTATTTGATAAAAATGTTAATACTGGAAAATTTAAACAAATAAAAGTGAATATCTCGGAAATCTATCTGATATAAATTGACTGTTTTAACAAGATATGTATTTTTGTGTGGTAAGACTTTGTCTATCTCTTACAGTTTAACACTTATGCAAAATGCATCGAGAATGAGGACATGAGATTAAAAATTAATATATATGTATATATTTTATTTGTCATGAATTTTAACATGGTATTTTAATCAAATTGTTCCAACCAATGCTCAAACAACTGCGACATATAGGCCAAATGCGGTTTTATAATATTTTACGACACAGATATCTTAACTCGTAATAAGAAGTTACTTGAAGACATGAAACTTAGCTACCGATCCAGAATCACAGAAGTCTGTCACTAGACAAATGTTTTCGTAGCACCTTAAGCTTCTCATTCAGCACTTTACCGTGGGCGACAGGGAATCTGCCTACTTAAACCGTGTAATACAGACGCAAAAGGCACCGGAATTAGAACGAGCAGAATCCATCTCGAGGCTCGGTCGCTCACTCGACTGTGAAGAGGAATAATCTCCTGTCTTTTGTTCTTCCATCCTTCAGGCAAATTGTTCACAATGCGAACTTGTCTTCAGGCTGCCTTACGCTGTGGAAATTACTCATAATTATTAATAAATGAGCTCCAACTCTTAAACCGAAATGCTTGCTATGCGTTCAGAGCTTTACTTATTTTGAATACTTTACAAATAAAACGACGAAAATAGTAGAATATATCCATAAAATGCTTTCTTAAAATACTAATTGTTGAAATTAAAACAATAAAGGAAATCGCTGAAGTGCTAAAATGTAAACTACAACGCCAGAACGTCAAAAAAAAAAAAAAAAAAAAAAATGAGAGTTTACATAGCTGTTATTAGTACAAATTAAATCTGAAGTATTCCATCCACATGAACGTCTCAGCCCCCAATACTGCACCCCATCCACGACGTCTGTAATGGACCGAAATGGGGGACGCAGCGGTCGGGCGGTAGGTCAAGGCTCTTAGTGAGCCAAGGAGTCGATCCACATGCTTTTCTCTAGCTATTCCATAAACAAACTTTACTTACAAAAAATTATTCTTTTATCTACGCCATGCTAATCAAAATAAATGAGGGGCATTTAATAACTCATTTAAAAAAAAAAATAGAAAAACAAATTATTTTTGGTAGATTTTTTTTTCATTTTTCAACATAATCTCCTTTTAGCTTGCTAAACTTTTCCCAGCGTTTCACCAATTGTTTTAAGCCTTCCAAAAAGTAAGATTTTGGAAGGTACTCAAAATAGGCATCTATTTGGGAGTGAATCATTATCCGCCGAGCCACATTTTCAAGTTTGTAAATAAAACCAAAGTCACTGGAGGCCCACATCTGGTGAATAATGTGGATATTGTAGTAATTCCAACCTTAATTCTACAAATTTCGCCATCGAAACCGCGTAGGTGTTCATCTTTGCATTGTCTTGTTGGAAGAGAATATTTTTCTTTGCCAGATGAGGGATTTTTTTTTATTTCCCCGTTCAACCGCTGCAATAACGATGCACAATACTCTCCATTTATCGTTCTTCCTTTCTGCAATTAATCGTTGTAGATGATTCCGCATGCATCCCAAAAAACCGAGGCCATCACCTTATCTGCAGATTTCATCACCTTTGCCTTCTTCGGAGCCGGTTCGCCTTTAAAAACGCACTGTTTCGACTTTACTTTTGTCTCTGGAATGTAATAGTGCATCCGTATTTCATCTACAGTTATGCATCGACGCAAAAACTCGTCAGCATTACGACGGAAAAGTGCCAAACCAGCTTCCGAATTGATCACACGATTACATTTACTCTCCATTGAGAGTAAACGTGGCATCCATCATGCAGAGATCTTTGTTAGACTTAATTTTTGGTGCAAAACTGAGAACACTGCACCTTGTGATATGCCTGTGGCCTCTACTATTTCGCGAACCTTGATTCGTCGATCACTCCAAACCATACCTGGATTCTGTCAACCATTTTAGGGGAAGGCACTTCTACTGAATATCCGAAGTGATGTCCAGTAGATTTGTGTATGTTCAGCCACGTTTAAATTCATTTTCCAATTGTAATTTGTTGCTAACGCAGGTGCAGATGTGCCTTGAACTTCATCCAACTCGGCTTTCATCTCTTTGGGTGTTGAGGCTTTTAATTAGAAGAGCTAACTGCACGAAACTCGTTTTTTTCCATCTTTCTAAATAAGCGCAAGGTAGTTGATTCAATGGCCTATAGCAACGAAACCACGTGATGGATATGGCTGAAACTTTAACTGTCATCTAGTAAGAGACGACGGTTACTAAAAATGCGACTTTTTTCGATGTCGCGAGTGTCTTTTCTTGGATATGTTGACTTATTGAACGCCCCTTGTACTTGCTTCTTTGTAAGTAGAAGGGAAATAAGGGAATACACTAGGCTTAATGATAATACAAGATATCAATATGTGAAACAATTTAAATTTCGATCTCTTTTGCATTCCCAGGAGTAAAACAACAGGGATGAAACGAAAGTTGATTTCCCACTTGAGAAAAGTTTAAGTAGTTTAAAATTTAAACAGATAATAAGAAACATCTAGGTAATAGTTAATTCTACAGAAAAAGTGTATATGGTATAAATTATGTTTTTTAATGATATCTTCATTTTTGCAGTAATTTTTGTTTCTCTCGGGATTACAAGTTATACAAAGACATCTAGAATGAAGAGGTCCTTACAGCCTAATCCCCCAAAATTAAAGACATACATTTCGTTTGTCACAAAGTACCTTAAACATGTGACATTTTAATCAGAATCGTTAGAGCCATTTTTGAGAAAATCAAAATTTTCGAAACATTTTCTATTTACAGGGCAGTTTGGAGTGGGTGATTGTCTTGAAGATCTTCGTATCGTCTCCTTGGAAGATAATAAATTTAAATACCAAGTTTGGTGTTTAACTAACGTTTCGTTTTTGAGCTATGCTGCCCACTGACACGCGCGCGCGCTCATACATACAGAGGACTTGTTTCTAAAAATGTTTTTTTTAAATAAAAAAGATGTACTTCCGTTGAAATCTTGGTATTGAATTTTTGGATGGAATACAATGCCTTCTCTATATACTATTACATTCTACCTATGTGCTACAGAAAGTAAAAATGTCTTTCCTAGCTTCATCACTTGATACATGGGTGAAAATGTATTTACATTAATCACATGCATTAACATATTTATTTACACAAGTTATAATAATCTACACAGAAAACAGAAAAAGAGTAATAATAACAATAATAATAATAATAATAATAATAATAATATGTGTATCCCAATTATTTTTAGTAAGTCTAATAAGTGTCGGTTTATGAGGAGTGTGTTGAGTATAAAAAGGCAAAGATCTCTCCTCTCAGGAAATCAATTTTGTCCAAAATGCAATTGCTTGTCATACTTCTAGTAATCACGGATAAAATAAACATTTTGAATTTATCTTGGGAAGTTAAACATTTGTTAAGACTAATACATGAATAAAATCCATTTAAGCTACTTGTCGAATACATTAATAAAACATAATATATACATTAGTATATATTATTTGTCTTTTTAAATATTTCGTAGAGAAAATTTATTGTTTCAAAAATGTTTATATCAGAAAGGTAATACAATTAGGTGAAAATGAAGATGTAGCAATCTCAGAGATAAGAGGAGGAAAACTCTTAGAATAAAAATGAGATACAATATGCGAAAATTATTTACAGAATTGTCTTGATCTTATTAAGTGACCAAGCAAAAATAACTAAAAAAGAAATATTTCAAACAGATTTAGACTTAAAGTAAGAAGATAGGACATTTCTCCAATTAATGCTTTTAAAGAAGCAACAGTTAAAACGATAGTTTTCTATTTTGTATTGACTCTGAGTGGTTAATGTCTAACACATTTTTACACATAACTGGTTATGACTATGTAGAATAGTGTATCCAGTTTAATCTAATACAATATATTCCAATAAAAGAGCTAAACAGTTAATTATTGAAATACTGTTTTCTGTTTATGATATTACGATATATTGTAGCAATCTTTAGACCAATAGTAATAATGTAATGCACCAAGCATGGTGACTTCGTGGTGATGTGTTAGGCTCGCACTTAGAAGGTCCCGATTTTGATTATTATCAACTTCTCACTCTAACTTTTGAGATTCTTCGTGATTTTCCCCCTTATAAATCTCAAATTATTATCCTTTATAATGTCTCTTTCATTCCGTTCCTTCCACTATTTCTACGTTTCGTGGTATGTGCGGTGATGGACAGATGTAAAGGGAAGAGCAGATATAGGCGAGCTCCGAGCCACTTACAATGTAGCCCGCAAAGTCTTTAAACACCACATAATATGAAACGAACCAGTAGGTGGAAAAAACAAGCAGACAATGCACTCTACCCAAAAATTCGATACAGAGATTTTACCAAAAATATATGTTTTAGGGTCCCCTGTATCCAAAAAAGGGATTTTCAGAAAAAGATCCATGTGTGTGCTCGTGTCTGTCAACACAATAACTCAAAAACGAAAAGTCGATAAAATACTAAACTTGGTATTTAAGTTTAGTATCTTCCAGGGACGCGACACAAAGATTTTGAGAAAAATCCAATCATCCCACAGTACCCTTCACATGGAACATTTTTCGGAAATTTTGATTTTTTTTCAAAATTGGCTCAAACGATTTTGATTAAAATATTGTATATTAAAGATATTTACGTGACAAATAAAATTTATATCTTGAAGTTTCTGGGAATAGCTTCTGAATACTTACTTTATACTGGATAAATTTTACGGAATTTTGCATAACTGCCTAAACCGTAATAGTTGGATAAAAACTTACCACATTAAAAATGTAGAGCACGTTAAAACACACAATTTATGTTATATATTCTTTTCGTTGAAAAACTTATAGCTACTTTTCTCATACAGGAATTTGTCAACTCCTGTCCATACAAACAAAGGAGCTTTAGTCACATAGAAACCAGTTTTTACTATCACTTTAGCCTATGATACTCGCTTATTTCCCTTCTACTTGCATTGGAGCAAGTAATAAGGCTATTTCTGCTAATTTTTTCTCGATTACGATAAGCAGATAGAAGTATAAGCTTTTTAACAATAATTTATTGTAGAGATGTAGAGAAAGTCATATAAATGAGACATATCAGATTTTTCTTGTATACAGCTTTGATCACAGTAAAATAATACAATTATTTTTAATTACATTCTTTTACATTTGCAATTATTTTTATAACATCTTGATTACTTCCGAAGAGCTATTTTCAGTAGCGCCAACAGATGTTCGTCAGTGGAAAGAAATCTGTATTTTTCTTGGCAAATTAATTTGTGGAAACAGTTGTTCACACAATAAATGTGGAAGCAAACATAGCTAAAATGTTTGCTGCAAAGAAACTTAATTGTGTATATTTTGCACTAATAGCTGTTTAAATATATTTACCGTGGCACAATTATTTCCAAAGTTATTATTTTTCTCGGATATTAGTTGTAACTGCAAATCCAACCTTACCGTTGTAGGTTCGACATGCATAGGATTTACAAAAAGATAAGCTAATTTCCCGGTAAATTATTTACTCAGATGTCCGGTAAGGAAATATATTTATTAAATTCCTTGTTTTAATTCGTATTTTGGAGGTATGCCATAGGGAAAATGATAGACCTGCCGCTCTTTAAAGTGTTCCTTTCACAGCTTCAACTGCACGGCAAAAGTTTTATTTGCATCTACGCGTTTACTATATTTTGAGGTTTTTCTTGTTGATTAAGTCATTTAAGCGTTTACTTATTTATTTCCTTTCAGCTGGGCATAAATCCGAATTACGAAAGTAGTTGCCAACACGGGAGGTTATATATACAGACTTATAAACTACCATAACGTTTTTCCAATTAAACTTTGTCGCGGCCCGACACTGCTTACTAATAGACTACGTCATACATGGGCATATAACTGAACCACGAATCCTTGCTTTTTAGCATCATCATCATCTTTTCTGTCATCCACTTCATCATTTCAATCACTTCCTCACTTTCATATCAGGCATAGGCCTGATCACCCATCCTAACCAACATTCTGATCCAGACCTTCTGCTCTTCAACAGGCGTCTGATCCCGGTTGCTCAGAAATAGAAAGAAAGAAAGAAAGAAAGAAAGAAAGGAGAAAGTAATTAGAAGTAGATGCTGTTAACTCAAATATGAATATGTACAAAACAAAAGAGTTAGAATGTGTTAGGAAGATGGAAGATACCAGACTGCCAAAATAGTTTGAAATGCACCCCTAAAGGAGAGAGACACATGGGAAGTTCAAGGAGATGGAAGAAGACACTGTGAAGACAGAACAGGCAGCAGTCTAATGCATGAAGTGGTGAAGAAGAACAACAAAATAAACTTTTATGTGACGATCAATAGAGTTATCACGAGACGGTAATTACAAAGAAAGTTACATAATTCTTAATGCTTGGTTTCTCCCATAGCGATGGACTTCTAAAAGTTTTTCTTCTTCTTTAGTAGATTACCCCAAGGACGTTAAAGCTAATGCCTTGTGTAGCTTGTCGAGGAGTAAGAAAACTTTGGATCATAGCGTATTCAGAAGGACGATCAGCCTGGTCTGGAGGTGAAGAACAAAGAAACAAAATACAATAATGAAAGGTATGACAGAAACATTCACGGATCAAATCATCCAACCCAGCATTCGCTTAACGATTGAAGAAATCTACGAAAAAAAAATTCTGCCTAGAGGGTTTGAACTGAATGCAAGTCATACCGTTACCGCAAAGCATGGTCCTTCTAAAAAACTAATAAGTGAAAACATTTACGAAAACGTAAAACTTAATGAAAATATTTTGGCTTACACAGTGTATGCTAATTTTTCGTATTCTGCTGTGACATCTGTGAACAAATTTTAAGCGGATTAGGACCGGCCAGAAAACATTTCCGGGGTAGGCTTATACCGGAGTCCTGTGGTACCAGGGGGATCCGTAGAATTGATTATCTGAATGCAAATGTAGGCGTTTAGTGGAGTTGCGCGAATTCCATTGTATACGACATGGTAATGAAGTCCAGTCTAGTTTCACAACATAATACCTGGGACCCTCCTTGGGGGCTAAACCCCGACAACAGGCTTCTCTACCGGTTAACTAGCGATGCAATGAAAATTCAGACATAGAACCTTAACGTTAAGAACTTCCCACAGCGCTCATGCTATTGAAATGTGCCGTACAAGGGATGCGCAACCCTCCAATTGTAATGTTAAATATGCATCTATCTTTTGTTAGGAGTCTGTGTAAGCTAGTTCAAAACATAATTATAATCTGTAAGTTTTGTGAAGCTTGTGACTTCAGTGGGCTAATCATTCCTTACACAAAAATCAAAGAACAATTTTGTATCTATGAGATCAACGCACTAACGTGATATTATTAGCCATCCTAAACGGCATAGTATAGGAAATACAGCCTCATTAGCTGTTCCTTCTCTTCTCTTTATTTCTCTGAATATAAACCATGTAAGACCGTTCTTGGCTCACCACAAAGCAGCAGAGTACTCACGACTCGCAGGAGTCTGCTTTGTGATACGGTTCGGACGAAGTGTTGGAAAGGTGTGACAGAAAATGCAAGAACTTGTGCTATGATTTTCGCCCAATGACATATTGGCTATCACCCTCCCCCTCCAGCGTGATCCTCGAATACTCTGACTCAGCCAAGCAGAATTGGAGCAATCTGGTATATAATCTAGTATGTTTTACTACCCCGTGTTTTTACGATATTTATAAAAAATATCTAACACTGTAATAATACAGGAGTGGCCAAAAGAAGATATCCTGTAGTTATACACTTATACACGTAGAATTAAGCAGACAGTACAATCGGGAGCTTCTGCTCACTAAGTGTGAATTGTGCGAAAGCTTTTAGTTGAAGTATTTCCAAATAGGTATTGAGTGAAGGGAATCAACTACATGATCACTAAAATGTGTGGATCTTACTCTTATCAATGTATTTATAATGGAGTTCTAAAATATACTGTTTTTGCAAAAAAAGCCTCTCACCGTTGATTGACCCAGTTCTATTAGGTGGGCATTAAAGCAAATACAAATAAAGAACTGAAGAACTGAATAGTAAAATGCGCTTGATGCAAAATCTAGACTAGACTACTGCATAAATACTGATGATCAATAGTTTAATTATTTAATTGTGTTCTGTGTTGCTACCTAAATTTATATCATACCTATATAATATTATAATAGGATATTTGCACATAATTTGTATTGCATTACCACATGCCTACTTTTTCCACCCTGCATAACAAGGAGCTGCTGAATGGGGATCCTGCCCTCTAATGCAGTAATTTCGCGTTACTAGAAATGTAAATTATGTCATGTTGAAGTGTATCAGCTAAACTTATGTGGATATGACTAGACTTCGAACACGGTTGCAATTTGGTTGCACTTTGACTGGAAAACAGTAACGTGCGCATAGGATTTTAGGGGACCTCCCTCTCTCCAAGAGCTGCTGGTCATTCACTCTAAGAAAGCGACTAATACATTTCAAGAAATCTGGAGGGATGATAACCCGCCGCCTACATTTGGAGATGGGGTGGTTCTACAACTCCCAAAGACCGCCACGCCCAGCCGGCCAGCAGATTATCGGCCCATCACCTTACTCAATTGCGACTATAAGCTGTTTGCAAAAATAATCGCCCGTAGGCTGCGAGTATGGCTAGTGCCCTTGCTTAGTGAGCAGCAGGCTGTGGTGCGCGGAGGAGCGGCTATGCACCATACCGTGGCAGCTTTGCGAGACTGTATTCTTCATTGTCGCCAAGAAACCCTGCTGCTCTCGTAAACCTGGACCTTGAGAAAGCATTTGATAATGTGGTTCATGAGGGTCTTTGGGCACGTTTGGAGTCATTGCAAGTGCCGGAAAAGTTGTATCACCTCCTTCGGGCACTATATCACACTGCGTTATCTAGGATTCAATGCAATGGGTTTCTGACTGCCGCCATACCGATCAACATATTCGTCCGCCAAGGTTGTGTCCCCTATCAATGTTGTTATTTGCTGTGTACATCGATCCTTTGCTCCGACAGCTGCAATCTACGATAACGGGTCTGGAGGTTTATGGAAAGAAACTAGCCGTTAGGGCCTATGCCGATGATCTTACGGTGATGGTTACCGACGAGCAGGATGTCACGTGTCTACGAAGATGTTTACAGAAATACGCCCAATGTGCGGGGATGACGTTTAATTTGAGGAAATCTGAAAGTCTTCCCATTGGGCCACATCCTCCGGATTCCACGGTGTTAAGAATACCCACTGTGCAACGCACAAAAATTCTTGGGATATACTTCAGTGGAGACGACGAAGACCTGCGGGACTATAATTGGACATCATGCATTAATACCTTACGTGGTGTACTATACGGTCAAAAGTCGAGGATGCTGAACTTGATACAACGTGTGTGGTTTTGTAATGCCTTTGCGTTGAGTCGTATATGGTACTTAGCACACGTGCTGCCTCCAACAAAACGGCACAGCCAAAGAATTGAGCAAATAATCGGATACTTCATATGGACAGGAAAATTTTATCGCATTTCCCGTACGCAGCTACGTCTTCCAAAGGGGCAAGGTGGCTGGGGGTTGTTGGATGTGGCGATGCAATTTAAAGCACTTTCGTTAAAAATGATTCTGCAAGCACTGGCTGGACAGGGTGATAGTGTAGAGGTGCTAGTACAACGGCGTTATCAGTTATTTTGGGGAGCGGAGAGAACTCCAAAAGATTCCTAAAATGTTACGTGATCTCCTACGTGACTTGAGTACACTACCTCCAGCAGAAGTGGCTAATGGCCGTTTTCGGACGGCTAAGGAAGTCTATGCCTTTTTTCAACGGAGGGAACCTACTACTCCACATATACAAGTTAAGTATCCACAGTTGCCCTGGAGGCAAATTTGGCGTGGCTTTGCTATACCAGAAATCAACATGGAATGGGTCTCGGTGGCATATGAGATTGTCAATGAAATCCTACCAACTGCAGATAAATTACATAGACATCATCTGGCAATTATTCCCGCTTGTCCAATGTGCCAAGCCCCGGATTCGCTCGCACATCGACTCTTGGAATGCTCAGGTAAAGGACTGATATGGACATGGCTCTTGAGCCGATGTCGGGGATTGACTGGTGACACCTGGCAACCTTCAGCAACGGATATTTTGCACCTGAATTTTCCCTGGACGCATCCTGCATTGTGGAGAGCCCTTATTTGGACAGTAATGGATATCTATGCTTGGCTTAGTACCTTGGACACGCCAGCTGACTGTGTGGTTCTAGCTTTACGCAGTTTTTTGTATGCAGAGAGGTGGCGGATGATTCGAGACAACAGAATCAACGCTTTTAAACCCTGGATATGCAAGATATGAGCACCTGATTGATTCTATATCGATCCGGAATGAGCTTGGATGCAATAGCATGCATTATTCCTCTTTATGCTGGCCTTGTGTTGTAGAGCTCTTGCTTCTCCTAAAATAAATAAAGTTCCTAATTCCCAAAGGGTGTACAATCCCATTACAAGCAAATTAAAAAAAATTCCCCTACACGCCCAGGAAAAGAAAAACCTATCCAAAAAAAAAATTAAAAATAATAAAAAACAAAAAACGAAAAAAAAAAACATTAGCAGCAGTGATAGTAATAAAAAAAATTATTACAGTCGCAAGGATACGAGCAGGACAAGTTCACGCCCCGTGACTTAAAAAAATACCAGTATCCTGTGTTTACGAAAACAATGAATGACCGGGTTACCGATACTGAAATAACAGTGTTTCCTGTTTTTGAGCTCGCTGCTCATAAATAAACAGCGGTATAAAAATATATATAAACACTAAATGCTATCTCTACTCTATTGCTTTAAAAAAATAAATAAATAAAATACAAGTATAGCCTGTTCTGAAACTACGAAGTCCAACAGAACACACTTTGCTTTTGATACATTCAGAAAGTATATCACAATAAATTGCAATAGTTATCCTTGCAGGTAAATCACATATTTAACTGATTATTTCATATGCTACGGTACATATTTATTGTTTTGTTAATGTTAGTTATATTTAGTAATAAAATATATGTTTACTACGGAACTGTATACTTACTTCTGTGCTCACTTAAACCTTTAACACAAACTAAGTAGTGCACGGGACTTTTGGCTCTCGCTCATCCGCTCGCTTGTTAACCACGTACCAGTATACTCATATTGGAACGTTAACTTAACCTAGAGTCATGTCCGAGGTCCACTAATGTCCTATGTATATTTATGGAGTAATTCGGGAATTCCAATTTGTTTGAAGGCCGTTTTAAGAATTATGTGGAAATCTGTAATATCTGCATTTCCTGTAATAGGTGTGTAGTGTGAGTGTGTGTGTGTGTGTGTGTGTGTGTGTGTTCAAATTCAACATCTTCCAAGGCCACACGATTTTGAAATTATTCTTGACGTGGACATTTTTTTCGTTTTTTGGATTTGATCAAAATTGGCTACAACGATTTTCATTAAATATGACACGTCTAAGATAATGAATAATAAAATGTATAGGAGTCTCAATTATTTTGGGAATAGCATTTTGGAATTAATTGAGTATAATTTTGTAACCGGTAAAACATAACTCAATTTCATTTCATTTCTACTTAACCTTCAGTTCTATCTTAAAATTTTCAGACAGTTCAAGACATACTAAAGATTGGTCGTTATAAACTTTCTTTTCACTTAACTCAATAATGACCGAACAGGAAAATTAAAACCGTACCTAGAGCATTTTAAGATTTCTAATTCAAATGAAGTATTATGTTCCGTCTACGTTCATGTCAAAATGTTATCCATTTACTTTTTGACTGTCCAAAATATGCTACAAGGAGTCATTTACTTTTCTCCCTAAGATTTTTTTAATTAAAATTACTTTTTTTTAATTTTTGATGTTGAAATTGCATTAATTTTGGCCCTTAATAAAATATATCTCTATTCAAATAAAGTTCTTTCAACGTTTTACCAATCATTTTATATTTATCTATTATTTCAATTTTAATAATTTAGAATATCTTAATTTCTGCTAAATATCCTTAACATTTTGTTTTCATAAGTTTGGTAAATGTATTTATCATATTTTAAGACACTGACATATAATGGCTTTAATTTACTTATTTTATAATTTGTATATTTTGAATATTGGTAATAGTATAAACTATATGCAGATTAAGGTTCTGTGAATGATTACTAAAGATTTCAGAAAGAAAAATACATAAATAAATATGTAAATAAATAATACTTGTACAGTATTTTTCAAAACATGATGGCCCTGTCCACTCTTCTTCCAAAGACGGTTGACTTTGAAATTAGGGTTTGCGGTTTTTCTGTTTAGCTGTTAGGTTGTGTACAGCTAGAAACCAACTTGGCTGTTGCCAAGTCTTAAACTTACTGGTCCCTTTACTGAGGCGCGATTCTCGACTTGCAGGCAGTCTCTCCAGTAAACAGATTTTACTACGTTGCCTCTCATTCCTAGTACAGAGTTGTCTTTTGTTTGCTAATGGTTATTTCCCAGTGGTAGGAGGGAGTGGTCCCGTTTAAGGGTCATCATGTTTTGGAAAAAACTACATGTATTTACTATAATACGTAGTGAAGTAAAATGAGTTTGATTCGGGAGGATTGACAATGAAGAGAAAAGTAAAGCCTAAAGCTCATATTTATGCGTGATTGAAAATAATTTGTGAACCACATATTATTGCAAGTCAATTGAACATTTTGATTCTAGTTGGAACAGCAATAATTATAGTAGCCAATAGTCTTTACATGTCCTTTTGAGAGATTATGGTTAGGAAGAATTTTATTTAAATATAAATTAAGTTATTATTTTAATTCTTTGAAATATTATGGATTAATTTTTTTCATATTTTTGGCAAAACCATTAGTCAGTCGTTAGTTGAATGTAATATTTCCTCTTATTTAGATGAATTTTGAAAAGGCCTAGATTGATGCGAGAAAGGTACCACAACGAACGTGGTCGCGAACGCATCTAAAAGAAAATCCAATCGCTCCCCTGCAAGAGTATAAGAAAGGGCGGAGGTAGGATGAATTTAATATTCTCCAGTTGTACGTAATCTGCGAAACGTCATCCTAAGAAAAAGGATCGAATGCGCGACATCTCATTTCGCCCTCTTCTGCCACGATTTGAATGCGCCACCTCGTAAGAGTAATACTTCAAGCCATTCCTATTAACGGATTTACGGGACACACCATCTGCACGGAGCTTCATTTCGCTATTTCTTTTCTTAATATCTCCCTTCTTGTACGCACAAGGGGCTAATATCAGAGAGGGCTACGATCCGCCGCGAGAAATGAGATTCTTTTTCTATCTGGGAAAATGTTTAGATTTGGGGAGAGGAATATGTACCAACGCGGTTTTACTCTAGCAGCCAGAAAATGAGATTCACAATTTGTTTTGATTCCTTATCTCTCACTAAGTATGCTAGAACGAAATTGTTTATTTTGTACAGTGCTTGATAAATAATGTAAAGAAGCTTGACTCCCTAGAAGCTCTCATAATACCAGATTAATCTAAAGTTAGCTCATTACAACAAAATTTCCAGTGTTGTTGTATACCAGATGGCCCAACTTCCCCGTATTTTTGTGCACAGATGTCCCTTCGTGCGTTGAAAGGGTTGTGAAACTCAACGGGGCTATTTCAAGTTAAAACCAGTAAGTGGGGAACTGACTGAGCGACCTTCGTTTTATTCGTCTTGCTTATCAGTGGAGACGCTCATTGATAAGCGTAAAACTATGGCTGCTATCGCATTTTGCTCAAATTGATAAGCATAAAAAGTCGCTTCGTCTGTTATACACCGGCCGGTTTTAGAATGAAATAACCCCGTTTATTTCTGTAAATCTTCTAACGCACGGAGAGATATTTGCAAATGATATAGGGGCAGTTAGGCCACCTAGTTCAGTAAAACTAATCCCTTATATTATGTTACAATGCTAATTTAAAAATCTATGTTGCAGTTACATGACTTGCTCTGTTCTACTGTTAATAGAAATAAATGTCCCCTGCACATTTATACGAATTTTAATGTAGATATAAAAAGGATAGAATTAAAGCGATAGTCAGAATTTAAAAAAGAAACCTGATATAACATTCACAGGACTTTCTATATCTTTTCTACAAAAAAACTATTCTGACAATAATTTATTATTCCGTCTACCTCACGATAATCGTGATAAAGCATTAATAGAAGTGGTATGATTTCTTAAAATCTGGTCGCTAAGATATGACCAGGAGTAAAACAAAAAAAAAAACTAATGACGATTCCACGTTTGAGGAAAATTTAAATATTGTAAAACTTAAACAAATAACCAGGAATATCTCGCAAATCCCTAACTTACAAAAAATGCATCTGTCATAGGCTGTGTGTTTTCACGGGACCAGTTATGCAAAAGTTATTCAATATATTGAAGACTTCAAAGGCTGCTTCTAGAAAATTCGAGATGTACATTTCACTTTCCTTGAAAATATTTTAAAGTTGAAGCAATTTAATAAAATCACTAGAGCAATTTTGAAAAAATAAAAAAAAAAAAAATTGGAAAAATGTGTCCTGTAATCTGTAGCTTTGGATGGAGAGATTTTCTTTGCATAAACTTAGGTATTGTAAAGTTTCGTTAAAGTAATTGTGTGTAATGTTTTGTTGAAAGGAAAGTAAATAAAACCTTTGCTGCTCTAATCTCGGTTAAAAGAATTAGGTATCACTGGTACAGGACAGTTTTATTGCAGGAACCGTATCTCTCAGCCAATATACGGACAGTAACAGCTTTTTATTGTGCAGAAGAATCCGATGAATCACGCTGGAGCTTCGCTAAGGTCTGGACAGGGTGGATGTGGCGTTAGCAGCAGAGGAATGTGAGGAATGTGACACAGACCGTAGAGGGAAGTTCATTAAACGGGAGCTATAGCACTGGAGCAAAAACACAAGGCTACGTCTCTCATTCACAGCTCTGGGGCGGAAGGTGAGAACTCCATGCTGGATCTCTGTTAATTACACAGCAAACGGTATTATGGAAGTATGTAAGGTCAGGAGAGAGCGGCGGGGGGTATGATACCCAAGAAGCGTAATAAACCGGAGCATCGGTGTGACAAAAATGAAAATTTTACATCCCTTACTTAGTTGGATATTAGCCCAGAACATGGATAATGGATTTCAAGGCGCAAAAGAGATGGATGCATCACCAATATTAATTTTATGGGATTCTCTATCTCTGTCTATCTCTCTCTCTCTCTCTCTCTCTTACATACACAGACACACACAGTTAAATATAACTAGTGATTCCACACGAAAAAATCTGATGTGTCCCATTCTCTATCTATTCTGCAAACAAACTATTCTTAAAAAACATTATTCTTTTATCTACATCAAGCTAATTGAAATAAACACTAGCCGAAATAGTCTTGTCACTTGCTTCCTTCTAAACAGAAGGGAAATAAGGGAAAACACTAGGCAAAATCAATAACAAATCTTTTAAAATCTGGTCGACATATTGGAGTTCGGTTCGGTTCCTTTTGCATTGCCAGTAAAACAAAAGAGAGATGAATCGAAAGGGGACTCCGTTTGAGAAAAGTTTTGTAGTTTAACATTGAAACCAATAACACGGAACATCTCGGAAATGGACATCTCTACAACGAAAATATATGGCATAAATTGTGTGTTTTAATGAGATCTAAATTTTTGGTGTGGTAAGATTTTGTCTATTTCTTATGTTTTCCAGTTATGCAAAATTCATACCGAATGAACACGTTTTTGAAGCTATTCCCAGAAAACTCAAAGTATAATGTTATTTGTCATACAAATATCGTTAATATACGATAGCCAGTTATGAGAAAATCAAAATCTTCCAACATTTCTCAATGTAAAGGATAGTTTGGGGTAGGGGTATTTTCCTGAAAACCTTGTGTCACATTTTAGGAGGATGCTAAACCCAAATATCAAGTTTGGTATCTAACCGACTGTTCGTTCTTGAGTTATCGTGTTCACAAACACACGAAACTTTTTTTAAAATGCTCTTTATGGATACAGGGATCCTAAAACGTGTATTTTAATTGAAATCTGGGTGTCAAATTTTTGGATGGACAGCAATACCTTCTCTATTTATGAACTGTATGTGCTGTAGGGAAAATAAAATAAAAAAAAAATCTATTTTGACTTTCTCTAACACGTATGTACATACAATGTACATAGTAGTTAGAGAAGTTATGTATTCAACCTAAAAATTCGACGTCGAGATTTCACCGCAATATATGTTTTGAAGTTCTCTGAATCCGAAAAACATTTTTAGAAAATTGTCTGTGTGCGTATGGAAAACATAGCTCAGCAAAGGAAAACACCGTTAAATACCAAACTTTGTATATATGTTTAGTATCTTCCAAGGATGCGACACGAAAATTTTCAAAAAAAATTCTTACCACAAACTACCCTTTACATGGAAACATTTTTGAAGGTTTTGTTTTTCTCAAAAATAGTTCTAACGAATTTCTTTACAATGCCGTATTTTAAAGACATTTATATCACTAATAAAAAGTACATTTTGAATTTTCCGAGAATGCCTCATAAGATCTCTTTATTCTGAATTTTGCACAACGGCTATACCGTCAAAGTAGATGAAAACTCACTACACAAAAATGTAGATAGCATTAAAACACACGAGTTATGTTGTACGTTTTACTTGTAGAGTTGACTGTTTTAGAGATATTCCTAGTTATTGGATTCAATTTTAAACTTCCTAATTATTCTCAAACGGATCCATGTAAAACAAAGGATCCTCAATTGTTTCACAAAGTGACGAGCTTTTAAAATATTTGACTATCTTTTTAACGATCTGCATTCCCTTATTTCCCTCCTACTTACACAGAAGCAAGTAATAAGACCAATTCTGCTAAAGTTTATCTCGGTTAGCATGCTGTAGATAGAAGAATAATCTTTTGCAGGAATAGTTTTATATGGAGCAGCTAAGAAAGTTATGAGATTGAAAAACATCAGATTATTTTTTTGTCTAGAAAAGTCAAAATGGTTGTAAGCAACAGAATCTGCATTTCATTAGCCCACATTTATGCTTATACCCCGTAAGCTCAGTCGGTAGAATACCTCGCTTTGATAGACGTTTTGGACGTTTTGGCTGAAGGGTGGGGATTTTTCTCTAAAAAATATTATTCCCTATCCTCCCCACAGTCTTGAAGTGTGAATGTGGCGTGTGTGTATGTGTATGTCAGATCTAAAGTAAAAAAATCTAAAGAAATAAAATTCAATGAGAACTGTACACGAACTAACCTCACTGCCTAAAGGCAAAGGCCGCCGACATGACCAATGCAGTTAAAGGAGAAGTATAATGGACAATTTTAAAAGATTTGCTTATAATAAGGCATCATTGTAAGGGATAATAAGCTTGAAAATTCGCCAGGATGAAAAATGCATTACCATCTGGAATTTGTACCAGAATTTCCTGATCTTTGTCTAGTTGCTCTAACCACTGAACTACCATGGAAAAATGCCCACAAGGCATTAAATTGTCCAAGTAACTTGCATTTATCCCGGTAAACCACAAGGAGGTCTCAATTTTTTTTTTTTTTTTTGAGATTATGTACCACAATGGCGACTTACAATGTCGTAAGTGCTTTAAGTCCCGGACTTCATAGTTTAAACAGTTTGGTAAGATTTGCGCCTTTTTACTTACTCTGTTTAGTACATAGTGCATATTTAGAGTATTCCACCCAAAAATTCGATGCGAGATTTCACCGGAAATACACGTTTTCGGATCACCTGTATACAAAAAAATCATTTTTAGAAAAAAGTTACCTTGTGAGTGTGTTTGTGTGTGTGTGTGTGTGTGTGTGTTTGTGTGTGTGTGTGTTAGAGTCCTTGTGACTGTGAACACCATAACTCAAAAACAAAAATTCGGTAAAATATTAAACTTGGCATTTAAGTTTGGTGTCTTCCAAGGATGCGCAGGACACGAAGAGTTTTAGAAAAATCCCACACCCCAAACTTCCCTTTATATGGAAAAATTTTCGTCAATGTTGATTTTCTTAAAAATGGCATTAACAAATTTGATTAAAATGTCGTATATTAAAGATGTTTACACGGCAAAGAAAATGAATTTTCTGGGAATAATCTCTGAACACCTCTTCATTCTGGATGACTTTTGCTAACTGTAAGATATAGATAAGAACTTACTCCACAAACTACTCTTTATATGGATATTTTTCGAAAATTTTGATTTTTATCAAAAAAGGCATTAATGATTTTGATTAAAACGCCGCATATTAAAGATATTTACACGGCAAATAAAATGTATATCTTAATTTTCTTGAGAATATTCTTTAAAGGCCTCTTCTTTCTGGATGACTTCTGCATAACTGGTAAACCGTAAGAGATAGACAAAAACTTACTACACAAAAAATGTAGATCTCGTTATGTTTTTTATAGTGTTTAGTGCCCGCTTTTCTGCTATGGCACCGCGATGATATTATAGATCTCGTTAAATCACACAATCTATGTCATATGCTTTTTCGTGGAGTTGACCATTTTCGAGATACTCCTTGTCATTGAATTCGGTTTTAAGATACTAGAACCTTTCTCATTAGAGAGCTCAACTTTTCTCCGTTCTCAACTCCTGGGCATACAAAGAAACGGGTTTTAATCAAATAGCAACCACCTTTTAAAATGTTTGACTATTGCTTTAGCCTAGTGTACATTATTTCCCTTCTACTTACAAAGAAGCAAGACAGTATCTGCTATGTTTATCTTGATTAGTATGAAATAGATAAATGTATGTGTATTTTATCAAGAATTTGTTACAGAGCTGTAGAGAAAGTCATGTGAATGGAACACATCAGAACTTTCATTATAACGACTTTTAAACAAAATAATTTCTCATAAAATGACTTCATTTTTCTCTTTTCCACTTCTATGCAATACGACAGTATTTTGTTTTTCTTTAAATCCCGTTAACGTGAACAAGAAAAAATATGGAGATTGCATGGTTTGGCGTTAGCGTCTGGCAATAGTGTTCATGTCCACGTTAGCGAGAATCATTGTGAATGGCCCCATTTATTAACCAGTCTATAAGTATTTTGCATTTCTGTTAACTTTTCTATATGAACGGGCTCTTAGATTATTATCAGCGGGGATGTATTAGTGCCAAAATTTTTTTAGCATATTCACTATTGATAGGATTAGCTTTATTATTAATATATTTACATTACTTTATGGATAATAATTGATTGCAGGCGTATTATTGTCAGAATATAAGAATGATGAAATTAAGTAACTAGCTTAACTGAAATGTATTTTATGGAGTTCTATACACAATGAGGTTACTAAAATAGCATATATAAAGAGCTGATTGATTTATGAACAGTTTTTATATATTTTATAGGAACATTCCTAACAAATTGCATTTGCACATTTTATGCATTTGTAGGCTGTCACTCTTTTTTATGTTATGGACAAATATTACTGGTTTTCCTCTGGTTATTACTTTGATGGACATCATCTGTCATTTTGTCTATTACTTCTTGTATATTTGCTTTCAATGTTGAGGAGATATTAGCTATAGTCCGTATATTAGGAGGCAACTGATTATAGGGATCATGCAACTATTTGCTATTATCACCATATTAAATACTGCTAATTACTGTATTTGAGTACGAGTCTCCTTGAAACTTTTTGTTCATTATTGCTTTGCTGTTGATATAAAGTGAAATTTAGTTCTGAAAATTTGAGCTAATTACGCATCGCATATTGCACCGCTCGTTTCGCGGACAACAAGGAGATTAAACCCAACTCATAAATGTCACTCCACTGTTGGTCAATATAAGTCTCGTATTTACTTCCGTTGGGAGGTTAAAGGCCGAATGAAGAACAGCTTTAGTAGCCTGTAAAACAATACTGGCACGTTTATTACCGTCTGCTTTCGGCACCGTCTTTGAGTTAAACTCTCGCTGAGGACAGCGCGAGGTATAATTAATACATAAATCAGATTTAATATGCATTCGGTTATTTCGCTGTAGTACATCACCGTGGATGTAGATCAGTAAATATTCATGCCAAGAGTCCAGTTCATTCTTGAAATTTAATTATAAACATCTGATTACTCCACTCAAATGACTTTCAACCCGTTCTGCGAACAAACTATTCTTACAAAAGGAGTTTTTCATGATAATCGAGAAAAGCATAAGCAGAAATGGTCTTGCTGCTTGATTCCTTGTAAGTAGAAAGCAAAAAAGGCTAAAGTGATAGTCATATTTTTTTAGAAACTGTTGCTATGAGAACAATTGAAGTTCTCTTTGCAAGGCCAGCAATAATTAAAAGCGATATGACAGGAAAGGTAACCCCATTTGAGAAAAGTTACAAAGTTTAAGTTTGAAAACAATAAAAAGAAATATCTTAGAACTTGCCAACTGTACAATTAAAGTGCTTGTGACATAAATTTGTGTTTTAACGAGATCTACATTTTTTTTTTGTTAATTTAGTTTTTGCAGTTTACTAGTTATGCAAAATTTAGCAACATTTTACCAGAATGAACAGGTCTTCAAAAGCTATACCGCGGGAAAACAAGATATACATTTTCTTTATGATATAACTATAATATTAGGTATTTTAATCGCAACCGTTACAGCCATTTTTGAGATAAACATAATTTTCAAGAAATTTTCCATTCAAAGGTTAGTTTTGGGTGGGAGAATTTTCTTGAATTCTTCTTTTTTCGTGTCGCATCCTTGAAATATACTAAGCTTAAATACCAAACTGTCTTTTAGTTCTTTGAGCTTTGCTGTTCACAGACCCACACGCGGACCATTTTTCTAAAAATGCTCTTTTTTGGATTCAGGGACTTCAAAACATATATTTCTGGTGAAATCTCGGTATTGATATTTTGTGTGGAATACAAAACCTTATCTATACACTATGTGCATAGTTCGTGTAGAGAAAGTAAAAATCGGATGTGAATCATTTACACGACTTTCTCTACCCACTATCGTTAATTACTTTCTCTAGCGCTTTTGAATAACGTACATAATTGGTAGAGAAGGTATTGTAGTCCACAAAAAATGTGATATCGAGATTTCACCTAAAATGTATGTTTTGACATCCCCTAAGTAAATAAAAATAACATTATTAGAAAAAGGCCAGTGTTAGTGTGGGCAGCATAACTCGAAAACGAACAGCCGGTAAAATCCCAAACTTAATATTTCAGTTTAGTCTCTTCCAAGGATGCGACATGAAGATTTTGAGGAACTCCCTACACCCGCAAACATGGAAAAAAATACGAAAATTTTGATTATTTGAAAAATAGCTTTAACGGGTTTGATTGAAATACTATTTATTAATAATACTTGAATGAGAAATGAAATATATCGGTAACTTGAATTTTTTGGGAGTAGCCTCTGAAGACCTCTTTATTCTGGATGACTTATGCATAACAGGTAAATCGTAAGAGATAAACAAAAACTTACTACACAAAAAGTATAGTTCACGTTAAAACACACAATTTATATGTCCTGTACATTTTTTTGTAGAGTTAACAATTTAAGACATTTCTTGGTATTTGTTTCAATTTTAAACTTCATGGACTTTTGTAAAAAATGGAAAGTTACCTCTTTTGTTTTTCCCCTAGCCATGCAAAGTGAACCAAATTTCAATTGTTTCACATAATTTTTAAAATATTTTACTATCACTTTAGCCTAGTGCATTCCCTTGTTTCCCTTCTACATACAAGGGAACAACTAACAAGAGAATGTCTGCTAAAGTTTATCTCGATTAGCATAATATAGATAAAATAACAGTATTTTGTAAGAATAGTTTGTTTGCAGAACAGATAGGGAAAGCCAAGGGAATGGAATACATCAGATTTTTTTATTTATGGTGCTTCAAAACATGTATTTAGAACCAAATCTCGGCATCGACTTTTGCGTGGAATACAATACTTCCTCTTCTTACTATAGGTAGTTGGAAAAGAAAGTAAAAAATCTGATGTGGTCAATTCATATGACTTTCTCTGCATCTCTGTAACAAATTATTGTTAACAAATTTATTCTTCTCTCTATTTCGTGCTAAAATATTAGCAGAAACGTCTTGTTAGTAGAAGGGAAATTTGGGAATATAGGCTAAAACTACGGTAAAATGCTTTAAAACGTGGTTGCTATGGGATTGAAATCCGTTTCTTTGCGTGGCCAAACGTGACAAGTTCCCGTATGAGAAAAGTTTAAGTATTTTAAAACCGAAATTAGTAACAAGGAATATCTCGAAAATGGCCAACTGCATGAAAAACAAATGTATATGACGTAAATTGTGTGGTTTATCTGATCTACATTTATTGTGTAGTAAGTTGTTGTCCATCTCTTACGGTTCATCATTTATGCAAAATTCAATAAAAATCATTCGAAATAAAGAGGTCTTTACAGGCTATTTCCAGAAAATTCAAGATATACATTTTATTTGGGATTTAAAGATCTTTAATATACGGAACGTTAATCAAAATCGTTAGATCATTTTTGAGAAAAAAATTCCATTGGAAGGGTAGTTTGTCGTGGGAGGGATTTTCTTTGGAACTTTCGTGACGCATTCTTGGAAGGTACCAAACCCAAATACCAAGTTTGGTATTTTAGGTGTTTTCGATTTTGGGCTATGCGGTCCACAGACACACAGACCTTTTTCTAAAAATGCTTTTTTTTCGGGGGGTCTCAAAATATATATTTCCGGTGAAATCTCGGTATGAATTTTTGGGTGCATTACAATACCTTCTCTATACACTATGTACATAGTACATGTATAGAAAGTAAAAATGACTTGTTTCAAGCTAAATTGATCTCACAAAGCTAAGGGTTAAAGGTGTAAGTGAGTGCTATTGGAGAAACCCACTTATGAGCTACTCTTTCGATAATCGGCCCCCAAGGCTCTGAGTTGCGAATAAAGGGGTTTTGTCATGATTAATGTGATCGTGAGGCCCCTCAGATGTGAAACGGCGCCATGTCGCGACGGCAGCCCTTCCTCCTAATCGGCTTAGCCTCAGAGACGCCTTATACCACATTGCAGCTCTCAGTGCGAGGAAATGGATATACCCTACATGTACCACCATTACGTATGGCATTTGTATTTCATGCTGCTGCTTTTGTCGGCTCAGAAGCCGTCCTCGGTATTTGCGAATGTCGGCTGATATGACGTAGCTAGGAGTAACTCTGGATTCCATCCCCTAGTTCACAACAAGAACATCTTAAAACTGCTGTTTTAAAAAGGAAACATTTCAATGGAGCGCACATTAGAAAACATGATGATTCAAAAAATCTCATGTGATCCATTCACATGACTTTCTCTACATCTATGTAATAAATTATTTTTAAAAGCTAATGCTTCTATTTACTTCATGCTAATCGAGAAAAATTAGAAATAATCATATTACCTCCTTCCTTGTATGTAGAACCGAAAGATATGTTAAAATGACAGTCAAAAGCTGGTTGCTATGTGACTGAAGTTCCTTTGTTTGTATGGATAGCAGTTGACAAATTTCTGTATGAGAAATGTACGTTTTTAAAAGCTGAAACCAATAACAAGGAATATATAAAAGTGATCAACTCCACAAAAAAATATATAACATAAATTGTGTGTTTTAATGAGCTCTACAGTTTTTGTATGCTAAGTTATTTATATCTCTTACGGTTTAGTAGTTATGCAAACTTCCGTAAAATTCATCCAGAATAAAGTAGTCTTCAGAGGCTATTCCCAGAAAATTCAAGATATATATTTTATTTGGTATGTATATGCCATTAATATACGGGATTTTAATCAAAATCGTTAGAGCCATTCTTTAGAAAATAAAAATTTTCGAAAAAGTTCCATGTAAAGTGTAGTTTGGGGTGGGGGGATTTTCTTGAAAATCTTCGTGTCGTATCCTTGAAAGATACCAAACTTAAATACCAAGTTTGGTTTCTAACGGTCTTTTCGTTTTTGAGCTATGCTGCCCACAGACACACACATACACACAGAGAGACACACACACGGACATGTTTCTAAAAATGCTTTTTTTAGATTCAGGGGGACGCAAAACATGAATTTCCGGTGAAATCTTGGTATGGAATTTTTGGGTGCATTACAATATCTTCTCTATACACCATATATAGTACGTATAGAGGAAGTAAACATTAATATTATAAATAACTTCAAGCTGTTTTTATAATAAATCAAGTTATTTAAAACTTGCCTTAAAGTTGATTGGACACAAATAAAAAATCGAATTTGTTTCATTCAATGATTTTCTGTACCTACTCTGTAACCTACTATTCTTACAAGAGCTCGTTCTTCTATCCACTTTATGATAATTAAAATAAATATTAGCATTTTTTAGGATAATGTTTAACGCCCACTTTTACTACTAGGACACCGGAGGCGATGATGCTGATGTTACATGGAATGAAGATGGAGCACCGGTGTGGTTGCTTGGGATCGAACCCGGGCCGTCTAGGTGATCTAACCAATCGGCCACGGCGCGGTCTAAGTGTTAGCACAAATGGTCTTATTACTTAATTCCATATGATCAGAAGGTAAATAAGAGCGATAACTAGGATAAAAACATTAGTCAAATCTTTTAAAATATGATTGCAATGTGATTGAAATTCGATTTTCTTTACATGGCCAGGAGTAAAACAAAAGAAGCAAGAATGACAAATTACGCTTGAAAAAGTTTTTAATTAATTTAAAATTGAAATTAATATTATGGAATATCTCATAAATGATTAACTCCACACAAAATATGCGATATAAATTGTGTTTTAACAAGATCATTATTTTTATATAGTAAGACTATGCTTCTTACGGTTTTCCAGTTACGCAAAAGTCATCCTGAAAGAAAAGAGTGTAGTGACTATCCCCTGAAAATTCAAGATATCCTTTTATTTGTGATGTAAATGTCGTTGATATACGAGATTTTAATCAAAATCGTTAGAGCAATTTTTAAGAAAACCAATAACATTTTCGTAAACTTTTTTTAAAGGGTGTTTTGGTGTAGGGGGATTTTTCTGAAAGTCTTCGTATTGCATACTTGGAAGTTGCTTAACTTAAATAGCAAGTTTCGCATTTAACATACTTTTCATTTTTGAGTTATGCTGTCCACACACACACACAAACACAAAATCTTTTTTCTAAAAATATTTATGATGGTGATCTCAAAACATGTATTTTCGACGAAATCTCGGTATCCTTTTTTTGCATTTAATACAACAGCATCTCTACCTACAATGGACATACATGGTAACTGTTAGAGAAAGATTTATCAAATCCTTTGATATTGTGAGCATTTTTCTGTTTATATAATTTTACACCTTGCCTTTAACTTTACTTTCTTTTCACTGTTAGTTACATCAATAAACTGAGGTAACTCCAGGCTTAATTTAGAAAAACAATGGAACATCATCCTTTTCCACCAATTTATTCAAATATTTAGCTTTTGCACGACTCTAATGCACACACACTGGAAATATATTTTATATGTGTATGTTTGTGCGCGTCTGTGAACAGCATAACTAAAAGCAACAATTTGGTTAGGTTCCAAGCTTGGTGTTTAACATCAGCATTTTGAGAATGCGACGCTAACATTTTCAAGGTTTTCCTTTACATGGGAATTTTTTCGTAAATTTTAATTTCCTTAAAGTGGCTATAAAGCTATTCATAAAGTATGATATGTTTAATATATTAACTTCACAAAATATATTTCTTGTCATCTTTAATATGCGATATTTTAATCCAAATTGTTAGAGCCATTTTGAGAAATGTTTCGAAAATACTTTCATGTAAAAGGCAATTTCGAGTGGGGTTCTTGAAAATCTTCTTGAAAGATGCTGAACATAAATATCAAGTTTGGTATTTAAACGAATTTTCGTTTTTGGGTTATGCTAACCACAAACAAACATGGACCTTTGTGTAAAATTGTTTTTCTTTAGATCCAGGGGTCTTCGAAACGTGTATTTCTGGTGGAATCTCGGTATCGAATTTTTGGGTGGAATACAATATCTTCTCTGTCTACTACGAGATGGTTATTGTAAAATGAAAAAGACATTTGTAAATTCAACCAAACTAAGAACAGCAAACTTGAGAGTTGTTTGGCAGAAAACCGTCACTTGGACCATTTTGCTGCTGAGTACAAGCAATCCAATTAGAATATCGTTAGCGTAACGTGGGCCAAAGATTGTTGCAGCGGTTCAAACGTCACGCACAGACACAAATCTGATAGTAACAATGCCAATAGCAACCCGCTTAATCCTCATTAATACTCGCCTGTCCCATTGTCTGTGTACAGATTGCTGCTAATTGGACCACAACGAAGCAAGTCGCGTTTGGGTGCGTTCGCTAACAGCCTCCAATTATAGATATCGGTGCTTATTGTTGAGGCGATGTGTGAACTGTAATATAGTGATAGTGCAAGTGTTCCTACATCCTGGTAAGATTTGGAAACAACATATGAAGAGCAGAAAGGAAAAGGGATATATTTTGTCAAAACTAATTCTGCAATGTCTCCTTCCAGTGGCCAAAAAATAATGTTATAACTTCAATTATGCGAAGTAATTTGCTTTTTACTAATCTAATGTGTTCGATTCACACTGCTTTCTTTACATCCCCGTAACAAATTACTGTTGGAAAGGTTATTCTTCTATCTACTTCATACTAATCAAAATTATCTTATTACTTGCTTCTGTCAAACTAGAAAAGAAGTATGAAATGCACTAGGCTAAAGCGATAATCAAATCTTTTAAAAGCTGGTTGCTGCGTAACTGAAATTAATTTCTTTGCATGACCAAGAGTACACAAATTCCCGTATGAGACAAGTTTTAAATATTTTAAAATTGAAACAAACAACAAGGGATATCTGAAAAATAATCAACTCAACGAAAAAAGAAATGCATATGACATAAATTATGTTTGATAACGAGATCTACATTTGTTTTGGTAGTAAGTGTTTATCTATCTCTTACGGTTCCATTCATTAGTTATACAACTAATCAAGAATGAAAAGATCTTCAATGGCTTTTCCTAGGAAGTTCAAAATATAAATTTTATTTGTGATGTAAATATCTGAAATATACGGTACTTTAAACAAAATGTTACACCCATTTTTGAAAAAATTAAAAATGGTCGAATTTTTTGCCATGAGAAATTTTCCTCAAAATCTTTGTGTCACATCCTTGGAAAATACTAAACTTAAATACAAAGTTTGGTACTTTACCGACTTTTCATTTTTGGGTAACTGGTTTCACACACACACGACCTTTTTCTGAAAATAACTGTATTGGATACAAGGAACCCTAACATGTGTAAAACCTCGGTATCGAATTTGTTGGAGTGTAATATCTTCACGGCCTAAGTATTATTTACTAAGTAGAGAAAATAATAAGTTCAGCTTTGCACGAGATACCAAGGTAAACCTCACCCGGAACACCTCCTCGAGTATGTTTCCTTGTAAAGGGGCAGTTAATCTCGTTCCAGATTATATATATATATATATATATATATATATATATATATATATATATATACCATCCTACAGATCGCGTGGGGCCTGGGCCTACCTACCCGACTACTGGCCTCACGCCCACAGCAGAGATGGGCGATTAACTCAGTGATGGCCAATTAGTAATGCACTGAGGGCCAGAATACAGTAAGGACCTTACTTGAGGGCCAGGACTGTGTTAAAAATAAAATAACAGCAAGAGCAGCTTAAAAGCATTTTATTTTTAATATTATTACATGCACAGTGAAGCAACACGCATTGCTTTTTACTTGGAGCAATGAGGTTTGTCAAAATCTTTTACAAAAGAATCCACTTCCAGTTCTGATGTTGCAATCTTAGAATCAGTTAATCTGTTTCTGGACTCTGATTTCATTAGTTTCATAGCAGAGAAGGCAGTTTCACATGTGTACCACCAAATATGGAAGTAAGTTTTAGATCCCAATTTCTAAGATGTGGAAAACGTTTCTTTGAAATGAGTTTCCAAAAATCAACACCAGTTGCCTCTGTGTTTGAAGAGACGAATCTCATTGAAGCTCACATAGTTTTAACTATAGATCCCCGGGCTGGCACTCTACTTTACATCTCATGGCATTGTTGAAAAGTTCCATCTGTGATCAAAATACATCAAAATCTTGAAATCTACCACAAAATTCTAAAATGAGATCTATGCAGGAATAAATCATATATCTATTTGCGGGCCGGATGAAACATTCTCGCGGGCCGGATTAGGCCCACGGGCCGCCATTTGGTCATCACTGATCTAACATACGGAAGTGATGTGACTAGCATTACGCCGGGACCGCTGCCTATAGTAGTTTCTCATTTTCCTCCCAGCAGAGTAATCGTCGGTCCTAACCCGGGACTAAAAATCCGTACCCCTAATGGTGGTATCATCTTAATTTTTACTAAAATTCCACGGAAATATTACCTTACGATAACATGAAACAACCGTTTATATTTATGTTATCTTATGTCTTCAGGGGGCGAAAAATTTTCAAATCAAACTTCTAGAGTTTGAAAGTTATGAAATTAAATTTTTGTACACATATGCTTCATGATCTATGTATAAACATATTGAAATTTAAACGCTGTGACTTAAATAAATATTTTAGTTGTTAATGTTGTTGTGTTTCAATTGTGTGTTTTAAAAATCTATCTCCTGTAATTTTAATGCAATGAAGCTGAAACTGTTATTGAATGTTTTAGAAAAATGTGTGATTAATAAAATTAAATATAAATTTTTGATATATGCTTTCTGTGCAGAATAGAAAATATTTAGTGTACTGATGTACTGATGCTCTCGTGTCACATACTTATTTTTAATTCCATGAACCAAGCAAAAGTCATATATTTTGGTTTATTAGTCATACCGTCATGAGCATCCAGTGCAATTTTCAAGCCTTATAAAATTATAAGAGGAAATAGCTATTGATTGCTGCAAAGTGCTAGAAGAAAATGAAATATGAAAAAATTACGTGTAAAGTTTACATATAAACAGCTTTTAAAGTATGTAGACTTTTAAAAATTATGTATTTTATTAAGTTAGAATCGTCTAGATCACAAATCTTTGGAAATACGTACAATAAAAGTGATAGAATTCATTTTTGCATAAGTGTGATTTTTTGAACAAAAATGACACATTTTCACATCCATTTGCCCCCTAAGTTTCATTGTGAATTGCCCTGAAGTTAAGAGGTAAAAATTAAAATAATACAGGTTGAATACGAAAATATCTGCAGACAACTTTTGGCAATTAAATTCTTCATTGCTGCTCGATGTTACCTTGGAGTACAGGTTGTGTTTCCCAGAATATCCCAAGACTAAACTTCAAGAGGGGAAGAGGCGAGTGTGGTAAGCGCGGAGGCGTTCCTTCCTACCACCCCTTAATTAGCGGTTAGTTTTATTAATTAAATTGCCAGGAGGAAAGCGGCTGGAGGAAGATGGTTTGCTGGAAATGAATTAAACCCGGATTTAAGAAGAAGGGCGGGGGAGAATGTCGGAGGATGAAAGCGAGAGGGCTACAGCATTCAGAATTTTCTGCACTCTTTATTTCAAACAAAAGAGTAAGTGTTTTGAAACAGAGGAAATAAATCGGCCATGAAATCAATTATAGCCCAGTAATTATGCTACAAGAAAATAAAATAGAGCCTCTTTCGAGTATAAGGTTCCGAAGTGTATTCTAGTGGTTTGTGTAAATCAAAAAATGTTTTGTAGGGATGCAAATTATCATTATATCTACTTGATGTTTTACACGATAAACATTTGGGAAACTGTTTTAATTGCGCGCTTCCTTGTAGGTACAAAAGAGAAACAAGAAACAAGCGATAGCTAATTTGCGGAACGCTGTATATTGGCTTTACAATTCTTCTTTTTGTATGACCATGAGAAACAAACGATGATTGCATAACACCCCAGAAATAAAATAAGAATAAAAATAAAAAATAAACATTTAAAACAGTAATCATGAGTAAACCAGAAATGAGCCATTTCACAAAATATTTATCTTATATAAAGTATACATTTTACAAGATATAAAGTATATATATTTAACGTTTTTACGCAGTAAACGTTTGTGTATTTATTATAATTTCCTACCAGTTATTCAAAACTATACAAGATTTATTATTAATGAAGAGGAGTTCAAAACTAGTGCCAAAAATCAGTATTCATATTTTATTTGGCATATCTTAAACTTTGATGTTTTAACGAACATCGTTAGGTCCAAAACAACACATTTTCTAAATAAAGATTAGTAAAGAATGGGAAGTATTTTTTTTTAATCTTCGATTTGTATTCTTGGAAGATGAATGAAGATGAATCCCCAGTTTGGTATTTATCCGTCATTTTGTTTTTGTGATATGTTCACAAACATGCACACATCCGCCTCTGTAGCATTTTTGCCGTATATTCAAGAGGTCACGAGTTCATATCTTGGTCACGGCGAGTTACCGGGATAAGGTATTATCGAAATTTTCCTTATGCTAAAGACTTATGGCGAGTAAGGCCCCAGGCTCATTGGAATATCATTTCATTGATGTCATTCACCGTCCGAAATGACCTACCACATTAAAGGGCGTTAGACTAAAAAAAAAAAAACCCAAAAAGAAAGAAAACATGTATACATATACACAAGCCTTTATTTAATCAGGAACCTTAAAACTAGCATTTCCGCGGAAATATTGATAAACATGTTTGTGTGGTAATAGATAAAGTGAATTTACTTCTCAAGGCAATGCCTGAGTTGATACAAATAAGAAGGTATGTTTATATATTTTAATTATCACCCTTTGCAATCATTTCATAAGACACAAGAAATATTAACAATTAAAAATCACAAATACTTAAAGTGTTTCTTTTTTACGAATTTTCATGAAGTACATTAGTTTTGACATGTTATAAACTTATGCAGAAGCGAAACTTTACCGGCACAGAAACAATGAGTATAAACAAAATCTAATTACAAAATCTGTGTGTGTTCATTAACTTTTTAAACATTTTATGTAGTGCATATAATAATAATAGTAATAATAATAATAATAAAAATAATAATAATATTTATTTGCTTCTCCATTGTATCCCTTTATCCCGCCAAACGTTTTTGCTGGAGAAGTTGCCTATCCGGTAGGGATAATGTGCTTCTTGGGTTTTAACCTACTATTCTATGTGATTTAATTAACCGTTTTCAGGACATCAATATGCTTACGATATCTGGGGCTTGAATATCACGAATTACATAAAGTCTACATGAGAGGTTGCCATCTAAAAATCTTAAATCGCTGTTTCGGTTCTTCAGATGATATATACCGGAGGCTCCCATTATTGTTGCATTCCTTGGGTAATCAAGGCATGTTATAAATATATACTCGAAATATCTCTGCATTAAAGAGCAATACTGCCATTCAAAGAGGCTTCGGATATCATTGCCAGTATAGAAGCATCATGACCAGTGCAACTTGCATGCCTTTCAAAGCTGCAGAAAATTACTAAATGGGGTCCTGAATTTGAAGACTTGAAGCTGACTAACTGCAGGGAGAAAAATATACATGTAAATTATCCCTATACTCAAATGACGATACGCTAGGTGAAGATATCCGTTTCTACATACAAGCATGAGCTATATGATAAATGGAAATTGTCCATACTAAAAATTCTTGGATTGTATGTAATTATATTCTGCAAGAAAAATCAGTGATAATAATAATAAAATAATAATATTAATAAGCTCAAATTATACCATAATGTCCAAATGCTTCTTTTTTCTCTTTCATAGGAAATTACATGAGAAATTATTCCAAATCCATTGTAGCAGCAACAAGAATTAAATTGCAATAATTAGATTTATTAAATTTTCTTATGAATTTAATGAAAAACTCATATTTACAGGAATAGTAATTTTAACTGCTCCTCATTGTCCTATTCTTCCTCCAACCATACCACCGCCACCAATAATAATGATGATAATAATAACAACAATAATAATAATAAAAGAAATACTAAAATCTATTTGTGTGTGCGCGTTTTCTTGTGAGTAGTTTTTGATAGGGCAAACGAATGTAAAATATGCTTGTTTAAATCAATATCTCTAAAATAAGAACTTCAGGAAGAGAAATTCGCGCACCAGAAAACAATTTTGGCATGCTTTCTAGTTATCTACAGAATTATTAATAAATAAATACAATCAAAAGACATATTTTAAAAATCTATTTTCAGCGGATAACAATTTGAAACATAGAAATATACCCTAAAATACGAAAACAGAGTATACTGATGTTAGTAATAATGAGCCACAAAGAAAACCTAAAAAATCTATTTTAAGAGTATAGAAAGTCTAAACCTCTAAGAGGACCTAAAAATCTGGATCTAGTGATAAAATACTAGAATAAAGGAAACTGATAAATATTGAATTGTGTATATAATTAATTAAAACTGTAATGTAGTGTACTTTACTTACATACCACATTAAAGCGAGGTTCATTTACCTTTACTTTCACTTACCTGTAATAAAAGAAAAATACAGAATTATAAAAAAACGCCATATCTTTACATATATTTGAAACAATTCCTAAACAACTCACTAATAAGAATAGAAGTCTCGACAGTACATATCATCGACTCAAAGCTCTTCTAAACCTAGGGCAAAAACTGTTAAGTGACCAATAATTACATTATAGGTCACCTCTGCGATCTAGTGGTTAGCTAACCACAAATTCACAGGTCCTGATCTCAATGTCTGACTTGACCAGGCAATACTTATTTGTGTAGAATTATTCTCTATTCTCCATTATCTGGAATTCTGCATGACAATGGGTGAAAGTGCATTCAGAGTTTATGTACAATACGTTTTATACCAAGTGTAAACTTGGTATTTTTATATTAATAAAAACAAGTTTCTTGCTCTAACACTTCGTACTTAAACATATTTTACTTACATTGTGCGCGTTAAGCTAAGTTTCATGGGAACGGACGGCTTATATAAATCCCCTAGGTCTAACAAATAAGTTGACCTTCAGATGTTTTCCTTTATCAATTATTTTGTCATTGCAAATCCACTACTTTAGTTTATTTTGACGAATGTTACGAGCAAACATGCAATTACGTAATTGTTATTTATAGCAGGTACCAATGATACTTGTGACAATGTGATTTTTAGCAGCAGGTTTAAGGTATGCTTTTTCTAACACTTTTGGGTGTACTAAAATCACCTCCTGTTTTAAAGTTTAAAATTCAGTGATTACAATAAAATATATTTGAGTTAATATTATTTCCACGAGAAATTGTTTTTCAAGGTAATTTTACCTATAAGAACTCTGATACTTTACTAAACACAACCCTTCATACCGATCCAACTGTGATAAATAGTAATACTGTGATACACCATGTGGTCTCATGCATGGTTTTTGTTGCGGCATCTCAATGTTTTGAGTTAACCCTACAGAGGATCTACATTCTACTGCAGGTCTTGCATGAGCCGAAATAAGTGTCTGTTCATTCTGTTCCAGCTCCTCTTTCAACAGTTCTTCTGGTAATTAACAAGAAAGTAGAAGGAGGTGAAAGTCAAAAGGTTATATTATTTATTCGGGGAGATGCTATATCAGGTGCTCATAATATAACAGCGCCTTACACAATTACAGAACTAGTTATTGGCGTATATTGATAGGTGAAATGTATTTTTGAATTACTTGTGAATCTAAAAGGCGACTATATTCTGTAAAAAATAAAAGCCCTGTAATTGATGTGGAAACCATGTTTGCTTTCTCTGTGTGTTTACTCTGTTCCCGTATAAAGGTAAACTGTGAAGGAATCGTCGCGCTCATCGAGAGGCGGTTCCCAGGCCTGTACTAGAGTCCGTGATATTCCCGTATAACATCATGGACTCTAGTACAGGCCTGGGAACCGCCTCTCGATGAGCGCGACGATTCCTTCACGGTTTACGCTGATGTGCAAGAGAAGAACGAAGGTCGCACTCGTTTAAAACGCCACTGAACGGCGTGTGCTTGGATTTACCCCTCGGAGTTCTGAAATTTTTATCTGCGCTGTTGGACCATCTGGTATATTTTTGAGGTCCCTTAATAAAAATACCTTTTAGAGAAGAGTCCATGTGTGTGTGTGTGTGTGAATAGCATAGCTCAAAAACGAAAATTCGATTAAATACCAAACTTGATATTTAAGTTTAGCATTTTCCAAGGATGCATCGCAAAGATTTTCAAGAAAATTGCCCACCCCAAACTAAAAATTTCCAAACATTTTTATTTTCGCAAAAATGGCTAACGGTTTTGATTTGAATACCATATGTTTAAGACAATTTTATGCTAAATAGAATGCTTGTTTAGACGTTTTTTTTTCTGGGAATAGCTTCTGAAGTTTTGTTCATTCTGGATGTTTACACAGCTGATAAAGCTTAAGAGATAGACAAAACTCGTACTATACGCACATACACACATGGATTTTTTCTAAAAATGCTGTTCAGTAGACCTCAAAACGTATATTTTCCTTGTCTTCTCTACCTTCTATGTACATTGTACATTGGTATAGAAAGTAAGAAGAATCCCAAAAGTTCGGCTATGTAGTGTGGGGGTAACGTGTCTGTCTCGTGTTCAAGAGGTCCCAAGTTCTAATTTCGGTTAGGGTGAGTGTGATTTGTTTTTTTCCGGAGTTTGCCCTCATCCTGAGAATACGAATGTCGAGTAACTTTAAATTACATAGACCCCGAGTTCATTTGAGCATTATTCCATCGATTCCATTCCTCAGTCGATATGATGCATCAGTTTAAAGGACGTTAAATTAAAAAAAAAAAAAAAGGTTTCAAGTATTTAATTTATTTAATTATTTTAATATTTTATAGAACGGTTCTTGGGAAGGAATTAATCATTGGATGCAAAAATCAATATATGTTCTTATTTGTAATATTTTCTTTTAAAATATCTTAATTCAACACAGTTGCGAATAAGTTACATTTTTAGATATTACAATTACGATTTGTGCACAGTCTGTCCACAGCAATCCGTTTGTTTTCTTTCCTACGCATTAGTGCAATTATGTAAAGTAATAGTGAATATTTCCAGATGGCAGTGGGGCTGAATTTCTCTTCGATGTGACCTGCTCTCGTGAGAAATATGGAAGAAAGGAGACCCGAGAAGGATGGATGAGAAGAGAAGATGTCTCTCTAGGGAAATTAATGTATAATTACCGTATTAAATGCTCTTTTTTGATTTTGCTTTATATGGGTTTTATTTTCAAGAGCTACGGAAGAGGATTATTTCTGACCTTAATGCTGCGCTGAGAGACTTAGAAGTAGCAGCAGGAACTTGGGTGGGGGGATGGGGTTACACATTACCAGCTGAACTGTAAGTGGTTAACCAATTCCAGAGAAGTAAAGCTTAAGTTCCGACCTGTTTACACTCGCAGAAGGTACGCATTTTAGGTTGACTCAGAAGTGCAATATATTCTCATATATTCATATTTCTGCGAAAGTATTTTACCAGGTTGGACTACAGTAGATTATTTCACTCTGTTCCACTATATCTACAAAAAATGAAGAATACAGAAAAAACCAAATGATGTTTAATAAGGCATAACATTTTACATTGATAGAGTTCTCCCAGAATCCCACCCATCCAGAAAGGTGCTCAACTGCCTTAACCTTTAAATGAGCTGCTTATATGAGTTTTAGACATCGTTTACGCTGGCCTTAATAAATACAAGCATTTTCAGTCAATTTATTGAAAAATATAATTTCTTTCAAAGATATTGTGTTTTTTAAATAAAAAGCAAAATTCATGCAACTGCAGCCAAGCGTGCCATCACTCCAATTATTTTGCACGGGCCATCCCCATCCTTTACCACAGGCACATTTGACTGAAGTTGCCGGGAATTGAACTCGCGACGTTTTTCTTTGAATGGCTGGTCGCATTAATGACCACGATTGTTAGGTTATTCCGTTCCAGTAAAAATGAAAGGGATATGAAATCGGTGTACGAAATAGCAGAGAATGACAAATGTAGTAAATTAATTTGTGAATTTAAGAATTGATATGCCCAATCTTAGACTTTTTGAGGGGGATGATGTGAATAAAAATAAACAAAAGACCTTCTTTACCTAAACAATCAAATTTCCATATTCATGTAGTTCAAATTCTTCATACAGTTTGTTGATAATCAGATTCCTAAGACAGTTTATGTTAGGGAAATATTGTGAATTTCTTCGCCTATGCTTTAATTAATTTAAACCAAACAATTAAATAATGTTATTTAAATACTTTTATACAATGCTAAAATTATTTTACTGTATTTAATACCATGCATAAGTGGCACATCGTGGTGTGCGTGCCAATAGATATTAGCAGCAATGACATAATAAAATACGTAATACGGTAGCGTGTAGAGAGAAGATGAAACCATGTGATACTCTTTTCTCTGAAGACTAAGATGCAACAACCTCTGAACTATACTACATATGAATATTTAAGATATGAAATCATAATTAATTATCATGTTGTGCTAAAACTAGGCTACATCACAGTCCCTAACACCTGCTCACTGTTTTCCAAGAAATAGAGTGCATTGCTTATCGGTTCAACACGCTAAGTAATAACAAATGAAAAACAGTGAGAGAAGCCAGAGTCTCATTTACGGAAACAGAAACACGCTCTGTGTTATGTTAGCTATTGATACCGAATTATTTCATGATTTACTTCCTACAATTTATAATGGTAACATTGCACAAAACATTTGATATACAAATTAAAGATAATTTTAATATGATATTCATGAAACTGTTCCCAATCGTTGTGCAGCTTATATTCATTCATAATCTTAATATTCGTTATACAGATTACTATTTTAAGAAGGTAAATTACATATTTCAGCTGAAATTAAGTATTTTTCACAACTCACATTGAAGACGTTGAAAAGTTCAATATAAAGTATACAAACTTAAGATATATGTGCACTACACTTTGTCTTTGTATACTGCTCAGATTAAAATTGGGAGTGATGTGATAAACTTTAGTGCACGTGGGAAAGTTAATGTTTTATAAAAAAAAAAATGTTTTCACATGACTTTCTCTACATCTCTGCAACAAATTTTTGTTAATAAGCTTATTCTTCTACCCAGCTCATGCTAATCGAGATAAACATTAGAAGAAACGGTCTTATTACTTAGTTCTTTATTAAGTCGAAGGGAAATACGGGAATACTCTAGGCTAAACCGATAGTCATATATTTTAGAATGTGGTTGCTATGAGATGAAATCCGTTACTTTGCGTTGCCAGAAATTTACAAGTTCCTGTATGAGTAGTTTTTTTTAAAACAGAAACCAATAACAAGGCATATCTCAAAAACGTCCAACTACACTAAAAATGTATACCTATGACACAAGTTGTGCATTTTAAGGAGATCTACATTTTTTATGTAGTAAGTTTTTGTCTATCTCTTTCGGTTTACCAGTTATGCACAATTCAGCAAAATTCAGTCTCAATAAAGAGGCTATTCCCAGAAAATCAAGATATAAATTTTATTTACCATGTAAATTTATCCAATATGAGGGATTTTAATCAAAATTATTAGAGTCATTTTTGAAAAAATAAAAATGTTTGAAAATTTTCCATGTAAAGGGTAGTTTGGGGTGGGAGATTTCTTGAAAATCTTTCTGTCCCATCCTTAGAAGATACCAAACTTAAATACCAAGTTTGGTATTTAACGGTCTTTTCATTTTTGAGCTATGCTACCCTCAGACACATAAGGACCTTTTTTCTAAAAATGTTTTATTTTATTCAGGATATCTTAAAATATCTATTTCCGGTGAAATATTGGTATGGGATTTTTGGGTGGAATACAATACTTCCTCTATACACTTTGTGCATAGTACCTATAGAGAAAATTAAAAGGGATTAATTATGAATACAACAAAAGTTTGGTTACAATTTTGCCCGAACTAATGTTTTATGTTCTAAATACTTGGTAAAAGGTCAAAGCAATAATAAGAAAATCGTGCATTTATGGATATACATTGATATATTGCCTTAAGATTACTTAAAAGTTTTCAAACATGCACGACTACGATTTTATCAGAAGTGTAGAACATAATTTGGATTATATCATCTTCCATCAGCACTTCCCTTAGGGGGTTGACATATCGACTCGGAGCGAGTCTAAGCACTTTGATCAAACTTAATTTCTGGAGCGTTAGGAAATGAAGTTACCCGTTGTGGAAATCACTACCATTAAGATCTCAGCGTTTCCATAGCAAATTGCAGTCGCTACACTTGCGCTAATTGTTTTAGCGCCCGCCAGGTCGGCGCTGGAGCAGACACGTGAATATCGCATATAAATGAACATGGAAGTTAGGGCAGTTTAAAATCCATTCGCTTATTGGAGATAAAAGTACAAATAGCAGTGCATACTTACTATGTTGAATCGTCAAATATGCCAATAAATCTAATATAGGCTGATTTCGCAACTGAGCGAGAACGAAGGAAGGTCTGGGTTCAATTCCCATTAGGAAAGCTACTCTATGCTTTTTCGTGGTTTCCCTGGGTGAGTAGGCTAATTCTGGGATATTTCTTCCTCTACCACGTATTCCCTGGTCCATCATTTCCTCTTATTTTGTTTCTCCTCCTCATATTTCAGTTGGATTCCGAGACTAGCCGTGTCGGACAGATGGCGTAGATGATTGCTCATTGGAAAGTTTTTCTGGACCATGCCGGATGGTAGCCTTCTTGAACCATCTACAGCGGGTTGATTTCTCTCCTTTTTAAGCAGCTCGAGAGTGTGATGCGGTCTTAAAGCTTAAATTTATTGTTAGGCATCTCTACGCGTCTCTGTTACCTGCCTCCCGCGGGCTGTAGCCTTATATGATTCCTTCACTTCAGCCGTTTCTCATGGGGAATGGTAATCACGAAAGATCCTTGGATCGAGCTGAGCGAGATGTCCCGCTTCGTTATCTTGTCACTGTTTTAAGGCAAGTTAACCTCACTTATTTATCCACATGAATCAACCTCGGAGTAATTTACGTCATGAGCATTAACTAAAGCAATCATTAATAGGAAGGATTGGCGGTAATAATTATAACAATGATAATGATAAATTAAAAAAAATAGTGATAATAATACAAGCAATACTATACTAGCTTTTCCCTTATTTCCCTATTACTTGCAACGAAGCAAGTAATAATACCAGTTCTGCTAGCAAAAATTAGACAGAAGAATCTGCTTTCTAACAACAATTTGTTACAGAGATATAGATGTAGAGAAAGACATGTAAATGGAACACATAAGATTTTTAGGTTCAGGGGTCCAAAAACATACATTTCTGGCGAAATTATGGTGTCGATTTGTTGGATGGAATGCAATACCTTCACTGCCTATTATGTATATTGTACATGCGAGAAAATGAAATAAATAAAGGGAAGAAAGAAGGGAAGTAAATAAAAAACGTAGAAGTAAGGAAGGAAAGAGAGGGGGGAAAATGACTTTAAATACACACGAATTTCTCTATTAATTGTTACTTAATAGGGATTTAATATAGTATTTTGAACTTCACGACATAGAATATTTACTTTTCTATGGTTGAATCAATGCTTGAGAAGAAAATCAAATTAAAATACGGTGTTAACAGAAGTTAATTATTACAGATGCATGCGCAATATAGTCGAATACTGGATTCGCGACGTGCGATGCTGTTCATTAACATAGGTTCTTTAATTGCATCTGCTGGGAGATCTCTGCTGCTTTCTAATCTTATTTATTGCGCACATTTTAACGAGTTCCTTGATCATCAAAGTCTTAATTCGAAAAGGATATTCAGCATGATCCAACTACGGCATCAAGGCGGCAACCATGGCAACGATGTGCAAATGTGGAAACACCAAAGAGAGCTGACTTCCAACAGAAATATACATGTTAAGTTCCTGTTTTAGTTTTCCTCTGTAGTGAGTGGTTACCATGCTAGACTCTAAAACCCAAGATTGCAGGTTCAAACCTGGCGGAGGGTGATGGCTTTTTTTTCGGCTTGCTTCGGATGGGAAGTAATGTCTATAGAACTCTATACATTGAAAGAAGAAGGTTTCTGGGCAAAATTCAGCAATTTCGCGTCCGCAAGTCATGATTGCGTCTTACAGTGACATCTGCGGGTGACGAACTGATCCCACATCACCAGTGTGCATAGCGGCAAACTGACGAACTAGAAATTCAAATCCGATCACGGAAACATCATAACGAAGTCCTTTGCTCCACTTAGGAGCTACAGGAAATAACTTAACTAATTCCTGTTCAGGAATTTTATACAAATCTTACAGTTGCTAAAAGGTGGAAATTTACAGTTGCTAAAAGGTAGACATTTAGAAGGAAATCTTAATTTTTGTTTCTCCGAGTATATCAGGTGAATCATTAGCATTCTCTACCACAAATCTAGTACCTAGAGGAAGTACTGTATTTCTGACCAAAAATTCGATTTCGAAATTAATCAGAAATGCATGTTTTGGTGGTCATGAATAATAGAATAACGTGCACCTTGTACTGTGAATAGCATAACTAAAAATGAGACCCTTTACTAAAGTAATTTTAAAGATCTTGTAGCACAGATTGGAATAAATTTGTTTTAAAATGCTACATTTAAAGACGTGAACCTCTAAGGAAGAATTTTATTTAATTATGGTTTAATTTAATGTAATTAAAATTGTTATTTTGTAATATTAATCGATTAATTGATTTGTTAAATTCCTAAAATAGTATACTAATTCAAAATCTATTAAAGTAATAAGAACAATGCTCAAAATTTTAAAATGTTTGTAAGATATTACATACGATAAGAAGACATTACCATGAAGATTCAGCAATCTCATTATGGCAGTTTTAGATTCATCTCATAGGAGGAATAAAACTGGACTTCTGATCAATAATTTATTCCAAATATTAGCAGAAGCAGTCAGCAGCATACAACGAAAGCTTGTGAAACATTTGACTATTGTTTTAGCCTACTGTATTCCTTTAATTCCCTTCTACTTACAAGGAACAGCAATTCGACATTTGTACTAATGTTTATCTCAATTAGCACGAATTACCCAGAAGAATAAGATTTTGTAAGAATAATTTGTTGCAAAATAGGTAGAGAAAGCCATATGAATGTAACGCATTCATTTCTATAGTTTCCTTTAACTGCTGTGGTCATATCGAGAGCTTTTTGGACTGAAACATTGGTGTGTTTATTATATTAACTTTAGGTAACGTACTGTAGGCTTTTCACACGCACTTTCAATCTTAGATTCACACTTCCAGACTTGCAGAGGTTAGGGAGTAATCCTATTTAAAGAATAATTAACACCCCAGCGGGTATTTACCCAGCACGCCGCCTAAGAAGTTAGCTTGATCACTTGGCCACGGAGACAGTGAATGGAATGTTTTGTTCTTAATATTCTGACAACATAAGAGTATCCATATGTTTATTCCCTCATAATACTAAATATTTGGTCGAAATAGTTATTTATATGACTATTGTATAATCTGACTGATTGTGATACGAGTATACGTTTAAAGCGTTCACTTTCATTCACGCACTAATTTTTACTTTCTCTACACGTACTATATACAAAGTGTATAGAGATGCTATTGCATTCCATCCAAAAATTCGAAACTGAGATTTCAACGGACATGCACTCTTTAGGGTCCACTGTATCCAATTATTCTGAATTAATGTTGCTGAATGTTGCGTAATTGGTAAGCAGTAAGAGATAGACAACAAACTTACTGCACAAAGAATGTAGATCACGTTAAAACACACAATTTATGTAATATACGTTTTTTTTCGTGGAACTGACAATTACTGAGATATTCCTGGTTGCTTGTTTCAGATTTAAAATAAAGTTTTCTTACATTGAAAGTTGTAAACTCCTGGCCCTGCATAGAAACGTATTTCAACCAGCTTGGCAACCAGCATTTAAAAGATTGAACTATCTCTATGGCCCAGTGTATTCTCTTATTTCCCTTATACTTACAGGAAGTAAGTAATTAAGACAATTTCTACTAATGTTTATCTCGATTATCATAGAGTACATAGAAGAATATGCTTTTTAGCAATACTTTGTTGCAGCGATGAAGAGAAAATCATGTGAATGGAACACATCAGATTTTTACGAGTGTTACAATGAGATTATACACGTGTTACATACAACGTTTTATGCAATTTTATTATTAACATACGCAAAAAAATTATAAATATGCTAAATGAAAAATTATGTGTCATAGATCACAAATGAATGACATAATTTGGTTGCCACATATAAAGGAAAATGGAAGGTAAAGATAAAACTATAGAAAATATGTATTGGATTCTGCTTGAAATTTTGAACGAAGTTAAGGTGCTGAAAGTTTGATAATTCCAGAAAAATCAACATATATGTTGTTGTTGGCTTTGGTTTTAAAATAGATTTAATGGCGTGATTCTTATGTTTGAATGTTGTACTTGCGAGAGTAACGATTTCTAGTTTTCTTACAGGCTCATTGCAGAAAATGATGTTGTGGCGGCGATGATGTCTTGTTGCCATGCTAATTACGTCATTCATTTTCTGGCACTGGTGCCAGAAATAGAGTAATTTTGTATGATTTATATCGTTTTAATGCTAGGATTGCATATGCAAACAATCCTTATTTTTATTAAAATATGAAGAAGCGACAACCATTTCAGTCTACTTTTTTCTACAATGTATATCGTAAACAACGTTAGAAAAGTTAATACACTTGTATGTCTTGTAATCTATATTATTTGTTCACACTTTCACTTTGCACAACACAGCTCTTCAGCTGTTACCAATCCGCCACCTCAACATCACACACTCTAAAACTCCTGTTTTACATTTTTAAATTGGAATTTGAAGGGCATTAATGTTTCATCATTAAAGAGACAAAAGCATAGACTGCATATTTGTGTTTCACGGTTGAATAAACGCTTTAAGTAAGCGGGTAATCACCGGGATGAAAATGTTTTATTTTACAGCAATCTGACTGAGAGACCGACCATTGCGCAATTCTGAAATTTTTTGTTTAATGTGGCGGAAATCCAACATGATGAGGGATGAAGGCTTTTCCAACCACGGTATTTTTTATTCTCGCGTTGGAAAATACCACTTGGGAAATAGCCCCTGCTAGAACTCTCAAGGGCGTTGGACAAGGTCTGGGCTACCGTTGCTGATGGTTATCACATACCGCAGTGGGGATGTTTCACGTCAGTTGTGCCGCTTCTTCCCTACTTTCAGCAAGGACCACTCTTTCTATTTGTGGTATTACGTTCTATACTTCTTACCTAGGGCAGAGAAAGCACTAAGTTGACCTCAAAATTAAAAAAAATCTGATTCACAGGACTTTCTCTAGCTCTCTACAAACTTCCTAATAAAGATTATTCTTCTTTCCACACGATGCTAATCGAGACAACTATTAGCAGAATGTTCTTGTTACTTAGTTCCTTATAAGCAGAAGGTAGCTAAGGGAATGCACTAGGCTAAAATGGTATTCAAATGTTTTAAAAACAATCGTATTATCATTGCAAATCGCATTGCAACGGACACTTCCTGCCTGAGTAAAGTTCAAGTTCTTACTTCACAATTTAACCCATAACAAGGAATAGCTTGGAATCGGCTATCTCCACAATAAAAGCGTATGAAAGATAAGATTTGTGTTTTGACGAGATCTACATTTTTTGTGCAGCAAATGTTTGTCTGTCTCTTACGGTTTAGCAATTAAGCAAAATTCGGCAAAATTCATCTGGAATAAAGAGGCCTTCAGAGGCTATTCCCAGAAAATTAAAGATATACATTTTATTTGGGATGTAAATAGCTTTAATATGCGGGATTTTAATCAAAATCCTCTGAACCATTTTTAAGAAAATATTCATTTTCGAAAATTACCAAGTTTAGTATTTAACTGTCTTTTCGTTATTGAGCTATGCTGTCCACAGACACACACATGGACTTTTTTTTTTTACAAAAAACTGCTTTTTTCGGACTCAGGGGGCTTCAAAACAATATTTCCGGTGAAATTTCGACATCGAATTGCTGGGTGCAATACAATACTTCTCTGTTCACTAAGTACATTGTACATGCGGGCTGGAGAAAGCAATTAAAAGAAACGCAATTTCATTATAAACATACACTTTCGTTATAGCTTCTGACAGATTATACCGCCATCTTACTTATTTTGCACTGATAAGTTTTCTTTTGTTAATGTAAGGGAATGTGCAGTTGTGTATGCGGAAGGGGCAAATATACTCTTGAAACAGCGAAAATGAAAGTCTTTGTTTCGACGCATGGGCTTATTAGGGAAATTCCTTGCCCTGAACTGGGCTTTTCTAAGCGGGTCTGTTCTCCTACTCTTTACTTCCTCTCCGTGTGCCGGCTAAGCAGCTGACGGGAAGTCTCTGTGTAAGAGATTATACATTAGTATATAAACTTAAATAGGTTATTTAATGTATTTTAATTATTTATTTATTGTAGTTTAAAGTCCTTTAACCCGGTAGGTCATTGGACGATGACCGAAATAGATGAAATAATGTTAAAATAACTTGGCATCCTTGGAGAATAAAGTTACTCAACTTGGCTTCTCAGGATAAGAGAAAACCCCGGAAAAATACTTCACTACTATACTTGTATATACTAAAATTATCCTCATATTCTTCCACCATAAATAATAGTGCCTTAAATAAAGCACGAGTTAACAAACGAAAAAAGCTCAGTCGTGTCATACTGGATAATTAGTTCTCGTAAGGTAAAAGTCAAAAGCTTATATTATTTATTCGAGGAAAAGATATCGGGTGCTTCCAATATTAAAGGTACTAATAGATGAACTTTAAATCTTCTACCTTATAATATTCCGTTAAAATGTATAGTAAAACCATTACTACATCTCATTCCAACTGAGGTTCGAACCCAGAACCTCATGAATGTAAGGTAAACACGCTACTCCCACACCACAGAGGCTGGCTAAAGAAGTTACAGCGCATGAATTTCTTAATTTTAATTAGTTTAAGAGAGAGCAAATGTTTTATATACCTACATGTCTTTCAATTTTTCAAACTTTTAATGTAAGTATTATTTCGAAGTCGGCTTATTCTCCTCTAGATAGGACTGACACCTTCCTAGGACTTACAAACGAATGCCTAGGGGTCAGATGCCTGTCGGGGAGCCAACGGCACGTAACCACGGAATAGAGAACCTGGAACGAACGGTCGACTCGTAGCCAGACATGAGTTATGAACTATTTAATGCCTGTATACATTTTATTAGTGCATAATAGTTTTTAAACCGTATTTCCTGAAGCTCTCCTAAATTTTTCAAACTAATGCGCTATAAACCCTCTAAGGAGCATTTGAATTGTTAAAATGCTGGGGGAAATAGGAATTGCCAGTGGTGCTTTGTCATTTCAAAGTAGTACAGAATAAATTAAATGGTAGCTTTAAATTGATGATATTTTAAAATACCATCTTACAGATAAATTTCCGAAAAGCTTGGAGTAAAGATATAAGTGTGGTGGAAGAGATTATTGGACAACAAATGTTTCCATTTTGCATCCTCTACAAGGCTTAAATTCGTAGCTTACGTTAGCGTTAACAAGTTACGTGTTCCAGTGTGAGCTGGCGGAGCGACAGATAGTTTCAGGAAATCCCATATCCTGAGCTGAGAAATGCAAAGCCTTTAATCTGGAATATGGGCCTAATCTCCGGTGAAGATATCGTCTAACTACCACAAACCTCCTTCTGTAATGGAACATTCTACTACTTCGCTACAAGATTAGGTAAATGGCTCAAACACTCCCCCAGAGGCGGCGATAGCTGCAGTGATTAATCTGTTCATTTCCTGTCTTACTTATTCCTAAATCAATAGACTAAATGGAAGACAGACCAGTAGTAAGAAAATGGAAGATAAAGACCAAAGAAGAAATGATAGCACGTAAACAAACATAAAAACAAAGGCAATATTTAATGATTTGTACTTCCTTTTTAATTTTTTTATTTCTTTTTTCTCCAAAAGTTTCATCAAGAGCGCATAACTAGCTGATTGTGGGCAAAAACTTAGGTTTCATATTTACATTCTTCTACCCATCATAAACATATTGTTTGACCAAAATTCGGTATTGAATTTTATGGGAACGTCTTTTGAAGTTTTAACTAAACAATGTGTTCCATTCACACGACTTTTCTCTATATCTCTGTAACAAATTATTGTTAAAAATCTTATTGTTCTATCTACTTCATGATAATCCATAAACATTTGCAGAAATTGTCATTATATGATTTCTTGTTAAGTAGAAGAGAAAATATCTGACGTGTTCCAGTCACATGATGTTCTCTAGCTGTTCGGCAAACAATCCTTTTACTCAAAATATTAATATTGTATCTACATTATGCTAATCAAGACAAACATAAGCACAATTCGTCTTATTACTAGATTCCTTGTAAATAGAAGGGAAATAAGGGAATGATTGATGTTTATGTGTTTGAGAAAAGTTTAAGTGGCTTAAATTTCACCAATAATTCGGAATATATCGAAAACGGTAACCCTACAAAAATGTAAATGATGTAAATTCTGTGTTTTAATAACATCTGCATTTTTTGTGTAATAAGTTTTTGCCTATCTCTTACGGTTTGCCAGTTATACAAAAGTCATCCAGAATGACGCGGCCTTCAGAGGTTATTTCCAGAATATTAAAGATATACATTTCGTTTGTTATAACATTTTCTTAAACATAAGGTACTTTAATCAAAATCGTTAGAGCCATTTTTGAGAAAATAACAATTTTCGAAAAATGTTCCATATTAAGATGCATGTGCAGTATGCTGTACATTGGGTTTCAAGTGTTGTAAACTGGTTTTATAGGGAAATGATTAACAAACAGGTGAAATTCTTTTAAGTTTTTGGAAATAATGCTGAATCAGTGGACATAATAATTATATTTATATTTTTTGTTTTGCATCCATGCTGCCTTTTAGGTTAAGTTAGATAGTGAAAACTAATCCTGCTTTTTGTAATGATGGGTAATGTCTGTTTATAGATATCTTATTATGAATTCTACTATAATCTTATGATATGCTGGATTAAATGGATGAGAACACAATTATTCAGTTATTGTAGATGGGTTGGAGAAATTTTCTTGAAAATCTTTGTGTCGGTACCAAGTTTGGTACTTAACGGTCTTTTCGTTTTTGAGAAATGCTGCCTACATACACACACACACACAAATACACACGGAAATGATTCTAAAAATGCTTTTTCTGGATTCAGGGGTCTCAAAACATGTATTTCCAGTGAAATATCGGTATCGAATTTTTGGGTGCAATACAATACGTTCTCTATAAACTATTTACATAGTACGTGTAGAGTAAAAACACACACTTATGCTTTTGAGCAAGAGGGCACGCCGGTATCTTTGGAATATTCTAGGTAACGATTTACAGGGAATTTACTGAGAGAGATAGTTTACGGCAACACTTTAGGCTAGCATTCGGTTAGTCCTGGATTCGCTTTCTGTGACCGCCACTCTGACCACGTCTTTTACACGGTTTTCCTTGTTTAGGGTTGCCACAATTTACCATGAAGGGGACTAGGCAATAAACCAGTGAAGTTATTGTACCTCTGCTTCTCGAGGTAGCTTTAAATGAGCAGGTTTAAATTTGATATCTCCTTTTTTATTCCCTTTCTTCCCTATTCTCACCTATTAAAATATTGCTTCTGTTTAATTTTTAAGCTTATGATTACTTTCTTAATATCTAAATTTCTCCTTGCTTTAACCCCCTCCTTCGGCTTTTACTTTTCCTATCTCAATTCATTTATCCTTTTATATTTACATCACTTTCACTTTCTTTCACTGTTTCACTTTTTCCACTCATAATTTGACTCAATTTTTTCAGTTCCTCTCATTTTCCCCATTCTATTAGTTTCCACTTCTATTTTCTACCATCTGTACACCATTCGCCCGACAATTGTTCTTCCCAAAGTCATACCTCGCTAACTTCTCACTCTTTTTCTTCCATCCATTCCTTCCCATTCAATCATCTTTCAATAATAATAATAATAATAATAATAATAAAATAATAATAATAATTAATAATAATGTGCTAACGGATTTCAAATCATCGCAGTAGTAAACAATAAGAACGTCGACATGACATTTTTGAGTGCCAGTGGCACCAAATTTTTTCAGATCAGATTTTACTTTCAACTGAGTAGCTTACACATTCTGGCCTGAGGAAATAATTAACACAATACAATTAATCCTAAATAGTGGTTCTTATAAAGCCCAGAAATGTAAGTACTTGCAAGTCATTTTACTCTCTCTAGCACGTAGGTACAATGTACTAAGTGGATAGAGACGGTATTGTATTCCACCCAAAAATTCGGTACCGAGATTTCACAGGAAACACATGTTTCTAAAACTGTATTTTTTATTCAGGGGGCTCTCAAAAATGTCCGTGTTTATGTGTCTCTCTCTCTCTCTCTCTCTCTTAGCACAAAAACGAAAAGTCCGTTTTATACCAAGCTTGGTATATAAGATTCCAAGGATACGATATAAAGATTTTCAAGAAGTTCCCCCGCCCCACTACCATTTGCATGGAACTTGTTTCGAAAATTTATGTTTCGAAAAATTGCTATAACTATTATTTTCATTAAAATGCCATATTTTTAAAGTATTTTCATGAGAAACGAAATGTGTATTTTAAATTTAATGGGACTAGCCTCTGAAGGCCTCTTCATTCTGTATGACATTTGTATAACTTTTCTGTAACTGGTAAACCGTAAGAGGTAGACAAAAACTTACTAAAAAGGGTTAAAATACACAATTTATGTTACATTCACTTTTTTGTAGAATTAACCATTTTCGAGATTTTCCAAATTATTGGTTTCAGTTTTGAGCTACCTAAAAATGTTCTCAAATGAAAAGATATCTTTCTTTTCGTCTCTCTTTTGTTTACTCCTAGCAAGCAAAGAAAACTGAATTTCAATTGTTTAACATTAGGACCGGCTTGTAAAGCAATTATCTATCACTTTAGCTTGTGCATTCCCCAATTTCTTTTCTACTTACAAAGAAGCAAGTAATAAGACCAATTCTGGAAATTGATTAGCATAATGTAGATAAAAGAATAATCTTTTGGAGGAAATGTTTGTTTCTAGAACAGCTAGAAAAAGTCCTGTGAATGGAACACATCAGAGTTTGAGATATCAAATGTCAAACATTTCAGATCATCTTGAAGGTTTACGGGGTACTTGAATCAACTAGAATCTAACCCTGGCAGTTGAACTGGTAAGGGCGTCGGTACGGATTGGGAAGATCTGAGGTACACCTCCTGATCATGGCATTACATGTTCCAATGTAATTCAGCCTATTGATGATGGTGATAATAATGATGATAATAATAATAATAATTATAATAATAAAGCCACGTCCCCAAGTTATTGTTTGCTAGAAGTAATCTAGTAACGTCCCAAGATGGCCACGCTCACTAAAGTGACTAACTTTGGTACTTCGTGGCGCAGGGGATCAGAGTTGGTGTCTCGCCATGGGCATGAGTGTAAATGTGTGTATGTATATCTGTATTACGGCAAACCAATAGAAAAAAAAACAGCATTGTTGGGAAAACAGAAAAAAAGAGCTATAACTTAAAATTATGAAACCAAAACAATTGGTTCCCATAGTGTACAAAAAATGTGTAAGTTGAGGAATATAACTACCTTGTTTAACTCGAAAATAAATTAAAGATTCCCCGCATTTATTTATTTATTTTGTAGATTAACGCTGCTTAACTTGGTAGGTCGTATCGGACAATGCATGAATGAAAAGGTGAAATAATGCCTGATTATGGCAGGAGTCCATAGAGCTCAAACTCACACGATATTCGCCTTCTTATATATATGGGAAGATATATATATATCTGTCAGTGGGCGGTGTTTTAGCTAGTTGAACGGGGCGCCCTTCTAATAGGTAGGTAGTGTACGGATTTAGCAAGTGGAAAGAGGCAGTGCTTTTTTAATCTGAAGCAAGCGAGGAGTAAAGGTGCGTGGTAGAGTGGAAGAAGGAAGCAATGTTGCCGATAATTGTGTATTCACTGTGTACTGTGTGATTCCGTAAATTTTGAAAATTTATCATCCGATTCTGAATAAAGTATTGCAATACTGCTGACTGTTTTGCCACGCGCGGAACGAGTTCAGCATACGTGTACCCTCCCACTTGTGAAAGTGTTACTTGAGCGATAAGCCACCCACCCATTAGCTTAAACACCGCAGAACAGACAGTATATATATATATATATATATATATATATATATATATATATATATATATATATATATATACATACATATTATCCGGAAAACTCACCCTAACCAAGATATTCGGACTAGGGTCCTTTTGAATGTGAGGCAAACACGCTACTCTCACGCTACTGAGGCGCACTTGTGATCTTTTGGTTTACTCAGCAGTTCACTTAATGAAATATCATGGAGCAAGGCAGCGATTTTCAACCATTCAGGTTAAATTTTCCTCACTCCTCCCCTTTCATTTCACACATAGAGCTGCCCTTTGTTCATAGGTTAGTGTTTGTGTGTCGGAATATGCTTCAAAGCAATAAGAGGCTGCCTGATCCAGTAACAATGAAATCCATTCAGCTGCACATAAGTTGGCTTCTTTATGCTCCATGTTCCAAGCTAAATTATTTGCTAACCAACAAGCCAGAACTGAATCACAATGCTGCATTGATATAAATGCTATTAATGCTATTATAGCTGAATAAAACCTTCATCCTATAGCCACAACTAACAGGAAAATCCTTCTATGTTATCCTCACATGACTTTCTACTCGCTCCTGTACAAACTATTCATATTTTTCTATGTACTTCATGTCAATGGATATAGCGTTTGCAGAAATTGTCTTACCTCATTGTAGGTACAACGGGAGTAAGGGAATGCAGTAGGCTTTAAGCAATATTTAATCTTTTAAGAGCGGGTCGTTATGTGATGATTTAAATTTCGCTCTCTTTGCATGACCAAGAGAGAAAAGAAAAGAAAGAAAGAAAAGAATAAGTATTTAAATATTCAAACTAGTAACAACGAATATCTTGGAAATGATTTTCAAACAAAAACAAACAAACAAATAAAACGGTTACATAAAGCAATCGTTTTATTTAACGTATTTCATAGACAATGTTCAGAAATTTGTAGTGTATATCGGAGTGATTGTTTAGGTTAATAGTATGCTTGTAATTGTTCATATTATTATATCAATGTAGTTATAGACATTAATCGTGTCTATCGGAATCAACATCTTTGTAGGAATATTTTGTCTTGGGAGTGTTTCTGAATAAGCATGCGCTATAACTGCACTTAATTGCTAGTTAGTATTCATACAATTATACTATGGAACAAAATATTTTTTTTAATGTTTCACAATTTTTGGTCAAATTTCACGCTAACTTTAATACACTATAATGTAGATTTGTGACTATGTGTGTTAAAATTTGGATGATAACTGTTGACACAAAAAGGGCTGATTTGGTCAGAAAGAAAGAAGTTCAGCCAACTTATCCATTTCAAGTTATATAAAACTGTACCGATGTATATTATTTTCATAAAATAAAATATATGGTTACCATTATTTAGTTCAAGAAGCCTTCATATATCTGAAATTATGCTAGTATTAAAAAATCTGATGTGTTCCATTCACACGACTTTCTGTAGCTGTTACACAAACAATTTCCTTGCAAAAGATTTTTCTTTTATCACGACATGCTAATCAAGGTAAACATTAGCATAAATTGTCTTATTACATGCTTCCTTGTAGGTAGAAGGGACATAACAGAATACGCTAGTCTAAATCGATAGTCATATCTTTTAAACGCTGGTCTTATATGAAACAACAGAAGTTTGGTTCGCTCTGTATGGTCTGCAGTAAAACAAGAGGGATGATGGAAACGTCATTTCCTGTTTGAGAAAAGTAAAAGTAAGTTAAGATTGGAACCAACAACAAGGAGTATCTCAGAAATGGTCAACTCTACTAAAAAACGTCTATGACATAAATCACATGTTTTAACGAGATCTATATTTTGTCTGTCTCTTACGGTTTAACCGTTATTCAAAACTCATTCAGAATAAAGAGGTCTTCAGGAGCTATTCCCAGAAAATTCAAAACATACATTTTATTTGTGATATAAATATCTTTAATATATGGTATTTTAATCAAAATTTAGAGATATTTTTGAGAAAAAAATTTCAAACATTTTTCCATAAAAGAGTAGTTTGGGTTGGTGGGATTTTCTTGAGTATCTTCGTGTCACATCCTTGGAAGATACTAAACCTAAATACTAAGTTTGGTATTCAACGGTCTTTTCGTTTTTGAACTATGCTGTCCACACAAGGATCTTTTTCTAAAAATGCTTTTTTCGAACTCAGGGACCCCCAAAACATTTATTTCCGGTGAAATCTCGACATTGGGTTTTTGGATGGAATACAATACCTTCTTTATCCACTGTGTACATTGTACATATGGGGCTAGAGAAAGTAAAAATGATGCTCAGAAAAACTCCATTTTTGTCGGCGCAATCCTAGACCGCGCAAATTGTGAGAGTTCCAAAAGACAACGGATGCGTAACATGCCAGCTGACAGAAATTCTAAGATAGCGGCAGGCCACAATGAAAGCATAGATTCCAGGGAATGCATCGTTCTGTGGAGGCTGCAGAACGCTATTAGCATTAAACGCAATACTACCGCGGAGAAACAAAGCAACATAGGATGCCCTCAGTGGTGTTTGTGCTTTGCATGCAAACGGCAACAATGGTACAGCTAATAGATGGTGCTGTGGTAGGAATGCTACAGCAGGCTATGCATTCTAAGCAGGCGAGGCTGTGCAAGGAAAAGGTTTGACATATCAACAGCCTGTACGTGTTTACACGACCTAACAGTCGAAAAACATCGGCCGTACCTGCGGCGTACGTAAGCAGAAACTGGAAATTTCTAATTAGCCTGTTTTCCTTGAAAAAGAAGAGAAATATAGACAGATATAAGATTAATATAAACTGCTGGCCCCGTAGCTTAGTCGGCAGAGCACAGCAGAGGGTCACAGGCTCTATTCCCGGCTGGGAGTAGGGAATTTTGCTCTAACCGAGATTACTCCCTATCCTCCACAAAGTCTGAAAGTGTGAATGTATGTGTGATATAATGAATAATCTAAAGAAAAACAGAAACACCATGACAACAGTACACTAGTTAACACCACTGCCCCCAAGCGCCCACATAAGAGATTTGTGGTGGACAAAGCGGCGCAGGAGCGGGTTTTCTTCGGGTTCTCCGGTTTGCCCCGCTATCACATCCCTCTGGTGCTCCATCTTCATGCCATGTATCATCAGTGTCATCGCATGCGGTGCCATAATAGTAAAACGGGCGTTATATATACAGGATGATTTATATAGAGCGGACACACTTCTTTCGTTAATTGTTACAAAACGTGTTACGCTAGCGACAACTTATTATACCTACATTGTAGAGGACTTTTGGGAGATTATTTACTTCTATAGCAAATGTTGAAAATGTCCTCCATCCTGCATAAGGCACAACTCAACACGTTGTTCCATGTTACTGGCCACTTGGAGGACTCTGTTGTCAATAGCTTGAATCTCCTTTGTGATGTTGGGCTTCAGATCGTCCAATGTCTGGGGACGTGTGGCGTAAACCCTGTCTTTTAAGTAACCCCATAGAAAGAAGTCCGGCGATGTCAAATCCGGAGATCACGGTGGCCGCAGGTTCCTGGAAATTATCCGGTCGTCAAGAAACTTACAATTAGGTTCATGGATTCATTTGATGTATGGCATGTAGCGCCATCTTACTGAAAATATCCTTGACTCAGCTCTACATCGTACTGCATTTTCACGTTGACTACAAGACCAAAATGTCGAAACAGCTGCCAACAATGCAATTAGGAATAAAACATAAACATCTGCGCATCTAGTGACAAAGAATCGAAACTCCAGAACATTCTGCTTAGTTTGGTGCTAAAATTGGTTCATTGAATGAATTTCCAACGGAAAGAAAGAAATGTGTTAGTTCTACATAAATCACTGTGTGTATATATAAACCCCATTACCGATACACAATGTTTCAGAGAGAAATGCCGCTGATATGGCCGTGCAATTAAAAGGCAGGGCATAAAGGGATCAGATAAAATAATATGAATTACTCTGTGAAACATATTATCTGCAAAAGAAATTTGTTCTATCTATGCCTTAACTAGTGAAGGTATTCAACCGAAACACTTCAATATCATTGTATAACATAAAGTAAAAATGCTTTATGGGACTCTTTAAAATCGAACTGAGAAAATATGCTTGCATCATTTAGCAATAATAATTATGAAGACATCTCTAAATGTATTTATATGAATTAACTTTATTCAGTATATAATTATAGTTTTATATGTGTAACGGGTAAAGAAGATAACATTGAAAAGTTAGTATACAGTTTTGTATTATTTTTCACAGATTTGTACGAAATCGTACATTTTCATCATATTCAGCAACAGGCCTGATGTTTCGTCAATTCAAAGGACTATTATTTAATTTTGGATTAAACTGTAAAACAAAAGAAATATGATGCTCATTACATACTAATGTAGGCGACGCTATGGCCAAGTGGTTAGACCATTCCCCTCTCACCTAGAAGGCCCGGGTTCGATCCCAGGGGACCGTATGTTGAATATTTGGAGGACGAAGCGGGGTCTGGGCGGGTTTTCTCCGGATTTTTCAGTTTTCCCCGACATTCATGGCAGCAACTGCTCCGTAATCATCTTCCTTGTCATCCATTTCCTCACTTTCATACCAGAATCTGGCTGATCACCCAGCCCAGATTCTCTCTTATCCAGGGGCTCTGCTTCTCAACAAGCATCACCCCCCAGGCGCTGGCCTACATACGAACACGGTAAAACGAGAGAGAGAGAGAGAGAACATACTAATGTAAAATCTAAATAGCCACATTACTTAATAACTTATAAATACAAATATTTTAGGTGTTTGTCGAAGTATTACTTTGAAAATAAATAGTTTTATTTGATAACTTCAAAAACAAAAAGTCGATAACATAAAGTAAATTATGTAATTTAAACATTTAACGAGCAAGACTAGCAGATAAACTGAATTAAACCAATTAGAGATTGCTGATATTCAATTCTTTTAATTTGTTCAGCACTGCTTCATTGTGCCAAGCTTCCCATTCAAAGTGAAAACCCTCCAAATCACCTTATATTTAACATTTTTCAACTCCATCTTCCATTAGAGGTATTTTTTGAATTACCAATTATAAAAGAATGAATAAAGAAACATTTTCTTATATGAGTAACTCCACCCTCGAAAAATTCCCTCTCCCTCTCCGGTTTGGGGGTGTTTTTGTCATACAAGGTCTAAAAGAATGAAGAGAGAATGATCTGTATTTTTATTTCACAAAAGGATTGAGAAAATAGGCCTGTTTGTAGTAACAGCCTAAAATATTTTACGGCACCTTTTCCGTTAGGGAAAATATTTTGTGAGAGTACCTTTTCAACATTTTAAATCTTGTCCTAAAGGTAACTTGTGATATGTTTTCTTTCCCAATGAAAATCCTCCAAAACACCTCCAATCAAAAATGTTCAATACCGTCTTCAATTAGATGTTTATTTTTTGCATTACCGCTCCTAATCTACGACGGAACAACATTTATCATTTTATTTACCGAAATTATTGAGAAAATAGGCCCATTGATGCTGAAAATCTTAAAATAGGGCCCCCCTCCGAGCATTTCCCCTTATCACGTATAGGTATTGTATTTCACCTAAATATTCCATACTGTGAAATTACCAGAAATGCTCCCCTGAATTAAAAATTAGAAAAAGTACCGTGTGTGTATCTGAGCATGTTTTTGTGTCTAAACAGCATAACTCAAAAATGAAAAGTTGGGATAAATACCAAACTTAGTTTTTATGTTTATTATCCTTCAAAGACGCGACACGCATATTTTCAAGACAATTTCCAAGGTCTAAATACCCATAATATGAAGCTTTCAATGTTTTTATTTATCTCAAAAATGGCTCTAACCGTTCTAACATTTTCAATTAAAATGCCATATTTTAAATATATTTGCACGAAAATTAAATATATTACAAAAATATAGATATCTTAAAAACACAATTTATTTAAAAAATGTGTTTTTACAACATAAAGCATTTCCGAAATATCTGTTGTTAATTGTTCGATATTTTGTCATTCTATTAACTTCTGTCAATTATCAGTTGCTACTCGCGGTTGCATGGAAAGAGTATGTAATATTAAGGCCAACATATTGTGACGATTCATAACTGTTGATAAAGTATTCTTTTATCTATGCCATGCTAATCAAGATAAAAATTATCACAAATAATCTTATTACATTTTTGCTTGTTAAGTAGAATACACTAGGCTTACGCGATAGTCAAAGCTTTTAAAAGCTATCGCTCTGTGAAACAATTGTAATTCATTTCGTTTTTGAATTCCTAGGAGTAAAACTAAGGAGATGAAACAGAAGTCAACTTCCCGGTGTTGAATAGCTTAAAACGAAATCAATAACAAGTAATATCTCGGAAACGGACAAGTCTACAAAAATGTATATGACCTAAATTATGTGTTTTAATCAGATCTACATATTTTGAGTGAGTTTTTCTCTGTCTCTTACGATTTACGAGTTTTAAAACTCGTCTAGAATGAAGAGGTATACGTCTCGTTGGTCAGGAAAATATTTTAAACATATGACATGTCAATCAATATTGTTAGAGCCATGTTTAAGAAAATCAAAATGTTCGAAAATTGTTCCATGTAAAGGACAGTTGGGGTGGAGGATTTTCTTGAAAATCTTCGTGTCACATCCATTAAATGGCAAATTTGGTATTTAACTGACTTCGCTTCTTAGCTATACTGCCTACAGCCACATACGCATACACACGCACACACTTACACACAGACACACACAGAGATATTTTTCTATAAATGCTATAAATTCTCTATATACTATACACGTTGTACACATGTGTTAGAGAAAGTAAAAATTGAACTACATTGAGAGTAATAACGCTCCAATTTAAATGAAAATACCCTTCATATTAATATTGCGTGTCTCTGTGACTACCTTAAGCCTGGCATTGATACATTTGTGTCAAGAAAAGGTGTCAGCATTCTACTATACGCTCGAAAAAAGATTTTCTGAGACTCATTTGAGGAAGAAAATATGCAAGATATGCTTTGGTAACCGACCACTGGCCTTTAAATTGGCTCGGTGGGCCACGTTAAATGCCGAACAGGTGGGATGGCGAGACGCCACACTTCCCCTCTATTTGCCGACTCTGCAAAGCTGCCCTAAACGGTAAAAGATTGACAATTATCTTTTGGTTTTGTCCAATAAAATTCAAGAATTTTCAGAGCGTTACGAAATCTGCAACCTGGTTGAATGCGGATAAATAAACAAAAATGGGGACCTGCTCAAGGGATGTATGCGAGCTGAACCTGGCTCTATTTATAACTTCTGGGCTCCGCGGATTACCACTCCAGGATGAAGATGACTGTACATGAACTTTTAAGACAGATTAATAGTATACAGCAATACAATGTTATATGGCGCAGTTAATCTATCAATTCGTGTTATTTCCATTGTGTTCTTAATCCGATTCTATAATACGTGAAACTACTATGTAATTACTAAGGAATATTTGATTGCAAATTGTTATATCGTGACGCTAGAAATAAATTACTTTGGCATGATGAATTATCAACGTGTCCCGAAGGGCCTTAGTTTAGTAATGTATGAAAATACACATTTATAACATTGTCAAACCTTGCTCAGGTCAAATTTGACAACTTTTCTTTCTATCTACTCTCCTATCATGAGCGAAGTTATTCTCTGAGCTACTGATGGACTCTTGTAAATGTCGAATATTTAGAGAGTCTTTGACCAGGCTATACTTCCGGATATAAGCTTGCAGACTCCTGCGCATTGCCGTTTGCCCCACTTCACATGAAACTTTCTTTCTGAAAGGTTCCATTTTGACTACAGTACAGCATAACACTTCTGACAGTTGATGTGACTAATACAGTTTGACACTTTGAACTGCTGTATCTCCTGTAGTTTCTGTATCTTAATTTTAATAAAAACGTCACTTGTCGACATTGCTAAGTTTTGATAACAAAGAGAACAAGTTGAACAGCGTTATGCAAGCAGTAAAACATTGTTCAAAACAACAAAGTCACGGCTCGGGCCATACATTTGTAATTGTTTCGCAAGCATCTCGTTTGCGGATCCAGTTTTGCTGGAACTTGCGTGTGCTGTTCTATCAGTTTACGCTGTAAATTATGAGACATAACAATTTTAATTGTAAAACTAAAGTGGAATTGTTGTATGGAAATAAAAATTCACCCTGGTACAGCTTGCGATATTTTCAGACATCCCTCACCAGACAATGTTTATCTGTCTGTATGAAACCTTTCTGCTGTTGTTTACATTCTTTGTATTGATATAATGCGTTGAGTTTAAATAGCTTGAAGTTGAACTTCAGAATTGCTATGCCTACAGATACCTGCATTTTACGAGGCACAGCAGAGGTCTAGAGGTGCTATGGAAATGTGCACGCGCAGCGTAGTGAGGCGGTACACGGGAACAATGCAGTGCAGTTTCAGACTTGTGACGGTAGTAATTATTGCACAGTGCTAGGTGAGAATGTCTGCACTGTTATTGTATCTCGCCAACTGCGAGCTTCATGCAGTTTACAGAGTTTTACACGCTCTGCATAGCAGAAATCCACCGCCAATTGTGCCAGTGTATGGACACAACATTATCAGCGATAATATGGTCAGACGATAGTGTAGGCAAGTCAATGAAAGCCGAACAAATCTGGGCGATGAGGACCATTGTGGCCAACCACCCCCTGGTTATGCCAGAACTAATAGAAAATCTGTAGCAAGCAATTGTACAGACCTACGCTTCACATTTTCGGCATTTTCTGGTTAAATCCCTTTGCTCACTGGAGCATGAAATCGTCACCAAAGTGGGTGCTGACGAACGGAGCAGACACCCAAACGTCTGACCGCAGCATTGTCATTCTTCAGTGACGAATTTTTAGACAATGTTGTCACTGGAGATGTAACATGAATGTCGTATGCCAGAACGAAAAAGAGAACAATTCATGCATTGGTGGCATAGTGGTACACCCATGAAATCAAATTAACGCAAGACAATGTCTGAAGAAAAAAAAAAGTATACTATCTTCTGGGACTGACGTGATGTTCTGCTGTGCAAGGTGTTATTTATTTACTTTTTTTACCAAGTTTTAACCGTAAAATTGGGATTGTCAGGCACTACAATATCTGAGAAGGGCGATTCAGAACAAGAGATGTGGAATGCTGACAAGAGACATTACGGTTTTGCAAGAAAATGCACACCCTCATAACAGCTTACGCCACATGGGATATGTTGCTTTAGTTTAGATGGCGGATCTTTGACTCTCCAACCTACAGTCAAGTGTTCATCTCTTCCGTCTCATGAAGTGCTTGCAGGCATGAAAACGTTTCCAGGACGACGCTGAGGTAGAGACGGCAGTGGCTTAATGGCTCCAGACGTTGGCGGCAGATGCCTGCCTATTCACGGGCAACGTTGCTGCCCCGGTTTGATAAATGCCTCAATAGGTGATACCTACATATGTTAGAAGAGACCAGTAAGACGTAAGATATGTAAGATGTAAGTTATGGTCTGTACAAAGCATTTTAAAATACAGTTTTGGCTTCAAGGTAGCCTGTCATACTTTAGTAACAAATATTTAAAATAAAAATTATTCTGAATATTTTTCCTTGCAGTTTCATTTAAGTATGCAGCAAACAGAATAACAAAAATCAGCACTCGCTTGTTTTAAGAACTCTCACTGTTTCTGATGAGTCATGCGCAACATTTTTTCCTTTATTTTTCATTTCCAACAAACTCCACTCATCTTTTTCTTATTATCGGACAAAAGCATGTAAAGGAAGGGTGGGAGGAAGTACGATTTTCAACCCTTTCTAAACTTTTCCTTGTGTTGAAAAAAGTGTGGTGGTAGTCCATTAGTTATACGTATACTCGCTAGATGGCTCTGCGGTTAATACACTGCTTGCAGACCATAGCGTAAACCCTATTACTGAAATGAATGGGGTGGGGGGAGTCGTCGACTTGAGAGGAAAAAGCAGATAATAAAAATGGTAGAATTTCTCCCTCTCAACTTAAATATTAGCTCCATTTACCGGTTAATGAAGCGGACGTAAGAGAAAATCGATGGTAGAAATGTCTTGCTCTTCCACTCTGGAGAGGATATATTACATGGGTTTCTTTCTTTTTCAAATCTCCATGATTTCAGCAGAATATAGGGATGGGGAGATGCAAGCTGTATTTTTCATCTCTTGTTTTAGAACACACCCTCATTCGTTCTACTGGAAGCCGCACAGTTGTGGGGATGGGGTTGTTGTAGTAATTCCAAACTAGATATTAATACGACAAGGAAGTTAACGCCACACAGGTAAGGTAAAACACAGACCACATGTGAACATTTATTTTCACAAGTCCAGATCAAAAACATTTTCTTTGAGCTGAATAAAAAGCGTAGCTATAATTATACACTTCACATTAATTATCCAGCGTAAATATTTACTTTCTGTATCCGTCACCTTGGCAAGCTCAAATAAAACCAGGTAGACTACGTACCAGCAGCAGATTTGAGCAAATAGGGCCCTATACCAATGCAACAAACTTTTCTCTTTAATAAATACAGTCAAAGGACAACAAGAAAACGCTGGTGTTTGATGCTAACAGCTCTGCTCATATTATTTATTACTTGTATTGCGCAGGTTCGTTCTCCCTCACGTTCACACTGTTTATCCCTCTGCTCTTTCCTTCCCTCGATGTTAGTCTTTCTCTATGTCGATCTCTTTTTGTCCTCTGCTTCTTTCTTACTTTGTCTTCATGCCTCTCTTCTATTTACCATTCTCAAACTCTTCCACTTCGTCGCCTTCACCCTCTCATTCTCATTCTCTCTCTCTCTCTCTCTCTTCCTCTCTTCATATGACTTATCTACATATCATGTGGTGTTTTGAAAACCGGCAATAAACCATTAAATAAAAGGTTTAATAAATCATAGCCGCAATATTTATACCAAATGTTTCTTTTCAAGTAGACATAGAAACAAAGTCTTAAACTATTGCCACCTATACGAACATAGACGTTGGTAAATTGTGTGATACACTTCGAACGATAATGATTGGGGAAAGGGCGCTCAACTGATGGGTCATTAGAGCGCTTATAAAATAAACTATGGAAATAGCCAAACATAAATTCAATATAAAATAAATCAGAAATAAAACTTGATCCAAAAAGAAACATAAAATCCAGGATAAATAAAGTCTACCCATTGTTAAAACCATATATAAACTAATCTATAAAACTATACCGATTATTGGAGGGAAGAGGGGATTAATATGGCTAAAACTAACTCCTGATTTAAAGGTCACATGTGATAACAATGAAAATTTTGCAAAAACAATAACTACCGCTCAATTGTCGCCGTCAGTAAATAAAACAAACTAAATGCTTAGTACAAAACGTTTTGGATAAGAACTTGAAAACCTTATCTACCGCTCTGCCATCTTCCTCCAGGTCTCAAATAGGCAGGCGGGCATTTAGAGAGTTGAGGAATGTGTACTATACACTTCGAAGAACATTTCTTTTTGTTGGAATAATTACCAAGAAAGAGGCTACTGTCTCGATTTAATTTGTTAATATCAATCTTTATTTCGATCTACAAAATTACGTATAAAATATACAAGCATTGTTATTGTTATTAAATATTAGTAGAAAAATTGATTAAAATGAAAACATATATGGGCATCTTTATTTATTAACCTTGCTTTAATTAAAATAAGCATTTTCTTTCTCGCAAATCGTCTGTAATTTGGAAGCTATAAGATATTCTGAAAACCTGTAGATCCTTTAAAATATACATATTTTAGTACTAATCATTTGAAAATATTCAACATTTTATTTTTAGAAATAGGCGCTGTTTGAAAAAGTTAAGTTGCCGTTCTTTTTCTCCCATTAGTTCTTGTAAACGGGTGTCATTCAGAGCCACTGTCTATCTACCTCAACCCTGGGGAGCTCATAAACGGAAGGGGAAGTATGATTGATATCTCTCCATTCTACATGACGTCATCAAGCTATAGCTGGCCATGTATAGTACAACAGTAGTGAAATTAATCAAGCTGAGCAAAGTTGCCATTTTGACGGATTTTCAAGTTGTATGACGGGAATCATTTAGTTTTAACGATGTTTTACTTTATAAATCAGTGTGAATTCTGAATGGAGAATAGTGAACGCAGTAATAGTTTGGTGTTCCATTATGGTACCTCGTTACATCTTTACCAGTTACTTTACAGTGCGTTTTCTTCCATTTTAATTGTCTTATTGAACAGAGGGCTAAGCGGCATGTACGACATTTTAGAAAAGAATGGTTAAGTAATGAACAATTAAAGGAATGGTTGTTAGAGATGCAGGGGGAACCTAGTAGTGCGCGGTGCAAGTATTGCCAATGCTACATGAATGTGCGCTTGTCAGATTTACTTCTTCATGGAAAAAGTAGGGGACATTTAAAAGCAGCTGAGCCCTTTTCAACTTCACAGTCAAAATTGCCTATCAAGCACACACAAGAACGTGCAGCTGCAGAAGCTGCTCTTAAATTGTTACAGTTAATAACTGTAAAGTTAGATCCTTATGATCACCTTTCTGACCTAACCGACATTTTTTTCCAAATTCCTCACCTTGAGTTTTAATTTAATTTCTAATTTTTAAAGAAAATGCGCAAATCTATAATTTTGACGGATTTTTGGGTGATGTCCGACGGAAAAAAATAATCATGTGTTGGCAACACTGTAGGCGAATGTGCAAGTACAAATATCTGTTGCAGCCTTTCTTCCTTAAATGATGCGTTACGAACCTGTTAGCGGGCGTATTGTAGTGCACTGACACCTTCTTCTCGACACTAATTTATCAATTTCAGGCTTAATGATAGACACAGAGATGCAGTGTTGGTATAAGGGTATCTTCTTAGTATAGTTCAGTTTATTATAATAGTATCTGCTGAACGCTTAGCTTTTCCATGCCGATTAGCATTTGCAGAATTAAAATGCTGTCTAACATATTAGAACACAAACATATAGCCCTTTTGCCAATTTCAATGCAGAAATAATCAATTTACTATTCTGCGCGAAACTTTTTGTGTACCATTCTCAATGAAACGTCGCTGTCTATTTTTATTCGACATGTACACAGCTAAGCATGCACAGTGAATCGGGCAAGGAAAAGGTGGTAATGTTTGCTATTTGGTTTTAAATAGGTTACGTCAGGTTTTCTATGCTCTTGCGTATCTGCAGTAGTGGCATTAATTCTAGATTTTTTTTTTTTTTTTTTTTTGTTAAATTAACTTTCAAATTTAAATACTGCATTCAACTCGTACACCAAAAATCCCTCATGTGGGCGTTTGGGATCGAACCCAGGCCGCCTAGATGAAGGAGAGCGGTCTAATCACTCAGCCATGGCGCCCTCTAGAAATTCTTTCAATATTAACTTTTAAATTAGAATATTGCATTCAACTCTCATTCAGGATCTTTCTTACCTGACAAATTATGACCAGAAAGTGTTACCATAATACAGTATTAAACCTTTTACCACAAACTGGAGACAATTTGACTCTTGATAGATTATTTGGATCCAAAATTAGAAAATATATAGTTTTATAATTATACACATATGTATTTTATTTTACATTTTATTGAAAGTAAACATTGGAATTATTTCTCTCATAATACACAAAAAAGGTCAAATTTTGTGAATTTTAGGATTATGGCATTTCAATACCATGAACAAAACCAAGAACGCGATAATCTTATAAATACCACATTTCCTCAATTTTGAGCCCCTTTATTACATTAGAGTAATAATGTATTATATTCCATTTTGGATGCACAATAAAATAAAAAGTATATTTGGGAATTAACCTTTTCTATTTTATACTGTAACCAATATCAAATATAATGAATTATTACTCTAATGTAATAGGGGGTCAACGTTGAGCAAATGACGTAGTTTTAAGATTATGCCATTCATGGTGTTGAATTTTTACTATCCCAAACTTAATAGATTTTTTCAGATGTTGAGCTCCTCAAAATAACGCGAGAGTAATAAATCCATTTTTTCTACATTGGAGAAAATATAAAAAATATAAGTGTATGTTTATAAAATTATATTATTTCCAAAGTTAAGTCAAAGTAACCCATTTAAGGCCATTATCTCCAGTAAAATATTCAAGTCTCTATTATGGTAACACTTCCTGGCTATAATTTATCAGATAAGAATGATCCAGAATGAGAGTTAGATGAAATATTCTAATTTGAAAGTTAATTTAAAAAAAAATATTGAAAGAATTTTTAGAGGAGTCCGTGGCTGAGTGATTAGACCGCTCTCCTCTCACCTGGCGACCTGGGTTCGATCCCAAGCACCCGCAAGTGGCACTTGTGGTGGACGAAGCACCGCCTGAGCGGATTTTCTCCGGATCCTCAGGTTGCCCCCGCTATTTATGTCACTAATTGCTTCATTATCACCTTTTCTATGATCCATTTATTTTCATTTTGTATCATCCACTTCCTCACGCTCATTCCTGGCTACGGGCTAACCTCTCGTTCCAGGTTCTTCATTCTATGGTTTCGTGTCGTTGGCTCCCCGACAGGCTAGGCATCTTCTTGTAAGTCCTCGGTGGTGTCAGTCCTAAAATAAGCTGACTACATAACGAAGAATTTTTAGCGAATGTTTATCACGACTAGGAAGCAGTAACCAAGCAGGAAAATGCTAATTATGTTACACACTAGATTATTTTCTCCGTTCATGGACAACGCCATTCTTTGTGCTTTTGTTTTGCGCTTTATTACTATACCTTACTTTCAAGTCTTACAATGATGCAGAAACTGCGAGAGAATTCCACAATTATTAACCGATGCAACAATACAATATCCGGAACGTTTCCATCAATGTAGTAAGACTAAACCAGTCAATAAAGCAGCTCTCTGCATTATTCCGACAAAAGACTAGCGTTTTAAAGCGTTATGAAGCCGTGCACTGAAAGGGACGACAATTGCACCTCATTTCCGAAACATTTTCACTTTTTTATTATTATCCTTTTTTACCTTGTTCGCTATATTTCCCAACGGGAAAGGCGAAGTCATTTTTGCATGCTCCCCTTCCTACCTTCACCGTTTTAACCCGTTCCCTTGTGCTCTACAAGCGGAGTGTTTATGAAAGGACGCTAGGTTACCTTTCCGTGCTGACATGTCATGTACAGGGAAAAAAAAAAAAAAAAAAAAAATACCAGCGATATCGAGCCATGGACGTGTATGCCTTTGTGCAGCAAAGTATTAATAATTTACTTTTAAATGAAAATAATTCACACGCAATTGACTATTCAACGACACACAAAATTCCGCTTACAATACAATCCCCCATTGACGTAGATTAATTTCGTGTAAAGTATAGAGAACCGTTGAAGAAATTAAATAGGTTAGCTAGTCGCTTAGGGTTGCCTTGTTTCGACCTCATGGTGGCCCTTCCTGACCCATATTTATTTTTTAAAATGTTTTTCACACGTACTACGTAAAAGTGTATAGGGAATATATTGTATTCCACCCACAAATTCTATACCGAGATTTCACCGAGAATATAAATTTTAAGGTCCCCTAGGTAAAAAAAAAAAGCATTTTTAGAAAAAGTCTGTGTGTAGGTGGACAGCATAGCCTAAAAATAAAAAGACCGTTAATTTCTAAGGATACGACACAAGATTTTCAAAAAAAATTTCCCAGTCCAAACTACCCTTTTTGAAAGTGGTTTGTTTTTCTCTCAAAATGGATGTAGCGATTTTGATTAAAATACCGTATATTAAATATACTCACATCACAAATAAAAGGTATATTTTGAATTTTCTAGGATTAGCCTTTGAAGACCTTCTCATTCTGGATGAATTTTGCATAAGTGATAAATCGTAAGAGATAGACAAAAGGTTACTACACAAAATCGTCTAGTTTCATTAAACATGCACTTTATGTCAAACATTTTTTGTAGAGTTGACTGTTTCCGAGATATTCCTTGTTATTGATTTCAGGGTTAAACTATATTGTAACTTTTCTCAAACGGGATGTCATCTTTCGTTCCATCTCTCTTTCGTTTTTTATTACTGGCCGTGCCAAGCGAACCGAACTTCAATTTGCTCACATAGCTACCTACATTTAAAAGATTTGGCTATCGCTTTATTGACCTTCTGTTTAGAAAGAAGCAAGTAATAAGAAAATGTATTTTACTTCATACAAAGCAAGATAAATATTAGCATGAATGGTCTTATTATTTAGTCCCTTATTAGTAGAAGGGAAATACGGGAATACACTAGGCTCAAATGCTAGTCAACTCTTTTATAAACCACTAAAGCTACAGAATTGAAATTTTAATACATTTTTACATAGCTCATGTACAATATGTGCACAAAATTTAAGTTCCCAGCTTTAAAACTCTAGAAATTATAATTTAAACCCATACGCTCCATTAACCAAGATCAAATTTCATTTCACATTTCGTTGTAGGATACAGTAGGCAAAGTGCGTGTATGTGATTGATGGCTTTGAATTTTATGCTCTTTCACGACCACAAGGAAATAAAAATAGACAATAACTTCCCATTTGGGATAATTCAATCTAATAAGAAGGAATATCTGGGAAATAGTTCATTTCACAAAAATAACTTTTGACACAAATTGTTTTGACGAATTGTTTCTGTCTTACAGTTAACCAGTTCTACAAGAGCCATTTACAATGATAATCATTTCAGAGGCTATTTCCAAAAAATTCAAGAACCAATAGGCACATTTCATTTGCCATTAAAATACCTTAGACATTTGGTATTGCGTCAAAATCATTTTTGTTGAGAAAATAACTTTTTTTTTGCATGTATAGAGAAGTTTGGGGTGGATATTTCTTGCAAATATTAACATGGAAGATGCTGGACCTAAATATTAAGTTTCAAATTTAAGTAACTTATCATTTTTGACTTATGCTGTTCACATACACAGATAACTCGTACATTTTTCTCAAATCATGTTTTTTATTCAGGGAATCTCAAAGCCTGTATTCCCGGTGAAATCTTGGCATCGCTATAGGTAAGCAGCAGTATAGAAGGTTAAAACCAGAAAACGTAGGAGGGAAATATCGGAGCAGAGTTTCTCGTTTTTCACTTGTTCTGTTTCTTCACCAGTAGTTTATCCCGATTTGCTTGTGTTTTATAACCTTCCAGCAGTTACCATGGATGCTGGCGGGAAATTGAAAAGAATGGCAGCCCAGGGTAACTGGAAATGTTGTTTATAGGGTAACTAAACCCCCCGGATGGATTACGGGACATGAGAACACTCAGATAACATATACCTATTTTGTAGTGTGTAAAAGGTAACAATCATTACGACATGCGTCACATGTGAAGCCCAAGATTTCAGATAATTGCAACGAAACTCACTTTCTTCAAAACTAAATACAATTTTAATTAAAAGAGATCTGATTAAGGATAGTAAAATTATTAGAGATATTTACATAATAAACAAAATGATTTTAATACTTTTCTAGGAATAAGCTCTGAAAGCCTCTTCATTCTGGACGACTTTTTATAACTGGTAAACCTAAGAGATAAGACGAAAACATTCTATACAAAAAATGTTTATCTCGTTAAAACGCACAATTTATGTCAGTTGTTCTTTTTAGAGTTCAGCGCTTCCGAGATATTCTTTGTTATTTGTTTCAATTTCAAACTACTTAAACTTTCTCAAACGGGAAGTCATCTTTCGTTAAGTTCACTTTTGTTTACGGCTGACCTTTGCAATGCGAACCGAATTTCAATTGTTTCACATAACGACAGTTTTTAAAGGATTTTGGCTTTAGCCTACTGTATTCCCATGTCACCCTTACTTATAAGAAACTAACCACTTAGTAAGGCTACTTCTGCTAATAATTACCTTGATTAGCAAGAAGTAAATAGAAGAATAAGCTTTTATAAGAATAACTTTGGCAGAATAGCTAGAGAAGGTCATGTGAATAGAACACATCAGAATTTTTTTTAATAAGTGTAAATTCGTGTGTTTAGAATATTAGCGGATTTATTTCCACTTTTAATCCTGTGTTATCAATAGGAAATAAAACAACCACACGTTTGTGTTAATGGATTACAGTTAACCTAGAGAAGAAAAAATCGAAAGAAAGACCAGGTTGTTTCTGAAAGCCCATCAGGTAGGAGGGACGATAGTGGAAGTAATGGCTTCCTCGACTCCGAGTTTTAATTCTGTCCCAGTAAATTGAATCGTCCACCTCATCCCCTGCATCCACAACGTCTTTGGTACCTAACGCTACAAACAGGATAAAAAAAAAAAAAAAACAGGCTACCTGTGTGACCGTTGAATAACTCGCAAAAATTGAAAGGCTGGAGTAGGGATTCGCTAATTGAACGGTTAATATTTGTCCACACCAAGTTTTAAATGGCTTCACAGCAGAACTCCGCAATATTCAGAATGCGCTTGATAAAGTTAATAAGTAGCATATTCCACAAACTTTGATGTGATACGTTTTCGCGGCTTCCTTATCAATGACGACTACTACGCACTAATTTAAAAATCTGATGTTTTTCATTCACATGACCTTCTCTACATCTCTGCAACAATGTATTTTTTCACTTCATGCTAGTCGAGAAAAAATTAGCAGAAATAGTCTTACTACTTGCTTCCTTGTAAGTAGAAGCGAAATAAGGCAGTACCATAGGTTAAAGTGGTAGTCAAAAGCTAGTTGCTATGTGACTGAAGTTCCTTTGTTTGTATGGACAGCAGTTGACAAATTCCTGTATGAGAAAAGTATGAGCTTTTCGAAGCTGAAACCAAAAACAAGGAATATCTCAAAAACAATCAACTGCACGAAAAAAGTGTATGTAACATAAATTGTGTGTTTTAACGTGTTCTACATTTTTTGTGTGGTAAGTTTTTGTCCATCTCTTACGGTTTACCAGTTATGCAAAATTCTGTAAAATTCATCCAGAATAAAGTCTTCAGAGGATATTGCCAGAAAATTCAAGATATATATTTTATTTTTCAGGTAAATATCTTTAATATATGATATTTCAATCCAAATCGTTAGAGCCATTTTTGAGAAAATAAACATTTTCAAAAATATTGCATGTAAAGGGTAGTTTAGGGTGGGGGGATTTTATTCAAAATTTTCGTGTCTTATCTTTGGAGGATACCAAACTTAAATACCAAGTTTGGTATTCAACGGTCTTTTCGTTTTTAAGCTATGCTGTCTACAGACACACATGCGCACACACGGATCTTTTTCTAAAAATGCTTTCTTTGGATTCAGGGGGACGCACAACGTATATTTCCGGTGCAATCTCGGTATCGAATATTTGGGGGAATGCCATAGCTTATCTATACACTAGGTACATAGTACGTGTAGAGAAAGTAAAAATCGGATTATTCCATTCACATTACTTTCTATACATCTCTGCAACATATTATTGTTAAAAACCTTATACTTCTTTTTACTTCGTGCTAATTGAAAAAAATAGTACAAATAGTCTTATTACTTGCTTCCTTGTATATAGAAAGGAAATAAGGGAGTAGCATATGCTAAAATATTAGTCAAAAGCTAGTTGCTATGTGACTGAAGTTCCTTTGCTTGTATGGAAAGGAGTTTACAATCTCCCGTATGACAAAAGTTTAAATATTATAAAGCTGAAATCAATAACAAGGAATATCTAAGAAAAGATTCACTGCACGAAAAAAAAAATTGATGTGTTCCATTCTCATGACTTTCTCTACATCTCTGCAACAAATTATTGTTAGAAAGCTTATGCTTCTATTTACTTCATACTAGTCGAGAAAAAATGAGCAGAAATAGTCATATTACTTGCTTCGGTGCAAGTAGAAGCGAAATACGGAAGTACCATAGGTTAAAGTGATAGTCAAACTCTGGTTGCTATGTGACTGAAGTTCCTTTTGTTTGTATGGACAGGAGTTGACAAATTATCGTATGAGAATATAAGTTTTTCGAAGCTGAAACCAATAACAAGGAATATCTAAAAAACGATCAACTCTACGAAAAAATGTATATTACATAAATCGTGTGCTTTAACGTGTTCTACATTTTTTGTGTGGTAAGTTTTTGTCCACCTCTTACAGTTTAGCAATTATGCAAAATTCAGCAAAATTCTCTAATAATAAACAGGTCTTTAGAGGCTATCCATAGAAACTTCAAGATGTACATTTCATTTTTCATGTAAATGTCTTTAATGTACTGTATTTTAATCAAAAGTGTTAGAGCCATTTGCAGAAAATTAAAATTTTCGAACATTTTTCCATGTAAAGGGTAGTTGTGAGTGGGGGGTTTTCTTGAAAATCTTCGTGTCGCATCCTTGGAAGATACCGAACTTAAATACCAAATTTGGTACTTAACGGACTTTTTGTTTTTGAGACATGATGTCAACAGACAGTCAGACAGACACACACTCTCTCTCTCTCTCTCTCTTTCTCTCACGCACACACGGACATTTTTCTGAAAATGCCTTTTTTTGTTTTCGGGGGACACAAAACATGTATTTCTGGAGATATCTCGGTATCGAATTTTGGGTGCTTTAAAATACCTTGTCTATACACTATGTACATCGTATGTGTAGAGAAAGTAAAATTTTACACGTTTATGTTTTTTCACACAAGCCGTATGCAGGACACGAATTGAATATGTAGAGTCAGACCGAAAAATTCAATGGCATAGCTGAGATTTGAACTCCGGATATCCCGGTCTCTGGCCGGTTGCTCTAATCACTGAGCTAACATAACAAAATGCTGGCACAGGATTAGATTCCTCAACTGACTCGCATGTTTCTCGGTAGACCGCAAATTGATTTCAAATTATTTTCAGATGGCGACTTACAATATCGTAAGTACTTTAAGTCCCGGGTTTACGACATTGTAAGTCGCCACTGGCATAAGCCATCTGTAAATATTTTGAGATCTTGTGATTTACCGGGAAAAACCTGAGTCAGTTGGAGATTTAGTGAATTTTACAGTCTGACTCGACCTCTCTAACTTTTAAGAGCTAGTTATTATGTAAATAAAACTCAATTCTCTGTACTTTGAAGGCATAAAATGAAAGAAACAGGAATGAGAAAGTATAGGTATAGGTATTTTAAAAAGTGAAGCCGATAACAAAAAATATCTCGGGTTTGGTTAAGTCCAACAAAATGTATCTGGCGTGTGTATGTAATTGTGTGTTCAAACGAGTTCTACATTTTTTGCTCAGAAAAGTTTTGTCTATCTCTATTTATCACTTATGTAAGAGTTATCCAAGATGAAGAAGACTCCGAAGCTCTTCCCAGAAAATTCAAGATATAATTTTATTTGTTACGAAAATATCTTGAATATATGGCATTTTAATCCAAAACATTAAAAATCCTGTTTTGAGAAAATGAAAATGTTGGAAGTAAATGATATTTGAAGTAGGGGAGGCTGCATGGCATCCAATTTTCTTTACGCTCCCTCCATATGGCAATGATGATTTTTCTTCATAAGATTACCAACTGTTCTCATTGAATCAGGTTTTGCTTGTAAAAATGAAATCTGCAGGTTTGTAGTACTCGAATGTGAACGAATAAAATTCGGGCTCGCCTTCAAATTACATTTTAATGCTATAATCTAGTTTTTATTGGAGGTTCCAAATCTGCGAAAAATCTAAGATATCTAAGATATTTTAACACAGAAAGAAGTCTATGAGATCAGATTGTTCAACAAACAATCCAAAAATTCCGGTTCCCGCTTTTACTTTCTCTAACAATTACTATATATTGTATTCCACCCCAAAATTCGATCCCAGATTACACCGGAAATACATAAATTGAGGATACAATAATAGAAAAAAAATCATTTTAGTAAAATTCTGTGGCTTAATGTGTGTGTTTGTGTGGACAATATAAATAAGAAACGAAAAGAAACGCTAATACCAAACTTGGTGTGCGTTTAGTATCTTCTAAGGATGCATTATAAAGATTTTCAGGAAATTCCCCGCCCTAATCTACATATTTTTCGAAATTTTGGATTTATCAAAAATTACTAACGGTTTTATTACAATACTGTGTATTAAAATATTTACATGGAACATAACATGTATTTATTGAACTTGTTGGGAATAGTATCTTTAAGTCCTCCTGCTGAATGACTTTTGCACAACTAGTAAACCATAAGAGAGACAACACACTTGCTACACAAAAATGTAGATGTCGCTAAAACACGCCATTTTAACGAGAGGCCGTCATTCGTTTCATCTCTCTTTTATTTTATTCCTTGCCATATAAACAGAAATTAATTTCAACATCATCGCATGGCACAGCTAACATCACTTCTACTTATAAGGAACTAAGTAAATAGAGCATTTCTGCTAATGTTTATCTCGATCAGTGTGAAGTGGATAGAAGAATAATATTTTGTAAGAATAGTTTGCAGAGCATGTAGAGAATGTAACACATCAGATTTTTATATTTAATATTACAGGTAGGTGAAGCTGCGTATTTCCACTGTTATTCTTCTTTCTTTCTTGTATCATCCTCTGCTGTGGATGATGTGCTTGTTGTTTTCATTTCTCCTTTCTATTTGTGTTTGTAAACAGGAAGTGAAATTGAACTAGAAAGTAACATATTTTTCTTTTCTTTTGGTTTTTCCTGAGCTCTGTTTGTCTCTCCTCATCTCATTTGTTGCACAAACAGTAGTTTCTTTTGTAGAGATGAGGAAATATACATAGACATTATTAAGGCTTCCTTCTCTTCATGTATACATTTTCTTCTTCTTCTTATTCTTTTTGTTGTCTGTTTTCTTATTTTTCCAGTATAGTTACGGCAACTGCTTTTTAGGCATTAAGGAGTTGCATTTTGGCTTCTCAAGCCAGAGGTACCGGGTTAGATTCCTGGCTGAATGAACTCTCATTGTCCATAAAATACTCCAGGACGATTAAATCAAATGTTGCTTGATTTAATCCTCCTGGACGCAAAGTTACAAGTAATAAAATTACTTTTACTTAAACTTGTTCATTTATTTAAGTTACATTCCAAGTACCTACAATAATAAAAGCAATTTTATAAATTTATCCTACAGCAACTCAAATTATAGTCAAGCACTTTTATTAATTTTAGATTACACAAAATCACACGATAAATAATTTCAGCGAAAATGAAAAGCTTAATTGTTAAGTTTAGCATGGTGGGACATGCTTTTTTGTTACCCAGAATTGCTCTCCTGTCATCCGCTAAGCCCGGTAGTATAAATCTCAGTGTATTAAACCTACAAAAATTGAAGGCGTTCCATTTAATGACCTACAGAAGATTATACTTTTACCTCGATCATGCTAATGGAGAGAGAAATTATCTTACTACTTGCTTCCTTGTAATTAGAAAAAAAAGGGAATACACTAGATTTAAGCAATAGTCAAACCTTTTAAAAGCCTTTCACTATGTAAAATAAATAAAATTCTGTTCTCTTCTATGGCCAGGATTAAAACAAAGAGTAATGAAACTAAAACTGACTTCCCGATTGAGAAAAGTTTAGATATATTAAAAGTGAAACCATAACACGAAATACCTCTGAAACGGTTAAGTCTACACAAGAATATATATGATATAAAGTGTGTGTTTTAGCAAGATCCATATTTTTTGGAAGTTTTTTCTCATTCGATATAAAAGTCATTCAGAATGAAGAGGTCTTCAGATGCTACTCCCAGAAAATTCAAGATATATATGTTTGCAATGAAAATATTTTAAGCATGTGGTGTTTTAATCAAAATCGTTTGAGCCAGTTTTGAGAAAATTATAACTTTCGAAAAATGTTTCATACAAAGGATATTTGCGGTGGGGGAACTTTCCTCAAATTCTTAGTGGCATATCCTTGGAGGATCCTAAACTTTAATACAAAGTTTAGTATTTAACGGTTTTTTTGTTTCTGAGTTTGCTGTCCACAGACATACACACACCCACAGACCTGTTTCTAAAGATATTTTCTTTTATTGAGGGGCCTCAAAATATGCATTTACGACGAAAAATTAGTATCGAATATTTGGGTGAAATACAATACCTTATGTACCTACTATGTACTTGTATAAACTTACTGGAGAAAGTAATAAAAACACTGTAAAAAGACCCACAGTTTTGAGGGTGAAAAAGTCAATAGTAAGTTCTTTCTCAAATAAAAACCACCATGTTATCATTGAAGTTAAATGGAGCTAAACCAATAAAAGAAGAAGAAGAAAATTCTATCACATACTTATTGAAGCATTCTGCGAATAATAAAGTTAACTAAGTAGTTAAAGTAAAAGTAATTAAACAACGTATTGCTTTTTATAAAACATATTGTTAATTTGTTTACTACTTATCCTTAAAAAGTAAAGGAAAAATTGTATTCGTTACCAAGATTTACACGAAAATATACGCTTTTAGACTCCATGAATACAAAAAGAAACACTTTCAGAAGTGTCTGTGTGTATCAGTGAACTGCCTATCTCAAAAACAAAAGTGGATCAAATATCAAACTTTTAAAAAACCCACCACAAAATGCGCTGTCCCTAGAACATTTTTAAAAAGCCCTTATTTTCTTAAAAATAACTCTTAAGGAGTTTTATTAAAATATCATACGTTTAAGATATTATCTTGACAAACATAATGTAAATCTTGAATTCTCTGGATTAACACGAAGTAGCTGCTCCGCCTGTATTTGGTGATAGTATGTCGCCTCACATTCAAGAAGTCCCGAGTTCGACTGTTAGCAAGGGTGAGTTACCTGGATATGTCCACCCCACTTATCCTTATTTTCCTTATCCTAAGAAGATAAATTTCAGGCGAATTTAAGATCTATGGTCCACAGGCTTATTTGAGTGTTATTTCACCTACTTTATTCATCGTACCCGGTATGACCTACCAGTTTAAAGGGAGTTAATGTAGCCCCTCCGAAAGATTTGTCGAAGAGTAGTTGAGAAAGTAGTGTAAATACCACAAAAGTAGTTTTAAACTTAAATACCAATAAAAGGAAATAAGGACATACACTGCTGAGTGGTTACAATAGCTCTAATCTATTTAGTTGCTGTTGTGATAACGTAGCTTTGTTCCTTAAGTGAATTATAATGCGATTATGCGGATATTTATTCTATCTCATAGGTGTCCACGGACCCTAAAATAGTAATATAAGCTTTCTTAATGCTTATACATGGAACCATGATGTACACTTAAGCTCATAGTTCTTGATCTGAAGTTATTTTTGACAACTATTTATTTTGAATAACTAATATGCATAAAAAAAAACACATTCTTTAAGTTATGTACTTAGGTTTCTAACAGTGAGAGAAAATCGTCTGAGTGTCGCACATCAGAATTTTACTTTATCTACACACACTATATACACAGTGTATATAGTAGGTATTATATTCTACCCAGAATAATAGACCCATATTTCCCCGGTAATAGATGTTATGAGGGCCTCTGAATAAAAAAAAAATAGGAGTTTGTGGACAGCATAGCTCAAAAATGAAAATACTACTAAATACCAAATTTGATATTTACGTTTAATATCTTCCAAGGATGCGATACAAAACTTTTTAAGAAAATCACCCCCCCCCACAAACTACCCTTTACATGGGGTATTTTTGAAAATTGTATTTTTTTCAAAAAATTTCTAAAGATTTTAATAAAAATATCGTATAACAAAGACATTTACATAGCAAGTAAAATGTCTGAATTTATTGAGAGTAAGCTCTGAAGACCACTTCTTTCGGAATGACTTTTGCATGACTGATAAAGGCTAAGAGTAATAAACACAAGAATGTAGGTCTCCTTAAAACACACATTTTATGGCAAACAGCTTTTTCTTTGCAGAAGTAACCAGTTCTGAGATATTCCTTATTATTGGTTTCAATTTTATAACACTTAAAACTTTTCTCAAACAGAAGTACACATACGCTTCATATTTCTTTGTTTTACTCCTGGCTATGAAAAGAGAATCGATTTGATTGACAATTGTATAGTTCCTGCTTACAATAAACTAAGGAATGTCTATCTTGAGTATTATGATCATATAAAAGAATAATCGTTTCTAAGAAACTTTTTCTGGCAGAACAGGTGAGAAGGCACGTGAATGGAACCATTAACATTTTTAATAAGCTTATATATTTGTTTCGTTTTTGCAGCTATATATTTGGAAACTAATCGCTTCTTTACCCAGCACCAACATGACTTGTGGCAGTGGAGCAGATTTAGCAATTAAACACCATTTTTCAAGCCGACTTGTATCCGTGATAACGTTGGCAGAGCTGGTATGCATGGAGGAACCATAAACCAAGATAAATTACTGAAACACAAGCGCGGCGAATGTATATAGATATGCCGGGAGAGAAAAATAGCTCTGGCTTACACAAAATTGTGATGGAAATCCAGTGCCGCCCCACTCCCATACCCTGGGGAGAAGCATGATCCGCACGCGCTTGCGCAATTGGGATTTATGGCCATTTTTTAGAACAATGTCTCAAGGCGTTCCACTAACCGCTCAGTGAATACTAAACTTTTGATCACTACAAGGAAATTGAAAAATGTGAATTATGCGCCTGTGAAGCCATATGAGCATGTAACATAACCATTCTAGATACATACAAGAATCCTTAAATTGGGTTTTATGCTTTTACACGGGCCCGTCAAAAATTGTACACACACTTTAATGAACATAAATTCTTTTTCGTGAGTTAGTACTGAAATTAACGATATCACAGCTTTAATACAATTTTCCGTAATCTATTCAGTTATTTCCATTGATTAAATGATTGCCGTTAGGGTTTTCAATATATTCTAGGGGAGTTATACACAAGCTCTTGCTGGTTCCCTGGTATACACGGCATTGTTTGAGGTTTACCAAAAGTAAAAGTTCAAAGATGTTAAATTAGTAAAAGTGCTGTATCACTCCGTCCTATACAGTGTACCTGTAGATACTTGTCCAGGAAAGCCCGAACCACAGGGCGATAGTGTGAAGGTGCCCCATCCTGTTGGCAGAAGCATTCACTCTTTTCATAAAGTTCACGTGTAGCTGAAAAATGTATGGAATACTTGGTACCTTCAAAAGAACCCCTTTAAATCCCGGTAGATTGACAGTATTGTCAACACGAGCTTGAGGATTTGTGGTGTCCAATATACACAAGTATGACGAGTGAGACGATTCACTGGGTCTACACCACAATGCCACTCAGCTGGGGAATTTAAGATCATGTTGGTATGTTTGCTATGGTAGCTCAGTTGGTTAAAGTAACCTTATAGAAACCGGTGGATTCGTGGTTCAGTTCCGGCGACGAGATTGTATTTTTCACTTTACAACTCTAGTTCTATACACGGCTTGTGTGAAAAATATTAAACAATTAACAATCATCACAGATCCATCTTCATTAAGTATGCTGAACATTTACTTGCACAGTTACATATTTTATTCTAAAGCAATTTCGTAATTCTTCGTAAACCAGTTTTTGTTTGTGCAATTTTACTTCTTAATCTTACAGCAATCAAAATGGTATAGTGAACATTTTTTGGTGATTTTTTTTTCTTGAAACTCCTTAATATAAGTGTATGATTTAATTTTAAAGTATACATTTATTGCAGTGAGATATACTTTCACAGCCGTAACAGTTCAACATTTCCCTAGAAATTTTAGAAACACGTAGCGCTAGATTTAGGATAAGCAGAAATTGGAGTATAACATGATTAATGAAGTACAAAATACAACACACAGCAGCACTGGCAGTTATTCACAGTATACGTGATTTAAGCAATCACATTTACGTTTTTGTAGTATAATATAAAAATGGCCAAAATGTTGACTTTTTTTTGTAATTTTTAGTTTGGGCACGTAATTTACATTTACTTTATATATATAGTATAAATCAGGTCACACTTAAAAATAAACTATATGGCATCCTGTTCTTTGCTCCAAATGGGACGGAGATTCTAATGGAGCGCAAAATTAAAAATAAATATCTTTCGGTTATTATTCAGTTTCTGAAAAATATAGAACAAAGGTATTAAACCATAATTTTACCATCTGCACCATTTAGAGTATGAATATATAAAATATATAGAGTTGTATCTTTTTGATTAGCATACTTACCGTGAGAAGTATTACAGTTTCAATCGTATTCCAGACATAAGCTTATGTTCCAGCTTTTATTAACACCATAATAAAGTTTTATTGCAGCTTTTCAAAAATCACATGCTATGTAGACTGTCCGGAGAGAGTAACACCAGTGAGAAAAGGGAGAGAGAGAAGAACCAATAAGCTACTAATACTTTTTTTTAAAAATTATTCGTTATTTTATAGCTGTATGCTCATCATAGGCATAATATTTTCAAGAGCATTTCTTTGGATTTCACTGAAATATTAATTTCTTAGGAAGCAAGAATATTAGAAAAATTGTTATTACAGGGAATGTGCTGCAGTATTCTGGTAATCAAGAACGCACCAATTATTGCGAACTTTCAGATAATGTTTGATTGCGTTTTATTTTATGACCATTCGGATTATCCAACTTCAAAATAGCATTAGAATTTTCTCACTGTATCGCAAAGAATGATTCTTATTTCTGCCTGGATATAATGACCGTTATCTCTCCCAGCTATTAAGAATTATTGCTTCTTTTTTAACAGCGTTTAATGCCCTTTTTACTTCATAGGGTATCACTGGTGGTAGACATAGATATATGAAATTAAATGAGCTTGGAAAGAATATTTAGGAGGGAAACCTTTCAAGCCTAAATTTATAGTAACTCTCCGACATTGAAAGTTTTAAGAACTGAGAAAATACCTGGAAAAAGCCAGTCAGGAAGGACATTCCTGGCTCAACCACGAAACTCCCGTTCAGGACTCCAGTTATAGGTGGTATACGTCGGTAAGAATGCCCTAGATTCAATAATAAATTCAATTCAGTTCATTTTAAGTTCCATCACGCCACCTCGGGAATGGGCCACCTTTAAAGTGGTTTCTTGATCAGGGAATGTTTAGTTCCGCGAGTTCGACACTCTCCACTGGGTTTGAACCTGCAACTTTGGGTAGCCATTACACCACGGAGGGGAACCACTAATAAACAAATAAAATTATTTACTGAAAACGTATTAAAACATTTTTAAAATGTCAATAACTGAATTTATTGGTATTTAATTGCATTTATGATTAATTAACCCTTTTATACAGTATAGTCCCGATTATTCGTGTGCGGATTGTCGGGTTTGGGGATTAACCGTGCATCTCTCCCCCTCCCAAAAATGTAGATGGTTTTTCTTTAGGAAACAGCAATAGAGGACTCACCACGTGACAATAAGTACCATTTCCATTGTTTAACCGACCTCCCGTGGCAACAGAATACCGTTTCCAATGTTATCGACCTGTTATCGGCCTGCCTGTACCGTGAAAATTAAAAACAAGTTCAGCTTTTCTGGTGTCAATCAGCGTGTAAGTGTCAACGAAGTAAGTTAAAAGAAATTTGTAAAAGACATGACGGAGAAACGAAATAAAAATGTGTTGACATTAAAACAGAACTAAAGTTATGTAACAGTTTCTCCCTTCTCAAAACTTTCAATTAATTCGAAGTTCTTAAAGCAGACTTTCGGGACATTAAAAACAATAAGCAGATTTTATCAGGAACTGTGCTTTTAATCCTGGACATCTGCACGGAAAAGCATGAAGAAATGTACATTAGCTGATTTAAATGCTGCTCTTTTACAATGGCTCAGTCAATACGGTGTCATTGTTTCAAGCGCAATGTGTGCCGAAAAAGCTAATTTTTTTCATGAAGTTATAGAATTAGAAGTAGAATTTAATGCCTCATCTGATTAGCTAACCAGATTCAAACAACGTCACAGGATTCGCGAACTTACTGCAAGAAAAGTTCCAAGTGCTATGCGAGAATATATCAACTCCTCTCTGAAGCAAACCACCACGGACATTTTCAGAACTAAACAGGCTTACAATGCCTATGCATAGAAGTAGAACAAACTTTTGAACAAAGAATGCATGTTGCAAAGAGCTTTTAAACGTAGTTTCTTATTTACATATGTCGATTATTCGTGTTTTTCGATTAGGCGTACTTCTTCTCCCCCCACATTATACCGGATAATTGTTGAATTTGTTGCGAGTATTTATTGTATATTGGAATGTGAGTGTACGGCTTGACTTTGTATGTCATAGCTGAGTTTTTACGCATTTTTGCTTCTCAACAGAACAAAGGTTTAAAGCAACACTGCGTTAGTGGACACCTGCGCCGCGGTAGGTTCTTTTGACATCGCAACTGTGATTGTTACACCTGTATAAATGGACACACTTTATTTCGGGAGGTTCTATAACATCGAAGCCGGGCATAATTAAGCCTAAGTGAGTTTTTGAACACCTGCGGTATACTGTACTTGTGTCGGCTTCAGAAAGATTTCCAGTTACGTAACTAACATATATAAAAAGGGCAACGAAGCCCTGCCCAGCAGCAGAAAGACGGTTATTGGCGAGCAGATTCTGTAATTGTAATCAGCTTGTGGAAGAAATAAAAGGTTGTTGGAGAAAAGAAAGTTTCTGTTATAATACTACATGATTACCATTTAATTTATTAATTTTAAAAAAAAAATATTTTGCGCTAATTTGGTTTTAAGCTTATTTAAATAGTTTACAACAAGTATGCTGCGCGCGTTGTATTAGCTAGACTAAATCAAGATTTTACGTTATCCTATTTATGAACTTTACCTGAAGCTTTATTTCGGAATATGTATGTCCCCTAATTCGAATTCTCTGTCTCAAACTTCTTGTCTATAACGAATGATTATCTCCTTTATTGTAATAATACTTATTAATTTTTTACGAAAAATTATTGAAGTTCGTGAATAAAACTCCCCTTTTGCATTAGAGTATTCTTCGACTTTGATCAGGAATTTATTTATTAATTCGTTTAAGAAAAGGCTTTTCCGGGATAAAATAATAAATAGAATAACGGATCCTAAAATGTCTTTAAATGTAAAATAAGGTGATTTTAATAATTGTATCCTGTGTATCAAAATATATTAAAATTAATTATAAAGTTTTGTTTATCTCAAATTTAATTTCATTAATATTTTGTATATAGTAAATGCTATTGTGTAATTATCCAACGTAGAGAGCATCTGCAGAAACATTACATTACTTAGCAATTCAGTGCCGTACGTCTTGTCTAAAACACAATGATATTTGCTCCTTTCTACCAGATAATTTACACAAAGTACTGTAATACACAGCCAAAGGTAGGAAAAAACGCTTTAGAATGGCATTTAAATATGCCCAAGCCGAGAATCACGATTAACTGCGACGTGTCGCTGTTCTTTTGTTCGCCGACACAAACAAACCATCACTTTCTCGCCATGTGGCCAGGTTCTCCTTTACCTGTCAGTGAAATACTGTAGTTTTGTTTTGATGTATCATCATTGCATCGCTTTTGTTCTCACCCACGCCATTCACGCTTCAGTAAAATAACGGCATAGCAAGAACAGATGGTCGGAAGAAAGTGGCTGTCCACCGTCAGCTGGTGGCAATACTGTGAATGTCAACAATGGCTCAAGCTGTCAGCACCGACATCAAAATGTATTAGATACAGTTTGCCTTGTAGTTCGAAAGAAGCAACAAAAGCAAAACCTTTTTATCTACTGCCTATGTTAACTGCAACAAATACTTTATGAATTGGGTAAAGTTTGTTTTCTAATGCACGACAAAACTTAGAGACTGGCCTTGTAGCTCATTCTTGAGCATCTCTTGCTATGTGAAGGGTTCCGGATTCTAATCCCAGCATGGGAGGATTTTCTCTAGCCAGGTTCTTCTCAGAATCTGGAAGTATATATGAGTGTGTATAATGTGCGCGTAAAGTAAAACATGGTAATTCACCAGAGATTAACACGCAACATTCTAACATTTAACTATACCTATATTACGACAAAGATAACAATATTTAATGGGAAGACTCTGGTCATATCGAAAATAATAATAATAATAATAATAATAATTATTATAATAATAATAAATGAGAAAATCTTAGAACCAGTATCCATTTCATCTATCTAGTATGCAATATTAGTTTTAAATATGACACAGATATTAAGACTGAAATCTATATGTGTAATACTCGAATAACTTTAGGAAGAAAAACACGAAAGGAAACACAAATGAAATGCTATAAAGTTATGGATGTACCAACTCCTGTATATGGTTCAGAAACATGAATAATATGAAAAAAGAAAGATTACGCATACAGGCAGCAAACATGAAGTTCATGAGATGTGCAAGAATATGTACTAAAATAAATAAAATAAGGAATGAGACAACAAGATCAGATTTTAAAATCTTCTTAATTAATGGCAAGATAGAAGAAACTTGAATGAAATGGAAGGATCATGTTGACAGAGTGATAGAAAATAGATTGTAATAATAATAATAATAATAATAATAATAATAATAATGAATTATTGGCCGATTGGAAAGAGAAATCTGGGTAGACCTCGTGAGAGGTGGATGGATGATAGAAACCTGAACAAAATATCAAATTGCGTTTATTTATGGGCGCTGCTTAACTGCTGTGCGTCCCATTCTATACTGGGCGTGAAAGATCGCTTAATTTTGCTCAGAGGTCTCTTTTATCAGGTTTAAGGTTCTTTTGCGTGCCGTAAATCTACGTCACGGGACCAACGGTTTACATCGCTTCCAAAGGAAGCCATGCAAAGGATTTTTATGCCCGAAAAATTCCATCGTCCTCCGCCGGATTTGAACCTGCGAGCCCATGGAGGGCGACAAAACTGGGACAGCCAAATATAACACCTAATCCTTTAAAGAAGATTAGAAGAAGAAGAAGAAGAAGAAGAAGAAGAAACGTAATACCACAGTAAACGAGTGAATATCATTGCTAATGAGCCAACTGTTTCGAAGGAAAAGCCGCCGATATGATACTAAGATGTTAAAGGCGGCATATAAATGGGGAGGGAGGAATTTAGAGGTCTGATTCGTAATCTGGCATCCTGATCTGGGAATTTAACGATGAAATAATAATAATAATAATAATAATAATAATGTAATAACAACACCTGTTTGCAAAACAATTCACAACATAGAACACCCCTACTTCTCCTGAATAGGCACTTGCACTTTCATTAACTGATCATTTGGTGTTCTCTAAAAAGCTTAAAGCACCCTAAGAGTAAAAGGTATGACGTCTATATATATATATAAACTCTTTCCGTAGCCACTATCGTTTTATTATTTTCTCTACCATTTATTTGTGATAGGCAGAGAAGGAAGGTATTGCATCACCCAAAATCAATACCTAACTTACATGTTTTGAGGATCACTGAATTTATAAAATTAGATATAGATCCATGTATGTCTCTCACTACAAATTACTCTTTACATTAAAGATTTTTAGAGCTTTTCGGTTTTCTCAAAAGTACCTCAAATGATTTTATTTAACTACCATACATTAAATATATCTACATCACAAATAAAATGCATAAATATCTTCAAATTTCTGGGAATACTCTGGTGAAGTCTTCTTCATTTTGGATGGCCTTTGTATAACTGGTAAATCGTAAGAGATAGACAAAATGTTATAATAAAACACACAGTGCCCACCTGGATAGTGTTCGGATAGCGTGTCTGCCTCACATTCAACGGGTCGCGAGTTCGAATGTCACTCACTTAGGGTGAATTACCCAGATAAGGTTTTTTCGGGTTTTCCCTTATCCTGAGAAGACGAATGTCGAGTAACTGAGTTCCATGGACCCCAAGATCATCTGAGCATAATTTCACCGATTTCATTCATCGTCCGATATGACCAACCAGGTGAAAGGACGTTAAGCTTAAAAAAAAAAGTTCGTTTCAAATACACTTTTATGGAGTTGAATATTTCCAAAAAAATAATTTTTGTTTACATTTCCCAATACGTATACTTTTCTCAAAGGCGTCATTAGTTTTATTTTCACCATGAAAGGAGAACGGAACTCTCAAGCCAGCACACAGTGACCAGCTCTTAAAATATTTGGCAGTAGCTTTAGGCTGGTGTAAATGCATATTTCGCTTGTACCTACAAGAAATATGTAATAAAACTATGTTGGCAAAAGTTTATCCCGATTAGTATAAAGAAGAGTAAGCTTTTCTAAAAATAAGTTTATTGCAGAATAATTAGAGAAAGTCATGAAAATAGAGAACATCAGGTACTTTTAATGTCTTTTAGAACTATTTTTACAAAAGCCTATTTTCTACCTACTTCATGTTAAGCTGTACAAGAATTTCTGAAAAGTTTTGATTTCACATATTCTCGTTGCAGGTGGAAAGGGAATAGAGAAGAATGAAATAAAAATATGCCTAATTCGTTTGGAATAGTGAGCGATTTTGAAAAAAGTATATTGAAGTGGGAACAGCTGTTTGGAATGTATAAACATATTAATAGTCTTTACCGCATATCCCACTAAGATGGCGATGAATAAGCGTCAATTATTAACACGTTACGGATGAAGTTCATAGGACCACCCTATTCCAACCATTATCTTTTCCATACCTCTCCACATGCGCCATTTATTACATATAAAAACAAAGCACGAGGACAATGTTTTGACACACATTCTATTTCAGTTGTTAGATCACTATGTTGGGATGAAATGGACATTTTTACTATATATTCTAATATACGAGCTTTTGCAACTGGTAAAAATTAAAACATGGGGCCTGCATCATGTTTCATACGCGAAACAGGCTAGGTTCTGGGAAACATTTGTTGTTGTGCGACATCTGATGACATTTTGCAGATAATTCTGCTGATGGTTAGCAAACAGAGCCAAGACATAAAGCTGAATGTTCCTGGAACAGCTAGACCGCGAAAACAAAAGCCAATGTTACTTTTTTTTTTTATTATTATTATTATTATTATCATTATTTCCTTTTTCTGTTCTGCTACTGTATGTAACCACTGCAGCTGATAGGCATCTGCAGCAGCGCTGCGACCTGGCGGAGAGGGAAAAAAGCAATTGTAACAAGTGAAGCCGAAAAGCGTAATGTGTATCAGACCGCAGTGATACCAACCGTTAAGCTGGGATTTCACCCGGAAATATATATAAACCGCCGCGTGGTATTCTTGCCTATGGCTTGAAACATAAAACATTCCAAAACCTATTTCCTTGCTCCAAAGAAACTTCAAGATGACCAGAAAAGAAAGGAAGAAAATGTCATATACAGAGCATACACAGTGGCCGTTAGTTCCTTGTGGCGCTGAATATGCCTTCAGAATGCACCCAAAAGAATGATTTATATTTCGTTAGCTTAACAATATATTGAATTTCCTCTTAAGAGAGCAACCAATCAATGTTGAATTTAATAGAAACGAAATATATTTTGCAATTGATACAGATTATTAAGATTAATTAAGAGTAAACATCATTGCCGTAGTTGGCTCTACACTGAACATTAAGATCTTTCCTTAAATTATCCATGGAAAAGTTACGGCGTGTGTCACAAAGTATTTGTGCACTGAGCTCTATCACTTAAATGGCTATTACATAACTCGTAGTGTACAGTTGATTTTTAGAGCTTTTGGTCTTACTGTGTTTAATGGTAGTGGCTTTAAAGCATCATTGTAGGTATTTTTGATTTAATTATGATTCTATGAATAATGTAAAATAACACACAACAGAAATTTGAATGTAACGCAGGAAACATTAACATAAATAAAACATGAATACGAGTGTAACAAAGGAAAAATAGTTTACACTGAAAAGTAGCGCTTAAAATAGTCTAGATGACGCTAATGTCAAAATAGGATTTTAGGCAATATTAACCTGCTTTATTTAGACCTAAACATACATGAAACAGTAAAATACAAAGGAAGAGACAGTCTAGGTTAAGATAAAGAAAAGACATTTGTCTAAACTTCGCTGTCTCATGAGAATCGCATTCTGATTGGCGTTTTCACTAGACTAAACTTGAAAGTTTAGCACACGTATACAACGTACATAGTAACATATTCCACCTAAAAAATCGAAACTGAGATTTCACCGGAACTTTATGTTTTGAAACCCACTGAATGCAAAAAAATTAGTGTGTGTCTATGAGCGTAACCCAAAACAGAAAAGTTGGTTAAATATCAAACTTGGTATTTAAGTTTAGTATCTCTTAAGGATACGACACGACGATTCTTAAGAAAATCCCCCCACACCAAACTACCCTATATATGGAAAAAACTTTCTCACAAATGTCTCTAACGATTTTTATTAAAACACCACATATTAAAGATATTTATAATCACAAATAAATTGTGTGAGTATATCTTGATTTTCATGGGAATAGCCTCTGAAGTACTAGTCATTCTGAATGACTTTTGCATAACTGGTAAAAGCTTTCTACACAAATAATGTAGATTCCGTTAAAACACACACTTAATTCACACATTATACTTTTTTTGCGGAGCAGACCGTTTCCTTGTTATTGGTTTCAGTTTTTAAATGCTTTTCTCATACGGGGCTTTGTACCCTCCTAGCAACCTTGCTAAAAAACGGGGCTTCAACTATATGGCAACCAGCTTTTAAAAAAAATTGAGTATCGCTTTAACCCAGTGTATTCCCTTATATCCTCTCTACTTACAAGGAAGCAAATGGTAAGCCAATCTAATGTTTATCTTGATTAGCTGAACTAGAGAGAAGAATAAGCTTTTAACAACGATCTGTTAAAGAGACGTAGAGAAAGTCATGTAAATAGAAGACTTTAGATTTTTAGGTTTTGATTCATTGTGAAAGAAGACATCAAGAACGCGGGCAGAATTTTGGAACACGAGACTAATTTAAGTACAGGCACTAATATATGCAGATGATATAATATTGGTAGCGAGGAGAAACCACAGAATGGGAAGAAGATAAGGAGGAAGAGAATGGAAATAAATGAGAAGAAAAGTAAAGTTAGGGTATATCAAAGGAAGCTGGTCAGGAAAAATCCATTAAATACAGGGATGAAAAACGAAAACAAATGGATATGCATGAGAATTTAGGAAGAATTATAACCAGAGATGAATGATGGGATGAAGAAATACTAAATAGGTAAAGGAAAGCAAATAATACATATTATGAATTTAATAAAATTATACTATGAAAGGTAGAAATGACTATGAAAAAACCCAACTATATCAATAGGCATCGATCCCTACTGCTACATATAGAATAAAAAGTATACAATTGCAAGGCAAGAAAATAGTAAAATTCAATTCAGTGAAATGAAACATTTAATAAAAGGAGGGGCAAAATAAGGAATGAGAGGATTAGAGAAGAAATAGGTCAAAGACCGCTGGAAGAGATGGTTGACTAAAGACAATTGAGATGGGACACTGATTCAGAATGGCAGAGGACAGTAAAGTTAAACAGATACTTATACAAAGAAACACAGGAAAGGAACCGGATAATGTTAGAGGATAGAATGGAAAGGATTGGAAGACAAAGGAATAAGACGGTGGGAGAAATGAGGAGAATGATGAGGGACAGAAAAGAATGGTGAAGATGGATTGAGAGCACCATTCCTACGCTGTAAGGCAAAAAGGAATAAGGAAGAAGATTGATGTGGATCGATTATAATATTTATCTACGCGTACTATGTAAAGAAGGTATTGCATTCCACCCAAAATTCGATACCGATATTTCACTGGAAATGCACGTTTTAGGGTTTCCTGTATCTAAAAAAAACATTTTTGGAAAAAGGTCCGTGTGTGTGTGTCCGTGTGTGAACATGATAACCCAAAAACGAAAAGTCGTTAAAATACCAAACTTGGTATTTAAGTTTAGTATCATCCAGAGTTGCGACACAAGATTCTGAGAAAATCCCCTCACCCCAAATTACCCTTTACATGGAACAAAATTCGAAAAGTTTGATTTTCTCAAAAATGGCTCTAACGATTTTGATTAAAATACCGTATATTAAAGATATTTATATGGCAAATAAAATGTATATCTTGAATTTTTTGGAAATAACTTCTAAAGACCTGTATAATCTGAATGACTTTTGCGTAACTAGTAAACCGTAAGAGATAGAAACTTACTACACAAAAATGGAGATCGCATTAAAACACAGAATTTATGTCATATATGTTTTTTTTCGTGGACTTGACCATTTCTGAGATACTCCTTGTTATATGTTTCATATTTAAAATACACAAACCTTTCTCACACGATAAGTTATAAAACTCCTGGCCCTGCATAGAAACGGATTTCAACTACATGGCAACCAGTTTTTAAAATATTTGACATACTTTTACTTTCTCTATATTTGATATGTACATAGTGTATAGAGAAGGTATTGCACTCCACCAAAAATTCGATACCGAGATTTCACCGGAAATATATGTTTTAGGGTCCCCTGTATCCAAAAAAGGTATTTTCAGAAAAAGGTCTGTGTGTGTCAGTGTGTTCTTGTGTCCGTGTGTCTGTGAACACGATAACTCGAAAACGAAAAGTCCGTAAAATACCAAACTTGGTATTTAGTTTAATATCTTCCAGGGATACGACACGAAGATTTTGAGAAAAACCCCCCTTACCCCAACTACGCTTTAAATGGAACTTTTTCGAAAATTTTGATTTTCTAAAAAATAGCTCTAACGATTTTGATTAAAATATCGTATATTAAAGATATTTACCTCACAAATAAAATGTATATTTTGAATTTTCTGGGAATAGCCTCTGAAGACTACTTTATTGTGGGTCAATTTTACGGAATTTTGCATAACTGCTAAGCCGTAAGAGATGGACAAAAACTTACAATTTTTTTCGTGAGTTGATTGTTTTTGAGATATTCCTTGTTTTTGTTTTCAGCTATAAAAACTTGCACATTTCTCATACAGGACTTTGTGAACTCGTGTCCATACAAACAAAGGAACTTCAGTCGCAGAGCAACCAGCTTTTGACTATCACTTTAACTTATGGTACCCCCTTATTTCGCTTCTACTAACAAGGAAGCAAGTAATAAGACTATTTCTGCTAATTTTTGCTCCATTAGATGAAGTAAATATAATAATTTGTTGCGGTGATATAGAGAAAGTCATGTGAATAGAACACATCATATTTTTTAGTCTAGTGTATTCCCTTATTTTCCTTCTACTTACAAGGAGGCAAGTAATTAAGAAAATTTCTACTAATGTTTATCTCGATTACCATAAAGTAGATAACAATTTATTACAGCGATGAAGAGAAAGTCATGTGAGTGGGAAACATCAGATTTTTAAGTTTACGTAAAGTAAGTATGCTTAATTTCCATTGTGGGTGGGGCCTAAGATTCGATATGCTGATGTGCATACTTGTTAAGGTATGTCGATATCAAAGTAGATGTGTGGTGTACAAAATGTTGACTTGATGTAGGAGGAGCAAGCGCTTGGAAACCACAAGGTGTTCCTCTTTGCAGCAGATGAATACCACAACAATCTCTTCCTGACGCTCCCCTGCTTGATATCGCCGCAAAATAATCTTCAGTGGAGGGGATCTTGGGATTCGATTTTTCACTTCGATTAACGAGAAATAGTTTGCCACCGCTGTAGAGACACGAGGAGATTGCATTTTTCTGGCGTCGTCTAGGGGACAAGTTGAATGTCCATGACCGCTGGCTATTCCCCATGACCCTTATAAATCGCTCAAGATGAAAGTGAGGTGCAAGATATAAACGTGATAATTAAATAAAAACGTATATATTATGTGTTCCATTCACATGACTTTCTCTACATCTCTGCAACAAATTATTGTTAAAAAGTTTATGATTGTATTTACTTCATGCTAATTGAGAAAAAAATAGCAGAAATAGTCTTATTACTTGCTTCCTTGTAAGTATAAGCGAAATAAGGAAGTACCATAGGTTAAAGTGAAAGCCAAAAGCTGGTTGCTATGTGACTGAAGTTCTTTTGTTTGTATGGACAGGAGTTGACAAATTCCCACGATCAGCTCTATGAAAAAATAATATATAAAATAAATCGTGTGTTTTAACGAGCTCTTCATTTTCGGTTAATTTAGCTTTTGTATATCTCTTACGGTTTACCAGATTAGTAAAATTCCATAAAATTCATCCAGAATAAAGTAACCTTCAGGGATTATAAATTCAAGATATATATTTTATCTGTCTTTAATATACCATGTTTTAATCAAAATCGTTGGAACCATTTTTGAGAAAATCAAATTATTGAAAACAAATCAAATAAATGGTAGTTGGGGGTGGGGAATTTTCTTGAAAATATTCGTGTCGCATCCTTGGAAGATACCAAACTTAATTACCAAGTTTGGTGTTTAACGATATTTTTGTTTTTGAGCTATGCTGTCCACAGACATACACATGGACCTTTTTCTATTCTTTTTTATTCAGTGGGACGTAAAACATGTATTTCTGGTGAAATCTCGGTATCGGATTTTTGGGTGCATTACAATAACTTCTCTATACACTATGTACATATAACGTGTAGAAAAAGAATCAACCTAATCAAACCATTTTTAGTTTATTTTATTTCTGCTCTTAGTTTATAGAACTTTCTAGAGCATTTGTAGCTCGCAGCCAATTGATGCCAATTCCTTTAATGGAATACTTGGAGGAGAGAAACTGGACAACATAGCAGCTGAGGTCCAATTTTACAAGTTAGACAAGGCAATTCTAGCATAGAAGAGAAAAATATGTACCACATTCACATAGCTTTCCCTGCCTATGTTGCAACAAATTATTCTATCTCTTCAACACTTATCAAGTTAAACAATAACAGAAATGGTTTTATTAAGATATTATTTCCTTCTAGAAAGGAAATAAGGAGATACAATAAGCTTAAGTGGCAGCTAACTCTTTTAAAAACTGGTCGCTATGTGATGCCACTGAAATTCCCTTCTTTTTGCTTGACCAGGATAAAATATGAATAACGACTTCGTATTTGAGAAAAGTAAGAAATGGAAAATGTACACTCATAACAATCAATATCTCCGAAATTATTAGTTTCACAACAAAAATGTGTAAAACATATATCGCGTGTTTTGACGAGTTTTATATTTTTTGTGAAGTGAGTTTTTGTCTCCCTCTTCGGATTATCAGTTATACATAATTCATTCAGAATGAAGAGAATTACAGAGGCTATTCGCAACAAATTCAACATATACATTTTATTTGCCATGTAAGTAACATCAATATATGGCATTTTCGTCAAAACCGTTAGAGCCATTGCTTAGAAAATAAAAAAGTTTCGAAAAATATTCCATAAGCTGGTGTTGGGAGATTTTCCTGAGAGTTCATCTATCACAGCAGAGTGTTTATATAGTTTTTTATCGCCTGACCTTGTACTGCACAGGGTAGGTATATTACCATTTAAAGGTGTACATTAGCCGCTCAGAGAAAAGGGAAGGGAGATTATTGTGGCGGTATACATGTTAGCAAAGCAAGGCTATAAATAACAAAGATTTAAGTATTCCGTAACGACTCCAGTGAAGAAACATCTACAAAATGCATATCCACCGCTCAAGCGCAACCCACTGAACAGCGCTGTTTGGTCCTATAACCCTAAAACAGATGACAATGAAGGGAAGAATGGGTACAGTAAATGAAGGAGCTGGAAAGTCGTGATATAAGGGTAACCAACCGAGCATTCGTCTGTTGACTCGGGGAAGCTATGAAAAACTGGTGGATTTGGCGGGAATCAAACCCAGGACCTCTTGGATGCGAATCGCACGCATTACCACGTAGCTCGGTTTTTTTAAATACAGTTTCAGAGTCTTGTCAGGACTCCAGCGCTGTATTCCTTTTTTCCCTTTTTCCACTTTCCCACTATTTCTTTTGTTTTTCTATATGATTACGGTTTTTGCTTCTGATACACATGCATATGTACACACCCATGGCCAAGCAGGACTCCAACCCACGATACCCTGCGCCACGAAGTACCAAAGCGAGACACTTCAGCGAGCACGGCCATGGGGACCGGTGGTTTCAAGAGTAAAGGTCACATGGATGCAGAAAGAATGTCAAAGAGGCAGTGAAATGTGGTTAGCAAAAATAAACAGAAACGTTTATAAGCTAGGGCTAACATGGGAAAGCAATTTGCGTTGTTGGGATTAGCGCACACTTCAAGTTTTGGGCAGCTTGTCCAGAGTGAGAGAGGGCGCGAGCCTAATTTCTCCATCCCTTAATGCTATTCGGAAATCGATAGTGGTGGCAGCACCACCTTTCCACACCCTGCCTTTATTGCTCTGGGGCGAAATGTAATTTAAAGTGGAGGGAGGTGGTGTTTATATTACGTGTCAGTACTAAAACGGCACGAAAATACAGGTAAACACTTTAATTTGTTGAAATTAAAATGTGCTAAAGGCGGACTTTATTCATTCCCTTTCATCCCTAACTCCGGCTAAATTGCATCAAAGCTCTACAACTCTCCTATCAAATTCTCAAAAAGCATTTATAGTTGTTAAGAGTCCTCTCTTGTTTCTAAAGCACGAATCGTGACATAGAAAAAAAATCTGATTTGTTCTATTTACATGAGTTTCTCTATATATTTTGCAACCAATTATTCTTAAAAGGTTATTCTTCACTCTACTTGTATCTATCGATATAAACAGTAACAGAAATGGTTTTATTACTTAGTTCCTTCTAAGTGGAAGGGGAAAAGGGATTAGACTATGCTAAAGTCAAATCTTTTAAAAACCGGTTGATATCTGATTAAATTAAAATTCCTCTCTCTCTCTCTCTCTCTCTCTCTCTCTCTCTCTCTGCATAACCATAATGAAACAAAGTGAATTATGACTTTCCATTAAAGCAAAGTCTAAGTATTGGAAATTTGAAAATCAATAGCAAGGAATATCTCAGAAATGGATAGCTCTAGTAAAACATGCATGTGTAATTGATTGTGTGTTTTAACGAGATCTACATGTTTTATTTGAAGTTTCTTTCTTTTATAGTTTACCAGTTATTCAGAATGAAGGGTACCTCAGAAGCTATTTCCAAGAAATTCAGGATATAACTTTTTTTGCCATGTATATAATCTTAAATGTACGGCATTTTAATCAAAATCGTTAGGAGCAAGTTTTGAGAAAATCGAAAATTTTGAAAAATGCTCCATGTTAAAGGATAGCTTGAAGTGATGGATTTTACTGAAAATCTTCGTGTCACATCCTTGAAAGATACTGAACTTAAATACCAAATTTAGTATTTAGCCCATTTTCCTTACTTGAGTTATGCATTTCACAGACACACAAATACACACATGCTTTCTTTTTTAGATTCAGGAGGTCTCAAAACACGTTATTTGCGGTGAAAGTTCGGCATCGAATTTTGGAAGCTATCTACTGTGTGTATTGTGCATATGTGCTACAAAAATCAATAAAACAGACACAACTAGATACTTCTAAAAATTACCTTTTGTAGAGGGCAATAAGTCAGCTGGTCTCTCGAAAGATATATTACAAATGAAACAGCGATAGATTCAAGTACAGAGTAGGATATAACTATAAGGAAGCAAAGAAAAATTCACTCTAATAAACATATTAACATAAGATATAAAGTATACATACGACTTTGGTATTCATTGTAAATTCACCTATAATAAGGTGGCCCAACTGTCCCGAATTTGATGTGTGCAGATAACCCTTGGTGAGTCAAAAGAGTTGCAGAACTCAACAGGAATATTTAAAGTTAAAACCTGTCACTGGAGTACTGGCGAGAAAGACCGCTTTACACGTCTTGCTATCAGAGGAGACTGTGAGCAGATCTCAGTCATTTTGAGGGATAAAATGTAGGTTGCTCCTTCCCAGTTCTCCACTGACGTGTTTAAACTTGAAATAGCCCCGTCGAGTTCTGCAACTCTTTTTACGCACCAAGGGATATGTGCACACGTCAAATACGGGCACGAAGTGATTCAAAGATTACTTAGAAACTAGCACTTCAAACCAAACCGCATGGACTAAGCTACGCGCAACATGCAGAAACAACTTGCAATTGCTTATGTCTCAATGGGAAGTTTGTAGTAAGAAGCTCATGCTAAGAAGATAAAGAAAAATCACAAATCTTCAAACATATTCCACCATATAGATAAGAGTAAAAAGGAGGTAATTTGATGGAAAATGTGCTGGTAATAAATCAGTTTATCTTTATTTTCCTTTTGTCTATTTATTGTAGAGTTTAAGCTTTACAAAAAGCAGTAACTACGAAGAGTATTGTCAATTTGCAAAAATAAAAACATACGTATATTTAAAATAAATGATATTTCAATAAAATCACTAACAGAGTTTTTGAAAATAAAGTTAAGAGAGTTTTATTTTTCATTTAAATTCTCGTTAATTTCCTTAAATGATGTGTTATGAAGCTGGCATTTATCTGACTTTCTCTTTATATAATAATCACTTAACATATATGGTTGAGGCGGGGAGGAATGAAGAGAGAGATACACACACATAAGAGTACTAACCGTTATCTAAAATAGTTTTTCAGCGTACAGTAGGTTTCAAATCTGTATCATCTTAATAGAGAATTAATGTTTACTCTCTCTATGGCAGAGTACCATGTATAAATCTCATCGGAAATACTAATTCTGGCGCTCATGGAACTAAAAAACAAGATTTTTTTTTTGAAAAAGAGTCGTGTTAGAACAGCATAACTATAATATTAAACGTAGAATAAATACTTACTAAATTTTTTATATAAAATTATCATCTTCTAAGTTTGGATATGATGATTTCCAAGAAAATCCTTTACGTCAAACTTCTCTTTATGTGGATCATTTTAATTACATTTTATTTTACTAAAATTGCTATATGAATTTTAATTAAAATATCATCAGTTTAAAATATTTTAATGACTAGAAAAATCTATGAATCTCTTGGGAAGTCTTCTTATTCCAAATGAAGTTTGTATAATTGATGATCTATAAAAAACAGACAGAAAGCTTACTGTACAAACAATTCAGATCTCGTTAAAATGCATAAGATAGTGAAATAAATGTTTTGAGGCCCACTTCTGTAGTGCGGGGGTAGCGTATCCGCCTCACATTAAATAGTCCAAAGATCGAATCTCGGTTATTGAGTTACCAGGATAAGCGTTATATCGGTTTTTTCCCCTTATCCTGAGAAAAAGAATGTCGAGTAGCTAAGTTTCCTGAACATTAAGCTCACTTGAGCATCATTTTACTGATTTCGTTCATCGTCCGGTGTGACCTTCCAGGTTAAATGACGTTAAAAATGTTTGTGGCACTAACCATTTCCAACATATGCGTTGCTATCAGTTTGCATTTTCAAACATCTATATTGTTGAGTGCTAATTATCCATTCGCTTAGTTCTCATTGTAATGCAAACAGTGCCAACATATAGCGCCCGTTTTTAAAATATTTTTCTTTCGTTTCAACCTCGTGTTTGTTTCGTGTTTGTTTACATTTCTGGAAACTATCTCGATTAAAATGAGGTAGATAGTAAAATAAGCTGGATAAGAATAACTTCTAGAAGGTATCTAAAACTAAGCGTTGTGGATATAGAAAATAATGTGAAGGGATCATCAGATGTTTTGAATGGAATGCAATGCCTTCTCTGCCCCAGTACTTTCTTTAAGCAGTAAAAGAAGCAGAAACGAGAGGAAATAAAAGGAGAGCAGAGAAAAGCAGAGCTGCGGAAATGAAAATCGAGTGGGTAACACTCAAACTTCGAAAATCTGCCCCCTATCAAGTATATGGCCTAAGGTGCAAGCTTAGGTTGGGTTAGACCCAGCAATTTCCTCCAACTTTCCAATAAACGCTACATAGCTGGAACACCGCCTAAGTTCGTTCTATTATTCGCCATGGACAAATAGCAAGACAACAAAAGAAACGCGCACAACAGCTGAACTAAAACTGGCGGGCCCTCGTGTGTCGATATTGATTCCGCAGATTTTAAAATGCTTAGTGCGAGTGAGACAGACAGTCGCATTGCGCCACCTCGTTTCACTCTTACAGAGAAAATAGCTTGGTAAATACAGCGAAGCAATAGCGCTGCCTATTGGGTAAATTAGAAAACTTCTCATGTTTTTCTATAACTATCCCAAAGAACTGCCGTAGCCTACCATCTTCACGAGAAATGTAAAATTAGACACGAACTGTGAGTTCATTTCAACGCATGTGATTGACGTCAATTTTTTGAAGCGAGTGTTTGCTAAGGGAAGCGCGTAAAGTAGTGCTCTGTGGCGGAGAAGTTGCCTAGCAAGCACTGCGTTCAATCCGAAGGGTACTAATACGATAAGGACATATATCATAAAGCGTAAATTAAAGAATGTGCAAAAGCGTAAAATAAAATAAAAGCAGTGAAACACTTTAATCTGTCTTGTATGACCATCCATTCCACACATATGTTAGTGCTAGCATTCGCTATAATATCGAACCCCGTGCTTGCTTGGCAACTTCTCGAATTATACACCTCTGCGGAAGAATAAGACGGATTGAATTGTAGCCTCAGGAACTAGACAAGTGACGCGATGCAGCACGTGCTGCCCACTTTGAAATGAATACCAGTATAAAGTATAAGAAATCATCTTATGGGGAAACAGAAATGTGTTTTTCATGATTATGGTTAAAAATCTCGATTTTATTATCATAAAAATAATCATACTTTTAGATACATATTTCCAGTGTTTGATTTTTCTAAGGCGGATGTAACACATGTTTTGGTCGCCATTTTAAAGTGTTGCCGCGGTTAAACGATCATCTACGTATGTCCAACTTACGGATTTTTCTCAGGTTCAATCTTTTTTCTGATACTTTACCATATTCAATCGAGCTCTCCCCCCCCCCCCCGCCACAAAACATAGCTAGAGGTCTTAAAATTTCCCAAAGCATGGATAATAAACAAAATGGCTTATTGTTGTATTTATATTGGTCATACATTACTTTTCAAAAACTAATTAGTTTGACAGTGCAGTATGTGATCGCTATCAATTACACTTTGGTATGCGAAGGTGGAGCTGGAATGTAGTAAACAGGAAAGTGCGGTGCCATGTAACAGGAGACTTTGGAATGCGACAGCCTGGGACACTCGAGATTCGTTGAGAAGCTTCCACAATATGCCAGAAAGTTCTGTGACGTAATTTTTAGCTATAAAAGGAGAAAGAATTGCAAGCCAGGTGTGCAGAAAGTTGTGTGTCGTGAATCAGACTTCGACTAGAGCGTTAGCGCGCATAGTGTGCGAGCCATGGATGGTATACGCCGTCAATTGTCTACGAAACGAAACGTCGAGTCAATTATTTGCAGCAGTGAATTTAAACTTTTATTTGTAATAAATGTTTGACTTAATAAAGACAACTGATACATTAGTATAATCATGGACTGTACTTTGCACTTTTTTTTTCAAATTTATGATATAAAATATATCTATTTAAGAAAAAGTTATCCAATATAGGAACATTTCAACCAGACAATTTGTTACAAAGGTATTAAGGAATTCAATACTAAAAATGGTGATTGTAGCTCAATATTTGTAGGAGAACCTAGATTTTGATTTTAGCTAATTAAATCGAATACATTAATATATCCATAATGAAAAACATATTTAAATGCAACTTGCAATGTTATTAGTAATGCCTGTACAAAAAATCTTATGTGTTCAGTTCATATGACTTTCTTTACATCTCTGTTATAAACTATTGCTAAAAAGCTTATTCTTCCACTTCGTGCTAGTCGGGACAACACTAGCATAAATGGCCTTATTACTTGCTTCCTTGTAATTAGAAGCGAAACAAGATAGTATCATAGGCTAAAGCGATATTAAATTTTTTAAAAGCTATTGCTAAGTGATTAAAATTTCTTTGTATGGCCAGGAGTTGAAAAATTCCCGTATGAGAAAATTACAAGAATTTTAAAGCTGAAACCAATAATAAGGAATATCTCAGAAAGGTCAGCTCTAAAATAAAAAAAAAAAAAAAAAAAAAAGGAATATTACAGAAATTGTGTGTTTTAATGGGATATGTAATTTTTGTGTAGTAAATATTTGTTTATCTATTAGGGTTTAACCGTTATGCAAAATTCAGCAAAATTTATCCAGAATAAGGAGGTCTTCAGAGGTTATTCCCTGAAAATTTAAAATATACAGTTTGTGATATAAACATCTTTACATCGCTATTTTAATGAAAATTATTGGAGCCATTTTTGAGAAAAACAACATTTTCATATATTTTTCCATGTAAAGAATAGTTTATGGTGGGGCGATTTTCTTGAAAAGCCTCTTGTCGCATCTTTATAAGATACTAAAGATAAATACCAAGTTTGGTACTTAATGGTCATTTCGTTTTTGAGCTGTGCTGTTCACAGACACACACAGATAGACTGATAGACAGGCAGGCAGACACACTCACACACTGTGACCTTTTTCTAAAAATGTTTTTATTGGCTTCAGGAGGTCTCAAAACATGTGTAATCTGGATATCGAATTTTTGGGTGGAATACAATGCCTTCTGTATACACTATGTACTTACATAGTACGAATAGAGAAAATAAAAATTGAACATCTAGCTTTAGTAATTTAAAAAATCACCCTTATCTCATCGGTGTGACCTTAATGTAAGTAGTAACTGGCTGTCGAGATTTTCCCCGGTTTGTTACGGGCATAGAGACGTGGGTTAGTTATACTCAGCAGTAAATTCACTCTTTCTTTCATCTAGTATCCAGAATTTAGTAAATTCATCACCTATTAATTAAAATCACATCTTCTAACATGCCGTTTAAGATTTAAAAATATTAAAGCTGATAAGAATGAGCGAAAAATCTGTTGTGTTGTACTTGCATGACTTTCAGGGCCCATTCTTACCAAACTTATTTTTCTGTCCACTTCTTGTTAATCCAGATAAACGTTTGCAGAACTGGTTTCATTACACATTTCCTTATATGTGTAAGGGGAAAGCACGAGAAGCTGAAGTATCGTCCAACCTTTGAAAAGCAGATCTCTACAGGCTGGTCTTGAAATCTAGCCTTCCATGACCATGAGAAACAAACAAATGACGATGTTATATTTGAAAAAAAAAAATCTGATATTATACATTCACATTACATTCTCTGCCCATTCTGTAACAAACTGCTCTACAAAAATCTGATCTGTTCCATTTACATGCCTTTTTCTACATTTATATAACAAATTATTGTTAAAAAGCTTATTCTTCTATCTGCTCCAAACTAATCGAGAGATGCTCTTATTACTTGCTTCCTTGTAAGTGGAATGTAAATTAGGAAATATACTAGGCTAAAGCGATAGTCAAATATTTTAAAAGCTGGTTGCCATATGGTTGAAATCCGTTTCTATGCATTGCCTAAAGTTTACAAATTCTCGCATGTAAGAAAGTATCTTAAAACTGAAACGAATGACAAGAAGTATTTCAATATGGTCAGCTCCACGAAAAAAATATGTATGGCGTAAATTGTAAGTTTTAACGAGATCTTAATTTTTTGTGTAGTAGGTACGATTTTGTCTGTTTCTTACGGTTTAACAGTCAAGCAAAATTCAGCAGAAGATATACATTTTATTTGTCATGTAAATATCTTCAATATATGGCATCTTAATTTTTGAGCCATTTTTTAAAAAATAAACAAGTTCGAAATTTTTTCCATGTAAAGAGTAGATTGGGAGGGGGAATTTTCTCAAAATATTCATTTCGGATCCCTGGAAGGTATTAAACTTAAATACCAAGTTTTTGAGCTGCCGTGTTCACGGTGACACGGATACACAACACATGGACTTTTTTTTCTAAAAATGCTTTTTTGGATTCAAGAGACCCTAAAACATGAGCTTCCGGTGAAGTCTCAGTATCAAAGTTTTGATTGGAATAAAATACCTTTTCTGTACACTATATACATAGTACGTGTAGAGAACGCAATTTTTTGGATTCAGGAGTTCTCAAAACATGTGAAAATCTGATCAAAACTTTGGGATCAGAATTTTGGGTGGAATACAATACATTCTCTGTATGTGAAGAGAGAGTAAAAGTTTATTCGTGTATCTACTTCATGCTAATCCAGATATACATTAGCATAATGGTTGTATTACTTAGTTCCTTATAAGTGGTAGGACACTAAGTAAATACGCTATGCTAAAGCGATTATCAAATGTCTTAAATCTGTCGCTATACGATTGTCATTGAATTTCGCTTCTTTGCATGGTCAGGACTAAAGCAAAAGAAACACAGCGACTTCCTGTTTGAGAAACTTATTAGTATTTTAAAATTGACAACATAAGATATATATCGGAAACAGTTAGTCTCACAACAAAAATATAAAGCATATAAATTGTGGATTTTGTGAAATAATCTTTGTCTATTTCTTCCGATTTACCGGTAATCGAGAGTAAACGGTTCTTTAGAGGCACTTCCCACAAAATCCAAGATATACATTTTATTTTTCATATACATTACATTACATTTTTCATATATACGTTATTTTAATCAAAATTATTTGATCCATTTTTGAGAAAAATAAAAGGTTTGAATCAATATGGTATTTAACGGACTTTTCGTGTTGAGCTACGTATGTTGTCCAAGTCACACATACACACATACGCACACAGATATATCCAAATATACTGACCCTTTTCTAAAAATGGTATTTTAGAATTCATCATCCTCCTTATCCACCTCAGCTCAGAATATTGTGATGCAGTAGTGTTAACAATGACATTCAATACTTTTTATGCTCAATTTAATGGACATTATTTCGATAGTAAGGGACCAAAATGTGATTGGATTAAATTCATTAAATGTAATAAAGAGATGCAAGAAATTTGATGCAAAGACAATGTGTATTGTAAAAAATCTGTGTTCCATTCACATAACTTTCTCTAGTCTTTTAAAAGTTGGTCACTATGTAAAACAATCGAGGTTCGGTTTGCTTAGCATGACCCGGTTTGAGAAAATTTAGGTAGTTTAAAATTGAAACAAATAACAAGGAATATCTCTAAAACGGTCAACTCTACAAAATTCTGCAAAAGCTCATCCATAATAAAGAGGTCTTTGGAGGATATTCTCAGAAAAATCAAAATACAATTTTTATTTGCGATGTAAACATCTTTAATGTGAAGTACTTTTATCAAAATCGTCAAGATCCTTTTTGGGGAAAAACAAAAATTTCAAAACGTTTTCCCATGCAAATTGTAGTTTGTGGTGGGAGATTATCTTGAAAATCTTCCTGTCACATCCTTGGAAGATACGGTCTTTTCGTTTTTGAGCTATGCTGTCCACAGACAGACAGACAGACGGACAGACAGACAGACACAGACACACACCCACATGGACTTATTTCTAAAGTGCTTTTTTCGCACCCAGGCACCTCAATACATATATTTCCGGTGAAATCTAGACATAGAATTTTTGGAAGGAATACAATGCTTTATCTAGCATTGTATGTACATAGGTACTAGAGAAGTAAAAATGCTAAACAAAACCACACTCTTTGTTCTTTGTATGTTACCTTTAATGTGTGTTAAATTTACATTTTATAAAGTGTCTTACATGTTGTAATACAAGTGCTCAATTTACTTGGTTTTAATTGTAAACTTCATGTTGTTCCATCTTTTGCATCGATAACTCCCATATTCCCCTAATGATGGGGTAAGATGGCAGTTTGGTGCAATTATAAAATATAAATTTTATTTGTCGTCTAAATATCTTTAATATACGTTATTTTAATCAAAATCGTTAGAATTATTTTTGAGAAAAACAAAATTTTCGAAAAATTTTCTATGTAAACGCTAATTTGGGATAGGGGGCTTTTCCTCAAAATCTTCGTGTCGTATCCTTGGAAGATACTAAACTTATATACTAAGTATGGTATTTTACTGACTTTTCATTTTTGAGTTATTGTGTTTTCTAAAAATTATTTTTTTTTGGATACAAGGAATTTAAAATATGTATTTCCGGTGAAATCTCGGTATCGAATTTTTGGGTGCAATATAATACCTTCTCTATACACTATGTACATAATACATGCAGAGAAAGTAAAAATGTATTTAGAAATATAAACCCGCTCTTAGCTGTGCAGCATGTATCAGTACACACGCAATAAGGGAGGAGGTTGGCTTCTATAATCCCCCTGGGTATCTTAACAGAATAAAGAGCACCTGCGACACGAGGGTCGCTGGAATTGCTGCTGTGTATGAAGTTACAAGTATTAAAACTTAAAACCAAGAACAATGTCCCCTGAACTTTTAAAATGATCGCTTGCAAGCATGCTAGAAACAACTAATTTACGAAAACATTAGGCTGTTTTAAACATTTGTTCTTTATTAAAATCAACTTTTTTTATTGTTTCATTTGTATAGCCCCCTTTAACTTCAGTGGTCATTTCGGGGGCTTTGGCTTGTGAAACAACTCGTATTACTGTAGGTTTATAACATTAGGTTAATCAGTTTTATATTATTAAATACACGCACATTCGCTCTCACATTCATACTTCCAGACTCTGGGGGGGATAGGGAAGAAAAATTCCCCGCACCAGCGGAAATCGAACCAGGGACCTCCGAATAAGAAATCAGATCGCTAACCACCCAACCACGGAGGCAATAGAAATCAAGTTGTAAGGAGGCCGGAAGGTGAATTTTTAAAGTTTCTGCAATGTTAATTTTGGTATCATGTTAATGATGTGTGGTGTCAATATTGATATCCTAAGGTTTTATTTTAAAAATACATACCCAAGTACCTTAAGCAGATGGATCATAGCTATGCTCATTTAAACATTTTAATACCTTGGCAGTGCAAACGTAATGCCCTCCCTTTTAGATCAGGCGCCGGTTTTGCTTTTTCTTTGTGCTCGCTTATAATTTGTTATTTAATTCCCTAAAATTGTAAATTTTATTGCTTAATATAGAATAATAATTTTAAAATCTGATGTGTTACATTGACAAGCATTTCTTTACTCTCTATCTTTTATTAGCGGCTATACAATATGTGTGTGTATATGTATATAAAACGAAAATCTATTTTCTAATTACGTCATTTTAATCGAGAAAATCATTTGCAGAATTAGCTAAATTACACACGTTGTTATAGTTACAAAAATAATTAGGGATAATCAAATATTTAAGAGCTGGACGCTGTATGCTTGTCTTAAAATTCCATACCCTTTGTTTGAAATCACAAGAAAATTGAAAATTAACAGAACTTGAGACATCTATATTTTTCTAATACTTTTTCTTCTATTTCTTAAATTATATCTACCAGTTATATAAAATTCTGCAATATTTCTGCCGAATGAAGGTGACTTCAAACGATATTCTCAGAAAATTCAAGATATAAATATAATGACATGTAATTAATTATCTTCATTATTATATGGTATTCTAATCAAAATCGTTACACATATTTTGGAAAAATAAGAAATGTCGAAAAATGTTCCGGTAAGGGATGGTTGGGATGAAATCATTCTTGATTTTTTGTCACTTTGAAAGATGCAGAATTCAAGCACCAAGGTAGTATTTTTCAAACTTTTCGGTGCTTTGTTTTTTTTTTTTTTTTTTTTTTTTTTTTTTTTTTTTTTTTTTTTTTTTCAGAGACACGCACGCGCGTGCACACAAACACTAACATATTGACTTTTTCTTAAATGGATTTTTATTCAGGGATCATCAAAACAAGTATTTTAAGTGAAATCTCCGTATTGGATTTTTGGATGGAATACAAAACATTGTCGGAGTAAGTGAAAATATCAGTACAGTCAGATTATGACCAGCACTATGTATTTACATTTAAAACTCGTTGTTTAGTTTTACATTTTTGAAACTCTTGTTATGCTTAACTACCTAAGCATCTATCATCTCCTAGGCATCCATTGCTGGAAGTTTGCAATTTATGCATTTTTCCACGATGGAACTGTATAAATATGCAGCAAAGAGGAAAATGTTTAACCTGAGTTGAACAGCTCTCTGCCATGAGAACGTTTTGTATCATGTCCGGATGTGTGCTGTTAATGGGATGTCACCAAGCTCACCATGTAGATTCTAGATTAGGTCTGGATGTGATGGTTCCAGTTAAAATAAACGGTGGTATGACAAGCACGATAAATACAGATAGAAGCACTGAATATGTCCCATATTTTATAATTTTATAAAGGTTACTCTTGTATATCCATTTATTTAACGTAGGTTTTAAGTTTAAACCATGACAATTTTCAAATCAATATTAGAACATCGTAAAGCTCTCCAACAGTTTGAAAGTTTAATAAATACTTTATACTTAACGACTGAGTTGATTAATATTTTGAACAATGGACTGAAAACTCTTCAAAAGTAGCATTTCAGGTCAGGAAAAATAAAGAAAGGAAAATAAGCAGTTCCTGGAGCTGGGTAACGGTATCTTTAATTGATAGATTAGCTCTTCACGTTGGAAAAATTAATAAAAGCAACTATACAAAATCTGATTTGCTCCTTTCACATGACTTTCTCTACGTCCTTGTAACAAATTACTGTTAAAAAGCTTATTCTTCTATTTACTATATGATAATCAACATAAACATTAGCAGAACTTGTCTTAAATACTTGCTTCTTTTTAAGTAAAAGAGAAACAAGGGAATACCTTAGGCTAAAACAGTCAAAATATTTTAAAAGCTAGTTGCCCCATGTGGTTGAAATCCATTTCTATGCATGGCCAGGAGTTTACAAATTTCAACGTGAGAAAATTTTAAGTATTTTAAATCTGAAACAAATAAGAGGGTACATCTAAAAATGATCAACTCCACAAAAAAAAAATGTACATGACATAAATTGTGGGTTTTAACGAGTTCTACATACTTTTTGTGTAGTAAGTTTTTGCCTATCTCTTACGGTTTATCAGTTACGCAAAATTCAGCAAAATTCATCCCCAATAAAGAGGTTTGTATAGGCTATTCCCAGAAAATACATTTTATTTGCCATGTAAATATCTTTAATATACGATATTTTAATCAAAACCTATAGAGCCATTTTTGAGAAAATCAAATTTTTCGTAAATTTTCCATATAAAGAGTAGTTTGCCGTGGGGGGACTTTTTATTTCAAAATCTTCTTGTCGCATCCCTGAAAGATACTGAACTTAAATACCAAGTTAGGTAATTTACCGACTTTTCGTTTTTAGGTTATCGTGTTTTCAGACACACACACACACACACACACACATACACACACACGGCCTCTTTTTTTTTTTTTTATATACAGGAAACCCTAAAGCGTGTATACCAGGTGAAATATTAGTATCGAACTTTTGGGTGGAATAGTACGTGTAAAGAAAGTAAAAAGCAAACTATTGACCATAGCCTGCGTTGGTTCTGATGCCATAAATCATGTTTGAACTTAGTTTCACTTTTTTGAACCTTGCTGGTATACGCTCTTCTTGCCTACAAATGTCTACCCTATTATGCACGATACGATACTTATTTGATAGGATGCATAAGTGCAAACAATAGGATGCATAAGTACAAATTATAGGGTGAATAAGTGCAAATAATTTGATATTTAGTAAAGAACAATGCGTAAGGCATATAAACGTATCTGATTTTGTCCGCTTACTATCAACATTGTCATAAATGAAGCACAAATTTCAGGGTCTAATGTGTTTTGAACGGCCCTGAGCTATTATGTATGTGTTTACATATATCATATCACAGAGGGCAGAGGAGGGCCAACCGTGTGACCTGTTACGTAAACAACCGAACATCTGAGACAGGGAATAATAGCTACCCTAAAAGCACCATGAGGTTCCTCTTGAACATAACTTTAAAAAATACCGACAACTGCAAATACTGGATCAGCACATTGTCCTCAAACGCTAATACAAATGTTTACAACCTCCCACCCTGTATAAACAAAGGTGAAAAATTATTTAACTGCTATTTGTGTCCTCTAAGGATTCAGCTGGTGAAGCTGTGTTTTACACTCTGTGGAGCTTACTGTAAAGTTAATTTCTTGCACACTGCATAGGTGACATATTATCACCTTCCCTGCAGGAAATGAAGATTAATTTTTTGGCAACTGCCCATTTCAATTATTTTTAAATTTCCGGTATCTATGTTCTCTAGAGTAGTTTAAGTGTGTTTATTTGCTAGCGGTACGTAATGAGTTAATAGAATAAATGTAATTTGTTATACTAAGCCTAAATAGATTGAAAATATATTTGTTTATGTTCTTGTTGAACTTGAAAATTGGAAAACTGGCCTGTCTCAATACTAGTTTGATATATGAACTTACCATTGCTATTGTACCTGCGTGCTATCCTAAAAATACTCAGCCACAAGCGACCTTTCCGGACTAACGAATTTTTGTTTCTTTCTGCAATAATTTAAATAACATTTCTTTTGTTTCTTAGTTGAATAATGACAGTTGTTATTAACGAGTTTCTAATTAATCTGTCAGTAATCTAAAAATATTAGAAAACGACAAAATAATGTCTTGAGATCTAAAACAAACTGCGCTAGTAAAACTCTGATGCGTTCCATTCATATGACTTTTTCTACAAATAACTGCTACAAAGGATTCATTGCTTTGTCTACATCGTGGCAATCTAGATAAGCATTAGCATAAATGCATAGTTCCTTATAGGTAAAAGGGAAATAAGGTAATACTTATGATAAAGCGATAGTCAAAGTTTTTAAAAGCAGGTTGCTATGTGAAAAAATTGCAATTCGGTTCGCTTTACACAGCTGTAGAATTGAATGATAAATCAAAATAGAATAGAATGAAAGAGAACTCCCATTTTAGAAAAGTTTACCCTCAAAAAGAGAGCTTTTTGTATACTAAGTTTTAAACCTATCTCTTACGGTTTGCTAGTTATGCAAAATTCATGAATGAACAGGTCTTCAGAAGCTATTCACAGAAAATTCAATATATACATTTTAGTTGTCTTGTAAATATCTTTAATATACGGTATTTTAATCAAAATCATTAGAGCCAATTTTGAGAAAATCAGCATTTTCGAATATTTTTTCATGGGTCCGGTAGGACCTTTTTCTAAAACTGCTTTTCTTTTGGATCCAGAGGATCTTAAAACATATTTCTGATAAATCTAATTTTGGATGGAACACAGTACCTTCTCTACCTAATGGGGCCAGTACGTGCGGAGAAAGTAAAAAAGAGTATAAAATTACCCAAAAATGACAGAATAAATATGCATTTTCACAATCTGTGGTCCCGATAAGAATGTATGCACACGCTGACAATGACTATGATGCAACGACTCAAAGATGATATGCATTAAGAATCTGTACCTTGCTTATGCTAGTGTCTTCTGTTCGACGTACTGAAGGGATCATTACAGATTTTTTCTAGAGGGGGAACATATACTCACATAATCGATATTAAAGCATTGCAGGATCACTTGGAGTTTCTAGTATAACAAATAATTAATTTACGCAACAGGTATTCATCTCGAAGTATAGACGAAAACGAGAAACTAACCGTGCATTCCCTTTAGGTAGGCGAGGGTGTGGGGACGTGTCTCCCGGATACGCCGTTCACGAGGCCACCATGTGTATGTCATCATCGACTATGTCACGAAGGTACCGTATTTCTAACTGAAAGTTGAGATACGATCTGTGGGTTACAACCTGACACTGCAGTTGTATTTATAGATGTATTATGCGGGTGTGATATCAGTTCCCGTATTAATTCTTAAGCACGCCATTTTTACGGTGTTTGTGTGTTGTTTTTTTTTTTTTTTTTATTTGCATTTTCAGGAAAAGATCCGTCTATGTGAGTGTTCTGTGAACATGGTAATTCAAATAGAAAAAAAATATGATATATTCCAGTCACACGACTTTCTCTATATCTGTAACAAATTATTGTTAATAAGCTGTCATTTACTCATTTCATGCTAATCAAGAAAAATTAGCAGAAATAGGCTTATTTCTTGCTTTATTGTAAGTAGAAGCGAAATAAGGGAGTAGCATTGGTTAAAGTGAAAGCCAAAAAGCTGGTTGCTATGTGACTGAAGTTCGTTTGTTTGTATGGACACGAGTTGGCAAATTCCTGTATGAGAAAAGCATGTTTTTCAAAGCTGAAACCAAAAATAAGGAATATCTAAAAAACGATCAACTCTACGAAAAAAATGTATATTACATAAATTGTATGTTTTAACGAGCTCTATGTTATTTGTTTGTTAAGTTTTTGTCCATCTCTTACGGTTTAGTAGTTATGCAAAATTCATCCAGAATAAAGTAGTCTTCAGAGGCTATTCCCAGAAAATTCAAGATATACATTTTATTTGTCAGGTAAATGTCTTTAATATACGATATTTTAATCAAAATTGTTAGACCAATTTTTTATAAAATCAAAATTTTCGAAAAAGGATCCATGTAAAAGGTAGTTTGGGGTGGGGGGATTTTCTTGAAAATCTTCGTGTCAGATCCTTGGAAGATACCAAACCTAAATAACAAGTTTGGGTTTAACGGACTTCTCATTTTTGAGCTATGCTGCCCACAGACACAAACACACACACACACACACACATGAACATTTTTCTAAAAATGCTTTTTTTTTGGGATTCAGGTCTCAAAACATGTATTTCCGGTATCGAATTTTTGGGTGTATTATAATACTTTCTCCATAGCACATATAGAGAAAGTAAAAAGTTGTAAAATACCAACTAGGGATTCAAGTTGAGTATCTTTCAAGGATGTGACACCTTGATTAAAATTACTTAGTAATAATAGTTAATTCAGTATAAATATGTTCAGCAGGAGATTTATATACATTCAATATATCTATTTGTTTTAAATCCCTTAATAACTCTATCATTTACTTAGCTAAGCCCTTAAAATAACATTTTTAAACCTTGATGCGGGGTAAATTAAAAGTAAAATTAAATAAAGGGCTTCCCTCCGACGAAAAAAAAAATTGCCCAAAATTCAAACTTTTAAGAAAAAAACAAAACATTGGTCCTATAAACAATACTTTTAATATATTTATAAACTCACTAATTCATTTTTTAATTATCTCTATACATTAAAAAAGCGACAGTTTTGAGTTTTTCAAAACTGGCTCTAATGATTTTGATTAAAATACCGTATATAAGATATTTACATGACAAGCAAACTGTGTGTCTTGAATTTTCTGGGAATAGCCTCCGAGGACCTGTTTATCCTGGATAACTTTCACATAACTGGTAAACTGTAAGAGATAGACAAAAACTTACAAAAAAAAATTGTAGATCTCGTTAAAACACACAATTTATGTGATATACATTTTTTCATTGAGTTGATCATTTCTGAGATATTCCTCTTATTGGCTTCATTTTTTAAATACTTAAACTTTTCTCTTGGACATTTGTTAACCCATGGCATTACAAACAAATACATTTCAGTAACACAGCAACTAGATTTTAAAAGATTTTGACTATCACTTTAGCTTAGTGTATTTCCTTATTCCCCTACTACTTACCCCTTACAAGAAAATAAGTAATACGATCATTTCTGCTAATTTTTATCTCGCTTAGCCTGAAGTAGATACAAGAATAAGCTTTTAAACTTTAATTTGTTACACAGATGTAGAAAAAATCATGTGAATGGAACACTTTTTCTCATTAAGTTTTTAAAGCAAATCTTCCAGTGAAAACCGGCCAAATGGTTAGAAATTAGAGTAAAGATATAATTTTATTGTTTATGTTATATTTGCTTTCAAATTATATAATTTAAATTGTATGCCATGCATTTAATTTCTGTTTTTTCACCAAATGATTTACTATCTAAAAGTTCTACTTTAAAGAAGAAATTTCTTCACAATATAATATATAAATCAATCAACTGTAATTTAGCTGAGAAGTGCAGTTTTCACATGTGAATTGAACAAACATTTTTGATTTATAAACCATTTTCAGTGCGCCCTTTACTGCAACCCCAGCCTTCTTCATCCTTCCCTATTTTCTACTTCCCTATATACCTAAGCATTGTCACGTAATATAGCCAAACATTGGTGATCTCCAGTACCGAACTTTTCCCCTTAGATTGTTTCTTGCGATGCATATTTTAGTAAGTGTTTTCGTCTCATTTAATATTCTAATCATCTGTGTTCTGTAGGTGATCAATGTCAGCATTGTTCTTCCATCGCTCACCCCTTCTATAACACTTTCTTTATTTCTTATATCTCTTCTTTCCAAAGGTTTCCTCTTTTTATTAAAATGTCCGTACTATGTATAAACAAACAAAAAATAAATTATTTTGTTCATTTTTTCACTATGTTTCTATAAAAAATTAGTATTAGCTTTGAAGTGCAGAATATTATTATTACAATAATTTACTGCTTAGAAACGAAAAAAAAAAAATGGTAGAATATATATTTCTTATGAACTAATTTTATGTATTAAGGACTCTTTCCAATATAGTTAAGTAATCCGAATCGCTTTTTGAAGTCCTGATAATCCCTTCTGTGGCCACAGATTGCAGCATATCAGATTTTGTTTTCCTTCTTTACTGTTTACTCTCTTCGTATGTAGGACTTACATCTCTCCAGGACTTGCAAGTCAGCGCCTGGACTCATATGCTTGTTGAGAAGCAGAGGTTCTGGATCAGGGAGATGGGTGATCAGCCCGATGCCTGGTATGAACTGAGAAAGTGGATGGTTTGAAATGACGTTGAAATGAAAATAAAGACGTGTATGGAGTATTTGGTGAAATTAATGGCAGGGAAAACCGTAGAAATCTCTCCAGATGCCGCTTTGTGCATCACATACCACATGCGGTTCCCTGGGATCGAAGCTGTATCACCTAAATGAGAGGGGACCGGTCTTACAGTTCGGCTACGCAACATCTACGTCAATATATATCCACAATCGTTTGATAGTACAGAATATATTTTTAAACGAATCCCCAAATATAAGGACTCTTTCTTGATAGTTAAGGATTTAACACTACTCATAATCCTGTTGATAACTTCAGATGATGTAATTATCGCTTCGCCGTTCCGTAATTCTTATGTTTATAGACTTCCAAACAAAGGGTCAGTTACTTTCTGACTGGCTTTACTTTTTTTTTTTTTTTTTTTTTTTTTTTTTTTTTTTAATTTTTATTTATTCATTTTGTTAATTACAAAAGTTATAAGTTATAGTATAATACATTATATCAGTTCACAATTTTTTATATATATAGTTATGAACAATGTTGTCTGCGCGTTTAAATTAAACATGTGCAGGAAGATGGTAACAACATAAGGTGTTGTAAGTGCTATAGAATGAGCAAGGCAAAAGCTGTTGCCGATTGCCGTGAAAGACGCTTATGTTTTTGCAGATCTTCTCTTGCTGCTCTAAGATGACAGCGTAAACCGTCGACGCTGGGATGCGTTTCAGACAGCATATAATGCTGAAAGCCAAGTGCGAGCCACACCTGTGCGAAGCGGTCGGTGGTACTTCGAGTCTCTAGTTGTAGTAATGTGCGAGCATAATCGTTGGGATTTTGCGAAGGAGCAAGACGGTGCAATTGCGAAACAACCCAGTGCCAAATCTGTCGTGCTGTTGTGCAGGTAACAAAACGATGGCGTAGAGTATCCCGCACACCGCAAGTGTTGCATGTGGGGGTCCTCACCATGTTGTATCGGAATTTTTTATCCTCTGTAGCCACAACATCATTGATGACCAAATATGCGCATGTAGTCCACTCCGTAGATAAGTTGCGCAAATGGATGTTCCGCCATACCTGACACCAGGGTCTGTTGGGCATCCTATCCTCCACATGAATTGGTGCAAGCAGCCGCTGTAGGAAAAGCTTGTATAGCTCAGTTGATAGTCCTCTAGGTTGCTGAGGTAGGACATCGACATCAATGCCATCCAAAACTTGGAGTGCTCTCTTAAAACCCGCAGGAGCAGCCCGAACTGGAGTTCCAAGAGAATTCTTGAAGGGTTCCCAAAATGCTATTTCTTGTTCCTCTCCATATCCCCTAGTGGCAAGTATAATAGATTTAACAAGAAGCGATTTACTCTTAGGTCCCACTGCAATTAAACCTAAGCCGCCTTCGTTACGTTTTCGCCACAATTGGGTTTTAGCTATACGAAAGGGCTGTGCTCTCCATAAATAGTATCCAATAAGTCGCTCAATTCGGGAGACGTGTTTTTCAGGCATTGGTAGTATCTGCGCCATATACCATAATTTTGCCAAAACAAACTGATTGATGTGCCACACTTTCTGTAGAAGATTCAAGTTTCGGCCAAGATGTGCAGTGGTATTCAGCCTAATCAAATTTATTTTGTGATCCCAGTTGCGAGCAATCATCGATGTAAACGGCTTGGAGAAGAAGATGCCGAGAATCTTGACACTATATTGTATCGGGATATCGAGCAATGTGTGATCAGTCGGCCACGATCCAAGAGGGAGCAGTTGCGACTTCGCGGTGTTCATTTTGGCATTAGAAGCTTTCTCATAAAGTGTGATGGCGGTATGTACCAAGGGTAAGGCCTCGCGCCTACGGATGAGCAGCGTGACGTCATCAGCATAAGCTCTGGCACAAAATAATCGAGCTGGAGTGACAGTCCCAGTCAACTTAGCTTGAAGATAGCGAAGAAAGGGTTCTAAAGAAAGGGAGAAGAGAATCATTGATAGTGGACAACCCTGGCGTACATAGTAAGCTTTATAGGCTTACTGAAGTATCCATTGACTTGCACCTTCGAAGACATCCCACTGTAAACGGTTCTGATTGCAGATATTAGCAACGGTGGAAGTTTGAATTTCTGAAGCACTTTAAACATATAAGCATGGCCAACTCTATCAAAGGCTTTATCAAAATCCAGACTGACCAACGCAGCAGCCTCCGACGGATTCCGTTCATAATGGAGAATTGTATCTCGGAGGACCAGAAGGTTGTCAATTATGGTCCTGCCCGGGATGCCACATGTTTGTCCGGAGGTTA